>OZ005735.1:156980695-158293195 GCA_963930755.1 Eudasyphora cyanicolor | reverse complement strand
GCGATATGGAGCGTAAGCGGATTAATGCTGCAAAATGCAGGAACGGTTGCACCTGGCGGATTTGTACGTTGTTCTGTTTCGAGGATAACCATTTACAGCTGTTATATTCCACCAAGCTTGTCCATACAGGAATACGGAAATATTATTGATAATCTAGTTTCTGATGCAAGAACTAAGAATAATGTAATAATTGCTGGAGACTTTAATGCATGGGTAATTGAATGGGGTTGCCCAAGAACGAATGCAAGGGGCAGCCTCCTACTTGAGGCTTTTGCAGGGCTTGGAGTGCTCCTACTAAACTCTGGAAACGAGCATACTTTCAGTCGTAATGGAAGAGGTTCCGTAATAGACATTGCTTTTGCAAGCAATAATATTACGATGCAAACATACTGGAGTGTGTCTGATATCTATACGCACAGTGACCATCGCGCGATCATAGTTAATATATCCGAGCATTCTACGCCACCCACCGTCATCTCTACTGGGAGAGGTTGGAAGCTTAGCACATTTGACAAGGACGTATTTTGTGCAGCTGTGGAAGATTTGACCCTCAGTGGATCACCAGAAAACATGGCAGAGCAATGCATTGGCCAAATAATCCGGGCATGTGATATCTCAATGACCAGGAGAGGAAGTTGGGAAAATAAACCACCCGTATATTGGTGGAATGAAGCAATGTTGCGTGGGGAGTGTATAAGAGCCCGAAGATTGTATACCAGATCAAGAGGACGTCAAACAAACCAAACTCATCACCAAGTGTATATATAAGTCAAAAAAGAAAATTCTGAGCCAGGCTATAAAAAGAAGCAAAAGACAGTGTTTCTTGGAGATATGCGACGACCTAGACTCAAACCCATGGGGACTAGCATATAAAATTGTTAAGAAGTAGCTTAAATGCTAATATGCATCGCCACCCAAAGAAGTCGCTGTTCTCGATGGGATTGTTAAACACCTTTTTCCAGAACAGACGCCTCCATACTGGATGGATCATACCATCAATGTACCAGTTTCACCTGTACCAGTAACTGTTCCTGAAGTCGTAAAAGTAATTTCAAGGCTCAAGGATAAAAAATCACCGGGTCCTGATGGAATCCCCAACCGAGTACTAAGGGAATTCGTTAACACTTGCCCGAACCAAGTAACGCTGTTAATGAACACATGCTTGCAAGGAGGCTCCTTCCCTAAAATATGGAAAAGACAGAAGCTAGTACGTATACCTAAGGACAAGAAACCCGCGGAAAACCCATCATCCTACCGACCATTGTGCATGATTGATACGTGTGGTAAATTATTGGAAGGTCTAATATGTGGACGACTAGAAGAGCATATTGAATGCATTGATGGCCTATCAGAATTCCAATTTGGATTCAGGAAACGCAAGTCTACAATGAATGCAATAAAAATAGTAGTGAATACAGCTGCGACTGCTATACAAGGAAATGGTGGAAAACACGGCGGAAAAGAATACTGCGTTGTTGTGACACTGGACGTGAAAAATGCTTTCAACACTGCAAAATGGGATGAAATTGTAAATGCGTTGCAACGTATCGATACTCCATCCTATCTCGTGGAAATTGTCAAGGACTACTTTAGAAATAGATATCTGTCTTATG
Organism: Eudasyphora cyanicolor; assembly: GCA_963930755.1. Classification (NCBI taxonomy): domain Eukaryota; kingdom Metazoa; phylum Arthropoda; class Insecta; order Diptera; family Muscidae; genus Eudasyphora; species Eudasyphora cyanicolor. The sequence continues at coordinate 158,291,582 of OZ005735.1, read as the reverse complement.
ACACTGACGAGGGTCCGAAGGACTACAAGGTAACAGGAGGTGTTCCACAGGGTTCCGTGCTTGGACCACTATTATGGAACCTGATGTACGGTGGTGTACTGAGACTACATCTACCAGACAATGCCAAGATTGTTGGTTTCGCGGATGATATTGCGCTAGTGATAGTGGCAAAATACCTGGGAGAAGCAGAAACGGTAACAAATTCAAGCTTTAATTTGGTACAATCCTGGCTTAACAAAGCAGGTTTAACGTTGGCAGAACACAAGACGGAAGTCGTTCTGATTAGTAGCCGCAAAGTGATGGAGGAGATACAAATTATAGTTGGTAATAGTTCTATACGCTCCAAACCATATCTAAAGTATCTTGGAGTGCTGATCGATATGAGACTATCATTCAAACCTCACCTGACCTACATTAGTGAAAAAGCTAGAACTACGTTTATGGCTATATCTCGTTTAATGCCAAATACTAGAGGCCCAAAGTACTCCCAACGGAGGTTGTTAGCAGGGGTTGTCAGAAATGTCATCCTGTATGCAGCTCCAGCGTGGTCCCAGGCGATGAAATACCAATCATACAGAGATGAAATCGCCCCAGTATATAGGTTGGCGGCTCTACGAGTATGTTCGGCTTATCGGACGGTGTCGGATGCGGCGGCTGATGGAAAACATGATACCTATTGACCTGCTTGCTAGTGAAACAAACAAAAATTGCAAGGGACAAATCCATCCATGATTGGCAAAACAGGTGGACGACATCCAGTGATGGGCGATGGACGTGTCGACTAATCCCCAATATAAGAGTATGGCTGGATAGATCATATGGAGAATTGGACTACTTCTTGTCGCAGATGCTGAGCGGCCATGGTAGCTTCAAATACTACCTACATCGCATCGGCTGAGAAACAGACCCATTTTGCCCAAATTGTGAATATATTGTGGAGGATGCTGAACATATTTTGTTTGAATGTCCTCGGTTTACAAATCTGATGCTGCAGTTGGAGGAATCGCTAGGAGTTGTTTTGACTCCGGACAACTTAGTTGGCTTTATGCTATCTTCACAAAGTAATTGGCAGTGTATAGCGACGTTAATTAGGTCCATTATGACCGAATTGTGCGAGCAAGAAAACTTACGACGAAGAAATTTTAGATAGTGATGGATCGTGAAGATCTTCCCCACCCTGTGAAGTAATACCTAAAGGTTGTTCCACAGGGCTGAATGGACAAGTGTAAAGGTGTTTTTAGCGGGTTAAAGTCCCGCACTATTTCCTAACTCCATCAGGCAAATGTCTTTCGACGATTTTCACCTCATAAAAAAAAAAGGTTAGGTTAGGTTAGGTTAGGTTAGGTTAGGTTAGGCCCTGATGCCCTCGTCATCAGAGAAGTCGGAGGAATATCTAATAAAAGCCTTCCCGGAACTGAAATCATTGCACGTAACAGCAATAAAATCTGTTCGGAAAGCTTACGATGGAACCCAAACGGCTACACTTGCGTTAAATGCTGCCTTGGCAAGGCCATTGCAAAAAGCTACGAAAGTCCGTATAGAATGGTCAATATGTAGAATTAGAGAGAAGAAAATTGCAAGAAAATGTCTGAGATGTTTTGATTTGGGACATTTCGCTTCAAAATGTAACAGCGTGAATGACTACTCGGGCAAATGTCTAAGATGTGGTATGGAAGGGCATAAAGCTAAAACATGCAAAAATGTGCCAAAATGTTTACTGTGCCAGGACACAAAAAATAATCACGCAACGGGAGACAAATATTGCCCCCGATACAGAGAGGCCGTACAAAAAATGAAATAACGGCATGAAATTACTTAAATTAAACTTGAACCATTGTAGTGCAGCTCAGGATCTTCTAAAACAAAGCGTACGTGAGCAGGGTATAGACTTTGCTCTCCTCAGCGAACCCTACCATCATCCAGATACATCCTGCTGGGTTACGGATGACTCAAAAACCTGGCGATATGGTGCGTAAGCGGATTAATGCTGCAAAACACAGGAGCGGAGCACAGTGGTTGCGCCCATAGGCCAAAATTCGAAAAAATCGTAACAACAAAAATTTGCGAAAAGTAACCAAATTGTCTCTAAAATGTCCAAGCTCTTTCATGGCAAACCGTTTTTTTCCGGAAATCTAACGGGACATTCTAAAAATAGAATTGAAGTTGTGGACACGTGTTGATTTGCAAAGCGCAGCTGCAAGCATCGCGAATATTTCACAACACAAGCGAACTTCAAAGTGATCAGGCAATTAATTACGTCTCCGAATTTAAATTATTTGAAATGGATTTTGATGTTAAAGGTATTTATTTTAAGTTACAATATTAATAAAAACTTATTTGCGTTGTAGTTATTTTGAAATTAATGCTTTAGTTTATTCAGTTTTTTGTACATTTTGTGAGAGTCTTTATTATGTTTACTTAAAGTTTTAGCTGTGTTCCCCCAAGATCCCCCCATTATTTTTTTTTTTCAGTGTATTTGTGAGTGTCTTAAGCAAATAAAAAAGTTAAAATTAGCTGCAGATATTTGCAGATGTGTGCATAATCAAGGATATACTAACACCATCTTTTTTCTTCAAAGTCAAATTTGCCTTGCAAAGCAGCTGTTTTGCATTGTAGTTGTGCTATGTTTTTGTGTTCGTCTTTCGCGTTTTGTGTTCTTATTATGTTCAAATTTTAATTTTTGATTGCGTTATATCTTTTTTAATTTAATTTTGGTAGGTGACTCCTATCCGTGTGTGTTTACTCGCTTGTACATATTGAATTGTTGGTGTACAGAAATCGGCACCAATGCAGAAAAAATACAAAAGGTGATCAATGCTGTGCAAAACAATATTGAAAATATCGGCTACACACCCGAGATGACCGAGCTAACGAAGTGTGTTGACTATATATGCAAAAAAATTACTGGATTTTGGATTCAGTATACACGTAAAAAGGCATCAGTTCTTCAATTTAAATCGAATTGGCTTAGTGAAAAGGAAACAATTTCAATTAAACGCATTCCTAATAAGCCTCAAGAAATGGTTAAAAGTGCTCAACGTGGACGTCCGAAAGTAGATTTTAATGAGTCATCAAAGAGAACAAAGCGACGAAGAATTGCTGAGCTTTCAAAAACCGATGAATCTGCTGCTTGTGTATTACGGTCGTGCAACTTTTCAACAAAACAAACGTGTTCCAAAGCCAGCATCGATGAGGTCCTCTCGCTTTTAATAGAGGCAAACATGAGCAAACATCAATATTTGCTTATTCGAAGCTATGTTAATTCTAAAACGTCGTTCGATCTTTTTCCAAGCTACGAACAACTGTTAAAGGCTAAAGAATCAAGCTATCCCGGCAAAATAAGTGTGAGTGAATCAAAAGCTGAAGTTGAGCTGCAGAGCTTGGTTGACCACACGGCGATGCGGATTGTAAAACTTCAGCACGATGTTCTTGATAGCATTGGAAATGATTTGTCTGACAACCTAATTTTAATTGGAAAATGGGGATTTGACGGCAGCACTGGGCATTCAGAATACAAACAGAAAGTCCGTAATGAAGATATGAACGATTCCAGCCTTTTTGTGACATCATGCAACTTAAAACCGTAGAAAATGATCCAAAACATGAAAAAATAATTTGGAAGAATCCGCGACCGTCATCTACACGCTACTGCAGACCATTGAGATTCCAATTTAAAAAAGAAACTGCTCAATTGGCTAAAGATGAAGAAACATATTTTAAAGATAAAATTGACAAATTAAATACCACGACATGTACAGTTTCTGGTAAAGAAATTCAAATTAAACACAGTTTGCAGCTTACTATGGTTGATGGGAAAATTTGTAGTGCCTTAAGTCATACATCATCTTCTAAGTGCTATATATGTGAGGCGAAGCCAACAGAGATGAATAATTTGGAAAAGTGCTTGACGAAGAAGGTTCATGAATCACGCTTTGAATTTGGATTATCTCCACTACATTCCTATATTCGCTTCTTTGAATATTTTTTGCATGTCTCGTACAGACTCGACCTGAAGAGTTGGAGAATTAATACCCCAGAAGGAAAAGAAGCCCTTTCGAAAAGGAAATCCAAAATGCAGAAAGATTTTCGCATACGAATGGGACTTATAGTGGACAAACCCAGAAGTGGAGGAAGTGGCACCTCAAATGATGGCAATACGGCCAAAGCGTTTTTCAACAAGCCGAAATTGGCAGCTGAAATAACAGGTCTTGATGAAGATATTATAATCCGGTGTTCAACATTGCTGCAGTGTTTGGCATCAGGTTACAAAATCAATGTGGACAAATTTGGAAAATATGCACTTGACACAGCCAGAAAGCTTATTAGTTTGTATCCTTGGTACTATCTTCCACCGTCTGTACACAAAATTTTAGTTCATGCTTCAGATGTTATAAATTATGCACTTCTGCCAATTGGAGAGTTATCTGAAGAAGCAGCAGAGTCTAAAAATAAGGACATTAAAATGTTTAGGAGGCAGAACACACGCAAGATCTCTCGGATTACAACAAATACGGATTTGATAAATAGATTGCTTCTGAGCTCAGATTGTATACCAGTTCAAGAGAACGCCAAACAAACCAAACACATCACCAAGTGTACAAGACAAAAAAGAAAATTCTGAGCCAGGCGATAAAAAGAAGTAAAAGACAGTGTTTCTTAGAGATATGCGACGACCTAGACTCAAACCCATGGGGACTAGCATATAAAATTGTTAAGAAGAAGCTTAAATGCATCGCCACCGAAAGAAGCCGCTGTTCTCGATAGGATTGTCAAAAATCTTTTTCCTGGATTGTCAAAAATCTTTTTCCTGAACAGACACCTCCTTACTGGATGGATCATACCAGCAGTGTACCAGTTACACCTGTTCCAGTTACCGTTCCTGAAGTTTTGAAAGTCATTTCAAAGATCAAAGATAAAAAATCACCGGGTCCTGATGGAATCCCCAACCGAGTACTAAAGGAATTCGTTGACACTTGCCCGAACCAAATAATGCTGTTAATGGACACATGCTTGCAAAGAGGCTCCTTCCCTAAAATATGGAAAAGGCAGAAGCTAGTACTTCTACCTAAGGACAAGAAACCGGCTGAAAACCCATCATCCTACCGACCATTGTGCATGATTGATACGTGTGGTAAATTATTGGAAGGTCTAATATGTGGACGGCTAGAAGAGCATATTGAATGCATTGATGGCCTGTCAGAATTCCAATTTGGATTCAGGAAACGAAAATCTACAATGGATGCAATAAAAATAGTAGTTAACACAGCTGCGACTGCTATCCAAGGAATAGGTGGAAAGCACGGCGGAAAAGAATATTGTGTGGTAGTAACTCTTGACGTGAAAAATGCTTTCAACACTGCAAAATGGGATGAAATTGTAAATGCGTTGTAACGTATGAATACTCCATCCTATCTCGTGAAAATTGTCAAGGATTACTTTAGAAATAGATATCTGTCTTATGACACTGACGAGGGTCCTAAGGACTACAAGGTAACAGGAGGTGTTCCACAGGGTTCGGTGCTTGGACCATTATTATGGAACGTGATGTTCGATGGTGTGCTGAGACTACATTTACCAGACAACGCTAGGATTGTTGGTTTCGCGGATGATATTGCACTGGTGATAGTGGCAAAATACCTAGGAGAAGCAGAAACGGTAACGAATTCAAGCTTTAATTTGGTTCAATCCTGGCTTAACAAAGCAGGATTAACGTTGGCTGAACACAAGACGGAAGTCGTATTGATTAGTAGCCGCAAAGTGATGGAGGAGATACAAATTTTAGTTGGTACTTGTTCTATACGCTCCAAACCCTATCTAAAGTATCTTGGAGTGCTGATCGATATGAGACTATCATTCAAACCACACCTGACCTACATTAGTGAAAAAGCTAGAACGACGTTTATGGCTATATCTCGTTTAATGCCAAATACTAGAGAAATGTCATCCTGTATGCAGCTCCAGCGTGGTCCCAGGCGATGAAATACCAATCATACAGATATGAAATCGCCCCAGTATATAGGTTGGCGGCTTTGGTGATGGCAAACATGATACCTATTGACCTGCTTGCTAGTGAGACAAAATATGCTAACGACCTGATATCAACGACAGCAAATATGACCCATGCGGAGGCCCAACAAATTACAAGGGACAAATCCATCCATGATTGACAAAACAGGTGGACGACACCCAGTGATGGGCGATGGACGTGTCGACTAATCCCCATTTAAGAGTATGGCTGGATAGATCATATGGAGAATTGGACTACTTCTTGTCGCAGATGCTGAGCGGCCATGGTAGCTTCAAATACTACCTACATCGCATCCTCGGTTTACAAATCGGAGGCTGCAGATGGAGGAATCGCTAGGAGTTGCTTTGACTCCGGTCAACTTAGTTGGTTTTATGCTATCTTCGCAAAGTAATTGGCAGTGTATAGCGACGTTAATTAGGTCCATTATGACCGAATTGTGCGAGCAAGAAAACTTACGACGAAGAAATGTTAGATAGTGATGGATCGTGAAGATCTTCCCCACCCTGTGAAGTAATACCTAAAGGTGGTCCCACAGGGCTGAATGGACAAGTGTAGAGGTGTTTTTAGCGGGTTAAAGTCCCGCACTATTTGCCAACTCCATTATGCAAATGTCTTTCGACGATTAAAAAAAAAAAAAGGTTAGGTTAGTTTAGGTTAGGTTAGGTTAGGTTAGGTTAGGTTAGGTTAGGTTAGGTTAGGTTAGGTTAGGTTAGGTTAGGTTAGGTTAGGTTAGGTTAGGTTAGGTTAGGTTAGGTTAGGTTAGGTTAGGTTAGGTTAGGTTAGGTTAGGTTAGGTTAGGTTAGGTTAGGTTAGGTTAGGTTAGGTTAGGTTAGGTTAGGTTGGGTTAGGTTAGATTAGGTTAGGTTTCACTAAGCACTAACCTAGTAATAAAACGGCTGTTACCACGGTATTTAGTATGCTCGATAAAGTTCTACATATCGATACATCCATTCCAAGACATTCTAGGCCAAAACATGTATTTTAGGAGAGGATATCAAAGTTTAACGATTTTTTTAAAATTTGTGGAATTCCTTAATAATGCAAATCGAATGACATGTACGGTTTTTTGAATAACTTTAGATGGGTTTAACGGATAATCATTTAATTTAGACTGAATATAATATAATAATGCAAATCGAATGGCTTGTACTGTTTTTTGAATAACTTTAGATTGGTTTGACGGATAACACTATGCAACAAAATTTTTGTCCAAGGGATGTGGATAACAGTTTCTGGTGCAATTAGTTGTCACAAACACAAGAAAATATTAAAAAAAATTTATTGGTAATTTTTTTTTTTAATTCCAGCTTTCATGGAAAGTACATTCAGTATTTGGACCATAATTTTTCAAGTATATGCCTGATTGAGCCGTGTTATCCCTCAAATTAAAGGAATTATGAGGGCTACATATGCTGCAAATATCGCTTTCACGTAGAATCGTTGGTTTAGTAACAGTCGTCAAAAATATGAGAAAAAAAATGTTTTTTTTTTAAACACTTTTTCCTGGTTTTAGATTTTATATATATATTATCACATTTTTAAAAAGACAGCATGCTAACGAAGAAAACACTGTCTATTTGAAAATCTATGAATAGATGTAAATGTTATGAGCCATTTTGTAAATGTTAGGGAAATTCAAAAAAATCTTGTTTCATATTTTTTCGTTTTAAATGATGTTTTTGCTTATATTCAATTCGCCATATGTGAGAGAGACATATAAGAGACATTGCACTTGCATTTTATTTTATGAGGATTGATGTCAGACATTATAAAATTATAGAGAGGACGAGGTTTTATGGCCGTTCGTAACCCTCCATAAAACATGATATGCAATGTGAGAGCTATATTGGATGAGATCCGCTCAGATAGAGGGTCATTCAACAATATTTGTGGTTTTTTATTTATGAGGTTTCCATTCTGTTACGCCTTTTAGGGGCATGGACATCCCAGTCCTTTATAAAGGTAGTAAAATTATAGGTACGCAATACAAAGTAGTACGCGGCAGTCTTGAAAATATTGGAAGAAAACTATATGTCAGTTACAGGTACTGCAACTTTATGAATTTCTTATTAATACATTAGTGTACCCAGCACAAACTCTCATTGCCAAGTAACCTGGCGGGTAAGTGAAATTCAAAAGAAATAATGACTTACCATTTAGCCACCCTTCAGATTATTTTTACATGGGCATGATATTGGAGGAAAGTACTTCCATGCAAGCATACGAAGAGCTAACAAATAACTACTTACCCCCACGCTTACGAAGATCCAACATATAAGTAGTTATTATTGTCATTTTAATAAGGGGTTAAATAACACCTTACCAGTAATGATTGTCATAACCATTTACTTATCATATATAATTAAATACGACGAGACATATTTTTTACTCGGAATATTCCCATCAAAAACAAGGTAAGAACGTGACATTGTATATTGCATTAGCATGTAAGACATGTCATTACCCTCTGCATTACATGTAGTCGACAAATAATGACTTACTTATATTGACATACATAGATATGTATTTGTAAGTCAATTTAAGATGGGTATTGTAAACTATGCAACAACAACTGTTTTTATTGAAGAAAAGATGATTAGATTAGAAAATAAAAATTGGCGTTGTCGTATATTTTATAATACCCGTCATAAAATAACTTACAAATAAGTACATATTTATGTCAATATAAGAAAGTCATTATTGACTACATGTAATGCAGGGGGTAATGATATGTCATTACCTGGTAATGCAAGTGGTAATGACATGTACTTACCAAGTTTTTGCTGGGTAATTCAGCGCCTTAAAGAGATAAGTCGATTTTCTGAAAAATATTACAAAGTTATATCGAGTCCGTCAATAAGAGCGCTCCAAAAGATTTTTTAAATAAAACAAAAACGGTTTTGTATATCAATGAAATTCTTTATTCCTGTGAAAGTACGTTCGATGCCATTATGTATGGAACTCGAATTCTTTTGCATGGCCACTGCGGGCACGCTTGCAGAAGTCCAGACGCTGAACCCAATTTCCGACGGTTTTCAAGCATAAATCGGCCGATACTGCTGCAATTTCACGTTCGATATTCGTACGAAGTTCATCAGTCGTCGCTGGCTTGTTGGCATAGACCATAGACTTGACGTAGCCCCACAGGAAATAGTCTAACGGCGTCAAATCGCACGACCAAGGCGGCTGGACCATTTCGTGAGATAACACGTTCTCCAAACTTGGTTTCCAATAAAATGATTGTGGCATTCGCTGTGTGGCGTCGTACAGTTGGAACCACATGTCCTCCAAGTCCATATCATCCAATTGGGGCCAAAAATACTCGGTTATCATTGAACGGTAGCGATTCCCATTCACAGTAACGTGCCGGTCTTGATCATCATGGAAGAAGTACGGCCAAATGACGCCACCGGCCCATAAACCGCACCAAACCGTAATTTTTTCGGGAGGCAATGATGACTCATGGAGTACGTGTGGATTGCCGTCTGACCAATAACGCATATTTTGTTTATTGACGAAGCCATTCAGCCAGAAAAGAGCCGAAGATGATTTTTCGTGCTCTTAACGTTGAGGCCACTGACTCCGAATTTCGGTAGTAAATTTTAATAATTTCGACTCGTTGTTGGCTCGTATATCTTTCCATCATGAAATGGCAAACCTTACTGAAGATAAATGTCAAAAGGGCGGCAAAAAATATGGCGTCGTTTGCTGTCCCTGTCGGTCTACTTTTGTAGAAAACCCTTTAGCTCCCATATAACAGGTGGCGCAAAAGTAACCTTTCGATGTTTTTTTGGCTGTAATTTAAAAAGAAAAATTTTGATCCTTCTTGTGGATTATTTTTATTTGGTCTTTTAATTTTTTTACATCAAGTCGAGAATATGATGTCATGTAAATGGCCGCCTCCACAGTTGATTGTCATTTGAGCCCTTTTTATGGCATTTTCCATCACTTTGGCCAAATCTTCCGGCGATTCTTGACGGATATTGTCATTAAGAGCTGCAAGAGTCTGAGGCTTGTTGACATAAACCCGCGACTTCAAAAAGCCCCACAAAAAGAAGTCTGGAGCGGTCAAATCAGGCGATCTTGCTGGCCAGTGCAAATCGCCAAAACGGGAGATTAGGCGCCCGGGAAATGCATCCTTCAGCATATCGGTTGTGGCACGTGCAGTGTGTGCCGTTGCACCATCCTGTTGGAACCACATGTTTTCCAATCCCAATTCATCAAGTTGCGGCAAAAAGAACTCGTTGATCATTGCTCTGTAGCGCTCACCATTCACAGTAACCGTTTGGCCCGCGACGTCTTCGAAGAAAAAAGGTCCGATGACTCCTCCAGCGAAAACAGCACACCATACAGTGACTTTGAGCGGGTGTAATGGCTCTTCGTGGGTTACACGCGGATTTTCAGTGCCCCAGAAGCGAAAATTTTGCTTATTTACGTACCCGCTAAGATGGAAATGGGCCTCATCACTCATGATTATTTTTGATGAATTTTTGATGGTCAAATAAATAGTCAGCAATATTCCGCGTTCTGGAGCAGTGTAGCGTAACATTGTTTAATAACGTGTATTTCGCATGTGTTTACTACACAAATGTCAAAACAGAACTGACATTAGGGGCCAATCGCAAAATGTATAGCATTTTCTGATAGGAGGATTACTTTTGCGCCACCTGTTATATATTTCGTCTGATATTGCTCTTTAGTCCTGTAGAAGCTGTATTTTACATCCAATCATTTTGAAATTAAAAATGGTAGAATTTCTTGATCCATAAACCAACACTACCGAATTTGAAGAAAATGGGTTAAGATTTAGCTATAGCTCCCATATATATGTTTCGTACGATTTGGCCCTTTAGTTCTATAGAAGCTGAATTTTACATCCAATCGTTTTGAAATTTAGAATGGTAGAGTTTCTTGATCCATGAACCAACATTGCCGAATTTGAAGAAAATCGGTTAATATTTAGATATAGCTCCCATACATATCTTTCGTCCGATTTGACCATTTAGTCCAATAGATGCTGTAGTTTACATTCAATCGTTTTGATATTTAGAATGGTAGAGTTTCTTGATCCATGGACTAACATTGCCGAATTTGAAGAAAATTTATACATGAATTACAAAATTTATATTTCAGAGTTATTCAATATTACGAGAGTGGTGTAGGGTATTATATAGTCGGCCCCGGCCGACTTCAGCCTTTCCTTACTGGTTTCATTTAAACTTTTTCCCCGAGAATCTTGGCGACGTAAGTGACGAACATGGCGAAAGGTTTCACCAAGAATTGAAGTCCATCGAGCGGCGTTACCAAGGGCACTGGGATGAAAGAATGATGGGAGATTATATTTGGTTCCTCATTAGAGAAACCAATTCCGAAATCTACAAACGTCAACAAAGATCTCACAATTACTTCTAATGAAACTTGTTCATGTAAATAAACTCAAATGTACATAATATAAATTAACGTAATAAATAAAATCACTATTTAAACAGAAATTAAAAAAAAAGATTCTTTGAAATTATTTTACCTCTACCGAAAGGCCTATAATTTCTACATTTATCCATAGATTTTTTTTCAAATAGGCATTATTTTCTTCGCTAGGATGCAAACTTTTAAAAAATAAAATAAAATATTTTTTTCGATTTTTTATGGTTTTTTGTCCCAGTTTTTTTTTAAAAAAAATCTACTTTTTCCAATTTGTTTAATTACTGTTACTAAACCACTGTTTCTAAGTGAAAGAGATATTTCCAACATTGGTAGCCCGCATTAATAGCTTCAATTTAACGTATAAGTCGACCTGATCGGGCATATACTCCAAAAATTATAGTGCAAATACTAAGGGTACCTTCGACGATAATAGTGTTTTTAATTAAAAATTTTTTAAAAAACAAGTAAGAAAGTTTCAGTCGGGTACACCGACTAAGGTATACCCTCACTTTGTGAGTAATGTAATATTGAATATTACTCGAATTATTCTGTCAATTTGTGTGGGAGGTACCAGAAGGGGTTTATCAAATACACCTATTTTTCGCTGAACATTAGATACTTTAAATTCATTGCACTGTGTCGAATAATAAGCATTTATGTGCACTGGTAAAAACGTTATGAGATATTAAATTGTGGTATGATTTGGCATTTTGTGGGGGAGGTACAAAAAGGGATGTGGCGATAACGCCCATTTTTCACAGGGCTATAGGCACTATAAAAACATTACACTGTACAAAATTTCAAGTATTTTTATACAGTGGTTTTAATGTTATAAGCTGTTAACTTTTGGTGCAAAAAGGTACCTTTGTGTGGGAGGTACCAAAAGGGGCGTGGCAACAACACCCATTTTTCCCTGGACTGTAGGCAATATAAAAGCATAATACTGTACACAATTTCAAGTATTTTTATACACTGTTAATAATGTTATAAACTGTTGACTTTTTGTGCAAAATGGTGCCTTTGTGTGGGAGGTACCGAAAGGGACGTGGCGACTTCGCCCATTTTTCTCGAGTTGATAGCGACTAATAAGCTAATACTATGTGTGGAATTTCAAAAGATTCGAATAAGTAGTATAGCAGTTATTAAAGAATCAATATTTCACAACATTTTAACCATTTGTGGGGGAGGTACTAGAAGGAGTGGACCAATATGGCCCATCTTCGAACTTAGCCGGAGATAGAAAAAAATATTACCACATACCAAATTTGAGGTCAATCGGTTACTCCTTTCGAGAGTTATCGTGCGCACCAGCCAGCAGACACACAGACAGACAGACGGACGGACATTGCTCATTCGACTTAAAATTGCCCAAAACGGATTTCCTCCGAACATACTTGGGGTCTTAGGTCACTCCTTCGACGTGTTACACTTTTTTCCGTAGCAAATGATATACATATACCCTCGTATCACTAAAGTGAGGGTATAAAAATTTATCCATAAAAAAAATTTTTGGTTTTGATTTTATATAACAGTATGCCATAATCTATGCAGAAAAATAATTTTTAGGTCTAGGAAACAAAAAAAAAATTTTTTTGTTGTGTAGTCTAATCAATGAATTTGGAAAATTAACAAATAAAAATTTCTCTAAAAATATCCTAAGTCGATTTAGCATAACTTAGAAGGTAATTATCGACATGGTCACCTTTCTCTTGCATTTTTAAAGTTTCAAATTTCAACACTGTGTAATTATTCATCAAACTCGTAAGTTAAAGTGAATTTGCTCGAATAAACCTTTCCCATTTTTGTTCTTGTCGTTTATGAATAGTTTATCCCACAATTACAAACCTCCCGAGCCTCTGAAAGAACACCAGATTCACACCAGTCTTTATTTTATTACTCAGCGCACAGGATTGACAAACTATACCAACACGTGTCCCTGTGGAAGTGGGTACTGTTGAAATTTGACCTGACTCATGTGAACTCCACAATGTTTTTGTCCTTGTCACTCTTAAGACTAGTTAAACTTCAGCCATAGTTGCTGCCACTTAGTGGCGCCTCTTGCCAAGAGAAAGAGATTTTTGACGATAATTGTTATTAGTTATTCGGTCTAGATTTTCATAATATGTGTGGGTGAGTGTTGTCTAAGTTCAATACACACAGTCTTCGAATTGGCCCCCGAGCCACTGCCTCTATCGAATATTCTTCTACATCAGTTAAACACACTTTTGTGAGAGAAGAAGTAACATATCCTTGAAGAGAGGCGGATAACAATGAAACAAGTGTGTGTGCTTATGTATGGGTTAGGGTGAATAAAGGTCAATAAACGTTGAATGAATGAATGGATGGAAGGATATATCGCTGTATGCATGACGATGTATTCATATCTGGCAATATAAGATTGTGATTGGAAGGAAAAAGTCTTTTTGTGTGGCTGTTTTCATCTTAATCATACTCAGTCTCTATGGGAGGATGTTCAAGGATATTTGCATGAATAGCTTCTATTCATGCATTTCACAGCCCAAGGTTTGCCGGAGTGCGCCAAAAGTACGGTTAGGAATATTTCATCTGAGATATAAACATATCAAACTTTTTCTATTTATTTAAATTGTTTATTGATTGCAGTAAGCAACAAAATTAAATACAACTCCAAATGCAATAAAAAACGTACAGTTGAACTTCGATTAACCGTGACTCTATTAACCGTGATTATCTATTAATCGTGATGCTGAGTGGTTGATTTTTTACCTCTATTAACCGTGATTTACCTCTATTATCCGTGATGCTGAGTGGTTGATTTTTTACCTCTATTAACCGTGATTTACCTCTATTATCCGTGATGCACATGTCCATATGACTGCTTGTTTGTTTTTTTTCGTATAATACTCACACATCTCTCATATTAAAATTCGGTGATTCCCCTTTTTCATGAAAGTGTAATTTTCATATCAAATTTCATATGTATTCATTCATCAGTGTGAAATTTGATCTGTCAAGACGTGTTTTCCTTACATCATGCCACCGTCAAAAACTAAATCCGCGAAAAGAGCAAGAAAGGTTCTTTCAATTAAAGAAAAAATGGAGCTGATTAATGAATACTCAAAACGTAAAGTACCTTTTAAAATGTTGTCTGAAAAATATGGAGTTGGCATTCAAACTGTATCCGATTTAAAAAAAAAAAAACAAAGATCGGATTTTAAAATTTTGCTCCGACACTGATTCAATGCTTGGCCTTAAACACAGATATACACTAAAAACATCCGAAAATCCAAAAGTTGATTTCGCAACATATGAATGGTTTCGGCAAGAAAGATTTAAGGGAACTCCAATATCAGGTAAGTTAACTGAAATCGAGATATTGTATGAACATAAACTGAAATTTGCTTCTGAACTTCAGGCGAAATGATTGTCGAAAAGGCAAAAATGTTCCATTTGAAGTTAAACATGAATTCAGAGTGCACTTATTCATTTGGTTGGTTGGATAAATTCAAAAAACGTCGTGGAATCCGTCGACTGAAATCTAAGGGAGAAAAGGAGTGTGCTGATTATGAGTGTTTGTGGACGACTTGGATGAAATCATTAAAAACGAACAACTTACAACTGAACAGATCTACAATGCAGACAAAACGCCTACATTGGCTCAGGCAATAAAGGCTAGTAGTATTTTGTTAGGTTTTTTAGAAAACTTTAATTGTCCAAGTAGTATTTCAGAACAAGATAAAATTCAAATATATCGCATACAAACTCATTTTTTGGAAGAACAATCAAAAGCTAAAAACATAAGACAGACTTCCATAAAAGATTTGTATACCCTACACCACACTGTGGTACAGGGTATTATAAGTTTGTTTCACGGCAGATGTTTGTAACACCTGAAAATAACACAGCTAGACCCACCTTAAAGTATACCGATCGACTCAGAATCACTAGCTGAGTCGATTTAATTGAATTTGGTTGAAATCGGTTCAGATTTAGATATAGCTCCCATATGGGTAAAAATAAAACAAGTGTGTCAACATTTTTTGGGAGGTCAAGATTTTTTTGAAATTTGGTATTAATCTGGTTGAGAATTTGAAAAAAATAAAACAATTTGAACCGTTTTGCTAAATTTTGATTTTTTCGCGAGATATGACCTATTAAATTTTTCCAAACTGTGGATATATAATTTGCAATATCTACGCCTATTCCTAATCAATCTGTACAAAATCAACGACAAAAGAGACGTGAGAAAAGTCACTTTCATAT
This sequence comes from Eudasyphora cyanicolor, assembly GCA_963930755.1. NCBI lineage: Eukaryota > Metazoa > Arthropoda > Insecta > Diptera > Muscidae > Eudasyphora > Eudasyphora cyanicolor. The sequence continues at coordinate 158,275,888 of OZ005735.1, read as the reverse complement.
CTTGTTTCCTAATATATGTTTTCTTAACCCATTAAGAGCCAATTTTTTACTTTTTGTGTTAAATGCAATGATTTTGGAAAATGCGTTATGGACTGGACTGTTCGTGCGGTGGAAGTATAAATTGGCGATTCTATTAATACAAACAACACTTGCAATATTTTTCATATGGTCAGGTGGTAATTAAAGTTTATGATATATTTAGATTTTAGGAAATGTTTCGGACCGACCTGCAAAAATTTCAGTCGAATCCGTTCAATATTTCCGGAGAAAATTGCAGTTTTCTAAACACACTCGGAAAAATTTAATAGGTCATATCTCGCGATAAAATCAAAATTTTGCAAAACGGATTAAATTGTTTTATTTTTTTCAAATTCTCAACCGGATTAATAAAAAATTTCAAAAAAATCTTGACCTTTCAAAAATTTTTGACACACTTGTTTTATTTTTACCCATATATATCTTTCGTCCGATTTGGCCCTTTAGTCCTATAGAAGCTGTATTTTACATCCAATCGTTTTGAAATTTAGAATGGTAGAGTTTCTTGATCCATGAACCAACATTGCCGAATTTGAAGAAAATCGGTTAAGATTTAGCTATTGCTCCCTTATATATGTTTCGTCCGATTTGGCCCTTTAGTCCTATAGAAGCTGTATTTTACAACCGATCGTTTTAAAATTTAGAATGGTAAAGTTTCTTGATCCATGAACCAACATTGCCGAATTTGAAGAAAATCGGTTAAGATTTAGCTATAGCTCCCACATATATGTTTCGTCCGATTTTGCTCTTTAGTCCTGTAGAAGCTGTATTTTACATCCAATCATTTTGAAATTTAGAATGGTAGAGTTTCTTGATCCATGAACCAACACTGCCGAATGTGAAGAAAATCGGTTAAGATTTAGCTATAGCTCCCATATATATGTTTCGTCCGATTTGGCCCTTTAGTCCTATAAAAGCTGTATTTTACATCCAATCGTTTTGAAATTTAGAATGGTAGAGTTTCTTGATCCATGTACCAACACTACCGAATTTGAAGAAAATCGGTTAAGATTTAGCTATAGCTCCCATATATATGTTTCATCCGATTTGGCTCTTTAGGTCCAATCGTTTTTATACCCAACACCGCACTGTGGTACAGGGTATTATTTAAGTATAAAATGTCCCAAAAGTAAATTTATGTAAACAATTTATACATGAATTACAAAATTTATATATCAGAGTTATTCAATATTACGAGATTGGTGTAGGTTATTATATAATCGGCACCGCCCGACTTTAGCCTTTCCTTACTGGTTTTAAATAAATTTATGTATTCCCTCGGTTAATCGAAGTTCAACTGTATTTAAAAAAAAACAACAACAAAAAAAAACGGGTTACGTTATACGTTCACTTTGTGAGTAATGTAATATGGCATATGGCCAGGACTGTGGACAATCATTCGATCAGTCTTTATCAGAGTAAAGTCATTGGGCAAGTACCATAAAAAAAAGAATCCATTCCCAGCTAAATCTTGGTAAGTACATGTCATTACCACCTGCATTACCAGGTAATGATATCTCATTATAGACAGCATTAATTTCGGTAAATAAATAACGACTAACAAAATAATGACAAAAATAAGTTATTGCTAGTAATCTAATTTAGAAAATCTTATTTTTATTTATAAACTTTTCGTTAAATGATTTTTTCTTAAATGATTTACGTATATACGTTGTAGTTTGTATTCAGTTAAATCATTTAAAGAAAAGTTTATAAGTTCAAATTAGATTCTCTTAGTTAGATCTCTAATAATAACTTATTTTTGTTTTAATTTAGTTAGTCGTTATTTATTTACCGAAAGTAATGCTGGCGATATTGAGATATCATTACCTGAGATATCAAGTGGTAACGACATTTACTTACTGACGACAACAATCGATAACTACTCCCTCACAGTTATACGCTCTACCCAATGTTGCGCTCATCCAAATGTTACGCTCTTCCCAATTTTACGCTCTTCTACTTTCTCACCGCATGCCACCACTGATGGTGGTGAACAAGCAGTAGCAACTCGGAAATATCTACGACCCACAAACACACACATAAAAGTATTACTTACGTCCACGCTTACTTTTTAATAATTGTAAGCCTGGGGGTAAGTGGTTATTTTTCAGCTTCTGGTATGCTTGAGTGGAAGCACTTTCCTCCAATGACATGCATGTGTAAAAATAATTCGAAGGGAGGCCAAATTATAAGCAGTTACTAGATTTAAATTTAGCTTACCCGTCAGGTTATTTGGTAATGGGAAATTTTGCTGGGTTTCTATACTATTATTTTTTATTATATTATTTTATGTATATTTGCACCTTCGAATCGTTCAGATTTTTCAACCAGAACTGTACCTTGCGAAAAAGAGGTTTTTGTGGCGAATTGGAAAAGATAAGACACTGCGCTCTAAACACATACCCTGATACGTATTTAGATCATGTGTGGAGATCTCATCAGAGTGACTTTCTGATATTAATTGGAAATACTAAGGCAGGTCCGGCAATTTTGAAACTTTTTCTTCTGCTTCTAATCATACAGTGCAGTGCGTAAACATTGGATAGCATCACCTACTTCTAATACGGAATAACTTTTATATTTATATTTCTCGATATATCGCTCGATATACCGCTCGATATCACAAACATATTTATACCGTTAGGAAGAGCACATTAATACGGTATTTTATTTTTTGTTCTTTTATTTAATTTTTATACCCTACACCACACTGTGGTACAGGGTATTATGACTTTGTGCATTTGTTTGTAACGCCCAAAAAGAGAAGAAATAGAACCATAGTTTATTATACCGATCGTCATAGAATCAATTTTTGAGTCGATTTAGCCATGTCCGTCTGTCCGTCTGTCCATGTATTCTTGTAATCAAAGTGCAGGTCGTATTTATGGTCCGATTGTGATTAAATTTAACACAGTGCTCTTTTTTGGCCCAAGGACGATTCCTATTGAAATTGGTCAAAATCGGTTCAGATTTAGATATAGCCCCCATATATATGTTACCCCCGATTTGGCATGTAAGCGCTGTAGAAACTGTATTTTATATCAGATCAGTACGAAATTTGACAGCGAGAGTTCCCTTATTACATGAGTGAACACTACAAAATTCGGAGAAAATCCGTTCAGATTTAGATATAGCCCCCATATATATGTTTCACCCGATTTTACATGTAAGCGCTGTAGAAACTGTATTTTATATCCGATCAGTGCGAAATTCGGCAGAAACAGGTTTCTTATTACATGAAGGAATACTGCCAAATTCGGAGAAAATCGGTTCAGGTTTAGATATAGCCCCCATATATACGTTACCCCCGATTTGACATGTAAGCGCTGTTAAAACTGTATTTTATATCCGATCAGTATGAAAATCGGCAGAAAGAGGTTTCCTATTATATGAATGAACACTTTTAAATTTGGATGAAATCGGTTCAGATTTAGATATAGCCCCCATATATACTTTACCCCCGATTTGACATGTAAGCGCTGTAAAAACTTTATTTTATATCCGATCAGTATGAAATTCTTCAGAAAGAGGTTTCCTATTATATGAATGAACACTTTTAAATTTGGAAGAAATCGGTTCAGATTTAGATATAGCCCCCATATATACGATACCCCCGATGACATGTAAGCGCTGTAGAGACTGTATTTTATATCCGATCAGTACGAAATTCGACAGAAAGAGGTCTTTTTACGTGAATGAGTATTCAGGGAAAATCGGTTCAGATTTATATATAACCTCCATATATATGTTCCTCCTGATTTGGTATCAAATCGCTATAGTAGTTGTACTTTACTTCCGATCATTAAAATTTTCCAGAAAGATGTTTCACAATTTAGGAACGAATATTGCTTAATTTTGCGATTATCGGTTCAGAATGAGATAATATGTTCCTACCCATTTACCAATTATTCCAAATTCTTATCGCAGTGACCCTTATCGCATTGTTAGGGAGGTGTAGGGTATTATATAGTCGGCCCCGCCCGACTTTCTGCATTTCCTTATTGGTTTATTTATTATTTATTTATTTATTTTATTTTATTATTTATTTTATGTGTTTTATTTTATTTTATTTTATACGGTATTTTAGATATAGCCCCCATATATATGTTACCCCCGATTTGACATGTACGCGCTGTAAAAACTGTATTTTATATCCGATCAGTGCAAAATTTGGCAGAAAAAGGTTTCTTATTACATGCTAAATTCGGAGAAAATCGGTTCGGATTTAGATATAGCCCTATATATATGTTACCCCCGATGTCACATGTAAGCGCTGTAAAAACTGTATTTTGTATCCGATCAGTACGAAATTCGTCAGAAAGAGGTTTCCTATTATATGAATGAGCACTTTTAAATTTGGAAGAAATCGGTTCAGATTTAGATATAGCCCCCGATTTGACATGTGAGCGCTGTAAAAATGTTATTTTATATCCGATCAGTGCGAAAGTCGGCAAAAAGGTTTCTTTCTACATGAATGAATACTGCCAAATTCGGAGAAACTCGGTTTAGATTTAGATATAACACCAATATATATGTTACCCCCGATTTGACCTGTAAGCGCTGTAAAAACTGTATTTTATATCCGATCAGTGCGAAATTCGGCAGAAAGAGGTTTCTTATTACATGAAGGAATACTGCCAAATTCGGAGAAAATCGGTTCAGATTTAGATATAGCTCCCATATATATTTTACCCCCGATTTGACATGTAAGCGCTGTAGAGACTGTATTTTATATCCGATCAGTACGAAATTCGACAGAAGGATGTCTTTTTACATGAATGAGTATTCAGGGAAGCTCGGTTCAGATTTATATTAAAGCTCCATATATATGTTCCTCTTGATTTGGTATCAAACCGCTATAGAAGTTGGATTTTACTTCCGATCATTAAAATTTTCCAGAAAGATGTTCTCAATTTAGGAACGAGTATTGCTTAATTTAGCGATTATCGTTTCAGAATTAGATAATATGTTTCTACCCATTTACCAATTATTCAAAATTATTATGGCAATGACCCTTATTGCATTGTAAGGGAGGTGTAGGGTATTATATAGTCAGCCCCGCCTGACTTTCTGCCTTTCCTTACTTGTTTGTTTCTGTATTTAAACCGAAAATTGAGTCGATATTGGGCTGTTCATTTCTTGTAACAATTTGAATCATTTTTTCATCTGCATTTTGATTTATATATTTTTTAACCTTATCGCCTTATACGTACATGCAAATTTGTAGCCTTATCCAGCCATATATTTCAAAACAAATTAAAACCATATTTTTTTATACCCTACACCACACTGTGGTACAGGGTATTATAAGTTTGTTTCACGGCAGATGTTTGTAACACCTGAAAATAACACAGCTAGACCCACCTTAAAGTATATCGATCGACTCAGAATCACTAGCTGAGTCGATTTAACGATGTCCGTCCGTCCGTCTGTCCATGTAAAGTTGTTCGTCGACTACAGGTCGCAATTTCACTCCGATCGTTCTGAAATTTTGCAGTTTAGAGTATTTCGCGGTTGTTAAGACCGCTATTGAATTTGGTTGAAATCGGTTCAGATTTAGATATAGCTCCCATATATATCTTTCATCCGATTTGGCTCTGTAGTCCTATAGAAGCAGTATTTTACATCCAATCATTTTGAAATTTAGAATGGTAGAGTTTCTTGATCCATGAACCAACACTACCGAATTTGAAGAAAATCGGTTAAGATTTAGCTATAGCTCCCATATATATGTTTCGTCCGATGTGGCCATTTAGTCCTATAAAAGCTGTATTTTACATCCAATCGTTTTGAAATTTAGAATGGTAGGGTTTCTTGATCCATGAACCAACATTGCCGAATTTGAAGAAAATCGGTTAAGATTTAGCTATAGCTCCCATATATATATATTTCGTCCGATTTTGCTCTTTAGTCCTGAATAAGCTGTATTTTACATCCAATCATTTTGAAATTTAGAATGGTAGAGTTTCTTGATCCATGAACCAACACTACCGAATTTGAAGACAATCGGTTAAGATTTAGCTATAGCTCCCATATATATGTTTCGTCCGATTTGGCTCTTTAGATCCAATCGTTTTTATACCCTACACCACACTGTGGTACAGGGTATTATTTAAGTATTAAATGTCCCAAAAGTAAATTTATGTAAACAATTTATACATGAATTACAAAATTTATATATCAGAGTTATTCAATATTACGAGAGTGGTGTAGGGTATTATAAAGTCGGCACCGCCCGACTTTAGCCTTTCCTTACTGGTTTAAATTAAAGTTTTTCAAAATTTCGTACAAATTTAGAAAAAAATCAACAACAAAATTGCCCGATATTTTTCTTTTAAACGACGTAAAATTTTAAGAAAATCGGTTCCGATTTATGTATATATAGCTCTCAAATATATATATTTCGTCCGATTTGGCCCATTAGTCCTATGGAAACTGCATTTAACACCCAATCGTTTTGCCATATAGCATGGCTGAGTTTGTTTATCTATAGATCAACATCACCGAAATTGAAAGAAATCGGTTCAGATTTAGATATAGCTCCCATATATATATTTCGTGCGATTTGACCCTTTAGCTCTATAGAAGCTGTAGTTTAAAACCAAACGTTTTGAAATTTATCATGGTAAAGTTTCTTGATCCAGGGACCAACATTGCCGAATTTGAAAAAATCGGTTCAGATTTTGTTATAGCTCCCATGTATATGTTTCGTTCGATTTGGCTACAGATGCAGAGGAGACGTACCAAATGTAAATTATGTAGACAAATTTTAGTTGAAGTATACACTGGATATTTCATTGTTATCCAATCTTACTAGAATGGTGTAGGATACCGTAGAGTCGACACCGCCGGGTTTTACGTAAAAGATGAGTCAAATACTAGATGAATCCATGAGTCCATGAATTTTGGAATTAAACAAAACATGCTTACATTTCAGACAAAATGTTGCAAATTCTGTTTTCTATAAAGGACAGCAAATATATAGGCGCTATTCTTCTATGTCAATTTTCTTAAAGAATGACATCCAAAATATAACACTTTCCATCCAAAATATATCAAATATCAAACATATGGCTCAACCATATGAGATTGTAGTGTCATTACACCAGACAGACGGACGGACATCATATACTTTCGAATATGTCTATATAAGTACTTTAATGTCCCTGATCAATATTTGTCCGTGTTACAAAGGGAATAGCAAAATGAGTCCTGTTGTGGAGGGTACAAAAAAGGCTTATTTTCAACGTTGACCCGCCCTTATTAAAAAACTCTTATATTACTAACTCATATGTATTTCTATGTCTAATGAGAAATTCGACTATATCAATGAAGAAAATCTTTCTTGGACCTACGAACTTGTCCTTAAATTAACCAAGATTCATTGGGTGCTGTTAGTCTTACATTAGACCAATAATATATTGCTTCTTTTACATAGTTTGGGTGCAACAGAAACAGCCGTTGGCATGCACTATTATGGAAAATTGATTGTGCATGACCTAAAGTCAATCCGAAGCATATAAATATTATAAAGTGTCTGCCGGAGTGGTGCAGTTGTCATTGCCCTCTGCCAGCGTACGATGATATCAAAATAATCACAGCAGTCAGACACACCAATGCACACGCACACACACCCACCAATCCACTTGGTTGGATACATCCATCCATGGACTGGCAAAAATGTAGAACAAAGGACGATTTCAATTCACACCCGCACATTCCTCGGTCCACATATACCAAACTAAAAATTCTAAAAAAAAACTCTTGTCTAGAACATGCAACGGATACCGAAAACAGATACGGTTGTCCTACAATTCCCTCAATCTATGGGCGAGTGAGTGGAGGACGGAGCGGGACGGATGAAGAGACTACGATTTTAAATAAGAACAACAGAAAGGTTTTTTAAAAAAGAGCAATAACATCGGATGAGAAACAACAATGAAATGCTTTAGTTTGAATGGTTTACTGCCGTTGTTGATAAGCCCCCATTAGGACAAAGTGTATTTGCACAATGTGGCCTAATCTAAATTGGCTTAAATCGGATGGCAGGGGAGTGGGTGGAGCCGTGAGGGTCTATATGTCGGATTGACTTGGCAGCTCTGCTCTGCTTTGTTACACCGTATTACATTGTGTGTCATGTCAGTGTACACAAATGTGTGATCAATTAAATAGCACAGGTGGGAATATAAAACAGGTAACACATGTGAGTAACTAGAGGAAATTGGTTCACTTAGAATTTTGTATTTAGTAATTTTAAAGCAAATACGTAGTATGTTCGAAAAAATTTGCGAATTTTGTATTTTTTCAAAAAGTATTTATTTATTCATGGATATCTATTTTGTCTCCTTCAAAGTAATTCCCCTTGGATATAATACACTTCTGCCAAAAGTTTTTTCCGATCCTCGAAGCACTTCAAATAATCATTATTTGTGATCTTGTTCAGCTCCTCCTTCGATGCCGTCTTTATCTCCTCAATCGTGGCGTAGCGTCGTCCTTTTATGGGCCTTTTCAGTTTTGGGAACAAAAAATAGTCACAGGGGGCTAGGTCAGGGGAATACGGTGGCTGCGGCACGATTACTGTGTTGTTTTTGGCCAAATATTCGCGCACAAGCAACGATGTGTGTGCAGGGGCGTTATCATGGTACAAAAGCCAGTTTTTGTTCTTCCACAAATCCTGGCGTTTTTGGCGGATTGCTGCGCGCAATTTGCGCATAACTTGCAGGTAATATTCTTTATTGACCATACTACCCTGTGGCAAGAACTCATAATGCACCACACCCCTGCAATCAAAGAAAACTGTGAGCTCGGGCGTCCGGCACGCTGTTCGTTCTTCGCATCTTCTCGGCCCTCTAAGAACATTTTGTACCACCGATAAACGTTGCTTTGGTCCAAGGTAGCTTCACCATATGCCACAGTCAACATTCGGAATGCGTCAGCGCACTTTATTTTGTTTTTCACACAAAATTTGATGCAGATTCTTTGATACTTTTTCTGAAATAGATAAAAATCAAAGACAAGTTAAAACACATCCAAGCACAACAGCTGTCAAAAATTAACTAAACATTCAAAATGGCCGACGTTGTCAGCGTATGTAAGGGACATGAGTACCAACACAACGCTACAAAAATATCAAAAATCAAATACAAGTAGCCTGCGGAAATTAAAAATTCGCGATATAACATACCTCGTATATAGACCATTATCAATAAAGCCGACTATTGTGGCCTTCCTCTATACTAGAGTCGACCACAGTGGCCTTCCTCTATACTAGAGTCGACCACAGTGGCCTTCCTCTATACTAGAGTCGACCACAGTGGCCTTCCTCTATACTAGAGTCGACCGCAGTAGTCTTCCTCTATACTAGAGTCGACCACAGTGGCCTTCCTCTATACTAGAGTCGACCACAGTGGCCTTCCTCTATACTAGAGTCGACCGCAGTAGTCTTCCTCTATACTAGAGTCGACCACAGTGGCCTTCCTCTATACTTGAGTCGACCGCAGTAGTCTTCCTCTATACTAGAGTCGACCACAGTGGCCTTCCTCTATACTAGAGTCGACCACAGTGGCCTTCCTCTATACTAGAGTCGACCACAGTGGCCTTCCTCTATACTAGAGTCGACCGCAGTGGTCTTTCTCTATACTAGAGTCGACCGCAGTGGTCTTCCTCTATACTAGAGTTGACCTCAGTGTTCTTCCTCTGTACAAGAGTCGACCACTGTGGTCTTCCTCTGTACAAGAGTCGACCACTGTGGTCTTCCTCTGTACAAGAGTCGACCACTGTGGTCTTCCTCTATACTAGAGTCGACCACTGTGGTCTTCCTCTATACTAGAGTCGACCACTGTGGTCTTCCTCTATACTAGAGTCGACCACTGTGGTCTTCCTCTATACTAGAGTCGACCACTGTGGTCTTCCTCTATACTAGAGTCGACCACTGTGGTCTTCCTCTATACTAGAGTCGACCACTGTGGTCTTCCTCTATACTAGAGTCGACCACTGTGGTCTTCCTCTATACTAGAGTCGACCACTGTGGTCTTCCTCTATACTAGAGTCGACCACTGTGGTCTTCCTCTATACTAGAGTCGACCACTGTGGTCTTCCCCTATACTAGAGTCGACCACTGTGGTCTTCCTCTATGCAAGAGTCGACCACTGTGGTCTTCCCCTATACTAGAGTCGACCACTGTGGTCTTCCCCTATACTGGAGTCGACAACTGTGGTCTTTCTCTATACTAGAGTCGACCACTGTGGTCTTCCTCTATACTAGAGTCGACCACTGTGGTCTTCCTCTATACTAGAGTCGACCACTGTGGTCTTCCTCTATACTAGAGTCGACCACTGTGGTCTTCCTCTATACTAGAGTCGACCACTGTGGTCTTCCTCTATACTAGAGTCGACCACTGTGGTCTTCCTCTATACTAGAGTCGACCACTGTGGTCTTCCTCTATACTAGAGTCGACCACTGTGGTCTTCCTCTATACTAGAGTCGACCACTGTGGTCTTCCTCTATACTAGAGTCGACCACTGTGGTCTTCCTCTATACTAGAGTCGACCACTGAGAGTAGACTATTGAAGTAGTCCTCCATTCTAGAGTAGACTATTTAAGTCTTCCTCTTTACTAGAGTAGACTACTGGAGTCTTCCTCTTTACCACTGACCACTGACTCTATTCAAGAATCGATTTTTGCTCTATTCTAGATTCGATCACTAAGCAACTTTGGACAATCGCCAATAGTCGTGAGAGTCCCGAAAAAGACAGACCATTTGGCAATCCTACTCAGCGTCGGTCAAAGATATCAACTCAAAGTGATGTTATTTGTCAAGCCTGTTCCTGTGCTATATTGATCTGCACTACTGCCATTGTACTCATTCACCTGTATGTGAGCTGGGGTAAGTATTTAATTCATTAATTCAAGAATAGTACTTAGCACAATATGAACTGACTTGAACTTTTCCCCAATGTTGTTCGTACCAAAATACTCTAACGTACATTCATGCAAATGCAGTAGGTAAGTTTAGACGTAATAAGTTCTGTTGCAATTACATACGTACAAATTTGGTTCTATAGCTGTCCGTATGTACGAGAGTGTAAAAGGGTGTATAGAGAAAAATCGAATTGTTCAAAATATATACTTATATGGGAACAAAACTCTTTTAGTAAAATTTTGAAAAGTTGTTCTACAGGGTGGCGCAGAATGAGTTACATATATGGTTTAAATTCTTTATAACTTTTTAATTATTATTCTTTCTATGTTTTTTCAGCATTTTGTGAAAGAGACTTGGGGAATCATTACACGATCGAACAACGTACAAAAATAATTGAATTTTTCTGAATTTTTGCGAAAAGTTATGGAAAATATGCTAAAAAGAGCACGTATGTGCGTAGCAGAAAATGGACATCACTTACAGGATATCAATTTTCAAAGCTAATTGCAAAAAGTTTCCCAATAATATGCAGTATTTTAAAAAAAAATAAAATAATCGCATAAACAAACCAGTAAGGAAAGGCTAAAATCGGGCGGTGCCGACTATATAATACCCTACACCACTCTCGTAATATTGAATAACTCTGATATATAAATTTTGTAATTCATGTATAAATTGTTTACATAAATTTACTTTTGGGACATTTTATACTTAAATAATACCCTGTACCACAGTGTGGTGTAGGGTATAAAAACGATTGGATCTAAAGAGCCAAATCGGACGAAACATATATATGGGAGCTATAGCTAAATCTTAACCGATTTTCTTCAAATTCGGTAGTGTTGGTTCATGGATCAAGAAACTCTACCATTCTAAATTTCAAATTGATTGGATGTAAAATACAGCTTATTCAGGACTAAAGAGCAAAATCGGACGAAACATATATATATGGGAGCTATAGCTAAATCTTAACCGATTTTCTTCAAATTCGGCAATGTTGGTTCATGGATCAAGAAACTCTACCATTCTAAATTTCAAAACGATTGGATGTAAAATACAGCTTCTATAGGACTAAAGGGCCAAATCGGACGAAAGATATATATGGGAGCTATATCTAAATCTAAACCGATTTCAACCAAATTCAATAGCGATCTTAACAGTTGCGAAATACTCTAAACTGCAAAATTTCAGAACGATCGGAGTGAAATTGCGACCTGTAGTCGACGAACAACTTTACATGGACAGACGGACGGACGGACAGACATCGTTAAATCGACTCAGCTAGTGATTCTGAGTCGATCGGTATACTTTAAGGTGGGTCTAGCTGTGTTATTTTCAGGTGTTACAAACATCTACCGTGAAACAAACTTATAATACCCTAAACCACAGTGTGGTGTAGGGTATAAACAGGTATAAACCATTTAAACAATATAGGCTCATTCTGCACCACCCTGTATATCAGGTTGTGGTGTTATACTCGTATCATCTTGCTTGTGATTTAAAGCTGACCTCGCTGTCTGAAAAGCGGTTGCATTACCTCAACAACATAATTTCTAATTCAACATAATTTCTTTCTCCAAAAATTGTGACATTTTTGAAGATATTTTTTCACTCCACCGGTAACAAATGCAACAATTCCCAATACGACCTATTGTTCGCATCTACCTGGTGTGTATGGCTGATTAGTAAAGATGGCATGTTCGGTATCATACATAGATAATTTGAATAATTCAGTTTAAACATCAATGTTCTATACAAAGTTTGGGTTTATTTCAAAGTTTCTATTTTTGTTTGGCGCATTGCAATAGTATACGAATGTATACATACAAACACAAATGTGTATTTAGAGCTTTAGTGTAAAGTTTTATAGCTTTTTTATGTGGAAACTGACATATGTAGTACAAGGATATTTTTAAATGCATTTTGAAATTTGATTTAGAATTTAGAGTTTAGAATTCCAAAGAAATGGGCTCTGCGAAGAAGATTCTATTTTAAATATTTTGTGGTGTGCACATTTGTGTTTGCATACGGTAATAAATACTTAGAAAGAAGCGTAAAATGTTAGTTTGTCAACTTCGATGATTGGAGCTGGATTATTTTGTTGGCTTATTATACCCTACACCACACTGTGGTTTAGGGTATTATAAGTTTGTTTCACGGCAGATGTTTGTAACACCTGAAAATAACGCAGCTAGACCCACCTTAAAGTATACCGATCGACTCAGAATCACTAGCTGAGTCGATTCGATATCGTCGACTACAGGTCGCAATTTCACTCCGATCGTTCTGAAATTTTGCAGTTTAGAGTATTTCGCAACTGTTAAGATCGCTATTGAATTTGGTTGAAATCGGTTCAGATTTAGATATAGCTCCCATATATATCTTTCGTCCGATTTGGCCCTTTAGTCCTATAGAAGCTGTATTTTACATCCAATCGTTTTGAAATTTAGAATGGTAGAGTTTCTTGATCCATGAACCAACATTGCCGAATTTGAAGAAAAACGGTTAAGATTTAGCTATAGCTCCCATATATATGTTTCGTCCGATTTTGCTCTTTAGTCCTGTAGAAGCTGCATTTTACATCCAATCATTTTGAAATTTAGAATGGTAGAGTTTCTTGATCCATGAACCAACACTATCGAATTTGAAGAAAATCGGTTAAGATTTAGCTATAGCTCCCATATATATGTTTCGTCCGATTTGGCCATTTAGTCCTATAAAAGCTGTATTTTACATCCAATCGTTTTGAAATTTAGAATGGTAGAGTTTCTTGATCCATGAACCAACATTGCCGAATTTGAAGAAAATCGGTTAAGATGTAGCTATAGCTCCCATATATATATTTCGTCCGATTTTGCTCTTTAGTCCTGAAGAAGCTGTATTTTACATCCAATCATTTTTAAATTTAGAATGGTAGAGTTTCTTGATCCATGAACCAACACTACCGAATTTGAAGAAAATCGGTTAAGATGTAGCTATAGCTCCCATATATATGTTTCATCCGATTTGGCTCTTTAGATCCAATCGTTTTTATACCCTACACCACACTGTGGTACAGGGTATTATTTAAGTATAAAATGTCCCAAAAGTAAATTTATGTAAACAATTTATACATGAATTACAAAATTTATATATCAGAGTTATTCAATATTACGAGAGTGGTGTAGGGTATTATATAGTCGGCACCGCCCGACTTTAGACTTTCCTTACTGGTTTTTAAACTCTGTTCATCTGCTTATGTATACTACACAAGGTTCATAATAAACTTAATTTGGACAATACCTGTTTTATGAGTGTGCGAAGCAGTGTTGCAGTCACTGAAGATTTTAGGAGAAAATGACTTTTTTTAAATTTCTTGAATTATTCGAACGTACTATTAAGGAAACCTTAACTACAGTATGCAGCATGTTAGTGGATATTTTAATTTTTAACAGTTCACATTATGATTAATTTTTTAGCACAAAAATGTTACAGGTTAGGTTAGGTTGAATAGAGGAGACGTTAAAACGTCTCATGTCCGTGGACATACACTTAAGCCAGTGGTTAGGCCTATTGTTCGCACCTTATTTATAATTTTTATTCCCCACGGGTTACAGAAAATCGGTATTAGACACGAATTCTCTGTATCTTCCAGTCATATCCTCTGAGATGAGTCAAGTCTGGCAATATGTCGGAACCGAAATATCTGGGTCTTGCATTTGGAAAGCTTGGCAGTGACACAGAAAATGTTCCATCGCTTCGATGTTTTCCCTGCATGCTCTGCACTCGTCGTTTTCTGCTAGTCCTATGCGATGAAGATGTGCCTGTAAGCTTGAGTGTCCCGTTATAATACTCATCATCTTACTAATCTCGATCTTGTTTAGTTTCAGAAAACTACTGGTTTTCTTCTCATTTGGTTCACCCCACAGTATCTTTGCAGTTGCTCTATTCCACACAGTTTTGTGTGCCATCACTGCCCAGTGCTTCAACTCTTCCTTCGTGGCTTCGAAAGGTTTCCAATTTGCCTAGTTTATTACTCGAAGTTCTCTGCCCTTTACCCAGAAAATACGCAGTTGACCATGTACTGAGTAATTATTTATCGTTCTTTTACAGTCTAACACTGTTCTGGATTTGCCCTTTTCCGATGTTATTGCTTTGATCGCCATTTAACTATCTGTGAAGATGTTGGCATATTTAGGCTTTATGGCGTTACTGAGCCAGTTAACATACTCCGTGATTGCTCGAACTTCTGCCTGAAATACTGTGTTATGGTCTGGGAGGCGGAAGTAAAGTTCGACTTCTGGTTCATCAATAAAAAGTCCCAGACCCGTCGTTTCTCCTAGCCAGGACCCATCAGTGTAGCAGCTGGTTCCCACTGGCACATGAGCTAGTGTTCAGTTTTCCCAGGTGCGTCTGTCTGGCACGAACGAATCACAATATTCTTATCCAGGAATCGAGGCACGGTTAAAGGATGGATCTTCCCTTTCCTTGTAAATAGACATATTTCTGTTTTATCTGGGTTAACATTTAATCCCCTCGGTTGCGACCAGTTATATGCTATGTTAAGTGTCTCCTCAGCTCTTCTGCATAGTATGTTTGGATGTATGCCCCTTAGAAGTCTGCATAACAGACTGGTTTAAGCCCTTCATTGGTGAGGGCTTTAAGGAGACTGTGTATCGTTGTAACCCAAAGGAGAGGCTATAAAATGCCCCCTTGAGGTATACCACGATTTCTCAGATTTTTACGTCATATAACCCACAAATGATCCACCTATTCCTTAGCATATTGTTGATCCAGTTTATCAGAGCCCGGTCAACCTGAAACTCGTCTAAGTACTATCCAGTTGTGTATGGGTCTGAACGTTTTTAAAAGCGCCTTCAATGTCTATACAAACGGCAAGTGTGTACATTTCTTCACTGAAGGACTGTTCTATGTGGTGTACTACCACATATGCATGTTGCTTGAATTTTTGCTTGTCATCGGCTATCTTACTTTTGACCATGTCGTCAATTATTCGCTCCATTGTTTTTTAACAAGAAAGAAGTTAGGCTAATAGGTCGATAAGCCTATGGGATCGTATAGCTCGCCTTGCCAGGCTTGGGTATGAAGGCCAACCTTGATTCCTGGCAATTTGTTGGGGTATATGAGTTAGGCATGCAGTGAAAACTCCAGCCAGATGAGTTGATACCAGATCCATCTCAGTCTGAAGAAGCTCTGAAACTATTCCGTCCGGTCCCGCAGCCTTGAATGGAGAGAAGCTTTTTATTGCCTCTTTAACCATACCATCTGTTATATCCGTAATAGGTACATGGTGCATCACATTTTCGTTCTGTAACTCTTCCTCTGTTGGCCCAGCATTACCAGTAGTTTCGATCCTTTTACCCGTTTCATCCACCAGTGTATCGGTTTGGATATGAGTTTTTGAGAGGAACTTTTTTATTTTAGACATGCTGTTAACGTTGTCTACCTGCTCATAGAAAACCTCCAGGAGTTACGGTTCGCCAGTCTAATGATTTTATTGTATTCTTTGAGTCTTCTGTGGTAGTGGTCCCAATATACTGCGGACATCCTTGCCAATCAAGCGAATTTGCCCTGCCATCCAGGGTTTCTCATAGGCAGATTTTCTTTCTCGAAACGGGCAACTATCTTCGAATGATTTTACAAGAGCCTTCGTTATCCTCCTCACATTGATATCAATGTCTTCTGTACTTGGATAATCGTATTAAGGCTGGCCAAATCGATTTCTAAGTAGATTGCCGAATTTAGGCCAGTCGGTTTTAGCCTTATTACGGAAACTTATTGGGTCAGGCGGTGGCCGTGCAATTTTCCGAAAATCCGAAACCCTCCACTCATGGATCTCATCAATAAGGTTTTCTGTGCATATCGTTATATCTAATACTTCTTCCCTAATGTTGTTAACAAAGGTCGCCTTGTTCCCTATGTTGAGATCGTTAGTATTCAAAAATTCTATAAGGGCTTGTCCCCTTTTAGTGGTGCCAGTATTACCCCAAGCGATATGGTGTGAGTTGGCATCACAACCATCTAAAGGGTGGTTAAATTGTAAGGGCCGATGTTAAATGTGAACCACCCTAAACATTAAGTTTTTTCCTGCATTTCATTTGACATTTCTCAATTTCAGACTAACATAATTTGAACCATGGAAAGATACACAATCGAGCAACGCGTTAAAGTTTTTAAGCCTTTTACGAAAATGGGCGTTCAAATAAAAATGCATTTCGTGCACTTCGTGAATTTTTTTGATCAGCATAATCGACCACAATCGTGTCCACAATCGGGAGAATTGTGCGCAAATTTCAGCAAACCGGGTCTGTAGGAGATATGAAAACACCTGTGCATGCTCGCCCAGTTCGTTTGGTGCGGCTTATGGGCTGGCGACGTCATCGGGCCATACTTCTTCGAAATGAGGCCGGTCAGGCAGTTACTGTGAATGGTGTTCGCTATCGTGAGATGATAACGAAGTTTTTATGGCCCGAATTGAAAGTTATGGATGTGGACAATATGTGGTTTCAACAGGACGGTGCCACTTGCCACACAGCTAACGAAACAAAGACTCTTTTGTGCAACAAATTCAATGGCCGTGTTATCTCACGTCGTGGCGATGCTAATTGGCCGCCAAGATCATGTGATTTGACACCGTTGGACTTCTTTCATTGGGGTTATTTGAAAGAAAATGTGTACGTCGATAAGCTAGCAACAATTCAAGAGCTAAAGGATGAGATCATTCGGCACATTAACGGCATAGAACCTCAATTACGCCTCAGCGTCATCGAAAACTTGGACCATCGCAACAAAAAATTTTATTTTTTTGTGTCCTAGACCTAAAAATTATTTTTTTGTATAGATTGTGGTATACTGTTATATAAAATCAAAGCCAAAAAATTGTTTATGGATAATTTTTTTTAAAAAAATTTTTATTAAAAGTACTAATATCGTCGAAGGTACCCTCAGTATTTGCACTATAATTTTTGTAGTATATGCCCGATCAGGTCGACTTATACGTTAAATTGAAGATATTAATGTGGGCTACCAATGTTGGAAATATCTCTTTCACTTAAAAACAGTGGTTTAGTAACATTCATTAAACAAATTTGAAAAAGTTGATTTTTTTCAAAAAAAAAATAAAAATTTCCTGGGACGAAAAAAACATAACAAATAGAAAACAAATCGAAAAATAATATTTTATACCATTTTTTAAAAGTTTGCATCCTAGCGAAGAAAATATTGCCTATTTGAAAAAATCTATGGATAAATGTAGAAATTACAGCCCCTTTTGGTAGAGGTAAGAGAATTTCAAAAAATCTTTTTTTTTTAATTTCAGTTTAAATAGCGGTTTTATTTGTTACTTTTATTTATATTATGTACATTTCAGTTTATTTACATGTACAAGTTTCATTAGAAGCAATTGTGAGTTCTTTGTTGACGTTTGTAGATTTCGGAATCGGTTTCTCTAATGAGGAACCAAATATAATCCCCCATCATTCTTTCATCCCAGTGCCCTTGGTAACGCCGCTCGATGGACTTCAATTCTTGGTGAAAATTTGCAAGAAATTTTGAGGGACATATATACCACCTGTTGGAATACATAAAGCGAAAAGTAAGTTGGAAGAATACATACATATGTGTTATATACATATATATAAAAAATATATTTCTAACCAATTTTTTCATAATTTTTTAACAAATCATTAATCATTGTTTCATATTGTGGTCTTTTATTGGATCCAAGGAAATTTGAAACTACAAGCTTAAACGACCTCCATGCTGCAATTTCACCAGATGTCAAATATGATTCGAAATTCACATCTTTCATCAGTTTCTTTATTTTAGGCCCATCAAAAACTACTTCTTCAATTTTTTGAAAAGAAAGACTTTAAAATAAACTTTTTAAATATGAGAGTGAATTGCTATCGTTCCTTAAGGCTTTTACAAAATTTTAAAGAGCCCCAGCTTAATATGCAGTGGTGGCAAAATATCGGCTATCCCAGAGGCATAACATACCAACTACTTTTAAATCGCAACAAATTTTCCAGTCATGTTCATATTTTATGTATTTTATCAATTTAGCCTTGTTTCGTATGATTCCTTAGTGTTGACAGCATGGGCCAAGAGGAATCGACGGTTTCTGATTTCTGTCGTGTAAAAGTACTGCTTTCAAGCTTTCTTTACTGCTGTCAACAAGTAACCGCCATTCCTTTGAATTGTATGTTTGATTAAGTTCCTCGAACAATCCGGGAATGTCCTTGCAAAAGCATCTGTTATCAACAGTTGTGTAAAATTGTTTGTAAGGTATATCACGGACTGTATAATATGATATGTTAACATCTGGGGCCAAAATATTGTACTGTTTCATCCCAGATGCAAGTAGTTCTGCCTTATCTTCGGTCAGTTCCAAATCTATCACTAGATCAATGAGTTAAAACTGAGATAAAAGCGATTACTTCTGACTCAAACTTGAATCGCTCAGAGTTGAGTACTCAGTTGAACTTGATGATGTTTCCGTTATTAGGCTGTTAGCTATACTTGGACACTTCCAACTCCAATCTATTAACTTAGACAAAAATAGGAGTCCGTATCGTGAATGAGTGGTTGTCTCCAAATCATTGGCATTCCAAATTGCACGTGAAGTCAAAAATTAAAACGTTTTATTCCACAAAACATTGTAATACATTAATTTTAAAGTACTTACCGCATGCTTCTACTAGTCCATCGAGTAAGATTTACATGGCACGAATTACACAAAATACTAGGTGTCCACGGTTCGTTCATATTTTTAACTCGTGTACCAAAATATTGCATATATATTTCTTCTATTATTTTACTAAACGCACGTCGATTTTTTGTAATTACATATTTTCCGCAGATGTAACAGAAATAGTCGGGACATTTACACATTGAAAAGTTCTTTGCCTTTTACTCATACTTCGAAATATAACTTTGTAATATTTTTCAGAAAATCGACTTATTTCTTTAAGGCGCTGAATTACACTAATTTATTAATAAGAAATTTCATTCACAAATTCCGGGTTTAAGGTTCATAAGTTGCAGTACCTGTAGCTGACATATAGTTTGCTTCGAAAGTAGACACCCAAGACTGCGGCGTACTACTTTGTATTGCGTACATATAATTTTACTACCTGTATATACGACTGGGATGTCCATGCCCCTAAAAGGCGTAACTGAATGGAAACCTCATAAATAAAAAACCACAAATATTGTTGAATGCCCCTCTATCTGAGCGGATCTCATCCAATATAGCTCTCACATTGCATATCATGTTTTGTGGGGGTTACGAACGGCCATAAAACCTCGTCCTCTCCATAATTTTATAATGTCTGACATCAATCCTCATAAAAGAGAGACATATAAGAGACATTGCAAGTGCAATGTCTCTTATATGTCTCTCTCACATATGGCGAATTCAATATAAGCAAAAACATCATTTAAAAGCGAAAAAATATGAAACAAGATTTTTTTGAATTTCCCTAACATTTACAAAATGGCTCATAACTGTTACATCTATCCATAGATTTTTTCAAATAGACAGTGTTTTCTTCGGTAGCATGCTGTTTTTTTTTTAAAAATGTGATAAAATATTTTTTTCGATTTTTTTCTCTATTTTTTATGGTTTTTTTTTTTTGTACCAGTGAAAAGTGTTTTTTTTTAAAAAAAATCATTTTTTAAAAAAAAATCATTTTTTTCTCATATTTTTGACGATTGTTACTAAAGAAAAGATTCTAAGTGAAAGCTATATTTTTAGCATATGTATCCCCCATAATTCCCTTTAATTTGAGGCATAATACGGCTCAATCAGGCTTATACTTGAAAACTTATGGTCCAAATACTGTACTTTCGATGAAAGCTGGAATTAACTGGACCGAAACTGAGTCGTCTGTTTTAAGAAAAGTAATTCTCTAAGAGTCCTCTTTACTTCGTTCTTGGAACATTAATGTGTAATTTGAAGCTCTCCCTTCAAATCTTACTCCAAGATAACGAATTTCACAGCAATTTTTACTTCTTTCAGATCAAAAGTAATCGATAGCCCATAATTCAAGTTTAATTTAATGGTCAGTATGTTAGAAGATAGCTATGGAATCTTAATGAAAACATGAAATCTTGGCTATTAATTAAAATCCAAACCTCAATAGATGACACAAAGCAGACAAATTAATCAAGTTAATTTGTTCTAAGACACTCGTAAGTACGTACATACATACGAACATTTTAATAAAAATGATTTTTCGCGCTTTTATTATTGAATTACATTTTATTTTAATTTGTAAAACATTTTCATGGCTTGTTTTTCTTCCAAAACTTGGATTTTGTAGAATAATACAATCATACATATCTTTAACAAATTATCCGATAGTATCAATACTATCAATAATGTTGAAGAAAACTATCGAAACTATCGAATGGGGCGACTATCGATAGTTTGACAACTCTACACTGAGTTCTTCCTCTATACCAGAGTAGATCACTTAGGTCTTTCTCTTTACCAGAGAAGACCGCTGAGGTCTTCCTCTATACCAGAAACTACCAATCAGATCGTCCTACACACCAGAGAAGAGATTTATGTCATTTATAAATCAGATAAGATCACTGAGTTCTACCTCTATAACAGAGTTGATCACTGAGGACTTACTCTATTTTAGAAAATACCACTGAGGTATTTCTTTATACCAGAGAAGACCACTTAGGTCGTTCTCCATACTGGAAAAGACCACAGACGTCTTCCTCTCTGCCAGAAAAGGCCACGGAGTTCTTTCTCCATAACAGAAAATACAACTCAGTTCGGACTTAAACAAGTAAGAAAGTTCCGACTTCTGAATCCCCTCACCTTCATTCCCAAAAAATATTCGTAAATTTATTTATTTTTTTATTGTTTTAATTAAATTATTATCAATTTAAGTTGCATTTAATAACTTTAAAGTATGCACTGGTGTTAAAGTTATATGCCGTTAACTGTTGCTTCAAAATAGAACATTTGTGTAGGAGTTACCAAAAGGGGTGTGCCAATAACGCCCACTTTTCACTGTACTGTAGGTACCATAAAAACATTACACATTACAAAATTGCAACTATATATATGTACTGGTATTACAGTTTTAAGCTGTTAAGTGCTGGTCCAAAATGGGCAATTTGTGTGAGAGGTACAAAAAGGGGCTTGGCACCTTCGCCCACATTTCACTGGACTTTAGGTACTATTAAAACATTACAGTGTAAAAAATTGCAGGTATTTGTATGGACTGATATGCAAGCGATAAGCAGTTAACTTTGGTGCAAGACTCTTCATGTGTGTGTGAGGTACCAAAAGAGGCGTGCCAATAACGTCAACTTTTCACTGGACTGTAGGTACTATAAAAATATTACACTGTACAAAATTCAAGTATTTGTATGCACCGGTATTAAAGTTATTAGCAGTTAACTTTTTTTTACGAAATTGTTATTTACTTCCGATAAGGGCTATATATAAATCTGAACCGATTTTCCCCAAATTCAGCAGTATACGTTCCCATTATGCGAAATTCCTTTCTGCCAGATTTTTTTATGATCGGAAGTATTTAAATAACCACTTCTATAGCGCTTTAATACCAAATCGGAAGTAACATATATATGGGGGCTATATTTAAATCAGAACCGACTTTCCCCAAAATTTGCAGTACTCGTTCCTGAATTAAGAATCTACTTTCTATTAAATTTCGTATTGATCGGATATTAAATACAATTTCTACAGCGCTTTGATGAAATATCGTGAGGAACATATCGCTAACTTATGTACGTCAAGAGTGACATAGCTCAACATTAAAAATTTTTGAGGTTGCCTTACACAAATACGAATTCTGCAAATCTCCATAAATTAATCTCAGCGAAATTTAGTTTATAAGTAAACAACCATATTTGGGATTATTTCAACGTATGGACTTGAAGTTACATATCTTGACAATTTTCAATTTTGAGTTATGTTACTCTTGAAGTAAGTGAGCGATATGTATACGAGTATATGAGGGCTAAATCTAAATCTAAAACGATTTTCACCAATTTTATTGGCGTTCATCCTTATACCAAATCAGATATACGATCCAAATTATAAAGCGATCGGACAATATTTAATTGCGATCTGTACTTTTATTTCAAGAAAACATAGACAGACAGACAGACAGAGCTAAATCGACTTCAAAAGTGATTCTAAGTCCACTGGTATAATAAGCAATGGGTCTACTTCATCTTATTTTGGGTGTTACACACAAATGCACAAAGTTATTGAAATTGTATTTTTATACCCTACATGGTATTGTAGGGTATAAAAATACATTTCAGATTAAACCATTTTTTTATTTACAAAAAAGAAATGTTTTTGGAATGGTTATTGAAATGGCCCAATATCCAAAACAGTTTCTGTCACTGTGCATTGTAGTTATTCACAATTTTTCGTTAGTATTTTTCCACCGGCTGTCGCTAGTGACGATGTTTGATGGTCCAGTGATTGAAATAAATCGGTATTTCTGGTTGTATCTCTACATTATAACGTGATAATCTCTTTGTTCATTTATTATGGAAATATTTCAGATCGATGTTGTGATGACCTTAGAGGTCATTTTACTAACAAAAATGCATAACATTAAAGACAACTGCAATACATTAGCATTAAATATTTATAAAACAAATGGATGTAAATTCAAAACATTTGATAAATGTTTACAACCGGTAATGCCTACGCAATCACGTGTTCGAAGCAGAGGCGGAGCGAAAAAAAAAGTTGGGTGACTATAAGTATTCAGAAGGGTTGATTTACTCGAACATTAAGTTATATTTGTTTTCCAAAATTTATTTGTTTTCCAAAATTCATATAAAAATAACATTTTCTCTTAGATTATGAAAACAGTATATCAAATGTTTTAAATCTATGTCACACTATTAAAAAATGTTAATTCTTCTTTATGGGGTATGATGTTTATCGCGAGCCATTCCCCCTTGGAATTTCAAATTGTAATTTTAAAATAAACGGAGTGATAATAATGAAAAAGATCCCTGAAAACAATAAAATCTTAAAATTTTTCAAATGAAGAGCCTCAGTAAATATGTGAAGGGAGGGATTCCTTAGCCAAAATTTTAATGACCCATAAATTACTACTATACTTGTAGACATTTGCATGGGTGTATTACAAATAAATGTCTCAAGCCATATATTTTACTGTAATAAAGAAAATGGGATACAATGGGATGTGGAATTGCGCGTGTGTTTGACATTTTTGTTGCATTTTTGGTCTAGGCGAGATGATATTCATAAAAGTTATTTCCAGTTTTACGACTGTCATAAAATCAAAATGTCATCATCATCAGTTCTGTTTCGTTTTTGGATTGGTTTTTGTCTTCCAAACTATGAAGGCAAACACATCTAATTAATTATCCATAAATAATATGTATCCCTAACATATTTTGTGGGGGAGATAGATAGATAAAGTGATAATAATAATGATTATTATGTGGGAGAAAATTAGGTGGTACACATTTAGTCTATATCATACAAAGGGAAAAATATCGAGAAAAAGTGGAACAACATG
Source organism: Eudasyphora cyanicolor (assembly GCA_963930755.1). Lineage (NCBI taxonomy): Eukaryota > Metazoa > Arthropoda > Insecta > Diptera > Muscidae > Eudasyphora > Eudasyphora cyanicolor. Next base: position 158,251,366 of record OZ005735.1, on the reverse strand, counting down.
GAAAATGTTCTCCAAATACAATAAAATGTTCATATCGTCGCTACAATAGCCGTTTTATGCTATGTCTGAATTGAAACAAAATTTAGTAGTTGGACCAAAATTTGTAAATCTCTATATATATGTCACTTGTAAACTTGCCCCAAGTTTAGTGCAATTGGGAAGTAATTATGAGACAACATTTCAACGAGATCGGTTAAGGACGATTTGGTGTTGAATTTTGACATTTTGATGAAACAGCTCTTTTTCCAATGCATATAACTACTTACCTACTGTATTTACATAATGTTGTCCAAAGTGTTTTCGATGGCCTTTTCTTTACTCTTTTTAAAAAATTAAACGAAACTGCGAGTTTTAGTATTTCGTCTTAGTTCGGTGAAATGCGAGTTTGGTTAGTAGTTCTTTCGGAGTCGAAAAATAATGGTCGACTCCGACCAGACAATGAAGCCGATAAATTTTCGGCGGCGGCGGCGCATGGAAAAATATCGATAGGCGGCGGCGGCTGATCGGCTGAGCCGATCAATTTTCAACAATCGGCTGAGCCGGTAAATTTTCCATAATCGAAAGCGCACGAATACGAATGTAATTCTCCTGCAAAAGTGGCTTTTTTATATTTAGCGTTAGAGGAAAAAACTTAAAATTAACACAAAGTTATGGAAGTTTGATATAATATTGAAAATCGGTTTAATAAATCTTCAATGGTTGATACATTTGTTATTAAGTTGACAATCCTTGGCCAAAAGGAATTGGGTCGTTCCGGAGTTTTGATCCGATGGTTTTGGGCCTCAGTATTTTTAAAAGTTATGGACGAAATACTAAGATTGGTCTCTTAATTTTGGCGCTTTTCTTCTATTTCTGCACATATGACTTTTAAACGCCCTTGCGAATATTCTGTGAAAATTTGAAAAAAAATCGAGGGAAACAATTTTTTTGGAACTCAAACTTTTTTAAACGTAGACTTTGAAAAAATCGGTTCAGCTGTAATTTTCGTTTTTTTAATAAAAGATAGCCATATCTTATATTAACATTAGCAACTTTTTATAAACTTTGTACGCTACGCTTTGTACTTAACTCTAAATATTGCAAATTCCGAACCTAAGGTATCACTTAGTAGTCGCTTTCTAAATTTTCATGGTTGCAAAAATAAAATCTTCTTGACTCACCAAATAAAATTCGGCGGCTCAGTTTCAGCCGATATGAGCCGCTAAAATCGGCGGCGGCGCCGGGTTGTAAAAAATCATCGGCGACGGCGCGCCGCCGGTTTGCGCCGCGTCGGCTTCATAGCCTGACTCCGACTCCGAGATAGATTGTGCAAAATGTACCATTTTGATTGTGCAAAATGTACCATTTATGTGATAGAACTTTTGCACTAAAATTTTTTATGGGAAAACAATTTTGGTACAAAAGAAGGATAAAATATTCGAAGCTTTTAGCCAAATATTTTTGTATGTCCAAAATATCTATCAAGTCAACCAAACTATAGAAAGTTTTAGGCAAGCTCTGATTATATATGTGATAAATTTAGAAAGATGAATGTGATTCTAACTAAATAAGAATTTTTGCAAGACAATACGCTATTCCTATGCGAGTAAAATACCAATAAGTAAAGGCCAAGGACATGAGAAGCCAACTATATGATACCGTACATACTTGTACATATATATTAAACTAGCTGGCCCCGGTCCACTTCGTTGGCCCAGACAGATTTCCGATTCCGTCCATTTTTGGATCAATCACGAATACCGCCATCAAATGCATATACATAAAATAACAGCACTCTCTCTAACAAATTTTTCGAGATATATTCCAAAAAATGGCTCATATGGGCAGGGTCACGCCATTTGGTTCGATCCCGCCCATTTTTTAACCAATTACGTAGACTGCCATCAAATGCATATTCACAAAATTACAGCACTCTCGCTAAAAAATTGTGCAAGATATGTGTCTCAATTTCGAAATTTGGCTTATATACGCGGGGCCACGCCAATTCGTTTGATCCGTCCCATTTCCTGACCAATCACGTAGACTGCCACCAGATACATATACACAATATACAGCGCTCATTTAAACAAATTGTGCAAGATATCTCAATTTCAAAATTACGTTTATATGGGCGGGGCCACGCCCATTGGTTGAATCACACCCTTTTTTTGTTTAATCACGTAGACTGCATGAGATGCACAAAATTACAGCACTCTCACTAACAAAATGCGGTGCCATGTCCATTGATCTGATCCCGCCCATTTTTGGAGCAATCACGTAGACTGTCATCAGATACATATAAACAAAACTGCAGCACACTCGATAATAAATTGTGCAAGATATCTCAATTTCAAAATTTGGTTTATATGGGCGGGGCCACGCCCATTGATCCGATACCGCCACTTTTTAGACCATTCACGTAGGCTATCACCCAATACATATGCACAAAATTAGAGCACTATCGCTAACAAATTGTGCATGGTCTATCAATTTCAAAATTATATAATATGGGCGGGCCACGACCATTAGTGTGACCCCGCCCATTTTTGGACCAATCACGTAGATCGCCAACGGATATATATACACAAAATTCCAGGTCTCTCGCTAAAAAATTGTGCAAGATATGACATTTTTAAAATTTAGCTGATATGGGTGGTGCCACGCCCATTGGTCCTATCCCTCCCATTTTTGAACCAATTACGTAGAATGCCACCAGATACATGTACACAACATTGCAGCACTCTCGATAGCAAATTGTGCAAGATATCTCAATTCAAAAATTTGACTTATATGGGCGGGGCCACGCCCAATGGTCCGATTCCGCCCATTTTTGAACCAATCACGTATACTACCAATAGATACATATACACAGAATTACAACACTCTCTTATGAATTGTGAAAAGTATCTAAATTTCAAAATTTGGCTTATATGGGCGGTGCCACGCCCGTTTGTCCGTTTCAGCCCATTTTTGGACCAATCACGCAGACTACCACCAGATACATATCCACAAAACTACAGCACTCTCGCTAACAAATTGTGCAACATAAGTCAATTTCAAAATTTAGCTTATATGGGCGGGGCCACGCCCATTGACCGATCCCGCCCATTTTTGGACCAATTGAGTAGACCACCACCTAATACATATGCACAACATTACAGCACTCTCGCTAACAAATTGTGCAATATATATCAATTTAAAAATTTGGTTTATAAGGGCATGGCCACGCCCATTGGTCCAATCCCGCCCATTTTTGGACCAATCACGAAGACTGCCACCAGATACATATGTACAACATTACAGCACTCTAGTTAAAAAATTGTGCAAGATATCTCAATTTCAAAATTTGGCTTATATGGGCGGGGCCACGCCCATTCGTCTGATTCCGCCCCTTTTTGGACCAATCACGTAGGTCGCCAACAGATATATTTACCCAAAATTACAGCTCTCTCGCTAACAAATTGTGCAAGATATCTCAAATTCAAAACTTTACTTATATGGGCGGGGCCACGCCCATTGGTCCGATTCCGTCCATTTTTGAACCAATCACGTAGAGTGCCACCAGATACATATGCACAAAATTACAGCTCTCTCGCTAACAAATTGTGTCAGATATCTCGATTTCAAAATGTGGCTTAAAGGGGCGGGGCCACGCCCATTAGTCCGACCCCGCCCATTTTTGGACCAATCACGTAGACTACCTCCATATATATATATACAAATTTCTAGTTCTCTCACTAACAACTTGTGCAAGATATCTCAAATTCAAAATTTGGCTTTATAGGCGGGGTCACGCCCATTGGTCCGATCCCGCCCATTTTTTGCCCAATCACGTAAGTCGCCAGCAGATATATATACACAAAATTACAGCTCTCTTGCTAACAAATTGTGCAAGATATCTCGATTTCAAAATTTAGCTTAATGGGGCGGGGCCACGCCCATTAGTCTGACCCCGCCCATTTTTGGACCAATCACGTAGACTGCCTCCAGATATATATAAACAAAATTACAGTTCTCTCGCTAACAAATTGTGCAAGATATCTCAAATTCAAAATTTGGCTTATATGGGCGGGGCCACGCCCATTTGTCCGATCGCGCCCATTTTTGGACCAATCACGTAGACTGCCGCCAGATACATATGTACAAAATTGCAGCACTCTCACTAACAAATTGTGCAAGATATCTCAATTTTAAAATTTGTCTTATGTGGGCGGGGCCACGCCCACTTCATATATCGAAAATTCAAGTACCCTATTTTCACCACGCCCCACACATGTACATTCTGTGAAAATTTCAAGAAGATCGGTTCAGCCGTTTAGGCGTCTATACGGTACAAACAAACCAACAAACAAACACACATTCTTCTTTATATATATAGATAGATAGATAGATATAATATATATATTTTTTTTAATTTTTAAGAAGGTAACTACTATCCAATAGAATAAAATGACATTAAAAAGGGGAATAATTCGTTCGTTTTAACCGATTACAACACAATTTGGCATGCTTGTATAGCGTGATCCATTTCGAGGTTCCCTACTTTTTTAAAGAAAAAAACACAGAAAATTCAGATTGAATGGGGAATGTTTATTATCATTTGAAACAACATTCTTTGGCATTTATTTGTTGAAGATTGTGTCTATCAAATGTTGGCCGCGGCTAAGTCTCAGATTGTCCATCCCGTGAGTCCAATTTTCGATGACTCGTTCGAGCATTTCGACTGGTAACTGGCGAATAACACGCGTGATGTTTTGCTCCAAGGCCTGAGTTGAAGCGGGTTTGTCCGCATAAACTTTAGACTTTACATATCCCCACAGGAAAAAGTCTAACGGTGTGATATCACACGATCTTTGTGACCAATCGACCGGCCCAAAACGTGAAATTATCTGCTCACCGAAGTGTTCTCTCAATAAATCCATTGATTGATGCGATGTGTGGGAAGTGGCGCCGTCTTGTTGAAACTAAATGTCGCCGAGATCACGAGCTTCAATTTCAGGCATCAAGTAGTCGGTTATCATGGCACGATAACGGTCGCCATTGACGGTTACGTTCTCACCGGCATCATTTTTGAAGAAATATGGACCGATGATTCCACCGTCCTACAAACCACACCAAACCGTTGTTTTTTTCTGGATGAAGTGGCAGCTATTCAATCTCTTCAGGTTGCTCTTCGTCCCAACTGCGGTAAGTTTGCTTGTTTACATACCCATTGAGCCAGAAATGGGCCTCATCGCTGAACAAAATATGGCTCGAAAACGTCGGATCTTCTTGAAACTTTTCAAGAGCCCATAGAGCGAAGCGATGTCGCTTGGGAAGGTCGGGCGGCTTCAGTTTTTGCACAAGCTGTATTTTGTATGCTTTCAATTTAAGATCTCGACGTAAAATGCGCCAAGTCGTTCCATACGTCAGTCCGAGTTACTGCGAACGGCGCCGAATCGACTCTCCACGGTCTTCGTGTACACTCTCAGCTACGGCCGCTACATTTTCTTCACTGCGTGCTGGACGTGGTCTATTCGGTCGAATATTATCCAATAATGAATGCTGGGTCTCAAGATGGGTGATGGTGTTGCGAATAGCATGCTCAGTAGGCCGATTATGTTGAGCGAAGTGCACGAAACACATTCCTCACAGAACGTCAATTTTCGTAATAAAGTTGAAAGATTTGTAAACGTTGTTCAGGCGTAAGTCTTTCCATGATGAAATGCTAAACAATACTTAACAAAAATAACATGACAGCATGACACGACTCACACGTGATCTGTCAAAAAAGGCTATTGAAAAAGTATCTCTACTTGGATCACCCGTTAGAAGAGGTATGTATTAGAGAAGTTAAGTTTTGAATTTAGTCCATATGGTATACAGGGAAGGAGCTACTGCGCCTCAAAGTTGACACGAGGTAGTCTAAGCGAACAAAATGTTTAAGCCCGTGTAAGTTTTTTCCCTGTGGTCTGATTCATAAAAACAAGTAAGAACGCTTCAGTGGGGTAAGCCGACTAAGGTATACCCTCACTTTGTGAGTAATGTAATACATAACATTACTCTATTTAAACTGTAATTTTATGTGGGAAAAACTGTAAGGGGCGTGGTGATAACGCCCACTTTTAACAGCACTGTATGCACTATAACAGCATTACGCTGTACAAAATTTCAAGTATTTGTATGCACTGGTATTAATGTTATAAGCCGTTTACTTTTGGTGTAAAACGGCCCCTCTGTGTGGGAGGTACCAAAAGGGGCTGTACAATAATGCCCTTTTTACCGGACTATAGGCGCTACAAAAACATTATACTGTACAAAATTCCAAGTATTTTTATGCACATGTATTAACGTTATAAGCAGTTCAATTTTGATGCAAAATGGTCCATTAATGTGAGAGGTACCAAAAGGGGCGTGACAATTTCGCCCATTTCTCTTGAGGTGATAGCGACTAATAAAATAATAATACAATGTGTGGAATTTCAGAAGATTCTAATAAGTAGTAGTAGTACATAGCCGGAAATGAAAAAAAATATTACCGTATACGAAATTTGAAGTCAATCGGTTACTGCTTTGCGAGAGTTATCGTGCGCACCAGCCAGCAGACAGAAGGACGGACATTTCTCATTCGACTTAAATTTACCCAAAACGGATATCCGCCTTCGATGTGTTACACTTTTGGCCCGTAGCAAATTATATATACCCTCGTATCACTAAAGTGAGGGTATAAAAATGCGTTTTGGGTTTTTACGGAAATTGTTTGGTTTTTACGGAAATAACAATAGCAATTGAACGGCCTAACCGATTATTAAAAAGTCAACGTCGTTTTAAAGAGAATACAGCCGGCACGACAAAGACTAATAACTAGAGGTTTATTAAACCGATTTTCGATATTACATCAAAACTTCCATAAGTTATCTTGAGTTTTCTCCTCCAATTGTAAATATCTGAAAGCGGCATCTTTGCCGGAGAATTTCATTCGTGCGCCATCGTTTGTCGGAATTTTATCGGCTCAGCCGATTCTTCAAATTTGGTATCGGTATTTTTCCATGCGCCGCCGCCGCCGATAATTTTGGTCGGCTTCATTGCCTGCTCGGCAGTACCTCATCCGATCGACCCAACTTTTCAGTACATTTTCGACTGTTTCGATTTCTTTATGGCAACTTCGATTTCATGTTTCAACGCCTCAATTGTTTCTGGATGCTTTGCGTAGCATTTATCCTTAATGGCTCCCCACAGAAAATAATCCAAAGGGCTCAAATCACACGACAAAGTAATCTGTAGTTCATCAATGTACATAAAGGGTGTCCCAAGAAGAGCGCAATTTTTTAATTTTAAATAAAACACATATATTTAAGAAAAAATCGTGAAACTTTATTATATCGTAAAGTATACAGAATGAGGTTATGTATGGAACAATATATCGTGCAGATGGCCGTCGCGGCTTTGCTGGCATGCACGCGATCTTTTAATGAAATTTTCAATGACCGTTTTGCATGAATGCTGCGGTATTTCATTAATGCAGCATCCAATTTCGTCTTTTAAGGCTTGAGTCGTCGTCGGCTTATTCGCGTAAACCACCGACTTCAAAAAACCCCAAAGAAAAAAATCTAATGGTATTAAATCGCACGATCTAGGCGGCCAATTCTGATCTCCAAAACGCGAAATAACACGACCGGGAAATGACTGATGCAGCAATTGAATTGTTTCCCTGGCTGTATGACATGTGGCGCCGTCTTGTTGGAACCACATGCCCTCCACATTCATTTCTACAATTCTAGGCAAGAAAAAACTGGTTATCATTTCACGATACCGAACACCATTGACTGTTTGCGCTTGACCTGTCTCATTTTCATAAAAAAAAGGTCCAATGATTCCTCCAGCCCAAAAACCACACCACACAGTGACACGTTGAGGATGCATTTGCTTTTCGTGAATCACTCGAGGATTTTCCGCACCCCAAATGCGACAATTCTGCCTATTGACGAAGCCATCAAGATGAAAATGGGCCTCGTCACTAAAGATGATTTTATCGGCAAAATCAGCATTTTCATGTTGTCTCTCCAATACCCAATTAACGAACTCCCTTCGCTCCATTTTTACTAACCTCGTACCTTCTACTAACAAACAATAACAATTATTCAAATGTCAAACAATGACACTTCGAATGTTGCGAGATTAAAAAATTGCGCTCTTCTTGGGACACCCTTTAGCTTACAAAAATACCCATTAGATCATACATTTTTGTCTATGTGACATTTAGAACAACTGTGTAGAGTGGAGGTTGTCTTTCATTCGTCTCCGCCTATTTTAATTGCCTTTTCTTTAAGTTTTGCTTTCATACCACCACATGTGGCAGGCCCTTTCATCAATCTCATTAACTTTACTTTACCAATGCCGACCGAGTATATCAAAGAGCTACGATCGTTCAGACCAGTCATACCAAGTGTAAAGCAAAGATGGTGATAAAACGGGCAAAGAGAAATAAAGAGGAGAAACCCAAAGCAGTGACCTACCGCAAAAAAGCTTATTTGCCAAACAAATACGAGCTACGGCGAAGAAAAGAGCTTTTTATCAAAACAATCAAATACAAATATTGCTGCCAAGATTGGTCATGTTTAGGGCGCTCAATTGCACTATAAAGACTATATATATGTGTGTGTATGTATGTAATCACTCGTTTGTTGGGAGAGCGGGGCCCAAAGAAATCCATTGTAAATCGTCATCAAGATGGGGCAAACAATTTCAAGAGCAAAAAATAAGAGGAATAAAAACGACATTGTTTGACAGGCAAAACTAACAACAACCACAACGAAAATGATCGGAGAAGAGCACCACGACAGGCAGTGGCGGCACTTGATGGATGAACTTTATTCGATGGCTTAGTCTTAACTGAAGCTTAAAACGAAACACACGTTCACTCATAGAAAACAAAAGAAAAGAAAAATATCCCTCCGCGAGAAACGTCTTTTACCAAACGGTTCACAATTGGAATAAAAACAAAAAACAACAATAAAATTGGGTTAAAATTAATAACAATAACAAAATTGATTGAATTTCTTGGATAATTAAAATATTAATTACCAAAAGATTTTAATTCAATAGTACGTGACATACATATATTGATAGGTCCAAAGGGATATTCGTTGCCTTTGTTTGGCATGAAATGTTGTAAAGTAATTAAGCAATAATGATGATACAAGCCGATAGATGGCCCTACGCTAGCCGTTACAATTGATAACACGAAAAAAAAATAATTATTATTGTGTTGCGAACGTGTAAAGGGAAACGGATACACCATCGCTTCGTTTTGGGGGAGAAAAGTGTCGCGTTGCATTGCGTGTTCCTAATTACACTCTCCGGATGATTTTGTGTAACAGAAAAAAGGATGATTTCAATCTCTGGACAACATCAGTACGAATACATATAACTGAATGTCAAGCTCAGTTCGTCACGAAACCCTTTCACACTCGGTCAGTGTTAGAATTGTGAAGTAATGTGAAGTGAATCAGTCAATTAGTTGCCACAAATCGGAACAGTTGTGAGAAAATAAAACAAAAAAAAATAGTTTAACCTTGGCTCTTGAAGCTGAAGCTCTTAATTTAATGTCAACATCAACGTAATATACTTATATTCAAGATCATTGATGGGCTCATAAAATATTGGCAGACCGCTAAAGTGATCAAAAAATAAAACGATAAATAAAACCAAAACTCCCAAAAAAAACAACACAAAATTTCATTTCGAAAAAAAAAACAAAATTTTTGCTGTTTTCTCATACACTTTTCTATGTTTGAAAATAAGGAAGGAGGGGAAAAAACAAAACGATATCGGTTGGTAGGTCGATTGCTAGGTCGATCGTTCGGTCACTTGGTGAATTTTCGGTTGAAATTTAGCTTTCGGTCAATATTCAAAAAAAAATCAAAAATCAACGACGACAACGGCAACAACGAAAGCGAAAACAAGTTTTTTTGTGGCATCGAGTGTTTTCTTTACAACCAAATTGACCAAAATTTCATTGCCGTTACCAACCGCAGCCGCAGAGCTCTACCACCTCTACGATCTTGTTTATTTTTGGTGGTATTCCGACGTCACTTCGACATCCGCCACGTTATTTCTCAACCATTTAGTGCCGTCCACGTTCACATACAAGTGTTGTTGCTGTGATTGTTTTATTCGGAAATTAAACAAAAAATTTTACATTTAAACAAAAACCAAACAGGCCACCCTTTTGTCCGTAATAGTGCATTTCGTTTGTGGTTTTTTTGTTAATATTTTTAAATATTTTTTCTTTGAAAAGTGCAAAATTTTTGCTCAAAATCTAAGTTTGCTGTTAGCAATAATCGACAGATCTTTAAATGATCTATTTCCCCAACGCGCGTTTTAAATGTGATATAGTGTTTATTGTTTGACTTGAGATCTTTGATCGTGAATCATTGTTGCCACCCTCTCTCTCTCTCTATCTCAACACCCCCTCTCCAAATAAATCGATTGGAAAATGTATAAAGTCTCATTGCCTTGGCCTCTTTTGGGGGCATTTGCTGGCATTGTGGTGTCAATTTTGGGCGCTTACTGCGGCTGGCTGCTGTTCCCCAATATGGTGCATAAAAAAGTCGCCGAGGTAAGTTATCACATTTTATGTAGTCGAAATTCTTAGTATTAGGTGCAAAGTTGTCACTTCTGAAGAAGCATTTTAAGTGTTTTATAAATAAACTGAGAGAGCGAATTGGTTGTGTCAATCGACATTTTTATCAATCGATATTTTGTTGTTGACAGAACCATTAAATTTTTTAGTATTCGAACTTCGTAGTATTATTTAAGTATTTTGAATATAAACTGAGCGATCGAGAACAGTAAAATGGTGGTAGCAACCATTTTACAGTTCAACAAATCAATTATTGAGCATAACTGGAAATAATATGATATTGACAAATGTTTTCGGACAATACCTATACCACTTTGGTATAGAGTATTATAAGTTTGGTTGTGGCTTGGAAAAATGAAAATTTGGATTATTGCCAGCACCAACATATCAGTTGCTCTGACCATCAATTCACTTGAATATAGAGCAGACTTTTTAATATTAACCTATGAAGTTTTTTTCTGACTCAAAAGTTTATATAAAGTAGCTAAATGGTAAAAATGATCTCGCTATAATTTATTTAAAAAACAAGTAAGAAAGTTTCGGTCGGATAAACCGACTAAGGTATACCCTCACTTTGTGAGTAATGTAATATTGAATATTACATGAATTATTCTGTCACTTTGTATGGGAGGTACTAGAAGGGGTTTAAAAAATACACCTATATTTCGCTGAACAGTAGATACTCTAAATATATTGCACTGTGCCGAATTATAAGCGTTTATGTGGACTGGTATATGAACGTTATGACATATTAAATTGTGGTATGATTTGGCCATTTTGTGTGGGTGGTACAAAAAGGGGCGTGGTGATAACGCCCATTTTTCACAGGGTTATAGGCATTATAAAAGCATTACACTGTACAAAATTTCAAGTTTTTTTTATACACATGATTGGTGCAAAATGATGCATTTATGTGGGAGGTGACAAAAGAGGCGTGGAAACATCGCCCATTTTTCTCGAGTTGATAGCGACTAATAATCTAATACTATGTGTGGAATTTCAGAACATTCGAATAAGTATATTATCAGTTATTAAAGAATCAATATTTTACAACATTTTAACCCTTTGTGGGGGAGGTACCACAAGGAGTGGACCAATATGGCCCATCTTCGAATTTAGCCGGAGATAGAAAAAAATATTACCACATACCAAATTTGAAGTCAATCGGTTACAGTTTTGAAATTGTGAGACTCTGGTGAATATTCTGTGTTAAAATCGAAGGGGGAGCAACACATTTTTAACTTAAATTTAAAAAAATCTACAAAAACGGATCTTTAGTCTCTCTTTCAAACGACGTAAATTAATTGATTAATTAATTGATTGGATAAAATTGTAAAAAAAAATGTTAAAGAAATCTAAAAAATGCCCTTTAATCTCTCTATCAAACGACGTAAATTAATTGATTGATTGAATAAAAGTTTGAATTTTTTTCAACAAATGAATATTAACCGGGCCTCATTTTACCATTTAGAAAATTTTTAAAAATTTTTGGGCCAAAATCAAATGCATAGGTTAATATGAAAACCAGTAAGGAAAGGCTAAAGTCGGGCGGTGCCGACTATATAATACCCTACACCACTCTCGTAATATTGAATAACTCTGATATATAAATTTTGTAATTCATGTATAAATTGTTTACATAAATTTACTTTTGGGACATTTTATACTTAAGTAATACCCTGTACCACAGTGTGGTGTGGGGTATAAAAAACGATTGGATCTAAAGAGCCAAATCGGATGAAACATATATATGGGAGCTATAGCTAAATCTTTACCGATTTTCTTCAAATTCGGCAATGTTGGTTCATGAATCAAGAAACTCTACCATTCTAAATTTCAAAACGATTGGATGTAAAATACAGCTTCTGTAGAACTAAAGGGCCAAATCGGACGAAACATATATATGGGAGCTATAGCTAAATCTTAACCGATTTTCTTCAAATTCGGCAATGTTGGTTCATGGATCAAGAAACTCTACCATTCTAAATTTCAAAACGATTGGATGTAAAATACAGCTTTTATAGGACTAAATGGCCAAATCGGACGAAACATATATATGGGAGCTATAGCTAAATCTTAACCGATTTTCTTCAAATTCGGTAGTGTTGGTTCATGGATCAAGAACCTCCACCATTCTAAATTTCAAAACGATTGGATGTGATATACAGCTTTTATAGGACTAAATGGCCAAATCGGACGAAACGTATATATGGGAGCTATAGCTAAATCTTAACCGATTTTCTTCAAATTCGGTAGTGTTGGTTCATGGATCAAGAAACTCTACCATTCTAAATTTCAAAATGATTGGATGTAAAATACAGCTTCTACAGGACTAAAGAGCAAAATCGGACGAAACATATATATGGGAGCTATAGCTAAATCTTAACCGATTTTCTTCAAATTCGGCAGTGTTGGTTCATGGATCAAGAAACTCTACCATTCTAAATTTCAAAACGATCGGATGTAAAATACAGCTTCTATATGACTAAAGGACCAAATCGGACGAAAGATATATATGGGAGCTATATCTAAATCTGAACCGATTTCAACCAAATTCAATAGCGATCTTAACAGCCGCGAAATACTGTAAACTGCAAAATTTCAGAACGATCGGAGTGAAATTGCGACCTGTAGTCGACGAACAACTTTACATGGACAGACGGACGTACAGACATCGTTAAATCGACTCAGCTAGTGATTCTGAGTCGATCGGTATACTTTAAGGTGGGTCTAGCTATAGTATTTTCAGGTGTTACAAACATCTGCCATGAAACAAACTTATAATACCCTGTACCACAGTGTGGTGTAGGGTATAAATATCAACTAGAAATTCGTAGCATTAGATCCACATTTGCCCCAACTGAAGAATTTTGTAAATTTTTATACACCGGGAGAACGATTTGATTGTGACAACCAACATTTTCACAAACAAATTTTAAATTGATGACCCAACAATACAAAATTTCAAGTGTTTGTGTGCGCAGGAATCGTAGTTATAAGCCGTTAACTTTTTGTGCAACCTGGTCCATTTGTATGGGAGGTACCAAAAGGGGCGTGGCAATAACAGCCTTTTTACGGGACTGTAGGTACTCTTAAAGCATTACACTTCAAATACTGTTAATCATTTGTTTGGACTGAAATCATAGTTATAAGCCGTTAACTTTTTGTGCAAAATGGTCCATTTGTATGGGATGCCTTAAGATGATAGCAACCATGAAATTAATTCTATATGTGGAATTGTGAAAGATTCTGAGTAGTAGTATAGAAGTTATGAGTAAATCAATATTTCACTCAATTTTGCTCCGTTTCATGGACAAAAATCAGAAAACTGACTTGCTTCAAATTAATTTTGTTTGGTACCGTTTTAATGGTAATAGTCAAACTGAATAAAAATCGCAAATATTTCTTCATAGAAATAGTTTTTTTGTGCTCCAAAGAAATTCAAAGTGTATGGAAAATAAATTGATTTTGTAAAGGGTGGTTACATTTTAAGGGCCGATTTTAATTTTCAATAAAAGACAAATTCTTTAGGGAATTATTGTCATTTCTTTTTATTATGATAATATTGGTATGGTTCAATTATGTATAGAACAAAATATCGGCCAAATGGCACTCCTCCATCCGAGGGTCCAAATTTTCAATGACACTGAGGCATAATTGAGGCTCTATGCCGGTAACGTGCCGAATTATCTCATCCTTTAGCGCTTGAATTGTTGCTGGCTTATCGACGTACACCTTTTCTTTCAAATAACCCCAAAGAAAGAAGTCCAACGGTGTCAAATCACATGATCTTGGCGGCCAATTGACATCGCCACGACGTGAGATAACACGGCCATTGAATTTGTTGCACAAAAGAGCCATTGTTTAGTTAGCTGTGTGGCAAGTGGCACCATCCTGTTGAAACCACATATTGTCCACATCCATATCTTTTGCAATTCGGGCCATAAAAAGTTCGTTAACATATCACGATAGGGAACGCCATTCACAGTAACTGCCTGACCGGCCTCATTTCGAAGAAGTATGGCCCGATGACGTCGCCATCCCATATGCCGCTCCAAACTAACTGGGCGAGCATGCACAGGTGTTTTCACATCTTCTATAGACCTGGTTTGCTGAAATTTGCGCAAAATTCTCCCGATTGTGGACACATTATCACGAAGTGCAAGAAATGTATTTTGATTAGAACGCCCATTTTCGTAAAAGGCTTAAAAAACTTTAACGCGTTGCTCGATTGTGAATCTTTCCATGGTTCAAATTGAGTTAGTCTGAAATTGAGAAATGTCAAATGAAATGCAGAAAAAACTTGACGTTTAGGTGTGGTTCACATTCAACATCGGCCGTTACAATTTAACCACCCTTTAGTTTCGTTCGATTAGTTGAAGAATAAATTGTTGAAATTTGTTTTCATAATAATTTAGTTTGAACTTTAATCTATCAGAAAAAATCAAAATCTTCTCCGATTTTTTCCGATTCTCTTTTATTTTAAAGTTTTAAAAGCACCTGAATTTCTTTTTTTTACTCGTTAATCAAATATGAAATCAAATATTGTTGCAGATTTCTTTTTTTTACTTAGTTAATTTAAAGATACTTAACATTTTTCCTATTAAAAAATTGGTGAATTTTGTAGTCGAAATGACCACCAATATCTTGTCATAATTACCCCCTCACCTTTGAGAGGCGGGTGTATATATTTTGCTACGAGCCAAAAGTGTAACACATCGAAGGAGTGTCCTAAGACCCTAAGTATGTTCGGCGGCTATCCGTTTTGGGTCATTTTAAGTCGAATGAGCAATGTCCGTCCGTTCGTCTGTCTGTCTGTCTGTCTGCTGGCTGGTGCGCACGATAACTCTCGAAAGAGACTTCAAATTTGGTATGTGGTAATATTTTCTTCTATCTCCGACTATTTTGGATGATGGGCCATATTGGTCAACTCCTTCTGGTACCTCCCACACATAGGGTTAATATTTAGTGAAATATTGATTATTTAATAACTTCTATACCACTTATTTGAATCCTCTGAAATTCTTCACATAGTATTCTTTTATTAGTCACTATTACCTCGAGAAAAATGGGCGAAGTTGCCACGCCCCTTTTGGTACCTCCCACACAAATGGATAATTTTGAACCAAAAGTTACCAGCTTATAACTTTAATACCAGTGCATACAAATGCTTGAAATTTTGTACAGTGTAATTGTTTAATAGTACCTACAATACAGTGAAAAATGGGCATTATTGCCACGCCCCTTTTGGTACCTTCCATACAAATGGACCATTTTGTAACAAAAGTTACCAGCTTTTAACTTTAAGACCAGTGCATACAAATACTTGAAATTTTGTACAGTATAATGTTTTTATAGTACCTAGAGTCCAGAGAAAAATAGACGTTACTGGCATGCCCCTTTTGGTACCTCCCATACAAATGGACCATTTTGTAACAAAAGTTAACAGCTTTTAACTTTAATACCAGTACATACTTCAAAGTTATTAAATGCAATTTAAATTGATAATAATTTTATTAAAACACAAATAAATTTGCTAAACATTTTTTTGGACTCAAGGTGGGGGGTTTCATTAGTCGTTTAACCCGACTGAACTTTCTTACTTGTTATTACTGCTAGTAGCTACTTACGAAATTAAATAGGGATCGTCCTTGGGCCAAAAAAGAGCACTGTGCTAAATTTCATCACAATCGGACCATAAATACGACCTGCACTTTGATTACAATGATACATCTATGTACAGACGGATGGACGGACGGACGGACAGACGGACATGGTTAAATCGACTCAGGAAGTGATTCCAAGTCGATCGGTATAATAAACGGCGGGTCTACATATCTCTTCTCTTTTGGGTGTTACAAACACATGCAGAAACGCATAATTCCCTGGACCACAGTGTGGCGTAGGGTATAAAAACGAACGCTGAAAAATGTGATATTTATGGCTTAAATTAGCATATTTGAGAACTAGATCTACACGGGGACCACAACAACATAAAAACTGATTTGTACAAATTTTATTGAGATGAATTCTTGCCAAAATAGAATAAAACCTGCAAAGTTTCTCTTAAAATTTCTTAGAAAATGTGGTGTTTATGGCTTAAATAAGCATTTTTGGGAGCGACATCTATAGGCGGACTATAACAAAATATGAACTGATTTAAAAAAATTTCTACTGCGATGAATCCTTGTCTTAATGAAAAACAAACTGCACAGATTCAGTAAAAATGCTTAGAAAATATAGTATTTATGGCTTATATACATATTTTTTGGAGCGACCTCTATAGGGTGACTATAATAAAATATGAACCGATTTGTACAATTTTTGCTGTGATGAATTCTTGTCAAAGTAGAATGCAAACTGCAAAGTTTCTGCGAAATTGCTTTAAAAATGTGGAATCTATGGCTCAAAACCCGTATTTTGGAGCGACCTCTATAGGGGAGCTATATCAAAACATTAACCGATTTGGTCCATTTGCAATCCCAAACAACCTGCAACTATAACAAATATTTCCACCACATTTGATCAACCTAGCTCTATTATTACGGACTCTAGCGTGATTACAACAGACGGACAGACAGACGGACATGTCCAAATCGTCTTAGAATTTTACGACGATTAAGAATATATATACTTTATGGGGTCTCAGATCAATATTTAAAGGTGTTACAGACGGAGTGACAAAATGAATATACCCCCATCCTATGGTGGAGGGTATAAAATAAGAAATGAAAAACGAAATTGTTGATTACAAACACACCCATTGATAAAACCAACATGTTTTGCACGCAAACTGGTGAAATGAATTTTGAGGGTGGAAAAAGGAAGAGACATAATTGATTTCACTATATTTATCCCCTCACCTTAGAGAGGAGGATATATATCATTTGCTACGAGCTAAAAGTGTAACACATCGGAGGAGTGACCTAAGACCCCAAGTATGTTCTGCGGAAATCCGTTTTGGGTCATTTTAAGTCATTTGAGCAATGTCCGTCCGTCCGTCTGTCTGTGTGTCTGTCTGCTGGCTGGTGCGCACGATAACTCTCGAAAGGATTACCCGATTGACTTCAAATTTTGTATCCGATAATATTTTGCTCTATCTCCGGCTAAGTTCGAATAAGATGGGCCATATTAGTCCACTCTTTCTAGTACCTCCCCCACAAAGGGATAACTTTTAGTGAAATATTGATTCATTAATAACTTCTACACTGTTTATTCGAATCTGTTGAAATTTCACACATAGTATACGTTTTTTAGTCGCTATCACCTCGAGAAAAATGGGCGAAGTTCCCACGCCCCTTTTGGTTCCTCCCACACAAATAGAAAATTTTGCACCAAAAGTCAACAGCTTATAACATTAATACCAGTGCATAGAAATAATTGAAATTGTGTACAGTGTAATGCTTTTATAGTACCTATAGTCCAGTGAAAGATGGGTGTCATCGGCACGCCCCTTTTGGTACCTCCCACACAAATGGAACATTTTGTACCAAAACTTAACAGTTTATAACTTTAAAAATACTTCAAATTTTGTACATTGTAATGTTTTAATGGTACCTACAGTCCGGTAAAAAAATGGGCATTATTATACCGCCCCTTTTAGTACCTCCCACACAAATGGACCATCTTGCACCAAAAGTTAACAGCTTGTAACTTTAAGTGCATACAAAAACTTATAATTTTGTACAGTGTAGTGATTTTATAGTACGTACAGTTCACTGAAAAATGGGAGTCGTTGACACGCCCCTTTTGGTACCTCCCATACAAATGGACTATTTTGCACCTAAAGTTAACAGCTTAAAGTTAATAGTTTAAAGTTATTAAATGCAATTTAAATTTATAATAATTTAATTAAAACAAAAAAATAATACATTTAGGAGTATTTTTTGAGACTCAAGGTGAGGGGATTCTTAAGTCGGTTTACCCGACTGAACTTTCTTACTTGTTTTCTCATGAATTCGCGAGAAAAAGTATTAAATTCAGAATAACCTTTAATATACGTATAAAAAGGGGACAGCAATTACAGAAGATAGAGATGCATAATTTACAAACAATCAATCAGACACAATTTTTCCTTGAATGTATGATGTAAGTATAAAAGAGATTTAGTGATACGAGTATTGGCAGGTTATTATAAGAACGGGCAGCCCTGACCTGAAATGATTATCCTAAGGTGGAATTTAAACGGGGAAAAATTATCTGAGGATTTCTAGCAGATCTCCCAAGTTTGAAGAATTCATATTAATTTTGTCATTTTGTCATTCCGTTTGTAACACCTCTAAATATTGATCTGAGACCTCATAAAGTACATATATTCCTAATCGTCGTAAAATTCTAAGACGATTTAGCAATGTCCGTTTGTCCGTCCGTCCGTCTGTTGTAATCACGCTACAGTCTGTAATAATAGAGCTATGTAGGTTGAAAAAATCTTATAGTTGCAGGTTGTTTGGGATTGCAAATGGGCCATATCGGTCAATGTTTTGATATAGCTCCCCTATATAAAGGTCGTTCAAAAATACGGTTTTTGAGCCATAGATACCACATTGTTCAAGAAATTTAGCAGTAACTTTGCAGTTTGCATTCTATTTTGACAAGAATTCATCACAGCAAAAAATTTACAAATCGGTTCATATTTTGTTATAGTCACCCTATAGAGGTCGCTGCAAAATATACGTATTTAAGCCATAAATACCACATTTTCTAAGCATTTTTACTGAATCTTTGCAGTATCTATTTAATGAAGACAAGAATTCATCGCATTAAACATTTTTTAAATCAGTTCATATTTTGTGATGTTTGTGAAGTTTGTATTCTATTTTGGCAAGAATTCATCTCAATAAAATTTATACAAATCAGTTTTTATATTGCTGTGGTCCCCGTGTAGATCTAGTTCTCAAATATGCTATTTTAAGCCATAAATACCACATTTTTGGTCCAGTGTATTATGAGTTTGTGCATTTGCTTGTAACAACCAGAAGGAGAAGAGATAGACCCATCGTTTATTATACTGATCGATTTGGAATCACTTCCTGAGTCGATTTAACCATGTCCGCCTGTCTGTCCGTCCGTCCGTTTGTAGATGTATCGTTGTAATCAAAGTGCAGGTCGTATTTATGTGATGAAATTTAGCACAGTGCTCTTTTTTAGCCCAAGGACGATCCCTACTGAAATCAGTCAAAATCGGTTCAGATTTAGATAAAGCCACTATATATATCTTACACCCGATTTGACATGTAAGCGCTGTAGAAACTGTATTTTGTATCAGATCAGTACGAAATTTGGCAGCGAGAGTTCTCTTATTACATGAGTGAACTCTGCCAAATTCGGGGAAATTCAGTTCAGATTTAGATATAACCGCCATATATATGTTACACCCGATTTGACATGTAAGCGCCGTAGAAACCGTATATTATATCCGATAAGTACGAAATTCCGCCCGACTTTCTGTCTTTCCTTACTGGGTTTTTATGAATTTGCTTAAACAAAAAGGATCGTTTCATGATTTGCTCCATATCCAAAGATTTTTCCAGTAATAGAATTAAATGCAATCCATGCTGGAGGGTATATAAGATTCGGCATAACCGAGCTTAACGCTATTACTTGTTATTCATAAATTTTTTTTAAATTGGCATAGTTTTCTTCGTTAGGATGCTAGTCTTTTTTTTGCGATTTTTTAATATTTTTAATGGTTTTTTTCGAGCCAGCAAAAACTATTTTTTTGAACAAAATCTAATTTTCTGTTTAATTGCAATACGTTAAAGCAACCGGTTCCTGTGATATTAGCATTAAGCTTTGCTGCAATATTTACCATTTTATTTATTTTTTATTATTATAAATTTTGTTTCGTGATGTCCAGTTTTTAAAAATAATTATTGATAAGAAAAATGTAAAACTAATTGATTTTCCACAATTACTCCTGATGAAGTTGGAATAAAGCCAACGAAACGTTGAGGAAAACATGAAATCAATTATTCTTATTTGTTTCAAAAAAATATCTGACCAAATAGCCCATTTTAAATAACATAATTATTTAAAAAAAAAAATTCTAATTATTTTAACGACAGTTACTGTTTCTATGTCAAAGTAACATTTTCAAGATTTGAAGCCCTCATTGTTTCCTTTTATTTAAATCTCAACTCTTTATAGTTCTTATACTTCAAAATATATAGTCAAAATTACAAAAAAAAATTAAAAAATTACCATAAAAATTAATATGTTTTTTCTTGTTTAGTACACCTATTACACTAGAAAGTGTTATTATTCGACAAAAAATTTTGTAAATTAGTTATATTGGAATCCTCCGCAATGCCACACATAATATTAGTTTACTAGTCACTATCACCTTGAGAAAAGTGGGCGATTTTGTATGTCCCCTTTGATACCTCGCACACAAAGCGACCATTTTGCACAAAAGGTTAAAGGCTTATAACTTTGAATTCCATGCATACAAATACTCGAAATTTTGTGCAGTATAATGTACCAACAGTCCCAATGTATAGCACCTACAGTTCCATGAAAAGTCGGCGTTATTAACACGCTCTTTTGATACCACACACACACACAAAATGACCGAAATAAGAGAGAACTACAAAATCAATGCATTTTTATCCCCTCACCTTAGAGAGAAGGGTATATATCATTTTCTAAGAGCCAAAAGTGTAACACATCCAAGGAGTGGCCTAAGACCCTAAGTATGTTCGGCGGATATCTGTTTTGGGTCATTTTAAGTCGAATGAGCAATGTCCGTCCGTCCGTCTGCCAGCCGGTGCGCACGATAACTCTCTCAGATAGGAGTTTTATCAAAACAGCAATGAACCCTGAACCAAATCAAAAAATATTTAGTTTAGCCCCCATAAAAAGTAGCTAAGCTCAATTAGATATAAATAGCCAAATATGGAATTTGCCGCTCAAGAATAATATAAGGAGCGTCCTTCGTATGAGAGATATACTAAATTCAATTTATGATGGAAATTTATCTAATCGCAATTAAAAACAAATCTCCAAAATTCAGACCAGAATTGATGTAAACTTGGATTTAATATACCGTCAATAAGTAAAATCGGTAAAGGGGGCTGTATCAATAAAAAGAACCTAAACAAGTAGGGAAATTTCAGTTAACATACACCTCATATGTGTGCCTGGGAAACCGCAAAGATGATAAGATGATGAATTTATGTACTAGAAAAGGTACGATATTGCAAATTGCCAAAGAATTTGCATATATTGGTGCGCCACTGTCCACATACAAGTTTTGTCTTAGGCATGAGGCAATCAAGCAGTCCAACTAAAGATGGACAGAAATCATAAGTTCTGACGGGACACTGCCTGATCGGCGAACACGCCAGAAGTTTAGGTATTGAGTCTAATAACTCATGTAGGATCCGTGGTGATGAGGAAGAAGTGGAGATATACTGGGGCCGGCCTTTCTAGGAAGTCTGACAGATATTTTCGGTACCGATATTCGTTCTACAGATAACTTTGTTTGTCAAAGAGGTTACTTTCAATGAGGGGCATATGTGCCAGTGGTAGCATTATGGACTTACATTGGTCTATGTGAGCTGACAAAGCTAGCTGCCACCTAAACATAAACCTAAGGTTATGAGCTATTTAATACGATTTGGGCATTTTATGTGGGATGCACCCAAAGGGGCTTGGCAATAACGCCCTTTTTAATCGGACTGTAGGACTGTATTATAAAATCATTACACTACCCAAAAGTTTAATTTTTGTCACGTACCTTGGCTGAGTGAACCACTATGCACTGAAACTCTTGTCAGTCAAAAGTCAACATTTCACAAAGGACAAGAGAACCTGTAAAGACAGATCCACTAAACTAGTTTAAATGCAATTTCGCTTTAAATGTGCCAAATAATGTATACATATCGTTCGTTCATAAAAATTATATTAAAACAAGATTAAGTGTTCATACAAATTTGTCACAATTATATTAAATGTACGTCTGTCTGTTTGCCAACATGGTGCTGTGCGATATTTTCCCACAACGCTTTAACTTTTATGCTTTTGGGTAAAATGTGTCATTATCTCTTTGTGCAGTCATTGTCTTTGTCGTCGTCAGCTCATTCACTCATTAGTCGCCTCATTTGCCATGTTTCCCTTTTCGACCCGATTTCTTGTCATAGTGTGGCCCAAAGGAGGGGAGGTCGCCGCCTCCAGTCATTAGCACAGAACGGCAATTGTGAGCATTGCAGTATTGTTAACCCTTTTTGGTCTTGATTTTGACATTTTTTAGCCCATTTGGAATTACCGGCTACCCGCCGCTCGGCCATTCAGTATATGGTTAGTGGGGATTTGTTGGGAGAAGGGGATGGGGTTTTCTTGCACAATTGCCACACGCCTCTACTACATTGAATGCATATTTATTAGTTCGATGTTCACATGGAGTAGTACGAGTATAGCTCTAATAGCTATGGCATACCTAATGCTTAGTGCTATGACACTTGGGCATAACCATAAATTCTTAAATCATTTGGTCACGTCCAACATTTGTCCAGGGCCTCCTAATGTTTGTCCATAAGGTCGTAGATTTGTGTTTTTGATTAATCAAATTTCTATTGAACTCAACTGCCTCGACAGACATTCCATTAAATTTCAAAGCCAAATTTTGTTTTATTACGAAATATGCATTTAATGCAAATAATCATAGCCGTGATCAATTATATTCATGGCAATACTCGGCGGCAATGTCTTTGACACTTTCAAAATCACCCACGATGTAAGGTCTTTGACAATATTTTTATTGGTTATAGTCCAAAAAAACATTTCTGCAATACATTATATTGCATTTGTTTTAACTAAACATGTAACAGATTTTCAATTAAATAAACCGACTTAAAAATTAACTCATCATCAGAGGATTCCAGACTTTAGAGCTATCACACACAGAATACAGTTTGGTTGCCTCAACCGAATTATTTGCCAACCGAATTTTGGTAGTTCTGTCTACTATCATGCGATTTCATTTCAGGACAACCAATATTTTGGTTGTGGTATACTTCTGCTTCCATGTTGACAACAATCATGTTTGGTTGCGCCAACTACGAAAATGGTGGCTTATGTTTTATCAGTTGTATGTTGCCACAACCAACTGTTTTAAAAAATTGGTTGTTCTGACAATTTGTCAGTCATATACTACCGAAAATTAATTAAAAACAGTTTTCATTAATTTTTATTCTAATTATTGAACAAAAAACCAAACAATTCATAACAAAATTAAAAATCCCATATTACAAATTCATGACTATTATGAGATGTGGAAATATTTGACACAAATTTTAGTACACGATAAAAAGCACAAAACATGTATGCAAATATCGCTTAACCCTGTGCTTTCAATTTCATGATTGTTGCTTTTATTTTTTATTTATGTAAAACATTTTGCACAACATATTCTGCATTCCACACATTACATATTATCCACACGAGATTATTTTTGATTACCTATACCGTTCTTGAACAAAATGTTGAAGATTTTTTTATGTCGAGTAATTAAATTTTTGTTTGTCATGTATCAGCAAAAGAACAACAACCAATCTTTCGGTTGTATTTCCCAAAATACATTTAATTATTCTAAATTTGGGAAATGATTGAGATAACCAACAATCGATTATTTATTAGTATTTTTTCTGTTGTAGTAACCACTTATTCGTTGCAATAATGATCTTTCGTCTACTGATACAATTTTTGTTGTCAAGAATAAAACATTGGTTGTCACAACCAAAAATCGATCATTTGGTACTATAATGAACATTTGAAATTGGTTACCACATCTAACCGAGTGCCAATGAAAAAAACAATCTTAATTCGATTGATACAACCATCGATTTAGTTGCAAGCATTTCCATTTGATCTTATCCATGTTATTATTGTTGTTTCAACTAATTATATATAAATACAAACGACAGACGGTGTAGGCAATATACTTTTTGTTGCTAGTACTATTTTTTATACCCTACACCACACTGTGGTACAGGGTATTATGACTTTGTGCATTTGTTTGTAACGCCCAAAAAGAGAAGAAATGGAACCATAGTTTATTATACCGATCGTCATAGAATCAACTTTTGAGTCGATTTAGCCATGTCCGTCTGTCCATGTATTCTTCTAATCAAAGTGCAGCTCGTATTTATGGTCCGATTATGATGAAATTTAGCACAGTGCTCTTTTTTGGCCCAAGGACGATCCCTATTGAAATTGGTCAAAATCGGTTCAGATTTAGATATAGCCCCCATATATATGTTACCCCCGATTTAACATGTAAGCGCTGTAGAAACAGTATTTTATATCAGATCAATACGAAATTTGGCAGAGAGAGTTCCGTTATTACATGAATGAACACTGCTAAATTCGGGGAAAATCGGTTCAGATTTAGATATAGCCCCCATATATATGTTACCCCGATTTGCCATGTAAGCGCTGAAGAAACTGTATTTTACATCCTATCAGTGCGAAATTCGGGAGAAAGAAGTTTCTTATTACATGAAGGAATACTGCTAAATTCGGAGAAAATCGGGTCAGATTTAGATATAGCCCCCATATATATGTTACCCCCAATTTGGCATGTAAGCGCTTTAGAAACTGTATTTTATATCTGATTAGTGCGAAATTCGGCAGAAAGATGTTTCATATTACACTAAGGAATACTGCCAGATTCGCAGAAAATCGGTTCAGATTTAGATATAGCCCCCATATATATTTTACCCCCGATTTGGCATGTAAGCGCTGTAGAAACTGTATTTTACATCCGATCAGTGCGAAATTCGGCAGAAAAAGGTTTCTTATTACGTGAAGGAATACTGCCAAATTCGGATAAAATCGGTTCAGATATAGATATATAGACCCCATATATGTTACCCCCGATTTGACATGTAAGCGCTGTAGAGACTATATTTTATATCCGATCAGTACGAAATTCGACAGAAAGAGGTCTTTTTACATGAATGAGTATTCAGGGAAAATCGGTTCAAATTTATATATAACCTCCATATATATGTTCCTCCTGATTTGGTATCAAAGCGCTTTAGATGTTGTACTTTACTTCCGATCATTAAAAAATTTTCCATACACTGATAGAAAAATCGTTCGTCACCATGACGAATCAGTTTCGTCAATATATCTTCGTACTGGTGACGAAAAGTTTCGTACATGCGATGTTTTTGTACGTCAATAGAACGAACACGATCATCAAGTCATGTTTTTGGTGATTTCGAAATTCGTCGAGAGAACGATAAGGTTTCATTCCCACGACGAAAAGATTTATTTGACCATTTTGCTGAAAATATGATCAAACGAAGCAATCAAATTATAGTTTCTGCTTAAATGTACTGTTCTATATGTGTTCTGATTACCTTAGTTAAATAATTTGTTGTAAAGGATCAATTTAAAAAATCTAATAATTAATGACGAACTCCGTTCGTCAATAAGATTATCCATTCATCATGAGAACGATCGACTTATTCGCCCTTTACGGCAACGTCAACTCCTACAGCAAAACAATGCAAGACATGCGACGTTGTTATGTTCGTCCACGTGTGTGTTCCACGCAGCACCGATTGGTTCAAACAAACCGCAATGGCACGGCGTAACTGATGTCTGTTTAACAAAACATCAAACACATGCATACTCGTACATGCAGCTCGACAAGCTGTATAAGTGTGAAACATTTGTGCTAGTGGTCTGTTGGCAAATACATTACTTGATGTGATTATTTTTGATTAAAATAGCAGAAGTAATGAATACTTCTCGTTTGTTTAATTTCAGCCTTACCTGATAAGAACTGCGTCTCGAACGAATATTCACAACTGAACCTAGCAATGCAGTCTAATAATTTTATTTTCCATACCATTTGAAGTGGTTTAAAACTAGAAGAACATTTATTGGAATTTTTAAAATTTAAATAGTCGTGGGCATGAATTCGTCGTGATGATGAATGGGATTCGTCGTGTGACGAATGGAATTCGTCGTGGTGATGAATGGAGTTCAGCATGGTGATGAATATAACAATGGGATTCGTCGTGGTGATGAATGGAGTTCATAATGGTGATGAATAGAGTTCGTCATGGTGATGAATGCTATTCGTCGTGATGATGAATGGGGTTCGTTATGATGGTGAATGGGGTTCGTCGTGGTGATGAATGGATCATCCTGAGGACGAAAGTTTTTGGAAACAGAAATTCGTCATGATGACGAACAAATTCATCAAGAGGATTATTCCGTACGTTAGCTGACTTTTGACGAAAAAATAATCGTGATGATGTACAATTTCGTCGTCATGACGAAGCTTTTTCTATCAGTGTAAAGATGTTTCTCAATTTAGGAACGAATATTGCTTAATTAAGCGATTATCGGTTCTGAATTAGATATACACTGATAGAAAAAGCTTCGTCATGACGACGAATTTGTACATCATCACAATTATTTATTCGTCAAAAGTCAGCTAAAGTACGGAATAATCCTCTTGATGAATTTGTTCGTCACCATGACGAATTTCTGTTTCCAAAAACTTTCGTCCTCAGGATGATTCATTCATCACCACGACGATTCCCATTCATCATCATGACGAACCCCATTCATCATCACGACGAATAGCATTCATCACCACGACGAACTCTATTCATCACCATTATGAACTCCATTCATCACCACGACGAATCCCATTGATCATCACGACGAATTCCATTCGTCACCACGACGAATCCCATTCATTATCACGACGAATCCCATTCATCACCACAACGAATTCATGCCCATGACTATTTAAATTTTTAAAATTCCGATGTTCTTCTAGTTTTAAACCATTTAAAATGGTATGGAAAATAAAATTATTTGACTGCATTGCTAGGTTCAGTTGTGAATATTCGTTTCGAGACGCAGTTCTTATCAGTTAAGGCTGAAATCAAACAAACGGGAAGTATTCATTACTTCTGCTATTTTAAATCAAAAATAATCACATCAAGTAATGTATTTGCCAACAGATCACTAGCACAAATGTTTCACACTTATACAGCTTGTCGAGCTGCATGTACGAGTATGCATGTGTTTGATGTTTTGTTAAACAAACATCAGTTACGCCGTGCCATTGCGGTTTGTTTGAACCAATCGGTGCTGCGTGGAACACACACGTGGGCGAACATAACAACGTCGTATGTCTTACTTTGTTTTGCTGTTGGAGTTGACGTTGCCGTAAAGGGCGAATAAGTCGATCGTTCTCATGATGAATGGATAATCTTATTGACGAACGGTGTTCGTCGTTAATTATTAGATTTTTTAAATTGATCTTTTACAACTAACTAAAGTAATCAGAACGTATATGGAACAGTACATTTAAGCAGAAACTATAATTTGATTGCTTCGTTTGATCATATTTTCAGCAAAATGGCCAAATAAATCTTTTCGTTGCGGGAATGAAACCTTATCGTTCTCTCGACGAATTTCGAAATCACCAAAAACATGACTTGATGATCGTGTTCGTTCTATTGACGTACAAAAACATCGCATGTACGAAACTTTTCGTCACCACTACGAAGATATATTGACGAAACTGATTCGTCATGGTGACGAACGGTTTTTCTATCAGTGTAGTCACATGTATATGTTCCTACCCATTTACCAATTATTCCAAATTAGTATCGCAATGTTAAGGAGGTGTAGGGTATTATATAGTCGGCCCCGCCCGACTTTCTACCTTTCCTTACTGGTTTATTGTTGCAATCGAATTCCAACCAATAATTTTCCTGGGTGCAAAATGCAATATTGGAATATACATATGTACATATTTATATGAGGGCTATCTATTTGGCATATATTCCGGAGCCACTTACCTACAACTTTTTAAATTATGCAGCGATTTTGTTCAAAATTGGCTCATTTTATTCATTGTCGATCAAGCTTTACTATAAAATTATGAAAATAAAGTAATTTAGCATTTTGCTATGTTTTTATTACAAATACATATATTTAGAAATTATTAAAGAAAATATAAAACAAGTAAGAAAGTTGCAGTCGAGTAAACCGACTGAGGTATACCCTCACTTTGTGAGTACTGTTGTCATATTACAGTACTCACAAAGTGAGGGTATATATATTGCACGAATTAATCTGCACTGTACCGAATTGTAAGCGTTTATGTGAACTGGTATATTAATGTTATGATCTATTAACTTTTGGTATGATTTGGCCATTTTGTGTGGGAGTTACCAAAAGCAGCGCGTTCATAACGCACATTTTCCAAAGGGCTACAAGTACTTTAAAAATATTACACTGTGCAAAATTTTTTTGTATTTTCGTGCAATAAAATTGTACATTTATGTGGGAGGTACCAAAAGGGGCGTGTCAATAAACCCCGTTTTTCACTGGACTGTAGGCACTATAAAAGCATTACACTGCACAAAATTTCAAGTATTTGTATGCGCTGGTATTGAAATTATAAGCTGTTTAATTTTGGTGCAAAATGGTCCATTTGTATGGGAGGTACCAAAAGGGGCCAAGCGGGAGGTACCAAAAGGGGCCATTTTTCACTGGATTGTAGGCACCATAAAACCATTACACTGTAAACAATTTAAGTTTTAAGCTGTTAACTTTTGGTGCAAAATAGAAAATTTGTTTGGGAGGTACCATAAGGGGCGTGGAAACTTCGCTCATTTTTCTTGAGATGATAGAGACTAATAAAATAATGCAATGTGTGCAATTTCAGAAGATTCTAATAAGTAGTATAGATGTTATGAAATAATCAGTATTTCACTAAATGATAACCCTTTGTGTGGGAGGTACCAGAAAGAGTTGACCAATATGACCCATCTTCGAACTTAGCCGGAGATAGAAATAAATTTTACCACATACCAAATTTGAAGTAAATCGGTTAGTCCTTTCGAGAGTTATCGTGCGCACCAGCCAGCAGACAGACAGACGGACGGACGGACATTGCTCATTCGACTTTAAAATGACCCAAAACGGATATCCGCCGATCATACTTAGGGTCTTAGGTCACTCCTCCGATGTGTTACACTTTTGGCCGTAGCAAATGATATACATATACCCTCGTATCACTAAAGTGAGGGCAGAAATGCGGTTTTTGATCCAAGTTGTTGAATATGTGTTTAGATTATGTATAGTCACATCTATTTGTACCTTCCGATTCTTGATCTATGAAAGAGTACTCCGCATTTTATCTGAAACGAAACCAATTATTCCAAATTTTTATCGCAATGCCCCTTTTGCATTGTTAGAGATGTGTAGGATATTATATAGTCAGCCCCGCTCGACTTTCTTTCTTTCCTTACTGGTTTATAATAACTTAAAGCAAGAGAAGACTTATTACTATTAAAAACGTCACAATCTCCATTTCCTCAATTTATATAACTTCTATCATTTATGTTATATTGTTTTATGTCGAATTGAATAAAAATTTGCAACATTTCAATAAAACAACTAAGACACGTCAGTCGGGTAAACCGACTTACGAATCCCCCTCACCTTGAGTCCCAAACAAATATTCGTAAATTTATTTATTTTTTTGTTTTAATTAAATTCATATTAATTTAAATTGCATGTAATAACTTTAAAGAATTTACTGGTATTAATGTTATAAGCTGTTAACTTTTGTTGCAAAATGGTCCATTTGTATGGGGTGTACCAAAACGGGCGTGCCAATAATGCCCACTTTTCTCTGGACTCTAGGTATTATAGAGGCATTACACTGTACAAAATTTCAAGTATTTATATGCAGTGGTATTAAAGTTATAAGCTGTTAACTTTGGGTGCAAAATAGTCCATTTGTGTGAGAGGTACCAAAACGGGCGTGCCAATAGTGCCCACATTTCTCCGGACTCGAGGTACTATAAAAGCATTGCACTGTAAAAAATTTCAACTATTTGTATGTACTGGTAATAAAGCTATAAGCAGTTAACTTTTGGTGCAAAATGGTTCATTGGTATGGAGGTACCAAAAGGAGCGTGGTAACATCGCCCATTTTTATACCCTACACCACACTGTGGTACAGGGTATTATAAGTTTGTTTCACGGCAGATGTTTGTAACACCTGAAAATAACACAGCTAGACCCACCTTAAAGTATACCGATCGACTCAGAATCACTAGCTGAGTCGATTTAAGCATATCCGTCCGTCCGTCCGTCTGTCCATGTAAAGTTGTTCGTCGACTACAGGTCGCAATTTCACTCCGATCGTTCTGAAATTTTGCAGTTTCGAGTATTTCGCAGCTGTTAAGATCGCTATTGAATTTGGTTGAAATCGATTCAGATTTAGATATAGCTCCCATATATATCTTTCGTCCGATTTGGCCCTTTAGTCCTATAGAAGCTGTATTTTACATCCAATCGTTTTGAAATTTAGAATGGTAGAGTTTCTTGATCCATGAACCAACATTGCCGAATTTGAAGAAAATCGGTTAAGATTTAGCTATAGCTCCCATATATATGTTTCGTCCGATTTGGCCCTTTAGTCCTATAGAAGCTGTATTTTACATCCAATCGTTTTGAAATTTAGAATGGTAGAGTTTCTTGATCCATGAACCAACATTGCCGAATTTGAAGAAAATCGGTTAAGATTTAGCTATAGCTCCCATATATATGTTTCGTCCGATTTGGCCCTTTAGTTCTATAGAAGCTGTATTTTACATCCAATCGTTTTGAAATTTAGAATAAACAATTTATACATGAACTACAAAATTTATATTTCAGAGTTATTCAATATTACGAGAGTGGTGTAGGGTATTATATAGTCGGCCCCGCCCGACTTTAGCCTTTCCTTACTGGTTCTTGATATATTAGCGACTAATAAACAAATACTATGTGTGAAATTTTCGAAGATTCGCATAAATAATATAGAAGTTATTAAAGAATCAATATTTCATCAATATCAATATACCCTCCTCTCTAAGGTGAAGGGATAAAAACGTTAACGAGTTTACAATAAATCTTATTTATGTTTTTGTGCAATAAAAGCTATCTGCTAATTTGATCGTTCATAGTGCTCATATTTATACCCTACACCACACTGTGGTACAGGGTATTATAAATTTGTTTCACAGCTAGACCCACCATAAAGTATACCGATCGACTCAGAATCACTAGCTGACTCGATTTAAGCATGTCTGTCCGTCCGTCTGTCCATGTAAAGTCGTTCGTCGACTACAGGTCGCAATTTCACTCCGATCGTTCTGAAATTTTGCAGTTTATAGTAATTCGCAGCTGTTAAGATCGCTATTGAATTTGGTTGAAATCGGTTCAGATTTAGATATAGCTCCCATATATATCTTTCGTCCGATTTGGAGAATTTGAAGAAAATCGGTTAAGATTTAGCTATAGCTCCCATATATATGTTTCGTCCGATTTGGCCCTTTAGTCCTATAAAAGCTGTATTTTACATCCAATCGTTTTGAAATTTAGAATGGTAGAGTTTCTTGATTTATGAACCAACATTGCCGAATTTGAAGAAAATCGGTTAAGAATTAGCTATAGCTCCCATATATATGTTTCATCCGATTTGGCTCTTCAGATCCAATCGTTTGTATACCCTACACCACACTGTGGTACAGGGTATTATTTAAGTATAAAATGTCCCAAAAGTAAATTTATGTAAACAATTTATACATGAATTACAAAATTTATATATCAGAGTTATTCAATATTACGAGAGTGGTGTAGGGTATTATATAGCCGGCCCCGCTCGACTTTAGCCTTTCCTTACTGGTTACAATGTAAAGTATGAACCATAAAAGCGCGAAAATACGGATTTTTCGAAACCTTTTAATCGTAGCAATCAGTAATCATCTTTAGATTACACAGTAAAAGAATGACTAATAATTGATCTTAAAACTAAGGACAAATTGTGTTTTTGTTCATAGCCGCTTTTGCATATAAGCGCTCGATATATTTTGTAGGATCTCAGATCAAGGGTGTAAAAAAGTGCAGCTTAAAATTGCTATAAGACGCGAACCAAACCGAATTGTGACAAAAACTTTATGAATTTGAGTTGAAAATTGTGGCCCTTGTTTTCACCTTCATTGGTTTTGGTTAAATGGTTAGGAAAATTATGTAAATGTATTTCTAACAGGTTCCACCCCGTACCCAGAAAGAAACCTGTCAGCCCATTTTCATTCACCGCTTCTGATCACTCTAATGCCAGTAGAAGAAAAAAATTAAAAATTCGAAATCACAAAAAACCACATAACTTCTGTAGCAATCATCTAAATATTTGTATAAGCAATATTGGCCAAACTAAACCCAACGCTTTGGCATCTGCCACACAAAATACCTTTGTTATCTATAATAAATTTTTCGCAAATTCGGTTTATCCGACTGAACATTTTCTTACTTGTTTCAAAGTATTCAAACGAAAGTATCTCAGTTCATCTGTTGTGTAGTTTGGGCCACTATTGATCTCACTGTTTTATACTATGTAGCAATTTTGCTTTTATGTCAATGCCTGCCCCTTGTATGAATTTGCGCGCCAAGAAAACCTACATGTGGAAATTTCGACACATGTGTCGCATATTTATTTATTATAGAAAAACGATAAACAATCACTGCTAATAATAATACAAATCTCAAAATTCTCTGATTTCTCTTCCTTATAATCCCAAAATGCTGAAAAGCTTTGACAAGCTTTTCGCTAATTCTCAGAGATATTTGTTTGTTCACATAGCTCTCATCTCAATGTTAAATGCCGATAATGACGGATTGTAATTTGCCGGTTGTTTTGCTGTTTTGATTTTCGGTCCGTTTTGTTTGTTTAGCCCTTCTGTCAATTGTCTGTCATTCACAATGGTTGGTGGCGCACAGTGAAAACAAACAACAATCGAATGGCAACAACAACAACCACAATCCAGCTACAACAAAAAACAATCGAAATAGCAGCAGCCACAACAACAACAACAGAACTAGTTAGCAAACAACAAAAACTAAATGACAACCCGAAATTTGCACTTGAATCAAAATAATGGAATACAATAAATTCAGGGTCAATAAACACAAATCTACTATATAATACTGCCGCTGTCACAACAACTACAACTACTCACCCGAACATATAACGCAGACAGACATTTTTAATTCGAATCAAAACAAATAGCAACAAAAACATAGTGTCCATTCACAGTCAGACCTC
This sequence comes from Eudasyphora cyanicolor, assembly GCA_963930755.1. NCBI lineage: Eukaryota > Metazoa > Arthropoda > Insecta > Diptera > Muscidae > Eudasyphora > Eudasyphora cyanicolor. The sequence goes on along the minus strand of OZ005735.1, from coordinate 158,217,623 downwards.
GTCAAAGTGGAAAGACATAATTTGTCGGTGCAAATAGCTTAAAGAAATATAAATATGTATGTAATTTCAGATAAATATCTGAATATGTTTTTTTTATTATTTGTTATTGAAGTTTAGTGGATTTGATTTTGACCCTAATAATTGTCGATCTAATATACGAATTTCAGCTAAGCACTAAGTTCAGGGTTACCATAACCTTTTTTCGGAAAGGAGGACTTTTGTGTCAGAAAAGGAGGACATTTGTAACATTTACAAAGATTTGTACAACAATTTGTATTTTGTAGCGCTTACTCGTAGATGCCAAATCGGAGGACTTTATCTAAATCTGAACAAATTTTCTTCAAATTTTGCAAGGTTCTTGTTCTTGGGCGCTACATTTAAATCAGAGCAGATTTACACCAAATTCGACAATGTGGGCCCTTGGATCAAGAAACTCCATCCTGCTTAATTTCAAAGTAATTGGATGTGAAAAAGCTTCTGTGGCGCTAAAAAGCCAAATCGGAAAGCAAATTTATATAGGGCCTATATCTAAATCTGGACCGACTTTGACCAATTTCTTTTCAGGTATAAAATAGCCCTTATTGTCAAATTTCAGCAAGATCGGAATGAAAGTGCGACTTGTACTTAAGGAACAATTTTAAATAGACAGACAGACAATCGGTGTACTTTAAAGTGCGTCCAGCTAGCTTCAGTATTTTTAGGTGTTAATTATAATAAATAAGTGAAGCGGCTTTAAGATCTGACACGCCGAATTTTGCATACCCTACACCATAGATTGCATGTCAACTGTTTTTTGATTCTTTGAAATTTGTTGCGTTAAGAAGTAAGATCATAAGGTACCTTTGTGTGGGGGCTATATCAAAACATGGACCTATGATGACCATTGTTCGTCTGAAGGGTTCTGGATATACATACTCCCAAATTACCAATTTCAGTTCGACTATTTGAAATTTGCTGTCTTTATGGCATTAATAAGTCAAAAAGTGATCGATATTGCTCATTTTCAATCCCAAGTTAGCTGCAGCTATAAGAAGTATCTGTACCAAATTTCAGTCATCTAGCTCAATTATTGTAGTACTAACTTTGTACTAAAAGTAGTTGCGAGTATAATTCATGTGGAGGTTTACTGTTTGTGAAAATTTTTAATTTGTAACAAAAGGAGGACAAATCCATCATTTTTGAAGGAGGAAGGAGGACACTAGCTAAAAAGGAGGACATGTCCTCCCAAAGGAGGATGTATGGTAACCCTGACTAGGGTAGATGCAATCGACTTGACCAATTAAAGAAAAATATGTAAACAACTACAAAATTAGACGAAAAGTCTAACTGATATCATTGATTTTGTAGTTGGAAAAAACTTCAGTTATTTTTACTGGAGGCAGAAAAACATTTATATAAAACAAGTTAAAATATATTTATATTTAACATTTATTTATTTTTATAAAAAAATAAAACATTTATATAAAACAAGTTAACATATATTTATATTTAACATTTATTTATTTTTATAAAAAAATAAACTGCAACAACCATTAACTTCAATTAATTAATTAATAAGAAAACGAGTAAAGAAAGTTCACAGTCTGACGGAGCTGACCCTATTGTACCCTAGACTCACAGTTAATAACAGAATAAGTATAAATATCAATTTTGTTTAACAATGTTGATTTTCTTTCTTATAAATATTAGGTGCCCAATCGGCAGATACACATTTAGAAGGTTTAGAAAGTTCTAATCCAGGGCTCAGAAATCTCATCTGAATCAATTTCTAAAATAATTCGCCGAAATTTGCAGCTTCTATAATGCTAGGGGCTATATCCATTCCTATACAATTTTGCAGCATTCATTCTTGTCATACACTTACTCTAGTGGAGGAGAGAGTGCATATCCTTTGCTACGGGCCAAAATCGTAAAACATCAAAAAAGTGACCTAAAACCCTAAGTATGTTCGGTGGAAATACGTTTTAGGACATCATCGGCATTTCAAGGAAATCACTAATATCGAAGGGGTTTTTAACAGAATTCACGCAGATGCAGTAATTGCGGCGCTGTCGCTACATCTTGATTAAACTAATTCAGGTTCAGCAAGTCTCAACAAGGCTAAATCTACTAGGTCGCTAATGTTTGGGATGCCTATAAAGAGCAACTCAAGACGCTCTCGCTCTTGGTATTCCATCTGTGGCGAAGTGGAAAAGGTCTCCGACGCCCCAAGGCTGTGGAAGATACTATCTGCTTCACCCAGTACAGCGGATTATTTGCAGGATGAGCAAATAACAGGACAAAAAAACAGCGAGCTGTCGCTTAATGTACCACTCGACACATATTTCCCAGGGGACCTCACCAACAGAACCCGAAGATCAGCAGGACCAACAAGAGTACGAGTGGACTGCGATCGTCGCTAGCCAGAATAACCTGGGTTATTAATAGCTTTGAGCCCTTCAAGTCACCTGCACCAGACGGCTTCACTCCAGCAGAAATGCAGAAAATGTTAAAGTACATTATCCCCTGGCTGGAGAAAATTTATGTAGGTTGTATCAGGCTTTCATACATTCCGAATCGATGGAGGGGTACCAAAGTGGTATTCATACCCAAAGCGGAGAAGATATCACACATTAGGCCAAAATACTTCAGACCAATTAGCCTATCCCCCTTCCTATTGAAAGGTCTGGAAAGACTTGTAGTTTATTTCATTAGGGAAAACCAGGATACAAAACTCCTGTCGGGGAACCAACATGCTTACAATAAGTGGAAGTCTACAGAAAACAGCCCTGCACGAACTTGTGAGCACTATCGAATCGTCCCTGCATTTCAAGGAACTCACCATGGTGGCATTTCTTGGCACAGAAGGGGCTTTTAACAACATTCACTCGGATGCACTAATTGCGGCACTGTCACATCTAAAAGTTAACTCTAGTTTGATTAGACTAATTCAAAGTCTGCTCAACAGAAGACGCATAACAGCATGTCTTGGGTCCACAACTCTAACAAGGTTTGTAACCAGAGGGACCCCACAAGGAGGAGTACTGTCTCCACTAATTTGGAAACTAGCGGTGAATGAAATTCTGCTAGATCTAGAACGTTGTGGATGCAAGGTCGTGGCATATGCGGACGACGTGGCAATCGCAGTGAGTGTCAAATTCGTAAACGTCCTCAGAGACATCCCACAGGTGGCTCTGAACAAGTTGGCTAGATGGGCCAGAAGCAGCGGTTTGGGCGTTAACCCAAACAAGACAGAATTGGTTCTCTGTACTAGGCCGAATAATGTCCTCGTCTTTTCGGAAAGTGCAACATTTTTAGGAATAATTCTAGATAGGAAACTGTTATTTAGACTTAACGTATTGGAACGTGTAAGGAAGGCCAACGTCGCCTTATATTCCTGCAAAAAGGCTGTAGGGTCGCGGTGGGGCCTCTCTCCTAAAATCGTCCACTGGATATATGTATATAGCAGTAGTTCGTCCAATACTGTTATGCGGCATTGTGGTATGGGGGACGGCAACTGACAAACTAACGATCACCAATCTACTAACAAAGGTCCAGAGAACTGCCTGCCTGAGCATAAGCGGAGCCTTAAGTACTACAGCGACCGAGCCTCTACAAGCCCTACTCCATATACTGCCGATTAATATTGTGGCGAGAGAAGTTGCAACTGAAGCAGCAATAAGATTAAACTGCCTATCAATGTAGAGGTACAAGAACTACGGTCACATGAGGATATCAAAGTGTAGTGCTATGTTAACCGACCGAGTGGACTATATACCAACTGTGTACACCTTCAAAAGATATTACATCACTATGATTCCCGTCAGAGATGAATGGGTTGGCAGAATGCCAGGTAATAGTAACCATCTCCACTTTTACACGGATGGTTCGAAGCTTGATGGAAAGGTTGGGTTCGGAGTACACTGTGAAGAACTTAGTTTGGATATAGCTCACAGACTACCAGATACCTGCAGTATCTATGAAGCCGAAATAATGGCAATATGGGAAATCGCCAAGTGTGCGACTCAGCCACATAGTAACCAACACTGGCGTTGTCATTTACTCGGACAGCCAGGCTGCCATCAATTCTCTGGAGGCCACATCCCTAAATTCACAAACAGCCCTTGGCTGCCGCAGTTTAATATACACTTCATATGGGTGTCTGAGCATAGGGATATCCCGGGGAACTGCAAGAACGTGCTAGGAAAGGGACGACATTCTCGAAGAATTTGCATATATTGGTGCACGTGCAAGCTTTGGCTTAGTCAAGAGGCAATCAGGCAGTCTAACGAAAGATGGACAGAAATCGGCAGCTGCAGGTTAGCTAGACAAATCTGGCCAATGTATGACCTGAGAAGATCTAAATATTTCCTCGCACTAGAGAGGCAAAGATTGTCTACGTTAGTATCAGTTCTGACGGGACACTGCTTGATTGGCGATCACGCCAAAAGAATGGGTATTGGAAAGCTGTGGGACTCTCTCCTAAAATCTCCTCTCCTACAATATATATATAGCAGTAGTTCGGCCAATACTACTGTACGGCATTGTGGAGTTGTTGACGTCAACTGATAAAGCGATCCACCACCAGTCAATTAATGAAGGTTCAGAGAACTTCCTGCGCAAGCATAAGCGGGACTATAAGAACTACAGCGACAGAGTCTCTACAAATCTAACTCCACCTATAGCCGATTGATAATGTGGCTAGAGAAGTTGCACCCTGATCAGCATTAAGATTAAACCGTCTATCAGTGTTGAGATACAATAACTACCGCATCATGAGAATTTCACACTATAGCGCATTGGTAACCGACCGAGTGGACTATATACCAACGCTGTGCACCTTTGATAGAAACATTGTCACTAAAATCCTACTACTGGAGTGGGTTCCTGCCACAGGACTGGGTTGGCAGAATACCGAAACTTGATGAGAAGGTTGGCTTCGGATTACACTGTGAAGAATATTGTCTTAATATAGCTCCCAGACTACCAGATACTTGCAGAGTATATTAAGCCGAAAAGATTTCAATACGGGAAGTCGCCAAATGGCTGAATCGCAACATAGTGACCAACACTGACGTCGCCATTTACTCAACAGCTACGCTGCCATTAAGTCTCTGAAGGATACGTCCCTAAATTCACAATCAGGCAAGAGGCAATTAGGTAGTCCAATGAAAGATGGATCGGCGGAAAAATAATTACCATGAAGAGGTGGAGTTTGCGTTTGATGACTATTTTCAGGAGGTGGACAATTCTTGCTATAAACAGGATATCGAAGCTATTGAAAATCGCTGGAAAAGGTGTACCGAGCTTAAAGGAGATTATGTTTAGAAATAAAGAACAATTTTCACAAACTTATTGTGTTTTCTTTGTTAAGTCGGCTAGTTTTGGCGCCGCCCTTGTAAATCTCTCCTACAAAATGTCAGCCAAATCATCTGGAATTGCGGTACAATATTTTAAAAATATGTTTTTATGCAATAAAAAACATTTTTGAAGCGACCTCTATAGCGGAGGTACTCGTATATCACAACATTAACTAATACATCTAATTTGGAAATCCCACAATGAAAACCTTTTAATATTTTTTAGTACACCTAAATTGTGGAATTTTTTTAAATTTTTCCTATAGCTCGTTCAGAAGTTATCGATATTTAAAAAATCGTTAAAATATCACTCTGTGTATCGGGTTTTTGGTCATAACTTCTTAAATTATGGTCAGATTTCAGAAAAAATAAAAACAAAGTATTATTTTTTTGTGCGATTTTTATGTTTTGAAATTGAAATGTCACCTTTTAAATTGTTCTCAGATTTTCGCGATTTTTTTATTTTTTAAAATACTATTAATTCTCTAACATAAAAGCTTTGAATGGAAATCAGACTTCAAAGAACTAAATAAAGGTGACACTTTAGGAAGTATTTCTTCTAAAACACCAGCCACGCCCGCAATACTCTTACCCATGATAATCTTTTTACAAAAATAACTGTACGAGTATATCAAAAGTTGTAGAAATCCATCGATTTAAACTACTTTTGATATGTAGTTATTTTTGTAGAAAGATTATCATGGGTAAGAGGATTGCGAGCGTGGCGGGTGTTTTAGAAGAAATACTTCCTAAAGGGGACCACAACAATATAAAAACTGATTTGTATAAATTTTATTGAGATGAATTCTTGCCAAAATAGAATACAAAGTGCAAAGTTTCTTCTAAATTTCTTAGAAAATGTGGTGTTTATGGCTTAAATAAGAATTTTTGGGAGCGACATCTATAGGTTGACTATACAAAATATGAACTGATTTAAATAAGAATTTTACTGCGATGAATTCTTGTCTTCATTAAAAACATACTTCAAAGATTCAGTCAAAATGCTTAGAAAATGTGGTATTTATGGCTTAAATACATATATTTTGGAGCGACATCTATAGGGTGACTACCAACTGCAAAGTTTCTGCTAAATTGCTTAAAAATGTGGTATCTATGGCTCAAAACCCGTATTTTGGAGCGACATATATAAGGGAGCTATATCAAAACATTGACCGATATGGCCCATTTGCAATCCCAAACAACCTGCAACTATAAGAAATATTTCTAAATTATTCAAATTTGATCAACCTAGCTCTATTACGAGTATTACGGACTGTAGCGCGATTACAACAGACGGACAGACGGACATGGCTAAATCATCATAGAATTTTACGCCTATTAAGAATACATATACTCGTACTTTATGGGGTCTCAGATCAATATTTAAAGGTGTTACAAACGGAGTGACAAAATGAATATAACCCCCATCCTATCGTAATTTATCTCCGAAAATCGGAGATAAATTACATCAAAACTCATTAAATTATGAAAAAATTGCATTTAAATTTCAAAACTTAAAAATCACACACAAACAATCTTAATAGTTTGTTTAAGTACCAAAAAAAAATTTTTTCAAATCGGACCATAGCTTAAGAAGTTATGACCAAAAACACGATATACAGAGTGATATCTTAACGATTTTTTAAATATCGGTAACATCCGAACGTGTTATCGGAAAAATCTCCAAAAATTCCACAAAGTGTTTCTTCAGGTGTACTCAAAAATATAAAAAAACCAGTAAGGAAAGGCTAAAGTCGGGCGGTGCCGACTACATAATACCCTACACCAGTCTCGTAATATTGAATAAATCTGATATATAAATTTTGTAATTCATGTATAAATTGTTTACATAAATTTACTTTTGGGACATTTTATACTTAAATAATACCCTGTACCACAGTGTGGTGTAGGGTATAAAAACGATTGGATCTAAAGAGCCAAATCGGATGAAACATATATATGGGAGCTATAGCTAAATCTTTACCGATTTTCTTCAAATTCGGCAATGTTGGTTCATGGATCAAGAAACTCTACAATTCTAAATTTCAAAACGATCGGATGTAAAATACAGCTTCTATAGGACTAAAGGTCCAAATCGGACGAAAGATATATATGGGAGCTATATCTAAATCTGAACCGATTTTCTTCAAATTCGGCAATGTTGGTTCATGGATCAAGAAACTCTACAATTCTAAATTTCAAAACGATCGGATGTAAAATACAGCTTCTATAGGACTAAAGGGCCAAATCGGACGAAACATATATATGGGAGCTATAGCTAAATCTTTACCGATTTTCTTCAAATTCGGCAATGTTGGTTCATGGATCAAGAAACTCTACAATTCTAAATTTCAAAACGATCGGATGTAAAATACAGCTTCTATAGGACTAAAGGACCAAATCGGACGAAAGATATATATGGGAGCTATATCTAAATCTGAACTGATTTTCTTCAAATTCGGCAATGTTGTCTGATCAAGAAACTCTTTCATTCTAAATTTCAAAACGATCGGATGTAAAATACAGCTTCTATAGGACTAAAGGGCCAAATCGGACGAACGATATATATGGGAGCTATATCTAAATCTGAACCGATTTCAACCAAATTCAATAGCGATCTTAACAGCCACGAAATACTCTAAACTGCAAAATTTCACAACGATCGGAGTGAAATTGCGACCTGTAGTCGACGAACAACTTTACATGGACAGACGGACGGACGGACGGACGGACGGACAGACATCGTTAAATCGACTCAGCTAGTGATTCTGAGTCGATCGGTATACTTTAAGGTGGGTCTAGCTGTGTTATTTTCAGGTGTTACAAACATCTGCCGTGAAACAAACTTATAATACCCTGTACCACAGAGTGGTGTAGGGTATAATGAGAAAAATCAAAGCCGATATATTTTGTAACCGTCGATTTGTCGTATCTACTTTATGTATATACTTTATGGATCCAAATTGCGTTGAGAAATGGAATTACATTGCGACCTGCTCTTTGATTACAAGAACATATAGACAGTTTGCAAATAAAAAAAACTTCTGCCTTCTCTACGCAGGCCCCACTGTATCAATAAGTACTTGAAAAAAAAACATGCAGATTTATTGTAAATTTCATTACCACAATGACGCTGTTTACAAGAGCCCCAAAACCAATTCATAAATAGCAAAACCAGCGACGCTGCAGCCGCACTGCCGTCGCCAAAAATAAATTGACACTGGCCCAAAATTAATACGCCACTTGTCAACTGCAAACTGTCAGATTTCACAGAAAATACATATGTACATACATATGTACATATTTTTGGTATTTTTTTACTTTTGGAAACTCAACTTCAAAGCAACCAAATTTGGGATTTAGATGGTGGTGACACACGACTACGAAGACGCGCTGCGCTCACTTGCGATCAATACCAAATCCACGCAAAATATGTAATTGTGCAATAGCTCTGCCCCCTCTTACGATGGATGTTTCTCGATCTCCCCTCTCAAAGTCAACGTTTCCATTTAACGGCCAAAAAATGCTAAAAGAGGTGTGTTTGTTGCGAAGGCGGCAGGCACTCGGGTGCCGTGAACGGCGGGTGTGATGACAGTTGACACTGAAAGCCAACCAAAGCAAACAAAGTTGAATGTTTCGATCATAAACGTGACTGAAATTGAAATTAAACCACAAAGATGAGACAAAGTCAAAGCGTAAAATTGTCAATCATTTGACGAACATAAGTGGCAGTGAAACCATCGCCAACGCGACCGAAGCCATAAACCATGAATGCAACGAAAACTGCAATTTGCCAAACGAGGACAAGTTTGATGGTCAATGTTTGTCAAATAGAGTAAGTTCGAGAAAAAGTCAAAAACCAGGCGTTGTCGATCGTAGGTTACATGTTACATACTACATACTACTTTTATAAAAGTAATAAGTCATATGGGTCTGTGTAAGTGTAACAAGTAAAAGCGTCAAGTTCGACCATGCCGAATCTTATATACCCTCCACCATGGATAGCATTTGAATGGCTACGGGTACTTATAAACTCAGTACACCAAATTTTACCCCAATTCGTTGACATTTGAGGTATTTGTGGCGGTTCGAAGTCAAATCTAGAGGGACCTTTGTACGGGGGCTATATCAAAACATAGTCCTATGAATACCGTTGTACGTGTGAAGGATACCGGGTATAAATAAATCCAAGTTACCAATATTCAGACCGACCAGGTGATATATGTGGTCTCTATGACGTCAAGAAGTCAATTCGGGGAGATGCTATATATGGGGGCTATATCCAAAAATGGACCGATATTGCCCATACCTGCAGATATAAGAAGTATATGTACCAAATTTCAGCCACCTAGATCAAGTATTATAGATTGTAGCGTGATTACAACAGACGGACGAACGGACATGGCAAAAATCGTCTTAGAATTTTACGACGATTAATAATATATATACTTTATGGGGTCTCAGATCAATATTTAGTGGTGTTACAAACGGAGTGACCAAATGAATATACCCCCACATCCTATGGTGGAGGGTATACAAATTGCAGATATCTTTACAGTCGACGCACTGTGGTTCAGAATATAATTTTACTGGCCAAAAGTAAAATTTTTTGTCATCGCCGATTTCTAAAATTTTAATGCAATTCAATAGCACACATATTGAGACTAGGGTAGCCAAAAAAAAAAATAGATAAAAATATTTATTATTGTGGGCGTGGTGTGCTGCTGAAAACAAAAAAAATTATATAATTTTGAAAAAACTTAATTTTTGTAGAAGGAAATTGTTGTAATGTTTTTAGAAGGAAATTGTCATTTCTCGCAAACTATTATACTCGGAAAAAATTGATTGTTTTTTTTATTTTACCTGTTCATATGACTAAGTTGTAGGTACACCAAGCCAAGTTGTGTGTGCTTTATGACATATTTACCCAGGGACGTATCCAGGATTTTGGTTCGGGGGGGGCCCAACCTTTTTTTCCATAACAGAGATAAACAATTAAAAAATTGCGTTTATTGTGCAGGTAATGGAAGTTAAGTTCCTTACTTTTTTATTCCTAAAAATATAAATGTGTACTTTAGTACGAGATCAGTAAAATTTTTATAATAAAATACGTAAGAGCTAAAAATGTAATCTTCGATTTTTTGAAAGAAATATATCAATTATTTCATCGATTTTGACTTCATCTTTGTATATAGACATCAAAGCCAGATAAGATAGCCTTTCTCCTTCCATTCTGTTCCGGAGATACGTTTTTATTCTTCTTAACGTCGAGAAACTTCGCTCAGCAGATGCCGTTGTCACAGGTATTGTGGCCAGTATCTGCAAAAGGGTTAAAACGCTTGGGAACATGTCCTCATAACAAACTGAAAAAGCATCTAATGCATTCGATGGCTTATCATTCTTCTGCTTCCAATAATCAATCCATATACTTATTTCAGCTAAAACAGGTTTTGCTGAATTTTATACCCTACACCACACTGTGGTACAGGGTATTATAACTTTGTGCATTTGTTTGTAACACCCAAAAGGAGAAGAAATAGACCCATCGTTTATTATACCGATCGACTTAGAATCACATTCTGAGTTGATTTAGCTATGTCCGTCTGTCCGTCAGTCTGTCCGTCTGTGCATGTATTCTTGTAATCAAAGTACAGGTCGCAATTATGGTCCGATCTCGACGAAACATTACACACATCTTTTTTTTGGCCCAAGGACGATCCCTATTGAATTTGGTTAAACTTGGTTCAGATTTAGATATAGCCCCCATATATATGTTAGCCCCGATTTTACATGTAAGCGCTGTAAAAACTTTATTTTATATCCGATCAGTATGAAATTCGGCAGAAAGAGGTTTCTTATTATATGGATGAACACTATTAAATTTGGAAGAAATCGGTTCAGATTTAGATATAGCCCCCATATATACGTTACCCCCGATTTGACATGTAAGCGCTGTAAAAACTTTATTTTATATCCGATCAGTATGAAATTCGGCAGAAAGAGGTTTCTTATTATATGGATGAACACTATTAAATTTGGAAGAAATCGGTTCAGATTTAGATATAGCCCCCATATATACGTTACCCCCGATTTGACATGTAAGCGCTGTAAGAACTTTATTTTATATCCGATCAGTATGAAATTCGGCAGAAAGAGGTTTCTTATTATATGGATGAACACTATTAAATTTGGAAGAAATCGGTTCAGATTTAGATATAGCCCCCATATATACGTTACCCCCGATTTGACATGTAAGCGCTGTAAAAACTTTATTTTATATCCGATCAGTATGAAATTCGGCAGAAAGAGGTTTCTTATTATATGGATGAACACTATTAAATTTGGAAGAAATCGGTTCAGATTTAGATATAGCCCCCATATATATGTTACCCCCGATTTGACCTGTAAGCGCTGTAAAAACTGTATTTTATATCCGATCAGTGCGAAATTCGGCAGAAAGAGGTTTCTTATTACATGAAGGAATACTGCCAAATTTGCAGAAAATCGGTTCAGATTTAGATATAGCTCCCATATATATGTTACCCCCGATTTGACATGTAAGCGCTGTATAGACTGTATTTTATATCCGATCAGTACGAAATTCGACAGAAGGAGGTCTTTTTACATGAATAAGTATTCAGGGAAGATCGGTTCAGATTTACATTAAAGCTCCATATATATGTTCCTCCTGATTTGGTATCAAACCGCTATAGAAGTTGTATTTTACTTCCGATCATTAAAATTTTCCAGAAAGATGTTTCTCACTTTAGGAACGAATATTGCTTAATTTAGCGATTATCGTTTCAAAATTATTATGGCAATGACCCTTATCGCATTGTTAGGGAGGTGTAGGGTATTATATAGTCGGCCCCGCCCGACTTTCTGCCTTTCCTTACTTGTTTAGTTTTACAACAGTTAACAAAACACCAATATACACAGATCAGGTTGCGTGCGATTGAAAAAGGCTCAAATCTGTATCCATCATATCATCACATACTTGCTGCTAAAAAGGACTGTTTGCCACCAACGGACACTATTAAAATCACATCGAGTTCGGCAGAGGTAAAACTTCAAGACCTACTCAATCATACAGCTCAACGCTTGCTACAATCATTTAAAGGACATGATTTGAAGAAATATTGGAACTGCAAGTTAACTCTCTTTTGCAAATGGGGATGTGATGGTTCTTGTGGACAAACACAATAGAAGCAATCTGTATGTGAAAATACTTCAGACGCAGATATGTTAATGGTGTCAGTTGTGCCATTGCGATTGATAAAGAATTTGGAAGACTCGGAACCTTCGACCGATGCAGAGAAAGGATATTTGGAAATATCCTTTGTCTGCATCGGAAATACTGCAGAGCAATCAAATTTGAATTTAAAAAAGATACTCATGATACCATTAAAAAAGAAGTCAATGATATAAGAACCTATATTACAAGACTGCAGCCATTAGAAGTAGAAATTGATGGCCAGACAATTGAAGTTAACTACCAACTAGTGCTAACGATGATAGATGGAAAAGTTGGTCAGGCTTTGACTGACACTCAGGCTTGATCCAGCTGCATTATATGTCAATCTACATCTATACACCTCATATTGGTGCCTGGGCATAGGGATATCCCGGGGAACTGCAAAGCCGATGAACTTGCTAGGAAAGGGACGACTTTACAAATTCTCGAAGAATTTGCATATATTGGTGCGCCACTATCCACGTGCAAGCTTTGTCTTAGGCAATCAGGCAGTCCAACGAAAGATGGACACAAATCGGCACCTGTAGGGTAGCTAGACAAATCTGGCCAAGGTATGACCTGATAAGGTCAAAATATCTCATCGCACTAGAAAGGAAAATATTGTCTACGTTAGTATCAGTTCTGACGGGACACTGCCTGATCGGCGAACACGCCCGAAGATTGGGTATTGACTCCAATGACTTCTGAAGAAACTGTAAAGACGAAAAAGAAGTGGAGAGCATTGAGCACTTGCTATGCGATTGTCCCGCTTTGAGTAAACGACGACTGGACCTACTGGGGTCGGCCTTTCTAGGCAGACTAACAGATATTTTCAGTACCAATATTCGTACGTACTATCGATAAATTTGTATATCAAACAGGTTGGTTTCGATGAAGGACATTATAGCCCGTGGTACCACTAGGTACCTAAACTGGTCTATGTGAGCTGAAACCTAAACCAAAACCTACATCAAGCTAATCAAACCAAGTCCCGGAAAAATCAGTAGATAATAGTGATGCATATGAATTTGGATTATCGCCACTACATACAAGAATACGATATATGGAACACATACATAAAATCAGTTATGATTTGGATTTTGGACCTACAGGATCAATAAGAAACAATGACACCAACAAGGATTTAAGAAATTTAAAAAAGAAGCATGTTCAGGATGAATTTCTCAAATGTGGGTTGATTATAGACCAACCAAAACAAGGATCAGGCAATACCAATGATGTGAATACAGAAAGAAGGTTCTTTTCTGATCCCTGCAATAACTGGTGTTGATACATCTCATTTCAAGATTTAAAACAATAATCGATGTACTTGCGTGCCATAAACAAATTGATGCTAAAAATTTAATAAATATACCAAGGAATCTGCACGAATATATAATACCAAATATTCAGGGAGAAATATGTCTGCAACAGTACACAAAATTATTTATCATGGAGGAGATGTCATTAAGCATCATTTGGTACCAATCGGAGATCTATCTGAGAAAACCCAGGAAAAAAGAAATAAGGATTACAGGTTTTATAGAGAGCACAATACCAGAAAAATATGTCGAAATTGTACAAACGAAGATCTATTTAATATTTTATTGGCAACATCAGATCCCCTCATCTCCAGCATTCGAAATCTATGGAAGGTAGAACATCGGGACTTAGATGAAGATGCAAGAGGGCTGCTAGAGGACAGAAATAATACAGAACAAAATATGGAATATTTGCAGGCAATTTTTCAACCAAACGAATAAAAATTACAATTTACTGTTTTTGTTACATATAAATCTAAGTAAAAAATAAATGCTTTCCCTTAATGTTGTTCAAATACAAAATATAAAAAAAGTTTGCTATGCAAGGTGTTTTTTTAAATATCGAGGAAATTTTTTTGTGAAATTTTTTTTTTTAGTTTTATAAAATTTATTATTAAAATGGTTTATTTATCAACGTATGACATTCTTTTAATAAACAAAGAAGATCAAAACAAAACAAAACCCCACATTTCCATGCTAAATATTAACAAGTAAAAGCGTTAAGTTCGGCATAGCATGTGACCTCACAAAATAACTCAAACCTAAAGAAAATAACACCGATAACACACACAAAATATAGTAGATGAGAACAAGTTAGATGCTATATATGGGAGCTATATCTAAATATAGATCGATATCGCCCATTTGCAATCCCAAACAACCTGCAACTATAAGAAATATTTATACCAAATTTTATCAACCTAGCTCTATTATTATGGACTGTAGCGTGATTACAACAGACGGACGGATGGACGGCCGGACGGTCGGATAGACGTACATGGCTAAATCGTCTTAGAATTTTACGACGATTAAGAATATATATACTTCATGGGGTCTCAGATCAATATTTAGAGGTGTTACAAACGGAGTGACAAAATGAATATACCCATCCTATGGTGTAGGGTATAAAAACATTGAAAAATGTAACTTTGGCCTTGAATTCCTCAATAGGTTACGTTAGGTTAGGTTGAAGAGAGGAGACGTTTAAACGTCTCATGTCCATAGACATACACTTAAGCCAGTGGTTCGGCCTGTTGTGCGCTCCTTATTTATGATCTTTTTATACCTCACGAGTTACAGAAAATCGGTACTAGACACGAATTTTCTCAGTATCTTCCAGTCATATTCTCTGAGATGAGTCTGGCAATATGTCGGACCCGAAATGTTGGGATCTTGCATGTGTGAAAGCCGGGCAGTGACACAGAAAATGTTCCATCGTTTCGATGTTTTCTCTGCATGCCCTGCATTCGTCGTTTTCTGCTAGTCCTATGCGATGAAGATGTGCTTGTAAGCTTGAGTGTCCCGTTAGAACACTCATAATCTTACTAATATCGATCTTGTTTAGTTTCAGAAGACTTCTTGTTTTCTTTTCATTTGGGTCACCCCACAGTATCTTTGCAGTTGCTCCTACTGTTGCTCGATTCCACACAGTTTTATGAGCCATCACTGCCCAGTGCTTCAACTCATTTTTCGTGGCTTCGAAAGGTTTCCAATTTTCCAAGTTTATTACTCGAAGTTCTCTGCCCTTTGAAGCCAAGTTGTTTGCCCGTTCATTTACAATCACTCCTTTGTGCCCTGGTACCCAGCAAATACGCAATTGACCATGCATGGGCTGAGTAATCATTTATCGTTCTTTTACAGTCCAACACAGTTCTGGATTTGACCCTTTCCGATGTTATTGCTTTTTTTCCCCTAAAATGTTAAAAAATTTTGGGTAGTATATTCCTAGCTACATTATTGCCAAATATTGTTAATCAGTATCACCAAGTTTGAAATAGTTGTTGGAGAAAAGCTGATGACATGCTTTTCAGGGTCCCACTGATTTTCAGAAACTTTGGAGGCCCATAAAAAAATTGATCACCAATTTCGCCAAACCGAGTATAGGGCTATACTACCCTTTGGTAGTAGAATCGAACCTATACTGTCAAGTCCGTGTATTTTTCAAAAGGTGTTCATTTGTTGCATTGTGATATTTAAAGCTTTTTAAATTCCATTAATATATTCCCTGACTTTGACAATTTCTCTGACAATACCGGACGGTTCTACTTCAACAGCTCAATCCTGAGAAGTTTTGATGTACTTTAACGTATTTGGTGACGAGGATATAATGTTCCTTAGCATATAGGGGCTTTGGATATACATACGTATCATCGATCTCTTGTATATTCTGAGTTGCGATTTATAGTTGTCCGAGTCCAATGTTGTTAATACACAGAAAGAAAAATGCCCTACTAAATTCAAATAAACAAATCTTAATTCAAGCCGAAATCGTACGTAAAAATTAAGTTTTTCTTAGAACAAGTATAAATCGGCTTAAATTGAAAAAATTAAGCGCTGTAAGGCTTACAATAAGTATATAATGCTTGAAATCAAGAAAACAATTCTTGAAAAGGAAAATTAAGCATAATAAGAAGAAAAAGCTTAATTTAATCTGTAAGAGACAGAACCATTATAGAGCACAATAAAACTCTCTCATTTAAGTGGTTGATTTTGGCTGACGCAATACCAAACACACACGCATATAAATCGACGAGGTGTATATGTATAAACATTTGTCAGTGTTTGCAAATACATTACTTTGCGTGATTTTTATACCCTACACCACACTGTGGTACTGGGTATTATAAGTTTGTTTCACGGCAGATGTTTGTAACAACTGATCGACTCAGAATCACTAGCTGAGTCGATTTAACCATGTCTGTCCGTCCGTCCGTCTGTCCATGTAAAGTTGTTCGTCGACTACTCCAATCGTTCTGAAATTTTGCAGTTTAGAGTATTTCGCAGCTGTTAAGATCGCTATTGAATTTGGTTGAAATCGGTTAAGATTTAGCTATAGCTCCCATATATATGTTTCGTCCGATTTGGCCCTTTAGTCCTATAGAAGCTATATTTTACATCCAATCGTTTTGAAATTTAGAATGGTAGAGTTTCGTGATCCATGAACCAACAATGCTGAATTTGAAGAAAATCGGTTAGGATTTATCTATAGCTCCCATTTATATGTTTCGTCCGATTTTGCTCTTTAGACCTGTAGAAGCTGTATTTTACATCCAATCATTTTTAAATTTAGAATGGTAGAGTTTCTTGATCTATGAACCAACACTACCGAATTTGAAGAAAATCGATACGATTTAGCTATAGCTCCCATATTCGTCCGATTTTGCTCTTTAGTCCTGAAGAAGTTGTATTTTACATCCAATAATTTTGAAATTTAGAATGGTAGAGTTTCTTGATCTATGAACCAACACTACCGAATTTGAAGAAAATCGGTTAAGATTTAGCTATAGCTCCCATATATATGTTTCGTCCGATTTGGCCCTTTAGTTCTATAGAAGTTGTATTTTACATCCAATCGTTTTGAAATGTAGAATGGTAGAGTTTCTTGATCCATGAACCAACACTACCGAATTTGAAGAAAATCGGCTAAGATTTAGCTATAGCTCCCATATATATGTTTCGTCCGATTTGGCTCTTTAGTCCTGTAGAAGCTGTATTTTACATCCAATCGTTTTTATACCCTACACCACATTGTGGTACATGGTATTTTTTAAGTATAAAATGTCCCAAAAGTAAATTTATCTAAACAAACAGAGTTATTAAATATTACGAGAGTGGTGTAGGGTATTATATAGTCGGCCCCGCCCGACTTTAGCCTTTCCTTACTGTTTTTTTATTTACGTTTATTGAAGTTGTTTATAATTCTTGTTCATTTCGTTGATGATATTCCTTTTATGTTTCATATTTAAAACGAATAATTACAGCAAAGTTTTTACTTTTGCTGTCAAGCAATCGTGTTTTGACATACCATTTTAAAAAATTGCGTTCTTTGCAATACAGTGGCAAAAATGGTATAATTAATATAAATGGTATATATTCACATTCGCATATGCTAACGCGAATTATTCGCATCATTTTAACATTCGCATTCGCTTTCGCAAAAACCATCTTTGGATTATTCGCTTTCGCAAAAATATATTTCAGTATTCGCTTACATTTGTTAAAAGTGTTATATCTTCTTATTCCTTTCACACATTTTGAAGATATTAATACCAATGAAAATCTCTTCCACTTCTCTCTTCAAAACAATTGAAATATATTTCAATATTCGCTTTAGCTAAAGTCACTTTTGTTACATCCCTAGTATATGTATAGGTACAAAACGAACGAAAGCACAATAAACCAAGTATGATCAGGCATAAATCAAGTGTTGGTTAGGCTTAAATCAAGAACTGATCAGACTTGAATCAAGAACTGATCAGACTTGAATCAAGTATTGTTTGGGCTTAAATCAAGAACTGATCTGGCTTAAATCAAGTATTATCAGGCATAAATCGAGTATTATCAGGCTTAAATCAAGTACTATAAGGCTTGAATCAAGTATTGGGCAGGATTAATTCAATCAAAAATGTCTTCATTGAAGCCCGTTTCACACTCAAACCAATTCCATAAAATTCTTAAATCAATCGCTTTATGCTTGAAATAAGAATATTTCGGCTTTAAATAAAACTTAATCAGGCTTAATGAGCGCTAAGGTTAAGAATTCAGGGCTTAAAAATCCGTACTTGATTCAAGTATTTTGTACTTGGTTTAAGAAAAACCGTACCTACCGTCCTTTTGACACCGCTACGGCTTGATGCATGTACGGATTACTTTTTCTCTTAAAGAGATTCCCGGGAATTGCACAAGTTCTGCTGTGTGAATTTTCACAGTCGCAGCAGTGAAATACCTACATACGTTCATACCTGGACTAAAGGTGGAGTCTGAGATCGCACGTTTGCTCGAAGAACTGTAAAATTGTCCTCT
Organism: Eudasyphora cyanicolor; assembly: GCA_963930755.1. Taxonomy (NCBI): domain Eukaryota; kingdom Metazoa; phylum Arthropoda; class Insecta; order Diptera; family Muscidae; genus Eudasyphora; species Eudasyphora cyanicolor. The sequence goes on along the minus strand of OZ005735.1, from coordinate 158,198,706 downwards.
TTTAACACGAAGTCATATAGCACTCGAGATATCATTATCCGCCTTTAGATGCAGAATTTGTTAATTAGAATACCTACAATAAATTTCTTTTTACGAAAAATATCATTAATAAATTCCTGATGTCAGGAGTTTTGATGTGCTATACCTTCTGTTGTTTGCGACACATCAATTAAAAACATACATATTTCATAATATTTTCTCGAAAAATGTTTTTGTTCCAGAAATTATGTTGCGGAACCTTTCACAAAATTTTTAAAATGTATAAATTCTTCAAGATTGAATTGCTTTCAAGTGAAATGAAGAAAAAAACTGTAATCACCCCTTTGACCCCCTTTTCGAACAAAAATCATTCAATATCTCCTCTCCCACCACTATACATTGGTGGGAGGGGAGATATACAACAACGGATGGGAAATTAAATTTAAAAATTAATTTCAGTATGGTCTGGTGATAAATTTTCGAGAAATTTTAAAATGGAATTTTCTATAAAACATTTATAACTCACACGGAGATAGGCCATTAAGGGTATTCGATATTTCCCTGATGACATTTAGTTAATTTACGATTCAATTTCGAAGATCCCATCCAAACAGCACAAAACAATGAGCAGCATTGGAAATGATCGGGAAATACAGCCAATTCCGCCATCTTCTTGGTGACCCAAAAAAGAAAAGACGACCACACGACGACGCAGAGGAAACATGAAGCAGGTATTTCGACACAAGCAAACAAACCAACGGTTCTACAATATGCATGCATGGGGCTCTCTGAAGCTCTGTAAATACAAAGAAGAAGAAAGAATAGATGACGGCGGTCATATTTCACGGTCCGCCTATTTGAGTGTCTTATTTTAGAAACAAACGAAACAGAAATGAGAAGACAATTGAGTACCGAAATAAGGTCATAGGGAATGGTTGGCTGGTCTGGCTCTACGCTCCGTCATGCCATCAGGTAGAGACAGACATCATAATTCTTTTTTAAAGATCACTGAACCTAATTGCTCTTACTAACGGAGGTAGGTGGTACGGACGGACAAACAAACCGCCAATCCACCTAACGAAGCACACGCACTTCTCTCTGTTCCTCGGTTACTTTACTTTGTGTCATGTCATTTTCATTGTCGTTTTAGATTCATTAAAATGTCTAAATTATTTACAAATTTATTTCCCAGTCGTATAACATCTACATTATTGTTTGGTTCTTTGATGTTTAAAATAAATTACAAATAATTACACATCGTAAATTGTAATTATAAATCCATTGAGAATACTGTCAACAGAAGATGATGGGAGAGAAGACGAGGGGGAAATTGATCATTTATCTTTGGGCTCGTGGACATATGTACATCGTCGATGAAATTGCAAACGGAAATAACTGGGAAATTTGTAAAAACAAATTAATTTCTTAATAACACTTTGCAACAGAAAGGAAAATCGTACTTTTTGATGTGTTATCGTCTACAGATTACAAAAATATTTGTTATTGTCTTTTCTTTCGATAGTTTTTTTTTAATTAATGGAATTTGTTCGGTACTTTGTGTGTGAGATGAAAAACATTGTGTATTCTTTGTACTGGAAACAGTTGTACAAAATACATAGTGAGAATATTCATAGCGATACCTCCTTTCTAAACTATGCTAAGTGCAAAAAGGTAGTTTTTCAAAAGAGGCGATCGAAGTTTGATGATTTTTTTTTAAATTGTGTGGAATTCATTTATAATGCAAATGGAATGACCTGTACTGTTTTGTGAGTAACTTTTGATTGGTTTGACAGATAAACCCCAAATTTTGACTGAATATTATTTGGAATATTTAAAAACTTCCCTATTTTAAATGTTCTAATTTCCCTAAAAACAAGTCGAATTAGCCCCTTTTAGTTCGTTACATTTTTTGTAGCGACTCTCAATAGCTTCAATACCCTGTTTATATGTAGTAAGAATTGTCTAGCACCTGAAAATAGCCATCAACCGCAACCACCAACTCTTCATTACTGCCAAATATTTTTCCGCCGATCATTTTTTTTCAGTTTGGAAACAAAAAATAACCTGATGGAGCTAAATCTGGCGAATAAGTTGAGTGCTGAAGCAATTCGAACTTTAATTCATTGATTTTGGCCATCGCCATAGTGGATGTGTGAACTGGTGCATATGGTCCTGATTGTGAGCAAACGCGGCACCCATTTTGCACACAGCTTTCTCATCATCAAATATTCCGACAATATGCAATGTATAGCAATTTTTTAAATGCCTATGACTTCAGCTAGCTCCCGAATCATCAACAGACGCTCATCCAATATCATTTTGTGATTTTTTTTAATAATTTCAGGCGTGGACACCTCAATTGGTCAGCTATTACGTTGTTCGTCTTGGCAGCTCATACTGCCCCGTTTAAACTCTGCCACCCAATATTTTATTGTTGTAAACCAGGGACTACAGACTACCCCAAAGTAGAAACTAGTTCGGTTTTAATATTAGTTGGACTGAGACCTTTCAAATAAAAGTATTGTATTACATATCGGTGAGCAATTTTTTCCATGTTTACAAATTCACTGAGTTCGTTTACTTTTGAGTGCTCAAACAAAAAAAAAACAATAAAAACTAAAACATATTTTTTTTAGAAAATTGACACTTTTCACGGAAGTGTTTTTTCAAACTACTTGTGTTTTGAAGTGTTTTGAAACTTCAATTTTATAGAAGTTTTGCCAATATTAAATTTTTCAATAAAATTTCATTGATATTAGATATTTTTTTTTTTGGAAATTTTAGTCAAAAATGCATTATTACTTGAAAATCGTATGTAAATTTAATTTCTATTCAAATATTTGAACAAATATGATATAGTATAAACAATTATTTTTCATTCATTCCGACACTTGTAGACCTGATAATTTCTCAATATAAAATAAAATTTGACTTTAACGGATTTATACTTCAAAAAATATGGTCCAAATACTAAAGGTACCTTCCATGAAAATTGGAATTTTAAAGAAAAAATAAAAAAAAAAACTTTACCATAAACATTTTTTTTCGGTTTTATTAAATGGAATGCCTCAATCTGCACAAAAAAAGTTTTTTGGTATAGGACACAAACAATTTTTTTTGGGTGCATAGTGTTATCTACGGTCTTCAATCCGGTCATCGACAATTAATACGAGTAATTTTAACCATTAAAAGGCAATATTGTCGAAACTTTCTAGAGAAAAAAATTCCAGAAAAAAATATATGTGCGAAATTTTCGACGAAATTTTCTAGACAAATACAATTTCGACGAAATTTTCCAGAAAAAGCAATTTCGGCGTTAATTATGGGAATTTTCTAGAAAAATACAATTATTGAAATTCAAAAAATACCTTTTTTTAATTACAAATAATTTTTTTCATTTCAAATAGAATGTTTTTGATTTCAAATGAAATGTTTATCCCCTCACCTTAGAGAGGAAGGTATATATCATTTGCTACGAACCAAAAGTGTAACACATCGAAGGAGTGACCTAAGACCCTAAGTTATTGGTCCACTCCATCTAGTACCTCCCCCACAAAGGGTTCACTTTTAGTGAAATATTGATTATTGAATAACTTTGGACAAAATTGAACAAACTTATCGTTCAATTTATCCAATTTTTTTTGTTCTCATTAGTATAAGTCAACCTAACTTTAAGACACATTGAATTGTACTGGATTACTAGTTGTAAAAGTATTGTAATAGATTCTGAATTGCCAATTGTGAATTTTAATTCCGAAATTAACGTTATCTTAACATGTAAAGTTTACTTGGTGAGAAGAAATCTTTTTCTCGTCCACTATGCGATATACAATAAAGGGTGAGCATCTCGTCTCTAACAAAATCTAAGGAAACAGATTTGTAACGTAAAACGCTTGTCTTTTTCCTTTTTTCTTTTATTCCCCATTCCCTACCGGGTTACGTGAAATTATTCCTCATCACGGGAGGAATAATTCCATTAAACCGACCAACTAATTTACAGTCCACTCCAGCTGAGAATACTCCCGTCTACTCCCCTCGTTCCAAACGATCAGCCGACCTCCACATCTGACATCTTCCGTCCACAAATCATCAACCAGGGAGAATTTCAGCTACCCCCCCTCTAGCGAAGCTATTCAAACTTCTATACTACTTATTTGAATCCTCTGAAATTATACACATAGTATTACTTTATTAGTCACTATTACCTCCAGAAAAATGGGCGAAGTTGCCACGCTCCTTTTGGTACCTCCCACACAAATGGACAATTTTGAACCAAAACTTAATAGCTTATAACTTTATTACCAGTGCTTACAAATATTCGAAATTTTGTACAGTGTAATGACTTTATAGTACCTAGAGTCCAGAGAAAAATGGGCGTTATTGGCCCGCCTCTTTTGGTACCTCGCACACAAATGGACATTTTTGTACCAAACGTTAACAGCTTTGAACTTTAATACCAGTACATACTTTAAAGTTATTAAATGCAATTTAAATTGATAATAATTTAAATAAAACAAAAAAACAAGTAAGAAAGTTTCAGTCGGGTAAACCGACTAAGGTATACCCTCACTTTGTGAGTAATGTAATATTGAATATTACTCGAATTATTCTGTCAATTTGTGTGTGAGGTACCAGAAGGGGTTTATCAAATACACCTTTTTTGCTGAACATTAGATACTTTAAATTCATTGCACTGTGCCGACTTATAAGCATTTATGTGCACTGGTATAAACGTTATGATACATTAAATTGTGGTATGATTTGGGCATTTTGTGTGGGAAGTACAAAGAGGGGCGTGGCAATAACGCCCATTTTTCACAAGGCTATAGACACTATAAAAACATTACACTGTACAAAATTTCAAGTATTTTTATACACTGGTTTTAATGTTATATGCTGTTAACTTTTGGTGCAAAAAGGTACCTTTGTGTGGGAGGTACCAAAAGGGGGCGTGACAACAACACCCATTTTTCCCTGGACTGTAGGCAATATAAAAGCATAATACTGTACAAAATTTCAAGTATTTTTATACACTGTTATTAATGTTATAAGCTGTTAACTTTTGGTGCAAAATGGTGCATTTGTGTGGTAGGTACCAAAAGGGACGTGGCGACTTCGCCCATTTTTCTCGAGTTGATAACGGCTAACAAGCTAATACTATGTGTGGAATTTCAAAAGATTCGAATAAGTAGTATAGCAGTTATTAAAGAATCAATATTTCACAACATTTTAACCCTTTGTGGGGGAGGTACTAGAAGGAGTGGACCAATATGGCCCATCTTCGAACTTAGCCGGAGATAGAAAAAAATATTACCACATACCAAATTTGAGGTCAATCGGTTACTCCTTTCGAGAGTTATCGTGCGCACCAGCCAGCAGACAGACAGACAGACAGACGGACGGACATTGCTCATTCGACTTAAAATTACCCAAAACGGATTTCCTCCGAACATACTTGGGGTCTTAGGTCACTCCTTCGACGTGTTACACTTTTTTCCGTAGCAAATGATATATACCCTCGTCACACTAAAGTGAGGGTATAATAAATAAATTTACTAATATTTTTTTGAGACTCAAGGTGAGGGGATTCATTAGTCGGTTTGCCGGACTGAACTTTCTTACTTGTTTTAATTTCAAATGGAATGTTTAAATTTCAAATAAAATTTTTTAATTTAAAATGCAATGATTTAAATTTTAAATTGAATTGTTTGAATTTCACATCGAATTTTTTTAATTTCAAATATGTAAAATCGAATTTCAAATGGAATGTTTTCAATTTAAAGTGGATTTTTTTGGAATTTTTGTCGCCTTTTTTAATTTTCTTTACATAACTTAAAATAGCTATAACTCCTTAAATAACTGATCCGAGAAAATGCCCTGTGATCACTTAGCTTTGTTCAAAATGTAAATTTCCTTAACAAAACATACATAGCTTTTAGGAAAAGGTAGCAGCTGGCGTTACCAGCTCATAGACCAATATTGTCGAAACTTTCTAGAGAAAAAAATTCCAGAAAAAAATATATGTGCGAAATTTTCGACTAAATTTTCTAGACAAATACAATTTCGACGAAATTTTCCAGAAAAAGCAATTTCGGCGTTAATTATGGGAATTTTCTAGAAAAATACAATTTCGTTGAAATCTTCTATTTTATTTTTGGACCAATTTTGTAGATAATAATATCTTCAAGCTCAATGCGAATTCGGCAATTTTTTTTTGGAAAATCACAAAGCTAGCACGAAACAAAAGTAGACTAATTGTCGAAAAAAAACATAATAAAATTAATTTTGAAGAAATTTTTTAGAGTTAAGTAATTTCATCTAAAATGCAAATTATACAAAATTTTGTGAAAAATTAAGTTCAGAAAAAATGTCTATACTTTTTTTTAGAAGAATACGATGTTTTCAGCGAATATTTAAAAAAATTAAAATGTTGATCACATTTTGAAGAAAGCCTCATTATAGATAGACGAAATTTTCTAGAAAATTCAATTTCAAATTTAGTAGTGACCATTTTTCTTGATTGTAAATTCATTGATTTTTTTTGGAAAAATACAGTGTAATTTTTTAGAAAAATGATATTTACGAAATTTCTAGAAAAAAATCTATATTGGCTAAAATGTCTAGAAAAATCCAATATCAGCGGGTTTTTTTAGAAAAAACGGATAAAAGTCGTCGATATAACGAAACTTTTTTAAAATTGCAGTTTCTATACAATTTTGTAGAAAAATTAAATTTTGACTATTATTAAGAATTAAATTGCTTCCATCAATTTTCAAGAAAAATCAAATATCGATGAAATTTTCCAAAAAGCAATTCGTTGCAACATTCACAAAATTGTATTTGTCTAGAAAAATACAATTTAGGCGAAATTTTCTAAAAATGTTCAATTTTTAATTTTTTAAAAAATAAATGGAATTTCGACAAAATTTTCTACCAAAAAGTAATTGATATGAAATTTTGTGGAAAAGCAAATGCAGTGACGTTTTCTTGTAGTTTAAAATAAATTTGTAGACTAATAATATTCTTTTGAAAATTTTTAAATTTTAAAAAAATTTACATGTGATTTTCAAGAAAAAAATTCAATTTAGACCAAATTTTCCAAAAAAAATTTATTAAAAAAATTTTATAAAAAAAAATGCAATTTTGGCGAAACTTTTGTAAAATTGAAGTTTCAAAACAAAAAAATTAATATCGACAAAATTTTCTGAAAATTAAAATGCAGTGTAGTTTTCTAGAAAATTGTAGTTTCGAAATAATTGTACTCTTTCACATTTTTTGTAAATAAACAAAAAAATGCAATTTACATGAGATGTTCTAAAAAAATCCAATTTTAACTAAATTTTCCAAAAAAAACATCGAAATTAGAAATTTTATAGAAAAATGCAATTTTGGCGATCCTTCCATAAAATTAATGTTTCAAAACAATTTTATACAATAATTCTAGAAAACAACAACTTTCTACAAAAATGCAGTTTAGGATAAATTTTCTAGAAAAAATAAATTTTAAATATTTTTTTAAAAAAATTCTGTTTCCTTAAAAATAAAATTTTTATACAATTATCTATAGAAATGTAATTTCGACAAAATTTTCTGGAAAATGTTAAACGGTGAGGTTTTCTGGAAAAATACAGTTTCTAAATAATTGTTTATACTCTATTACATTTTTTCAAATATATGAAAAAAATTTAATTTACATAAGATTTTCGAGTAAATTCATGTTTAAGAAGGTTGCCTCTTTTCACGAACGTATTTTTTTTTTTAAACTACTACCGATATCGATATCGATATTATTCATCGATATTAGATATATTTTTTAATTTTAGTAAAAAAGCATTTTTTGATATTTGATAGAGTATAAACAATTAATTCGATACTGCAATTTTCCAGAAAACTTCACCTTATTTGCATTCTCCAGAAAATGTTGTCGAAATTACATTTTTATATAAAATTTTATCAAAATTGTATTTTTAAGGAAATAAAATTTGTTTAAAATTTTTTTAAAATTAAATTTTTCTAGAAAATTTAGCATTTTCCTAAAAAAACTTTCTAAATTGCATTTTTGTAGAAAGTTTCGCCGAAATTGCAGTATTCTAGAAATTTTTTTTGAAGCTTAAATTGTATAGAAGATTCAGCAAAATTGAATTTTCTATACGATTTTAACGATCTTCTATGTTTTTTTAGTAGTTTAGTAAGAAAATTTTTTTTTAGAAAATATCATATAAATTAAATTTTTTTTTTGTTTATTTACAAAAAAATTCAGGAGTACATTTAGTCTACAACTATTTCGAAACTGCAATTTTCAACAAAACATCATCGCATTTGCATTTTCTAGAAAATTTCGTGGAAATTACATTTTGATAAAAAATTTTATAAATAGTTAAAATTTAATTTTCTAGAAAATTTAGCATTTTCTAAAAAAAACTTTCTAAATTGCATTTTTGTAGAAAGGTTCGCCGAAATTGCATTATTCTGGAAAATTGTATTGAAACTTAAATTTTATATAAGTTTCGCCAATTTTTTCTATAAAATATTAACGATCTTCAATTTTTTTTTGGAAAATTTAGTCAAAATTGCATTTTTTAGAAAATAAAAAATTTGTTTATTTACAAAAAATGTGATCAAGTCTATATTTAGTGTACATTATTTCGAAATTTTTGCATTTTTCAAAAAAAAAACTGCCTAAATTGCAGTTTAGTAGAAAGTTTCTCCAAAATTGCATTATTCTAGAAAATTGTTTTGAAACATAAATTTAATAGAAGTTTTGCCAAAATTTAATTTTTCTATATAAAATTTTATCGATCTTTTTTTGGAAAATTTAGTCCAAATTTGATTTCATATAAATTTAATTTTTTTGTTTATTTATAATAAATGTGAAAGAGTTTATACTTAGGCTGTAATTATTGTAATTTTTTTTAATATTTTAAAATGAGCAATAAAATATATTTAGCCTAAAATTTCTTCGAACTTCATTTTTGGAGAAAATATTTCCACAAAAGTTCGTCGAAGTTACTTTTTGGTAGAAAATTTTATCGAAATTCCATTTTTTTTTTTAAGAAAAAATTTATCGAAGCTACAATTTTGTGAAAAATCTGGACACATTGTTATTTGCAAAATTTCATCGATATTTATTTTTTTTTGAAAATTGATGGAAGTAATTTAATTTTTAATAAAGTCAAAATTTAATTTTTCTTGAGAATTTTATAGAAACTGCAATTTTAAATCCGTTTTGCCATATCGAATTTAATCTGTTTTTCTAAAAAAATCCGCTGATATTGGACTTTTCTAGAAATTTTAGCCAAATTGATTTTTTCTAGAAAATGTCGTTAAAATTTAATTTTTCTAAAAAATTACCCTCTATTTTTCTAAAAAAAAAATTAGTTTACTATTAAATAAAAATGGTCACTACTAAATTTGAAATTTTCATTTTCTGGAAAATTTCGTCTATCTATAATAAGGCTTTCTTCAAAATTTAGTCAAAACTGTATTTTATTTAGAAAGTTTCATCGAAACTAAAATTTTGTGAAAGTTTCGACAAATTGCTGTTTTGGAAACTTTCATCGATATTTAATTTTTCTTAAAAATTGGTGGAAGTAATTTAATTTTTACAAATAGCCAAAATTTCATTTTCTACAAAATTTTATGGAAACTGCAATTTTAAAGAAGTTTCGCCATATCGAATCCGTTTTTATTAAAAAACTGCAGATATTAGATTTTTCTAGAAATTTTAGCCAAAATTAATTTTTTTTCTAGAAAATTTCGTCAAAATAGCATTTGTCTAAAAAATTACACAGTATTTTTCTAAAAACAAAAAAAAAATCAATTAATTTACAATTTAAGAAAAAGTGGTCACTACTAAATTTTAAATTTAATTTTCTAGAAAATTTCGTCTATCTATAATGAGGCTTTCTTCAAGATGTGGTCAAATTTTAATTTTATTTAGAAAGTCTCATCTAAATTATTTTTTTTAATTTCTTCGCTGAAAACATAGTATTTTTCTAAAAAAAATATAGAAATTTTTTTCGGAACTTCATTTTTCCACTAATTTACATTTTAGATGAAATTACTTTCTCCAAAACTTTTTTTTATATGATTTTTTTTGACAATTTAGTCAACTTTTATTTCGTGCTAAATTTGTGATTTTCCAAGAAAATATAGCCGAATTTGCATTTTTCTTGAAGATATTGAAAAATATATATATAGAAAAATGTAATAGAAGATTTCAACAAAATTGCATTTTTCTAGAAAATTCCATAATTAACGCCGAAATTGCTTTTTCTAGAAAATTTCGTCAAAATTGAATTTATCTAGAAAATTTCGCAAAAACTGTAGTTGTCTAAAATGTCGCAAAAATTTCATTACTATAGAAAATTTAGATTAAATTGAATTTTTCAAGAAATTTTTGTCAATAAATATTTTTTTATTTTAAATTCTTGAAATTTCCAGAACGACATTGATTTTTCTAGAACAACATTTGTCAACATTTAATTTTTTTTCTCTAGAAAAATTCGACGAAATTGCTTTGCTATTTTCATCAGGATTTAATTTTCGAGGCAATTTTTACTATAATTGATTTTTGCAGAAATTTTGTCAACATTTGATTGTTTTCTCTAGAAAGATTCGACGAAATTGCCTCTTTACCGTTAAAATTACTCGTATTAAAGGATTCAAGACCGCAGATAATCGAATTTTTCTAGAAATTTTCATCGAAATTGCATTTTTGTAAAAAATTCGTTAAAATTAAAATACAATTATTTTTTCTAGAAAATTATTGTTGTTTATAGTTGGTCTGCGCTTTTGTTATTCGGTCAAAAATTCATTTGTCAAAATCACATGTTTATTTACATTATTTCTATTGCAAAACTGATATAGAAACAAATGCAGAAAATGACATCGAGTATCAATTGCTTGGCAGAGCTCAACAGCAATGACACAAAAATTCCCTTGTAACGAATATTTCTAAAAAAATGCAAATTCGACTAATTTTTTCAAAAAATTCATGACATTTTCTAGGAAAAATGCAATTGTGGCGAAATTTTTAAAAAAATGAAATTTCTACGAACTTTTTTGAGGAATGTAAATTAATCAAAAATTTTGTGGAAAAATAAAATACAAACGAATTGTTTTAGAAAATGGGAAATTAGAACAAAATGCTTAGGAATTGTTTAGAAAACGCAATCTTGAACAAAAATGTTTGCAATTTCAACGAAAACACAGAAAATAACGCAAATTCGGCAAAAAAAAATTTTACGTAGTCGAAATTTTCTACAATTTTGCAGATTCTATTAAAATTTCTGCACGAATTTTGTTTCCAAGGCATTTTCCAGAAAATTTTAATTTTTTTCCTAAAAAGTATAAATAATAAAATAAATAATAAATAATAAAATTAAATTTCTACGAAATTTGCCAAAACAAATTTTTGAAAAATGCAATTTCAACAATACGGAATTTGTATAATATTTTCCAAAAATATAAATTTCGTCGAAATTTTTTTAGAAAAATGCAAATTTGATGGATTTTTTTGACAATTGCAATTTTTGCGAAATTTTCTGTATAAATGCAATTTCGACGACAGCTTTCAATTAAAATGGAATTTCGACGAAGTTTTCTAGAAAATGCATTTTCATCAATCAATTTTGACATCATTTTCTAGAAAATGACATTCGAAGAAATTTTCTAGAAAATGGATTTTCGTCGTTATCAGAGCATTTTCTAGAAAATTTAATTTCGGTGGAATTTTCTATTTAATTTTTGGATATATTTTGTAGAAAAATACGATTTTGAAAAAAATAATAATTTACATTTACGGCGATTTTTTTTTGTACAAAATCACAAGCTTGCAACATTTTGACCAAATTCACAAAATTCCCCTTTAACGAATATTTCTTAAAAAATTCAAATTTGACTAAATTTTCCAAAAAAAAATTTATTTTTCCAAAAATAAAATTAAAACAAATTGCTTTGGAAAATTAGAATACATTTTTAAGAATTTTAAATCTTGAACAAACATTTTTGCAATTTCAACGAAAATTCAGGAAAAACTGCAAATTCGGCAAAAAAAAATTAAAAAAATTTTACTTAGTCGAAATTTTCTACAATTTTGCAGATCCTGTTAAAATTTCTGGACAAATTTTATTTTATTTTATTTTCCAGAAAATGTTAACATTTTCCTAAATATTTTAATAATATTCAATTTCTACAAAATATTTTAGAGGAATGCAATTTGTCGAAAAATTTTAATTAGAAATGCAATTTCAACAAGTACGGAAATTTGTATAATATTTTCCAAAAAAAATTAAATTTCGGCGACATTTTTTAGAAAAATGCAAATTTGATGGTTTTTTGATGACAATTGCAATTTCTGCAAATTTTTCTCATTTTTTTTAAAACAGCCTTCAATTAAAATGGAATTTCGATGAAGTTTTGTAGAAAATGCATTTTCGTCGTTAATTCTAGAAATTTTCTAGAAAAATTAAATTTCGGTGGAATTTTTTTTCTCTTTAGTTTTTGGATAGAAAAATAAGATTCTGAAAAAATGCAAATTCGGCGTTTTTTTTTTGAAAATCACATGGAGGAAAAATTGGATTTATTTTTAAAAAATCTCATGTAAATTTAATTTTTTCTGTTTAATTACAAGAAATGTGAAAGAGCTTATACTTAGTCAACAATTATTTCGAAACTGCAATTTTCTAGAAAACTTTACCGTATTTTCATTTTTCAGAAAATTCCGTCGATACTAATTTTTGCATTTTTTTATATAATTTCATCAATATTAGATTTTTAGGAAATTTAGTCTAAATTAAATTTTAAAAATATAAAAGGTTATATTTAGTCTACAATTTCTTCACCTTCACTTCACCATATTTGCATTTATACAAAATTTCGTTGAAATTACTCTTTGTTAGAAAATTTGATCGAAATTGCATTTTTTTGAAAAAAATAGAAAATTTCCCCTAAATTGTATTTTTCTAGACCATTTCATCGAAACTACAATTTTGTGAAAGATTGAGAAAGATGGAAGTAATTTAATTTTTAATAATAGACAAAATTTAATTTTTCTAGAAATTTTATTTGTTTTTCTAACAATTTTCTAGAAATTTTACCCAAAATTGATTTTTTTCTAGAAAATTTCGTTAAAATAGCCTAACAATTTTCCTAACAATTTACACTGCATTTTTCTAAAAAATTCAATGAATTTACAATTTAGGAAAAACGGTCTAGAAATTCTATTCTAGATTCTAGAAATGTTCTAGAAATCTATGTATATAATGAGGCTTTCTTAAAAATGTAGTCAAAATTGCATTTTATTTAGAAAGTTTCATCTAAATAACATTATTTTTAAAATGTCTTCGCTAAAAACATCGTACTTTTCAACAAAAAAACAACATTTTTCGGAACTTAATTTTTCCACAAAATTTAGTCTAAATTGCTTTTCAAATAAAATTACTTTCCTCTAAAAATGTTCTCCAAAATTATTTTTTTTTTTTTGATTTTTTTGACAATTTAGTCAAATTATGTGTGATCAGCTGTGTGATTTTCCAAGTAAAAATAGCCGAATATGCATTTTTCTTGAAGATAAATATTATTATCTACAAAATGTCTGCCCAATTTTTTTATAACAATACACTTTTCACCAATATTACCAAAAAATTTAAATTAGAAAATAATCATCTCTGATGACATTTTCTACAAAAATGTAATTTTGACGAAATGTCTACAAATTTTTTTAGAAGAATGTAGTTTTATCAAACATTTGTAGAATGATACAATTTCAGCGAATTGTTTTGGAAAACCCAGAAATTAAAATAAATTATCTATTATTGTTTAGAAAATGCAATCTTGAGCACAAATTTTTGCAAATTTCAATAAAAAATTCTACTAAGTCGTATTTTTCTACAATATTGCAGATTCCATCGACGAAACTTTCTATATAAATGCAATTTCGTAGACATTTTTTGCAAAATACCTTTCGATTAAAAAGCAATTTCGGCGAAATATTCAAGAAAATGCATTATCGTCGTTAATTCTGGGAATTATGCAGAAAAATTCAATTTCGGTGGAATTTTTTTTAATTGTTGGATACATTTTATAGAAAAGTTAGATTTTGAAGAAAAATGCAAATGTGGCGATTTTTGCTTGGAAAATCACAAAGCTGACAAAATGTTGACCAATTTTTTTTTTATAAAAATTAAATTTTAGCGAATTTTTCTTTAAAAAATGCTAATTTGTCTTAATTGTTTAAAAAGTGCAACTCTAATGATTTTTCCTAGAAAAAGTGTAATTTTAAGGAAATTTTCTAAAAAAAATCAATTTCAAAATTTTGAGAAATTAAATTTCAGCAATTTCAACGAAAATTTCTGCAAAAATTGGAAATTCGGCACAAAAATTTAAAAAATGCTATTTAGTTGAAATTTTCTGCTATGTTGCAGAATCGATCAAAATTTCTAGAAAAATGTTGTCAAGATTTTCACGAAAAATCTAATTTCGTTTAAAATTTGAAGTTAAATGTAAATTCGACAAAAATTTTCAGAAAAATTTAAATTTTATGGAAGTTTCTAGACAATTGCAGTTTTGGCAACATTTCCTAGATACACATATATAAAATTTTGGCAAATTTTTTTAGAAAATTGCATTTGATTTAAAATTAAATTTCAACGAAATTTTTTAGAAAATGCAATTTTGACGAAATCGCTTAGAAAATAAAAATTCAGAAAATAATTCAGGGAATTTTCTAGAAAAATTCCAAGAAAATTTAATTTTCTATAAACTAAATTCCGGTTCTATCTTCTTTATAAGTAAAAACCTTCGTGCGTTTGCGCACTGATTTTATTTTACATCAGATTTGAGTATAACACAGATTAGATTATGATTTCAAGAACGAACTCTGCCAGATTTACATGTTGATACTATAATTCCAAAGTATATAAGCACAAAGTCGACTTAGCAAGTTTTTGGGAGAATTGAATTTTAAAATTCTAAATATTCCAAATAATATTTAGTCAAAATTCGGTGTTTATCCGTCCACCCCAACAAAAGTTATGCGCAAAACAACAAAGGTCGTTCAATTTGAATTATAAAGAATTTATACACAAATTTAAAAATTGCATAGAGCTTTCATCGCCACTCCTGCAAAAACTACATGTTTCGACTTAGCATTCTTTAGAATGGAATTTATCAACTGATTTTTATCTTTTTAAGAATTAAGGCCATTTTTAAATTAAATAAAACATTTAAAACAGAGTTGGATGTCGGAATATTTATTATTATGACTCGAAGGAGAAGTCGCATTTTTATTGACGGCCTGTTTCTGTATTTCCAACGAAAGTCTCTGCGAACGAAAACCAGTCACTCACTTTCTTCAGGAATTTGGTTTCTCTAAGGTTCGTTCGTTCGTTCGCCTGGCCTTACGTCAATGACGTTAGTAATCTACCAATTGGAAAATAATGTAATTGCCAGATCAATAATTTCACAACTTTCGGTCTAAAAAAGCACACATTTTTATACCGTCGACCTTAATAAGTACACCTCTATACTTTTTACACTAGCGGTGGCCAAAAAATCAACCGTGGGTGGGTCAGCTGAGCTGAACCAAGACTCTCATTTCTTTCTTTCTCTCTCTCTCTCTCTATCACGTCTCTCTCATTGTGCACTGATGATTTTTTCCCATCTTAGCGAGCTGCCAATATTGACTTATTTATGCTTAAATATGTATACAATTTTATTATTATTTAATTGTTTTTACCATAATCATATAAATATATACTTATTTTTTGCTTTTAATAATGTTTTTTGTCATTGTTCCTATCAGTCGATAAATAAAATAGATTGACAGCAAAGAGAGACAGAGAAACCAAAATTTACACTGAAATGATTACGTGTTCGTACGAGTTCATTATCGTGCGACTTGTCGTTGTGATTGTAGTTAGTGAAACCCAAATCAGCTGTTTGTCGTCTGGCAGGCGAACGAAAGCAAATTTTTAAGTTACAGAAACAGGCGGTGACATTTGGATACAGATTCAAATATAAACTTTAATTTCCTAAATATGCTTATTTTACTTTTTATGTAAACTTGTGTAATTCTTAAAAACCATTAGCTTCTTCAAAACAACAATAATCACTTGTCGATACATTTTGAATACGTATTCCAATTAAAATTATTGATACAGAGTATTTAACAATTGCCTTATGAATTTATTTGAAATTCTGATAAAAGTGACAATTAATCTGATACATAAATTATAAAATCAAATGTGTTGTTAATTTAAAATAAATTAATTTGTACGGCCGTCAAGCCAGAGTAATTAAATGTATCAGCTAATTGTGAATAATTGGATTGTTTTCATTTGAGAGCACTCTAAACGCCGCACAGTGGTTTACATATAGAAACAAGAATTTTTATTATTTAATTAATTTTTTTTTTATTTATATGAATTACAATACAAAGTAAATTTATATTCTAATTTTACGGTCCAAGAAAAAGCCAGATTACAAAGACCATGTGGCTTGATTTTGCAGCGACAGACCAGAGCCTCTGGTGGGAATCGAACCCACGACCCCCAAACTCATAGGAGAGTACGCTACCAACTCACATACTGGGGCGCTCAAGAATTTTTATTAATAACAATAAATATGGAGATCATATAATTCATTGATAGGTCAAGTTGATGGTGACAAATATCTACAAAATGGTATTTTTTAATTTAAATGTTATTTGTATCATAAACATAACAATTATTTTGTATTTAGTATATGTCATGTTAAAACTGTTCGGCAAACAAGATATATTTCTCTTATTATTCAAAAATATTTAAGCGTACAATAAAGTATGTGGAATTCTATAAGTATAGACTCAAATATCTGCAACGTGATTTTAATAACTCCTCAACTATGGAATTTATAAAATACATAGTATCTATAAGTATGATTAAAATATTACAAATTACCAATATTTTTAAAAATCAATTTATTTACGAAATGTTTCTCTTTTCAGAGTGTCATCATAACCGATGGTTCGGAACAATACAAACGTTTCGTTCAATTGCCACAACCATTGAACTTTAAAGTTTACATTTTCAATGTGACCAATCCAATGAAGGTGCAACAAGGAGCCATACCCATTGTCGAAGAGGTTGGACCTTATGTTTACAAGTGAGTAGGAGAGAATCAGTGTTCATAATTTTATCAATTCTCATCCTTTTTTTTTTGGTATAAATCCTCACAGACAATATCGCCGAAAACGTGTTAAGCATTTCTCACGAGATGGCTCCAAGATCACTTTCACTCAGGATCAGTTGTATATCTTTGATGAAGAAGCATCGGCTCCCTACAGAGAAACTGATACCATCGTTGCCTTGAATATGCATATGAATGTAAGTTTTGACACATTTTATTGGGGAGATGATTGTAATGATTTAATTTTTAGTAAATGAATAGAACGACTATTTATTTTTAAGAATCTTTCAAAAAAGGATTGGTCTTATTATTTTTCTTCGTACATAAATGTTATTCCCAGAAAAAGATGAATTCCACTCATATTCTTTGAAATGTGATCACGTAGATGTCCCACTGAGCAAAAAATTTCCCAGGTACAATAATATGAGAGTTACAAGTTAAATTATGGGGTAGAAAATCTATGGACCATTACGTGACATAAGAGGACATCTACGTAAAGACCTTTCAAATATAAATTTACAGTTAGGCACGTTGATAACATAAATAAAATGTGTGAAAATAACACTAATCGGATATGCCGTTTAGATGTTACACTGTCCAACCGACGAATCTAAAATTCTATATAATAATAAACATGAAAAATTATAATGCTGACTCAATAATATAACAATTAGGTCCATAAAGGCTCCATTTAGAAGGTTTCTTGGTTATTCAACAATTTGACCCTTTAATACCAAACAAATACTACCACAGGACGTAAGAAATGTGGTTCAATCTGCCGTCCAATAAGGCACTGACCCATGACAGGCACGATAAGTGAGACATACGACAACACGCACTACAGCAGGCGTTGGTGCGTTTGGTGCTTAGGCTGGGCCACATTAGCCTGCAAGCAGTTCCCAACTAGAGACCACCTGTTATTTGTTGCCATAAGAGCCCTATCTCTTAAGAAGATCTTGCAGGTCGCAGAGGCATACCCACATATTCCAGTTCGCCTGAAACATATACGATATTTCCTGGTTGTCCAATTTCTTCTGCTTTGAAGTTCCCTGGTATGTACCTGTGGCCCGGCACTCATATAAGGTGAATTTTGAAATGTCAGCCATCTCGTTAGGAGATCTGCGACAGTTTTTTTTTATCCAGGAATACCGTTTACATGGACTTGATACAAACCTGACTATCAGAGAAAATATTCATATGTACCGGCTTTGGTCATAACATTAATTTCCAGACATCCTGCTACCTGCTAGTCTGCCGCCTGGTAAACTCTACAGTTATCAGGCAGTCTCTTTACTATAGATATCTCAGTATCCTCAGAAGTTATTAGGATGAGATACTTCCTGTCAAAAAGTGGTTTATACAAAGTGTAATCAACAATGCCCGGAAGGTCAGGCATTGTGTCTAGGATGGCACTATGTCCTTAACCATTTCCGTACATCATTATCGGTCTGATTACTGCCATATACAACCAATAAACTATACGTGGATTCAGACTCCAACGTTTTCTTCGCTACCACTGTCTTCTTTGTTCTTTCCAAAATGCTGGTTATTACGCTTAACTTCCTGTCTAGTAAAATCGCTAAGTATGTCGCGCTTTCAAAGAAAGGAATTTCAATACCCCCAAGGAGACAGGTAACTTGTGGTACCTTATTTCTCCTGGTGAAAAGAACTAGTTCCGTCTTAGTCGGGTTAACACCAAGCCTATTATCGGTAGCCCATCTTGCGGTTGTACGAATGGTCTGCTGCAGGATGTCTCTAAGAGTTTTTAGAAACTGCGTAGGCAGCAACTCTGACACCCATTATCTACAGAGAGATACCATAGCAGAGTAGACAGAACACCCCCTTGGGGCGTTCCCCTGCTGACAAATCAAGGGCTGGATATCCTTACCTCCAGCGTGGAATGGCTTTCCCGCTTTTGGGATGAAAACAACCTTGGTTTCTCTTCATTTTGTTAGTATGTATGCCTGATTGATACAACGTGTATATATCTCTCTGAACCAGGGAGCAATTTTATCAGCCACTGCCTCTAACTCCGCCGGCGAGACTTTGTTTGGTCCTGACGACTTAAAAGGATTAAAGTTTTTGATAGCCCAAAGAATTGTAGACCTCGCTAGCAACCTCCGATGGCTGCCCAAGGGAATTTCCAACTGAAGTACTCAATGGCTTTTCAGAGGTGCCCAGGAAATGTGTATCCAGGAGCACTCCCAGCGATTCCTCACTGGACGTAGTCCAAAAACTATCATCTTTATTGATGTACCCAATAGTAAAGGGTTTTCCAACA
Organism: Eudasyphora cyanicolor; assembly: GCA_963930755.1. Taxonomy (NCBI): domain Eukaryota; kingdom Metazoa; phylum Arthropoda; class Insecta; order Diptera; family Muscidae; genus Eudasyphora; species Eudasyphora cyanicolor. The sequence goes on along the minus strand of OZ005735.1, from coordinate 158,179,277 downwards.
AGACGTGCTATTTTGGTATTCAAAGAAAAATGCCATTTTTGAGATAAATGATCGGATGTTTATTTCATAATAAAGAGGAAGGTATGCCGTTAATAATGAAAAACAACATCAGCCAAATGGCCACCACGACCACGCTTACAGGACCATATCCTTTTCATGAAATTTTCCATAACCAAATCGCAAAGTGGCTGCCGTATGTCCTCGATAGCCTCGCGAATTCTATCTTTGAGGTCTTGAATCAACGCTGGGCTGTTGGCGTAGACCTTATCTTTCACGTGGCCCCAAAGGAAGAAGTCGCAAGGTGTTAAATCACATGATCTCGGTGGCCAATTGTGATCCCCTCTTCGAGAGATAACACGGTCCGGAAACTTTTCCCGTAACAGAGCAATGGTTTCGTTGCTTGTGTGGCACGTAGCGCCGTCTTGTTGAAAGTAAACGTTGTCCAGATCAATACCATCCAACTCCGAAAATAAAAAATCATTAATCATCTCTCTATAGCGCAATCCATTCACCGTAACTGTTGATCCTACCTGATTTTCGAAAAAGTAAGGTCCAATGACCCCGCCGGACCATAAACCACACCAAACAGTCACGCGTTGAGGATGGAGCGGCTTCTCAACAATAACTCTTGGGTTTTCCGAGCCCCAGATGCGACAATTTAGCTTGTTGACGTAGCCACCGAGGTGGAGTTGTGCCTCATCAGTTTTCGATGGAATTCCGGATGATTTTCATGCATTTCAAAGACCCAATCAGCAAAGACACGACGACAATTCCAAAGAACGACTAGGAATGGAGAATCCTGGGTCTTCTTCAACACTTTGGGCTACAGCAGCAATATTCTCAGTTATTCTTGAGCGACGTGCACGGGTTTTATTCTTCACATCACTAACTTGTCCCAACAGCTCGAATTTTTCCACCAATTTCTGTATTGCGGTCCGACAAGGTGCTTCACGACGACCCAAAAATGCTTTAGTTTTGCGAACTGTCATTGCAAGATTTTCACCATTTTTGTAGTGAATTTTAATACTTTCAATGCGTTGTTGAATGGCGTATCGTTCCATTTTTAGTAATGGCGTAGTTTCTACTTGTCAAATGTCAAAGAATAAAAGCTTCAAAAATGACAGCTACCGAAATACCGGGTGATTCAAAATAACAACTCGAATGGGTTTTACATTTTTACGTACTAAAACTGAGAACAAGTAATGCCTTCATATAAGCTGATGTTTTTACATAAAAGCCTATGCAAAAAAAACTTTGTCGATATTAAAAATATTTATTTACCTATTAAAATTCAATCATCACAATCTCTCCGTTCTTTCTTAATGTATTAAATTCTTATCTAAAACATATACATATACTATTTATTTTGTATTGTAAAATTTTCTAGGCATTTTTACAAGTATTCGAAAGAGAAATCACAGATATCTTACAGGGTTTTGCAAATCGTTTAAATCATCGCCTGAATCGAACGCCGGGCGTTCGTGTCTTGAAACGTTTAATGGATCGCATACGTGGGAAACGTAAAGTAATTTGTTATATTTACAATCAATTTTTAAATATTTCGCCATTCTTTTTAACTTTTTTCCCCAATAATTTATTTAAAATATCTTTTCTATTTTATTTCTAACCGCTTCTATTATTTTTGCCAAGCAAGAAAAAAAAGCAACTAATTTAGCATTTTATAGTTATTTTTATACAAAATAACTATAATTAACCTATTTGAGAAATATAAGTACATATTTGCATGAATACATATATAATTTTGTCTGCAAAAATAATAATAGTTAAAAAAACTAAGTATTATGATCAAACATCGATATAGCAAATAATAACAATAACAATACTAATAATAATAATGTGACAATGGTATTGTCTGTGTGGGGTACTCATATACATACATACTGTACGAGAAGAAACTTATCTATGGGTGGACCGGTGACGGGTGACTTTGTATCGGTTGTTTTACTAATGAAGGGTTTGGTTTGTTTTCGGGTTGCGATTGCCGGTTTGCGGGTCTATTTGTATATTGGCAAACAAAACCTGTAAAGAAATGTTCATTTCGGAGGTTTACATACATATGTATGTCTACTTGCACATTAGGGTAGAATGGGATTTGTAATGAATAAGCAACTAAGACAATTTTAGGCTAATAAAACTATTATAATGTATTGTCAATTAAAAAAAACTAAAACGAAATTGATCTCCTCAACAAGGAAGAGAACTTACTTTATAGTCAAATATTCAAGCTACCAAACCCTGTATTAAACTGACTATACTAATATAGAAATTTTGTCAGTTTGTGCAGAACACTGTTATAAAAATCTAGAGATATTAGGTTGTGCGTCAATCGAAGTAATAAAATTCTCTTGAATATAGGTAATGGCAATTTTGACGCACTTCTATGGACTTTTCAGTTTACCATCTGGTTTGAATTTTCACCCTAAGAGCATACAACCCACAGGGATTTAGAAGACGAGGAAGGCCGAATAACTCATAGCGATGTTCTACACTAGTTAAAATAAACAACTTACCGGACAATGTGATAACTGCGAGAACTGAAACAGCTAAACGAAGATCCAGATGGCGGCATCTTATCAAGAGCCTATGCCCACTTTCAGGTAGCTCGAAATTACTTCGAGCATGGCTTATTATTATTATCAGGTGTGAATTGAAGTATTAAAGTCGGTGGCATGGGTGGCATGTCATAACGTCCACTAAAAAAAGTATTATACTGTCCATGGACGTTTTGACACTTGGTCCGCGTAGCCGGCTTTGGACATACCCCAGGGTAGAAAATCTTTAATCCCGGCCAAAGGCCGCCCACGCTTAGACACTTTGGTCTGCATAGCCATTTTTAGACTTACCCCAGAGGAGAAAATCTTTAACCCGGCCGAAAGCCGAAACACTTGGGTCCGCGTAGCCGGCTTTGGACATTTCGATAACATGAAAGTCGTCTTCAAGGATAACTTTTAGAGTAAATGGTATATTCTATGTCCACTACTTATAACGGGTGATCCAAGTAGAGATACTTTTTTCAATAGCCTTTTTTGACAGATCACGTGTGGGTCATGTCGTGCTGTCATGTTATTTTTGTTTAGTATTGTTTGGCATTTCATCATGGAAAGACTTACGCCTGAACAACGTTTACAAATCGATCAACTTTATTATGAAAATTCATGTTCTGTGAGGAATGTGTTTCGTGCACTTCGATCAACTTATGGTCAAAATAATCGGCCTACTGAGCGTACTAGTCGCAACACCACACCCATCTTGAGACCCAGCATTCATTATTGGATAATATGCGACCGAATAGACCACGTCCAGCACGCAGTGAAGAAAATGTAGCGGCCGTAGCTGAGAGTGTACACGAAGACCGTGGAGAGTCGATTCGGCGCCGTTCGCAGCAACTAGGACTGGCGTATGGAACGACTTGGCGAATTTTACGTCGAGATCTTAAATTGAAAGCATATTAAATACAGCTTGTGCAAGAACTGGGCTCTTGAAAAGTTCCAAGAAGGTCTGACGTTTTCGAGACAAATTTTGTTCAGCGATGAGGCCCATTTCTGGCTCAATGAGTATGTAAACAAGCAAAATTGCCGTATTTGGGACGAAGAGCAACCTGAAGAGATTCAAGATCTGCCACTTCATCCAGAAAAAACAACGGTTTGGTGTGGTTTGTGGGCCGACTATTTGATGGCTGAAATTGAAGCTCGTGATCAACAAGACGTGTCATGCTGTCATGTTATTTTTGATAAGTATTGTTTGGCATTTCATCATGGAAAGACTTACGCCTGAACAACGTTTACAAATCGTTCAACTTTATTACGAAAATTCACGTTCTGTGAGGAATGTGTTTCGTGCACTTCGCTCAACTTATGGTCAACATAATCGGACTACTGAACGTACTATTCGCAACACCATCACCCATCTTGGGGTGATGGTGTTCTCTTATCATTATTTGATAATATTCGACCGAATAGACCACGTCCAGCACGCAGTGAAGAAAATGTAGCGGCCTTAGCTGAGAGTGTACACGAAGACCGTGTAGAGTCGATTCGGCGCCGTTCGCAGCAACTCGAACTGACGTATGGAACGACTTGGAGCATTTTACGTCGAGATCTTAAATTGAAAGCATACAAAATACAGCTTGTGCAAGAACTGATGCCGCCCGACCTTCCCAAGCGACATCGCTTCGCTCTATGGGCTCTTGAAAAGTTCCAAGAAGATCCGACGTTTTCGAACCAAATTTTGTTCAGCGATGAGGGCCATTTCTGGCTCAATGGGTATGTAAACAAGCAAAATTGCCGCATTTGGGACGAAGAGCAACCTGAAGAGATTCAAGAACTTGATCCATAAAAAACAACGCTTTGGTGTGGTTTGTGGGCCGGTGGAATCATCGGTCCATATTTCTTCAAAAATGATGCCGGTGAGAATGTAACCGTCAATGGCGACCGTTATCGTGCCATAATAACCGACTATTTGATGCCTGAAATTGAAGCTCGTGACCTCGGCAACATTTGGTTTCAACAAGACGGCGCCACTTCCCACACATCGCATCAATGAATGGATTTATTGAGAGAAAACTTCGGTGAGCACACAATTTCACGTTTTGGGCCGGTCGATTGGCCACCATGATCGTGTGATATCACACCGTTAGGCTTTTTCCTGTGGAGATATGTAAAGTCTAAAGTTTATGCGGACAAACCCGCTTCGATTCAGGCCTTGGAGCAAGACATCACGCGTGTCATTCGCCAGTTACCAGTCGAAATACTGAACGAGTCATCGAAAATTGGACTCAACGGATGGACCATCTGAGACGTAGTCGCGGCCAACATTTGATAGACATAATCTTCAAAAAATAAATGCCAAAGAATGTTGTTTCAAATGATAATAAACATTCCCCATTCAATTTGAATTTTCTGTGTTTTTTTTCTTTCTTTAAAAAATAGGGAACCTCGAAATGGATCACGATATATTTCCATGGACGTAATGACATCGGTTTTGTGGACATTGTGACACTTTTGAAAGTGTTCCATTGAACTGCCTGATTGCATCTTGCCTAAGACATGCATTTAGACAGTAGCGCACCAATATATGCAAATTCTTCCAGAATTTGTAATGTCATCCCTTTCCTAGCAAGTTTGCAGTTCCCCGGAAAATCCATTCACCCAGGTACCCATATGAGGTATATGTTAAGCTGCTCACCCATCTCGTTAATCTGCGGCAGTCAAGGGCTTTTTGTGAGTTTAAAGATGTTGGATCCAGGGAATTGATGGTAGCCTAGCTGTTCGAGTAAATGGCAACGCCAGTGTTGGCCTCTGTTTTGCGTCTCAGCCACTTGGCGACTTCCCTTATTGACATTATTTCGGATTTATAGACACTGCAGGTATCTGTGAATACTGAATTCTTCACCGTTGATATACAGTCCACGCAATCGGTTACCATAGCACTACACTGCGAGGTCCAAAAATTGGTAGACATTTTATCGGCAGTAGATGGAGTAGGACTTGTACAGACTCAGTCGCTGTAGTCCCTAAAGTTCCGCTTATGTAGGCAATTCTCTCAACATTTCATAACACTTAAAAATTATTTTTTTGTATAGATTGTGGCATACTGTTATATAAAATCAAAACCAAAAATTTGGATAATTTTTTTTTAAATTTTTTTTTATTAAAAACTAGGTGGACCCGTTCCACTTCGTTGCCCCAGATTTCTGATCCCGTCCATTTTTGGACTAATAACGTAGACTGCCGCAAAATACATATACAAAAAACTCAGAAATCTCTCTAACAAATTTCTCAAGATATATCAATTTCAAAACATGGCTCATGTGGTCCAATCTCTCCAATTTTTTTAACAATCACGTAGCCTGTCACCAGATAAATATACACAAATTTACAGCAATCTCGCTAACAAATTGTGCTAGATATCTCAATTTAAAAATTGTACATATATATAGCGGGGCCAAGCCCATTGTAGCGAACTCGCCCATTTTTCGATCCCGTCCATTCTTCGAGAAATAACCTAAACTGCCACCAGATACATATACACAAAATTACAGCACTCTCGCTAAAAAATTGCTCAAGATATCTCAATTCCAAAATTTGCCTTATATGGGCGGGGCCACGCCCATTTTTGGACCAATCACGTAGAATTCCACCAGATACATATACACAAAATTACAGCACTCTCGCTAATAAATTGTGCAAGATATCTCAATTTTAAAATTTTGCTTATATGGGCGGGGCCACACCCACTGGACCGATCCCGCCCATTTTTTGGACCAATTACGCAGTCTTGTACCAGATACATATACGCAAAATTTCAGCGCTCTCTTTTACAAATTGTGTAAGATATCTCGATTTCAATATTTGGCTTATATAGACGGGGCCACGCCCATTGCTCCGATCGCGCCCTTTTTTAGACCAAACACGTGGACTGCTACCAGATACATGTAAACAAAATTAAACGCTCTTGCTAAAAAATTGTGCAAGATATCTCAATTTAAAATTTTGTCTTACATGGGCGGGGCCACGCCCATTGGTCCGATTCCGCCCACTTTTGGTCCAGTCCCGTAGACTGCCACCAGATACATATGCACAAAATTACAGTACTCTCGCTAACAAATTGTGGAAGATATCTCCATTTCAAAATTCGGGCGAGGCCACGCCCATTGGTCCGATCCCGCCCACTTTTGGACCAATCACGTAGACTACCACCAGATACATATGCACCAAATTACAGCACTCTCGCTAACAAATTGTGTAAGATATCGCAATTTAAAAATTTGTCTTATGTGGGCGTGGCCACGCCCATTGGTCCAATTCCGCCCACTTTTGGACCAATCTCGTAGACTACTACCAGATACATATGCACCAAAGTACAACACTCTCGCTAACAAATTGCGTAAGATATCTCAATTCCAAAATTTGGCTTATATGGGCGGGGCCACGCCCCTTGGTCCGATCACGCCCATTTTTGGACCAATCACGTAGACTGCCACAAGATACAGGGTTGCCCATATTCGACGGACCCACGGACTCGTTGGGCCCATTCCAATCGACGAGGCTTGTCCAATTGAATTGTCCTTTGCGTCAATTGAATTTTGTACGGGAACAAATGCAAATCAACGCGAATAATCCGTTGTAAAGTGGACCGAGCCATGCCCAACTGCTGAGAACGGCGTTTTTGGGATGTTCTTGGGGACCTCTCAACACTGGCTCGTACGGCAGCGATATTCTCGGCCGATCGCCTTGGTCGACTTTTATTTGGCCTCTTCGGATTAGAAAGAGCCTCACCAGTCGAAAATTTTTCGTATAAACGCTTAATGGTGTTCTTAGAAGGCGCACTTCTCACATTTTTTAATATTTTAAAAGCACGTTGACTTGACTTCTTCTGTTGAATGTAAATTTCAACTATTTCAGAGCGCTCGCGTGGCGTGTATTGTTCCATGGTAAAAATCTGCTTGGACTGACGCTTCAAACGCGGTATGTCATTAAGCGATCTGACATCTCTGTCAAAAGTTATGGCGTTGCCAGATGGGTCCGTCGAATATGGGAGACCCTGTACATATAGCGAGAGTGCTGTAATTTTGTTCATATATGAACAAAATTACAGCACTCTCGCTAACAAATTGTGCAAGATATCTCAATTTTAAAATTTGCCTTATGTGGGCGGGGCCACGCCCACTTGATATATCGAAAATTCAAGTACCCTATTTTCACCACGCCCCACATATGTACATTCTGTGAAAATTTCAAGAAGATCGGTCCAGCCGTTTAGACGTCTATTCGGTACAAACAAACCAACAAACAAACAAACACACATTCTTCTTTATATATATAGATAGATAGATAGATATTATCGTCGAAGGTACCCTTAGTATATTCACTATAATTTTTGGAGTATATGCCCGATCAGGTCGACTTATACGTTAAATTGAAGCTATTAAAGTGGGCTACCAATGTTGGAAATGTCTCTTTCACTTAAAAACAGTGGTTTAGTAACAGTCATTAAACAAATTGGAAAAAGTCGATTTTTTTCAAAAAAAAAATAAAAATTTCCTGGGAAGAAAAAAACATAAAAAAAAATCGAAATAAAATATTTTATTCCATTTTTTCAAAGTTTGCATCCTAGCGAAGAAAATAATGGCTATTTGAAAAAAAACCAATGAATAAATGTAGAAATTATAGCCTTTCTGGTAGAGGTAAGAGAATTTCAAAAAAACTTTTTTTTTAATTTCTGTTTAAATAGCGATTTTGTTTGTTACTTTTATTTATATAATGTGCATTTGAGTTTATTTACATGTACAAGTTTCATTAGAAGTAATTGTGAGTTCTTTGTTGACGTTTGTAGATTTCGGAATCGGTTTCTCTAATGAGGAACCAAATATATTCTCCCATCATTCTTTCATCCCAGTGCCCCTGGTAACGCCGCTCGATGGACTTCATTTCTTGGTGAAACCTTTCCCCATGTTCGTCGCTTACGTCCCAAAAATTCTCGGGGAAAAAGTTTAAATGAGAATGCAAGAAATGAATTTTGAGGGATATATTTACACCTGTTGGAATACATAAAGCGAAAAAGAAGTTAGAAGAATACATACATATGTGTTATATACATAAATATAGAAAAATATATTTCTTATAAATTTTTTCATAATTTTTTAACAAATCATTAATCATTGTTTCATATTGCGGTCTTTTATTGGATCCAAGGAAATTTGAAACTACAAGCTTAAACGTCCTACATGCTGCAATTTCATCCGACGTCAAATAGGATTCGAAATTTACATCTTTCATCAGTTTCCTTATCTTAGGCCCATCAAAAACGCCTTCTTCGATTTTTTGAAAAGAAAGACTTTTAAATAAAGTTTTTAAATATGAGAGTGAATTGGCATCTTTCCTTAAGGCTTTTACAAAATTTTTAAAGAGCCCCAGGTTAATATGCATTGGTGGCAAAATAATGTTTTTTTTTGGACGAGAGGTGTGTATTTTATGTTGTTTTCGTCCAATGAAATGTATTTTCTTGTTGGTCATTTCTTTCTTCTGTAATGATACTCGCGAGCTCGGCTATCCCAGAGGCATAAAAAACAGCAATATTTTGTATATCCGCCTTGCATTCCACATAACATCCCAACTACTTTTAAATCTCAACAAATTTTGCAGTCATGTTGTTCATATTTTATGCATTTTATCAATTTAGCCATTGTTTCGTATGATTCCTTAGTGTTGACGGCATGGGGAATCGACGGTTTCTGATTTCTGTTGTGCAAAAGTACTGCTTTCAAACTTTCTTTACTGCTGTCCACAAGTAACCGCCATTCCGTTGAATTGTATGTTTGATTAAGTTCCTCGAACAATACCGGAATTTCCTGACAAAGCATCATTTATCCGCAGTTGTATAAAATTGTTTGTAAGGTATATCACGGACTCTATAATATGATATGTTAACATCTGGAGCCAAAATATACGTGAAAGCAATATTTGCAGCATATATAGCTCTCATAATTCCCTTTAATTTGAGGCATAACACGGCTCAATCAGGCTTATCCTTGAAAAATTATGGTCCAAATACTTGTATTTTCCATGAAAGCTGGAATTAAAAAAAAAATTTAAAAAAGAAAATTTACTGTAAAATTTTCTTTTAATATTTTTTTTCGTGTTTGTAACACCTAATTGCACCAGAAACTGTTATCCACATCCCTTGGACAAAATTTTTTTTGCATAGTGTAATTAGTTGGTAATGGATCGTTTACACTGTGCAACAGTGAACAAATACACGGACTTGACAGTATAGGTTCGATTTTTTTATGAAAAAGTGAAGGAACATTGTTTTTCACTTTCTTCAGCATAACTTACAGGGACTCGTATTTTTTCACTAACAATATTTTTGTTTTAAATTTTGGGCTTTGGTGTGTTCTGACACATGTAGTAAAATTTTATTTACTATACTATAACGATTTGTTAAAATAGGGCCAAAAATTACAGTTATGTGGGGGAGCTGGAAGGTTAATATGTTCCACAAAAATTTTGGACTTAATATTTTCTAAAAAGTTGCTGAACATACCCTACACCAAAAAAATATTTTTGTTACATAATTGTGAAATACTAAAATGTTGAGGTACAAAGTGGTCTTTTTGAGCTATTTAGGATGCCTAGACACGTTCAGATTGAATTGATATGTTCACAAAAGTTGTTCAAATTTACTGTGGCTACTATTCATATTGTTGGTGGAAAATTACTAGTCCCTGTAAGTTATGCACTAAATGTTAACTAACTTTGTTCGGCATATACTTAGCTACATTATTGGTAAATATAGTTGAGCGGTACCACAAAGTCTGAATTATTTGTTGGACAAAAGCTGATGACTCCTTTTTTGAGGGGCCTACTGATCTTCAAATACTTTTGAGGCCCATAAAAAAATTAACTAAAGCCCAAACCATTGCTTCTGGTCCATCTAGCCAATTTGTTCAGAACCAACTGTAGGATGTCTCTGAGGACGCTGGGGAATATACCACGACTTTGCAGCCACAACGTTCTAGATCTAGCAGGATTTCATTCACCGCTAGGTTACAAATAAGTGGAGACATTACTTCTTCTGTTTACAAACCTCGTTGGAGTTGTGACCCCAAGACTTGCTTCTATACGTCTTCAGTTGAGCAGACTTTGAATTGAGTCTAGTCAAGCTAGAGTTCACCCTTAAATGTGGCAGGGCCTCAAACACCGCATGAAAGAATGTTGTTAAAAGCCCCTTCTATGTCAAGAAATGCCACCATAGTGAATTCCTTGAAATATAGGAACGATTCGATGGTGACCACAATTTCGTGCAAGGCAGATTCTGAAGACTTGCCATTCCTGTAAGCATGTTGGTTCCCAGATCGGAGTTTTGAAATGGTCTGAAATGAGGGAGGTCTGAAAGGACTTTTGGAGAAGCGGCAGAGATGAAAAGGATGAAGAATCAATAGAACACCTTCTGTGTCTGTGCCCCGCTCTCTCTAGAAGCCGGCAGGCTACCCTAAACTTTGATTTCTGTGGGGATTTAGCAGGCTTGGCTGATGGTAAAATCCGCCAACTTTTCAAATTTCTAAAGCAATCAAATAACTCTAAACCTAAACATACCTACATACTATAATAAACAAGTGGACTATACTACATCAATTTACTACAATGCCTAATATTTAAAAAAATTTGTATTTTTGTAATCCTCCAGAGCTTTTTAGGAAAAGTAAAATTAGTCATTGTTTACATATAATAGATTAAACTGTATACGCCATATTATTAGGTCACATTTACCATTAATTACACACTGACTCACAAACCAGGGATGGAAAATTCGATTTCTCAAAAAGTACTAAAATGGTCATTTTTAATTTAAATGGTATTTTTCATTTTTAATATTAATTTAAAGGAAATATAACGAAATTTATGAATTCTTAATGGGAAATATTTAAAGATATATGTACGAGGTATGTTTTAAAAAATATCGCGAATTTTGTATTTTTTCAAAAAGTATTTATTTATTCATGAATATCTATTTTGTCCCCTTCAAAGTAATTCCCCTCGGATATAATACACTTCTGCCAAAAGATTTTTCCAATCCTCGAAGCACTTCAAATAATCTTTTTTTGTTGTGATATTGTTCAGCTCCCCCTTCGATGCCGTCTTTATCTCCTCAATCGTGGCGTAGCGTCGTCCTTTCATGGGCCTTTTCAGTTTTGGGAACAAAAAATAGTCACAGGGGGCTAGGTCAGGGGAATACGGTGGCTGCGGCACCATTACTGTGTTGTTGTTGGCCTAATATTCGCGCACAAGCAACGATGTGTGTGCAGGGACGTTATCATGGTGCAAAAGCCAGTGTTTGTTCTTTCACAAATTCAGGCGTTTTTGGCGGATTGCTTCGCGCAATTGGCGCATAACTTGCAGGTAATATTTTTTATTGACCGTACTACCCTGTGGCAAGAACTCATAATGCACCACGCCCCTGCAATCAAAGAAAACTGTGAACAAAAAAAAACTTCCGGCACGCTGTTCGTCCTTTGCATCTTCTCGGCCTTCTAAGAACATTTTGTACCACCGATAAACGTTGCTTTGGTCCAAGGTAGCTTCACCATATGCCACAGTCAATATTCGGAATGCGTCAGCGCACAAAATTTGATGCAGAAAAAATTTGATCCGTTTTCTGAAATAGATAAAAATCGAAGACATGTTGAAACACATCCAAGCACAGCAGCTGTCAAAAATTAACTAAACATTCAAAATGGCCGACCTTGTCAGCATAAGTAAGGGACATGAGTACCAACATAACGCTACAAAAATATCAAAAATCAAATACACGTAGCCCGCGGAAATTAAAAATTCGCGATATTTTTTGAACATACCTCGTATATGACTTGATTTTGCTCCATAACTAAAAAAAACTTATATAATAAGGCGTCTTTAAATAGACGCCTTATTGTATTCATAGAATTATTAATCTTTTTTGCCATTCTATTCTGAAAGAAAACATAAATTCGCAAAAATTCTAATAACTTCTTTAAAAGCATATTCTTCTAATTTAAGTTAAGAAATTTAAAATAACCAATTTTCAGAAAATTCTTAAATGAAAAATATGGCGACCAGAAGTTGGGCCCCAGAATTGAAAATGAAGGTGGCCATAATCTGTAAATTTATAGATGAAAATAATCCCAAAAACGGGCCAAAAAAATTAAATGAAGCTCCCAAAAAAATGTTGTTCGACATGTAATTATTTGGGTCCCATTTTCATAAAAATATTTGGTTGCATTTTCATTGGGTTGCATTCCATTTTTGTTTTTTTTTTTGTTTCAGGAAATTAAATTTTGTTTGATTCTTAGCCGTGGGGGTACTTCGGTACATTTTTTGAAGTAGAAAAGTACTGAAAAAAAGTACTAAAGTACTGACTTTTCCATCCCTGTTACAACCTAATTATTTAAACATGTTGTATTCTGTATTCATGTTGTATTGTATTCTGCTCTTCCCCAGAGCTTTCCGAAGACTAAGCTGTGTTATCGTTCGCAAGTAATAGTTTAAGCTGTAGAGGCCACAGACGTAAGCCGAAATTACTATGATATATGAAATTACTATAATATGAAACCTTTATTGGAGAATATGCCAAGAACGCGGACCAAGTGGGCACTCGTGTTAGTGGTTCATGCTAAATTAAGGTTCCTGTTGTCTCAACCGTCGGGCCTCTGGGGTTCCCAGCATATCAAGGGGCAGTGAAACTTTGATTTTTCATAGAAGAATTGCTAATATTGTTTTTAAATTCGAATCAAAGTTTGGATAATCTTTCTTTAATTTCAGTTGCAGAAGATAGTATTAAGGGGCAAAGGCTGCCATATACTCGTACAAGAGTAGACATATAGAGTCACATTCTTGATAGTTCGTATAATTAAAAAATCCAAAATCCAAATATTTGATAACTGTCGAGGGAAAACAACACCGCGGCAGGCGATTGACTTGAAATTACTCTTACTTGAAAAACAATTCCTATATGTAAATTTGGAATAACTTTCGTATAAGTAGAAGTAATGACATGTGGACCGCAGGCCAAAAACAACATTACTGCATCCGAAGAGTTGACTAACCACTAACAAAACGTCATGCATTGGTTGATGTTGGATTTCAAGGTCGTTTTCTTTTTCACTTGACTATTCAAAAATACCTTCCTTCACTTTGAAGGAATTCTTTGATCTTCAGCTCAACTCCACAGTGAGAAAAACCATAAAATTATTTATAATAGTTAAGTAGTTTTTAAATGTTTGGTTATCTGTTGTCTGTGCTTTACCACTCTTTTCATAATAAGTCATGACGCCTTCTAAATCGGAATAGGGAAGTGGGTCGTGAACCAAAACTTGATTGGAATCCCTGCTCTAAATCCTGCTTATTAAATTGTATCCATGTAGAGTGAAAATACATTAAGAAACAAAACCATCCAAAGCCTCTTGTAGGGGGCCATTTGGATCAACATACGAGTAGTTCACTTTTCAATTTCAAAAAACTCACACCTTTAAAGAAGACTTCTGCCATATAAATCTCCTAGCCTCAGTATTACCTACTGTGTGTGTTTTGTACACAGTGCTAGTGTAATCTGCATATATCCACCCTAATGTCGGTAATGTATGTAAGTAAATAGTCACATTTTGTGTTTGATCCATTGAACTCCGTTCGGTTTCTACACTCGTCATTATTATGGTAGTGTGCCAATGGAAGCAATGTTTGACTTGTTTTTATTTGAGTATTTGCATTAGTTTATGGGGTAAACCGTTAGCAAATAGCACATTTGCAAATATACAAATGTGTGTTGACTTAAATAGCACTTATTGGAAAGAAGCACACCAACTGGTCTTTAATAATTGCAAGTTTAATTCATATGGAAATACTGGATTTGAAAATATAGATGGAAGGCAAGTATTGACAATAAAGTGCTACTTTATTTACCAAAAGTGTCCCCGGATCAGTTGTTGCAGACACCATGGATACAACAGGTTATTTTATTTAAATGAACCGAAAATCAATGTTAGTACAGGGTCTCCCATATTCGACGGACCCATCTGGCAACGCCATAACTTTTGACAGAGATGTCAGATCGCTTAATGACATACCGCGTTTGAAGCGTCAGTCCAAGCAGATTTTTACCATGGAACAATACACGCCACGCGAAATAGTTGAAATTTACATTCAACAGAAGAAGTCAATTGTGAAAACTCAACGTGCTTTTAAAATATTAAAAAATGTGAGAAGTGCGCCTTCTAAGAACACCATTAAGCGTTTATACGAAAAATTTTCGACTGGTGAGGCTCTTTCTAATCCGAAGAGGCCAAATAAAAGTCGACCAAGGCGATCGGCCGAGAATATCGCTGCCGTACGAGCCAGTGTTGAGAGGTCCCCAAGAACATCCCAAAAACGCCGTTCTCAGCAGTTGGGCATGGCTCGGTCCACTTTACAACGGATTATTCGCGTTGATTTGCATTTGTTCCCGTACAAAATTCAATTGAAGCAAAGATTGTTGCCTGCGGACAAGCCTCGTCGATTGGAATGGGCCCAAAAAAACATGGGTCCGTCGAATATGGGCAACCCTGTAGACAGTAAATGTTTTATCGCATGTTTTCATTTTTGACAATAAATGTGAAAATTAGTTTACGATAGATAGTGTTTATTAACTTACATACTTACTAAACGAAAAATATATATTAGGTGTGGGAAATTGAAGTATCTGTATAAGAAAAATAATTTGTATCCTAAAAAAATTAATTAATTTTATGTATAAGTTAAATGAAGCATTATTTTTGTAAACTCCTCCCTCTGTTCCAAGCTATTATATAAAATGTCTTTAAAATATCTTTTACAGTTGAATGGACCAATAATATTTCTTTGAATTAGAAAGTTGAGAGAGTCATATGCGCAGAATTGAATAGATTATTAAAATAATGTTGTATAACTTATTTCGTATTCATAAATCATTTAACGTATCTTCGGATATTCGTATTTCTCTTATTAATTTGAATTTGCCTAACTGCTAGACGGCCTGTAATTAATGTCTGATCAATAACACTGTGTAACAGTGAAAAAAATACACGGACTTGACAGTATAGGTTCGATTCTACTTCCAAAGGGTAGTTTAACCCCATACTCGGTTTGGCGAAATTGGTGACAATTTTTTTTATAGGCTTCCAAAGTTTCTGAAAATCAGTGGGCCTCTCGAAAAATTTGTCATCAGCTTTTGTCCAACAACTAATTCAGACTTGGTAATACCGCTTAACTGTACAGGGTCTCCCATATTCGACGGACCCATCTGGCAACGCCATAACTTTTGACAGAGATGTCAGATCGCTTAATGACATACCGCGTTTGAAGCGTCAGTCCAAGCAGATTTTTACCATGGAACAATACACGCCACGCGAGCGCTCTGAAATAGTTGAAATTTACATTCAACAGAAGAAGTCAAGTCAACGTGCTTTTAAAATATTAAAAAATGTAAGAAGTGCGCCTTCTACGAACACCATTAAGCGTTTATACGAAAAATTTTCGACTGGTGAGGCTCTTTCTAATCCGAAGAGGCCAAACAAAAGTCGACCAAGGCGATCGGCCGAGAATATCGCTGCCGTACGAGCCAGTGTTGAGAGGTCCCCAAGAACATCCCAAAAACGCCGTTCTCAGCAGTTGGGCATGGCTCGGTCCACTTTACAACGGATTATTCGCGTTGATTTGCATTTGTTCCCGTACAAAATTCAATTGACGCAAAGATTGTTGCCTGCGGACAAGCCTCGTCGATTGGAATGGGCCCAACGAGTCCGTGGGTCCGTCGAATATGGGCAACCCTGTATTTGGCAATAATGTAGCTAATAATATTCTGAAAAAAGTTTCTAAACATTTAATAAGAAAAAAATAGTTTTTCCCGCACTTTTTTTTGCAAAAGTGAAGGAAAATATATTTTTTTCACCTTTTTCAGCATAACAATCAGGGACTCGTAATTTGTCACTAAGAATATTTGACAAAATTTAAGCCCAGGTAAATGTGAACATATCAATACAATCTGAATGTGTCTAGGGACCGTAAATAGCTCAAAAAGACCACAATGTACCTCAAAAATGTTAGTATTTCACCATTATGTAACAAAAATATTTTTTTGGTGTAGGGTATGTTCAGCAACTTTATAGAAAATATTGAAGCCAATATTTTTGTGGAACATATTAACCCTCCCCCACATAACTGTAATTGTTGGCCCTATTTTAACAAATCGTTAAAAACACCCCTTAAAATGAAATGTTGGCCATAAAATTTTACTATACGAGTATGTGTCAGAACACACCAAAGCTCAAAACTGAACACAGAAATCACAAAAGGCCAAATTCCAGTCAAAAACCATCCTTGGCCTGTTCGTGCAGCAATGTTAGTCACACGACCTGGTGTTCGAAGCAATAACTGTACCAGGAAAGAGCTTTTTTGACTGGAATCGGCCCCTTTTTTGGTTTTTGTGTTAAGTTTTGAGCTTTGGTGTGTTCTGAAACATATAGTACAATTATATGGCCAACATTTTTGTAGAATATTTCATCCCCGCCCTCCCCATTTTAAGGGGTGTTACAGTTATGTGGGGGAGCTAGAGGGTTAATATGTTCCACAAAAATATTGGCCTTAATATTTTCTATAAAGTTGCTGAACATACCCTACACCAAAAAAATATATTTGTTACATAATAGTGAAATACTAACATTTTTGAGGTACAATGTGATATTTTTGAGCTCTTTAGGGTACCTATACACGTTCAGATTGCATTCATATGTTCACAAAAGTTGTTCAGATTTACCTTGGCTACAATTTTCCCTAATAATGCTAGTAAAAAATTACGATTCCCTGAAAGTTATGGTGAAAAAAGTGGAAAAAATATTTGTTTCCTTCACTTTTTCAAAAAAAAATCGGAAAAAAAATTGTTCGCATAAAATGTTATGAATATTTGTTCAGCATATTCTTAGCTACATTATTGCCAAATACAGTTAAGCGGTATCACCAAGTCTGAATTAGTTGTTGGACAAAAGCTGATGACACCTTTTTCGAGGTAACCACTGATTTTCAGAAACTTTGGAGGCCCATTAAAAAATTGGTCACCATTTTCGTCAAACCGAATATAGGGTTTATACTTCCCTTTGGTAGTAGAATCGAACCTATTCTGTCAAGTCCGTGTAGTTTTTTCACTGTTGTCAGGTCCATTGTTGGTTTAATGTAATGACATTTTATATGAAAACCAAACCCTGTATTTCCGGAGGTCTTTTGTAGCTGCTAGGTCACAATAGAATAGTCGCATCGCTGGTCATAGGAGATTTGTGAACTTCTATACAGACGGTTCCAAACTCAAAATCCAAGTGGGCTTTGTTGTCTTTTCTATGGATTTTAGGCCTTGTTGTCTTTCTATAGAGCCATTTCAAAAAGACTACCTGATCGATGTAGTGTTCATTAAGTAGAATGACTGAAATTTAGTGTTCCGCCAAAAGTCGTTATCAATATAACTCTTATATTCAGGCTGTCCCTGGAAACAGTCTCCCTGAATTTAAAAAAACTGTCGTCGATTGTCGCAGATCTCTTAACGATGTGGCTGAACAGTTGAATATTCACCTGATCTGAGTGCCAGACCACAGGGACATACCAGGGAACTGCAAAGCAAATTACCTTGTATGATTACGAACTACATATACCAGGAGAACTGGAATTTGTGGGCATAAAGTACGTTTATGGCAACAAATGACAGGTGGTCACAAGTCTAGGTCAGGAACTACATACATTGCTGGCTGACGTGGCTCTGCCGAAACTCCAACAGCAACGGAAATCTCATTTATCGTGTTTATCATGACGGGCCTCTTATTTGCAAAATAACTTTTGTAGAAGCTGCGGAGATGAATAGGAGAAGGTATCAATAGAACACCTTTTATGTCGGTGCCCCGCTCTCTAGACTCATGTTTGGAGACGATATCAAATGATATTATGTAAAAGAGGACCTACAACGTGTCTGTGGCATACTAAGTCGGTAGTTAATTGTGAACCAGCTGTGTCGCTCCAATTGCCCAGTAGAGTGACAATTTTTATCCATTCTGTAATACTCGTCAAATTCAACCGAAGTAGCTTTAGAGTGATGAAGGATTGCAGGCACAGATGTTAAAGAATGACGTGTCTTTGGCGTCCTAAGCGCAGCCGTTATACTCCTATTAAGGCAGATAGTTCTCAGTTATATTTTAGTGGTGAACCTGCTGTGTAAGATCCCTTTGCACAGCAAATGTCCTTCTGCATGAGTAGAGTGACAATTTTCACCTATTCTGTAATATTCGTTAAGTTAGTCCGAAGTAGCTTTGGAGTGATAAAGGTTAATTTGCAGCATTATTACTATCGTTGGAAAGAACAAAAGTAATATTTTATCACTACGATGATGTTTTTGGTCTCTTCATCCAAATCTTGGTGAAATCTGTATTCAGAGGTGCTAAGAACACCGCCATCACCCTCAAGCTCCTGCATATCCAAACGCGTTTGTTTATCCTGAGATGGTTGAAGAAAAAGGACATGATGAACTCCTACGCTGAAATGAACGAGTTGTGTGAACTAGTTCGTACCACAGACTCTCTATTATACAGATGTTCCGTCGTGACTTTGTTTACATTTTCGTGAGTTACGAACGAATAGAAATGATTTTCAAACTCGAAAAAATAGTTTTCTGTATCTTTTTTTGAACTTTTTTCGTACTTAACGATCGATATTTATTTTCTAAGTGTGATAATTGCAAAAAAATCTGGAAAATCGGTCTTAAAATACGCAAAAAGTCACTCGCTGAAATCAAATTTCTATTCGTTCGTAACTGATAGACTACACGCTATTGGACGGAACTTCTTTATAACTTTATTTTCCTGGTTCGTACCGTTCAGTAAAAGTGACTCGTTCAATTGAACTAGTTCCTTCACGAACTACACAACTCTACCTCATTGATGTGTCATTGCCAATTATATGAGAGGTCCAAGCTTGTGTTTTAACACTCTTAGGTTTATCTACCAGCAACCGTAATGGTACCAATAATACCTGTTTTATAGCACCTTCCGCTTTTGTTATTACCAGATTTTTCTATTGCATGTTGTTTCATGATCTTTGACGCTCTCGGACGAGTGAGTATGTCACATCAGGCATTGAATTCCAGCGACAAATCTACCCTTCATTCTATAAGTTAGATCCTTTCGTTATTACATTCCGCATGCATCATTGCTAATGGACGTTCATCCTGCTATTCTTAATCCAATGCAGCCTCATGTTAGCAACCAATCAGTCATATACGAAGAATATCGGCCTGTTTCTGTATGCCTAACGAAAGTCTCTAAGATTGAAAACCTGTCACTCACTTTCGTCAGGAATTTGTTTTCTTAGCGTACGTTCGTTCGCCTGGCCTTACGTCAAAGACGTTAGCAATTTACCAATCCGAAAATAATGTAATTACCAGATCAATAAATTTACAACTTCCGGACTAAAAAAGCACACATTTTTGTCTGGTCGAGAGTAAATACGCCTCTGTACTCTTT
Organism: Eudasyphora cyanicolor; assembly: GCA_963930755.1. NCBI lineage: Eukaryota > Metazoa > Arthropoda > Insecta > Diptera > Muscidae > Eudasyphora > Eudasyphora cyanicolor. Next base: position 158,159,215 of record OZ005735.1, on the reverse strand, counting down.
ACACTAGCGGTGGCCAAAAAATCAACCCTGAGCAGAGCTCAACCAAGACTCCCATTTATTTCTCTCTTTCTCACGTCTCCCTCATTATGCACTGATGATTTTTTCAAATCTTAGCGAGCTGTCAATGTTGACTTCTTTATGCTCAAATATGTAAACAATTTTATACTTATTTAATTGGTTTTACGATAATTATCTTCTTATTTTTGTTTTTAATAACGTTTTTTTTGACATTGTTCCTATCAGTCGACAAATAAAATAAAGTGACTAGGTCTGACATTTGTGTTCGCCCAGAAATGATTACGTTTTCGCACGTGTTCATTATCGTGCGACTTATCGTTTTGATGGTAGTTAGTGAAACCCAAATCAGCTGTTTGTCGTCTGGCAGGCGAACAAAAGCAAATTTTTAAGTTACAGAAACAGGCTGCAAGACTCTCATTTTTTTGTCACGTTTGATGATTTTTTTCATCTTAGCGCGGTGCCGTAATGTTGACTTATTTATGCTTAAATATGTGTAGATATGTATACAATTTTATTATTATTTAATTGGTTTTAGCATAATTATATTAACACATATACTTATTTTTTTTTGCTTTTAATGAGGTTTTTTTTGTCATTGTTCCTATCAGTCGACAAATAAAACAAAGTGACTCGATCTGACATCTGTATTCGCCCAGATGACAGCAAAGAAAGATAGAGAAACCAAAATTTAAACTGAAAAGATTACGTTTACGTACAAATTCATTACCGTGCGACTTCTGATGCAAGTTAGTGAAACCCAAATCAGCTGTTTCGTCTGGCAGGCGAACGAAAGATAATTTTTATTTTACAGAAACAGAGTGTATGTTTTTGTAAGAGTTCATTATCATATGACTTGTCGTTCTGATGGTAGTCATTGAAACCAAAATCAGCTGTTTGTCGTCTTGCAGGCGAACGAAAGAGTTCATTATCATATGACTTGTCGTTCTGATGATAGTCATTGAAACCAAAATCAGCTGTTTGTCGTCTTGCAGGCGAACGAAAGCAAATTTTTAACTTATAGAAACAGGCTGTTATCCTTCGTTATACTATCATCTCCGACGGTATTGTTTATAATGACCATCATTAAGCTGTCCTTGTATATCTCTGAAGATCTTAACAGGGCATCCGATTGGCTGGAATTGGGCCATTTTTCTTCGAAAATGAGCAAGGAGTGACCGTTACAGTCAATGGCGATCGTTATCGGGCCATGTTGAACGAATTTTTGTTCACAAGAATTGAAGAGGAGGATATTGGCAACATTTGGTTTCAACAGGACGGCGCTACGTTCCACACAGCCGAAGCTACACTCGATGTTTTGCGCCCTGTTTTTGAAGATCGCATTATCAGCCGCAGAGCTGATGTCGTTTGGCCACCTCGGAGCTGCGATTTGACACCGTTGGACTATTATTTGTGGGGTGCCCTCAAGATAAGTGTTACGCCGACAAGCCAGAGACAATTCGATAATGTGCTTAAAAATTGGACCGATCGTGTAGGCTACTGCATGGCCAGCCGAGGCAGCCATTTGAATGAAATTATTTTCCATTATTAACCGGAAGGATTGTACTTTCAAATAAAAAAAGAAATTTGAGAAAATATTCAGTAGTTTTTTTTATAGCATTTTCAAAAAAAAAAAGTTATTTGACGGACCCTTTATATTTGATTCGTCCGAACTTTACAAAATTTCATGTGAACCTTTTCGTCTAGGAATTACATAGGAGATATTTTAGTCTACTCAGAACCTTTTGAAACTATTCTTGATATACATGTTTTGAGTGAACACTAATTCTAAGTTCGTGGACTTTGGAGTCATAACCTCCTGACCGACATTAGACTTATTGTGATGTGACACTTGGATTGTAGCCTGTGACGGACCAAAGTTTATTTGTACGGTCAGACTCTGAGACCAGAACCGGTGTTTTTTTAATTATTAACAGCCTGTTTCTGTAACTTAAAAATTTGCTTTCGTTCGCCTGCCAGACGACAAACAGCTGATTTGGGTTTCACTAACTACCATCAGAACGACAAGTCGCACGATAATGAACTCGTACGAAAACGTAATCATTACAGTGTACATTTTGGTTTCTCTATCTCTCTTTGCTGTCATCTGGGCGAACACAAATGTGAGATCGAGTCACTTTGTTTTATTTGTCGATTGATAGGAACGATGACAAAAAAACCTTATTAAAAACAAAAATAAGTATATCTTAATATAATTATGGTAAAGCCAATTAATAAACTTGTATACTTATATATACATATTTAAGAATAAAGAGTCAACATTGCAGCTCGCTAAGATGGAAAAAATCATCAGTGCACAATGAAAGAGACGTGAGAGATAGTGAAAGAAATGACATTCTTGGTTCAGCTCAGCTGACCCAGCCAAGGTTGATTTTTTGGCCACCATGAGGCTGATATTCAATAGTAATGCTTAAACATTTTCGGAAGACTTTGAAGATACCTCTTTTAAAATTATGACATTTTTAAGAACTTCCTTTATGTTGATATCTAACTCAAAAATCTATGTATGGATATGAATCTATTTGTAATTCATGAAACATGAACATTCTTTATTTTATTTGAAAATATTAATAATTTGTTTTAAATATATCTTTAGAACCCTTTAACTGGGTCCACAATATATTCAATAGCATACTAGATACAGCAAAAGTAAGTTGCCTTAAAAGTTAACCCTATCATTTATTGGCTAAAGCAAAATTGGTGAATTGGTTTTAAATTTTAACATAGAAATTGCATGTGTATATAGACAAAAAGCTTAATATTTAACCCACGAATATTTAAATTCGAAAAACAAAAATTAAACGCTTATGAATGCTTGTAAAATTAACGCTTATAAAAAAATTTAATAAGTCAACATTTTTCTAACATAACACTCAAAAATTTAATAAATAATAATGTTTTTTAATTGGTAACATTTTTGATTTTGACTATTTAAATTTTTTATGTAGAATTAGTTTGTTTATTCTTTTCAAAATAATATCCAAAACAAATATCGTTAATAATTCTCCTATATTGCCCTACAGTCAGTGTTGGAAATTGGTGAAAATGATCCTGGTTTGGCTATACTCTTGGTCCATCTCAATGCCAATATAAAGGCTATCTTTAATGATCCCAAATCGATGTTTGTCCGCACCAGTGTCAAGGAGTATCTCTTCGATGGTGTGAGATTCTGCATAAATCCACAAGGTTTGGCCAAAGCCATTTGTAATCAAATCAAAGATGGCGGCTCTAAAACTATACGAGAGTTAAAAGATGGCAGTTTGGCTTTCTCCTTCTTCAATCATGTAAGTTTTGAAGCATGCGCTCGGTGGCAACAGTTTTCATAATTTTTCTTTACAATTTTCATTTTACAGAAAAACGGTACTGGTCGTGAAGTTTACGAGGTTCACACGGGTAAAGATGATGCCATGAGAGTTTTGGAAATTCAAAAGTTGGACGATAACCATCATTTGCAAGTGTGGCTAAATGGCTCCGACTCGAATGAGTCGTCGAAATGCAATCAAATAAATGGCACCGATGCTTCATCCTATCCACCATTCAGGCAGCAGGGTGATTCAATGTATATATTTAGTGCCGATATTTGTCGCTCGGTTCAGCTGTTTTATCAGAAGGAGATCGATTACAAAGGCATTCCGGGTTTTCGTTACTCCATCGGTGAGAATTTCATCAATGACATTGGTCCGGAATATGACAATGAATGTTTTTGCGTTGATAAATTGACAAATGTGATTAAGCGCAAAAATGGGTGTCTCTATGCGGGAGCCATGGATTTGACAAATTGTCTGGGTAAGTTCAACAAGAAATGAATATAGAGAGTGCTCGATTATCGGGTGTTAAACAAAAATATAAATTAATGGAAGTTAAAAAAAATAGTATGTAAAAGCCTTTTAAAATGTGATATGTCATAAAATGTTTGAGAGAATCTTATATTAGATGACAATCATCGTGGATTAAATGCCGCAATAACAAAATATCGATTTGCAGTCTAAGCTCAAAGTCTTTAAAGATCATATCTGAATGATCGTAGGAGTGTTAGGTCAGACCATGAAGCCGCCGCCGGCCATTTTTTTCCAGCCGGCGCCGCCGCCGATTTTAGCAGCTCACATCGGCTGAACCTCAGCCGTCGAACTTTATTTTATGCAACCATGAAAATTTAATATCGAATATCAGAATTTTTAATATCGACCTATGAAGTTCATTTTTGCGTAAAAATTTATAAAACGTTTCTAAACGGATCTCGCTATCGCTATATTTTAAAAATCCAAAAATGTTATGGGATTTGAAATTAAAAAATGCGTTTTTGATATTAACGGAAATTACAATAGCTCTTAAGCGACCAAGCCAATTTTTACAAAGTCTACATCGTTTCAAGGAGAACACAATGGGCACTATGTCATTCACAATAAATTTTCTTTCACAACAAAGACTTATAAGTAGAGACTTATTGTAAATTTTTGTGTTATTTTTACGTTTTTTCGCCAATTGTAAATATTTCATATTTGCCGGAGAATGACATTCGAGCGCCATCGTTTGTTGGAACTTTATAGGGTCAGCCGATTGTTGAAATTTGATCTACTCAGCCGCCGCCGCCTATAATTTTGGTCGGCTTGTAACCGCTATATATATAGGGTTTCCTAATAGGGACATAACAAACATTTTGAATGATCTTTCAGTGTCAAAACGTTAGTCGAAGTCAACATTTTCATCATGGTAATGTTCACTTACGTGCGACGTTTGGAAATCATTAAAAATTACCGAAACGAAATTCTGAGATCGTCCCACCCGACAGGCTGTGCGTGCTAAAGTGGATAAATTTGAATCCAAATTTTCACTTTTGGATGTTCCGGCGCCAAGAGACGCCGTACCACTCGAAGCGATGAAAATATCGCAGCCGTTAAAAATAAGCCAAATCAGTCGATTCCACGTAGTTCTCTGGAATTGAACATCTCTCAAACCACACTGTGGCTTATTTTGCGAAAAGATCGTGGCATTCATCCTTATAAGATCAAACTGACTCAAGAAATAAAGCCACTTGATCATTTGAAACGCCGAAACTTCTCCGATTAGGCTCTGGCAAAGTTAATGTTATGTCCTTAATGGAAAACCCATTATATATAGTCCGGACCATAAGTCCATAAGTTGGCCGATGGCGACATCAGCTAAACATTTTAAGTTAATTGAGCTATGCCCTGCCGTCTGTTCACTCGATCACGACCACTTTTTGAAAAATTACTAATATTGATCGGCAAAAGCTTTAACAACAAATTCGCTTTAATACGGTCAACAATTTATGATAGATCCAATATTTAAATAATACCAAGTACATGAACACACTGATCATCTACTATAGGGTATACATATAAAGCCACCAGTCATCTGATGCAGAGTGAAAGAGGCCACCAGTCCACAGAACTTAAATTAGACAGATGTGCCGTCCGGACGAAACGTCAAAACCTATCAGTTACGAACGAATAGGAATGAAATGTCACACGCGAAAAAACACTTTTCCGCGAACATAGTTAGAACTTTCTTTGCACTAATCAATTAATAAAGGGTGTTTTTTTTTACAGCTTTGTTTTTCGAATAGAGATAAAACTGGCATTTTGTGGTCAAATCTGGCAACTCTAATGTCATTTATGTTCAGTTTGGTTTGCCATTTCATCATGAACAGGTTGACAAAAGAACAACGCTTGCAAATCGTGCAAATTTATTTCGAAAATAATGGTTCAGTTCGCGAAGTTTACCGCAAGCTCCGTCCATTTTATGGTCGACATAATCGTCCATCAGAGCAATTAATTCGGTTAACCATGGATCGTTTTCGCACTACGTTTACTCTATGTGATAATACGCATCCGCAGAGACGTCGAACAGTGCGCACCGAAGAAACAATTGCCGCTGTAGAGCAAAGTGTTGAAGAGGACCCGAATGAATCGATTCGCCACCGTGCACAGCAATTGGAGCTGTGGAGAGCTAATGGAGACCGGTATAGATACCGACTATTTTGTTCCCGAATTGGATGGCATGAATGTGGATGAGTTGTGGTTCCAACAAGACGGCGCTACATGCCACACAGCGCACGTCACAATCGATTTATTGAAGGAAACATTCGATGAGCGCATAATTTCGCGGAATGGACCTGTCAATTGGCCACCAAGATCGTGTGATTTGACACCATTGGATTATTTTCTTTGGGGATATGTGAAGTCGCTCGTCTACGCCAACAAACCAGAAACGTTAGGGGAATTGGAAGCCAACATTCTTCGCGTTATTGCCGACATACGGCCCCATATGCTCGAAAAAGTGGTTGAAAATTGGACCTGTAGAATTGGCTTTATTCGAGCCAGCCGCGGCGGCCACATGCCCGAAATCATATTTAAACATTAATGGCATAAAATTATCCTTCCAATAAAGCCAAATTGATGGACCTTAAAACGATTTTCTTGTGTTTTATTTCAATTCGAAGTTCTATACCCCTAAAAAAACACGCGATATTAATTTTTTAATTGTGACAATTACAACAAATTCGGGAAAATCGGTCCGAAATCCGCGGAAAACCTCACTCTTTGAAGTCCTACTCGTTGAAATTTCTATTCGTTCGTAACTGACAACTTACTCGCTCCGGGATGACATATCTTATAATTCATTAGTTTTGCACCAGTCATCTGCTGTAGAGTAGATGGGCCTTCACGAGTTATCTGTCCTATCATATTCTATAGAGTAGATAAGCCCTCCAGCTATCTGCTATAGAGTAGATAAGTCCACAAGTTATCTGACGTAGAGTAGATGAGGATCATCAAGTATAGGATATAGCACATGGGCCATATGCTATACAGTAGATGAGCTCCACTTATTTTAATTTTTAAATTGGTGCCCTTGTCGATAGCCTCGCTTCCTTTTTGGAATTAAGCTGACAATTTGACAGTTCTATTTTTAGACTCGCTTAATTTTGCGGATTTTTTCCATTAGAAAATCGAGAGAAAAATATTGCACATTATATTCCGGAAGGCAAAAATACAATGAATAATTAATGTCTTGGCTCAAGTTCTAAAGCTACTTTAATAGAATGCAGAGAGCAAGTATTTCTGGGCGAGTCAGTAATAAATATAACCAGTAATTTTTTGCTGGGTTGTTGAACCATTCTTATTTTGAAAACATTTCTAGGAAGTTTTTTTAAGGTGAATATAAATAAGTATATCATACTTCTTTTTAATAACTTTTTCTATAACTCCAATAAAAGGTATACTTCTGTTTTTATAAAAAAATTAAAATTTTTTGAAAATATTTATTCAGATGGCTATAACATTTTCTTAGTAGGTATCATTTTTTTTTGCATAATATACCGAAGTTGTTGTTATAAATGATGTGCATGAAATCGGTATATACTCTGCACTATCTATAACAAAATACTAATAAGTCTGTAAAAATACAATTAAATAAATAAATAGAAAATAATAGAATCTTTATAAAAAGAATCGGTTATGGAGGCGAGTGGGGAATTAGTACGTTCAAAGCTGTTTAATTCCCTACTATTGCTTTTACCGAAATTTTTTTTACTGGCAATTTGTGTTGGTGCTTTTGCCAAAGGATATTCAAAAATGTTTGGCACATTCATATGACCATCTAAAAATAATCTTTAAATATTGTTTGCAAAAAGTAGCTACATCAACATTTAGCATTTTTCAAAAACAATTATTTATTTTCTATATAAATATATATTTAAGGAATTTTATATTTTACATAAGAATCTTAATAATTGGACGAGTATAAATTGCATAGAGAATGATATGAAAATTTAGAATTTTTCAATTTAAATTCTTAAATTTGATTTCTTTGTTAATAAATAGGGTCGATTGTTCAGTTTCCTAAATATTTGAATTTTCCAATACAGAAAGATCTTTCCAAATTTCCCCATTTCTATCAAACCAACTAATGAAATGAAAATATCTCCACAAAACCAGTATTAAACTTTTTTTTTGTCAAAAAAGACACGCACTTTACATACATACGGGTGTAACATTGGAGTGAAACGCATTTCTAAATTCAAATAAGTTAATTATCTTTGAATGCCACAGCAAATCAATATTTGATAACTGTCAAAATTGTCAGAAAGACTCCTTCACCTGTCTCTACACGTTACAGCGTCTCGTGATAATCAATCTTGCTGCAATTTGTTGAAGAACATCACATTTCTCGGACAACAACTTTTGAAATAAAGGGTTTTCCAACAGAGGTGTTATTTTGGTATTCAAAGAAAAATGCAATTTTTTGAGCTAAATGATCGGATGTTTATTTCATAATAAAGAGAAAGGTATGCCGTTAATAATGAAAAACAACATCAGCCAAATGGCCACCACGACCACGCTTACAGGACCATATCCTTTTCATGAAATTTTTCATAACCAAATCGCAAAGTGGCTGCCCTACATATATCCTCGATATCCTCAGGAATTCTATCTTTGAGGTCTATCGACGCTGGGCTGTTGGCGTAGACCTTAACTTTCACGTGGCCGCAAAGGAAGAAGTCGCAAGGTGTTAAATCACAAGATCTCGGTGGCCAATTGTGATCACCTCTTCGAGAGATAACACGTTCCGGAAACTTTTCCCGTAACAGAGCAATGGTTTCGTTGCTTGTGTGGCACGTAGCGCCGTCTTGTGGAAAGTAAACGTTGTCCAGATCAATACTATCCAACTCCGACCATAAAAAATCATTAATCATCTCTCCATTCACCGTAACTGTTGATCCAACCTCATTTTCGAAAAAGTAAGGTCCAATGACCCCGCCGGACCATAAACCGCACCAAACAGTCTCACGTTGAGGATGGAGAGGCTTCTCAACAATAACTCTTGGGTTTTCCGAGCCCCAGATGCGACAATTTCTTGTTGACGTAGCCACCGAGGTGGAAATGGGCCTCATCAGTCAACTTGATTTTTCGATTTTTCGAGTTTTAATAATTTCAATGCGTTGTTGAATCGTATATCGTTCCATTTTTAGTAATGGCGTAGTTTCTACTTGTCAAATGTCAAAGAATAAAAGCTTCAAAAGTGACAGCTACCGAAATACCGAGTGATTCAAAATAACACCTCTTGTTGGATAACCCTGTATTAAATGTTTGTTTTTAGTTTCCATTTAATTCCAATGAAATACAAACATACCGTTAAGTGATACAATGATTAACTATCAACTATAGATTATGCAGGAATGGGCTGCGATTAATTATCGTTTTTTCGCTTCTTCCTTCGATAGGTGATTTAAAATACGCTTAATTAACAGACGATAAGTGACCGACAGACAGTCCGATGACGTATAATACCGGACTCAGTGGCAACTGCTAACAGTCATGAAATGGCAAATTGCTTACACGGAGAAAAATGTGAGGAAATAAAATGTTCTATGCTTGAGTACATGGGTCAGCTACTATAGAGTATATGAGCCCACGGGTCATTTGCTGAAGATTAGATGAGCCAACGGGTCATCTTCTATAGAGTATTTGAGCCCACGGGTCAACTTCTATCGTGTAGATGGGCCCACGGGTTATCTTGTATAGAGTACCTACGGATTATCTTGTATAGAGTACCTACGGATTATCTTGTATAGAGTAGATGAGCCTTCGGGTTATCTTCTATTGAGTAGATAGACCCACGAGTCATCTCCTGTAGTTCAGATCATCTGATATAGAGTAGATGATCCCATTTGTCATCTGCTACAGAGAAGGTGATCCCATGGGTCATCTACTATAGAGTATTTGAGGCTACCGGTCATCTGCAATAGAGTAGATGAGCCCATTAGTTAGCTCATCCGCTCACTGATATATTCAACACTAGAACATTTTTACCCAAATCTTTTCGCAGTGTATTAATAAATAATGGTTTGTTAACAGTTTTGCCGTTTTGTATTCATTTCATACATCGAATATGCGTGTATTTGATTTCAGTAAAATATGGCCAATTAAAATTAAATATTTCATTAACATAAATGATTTTGCGATGTGCAGTATTTTTCTGGTATATTTAATATTGATTTTTCATTTCCGATAGTATATGATGTCGCCTAATTGCCCACAAGGACCGGTTTCTTACAAGTTGAAAATTCATTTGTACAAATGTACAAAAGTTGAACGTAATCCAAGAAAATTTATATTATTTATGCTACTCTGACATGATATTCTGCATCAAATACAACTATTTTTTCGAAACCCTTCAAATAGTTTTTGATGGATATGTGTTTCCATCCAAGCATTCCTTGGAAATAATCTAATTAAAGACACAGTTTGATGCAGTTTCTATTTTCGTCAATCTCAACCCATTCCTTCCCACTGTACTCGCTTGAGTACAGAAAATTGTCCGATTTGGTAACACTGCAATGTCTCCATTTTTAAAATTTTTCTATAATTATCGTATTGTTTGTTTATATCGGAGTCTTAGGAAGGTTTGTATCCCACTTGCAACTTTTTGTGTGCCATGTTTTGCTAAATCACAATTTTTTCCAACTCTTTTTTTGATCGATACAAGTTTTACTTCTTTGTAACAATTATCTTGTTAACTAAGCAGTAAACTACACCATTTTCAATTGCAATTGAATTGTAATTGAGAAATCGAAATTGAAATTGAGAAAATTCAAATTGTAATTAAGAAATCGAAAATGAAATTGAGAAAATCCAAAATGTAATTGAGAAATCGAAATTGAAGTCGAGAAAATCCAAATTGTAATTGATATATCGAAATTAAAATTGAGAAAATCCAAATTGTAATTGAGAAATCCAAATTGAGAAAATTCAAATTGTAATTGAGAAATCGAAAATGAGAAAATTCTAATTGTAATTGAGAAATCGAAATTGAAGTTGAAAAAATCCAAACTGTAATTGAGAAATCGAAATTGAAGTTGAGAAAATTCAAATTGTAATAGAGAAAACCCAAATATAAATTGAGAAAAGACAAGTTTGAATTGAGAAAACCCAAATTGAAATTGGGAAAAGACAAATTGTAATTGAGAAAACCCAAATTGAAATTGAGAAAATACAAATTGAAATTGAGAATATAAATATTTAAAGTTAATTTTATTAAAAACTGATCAATTGTTTATATGTATAAGTATATGAATAAGGGAAAATATAAGAGGAATAATATTCTACTGGCCAACAGGCATGTCTTCAAATTCAATGGCTTTTTTTGACCAAATGTATTCAATTGGATTTAGCATTGGGCTTTATGGAGCCAATCGCAGCAATGTAGCTTCCGTGTTTTCAAAAATGGCACCAATTTGATTGTGGCAGGGTGCATTGTCGCAAACAACCGCTAACTCATTTAATTGGTTTCCCTGATCCACCCATGTGGTCATCAATTCTCCCACCCATTCCTGAGCACCTGCTGATTTAAATGCCCCACATCTTTTTGCCATCATACCAACACCAGATCATGATATTGCTCCGATTAGATGGACATTTGGTCCACGAGAATTGGGCATAAATTGTTATGATATGGAGCCACGTCTGGACCAACAACGTGTTTCTTTGCAGAACACTATGCAACAAAATAAATGTTTTTTTTGTGTCCTAGACCTAAAAATTATTTTTTTGTATAGATTGTGGCATACTATTATATAAAATCAAAACCAAAAATTATTTTTTGGATAACTTTTTTTTTACAAATATTTTATTAAAAATACTATTATCGTCGAAGGTACCCTTAGTATTTGCACAATAATTTTTGGAGTATATGCCCGATAATGTCGATTTATACGTTAAATTGAAGCTATTGATTTGGGCTACCAATGTTGGAAATACCTCTTTCACTTAGAAACAGTGGTTTAGTAACAGTCATTAAACAAAACGGGAAAAAGTAGATTTTTTTCAAAAAAAAAAAATCCTGGGCCGACAATCTATCTATCTATATATATAAAAGAGAGTGTCTGTTTGTGGGTTTGTTTGTTTGTTTGTATGTTTGTATGTTTGTATGTTTGTTCCGTATAGACGTCTAAACGGCTAGACCGATCATCTTGAAATTTTCACAGAATGTACATGTGAAGGGGGTGCTGAAAATAGGGTACTTGAATTTTCGATATATCAAGTGGGCGTGGACCCGCCCATATGGGTAAAATTTTGGTATTGAGAAAAATTTTTAGCTAGAGTGCTGAAATTTTTTGTGTATGCATTTAGTGACAGATTATGTGAATTTTCAAAAAATGGGCGGAATCGGACCAATGGGCGTGGCTCCGCCCATATAAGCCAAATTTTGAAATTCAAATATTTTCCACAATTTATTAGAGAGAGTTCTGTAGTTGAGCGTATATGTATCTGGTGACAGTCTACGTGATTGGTCCAAAAATTGGCGGGATCGGCCCAATGGGCGTGGCCACGCCCACATAGACCAAATTTTGAAATTTCGATATCATGAACAATTTGCTAGCGAGAGTGCTGCAATGTTGTGTATATGTATCTGGTGACAGTCTACGTGATTGGTCCAAAAATTGGCGGGATCGGCCCAATGGGCGTGGCCCCGCTCACATAGACCAAATTTTGAAATTTCTATATCTTGCACAATTTATTATCGAGAGTGCTGCAGTTTTGTTTATATGTATCTGGTGACAGTCTCCGTGATTGGTCCAAAAATGGGCGGGATCGGCTCAATGGGCGTGGCCCCGCCCACATAGACCAAATTTTAAAATTTCGATATCTTGCACAATTTGCCAGCGAGAGTGCTGCAATGTTGTGTATATGTATCTGGTAGCAGTCCACGTGATTTTTCCAAAAATGGGCGGGATCGGACAAATGGGCCTGGCACCGCCCATATCAGCTAAATTTTAAAAATGTGATATCATGCACAATTTTATACCGAGAGACCTGGAATTTTGTGTATATGTATATGGTGGCAGTCTGCGTGATTGGACCAAACATGGGCGGGATCGGCCCAATGGGCGTGGCCCCGCCCACATAGACCAAATTTTGATATCTACCACAATTTGCGAGCGGGAGTGCTGCAATGTTGTGTATATGTATCTGGTTATATTCTACGTAATTGGTCAGAAAATGGGCGGGATCGGCTAATTGGGCGTGGCCCAGCCCACATAGACCAAATTTTGAAATTTCGATATCTTGCACAATTTGCTAGCGAGAGTGCTGCAATGTTGTGTATATGTATCTGGTAGCAGTCCACGTGATTTTTCCAAAAATGGGCGGGATCGAACCAATGGGCGTGGCACCGCCCATATAAGCCAAATTTTAAAAATGTGATATCTTGCACAATTTGTTAGCGAGTGACCTGGAATTTTGTGTATATATTTCCGTTGGCGATCTACGTGATTGGTCCAAAAATGTCCGGGTTCGGACCAATAGGCGTGGCCCCGCCCACATTGACCAAATTTTGAAATTTTGATATCCTGCACAATTTGCTAGCGAGAGTGCTGCAATGTTGCGTATATGTATCTGGTGGCATTGTACGTAATTGGTCAAAAAATGGGTGGGATCGGACCAACGGGCTTTGCCCCGCCCATATAAGCCAAATTTTGAAATTGATATAACTTGCACAATATGTTAGCGAGAGTGCTGGAATTTTGTGTATATGTATATGGTGGCAGTCTGCGTGATTGGTCCGATGGGCGGGATCGGCCCAATGGGCGTGGCCCCGCCCACATAGACCAAATTTTGATATCTTGCACAATTTGCTATCGGGAGTGCTGCAATGTTGTGTATATGTATCTGGTGGCATTCTACGTAACTGGTCAGAAAATGGGCGGGATCGGACCGCCCTTATAAGCCAAATTTCGAAATTGATATATCTTGCACAATTTTGTATCTAGAGTGCTGTAATGTTGTACATATGTATCTGGTGACAGTCCACGTGATTGGTCCAAAAATTGGCGGGATCTGACCAATGGCCGTGCCACCGCCCATATAAGCCAAATTTTGATATTGAATTATATTGCTCATTTTGTTAGCGAGAGTGTTGAAATTTTGCGTACATGTATCTGGTAGCAGTCTACGTGATTGGCTTACAAATTGGCGGAATAGGACCAGTGGGCGTGGCACAGCCCATATTTTGATATATCTTGCATGTATTATATAGGAAGTACATGAACAAAAATGCTCGGTAATTACAGCTGCTCATTCCAATACAATCGCAATATGATAATGTGATGCATGACCAATGAAACAAGAATTTGGAAATTTTATAAGTATACATTTCTATTTTCTGGACTTTCCACTGAATTCGGTATTTTTTCATTCACTGAATTTATTACTAATACCAGTAAGGAAAAGCAGAAAGTCGGGCGGGGCCTAACAATGCGATAAGGGTCATTGCGATAATAATCTGGAATAATTGGTAAATGTATTTTGAACCGATAATCCCTAAATTAAGCAATATTCGTTCCTAAATTGAGAAACATTTTTCTGGAGAACTTTGTAATGATCGGAAGTAAAGTACAACTTCTATAGCGCTTTGTAACCAAAGCTGGAGGAACATATATATGGAGGTTATATATAAATCTGAATCGATTTTCCTTGAATACTCATTCATGTAAAATAGAAACCTGTTTCTGTCGAATTTCCTACTGATCGGATATAAAACACAGTCTCTACAGCGCTTACATGTCAAATTGGGGGTAACATATATATGGGGGCTATATCTAAATCTGAACCGATATTCTCCGAATTTTGCGGTATTCCTTCATGTAATAAGAAACCTCTTTCTGCCGAATTTCTTACTGATCGGATATAAAATACATTTTCTACAGCGCTTGAATTTCAAATCGGGGGTATCATATATATGGGGACTATATCTAAATCTGAACCGATTTTCTCCGAATTTGGCAGTATTCCTTCATGTAATAAGAAACCTCTTTCTGCCGAATTTCGTACTGATCGGATATCAAATACAGTTTCTACAGCGCTTACATGTCAAATCGGGGTTAACATATATATGGGGGCTATATCTAAATCTGAACCGATTTTCTCCGAATTTGGCGGTATTCCTTCATGTAATAACAAACCCCATTCTGCCGAATTTCATACTGATCGGATATAAAATACAGTTTCTACAGCGCTAATTTTGACATGGGCAGCGAAGCGCACCGGGCTCAGCTAGTAAACATATAAAATAGAAAAAAATCGAAAAAGAATATTTTATTTTTTAATAGTTTGCATCCTAGCGAAGAAAATAATGCCTATTTGAAAAAATTTACGGATAAATGTAGAAATTATAGTCCTTTTGGTAGAGGTAAGGGAATTTCAAAAAATATCTTTTTTTTAATTTCAGTTTAAATAGCGGCTTACTTTTATTTATATTATGTACATTTGAGTTTATTTACATGTACAAGTTTCATTAGAAGTAATTGTGAGTTCTTTGTTGACGTTTGTAGATTTCGGAATCGGTTTCTCTAATGAGATTCTCGGGGAAAAAGTTTAAATGAGAATGCACGAAATGAATTTTTAGGGACATATTTACACCTGTTGGAATGCATAAAGCGAAACATAAGTTAGAAGAATACATACATATGTGTTATATACATAAATATAGAAAAATATATTTCTTACCAATTTTTTCATAAATTTTCAACAAATCATTAATCATTGTTTCATATTGTGGGTTTTTATTGGATCCAAAGAAACCACAAGCTTAAACGACCACCATGCTGCAATTTCATCCGACGTCAAATATGATTCGAAATTTACATCTTTCATCAGTTTCCTTATTTTAGGCCCATCAAAAACGCCTTCTTCGATTTTTTTAAAAGAAAGACTTTTAATTATGAGAGTGAATTGCCATCTTTCCTTAAGGCCCTAGCTTAATATGCATTGGTGGCAAAATAATGTTTTTTTTTTGACGGGAGGTGTGTATTTTATGTAGTTTTCACTAAATGTAATGTGTTTTCTTGTTGGCCATTTCTTTCTTCTGTAATGACCTTCGCGAGCACGGCTATCCCAGAGGCATAACACACCAACTACTTTTAAATCGCAACAAATTTCCCAGTCATGTTCATATTTTATGTATTTTATCAATTTAGCCATTGTTTCGTATGATTCCTTAGTGTTGACAGCATGAGCAATGGGAATCGACAGTTTCTGATTTCCGTTGTGTAAAAGTACTGCTTTCAAACTATTTTTACTGCTGTCAACAAGTAACCGCCATTCCTTTGAATTGTATATTTGATTAAGTTCCTCGAACAATCCGCGAATGTCCTTGCAAAAGCATCTGTTATCCACAGTTGTATAAAATTGTTTGTAAGGTATATCATGGACTCTATGCTATGATATGTTAACATCTGGGGCCAAAATATTGTACTGTTTCATCCGAGATGCAAGTAGTTCTGCCTTATCTTTGGTCTGTTCCAAATCTCTCACTAGATCATTGAGTTGAAACTGAGTTAAAAGCGATGACTTCTGACTCAAACTTGAATCGCTCAGAGTTGAGTACTCAGTTGAACTTGATGATGTTTCCGAATTAGGCTGTTAGCTATACATACTTGGACAATTGGGAATTGGTATTGTTTCCGAATGTGCAAAGTGACAGATTTTACTTCAGCGTAATTCCAGCGAATGCTCCTACCTACTCCAATCTGTTTACTTAGACAAAAATAGCAGTCCGTATCGTGAATGAATGGTTGTCTCCAAATCATTGGCATTCCAAATTGCACGTGATGGCACATACTGGACAAATACTTGACAAATTATGGTCCAAATACTAAATTACTTTCCATGAAAGCTAGAATTTAAAAAAAAAATTACATCAGCTTAAATACTTTTGGATGCAGTAAATTGAATTTAACAAGAACTGCTAACCAAAACCGTATTTTGCCGAACTAAGTCAACATACTAAAACTCTCATACGAATACATTTTTGTTTTTTGATTGGGTTCGCATCGCGAACCACGAAAACAAATGTAGTTTTGTCAACGGCTAATGCCGACGTCATCGTACCTCATGTGTTTGTATGTGTTGTTGTTATTTCCCTGCAGCTAAAATAATTTCTAGGTGCGTATTGAACCAGTCATAAGCTAGTTGCAATGTGACTTATGCAAACCCATTCGCATCTCTGCCAGCAAAAACTTTTATCTGAACTGTTTTACAGTACTTGCATGATACCTACATGGTGGTTGCAGATCGACACGTTCGTCTCTCTGTCGTCAGCAGCAGAGAAATAAGCAAAAACGATTGTCTGAACTGCTTTACGAGCAAGTACTCGCTTGGTGGTGGCAGAGTAAATGTGTCTCTCTCCCACCACAATTCTCTTGTACTCTCTTATTCTCAAATATAGTAATAACTGAACTAGATATTACCTAGTGCTGAATTGTAAACAAATGAACTAGTTGGGTGCCTATGACAAGCCAAAGTTAAAATCGATAGTTCGTTATATGAAAAAAGAACAGATATGTTACTAGTTTAAAGTAAAAAGCAACTAGTATATTTCTACAGGGTTGCCCATATTCGACGGACCCATGTTTTTTTAAAAAAAATCAAAGAAAAAAATAAAAATTTGGCGGTTGGCAATCTTAATCATTTAATTTGTTCCAAGTAGATTTGTTTATGTACATCAATTTTTGAATATGATATCTCTCAAATGGCCGCCTCTGGCGTTGATGGCGTATTGTGCCCTTTTTGCAGCATTTTCCATCGTTTTCGCCAACATTTCGGCCGGAATAGCGGCTATTTCTTCACGAATGTTGTCCTTGAGCTCTTCTACGGTCCTTGGCTTGTTAACGTAAACCTTTGACTTCAAATATCCCCACAAGAAGAAGTCAGGCGGCGTCAAATCGGGCGAACGCGGTGGCCAGTCCAAATCACCACTTTTCGACATCAAACGGCCCGGAAACAAATTCTTCAGAAAATGACCGTTTTCGCACTAACGCCGCACCAAACTGTGACTTTTTCGTCATGAAGAGGCAATTCTTGAATCTCCTGAGGATTTTCAGTGGCGTAAATACGGCAATTTTGCTTATTTACGGTCCCATTCAATGTGAAATCGGCTTCATCGGACATGATAATTTTGTTCCAAAATTGCTCGTCATCATCGGCCATTTCGATGACTCGTTGGGCCCATTCCAATCGACGAGGCTTGTCCGCAGGCAACAATCTTTGCGTCAATTGAATTTTGTACGGGAACGAATGCAAATCAACGCGAATAATCCGTTGGAAAGTGGACCGAGCCATGCCCAACTGCTGAGAACGGCGTTTTTGGGATGTTCTTGGGGACCTCTCAACACTGGCTCGTACGGCAGCGATATTCTCGGCCGATCGCCTTGGTCGACTTTTATTTGGCCTCTTCGGATTAGAAAGAGCCTCACCAGTCGAAAATTTTTCGTATAAAGGCTTAATGGTGTTCTTAGAAGGCGCACTTCTCACATTTTTTAATATTTTAAAAGCACGTTGAGTTTTCACAATTGACTTCTTCTGTTGAATGTAAATTTCAACTATTTCAGAGCGCTCGCGTGGCGTGTATTGTTCCATGGTAAAAATCTGCTTGGACTGACGCTTCAAACGCGGTATGTCATTAAGCGATCTGACATCTCTGTCAAAAGTTATGGCGTTGCCAGATGGGTCCGTCGAATATGGGCAACCCTGTATATACAAACTAGTCCTTTTGGCTGCAGGGTTATTGTTGCTCTGTGCTTTTGTTATTCAGTCAGAATTTATTTTGGTTTGAGACCATATGTTTCTGTTGGTTAGCAGTTCTTGTTAAATTCAATTTACTGCTCCCATAAGTATTTCAGCTGATTTAAGTTAAAGACATACACTATTGCTACTGAATTCTGAAGATGATAGAGTGGTGTCTATCGAAACTGCAGTCAATTCTACCAAGCAATTAAAACTCTCTATCAATTTTTGTATTTGTTTCTATTACTTTTTTGCAATAGACAGAAAGTAACTTAAACATATGGTCTCAAACCAAAATAAATTCTGACTGAATAACAAAAGCACAGACCAACAATAAATAACAATAACACAAAAAAAAATTAACCATAAAAAATTTTTTAAATCTTTTTTTCGTGTTAGTGACACCAAATTGCACCAGAAACTGTTATCCACATTAGGGATGTAACGAAGGTGGCTTTAGCGAAAGCGAATGCGAATGCGAATATTGAAATATATTTCTTGCGAATGCGGATGCGAAAGCGAATAGTTAAATATGCATTTTTGCGAAAGCGAATGCGAAAGCGAATAGTACTTTTTTTGTTTTTGCGAATACGAAGCGAATATTAAAAATTGATTTACGAATGCGAACAGTTTAGATTCATTCTGTCTTTTTAATGTAATGTATGTAATGTAGTTGGGAACTTCCAAAGCAAATGTATCAAAAATATACATTTTCGAAATTACGATTTTTATTTTAATAAGATTTGGCACGATAATTCATCAAGGGTGTATGCATTATAAGTTACCCTAGTCCAACTGTTGAATCTAAAATTCTTTATATGTATATACAAATGTAGAAAAAGAATTATAATATTGAATCAATAAAATTGGTAATCTTTTGGGTCCATCAGGAATCTATTTCAAGTTTTTCATGGTTCATAATAGATTGACACTTTAGTACCAACAAAATTAAAAAACTGAATTAATACTTTCCAGGATATTCAGAATTACGGATGTTTTCTATATTTTGACCTCTTTTTGCCACAAGGACAAACATATTTTATTCAACTGTTTTGAAGAGAAGTATCAAAGGTTTTCGTTGGTATTACACATAATTTTAAAATATGTGATGCGGTTAAGTAGATATGACAATTTTAAGAAAAGGAAGCGAATACTGAAATATATTTTTGCGAAAGCGAATGCGAAAGCGAATATTTCAAAATTGTTTTTTACGAATGCGAATGCGGAAGCGAATATTAAAATGATGCGAATAATTCGCCTTCGCATATGCGAATGCGAATATTCGTTACATCCCTAATCCACATCCCTTGGACAACATTTTTGTTGCATAGTGTAATTTGTTTTCCATTTTGAATATATTCATTCAGCTGTTGTATATACAGAGCACGTTTTTGTTTATTCGTTGCAGTTGGCTCATAAAGAAATGATTTTATGGAATACATCGTACCACTGAGATAATTGGAAATTGTCGTCGTTGTGACCCACATTTGGCAATCTTGTCAACATTTACTCGTATTGCTTGGAGCGTTATTGCAGGGTTTATTTCTATCCATTTTATTAGTTCCCGTATTTGGTCTTGATTTAAAATCTTGGGTTTTCCACCACCAATTTCTTCCGATTCCACCCTGCGATGTGCACTTTTATAATTGATCCCCAAAGTCGTTGCTAGCGCCTTCCAATCTTCGCCTCGATAAGCGGCTTCAACTATTCGCTTTCGGTCCTCTTATTATATTTGTTTAAGGTGCTTCTTTCCAAAACACGTGTGTCTGATAGAGGTGGGAAACTATCGATGGCACGATAGTATCGATAGCTTAATTTTTTTGTGACTATCGATTGTTTGCTGCTAAGATTATTTAATATTTTAAAACTATCGATATTTTTGGTCACTATCGATAGTGAATCCGAAATAATCCGCAAGTTCACAAATGCAAACAGACACACAGGTTATCAAGCCAACAAAAGATCCCCCAAATGCGGTTCGTAAATTTGTTTTTTCTCAATTTGAAATTGTCTTTTCTCAGTTACAATTTGTATATTCTCAATTTCAAGTGGATTTTCTCAATTCCAACTTGTCTTTTCTCAATTTATATTTGGGTTTTCTCAATTACAATTTGAATTTTCTCTAATTCAATTTCGATTTCTCAATTACAATTTCGATTTCTCAATTACAATTGGGATTTTCTCGACTTCAATTTCGATTTCCCAATTACAATTTAGATTTTCTCAATTTCATTTTCGATTTCTCAATTACAATTTGAATTTTCTCAATTTCAATTTCGATTTCTCAATTACAATTGGGATTTTTCCAATTTTAATTTCGATTTTTCAATTACAATTTGAATTTTCTCAATTTCAATTGAAAATGGTGTAGTATTTTTGTTATTTCTTTAAGAGAAAATGTATGTAGACGATCAAAAATACTTCAACTCAGAAATTCTTTAGAACTTCCATTCATTTACATAATTTGCTCATAATGTATATTTTTGAAATTTGAAGTGGAAGTGGAATTTGATGCGGACATGATGCTGGTCGTTTTTTCCGCTAGATTTAAAATAATATACTCATTGTAGTTTTATGTAATAATGCCACAGTCTGTTGAGAATATTTCTGAAATATTTCACCTTAACATTTTTTATTTAATATTTGCGGTGAATGTCATATTTTATTTTATTTTTGTGGGTTTGCGTAAACATTTTATTTCACATAATTGGTATTCAGTTATGACATTAAGAATTTATAATAAAACCTCAAATAGATTGAAATTAACACGTAATTTTCAGTTTTTTCATTCATTCACTATTATACATGGCAGACATTTTTGTGATTCGAACTACGTCCGTCGGTCTGTCTGGCTAGTTCTGAAAGGAGAGACCGTTTTCCTTCGCATTTTGTATGCGTTAATATATTCTCTCAGCCAAAATTCGAAGATGGGCCATATTGAGACGGTACCTTCTGGTACCGTCTCTGGTTCTGTAATTTCACACATAAAAAAATTATTTTCACCGCTATCGTCTCAAGGAAAATGAGAGAAATTGCCACTTCTCTTTTGTTAGCTCCCACACAAAGGGACCGCTTAGTTCAAAAAATGGCGTCTTGTTGCATATTTTAAGGTGACCTCTGCAGGAGAGCTACATATATCAAAACACGAGCCAATATGGTAAATTTTCTTTTTGCAGAATTTATGTGGATATATATATATATGTAAGTGGAAATAAACAATATTTCGTCTGGAAAATGTGTTATAATAAATACACAATTGGCTTTTTTTTAGGTATAAGTTAGGGTGGCAGCCGTATTTTTTTACAAGCTCATATAGACCAGTTTAGGTCCCTAGTGTTACCACGGACTAAAATGCCCCTCATCGAAACCAACCGGTTTGATATACACATTCACGATAGTACGAATATCGGTACTGGAAAGATCTGTTAGGCTGCCTACAAAGGCCGACCCCAGTATGTTCAGTCGTCGTTTACTCAGAGCGGGGAAGTCGCATAGCAAGTGCTCAATGCTCTCCACTTCTTCCTCATCTCCACAGCTTCTGCAGAAGTCATTGGAGTCAATACCCAATCTTTTGACGTGTTCGCCGATCAACCAGTGTCCCGTCAGAACTGATACTAACGTAGACAACCTTTGCCTCTCTAGTGCGAGGATATATTTTGATCTTCTCAGGTCATACCTTGGCCAGATTTGTCTAGCTACCCTGCAGGTGCCGATTTCTGCCCATCTTTCGTTGGACTGCCTGATTGCCTCTTGCCTAAGCCAAAGCTTGCACGTGGATAGTGGCGCACCAAGATATGCTAATTCTTCGAAAATTTATAATGTCGTCCCTTTCCTAGAAAGTTTATCGGCTTTGCAGTTCCCCGGGATATCCCTATGCCCAGGCACCCATATGAGGTGTATATTAAACTGCTCAGCCATCTCGTTAAGAGATCTGCGGCAGTCGAGGCTTTGTTTGTCAATTTAGGGATGTTGCCTCTAGAGAATTGCTCACAAGTTCGTGCAGGGCTGATTCTGTAGACTTCCCCTTATTGAAAGCATGTTGGTTGACCGACAGGAGTTTCGTATCCAGGTTATCCCTAATGAAATAATCTAAAAGTCTTTCCAGAACTTTCAATAGGAAGGAGGATAGGCTAATTGGTCTGAAGTCTTTTGGCCTAGTGTGTGATATTTTCCACGCTTTGGGTATGAATACCACTTTGGTATCCCTCCATCGATTCGGGATGTACAAAAGCCTGATAATGTACTTTAACATTTTCTGCATTTCTGCTGGAGTGATGCCGTCTGCTCCAGATGACTTGAAGGGCTCAAAGCTGTTAATAGCCCAGCTTATTCTGGATCCCTCAGTCAACAAGCTAGCAACGCTCGCAGTCCACTCGCATTCTTGTTGGTCTTGCTGATCTTCGGGTTCTGTTGGTGAGTTCCCCGGGAAATGTGTGTCGAGCAGTACATTCAGCGACTGCTCGCTGTTTTTTGTCCAGTTATTTGCCTCATCCTGCAAGCAACCCACTGTACAGGGTGATAGTATTTTCCTCAGCCTGATAGTATTTTCCTCAGCCTTGCGGCGTCGGAGACCTTTTCCACTTCGCCACCAAAGGTATACTAAGAGCGTCTTTGCGCCTTTCTAAGCCCCAAACATTAGCGAATCCAGTAGATTTAGCCTTGTTGCAGCTCTTTTTCATAGCCGGTAGCTCAGAATTCCACCATAGGGGTTTAGTTTTACCCTTCTACCTTGTTTTTGGACAGGCTTTGTCATTCGGTTCGTACAGAAGTTTGGAGTTGATGGCTTTCTTGGAATTCTTCTCATACAGGTGCCATTTTGTCTTCCTCACATTTCTGTGGACTGCAGGTGTAGGCGCTTTTTCAGCGAGTTTGAACTCAATATAATGGTGATCTGAGAATGAGTGGTCGCCCAGTACATTCCACCCAATAATTTTGTCTGAAAGCCGGTCAGTAGCAAACGTTACGTCTAGTACTTCTTCTCTGTTTATTACCTATGTTACAAATACTTAGGTTGGTAGTTAGAATAAAGTCAAGAAGCGAATTATGCCGACTGTTTATATCCGTACTACCCTAGATAGTATGATGAGCGTTCGTGTCTGCGCCAATAATCAGCTCGACCTCGTCAGACGTTGCTTCTTCTACTACTTCCCTGAATAGAGCAGTAGGTACTACAGCTTCATAAGGCAAGTAACTGGATACCACCCAACATATGCGATTACCGATCTCCAGACTAGCAGATGTTTGATATTTACCACTTAAATTAGCCAGGAGAAAGATACTTAGATCTTTCCTGGCCAACATGCAGGTTCTTGGAGTGTCTTCACAGTTGGCCACAAGCAGTTTAAAGTTGGGTGTCCTGATACCGCACACTCTTCCTCCCACTGCGTAGGGCTCCTGTATCAGGACGATGTCTACTGCAACTGTGTACAGACGCAGCAATAGCGCCGCTGAGGCTGCTTTAGCGTGATGGAGGTTAATCTGTAGAATTCTTACCTTCATTGGTAATTGACAGATTAACAGCCACCCCGAAAAGGGTGTTATCGAACTCTTCGTCCGTATCATCGAGAAACGTGTCCCCGCCAGATGCGTCAAAGAGTCCGGAGACTCCCCTCAGCCCCTCTGTGTCAGAAGTAGAGCTTTCGCCCTCAGAGAAGGACGTTACAGATCTTTTGTTAGAGTTGGAGTCACCAGGAATAATAGGCGTGGGTACCTCCGCACTTCCAGAAAGCCGTGTATCAACCACGGTGGTCGACTCACATTCCGCACCTTCCTGCTTGTATACCTTCAAGACTATAGTCTCGAAGCCATATTGTAGGCTTGCACTTGCACTGATTTTCCAAATAAGGGCCGGCAGACCAGGATTGGAATCTTTTATTATCTCTAATATGTCAGCCGGGTTGGAGGGCTCTTCTGTAACCCAGGTGATGGCTCTAGGGTGTCGACAACATTAAACTAAGCGCCCGGCCACACCTCACCCGCTCGACTCAGAGCAGCCTTATACAGGTCTACTGATCTGGCATCGCCGAAATATAAGAGCTTTACTCTCCCCTGATGTCGTCCTGCATCTTTGCAGATTGGTCTTTTGCCCGGCATTTCTCTACGGACATCGAGGTAATGAGCCATAATGGCTGATTGCACATGGCCATCACTAGACTCTCCTTCGCCACGATATTGAAGGGCCTGGTGAGTGTCCTGTTGATGGTGACATTAGGGCCTCTTGCCTTTTTCGAAGGCAGGGGTTCATCAGGTGATCTGATTCTTTTGAATTTATTAGCCATTAACACAGCTGAATTTGTGGCTCTTTCAGCCGGCTCATTGGCCTTAGAAGCATCTATGATGACTTTAGCCCAGGTAAGTGACTCATTTTGATTTTAAGGGCCGAAACCTCAACAGCCCCCAACTTCGTCAAAACTCTGAGCGCTATCCGGTGCTCATTGTGCTTCCGTTTTGACGGTCGGACATGACGTTTTCCCCTCACCGCACTACCTGTTGTGAGTACTGCTGGGAAATGTTCACCATTTTTGGTGTGGTCGGCTTTGGCCAAGACCAACGGACGGACAGTAGGACGATTGGGGAACCCCGCTCCATCGGAACACGAAGGCATCCCCGTCAAGGAATTTATTTATTATTATTGGCTTAAATGAGAATATGTCAAACTACAAAGTTAAATTTCTTAGAAGATTTACTTTTTATGGCCGTATTCTCAGATAACCTGCACCTATAAAAAATGTTTCTGCCAAATTTGGTCAACCTAGTTCTATTATTACGGACTGTAGCGTGATTTCAACAGACAGACGGACATGGCTAAATCATCTTAGAATATTACGCCGATTAGGAATACTTTATACGGTTTTACTACAATATGCTGCTATTGCATTTTAGCTTCGCTCAATATACTTTGGCTTATGTGTTAATTGATACGCCCACAAAGTGTCAATATTGATAAAACATTGAATTATAAATCCATCAGCTGTGACAGGTGACAATTTACAACTTTCATATTTGACATTTGCCACAGACACATCGATTTACACGAGGTCGAGTGCAAAATTTCATATAGACAAAGCTAATATTTGATATTAGCCGTCATAAATAAAGCTGACAACAAACAACAACAACAAAATGAAATTAATACTCAAACATTGAAAATACTTGTGTGAACAATGTGAAATAAATATGCTGCGATGGCGCGGCACACTTCGAAGTTTTCTTTACACTGAGCTACAAAAAACTAAAATTCTTTAAAGTCCACTTAAAATGATAAAACTTTGACATATAAATGCATTTTAGGAAAAAGAATTGTAACATCAATCGTGACCCGATCCGGGCCTGCAGTTTATTATTTTTTATTCAAAAACATCAATAGTGTTGGTTGGTTAACGTGGTGGGTAAAAAACCGTTCTTAAGCATCAATTATTATGTTAATATACCGTTTTGATAACCACACCACTCGTGTAATTTCTGTTATTTCTACGTGTTTTTATATCCAGCATGATAAATTGAGGTATTTCACAAGTTCTCCCAAACCTATCTCTGTCGCCTCGGAGGTTTTGAAGGAACGGTCAAGCTAAAACGTTAAGTTTACGTTGTATTAGTGCTGGGCAGGAGCAAAAGAAAGTGTACAACTGGTTCCTCTTCCTCATCATTGTCGCAACTGGGCCGGGATCAGCCTCATGCCGATGTCTTCCCATGCATTACCATTCCTGCGATGCACTATTCCAGGAAAGCCTTAGAGAACTCGTCCATACATTTGATTACCCTGTAACCTCGGTGAACCCAGCTATAATCGTAATGGCGTAAAGGGGAACCCTTGTTGGCAAGCAGATGGATTCTACTTTACCCCATTCCGAGGTTGTTACAGGAAGCTTATCTTCCTTTTTGTCGTTGACAAGAGCGCAGGTTGTCCTCCACGACCTCGTTGAAGGCCCGTTTCGTGGTTGATGAAATTTAAGAATAATATGTTATTTTTCAATGTGCGCACCTTTAGCATAGTTAATGGCCTTGTGGTATCTATCGCATTGTCGGCGAAGATCGCTATTTAAATCGTGGATTTCTCATATTTTTAGTTGATACCTCCAGAACGGACAATATCAAAAACTTCACTGAATTTAGGCCTGGACCATTGTTGTGAAGAAATTAAGTTTAGACATTTTTTTGTATAAAACTTTGAGTTTGGGTTTACCCCGGAAAATTTTACGTTTCCGCTATTCCACTTATCTGCGAGGATGCGTTCTATAAGATTCTCTTGAAGCAGTCGCCATCTAACAGGATGTCTAATGTGACCTCGTACATCTGCCCTGTCGATGACAGCGACTTTGTGGTCTCCATCGGACCCAAAGCTGCTGCTGTGTCTACTACATTGATTTACATTTGGTTTGATTTACAAGGGTTTGGTCTTTTTCTTTCGGTTGAGTAGCATTTATGTCCCTTTCCATCAAACCAGACTTCTTTCTTACCGTCCGCTAACTGCGAAGTTTTCACACCTTATTTCCCCGCCGCTTGTTGGACCGACGCGTGTTTCTTCAGTTCAGGTAATGGCTCTTCTCCGGATCGAAGTCTTTTAAGAGGCTTCTGATTTGAGGTTGAAACCATTAAAGTAGCCGCTGGCAGGCGAGAGTTTGAGCGTCCCACAAAGAGAGGGAAGTCGGTTCACATCCCTGAAAGCTGGTGCCGAGACTTCTCCAACTTTGGGAGCTGGGTCGAACTTTTCGCCGCTTTTCATTATATAGAGATTTCCCCAACATTAAGAGTTGGGTCACCTTTGCATCGCTACTCCCAGAGAGGAATTTGGAGCTTTTGACTCCGTCGGCTTTGAAATAAAATGTGTGTCCCTCAAGAGGAACTACTATCAAAGGTTCAGAGAACTGCCTGTCTGAGCATAAGCGGAGGCTTAAGGACTACCGAGACTGAGTCTCTACAAGCTCTACTCCATATACCTCCGATTAATATTGTGGCGAGAGAGCATTAAACTGCCTATCAATGTGGAGGTACAAGAACTACGGTCACATGAGGATATGAAAGTGTAGTGCTATGGTAACCGAAAGAGTGGAATATATACCAACTGTGAACACCTTTGAGTGGAACTACATCACTATGATTCCAGCCAGAAATGAATGGGTTGGCAGAATACCAGGTAATAGAAACCATCTCCACTTCTATACGGATGGTTCGAAGCATGATGTAAAGGTTGGTTTCGGAGTACACTGTGAAGAACTTAGTTTGAATATAGCTCACAGACTACCAGATACCTGCAGTGTCTATCAAGCCGAAATGATGGCAATATGGGAAGTCGCCAAGTGGCTGAGTCGCAACATAGTAAAAAACACTGGCGTTGTCATTTACTCGGACAGCCAGGCTGCCATCAATTATCTGCAGGCCACATCCCTAATTTCACAAACAGCCCTGGACTGCCGCAGATCTCTTAACGAGATGGCTGAGCAGTTTAATTTACACCTCATATGAGTGCCTGGGCATAAGGATAGCCCGGGGAACTGCAAAGCTGATGAACATGCTAGGAAAGGGACGACATTACAAATTCTCGAAGAATTTGAATATATTGGTGCGCCACTATCCACGTGCAAGATTTGGCTTAGGCAAGAGGCAATCAGACAGTCCAACGAAAGATGGACAGAAATTGGCTCCTGCATGGTAGCTAGACAAATCTGGCCCACGTATGACCTGAGAAGATCAAAATATCTCCTCGCACTAGAGAGGAAAAGATTGTCAACGTTAGTATCAGTTCTGAAGGGACACTACTTGATCGACGAACACGCCAAAAGACTGGGTATTGACTCCAATGACTTCTGCAGAAGCTGTGGAGATGAGGAAGAAGTGAAGATCATTGAGCACTTCGCGACTGTCCCGCTTTGAGTAAACATACTCTGACATACTGGGGTCGGCCTTCCTAGACAGTCTAACAGATCTTTCCGGTACCGATATTCGTACTGTCGAGATCTTTGTATATCAAACAGGTTGGATTCGATGACAACACTAGGGACTTAAACTGGTCTGTGTGAGCTGGTAAAAAGAACGGCTGCCACCATGACCGAACCTAACAATGGCTGGTTACGATTTTCCAGCCAAATACTTGTACATTTTCACGTCCGTGTGCCTTCTACGAGGGCGGTCCAAAAATTAGCCAACCTAACAAAGAAAACACATCAAATTTGGGAAAATGTATTTATATTTCTCAACATAATCTGCGTTTAGTTACATACAGATTAGTTTCTCACAGAAGAAAGGAAAGACGAACTGTCTTTATCCCTAAAATATCCATCAACCGGGATCCGCAGAATCCACCTCTTCATTATTGGCAAATCTTTTGTCACCGAGTAATTTTTTTATGTTTACTAATAGAAAATAAACCAAGGGACCAAGTCTGAGAATAATCCAATTCAAACTTTACTGCAATGATGTTGGCCATCACAATAGTGGATGTCCATTTCAGGTAGCTCACGCACCTTCAGACAACGGTTAAGAAACGGCCGAAATATTTCCTTTTTTAATTCCTCCCACTGTTCGAAGCAACTATTACTACACACAGAATACAGTTTGGTTGCCTCAACCGAATTATTTGCTAACCGAATTTTGGTAGTTCTGTCTACTATCATGCGGTTCCATCAGGACAACCAACATTTTGGTTGTGGTATACTTCTGCTTTCATGTTGACAACAATCATATTTGGTTGCGCCAACTTCGAAAATGGTGGCTAAAATTATCTGTTACCAACTGTTGCCACAACCAACTGTTTTAAAAAAATTGGTTGTTCTATTCAATTTGTCCGTCATATACTACCGACAATTAATAAAAAACTGTTTTCATTAATTTTTATTTTATTTATTGAACAAAAAACAAAACAATTCATAATAAAATTAAAAATCTCATATTACTAAAACATCACTATTATGAGATGTGGAAATATTTTACACAAATTTTAGTACACGAAAAAAAACACAAAACTTTTATGCAAATATCGCTTAACCTTCAATTTCATGATTGTTGCTTTTATTTTTATACCCTCCACCATAGGATTGGTGGTATATTCATTTTGTCACTCCATTTGTAACACCTCTAAATATTGATCTGAGACCCCATAAAGTATATATATTCTTAATCGTCGTAAAATTCTAAGACGATTTAGCCATGTCCGTCTGTGCGTCCGTCCGTCTGTGGTAATCACGCTACAGTCTGCAATAATAGAGCTAGGTTGATCAAATTTGGTACAAATACTTCTTATAGTTGCAGGTTGTTTAGGATTGCAAATGGGCGATATCGGTCCATATTTAGATATAGCTCCCATATATAGCATCTAACTTGTTGTGATTCCTACTGTCCTCATCTACTATATTTTTTGTGTTTTTCGGTGTTATTTTCTTTAGGTTTGAGTTATTTTGCGAGGTCACATGCTATCCATGGTGGAGGGTATATAAGATTCGGCATGGCCGAACTTAACGCTTTTACTTGTTTATTTATGTAAAACATTTTGAACCACATATTCTGCATTCCACACATTATTATCCACATGAGGTTATTTTTGACTACATATACCGCTCTTGAACAAAATGTTGAAGATTTATTTATGTAGAGTAATTTTATTATACCCTACACCACACTGTGGTACAGGGTATTATTAGTTTGTTTCACGGCAGATGTTTGTAACACCTGAAAATAACACAGCTAGACCCACCTTAAAGTATACCGATCGACTCAGAATCACTAGCTGAGTCGATTTAACGATGTCCGTCCGTCTGTCCGTGTAAAGTTGTTCGTCGACTACAGGTCGCAATTTCACTCCGATCGTTCTGAAATTTTGCAGTTTAGAGTATTTCGAGGCTGTTAAGATCGCTATTGAATTTGGTTGAAATCGGTTCAGATTTAGATATAGCTCCCATATATATGTTTCGTCCGATTTGGCCCTTTAGTCCTATAGAAGCTGTATTTTACATCCAATCGTTTTGAAATTTAGAATGGTAGAGTTTCTTGATCCATGAACCAACATTGCCGAATTTGAAGAAAATCGGTTAAGATGTAGCTATAGCTCCCATATATATGTTTCGTCCGATTTGGCCCTTTAGTCCTATAGAAGCTGTATTTTACATCCGATCGTTTTGAAATTTAGAATGGTAGAGTTTCTTGATCCATGAACCAACATTGCCTAATTTGAAGAAAATCGGTTAAGATTTAACTATAGCTCCCATATATATGTTTCGTCCGATTTTGCTCTTTAGTCCTGTAGAAGCTGTATTTTACATCCAATCATTTTGAAATTTAGAATGGTAGAGTTTCTTGATCCATGAACCAACACTACCGAATTTGAAGAAAATCGGTTAAGATTTAGCTATAGCTCCCATATATATGTTTCGTCCGATTTGGCCATTTAGTCCTATAAAAGCTGTATTTTACATCCAATCGTTTTGAAATTTATAATGGTAGAGTTTCTTGATCCATGAACCAACATTGTCGAATTTGAAGAAAATCGGTTAAGATTTAGCTATAGCTCCCATATATATGTATATGTATTTTACATCCAATCGTTTTTATACCCTACACCACAGGGTATTATTTAAGTATAAAATGTCCCAAAAGTAAACTTATGTAAACAATTTATACATGAATTACAAAATTTATATTTCAGAGTTATTCGATATTACGAGAGTGGTGTAGGGTATTATATAGTCGGCCCCGCCCGACTTTAGCCTTTCCTTACTGGTTTTTTGTTTGTCATTTATCAGCAAAGGAACAGCAACCAATCTTTCGTTTGTATTTCCCAAAATAAATTTGGGAAATGATTGGGATAACCAATAAACGATTATTTATTAATATTTTTTCTGTTGTAGTAACCAATTATTCGTTGCAATAATAATCTATTGATACAATTTCTGTTGTCAAGAAAGAAACATTGGTTGTCACAACCAAAAATCTATTATATGGTACTATAATGAAAGTTTAAAATTGGTTACCACAACTAACCGAGTGTCAATGAAAAAAACAATCTTAATTCGATTGATACAACCATCGATTTAGTTGCAAGCATTTTCATTTGATCGTATCCATGTTATTATTGTTGTTTCAACTAATTATATATAAATACAACTACTTACTAGTACTATTTTTTATTGTTACAATCGAATTCCAACTAATTATTTTCCTGGGTGTATATATGAAACCTACCAGACTTGACTCAGCTCAGTCTAGTACCGATTTTCTGTAACCCATGAGTTATTTTAAAGATCATAAATAAGAGCGCACAACACGCCGAACCTCTGGCTTAAGAGTATGTCCATCGACATGAGACGTTGAAACGTCTCCTCTCTTCAGCCCAATCTAACCTAACCTGAACTGATTTCATTCAAAATAAAACTAAAATTGCCAAAATACGGCCAGGTCCGTTTAAAAATGTCGAATCTAGGGAATGTACTAAAACATAGACAGCTATGGCTCGTAGAGTTGATTTATGCAAAATAAAAAATAAACTAATAAAACTAAGTTAAATTGTGTACAGATCTAAAATCTCGATTTGTTTGGTGCAGCAAAATCATAAGCCAATATTACAAATTCTGACACAACATAATTTTTTTAGAAGTTCTTCTAACATTTTTTCCTGATATGTAGATTTTTAACAATATTTCTCACAGATAGAAAAATTAATAAACATATTAAATTAGTATTCTTGTTTTGTAACACAGTGTTTATAGCTAATTTTTTCAGCTTATATGTCTCTCAATTCTAGTTTATTGCTGTTCTTTTGACTGGCATAATCGTCAATGCAATACTGCCAGACAGTCAGTCTAACTCGAAAACAGTTAAAACCGTAAAAACGTCACAGTATCACAGTATCACATTTGTCATAGTTTGAATGGGCCCAAGCTATTAGACAGCTTAGCGGTTATTAATGATTGAAGAGCTGGTTTCCATCAACTCGACGCGACTAGACTCGAACAACCAATGACAAAGAAACAATAATCCAATACGAATAGTTTTGTATAAACAAACGGATTTAATTACAGCCTAGGCGAATCATAAAAACCCTCGTTTATGAAGAATTTTTATATGTATAAGTTCATGCGTTAAAAATTTGGAAAGAACTGATATGAAAAGTCTTTTATTAATATTATAATAAAACAAGTAAGAAAGTTCAGTCGGGTAAACCGACTTATGAACCCTCACCTTGAGTCCCAGAAAAATATTCGTAAATTTAACTGTCAATAACGGTAATTTTTCTCTGGACTCTAGATACTGTAAAATCATTACACCGTACAAAATGTCAAGTATTTATATTCACTGGTATTAAAGTTAAAATCTGTTAACTTTTGGTACAAAATGGTCCATTTGTGTGGGAGGCACCAAAAGGGGCGTACCAATAACGCCCACTTTTCTGCGGACTCTTGGTAATATAAAAGCATTACACTGTACAAAATTTCATGTACTTACATGCACTGGTATTAAAGATTAAAGCTGTTAAATTTTGGTAAAAACTGTTCCATTTGTGTGGCAGGTACCAAAAGGGACTTTCCAATAAGGCCCATTTTTCTCTGGACTCTGGGTACTATAAAAGCATTATACTATTAAAAATTTCAAGTTTTTATATGCACTGGTATTAACGTTATAAAGATATAAGCTGGTATTAAAGTTATAAGCTGGTAACTTTTGGTACAAAATGTTCCATTTGTGTGGGAGGTACCAAAAGGGGCGTGCCATTTGCATGAACTTATATTAAAGCCATAAGCAGTTAACTTTTGGTGCAAAATGGTCCATTTGTGTGGGAGGTACCAAAAAGGGAGCGGCCACTTCGCCCATTTTGACGTGTAACGTGTAAGCGACTGTCAAACTAGTACTATGTGTGAAATTTCAGAACATTCGAATAAGTAGTATAGAAGGTGTTAATGAATCAATATTTCACTAAAATGTAACCCTTTATGGGGGAGGTACTAGAAGGAGTGGACCAATATGGCCCATCTTCGAACTTAGCCGGAGAGAGAGAAAAATATTACCGCATACCAAATTTGAAGTCAATCGGTTACTTCTTTCGAGAGTTATCGTGCGCACCAGCCAGCAGACAGACACACAGACGGACGGAAGGACGGACTGACATTCCTCAAATGACTTAAAATGACCTAAAACGGATTTCCGCCGATCATACTTAGGGTCTTAGGCCTCTCCTTCGATGTGTTACACTTTTGGCTCGTAGCAAATGATATATACCCTCCTCTCTAAGGTGAGGGGATAAAAACGAAAAATGGGATACAATAGTCTACAAAATTTTGTAGACATTACTAACTCTGCATATATTTTTCTTTTCAACTTATATTATGAATCATTGATCATATTTTGACCCATTTAATAACCACCACCTACTGAATCCCAGTATAGCTGTGAAACTGGTCGCCGACTAATCGAACATGTTTTGTGAATACAACCTCAATCAGTTCAGACGTTTTGGATATAATCGACATTTAACGAAATTGTTAAAAAAAATAATCGAAATGTCCGAAATTTAATTTAATATAGGTTTTTTATAACGTCTTAAAGATATTAATTACAAGAAATTAAGCTAAAATCCACTTGTAGTAATCACTTAAGCAATAAGAGAAAAGCTTTAGGGATATATTAACTTTGTCATTCCGTCATCATAATATAGGTCTGAGACCCAAATAAGTAAGAATGTTTCTACATTTCTTAATTTCTCTTACTCGGCTGGGCCGAATCTTATAGTATTCCTTATACTATGCATTGCATGGACCAAAAAAAATTTGATGGGCCGATATAATTTTCTGGTAGAAAATTCTTTTAAAATGCAAACTAAAACTTCAAAGTTCGAGCCAAATAGTTTATAAAGTGTGGAATTTATAGCTTAACCAAAGATATTTAAAAGAGACATATATATGGGGACTATATGAAAACATAAACCGATATGATAAATTTTCGTTATGCAGAATTTTAGTAATAAATAAAATACAAACTGAAAGATTCAGGTAAATCGACTGGAAAATGTGGTCCTTATGGCATAAAAAAGCAATTTGTTTGATAAATGTAGCGTATACAGCTATTATAAACATATTTAAGAACGCCCTCTGTAGGAGAGTAATAAGAAAACATGACCGATATGGTAGTGCAGAATTTAAGTATATATACAACAGATGTGAGTCTAATTATCTGAAAAATTAATAACTAATTACCTATCAATTACCTTCAATATATTAAAAATTTAAAAAAAAAATAATTTTGAAAAATTTTTTTTTGCAAATTAAAACTTGTTTTGACATTTTTGTCAAAAACCATGTTTTTTATTTTTTTTTTGCTCAAATGAATGCTTTGGTTGTTTTCATTAGGAACTTATTAGTAGAATAGGACCTGTTTATCTATCAAAATAAAGATAAAAATCTAAAAAAGATACCTTCATTACTAAAAAGAGGCGGGAGGTGCTCAATCTAACCCTTGTCTCCGCGAATTTCAGTGGAAGGATTTCTGATTGGAAAATTTTGGATGCTCATAGCTTTTCCTATCATAGATATATTATCTTCTGCATGAATGTGGAGCCACTCAAAAATTCGTGAAAATTGTGGAAAATTTAGGCGAGCATTCAACAGGTCTCTTCCAGAAAGACCTGAGGTGAGGATTCAAACTAAAGCCATGAGGCAAACAAAGACCGTCAGGTGGTCGTCTCATATAGTTATACCGAGGAAATGCTTTAGGAAGCTCCTTATTAAAACAGTACAGTATTTTTCAGCTCTTTGATTTGGGACTCAATTCTGAGAATTTGACATGAAAGTATCCCCAAAAATAAGAACTTCTGCATCTTTCGTTTAGTCAAGTTGGTTCAATGAATAACACAGTGCGACAGTCCAAAAACCAAAAACCGCGATACTATTTTTCTTGTAGGTCTTGCCGAGTAGGACAACTTTTGTTCTACGAAATTTGCCGGACACCCCCAAAATCCGGATTTACGGGTAAAAACCGATTTTCTTGCCTTTTTTCACTCGAACGCCTATAACTTTGTTAGTTAATAACCGATTTTCAATCTTCAAAAGAATTTTGAAAGAAAAAAATTAGACCTTTCGAACGATGTATAACTTGTGTTTGTAGGACAAATAAACGTATATTCCTTCAGCTTCAAATCATCAAGTTTTACATCGTTCGAAAGGTCTAATTTTCTTCTTTCCAAGAAAACCGGTTTTTTACCCGTAAATCCGGATTTTGGGGGTGTCCGGGGAATTCCAAAAGAAGATTAGTATTTTACTCGACAAGACCTACAGGAAAAATAGTATCGCGTCATTTGCTTCTCAACTTGAGTTTATTTTGTCGCACTGTGTAATTTAATGGCCATACGAATTTTTTTGCTCAAGGTGAATTAGCACTTTTTCTATATTTTTTTCTATATATAAAATACCCATTTTTTTTTTTCATTTTTCCCCATTTTTGCTCAATAACTGGATTACAAATCCACAAATATGCTGTTCCACCAATATGTTAGGCAATGCTGAAGAGGCCTTGAATACTTCAATTGGGGATTCCTTTGAGGTGCAGCCATTAGAGGTCGCCAGCGAGATTGTATCCGAGTATATAATTCTTTGGGCTATCAAAAGCATTAAACCTTTTAAGTCGCCAGGACCAGACAATGTCTCGTCGGCGCAGCTACAGGCAGCCTACATACCAACAAAATGGAGAAAAACCAGGGTTGTTTTCATCCCAAAAGCAGGAAAACCTTCCCATACAAAAGCTAAGAATTTCCGGCCAATTAGTCTATCGTCATTTCTACTTAAAACTCTGAACCCGCGTATAGTTTATTGGTTGTATACGACTGTAGTCAAACTGATAATGCTGTACGCAATATCGTCTGTTGGACGGCTCTGCATGAATCCAACTTCTGCGCGATACTAAACAAGGTTCACCGAGTGGCTACTATATCTATCACCGGTGCTATGAGAACGACACCAACTGAGCCACTAAATGTTATACTACATTTAATGCAGCTAGACATTATAGCAATGCTATATGCCTCATGTAGTACTGTCACTATGTTCAGGAAATGGCTGTGGATATAGTTTAATTCTAGACATAATGCCTGCCGAGCATGGTTGATTACATTATGACTGAGCACTTTTTGCAAGAAGCATTTCACTCAGTCCATTCCACGTCGTACTCTCAAACCACATTGTGGTGTATTTTGCGAAAATATCTTGGCCTACATCCTTATAAGATCAAACTGACTCAAGAACTAAAGCCACTTGATCATTTGCCAATGTTAATGTTATGTCCTTAATAGAAAACCCGGTATTTCCCCTTACTGTGGTAACACAATGGACAGTATATTCCAAGTGATTCAGATTGCCACTCTTAACCCAATTTAAGTAGCATTCATCTTCTTCTAATATAATTTTTCATACCATCAGTGGTTTCAAAGATATCCCATTATTTGACCATGTGTTTCATTTACATTCTGTGTATTGCAAAAACGTAATAGAAACGAATACAACAAGTGAAAGCGTTAAGTTCGACCATGCCGAATCTTATATACCCTCCACCATGGATTGCATTCAATTCTATTATTGGAAACATCATTGGATATG
Source organism: Eudasyphora cyanicolor (assembly GCA_963930755.1). NCBI lineage: Eukaryota > Metazoa > Arthropoda > Insecta > Diptera > Muscidae > Eudasyphora > Eudasyphora cyanicolor. The sequence continues at coordinate 158,122,029 of OZ005735.1, read as the reverse complement.
GAGCAAATCATGAAACGATCCTTTTTGTTTAAGCAAATTATTAAAAAAACCAGTAAGAAAAGACAGAAACTCGGGCGGGGCCGACTATATAATACCCTACACCTCCCTAACAATGCGAAAATGGGCATTGCGATAAGAATTTGGCAGTGTTTATACATTTAATAAGAAAACTCTCTCTGCCAAATTTCGTACTGATCTGATACAAAATACAGTTTCTACAGCGCTTACATGTCAAATTGGGTGTAACATATATATAGGGGCTATATCTAACTCTGAAGCGATTTTGACTGATTTCAATAGGGATCGTCCTTGGGGCAAAAAAGAGCACTGTGCTTAATTTCATCACAATCGGACCGATACATCTACAGACAGACGGACGGACGGACAGACGGACATGGTTAAATCGACTCAGGAAGTGATTCCAAGTCGATCGGTATAATAAACGATGTCTATCTCTTCTTCTTCTGGGTGTTACAAACAAATGCACAAACTCATAATACCCTGGACCACAGTGTGGTGTAGGGTATAAAAAGGAACGCTGAAAAATGTGGTATTTATGGCTTAAATTAGCATATTTGAGAACTAGATCTACACGGGGACCACGACAACATAAAAACTGATTTGTGTAAATTTTATTGAGATTAATTTTTGCCAAAATAGAATACAATCTGCAAAGTTTCTGCTAAATTTCTTAGAAAATGCGGTGTTTATGGCTTAAATAAGCATTTTTGGGAGCGACCTCTATAGGTGGACTATAACAAAATATGAACTGATTTAAAAAATGTTTACTGCGATCAATTCTTGTCTTAATTAAATACAAACTGCAAAGATTCAGTTAAAATGCTTAGAAAATATGGTATTTATGGCTTAAATATATATATTTTGGAGCGACCTCTATAGGGTGACAAAATATGCAAATATATATGACGACAATACCTGCCAAAATGCTTTAAAATGTGGTATCTATGGCTTAAAACCGGAATTTCGAGCGACCTCTATAGGGGAGCTATATCAAAACATTGACCGATATTGCCCATTTGCAATCCCAAACAACCTGTAACTATAACAAATATTTCTACCAAATTTGATCAACATAGCTCTATTGCTACCGACTGTAGCGTGATTACAACAGATGGACGGACGGACAGACAGACAGACGGACATGGCTAAATCGTCTTATAATTTTACGACGATTAAGAACATGTATACTTTATGGGGTCTCATATCAATATTTAGAGGTGTTCCTATGATGGTGGGTATAATAATGGTAGAGATATTCAAAAATTACTGGGTAGAATTGACTGCTCAGTTTCGATAGACACCACCCTATCATCGTCAGAATTCAAAGCAATAATGTGTGTATTTAACTTTAACTTAAAACAGTCTAAACTTATGGAAACAGTAACTTATTGTTAATAAGAACTACCCACCAAAACCATATTTCACCGAACTAAGTAGACACACTGAACTCGCAATCATTATTTAAAATAATGAAAAAATGTAAAAAGTTGTATCTACCTGTAAAAATGTCTATTAATAAAGATTTGGAAGAGCCTTCATATATAAATTAGCACCCCCCCCCCATTTTTGCGCTCAAGGAGACACTAACTTGTGTTATACAGTAGGTCCGTCCGTTTGTCCTGACCAGTGTAACGGTTGTGCGACTAAAGTTGGAATTTGCAACATTTTGTTGACAGCTTTGGACCTTTTTTTCGATTTTTCCATTCAGCGACTTTTTTTCGAGTTTTATAATAACAATTTTCTTTGGAAGCCGTAGACACAACAAACACACCCAGGAATTCCATAATTGTATGGAATTCGATTGTAACAATAAAAAAAAGCAACAAAAAGGATATTGCCTACACCGTGTGTCGGTTGTATTTATATATTTATAAATAATTGAAACAACAATAATAACATGGATACGATCAAATGAAAATGCTTGCAACTAAATCGATGGTTGTATGAATCGAATTAAGATTGTTTTTTCATTGACACTCGGTTAGTTGTGGTAACCAATTTTAAACTTTCATTATAGTACCATATGGTCGATTTTTAGTTGTGGCAACCAATGTTTTGTTCTTGACAACAGAAATTGTATCAATAGACCAAAGATTATTATTGCAACGAATAATTGGTTACTAAAACAGAAAAAATATTATTTTTGGTTATCCCAATAATTTCCCAAATTTAGAATAACTAAATGTATTTTGGGAAATACAACCGAAAGATTAGATGCTGTTCTTTTGCTGATACATGACAAACAAGAAATAAAATCACTCGACATAAATAAATCTTCACCATTTTGTTCAAGAACGGTATATGTAGTCAAAAATAATCTCGTGTGGATAATAATGTGTGGAATGCAGAATATGTTGTGCAAAATGTTTTACATAAATAAAAAATAAAAGCAACAATCATGAAATTGAAAGCGCAGGGTACAATAAAATAAAAATGTATGAAAACAGTTTTAAATTAATTGTCGGTAGTAAATGATTGACAAATTGTCAGAACAACCAATTTTTTAAAACAGTTGGTTGTGGCAACATACAACAGATAATTTTAGCCACCATTTTCTTAGTTGGCGCAACCAAATATGATTGTTGTCAACATGGAAGCAGAAATATACCACAACCAAAATGTTGGTTGTCTTTATGGAATCGCATGATAGTAGACAGAACTTCCGAAATTCGGTTGGCAAATAATTGGGTTGAGGCAACCAAACTGAGGCAAGAAATTTAGCAAGACAACGAAATTAATTAAACTTATATTGTAAAAATCGTACGTGGTAAAAAAGGCAAGCATGATCTGGGACCACCACTTCAAAAGAATATTTTTTCAATAATTCTGCTACTTTATTGCATATTTTACTTTGGGCTTTTTTCCACAATTACCTATATTTATTAATTCCAATAAATATCAAGAGTAATATGCCGAAACCTATTTTAATCAGGATCCCATACAACATGTTTTAATTACTTTTAAAGCAATGTGCTGGAATCTACAGGGTTTACCAACAAGAGGTGTTATTTTGAATCACCCCGTATTTCGGTACCTGTCACTTTTGAAGCTTTTATTCTTTGACATTTGACAAGTAGAAACTACGCCTTTACTAAAAATGGAACGATACAAATCGATCAAAAAACGATCGAACAAAAAATGATACGAACGATACAAAATCATCTTGACTGATGAGGCCCATTTCCACCTCGGTGGCTACGTCAACAAGCAAAATTGTGGCATCTGGGGCTCGGAAAACCCAAGAGTTATTGTTGAGAAGCCTCTTCATCCTCAACGTGTGACTGTTTGGTGCGGTTTATGGTCCGGCTGGGTCATTGGACCTTACTTTTTTGAAAATTTGGGTGGATCAACAGTTACGGTGAATGGATTGCGCTATCGAGAGATGATTAATGATTTTTTATGGTCGGAGTTGGATGGTATTGATCTGGACAACGTTTATTTTAACAAGACGGCGCTACGTGCCACACAAGCAACGAAACCATTGCTCTGTTACGGGAAAAGTTTCCGGACCGTGTTATCTCTCGAAGAGGTGATCACAATTGGCCACCGAGATCTTGTGATTTAACACCTTGCGACTTCTTCCTTTGGGGCCACGTGAAACATAAGGTCTACGCCAACAGCCCAGCGTCGATTCAAGAGCTCAAAGATAGAATTCGTGAGGCTATCGAGGACATAGGGCAGCCAATTTGCGATTTGGTTATGGAAAATTTCATGAAAAGGATATGGTCCTGTAAGCGTGGTCGTCGTGGCCATTTGGCTGATGTTGTTTTTCATTATTAACCGCATACCTTCCTCTTTATTATGAAATAAACATGCGATCATTTATATCAAAAAATGGCGTTGAATTGAATACCAAAATAACACCTCTCGTTGGAAACCCCTTTATTATAGGAAATTCTGTAAGTGTAATTATTGTGGTTTCAAAAGTCAATCTCCTAACTCATGTAATTAATGAAAAAGTATTTGCTTCTCACTTACAAACGATTATAAAAAGTGAGACCCTTTTTAAAAGCAATAACGACTTTTTTAAATTTGTGGACGGTAACTCTGGTTCTGACTTTCGTAAATGCTCTCGTAATAAGCTTCAAATTAGGGGTAACTCGCTCAACTTTTTTCTTCTGACCTTACTGTGTTACTGTGCAATAGTGTGTTGTATTCAAAAATCCTCAAAATAATATACACAATTCCATATATTAAAACTTATAATCGCTTAAAATTAGTCCAAACTAAATAGAACAAACATTGAAACCCCCTCAAGCGCTGAAGCTGAGAAATTTAACATAACGCAAATCGTATACGGGCCATTAGGAGAAATATTCAATCATGAAATATTTAGGTATTACCTCTTAGTCACTAAACGTTGGAACAGGTTAGAAAAAACTAAAGTTAGGTTATTAATTATAAAACATGTCAATGGTTCTTTAGCCTCCACTCTCTTCAGTAGTAATTTTTATAATAAGTGTGTCTAATAGTTGGAGCTCCCCGTTGTCGGCGAGTCGAATGTGAATAATGATTGAATTTTATTGGAATCCAAAAAATTTCTTGGTATGCAAACATCAATTGGTGACGCCTCTTGTACAGTGGAACATTTGTGGGGAATTTATAATAAAAATTGTGTAGTTTTTAAAGAAATATACATATGTAGACACATTTTAAATTTGAGAGTATCTTCAAGTTTATAGATTGTCGTCGGAAGTCATTAAAAGGTCAAACTAAATTTTACAATAGTCAAAAATGCCTTCATTTACTCTCACCTTCATTTCCATTTGAGGTCTAACCTTAGATATAAATCACAGATATTTGACTTTCCTAACTCATCATCAAACGTCTGCTATCCAGTCACTGAAAACTGTTATCATTTTAACTACGACTGTAGATAGGCTCAACGCTAGCTTGACTTTAGTAAATAACTACAAATAGAAGAAAATAAACAACGACGGACCGGTTACTAGTAATATCAGTAGCAAAGTAAACACAAATAAACCCCCCTCCCACTATTTAGAGCTATGCGCCAGAACGCCAAATAAACATTCCGAACGTTGGCTGTCAAAAGGCTGCACTTGAAGCATTTTTCTGAGCCACCGGCCGCTCACACTCACCACTCACTGTTGATAGTCTGTACGATGACGTACGTACGTCCACTACTTCTTACTAGTGTAGCACACTTAAATTAAAACACATTTTGCCTGAGAAAAATGTAAATAAACAACAATGGTGAAGAAGAAGAAGATGAGTAAGAACGAACTAACTTGACGGACATAACAGCTGATTCGACTTGTTGATGTTGACCCCTCTCTCACTCTCAATCCAAATCTGAATGGGGTTTAAAAATTAAGAGTACTTAATTACTAGGTATGTGTTGGTATGTCTGTCTAGTAGATGAAGAGATAACACGCTTGATTGGTGTTGGTGGACGTCGAGCGATTGGGCGAGACTCGTGCTCAATTGATTAAGTCAATTCAGAAATTTTTAAAACTATCCTTGACGTAACGATTGACAGACGGGAGTGTTTGATTCAAAACTGACCGAACAGGTATCGTCGCACAGTGGTTGGGAAAATAACAAAACGGGAACATTGTAATTAAATCAATTTCAATTCAAAGAATTTAATGTTGCTTATTGTTTACCTAATTATTGTTGGTATTAGTAATAAATTAACGTAATAGGGTATTCCCGGAAATTCAGTTTCATACTCGTATTTATCTAACTAATAACAAAAATAATTCACGACACGAAATAAAATGAAAGGTATGCGTGGATATATTGATTCGATCCATTCCGCTCTCCCTGTAAATCATCCTACAACAGTGGCTGACATATTGTCCAAATTCGACTCTATTTATACTCACTCCAAGGCAGTGTTACAAAATCTTTCGTTCCAATCGGCAGTCTTGCCATCTTAACTAGGGATGTAACGAAAGTGACTTTAGCGAAAGCGAATATTGAAATATATTTCTTGCGAATACGAAAGCGAATAGTGAAATATGCATTTTTGCGAAAGCGAATGCGAATAATAGTTTGAGCCTTTAGGTTAGGTTAGGTTGAAGAGAGGAGACGTTTAAAGGTCTCATGTCCATGGACATACACTTATTTATGATCTTTTTATACCTCACGAGTTTGACCCTTTAGTACCAACAAAATTAAGGAACTGAATCGATCCAGGATATTCAAGTATTAAGAATGTTTTCCACATTTGTACCTCCTGTTACCACATGGACATACATATTTTTTCAACTGTTTCGAAGAGAAATGGCAGAGGTTTTCTTTGGTATTAATATCTTCAAAATGTACTAAGCGAATAAGAAGATATAACACTTTTAACAGATGGAAGCGAATACTGAAATATATCTTTGCGAAAGCGAAAGCGAATAATCCAAAGATGGTTTTTGCGAATGCGAATGTTAAAATGATGCGAATATTCGTTACATCCCTGATCTTAACCCATCTGCAGTAACACCTACTGAAAGACGCTTTTTCCTTCTTAAGCGCAGGCCCAACATGTTTTGTTAACCTTGTTTTCCTGAAATATAGCACCAAGAATTTCTGAGTATCAGCGTTCTTAATGACCTGGCCTCTCACCTTGACCTTGGGGATGAATCTACTTGTACTCGTATATTTGTCCTATGTCGCCTTTGAACATGATAGCGCAAAATTTGTCTTCGATCGGCTTAAACCTCCCTTTAGAGAAATATTAGTCCATGCTTTACAGATATCTGTAAAAATTATAATTCCGCAGTTCTCCCTGGTGTGAGTGCCTACTCCTAATATATAGTCAGCGTACGTGATCATTCGCTCACCCCCTGTGGGCTCCGGCATACCAGCCATAAATAGTTTATAGAGGACATAATCTGGGGCAGAACGCAGGTAATGCAAATCTACGGCTTCCTTTCGGGAAGCCATAGATTATTTTTTATTTATTTATTGGCCTGGTAATGCAAAAGCCATGCCTTCCTGCCGTCATCAAAACTATGCCTTCCGGCCGTCATAAGATCTATACCTTCCTGCCGTCCAGTGAGGGTTGTTGTATTTCCTTTATTTTATTCCCCGTGGGAATATAGGGCTTCAAAAAGATATATCCAACTTATTCTATTGTTTGCAATTCTTCCCAGGTTTTATTTATTGCTGTTAGCTCATTTCGTATGATCCTAAGCCACGTGGTCTTAGGTCGTCCATTCCAAGGCCATTCCAGTCATGCTTTCAATCGGCTTTCTCAAGATGTGACCTATGCATTTCCACTTTTTGTTTAAGAACACTTGCAATCGTTGCCTTACTGACTCACTAAAGATCCACGTTTCGCTGCCATACAATAAGGTGGTAACACAGCCGTTGAATATTCAGATTTTCGTCATTTGTGGAGCACGCCAAATGTTGTTTAGCCTGCCGTGCGAGTACATCTTCTAAACCCGTACTGAAAGTCATTCATTAACTCTTTGAAGGATGAATACATCGAATAGTTTACCTGTGAGGGGGAGCAATATCTCCCAGGTCCGTGTATCCAATTTCACACTGGGGCTTCGAACTTAGGTTCGGACATTAGGAATCCCACCAAACAAGCTGTCACCTTTTTCATCGATAATAGGTTGGATCAGTAGGAATGCCTGTAGAGGTTGGGATTCGTGGGATCCTAGTCCGGCTTCAATATGGGAATTATTTTCTTCTTTTCTGGGAAAAATTAAATATTATTCCTTTTAGCTAAGGGTTACATAATAGAGCTGAACGCTGGACTAGAAATTGTGGTGGTATACCTAATCTTGATCATATTTATATGTCCTCCATATGTGAGTGTCAACCGATTTCTAAGTTCAAGCTTACTATGACTATTTAGTTCATCATGCTACCACAGTGACTTAAGACTACAAATACAATTTTCCCCGTTGAAGCAATTTCAAAGCTTTAAAATCTCAAGAATTGGCAGATGTTAACACCAGACAAGTTTGTTAACTTCTCAAAAAACAGAGAACCCATGGTATCCTGTCGACGCCTTGAGAGAATCAGGCACATAAATAGAAGGTGTCCTATTGATCCCTCTTATCCATCGCCTGCGCAGGTTCTGCAGAATTCATGTCGCAGGACCTGCAGTTTCAATGCGTGACTTCCAACAAGGCAGTGATTAGACATACGTCTGACGATAAGTAAGACGTCCTGACTGGTGACCACTTGCCATTTGTTGCCGTAAGGGCAATATCTCTCAAAAAGAGCTTGCAGGTCGCTAAAGCATGCACACATATTCCAGTTCCCGTGTAGCATGAAGGTAGTTCCTAGTCTCGCAAGTTAATCTGTTTTAAAGTTCTCTGCGACTACCGGGGTCTATTTTTTAATTCCGTAAGACAGTTTCCAGGGACTTCATAACAGCCTTACTATCCGAGAAAATATTGATACCGAATTTAGTCAGAACATTAATTCTCCATACTTCCATTCTGCTATCTCTTTCTAGCTAAAGTTCTGCCTGGTAAACACTATTCTGTGTGCTCTATCGAATAGAATACCTAAGTATTTTGTCCGGTAGCCTGATAAAATATTGATACCGACATCAGTTAGAGCATCAATTCTCATCCATTCTGTTACCTCTCTAATAGTTAAGATTTCTGTCCTGTAAACACTATTCTTTGTGCAATGAATAGCTCTAGTTTCTTAGAAAAGATGCCAGCGCACACTTGATTGTTAAGTTTGGAGATAATTTTTATCAAAAAGAGTTGTACTGAACAGTGCCTGAAAGTTTAGGCATTGTATCTAGACTTGCCCGTAAGCATTTCCTGTCCATATTTAATATTTCCTAAGTGAAATAACAGTATCTGCGGTATACTGCCTCTCAGCAGTGTCTAACGTCATTCTCAACTCTCTAGTGAGACACATATCACCCAATCCCTGAACTTTATTTTTGTATCGCGCAGATGGTAGATTTCTGTAGAGCCTTCTAGCAGACGACAGTGCCATATAGCTTTATTGGTCAAACTACTGCCGCAGGGCTTTCATATTACCCTTTAGATCGCTATTTGTATTTGTAGTAATAGATCGCTACCACATAATTTTTGCTTTTCCAGGATCTTTGAAGTTTAACTTCATGTGGAAGAATTGCTATACCCCCTAAGGAGGCAAAAAAAACAGTTGATACCTGATATCTCCTGCTGAAAAGATCTTGTTCTGTCTTGGTCAAGACCATTGTCAGAAGCCCTTCTTGCAGCGGTATGAAGGGCCTGTTGCCGGATGTCTCTAATAGTGCTAGGAAACTTAGATTGCTATTGCTAGTTAATCTAACCTCGCAACAACATTAACATCTCCAGATACAGCAAAATATTGCTCATGAAAAGACATAACGCTCCTTGAGGCTTGCATATGCTGACAAATCTGTGGAGGTCAGTTGACCCAAAACTAGCTGAAATACGTGTCTATATCAGAAGGTTATGAATGAACCAGATATGTGATGTTGATGGCCCCCTCAATGTCTAAAAAAATACTATTGAATATTCCTTAACATAGCAGGCCGACTTCTCTGGATTTTTTCTTTCTGTAGATATGCTGGGGCCTATTTACCGCATCCGTTTCGTATCGTAATCTCAATTTTCGAGAGCATAAAACGAGTAATTGGGAAATTATTTTTTCGCTTATTTTTATATAAATGAATCACCTTTGGAACGATATGCTGAAATGTCATCAATATCTGCACATAAATGTTAGAGTTATTAGATCACACGTAATCGAATTACGATACGAAACGGATGCGGGAATTAGGCCCCTGCACACATTTGGAAGAAAAGCTATCCAGTGATGTGCAGTTTAATTATTATATCAATACATAAAGATCCGAAATGTGTACCACAACATATTCTCCGACGAAGAACATAAATTTGTACCAATCATTTTGCAATTTCCAAACACTGAGCAGAGTCTACGGACTAAGGACTACGCTTATACCAAATATCACGATTCGAGCTACAACCATTTGGGTTTAGCGGTGATCAGTTATTCATAATGTTTCACAACTTTATATTTTATACATTTAGTATTACTGTTCCCTGGCCACATATGTGTTCCCATAGATATAATAAGTAATTAAAATTAATTCTGCACATATTTGGAAGAAAAGCTATCCACTGATGTGCAGTTTTGTTATTATCTCAACACATAAATGATCCGAAATGTGTACCACAAAAGAAGCATCACACGAAGAACATGAATTTGTACGCATCATTTTGCGATTTCCAAACACTGTGCAGCGTTGCGTATGAGGCCGGTTGGTGCTGGTGTTAACTACGTTAAGAGAGAATCTTCAATTGGTCCGAACGCCGGTGTGCGGGTATTTATGATTAGCATGTGTATAAAACGGAAATGAAACGCAGTCGAAAGAGAAAAGCACAACATCCCAACCCAAAAAGATTCAGTTGATGAGTAGACGCGGACCGAAACAGACACACATCTTCTGGACGGCGGTACATTAAAGGAAGAACGCGAAACCGGACGAATGTACAAATAAAAAAAAATAAACGCGTTTTGTAAGAATTCACTTCTTGTCGTTAACATTGGCTTCGGGCTCGATGTGAGACGCATAAATTAATGTGGTTTCTAACCGACTAAGAAATATCACAAAGAAAAAAATATATAAAATACAAACAAGTGTTTAGTGTTTACCCAGTGATAACAATTAATAGTTAATTAACAAAAGAACAAAATAAAGCGAGCGCGCACGCGCTTAAAGACAAATTATGTTAATGCGCAACGCTACACGACAATGTTGTTCGTCGGTATTCTTAGCTTTGCTGTTCATCTGTTGTTGTTGTTGTCGCAGCACGGTTTTGGCCAAAATCTACGATCGATGTGATTTGGCGCGTGAACTGCACTATACGCATCGCATACCATTGCAACAGATCGCCACATGGGTGTGTATAGCTCAACGCGAGTCGCGTTTCGACACGTCCTCGGTGGGTCGCCTAAACAGCGACGGTTCGGCGGATCACGGCATCTTTCAGATCAGTGATCTATTTTGGTGCAGCCACAATAGCTTGGAGAAAAAGGCTTGTGGTCTGCAGTGCAAAGATCTACTCGACAATGATATTGCGAATGATGTGCGTTGCATAAAATCGATTTTCGAAGAACACACGCGTCTGTCGGGAGATGGCTTCAATGCTTGGACTACTTACCAGCCATTTTGCCGTAATCAAAACTTCAAACAGGTCGCCGCATGTTTCCCCAATCTACCGGCCAAGGGTCATCCCCAGGTGGGACCCAACGTTATTCAGGATCCCCAAAAGATCACCAAGAAATATTCAACGAATCCTTTTCTATCGAATACCTTAGGACAAAAGGCTCCAACACCCATTCGTACAAATACTCCCAACTATCAAAACAATCCATTCCTCAATCGCATACAAAAATCTCAAACTTCGCTCAAACCTAATCACCCACAAAAGTCACGAGCGCAACCGCCTCGCTATAATACCATACACCGCAATGTAAATTCAATCCAAACGCAACAGGGTAAAGTCTATACAACTTGTTCCTTAGCCCAAGAACTCTATTCTAAACACAGCTTTCCCCTGCAGGATATCGCTACGTGGGTGTGTATCGCCGAACACCAGTCTTCCTTTGACACTTCAGCAGTGGGACGTCAAAACGGTGATGGCAGTGCTAACTATGGTCTATTCCAAATCAGTGACCGTTACTGGTGCTCGTCGGAGAATTCGCCCGAAGAAAAGGCCTGTAACGTACCCTGTCACAAACTCATGGATGACGATCTGACCGATGATGTGCGCTGCGTAAGGGCTATTTTTGATGAACACACTCGTATATCAGGTGATGGTTTCAATGCTTGGGCAGTTTATGCTACCCGTTGTCAAAATCAAAACATTGAACAAATAAGTCAATGCTTCGATTCCAAGGTTTTAGATAAAATAAATACAGTCTCCTCAACTGCAGTGAATGAGGTGGGAGCTCCCGTCCAAGTGGGTAAAAAGGGTAAGATATATCAAAAATGTGAATTGGCTAAAGAGTTATATCACCAGCACCAAATGCCGCTGGAGCAAATTCCAACCTGGGTGTGTATAGCACAGCATGAATCAAATTTCAAAACAGCAGCAGTAGGTCGCTTGAACACAGATGGCTCGGCAGATCATGGTCTCTTCCAAATAAGTGACCTGTACTGGTGTTCACATGACCCGTATGGAGGCAAAGCTTGCAATATTCCTTGTGATAGGTTGCTGGACTCCGATATTACAGATGATGTGCGCTGCATTAAAATCATCCATGATGAACACACCCGCATCTCAGGGGATGGTTTTAATGCTTGGGCAGTTTATAAGCCGCACTGCCAAAATCAAGGTATGGATCGCATTAAACAGTGCTTCTCTGAAAAGGAACTTAAGGAAAGTCAAACCAAAACGATTGCCAGCAATTCGATAATTCCACAAACTTCGGTAGCTACGAAAAAAGGAAAGGTCTATAATAAGTGTGAGTTGGCTCAGGAGTTGTATCACAAACACCAAATACCTATCGAACAGATTCCCACCTGGGTGTGCATTGCTCAACACGAGTCTAGCTATAATACGGCAGCTGTTGGTCGCTTGAATACCGACGGCTCGGCAGATCACGGTCTCTTCCAGATAAGTGATCTCTACTGGTGTTCCCATGACCAATATGGAGGCAAAGCTTGCAATATACCTTGTGATAAGTTGCTGGACTCTGATATTACAGATGATGTGCGCTGCATTAAAATTATCCATGAGGAACATACCCGCATATCCGGTGACGGTTTCAATGCTTGGACGGTTTACAAACCACACTGCCGTAACCAGGGTATGGGTCATATGAAACAGTGTTTCTCTGAAAAAGAACTTAAGGGCAGTCACACTACTTCTATAACTCCTGTAATCAACAACTCCATATCTCCTCAAACCTCAGTTATCAAGAAAAAAGGAAAGATCTATAACAAATGTGAGTTGGCTCAAGAGTTGTATCACAAACACCAAGTACCTATCGATCAGATACCCACTTGGGTGTGTATAGCCCAACACGAGTCAAGCTACAACACGGCAGCCGTTGGTCGCTTGAATACCGACGGCTCGGCAGATCACGGTCTCTTCCAGATAAGTGACCTCTACTGGTGTTCCCATGACCAATATGGAGGCAAAGCTTGCAATATACCTTGTGATAAGTTGCTGGACTCCGATATTACAGATGATGTACGTTGCATTAAAATGATCCATGAGGAACATACCCGCATTTCTGGCGACGGTTTCAATGCTTGGACGGTTTACAAACCACACTGCCGTAACCAGGGTATTGATCTTATGAAACAGTGCTTTTCTGAAAAGGAAATTAAAAACAGTCACACCAAGACAATAACTCCGGCATCCAGCACTTCCATAGCTTCTCAAACCTCTGTTGCCAAGAAAAAAGGAAAGATCTACAACAAGTGTGAGTTGGCTCAAGAGTTGTATCACAAACACCGATTGCCTATCGATCAGATTCCCACTTGGGTGTGCATAGCTCAACATGAGTCTAGCTATAACACGGCAGCCGTTGGTCGCTTAAATACCGACGGTTCGGCAGATCATGGTCTCTTCCAGATAAGTGACCTCTACTGGTGTTCCCATGACCAATATGGAGGCAAAGCTTGTAATATACCTTGTGATAAGTTGCTGGACTCCGATATTACAGATGATGTGCGCTGCATTAAAATGATCCATGAGGAACATACTGGCATCTCAGGAGACGGCTTCAATGCTTGGACCGTTTATAAGCCCCATTGCCGCAACAAGGGTATGGATCACATAAAACAATGTTTCTCGCAACTGGAACTCTCAGAATTCAATAGCAAACCCTTAACACCCATCTCCACTAATGCTCTGCAACCAACCGGTCCAGCGAAACAACCAACCGGGAAAGGAAAAATATACAAAAAATGTGAGTTGGCTCAAGAACTCTACAGCAAACATAAAATACCTATGGAACAGATACCAACCTGGGTCTGTATAGCTCAACATGAGTCCAGTTTTAAAACCGCTGCTGTGGGTCGTCTTAACACAGACGGCTCAGCTGATCATGGTATCTTTCAGATAAGCGATCTTTATTGGTGCAGTCATGAACAATATGGCGGAAAAGCCTGCAATATACCCTGTGACAAGCTCTTGGACTCGGACATTACAGATGATGTTCAGTGCATAAAAATAATCCACGATGAACACACTGGTATTTCGGGGGATGGTTTCAATGCCTGGGCTGTTTATAAACCTCATTGTCGAAATCGAAAACTCGAGGAAGTGCGATCGTGTTTCAGCAACAATGAAATTGAATTGTATGAGAAGAATAGAGTAGCGGAGAAATATAAACCACTGGATAAAGCACCAATTCCAACTAAACCGGTAAACAAGCAGGATTATCATGCTATAGGAAGTAACCAATCGCCAAATTATGCCAATAATCCATTTTTACAAAATGCTAAGGTACAAACGAGCGGCCAACAAATCCCAGTTAAGGTGTCAACCACCGCAACTCCAAACGCTGGCAACTACTACAGTAACCCCTTCTTAAATGGAGTCATAAAAATATCATCATCCTCGCAACAGTTTGAAAGTCACACAAGTGCCACCACTAATACAAATAATTTCCAGAATAATCCATTCCTTAGTGGGGCTATTAAAATATCTTCGGGGGCTAATACAGGTTCTACAAAGCAACCGGAAAAAACTATGCAAGATTATAAAACCAATCCATTCTTAAGTGGGGCTATTAAAATTGCCGCTACATCAGAAAACAAAATGCAACAAACATCGGCGAAACCTTCACAACCAAGCTACAATAAAAATCCTTTCTTGGCTGGTGTTCCAGCAAAACCGATTTCTGAACAAGCTGCAGTACATGCAGAACCTTCGAAATATTTAGACAGCAATAACTTTAGAACAAAACCTACTACAGCTGCTTCGATCAAACCTACTCAACAAAGCTATAATCAGAATCCATTCTTAGCCGGAAGCAGCCAACAGCATTCCCCTCAAGGCAGTTCACTTTTAGGAAGTACCTCGTCGCAACCTTCCAAATATTTGGATAGCAATAATTTTAGAACCAAACCCACATCAGTTTCAGTCGCCGCCACAACTACAGCATCTGCGAGACCTCAAACTACAAGAGCTACAACAACAACATCCAAGCCAAAAACTACAACTGCAAAACCAAGATCAACAACAACCACAACTCCAAGGTCAACAACCACGTCAGTCAAACCAAAGACTACAACTGCAAAATCAAGATCAACAACAGCCACGTCAGTCAAACCAAGAACCACAACCGCAAAACCCAGAACATCAACAACCAGACCTACAACAACTTCTGTCAAACCCAAAACTACAAAGTCTTCAACTTCAGCTGCAAAACCAACCACTACAACTACCGCTACAAGACCAAAAACTACAACAACTACAAAACATACAACGGCAAAACCAAGAATCACGACAACTACAACAACCAAACCCAAAACCACAACATATGCAAGACCCACAACTATAACAGCCAAACCCCGAACAACAACAATTCCAAGACCTACAACAACTACTGCCAAACCCACTACAACTACAAGAACTACAACAACAACAGCCAGACCCAGAACTACTACATCTCTGAGATCTACAACCACTAAGCCCAGAACAACTACAACAGCTATAACCACAAAGCCTACTACTAAATCGTCAGCAACAACACGATCAACATCTACCAGCAGACCACCGACAACACCATCCAAGTCCACAACCACATGGAGTTGGAATAATGCTAAATATAAACAAATATCTACGTCAACTACAACTAAAAAGCCAACCACTACAACAAGAAAGCCATCAACAACACCCGCAACTCAAAAGACAACAACTCGAACAACAAACACAAGACCGACAACAACATTAAGAACTACTAAGACAACAACCACAAGACCGACAACAACATTAAGAACTACTAAGACAACAAAGTCTACAACTACAACAACTAAAAAACCTACAACATGGTGGTCTACCACCACTAGAACACCAGTAACAACAACGACAGTAGGTAAACCAACAACATCATCTAGGACAACAACCACCATTAAACCAACGAAAGTTATTTCAACAACAAAATCCTCGAAATCAACAACCGGCTGGAGTTGGGAAAGTGCAAAACTCAAAGAAGCAACAACGGAAAAGCCCACTACCAAATTGCCAATAACAACAACAAAATCGACCACATATAAACCTACAACAACATTATGGACAACCACCAGAAAACCAACAACCTCATTTAAACCAAATACCTCATGGAGTTGGAACAATGGAAAAACACAAACCCCTTCGAAATCAACAACAACCACAAAGCAACAAACTACAACTACAAAAAGACCAACACAAGCCTGGAGTTGGCACAGTGCACAACATAAAGAATTGAAAACGAGTAACGCACCGAACACACCAACAACAACTACAAAACGACCAACACAAAGCACTGCCAAAACTACAACTACTTGGAGTTGGGATAAGGCCAAATTAAAAGAATCTCTCGGGTCAACAACCACTTGGACGACAACGAAGCCCACGACTTCTCGGGGAACTACAAAACATCCAACACAAGCCGCCACAAAGACAACTACTACTTGGAGTTGGGATAAAGCCAAATTAAAGGAATCACCCTGGATAACAACTACAAAATCAACTGCTAAAGCTACAACTACCACCAAGATACCGTTGGCGACGTCAACAACAACGAGTAAGACTACAACCAAACCAACAGCTTTTGCTTGGCAACAACAAAAATATACCAGCAGCACTGCCACAAAACCAATAACGACAACAACCAAACGTCCCACAACAACCACTGCTAAACGGAATTGGCAGGAGCCTAAATATTTCAATGCTACTACAATAGCAACACGAACTACAACAAATAAAATTTCGGCAACTACAAAGTCGGTGTCAATAACGACAACTAAACCTACGCCAACGACATGGCAACATTGGCAGCAATCAGCTGATAAAACAGTCAAAACAACTACAAAACAACAATATGCCTCAACAACATCCCAATCTTCAAGTGGGAAATTACAAAAACCTTCCGATTTCAATAAACCCAAAGATGATCCTTTCAAACATCCTTTCTTTGAAAGGGTCCGACAGCAACAGGAGCTATTGCGAACTGGTAGGCCCAATTCTAAGGCTGCCACCATACCGCAGGATTTCAAAGAGTCGCGACTTTATCAGGACTTTAAGAATATCAGCGGCAATGCTAGCAAAACCATAGTTTCCTACAACTATACGCCGGTGACGGCAGATGGCGGTGGACGTTATCCGACAACCACAATGCGGCCATAAAGCAGACAGACTAGAGTTGTTTTTCTATGTCTCCTGTCATCTTCTTCTTATCTCTTCCTGATATACTACCGTTTTTGTGACTTTGGCTTAATACAAACAAAAATCTCGTTTTTTGTAAACCTCTACATAAGCCACATTGATTACATCTGAATAAAAATCAACCCTGTCACTGTGAATGACAGCTGTTCGGAAGTCAACTTGGAACTATTACAATACGTTTCCTCTATGAGATTATCTCATTGATTATGATATGTATTATCTCATTTCATAGTCTTGCAGAAGTGTATTAACTCAAAATGGAGACAAATGAAAATAGTTTTATGAAAATGTTTTTTTGTCTTTTAATCTTCTCTTTCATTAACAATTTAACATTTAACAATTTTCGAGTTGCTACCGAACAACAAAGTCACTTAACAACTACAACAACATATTTTCTAAAATACTCATTTTGTGTTCAAGTTTGTTTATTTGTTAAATTGTTTTATTTTTTTGAGCCATTTAGTAATATATTGTTTATTTTCGGAAATAGTCCTGCCAATGTTGTTTTTTAGACTTAAGCTTTAGTTTCTTTAGTTTAGAACAATTATATTCATATATAATTTTATTAATATATCGAAAACGACATAATCTTATTTATAATACAAATACGAAAAATCTATTAAATAAATTATATAAAATAAAATATATTTTTATTCATTTACAAATTTACCATACAATATGGATGATTAAGAAAGTGGGTATAATACTTTTTTTCCAAATGTTATAGACGTTTGTTTATACATAAGAAGTAATAGTAATTCAACTTCAAGGCCTGTTACTACTATTGTATACATTAAAAATGATGACGACATCCTGTGGGGAAAGCTGGGGATGCTCGTGAATATACATTTGGTCTTCACAAGTTTTACTCATGAGCCGAGCTACAGGCATCGGCTGATAGACAGGTTTAGAGAGCTCTATACTTGTTAATTCAAGCAGGTTTATATATCAAAAAAATTGAAAGAAACTACTAAGGCATACAGAATCTATCTTGGATAATGTAAATCCAGCCGCAATAGTTACGACTCTGGCAATTCTGGAGGTTGATGACAATAATACGAAGATTCATTCATAAACTTCTGATTAAGAGAGGGCTTTCCGCTATCTTAGGGTCAATTGACCTTAGATTTATTAGCAGAGTATAGCCCCAGGGTTGTTTTTTCTCTATCGTGGAGAAATCTATTCTGCATTCTCCGAAGAGAATGAGTGTTAAGGTTATTGCCTATACATACGAGTATGACGTGGCAAAATCAGTTAGAGGGAAAATTTCAAGTACACTTAGAGACACCCTACAATACTACTACATGGTGGATTGGTATGAATCCAACGACAAAACTAGTGCTATTCAGAACGAGATACAATATACCAACTGTGGCACCTGCATCCTTTGGAGGTATTGCAATTTCCTTTTACAAGAGCGCAAAATACTTACCTATTCTATTCGACAAAGGACGTTCTGCCTCATCTGCTATGGAATCTTTCCATGAACTATTTTCTGCTTTCTCTGGAGAAGATAAGTGTCAATGTTATTGCCTATGCAGAGACGTCGCAAAAGCGGCTAAAGACAATTTTCCCAGTACTCTTATATACATCCTACAGAAGGTGAATACGAACGAAACAGAACTAGTCCTTCTCAACAGGGGACATAAGATACCAACTGTTGCACATGACTTCTTGGCGGGTATTGCTAAGTTTTTTTTTGGAATGCAATTTTCTGGAAGGAGTAAAACAGTCTGTGGTGGCGATATATACCTGTAAGGGGAAATAGGAAAACGCTGGGGTCTAAAGTCGCGTATAGTTTATTGATTGCATACGGCAGTAGTTGGACCAATTATGCTGTACGCGTTACAATGTACGAGTATAGTTCAACGAATGACTGGTATGCGTATCTTTGGTGCGTTGAGATCGACACTGACTGAGATTGCCAGACAATATACCACAGTTACTGCTGTTAGACTTACAGAACTGTCACTCTGGTCCAGAAATGGTTACGGACATACTGTCATCGTAGACACAGTACCTAAGCTTCCAGGCATTGTACTACAGGTGATCTGGAGCCCCTACAATCCATGTTATAACTTCGTTTGTATCTTGATCATTGGGATGGGCCCTTCGGGGTGTTTCGTGGTGGTTGGTAGAGCAAATGGCCAAGGCGAAGTTAGCTAACAAGCAGGATACTATGACCCTTAGAATTGCAGAGGTTTTATACATAGAGGTCAATCCATATAGCTAAGCTCTGAATTGTCACCTGCGGAAAGTATCTCGGATTTCCTTGATAATCCCAAGGAGTCACTTGTAGTCGCATAGGCGTAGCATGGTAGCATATACATATTAGTGAGACTCTTCAATTTGATTAATCTACCCAAAAGCATACATATTATTGTTGACTACACTATGACTGATCCAATTTCTTATACCCTGGACATAGGAGCCTATTTTGTACTACGGTGATATGAAGCCTTAACAATCGCAGTTATAACTTTGGTTATAGCCTGATCATTGAGAATGACCCTTCGTTGAGTTTCGTGGTTGTTGTTGCTTAACGCCAATTGCTCCAGATTGAGTTGCTTTAGAATATAAGAGGCTTTGCATAATCATCGACTCCATACCATGAAATAAGTCACAAGTGAAATAATTCCCAAAAAATTAAATATGTCGCAAATATTTCTCCTCAGGGGTATGTCCAAGACGAATACGCGAACCAGCTTCGAATTGCTATCTGTGGAACATATCTCAGATTCCTGTGAGAAGCTACCAGGCGTTGTTGAATACACTGTACTACGATACGATAAATCAAAATATAATGGTCGCTTCCATGCCCATATGAGATTTCTGAACTACTATACAGATGGCTCAGAACATAAAAATCAACAGGACTGTGATGTTTTATCTAAGGATCTAAAGCCGTCCACTGCAAAAGGACTGCGTAATTACTGTATAGTCTAACAGGCAGAAGTCTTAGCTATTAGATATAGCAGAATGGCTGAGAATAAATGTTCTGATTAAAGTCAGTATCAATATTTTATCTGATGCAGTACTTCTATCAGGTAAAGTCCTTGAAAAGGGTCTTCCTGAATTTAAGAAGGGCTCACGACCGTCGCCTATGACTTTTCGAGGTGACTGAGCAGTTCAATATTCACCTGATTTGGGTTTCGGGTGACGGCAAATTAACTTGCAAGACTAGAAACTACCTTACACGCTCCAGTGGAACTGGAATAAGTAGCAATGACTCTAGCAACCTGCAACCCGTTCTTGAAAAATAGTGCAGTTAGGGCAGAAAATGACAGGTGATCACTAGTAAGGAACTGCATACATTCTAGGCCCTGCTGTCGTTATCGAAACCGGACCTCTTACTTGCCGCGACTGTGACTAAAGCCTTAATGGGCGGCACGCAGAAAGATTTAAGGTATTGCAGAATTACAGCAACAAACGCTACGGAGACGAAGAAAAGAAGGAATACATTGAACAACTTCTGTTAATTAATATGTATTAATATTTCAATGTGTTAAAATTATAACAATAAAATGAGTGGTATTAAAAGCTATTAACAAATATTAGCAACAATAAGTTTTTTATGTGGTTTTTATGTTTCGAAATGCTCAGTCTATTTAAAAACTTAATGGAAACTCGTGCTAAAAATTATTTTTTATTTTCTTAACGGGGTTATTAGGCAAAATTAGATCGGAAAAATATACAAATTAACGCTAATCTACAAACAAAAACAAAGTTAATAGAAAAATATAAAAAAAATAATTTGATGAATTTTATACTCTCCACCATTGAATGGGGGTATACTAACTATGTTATTTTGTTTGCAACATCTTGCAATATTGATCTGAGGCCCTAGTAAGTGTATATATATTCTGGATCGTTGTTATATTCTAAGGCGATTTAGACATTCTCATATGTCTGTCTGTCCGCCTGTAACAGTTATTATACCCTACACCACACTGTGGTACAGGGTATTATAAGTTTATTTCACGGCAGATGTTTGTAACACCTGAAAATAACACAGCTAGACCTACCTTAAAGGATACCGATCGACTCAGAATCACTAGCTGAGTCGATTGAACTACAGGTCGCAATTTCACTCCGATCGTTCTGAAATTTTGCAGTATAGAGTATTTCGCAGCTGTTAAGATTGCTATTGAATTTGGTTGAAATCGGTTCAGATTTAGATATAGCTCCCATATATATCTTTCGTCCGATTTGGCCCTTTAGTCCTATAGAAGCTGTATTTTACATCCAATCGTTTTGAAATTTAGAATAGTAGAGTTTCTTGATCCATGAACCAACATTGCCGAATTTGAAGAAAATCGGTTAAGATTTAGCTATAGCTCCCATATATATGTTTCGTCCGATTTGGCCCTTTAGTCCTATAGAAGCTGTATTTTACATCCAATCGTTTTGAAATTTAGAATGGTAGAGTTTCTTGATCCATGAACCATCACTATCGAATTTGAAGAAAATCGGTTAAGATTTAGCTATAGCTCCCATATATATGTTTCGTCCGATTTGGCCCTTTAGTCTTATAGAAGCTGTATTTTACATCAAATCGTTTTGAAATTTAGAATGGTAGAGTTTCTTGATCCATGAACCAACACTATCGAATTTGAAGAAAATCGGTTAAGATTTAGCTATAGCTCTCATATATATGTTTCGTCCGATTTGGCCCTTTAGTCCTATAAAAGCTGTATTTTACATCCAATCGTTTTGAAATTTAGAATGGTAGAGTTTCTTGATCCATGAACCAACATTTCTTGATCCATGAACCAACATGAACGCCACGTGGCTGAGTCGCAACATAGTAACCAACACTGGCGTTTTCATGTACTCGAGCAGTCAGGCTGCCATCAATTCTCTGGTGGCCACATCCCTAAATTCACAAACAGCGCTCGATCTCTTAACTTAACAGTTTAATATAGACTTCATATGGGTGTCTGGGCATAGGGATATCCCGGGGAACTGCAAGAACTTGCTAGGAAATGGACGACATTACAAATTCTCGAAGAATTTGCATATACTCGTATGTATTTGTGCGCCACTATCCACGTGCAAGCTTTGGCTTAGGCAAGAGACAATCAGGCAGACCAGCTAAAGATGGACAGAAATTGGCACCTGCAGGGTATCTCGACAAATCTGGCCAAGGTATGACCTGAGTACGTCAAAATATCTCCTCGCACAAGAGAGGAAAAGATTGTCTACGTTAGTATCAGTTTTGACGGGACACTGCTTGATCGGCGAATACGCCAAAAGATTGGGTATTGACTCCAATGACTTCTGCAGAAGCTGTGGAGATGAGAAAGAAGTGGAGAGCATTGAGCACTTGCTATGCGACTGTCCCGCTTTGAGTAAAAGACGACTGGACATATTGGAGTAGACCTTTCTAGACAATAGGAGTCGAGTGATTAGAGTGCGTACCCGCCGCAAAGGCCTTATCGCACTGTGCTCTTAACAGGGCGAAATACAATGCGTCTAACAACGCCCCCACACACAAGTATATGAGTACCAATTCGACTTCATGTTTTTGGCATGTCGTCCCCTTTGGTTAAGGGCGGAGCCTACCTAAAACTCCTTCCATTCTATGGGTCATGGCACCCGCTCTCCCCGCGATTTGGGTCTAAACCACAGCCACCACGAAATGCTCCCCAAGGGGCCACACCAACAGCCAGGCTGGAACCGAAGTTCCTCTGAGTAAACGACGACTGAACATACTGCGGTCGGCCTTTCTAGACAGTCTAACAGATCTTTCCGGTACCGATATTCGTACTATCGATAAATTTGTATATCAAACAGGTTGGTTTCGATGAGGGGCAGTTCAGCCAGTGGTAACACCAGGGACCTAAACTGGTCTATGTGAGCTGGTAAAAAAAAATACGGCTGCCACCATAACTTAACCTAAAACTTAGTTACTTACGAATACTAGATCGGATAACGATACAAGTATAACAAATACACGAGGGTATAAACTTTGTCTTGGCAACAAACCTAGAGATCAAAAGACCTCTTCAAAGGCGGCAGCATTTCCTGGCACTTCGGTTTCCGACGGCAAGCATAACCGTCCTTCAATGAGGAAGTTAAATTATCGACACATGGCTCTCGAGGATCTGCATCTCTGAGCAACAAACACAGAAAAATCCATTACGTGGGCACGGAGTATTACTGAAACACAGGATACCGCAGTGTGAAATACAGCAGCAGCCTATTAAGAGGCTGCACTACTCGGTCCTTTGCTGACGTTACTAAGGTCAGCTTGATACTGGCGGTAATCGACGACATCTCCAAGGGTAAGCAGTTTGAGATAGAGTACTAACTGTGCTCTGTTTTCTTCGATGTTCTTGAAAAGTTGCTGTGTCCGGCTCCCGATTGTGTCGACGCAGGCTGGTATCAGAACCGCACAAATCTGATACGGTTTAGTAATATGCGCTCTGTTGAGTGCTACTTAAAGGGTTTAGAAAGGCTCAAAATAAATCCTGGATAGCCTCAAGGTTACGGAAAATTTTAGTCTGAACACCTTGTACTATTGGGTACATCAAGAAGGATGATAGCTCTTGAACTACATCTAGTGAGGAATTACTGGGAGTGCTCCTGGATACACATTTACCGGGCAACTCTGAAGAGGCATTGAATACATCAGTTGAGGATTCCCTTGAAGTGCGGGTAACCTCTGATATGGAATCTTCCAAACCCAACATTCTGGAAAGAGCAAAAAAGGCTATGGTAGCGCTATATACCTGTAAAAGAGCAATAAGAAAAGACTGGGGTCTGAACCCGCGCATAGTTTATTGGTTGTATACGGCAGTAGTCAGACCGATAACGCTATACGACATTGTCGTCCGGTGAACAGCTCTGCAGAAATCCTCCTCAATACAAAACAAGGGTCAGCGAATGGCTATTATATGTATTACTGGTGCGCTTAGACATTTAATGCCCCTAGATATTATAGCAGTGCAATATGCCGCATGTGCTGCAATTAGACTCAGGGAACTGTCACTATGGTCAGGAAATGACTACGGACGTAGTGTCATTCTAGCATAATGCCTGACTCTCCGGCACTGTTGATTACGCTATGAACCACTCATTAACAAGAAGTATCTCACTCTGATACCTGATAGATCAGAATGAATGGAATTGTCGTATCCCAGGACATAGGAGATTCATTAACTTCTGTACAGACGATTCCAACTTCAATAACCATATGGACGTTAGTGTTTTTTCTGAAGATCTTGAGTTATCACTTGTAAAAAGACTGCCTTATCACTGTAGTGTTTACAAGGCAGGAATCTTATATATTAAAGAAGTACGAAATGACTGAAAATTAATAGGAACTACCATACACGAATATGTGGGCATGCCTCTAGCGACCTACAAGCTCTTCTTAAGAGAATGACAGGTGGTCACTAGTCAGGAACTGCAAAATTCCAGGCTGATTTGACCCGGCCTAAACTCAAAACGCACAGCTGTCGTACCGGACGTCTCACTTATCGTGTCGGCCATGACAGGTCACTGTCTTGTTGGACGGCACGCAGAGATATTGAAGGTTTTGCAGAAGCTGTGGAAGAGAAGGAGGAATTAATAGAACACCTTCCGTGTCTGTGCTCCGCTCTCTCTAGAATGCGGAATACAACCTTAGGCTCCCATTTCTTTGAGAGGTTCTGACTTGGCTGATGTTGGGATCCGCCAAGTTTTGAGCTTTTTAAAGCAATAAAATTGGTTCAACGGGAGGGGTTAGGGATAATTTATGTTTTCCCTTACGTACCTGTGGTAACCTGTGTATAGTCTAAGTGAGTCTGTTACACAGGCTGACGCTTAACCAAACCTAATCTAGCGGCAAAGTTTCTCTCAAAGGTGTACACCGTTAGTATATAAAGGGTCCGCCAAATAACTTTTTTTTTGAAAATGCTATAAAAAAAACTACTGCAAACGCATTGGATGGTCAGTTGGCTTCAACTCCTGAACCAATTGGACTTTGTATGGCGTCATACCAAGGTCTTTATGCAAAATTCGTCTCAATGATGTCTCCGAAATGTTCAATTGTTGAGAACGAGGGTGAATTGATGTTGATGGCGCTTCACGCACACTTTCTGCCAAATCAGCAATATTCTCGGGTGTACGCACTGTTTTTGGCTTTTCACGCTTTGGTTCATCGATGAGGATGCCAGTTTCTTTCACTTTGTTCACAAGTTAACGAACATACGGAGCTGACGGTGCTACTCTTCTTCCAAAATCCGTACGCAATTTTCGCACACATTCTGCAACATTACCATGATTTTCAAAATAATGTCGCAATATTCGCAATATACACATATTCGTTCAGCGGAAGGATAAAACTAATTATCTGTCAAATCAGACATGAGCTAAGTGTTACCATTCACGAAATAAGCACTAGTTGAAAAAAAAACGTTAGATGGCGGACCCTATATAATCCACTCGGTCTTCTACCATTGCACTTCAACGTGATATCCTCATGTGACTGTAGTTTTTGTACCTCCACCTTAATAGACGGTTATTCTGAATGTCACTCTGGTTACAACTTATCTAGCCGCACTATAAATTGGCAGTAGATGGAGTAGGACTTGTGGAGACTATGTTGCCGCAGTCCTTAAAGATCTGCTGATGCTCAGGTAGGCAAATCTCTAAACCTGACTGGTGATGGATCTCTTAAAAGTCACCGACCACCACACCATAATGCCGTACTAACCAAACTGCTGCTAAGTATGTATATCCAGTTGACGATTTTAGGAAAGAGTCCCCAAATTGCCCAATACAGCTTTCCTACAGGACTAGAAAGCGATGTTAGTCTTCCGACCATTTCCTATCTAGGATTATATATAAAAATCCATTAAGCCATGTAGAATCCACATGTACAATCTTATTTTTCTAGTAAAGAGAACCAATGGCTGTCTTGTTTGACACTGCCTCTGACCCATCTAGCCAACAGAGCCACCTGTAGAATGTCTCTGAGTATGCTGCAGATTTTGCCAGTTACTGCTAATGCAACGTCATCCGCATATTCCAGGACCTTGCAGCCATAATCCCTTTTTATATCCCTAGATATTTAAGAGTGAACTCATATGTACATATCTTAAGTTAAAACATTGATGCCTCCTTTTTAAACAATTTGACTGAAACTTAACAGCTTTCGTTTCACTTTTAAACAGAATTTGAGAACCATATCACTTCCTGATTTGCCTCTTTTCCCCTTTAAACATTTTTCCGGTTATAGTATTGGAGGGTAGATAATATTCGGCACTGCCGAATTTACTACCGTTCATACTTGTTTTCTAAAACTATTCTCTCTTATCACTGCAAACTTGTTCGCTCGATTTCAGTTTTAGCTTGATATTATGACAATCTAATTTTAAATTAAATACATATTTTACTTATAATTCAAAGGCAAAGTATCGTCGTATACGAGTATTATACGATTCGTATAGTATATAGTATCAGATGGCTTGACGTTGTTTAGAGATGCAAAGATATTCAAGGACAATTTGCAGCTACGTGACTATACATTTTAGGCAAAATTTAAAATTTCTCTCGATCATTGCATCGACTTTCTTCATTCGCTTTGTTTGCAAGTATACTGAACCCTTCTCCGAAGACCCCCACCCGCCCCTTGAGTGAAGGTTTAATATTTTTCGAAGCGAGAAGGAGGTGGGCTATACAGAATACAGTTGTTTATTATTAGACAATCACACAAATCTTGGCAAATTAATGCTATTAGCAGCGATAATAAAAGATTTATACACAGTCTCATGCAAATTCGTTTCGGCCCATCGTTATTATTGTGTTTCATGGTGACGACGACGGTCAGTCAGTCCACGCCATCACCACTTAGTTGGTTAGATTGGGTTGGGTTGGTTGGCTGGCTGGACTCTGAAAACCGGAAAGAAGTTATTTGATAAAGAAACAATTTTTAAAATAAAAACAGAATTCTTAAAATTCTATTAAAAATTCAAATGTCTTTTGGGCCATTAACTGGTTGTTACGTCTATCGTTGACTATGAACGGGGACGGACCAGTGTCTGCCAGTGTACGTACGAGTATTTATTGCCATGTTAACTTAGGTTCGCGTTTCAAATCACTGATTACAAATTTAGTATCTCTTTTTTTTTAAAAAAAAGTGTGTCATCGACTTGTGTAGAACATAAATGCTCGTTAGCAGCGATTTGACTTCCCCTCGTTAAATGCTAATGTGAGTCAAAATCTGGACTAATTCTCACAAAACAATTCTGCGTGTGGCATATGGCAGTCATAAATTCTAACCTTATTAATTCAAAATGCTTATGAATGCAGATCTGACCACTACCAGGTGAGTGAATTTCGTTTTAGAATAATTTTCTATAATTTTTCTTCACGAATTATTCGAAAAACATCTGGAATCATTCTAATTGAGTATGGCACAGTGTTTCGAGGTCACATAAAAATAGCAGTAAAGCCACACACAGAGAAAAAAGGATTTTAGAGAAAAGCAGAGAGGTAATATGATGTAAAAGATAATATTCGAAAATCATAATATGTATAACTGTTGTTACATTAGATGTTGACAACTGCAGTGCATTAGAATTTCTAATCAGCAATTGTATTATGATTATAACCATATGTTTGTATGTGACCTATTATGACCATACCGTGGTTATAAGATATCCTAACATTACCATAGTTTACTATAATATGATTATTAAAAGCTAATTTCCAAAATTTAGCACAATCGATTAAAAAAGGATGCTTTTTTTGGTTTCGTGTTTTCAGCTTTAAAAATTGAATTATACAGACCGTTTCTCTAAATTTTATGTATTTCTTTTTTAAATCAAATCCGAAATCTCTTAAAAAAACACTCGTTATTTCTTTTTTCTATGACGTCATGAAGTCAAATCGCGGTAAGGTGGTAGCCTAGTCTCAGGCTCATTTAGACTATGTGGTGCATTTCTTAGTCCCTCTTATTAAACAAATCCAATTCCTTTAAAAAGCCAAAGGGTTGTCATACTTACATCACAAAAGAAATTCGATACATTCTAGGCAGAACGGGCACAGACACAGAAGGCGGTCTATCGATATATCATCCTCTTTGTCACCAAAGCTCCTGCCAAAGTAATTTCTTAAGACTTTAAGCCTCTTCGTATGTAGTACAATAAGGCTGACTGCAGTGTCAACCAATAGTTATAAACTACGAAGATATTCCTTCCAGGTGAAATATCAAAATCTGTAAGTTACGAACAAATAGAAATGATTTTTCAAGCGTAAAAAAAACAGTTTTCCGGGAACATCGCTTGAACTTTTTTGCACTTGTCGAATGATATTAATTTTCTAAAGGGTGGTTAAATAGTAAGGGCCGATGTTGAGTGTGAACCACACCTAAACGTCAAGTTTTTTCTGCATTTTATTTGACATTTCTCAATTTGAACCATGGAAAGATCCACAATCGAGCAACGTGTTATAGTTTTTAAGCCTTTTACGAAAATGTGCGTTCAAATCAAAAAGTATTTCGTGCACTTCGTGATGTTTTTTGAGCTTAATCGACCAAATGATCGGGAGAATTGTGCGCAAATTTCAGCAAACCGGGTCTGTAGGAAAAGGTGAAAACACCTGTGCATGCTCGCCCAGTTCGTTTGATGCGGCTTATGGGCTGGCGACGTCATCGGGCCATACTTCTTCGAAATGAGGTCGGCCAGGCAGTTACTGTGAATGGTGTTCGCTATCGTGAGATGATAACGAACTTTTTATGGACAATATGTGGTATCAACAGGACGGTGCCACTTGCCACACAGCTAACGAAAAAATGGCTCTTTTGCGCAACAAATTCAATGGCCGTGTTATCTCACGTCGCGGCGATGTCAATTGGCCGCAAAGATCATGTGATTTGACACCGTTGGACTTCTTTCTTTGGGGTTATTTGAAAGAAAAAGTGCACGCCGGTAAGCCACCGACAATTCAAGAGCTAAAGGATGAGATAATTCGGCACATTAACGGCATAGAACCACAACTATGCCTCAGCGTCATCGAAAATTTGAACCATCGGATGGAGGTGTGCCGCCTAGGTCGCGGCGGCAATTTGGCCTATATTTTGTTCCATACATAATTGAACCATACCAATATTCATAATAAAACCAGTAAGGAAAGGCAGAAAGTCGGGCGGGGCCGACTATATAATACCCTACACCTCCCTAACAATGCGATAAGGGTTATTGCGATAATAATTTGAAATAATTGGTAAATGGGTAAGAACATATATATGCGGATATATCTAATTCTGAACCGATAATCGCTAAATTAAGCAATATTCGTTCCTAAATTGAGAAACATCTTTCTGGAGAATTTTCTAATGATCGGAAGTAAAGTACAACTTCTATAGCGCTTTGTAACCAAATCAGGAGGAACATATATATGGAGCTTATATATAAATCTGAATCGATTTTCCCTGAATACTCATTCATGTAAAATAGAAACCTCCTTCTGTCGAATTTCGTACTGATCGGATATAAAATACAGTCTCTACAGCGCTTGAATGTCAAATCGGTGCTAACATATATATGGGGGCTATATCTAAATCTGAATCGATTTTCTCCAAATTTGGCAGTATTCCTTCGTGTAATAAGAAACCTCTTTCTGCCGAATTTCGCTGTGATCGGATATAAAATACAGTTTTTACAGCTATTGAATTTCAAATCGGGGGTAACTTATATATGGGGGCTATATCTAAATCTGAACCGATTTTCTCCGAATCTGAACCGATTTCCCCCAAATTGTATTGTATCTAAGTGTTTCACAAGACTACTCTCTGTAAATTTTTGTACAAATCGGTTACAAAATGTTGCTTATACAGTGCATATATGCCAAATCGGAGGTACATATATATGGGAGCTATATGTAAATCTGAACCGATTTTAACCAAATTCAATAGGGATCGTCCTTGGGCCTAAACAAAGATACGTGCAAAGTTTCGTTGATATCGGACCATAATTGCGACGTGTACTTTGATTACAAGAAAACGTCTACAGACAGACGGAGAGACAGACGGACATAGCTAAATCGACTCAGAAAGTGATTACAAGTCGATCGGTATAATAAACAATGGGTCTATCTCTTCTCCTTTTGTGTGTTACAAACAAATGCACAAAGTCATAATACCATGTACCACAGTGTGGTGTAGGGTATACAGAAATGACAATAAATTCTTAAATAATTTGTGTTTTATTCAAATTCAACATCGGCCCTTAAAATTTAACCACCCTTTAGTAGGCCTGTTTTTTTTTATTTTTTTATACCCTACACCACACTGTGGTACAGGGTATTATAACTTTGTGCATTTGTTTGTAACACCCAAAAGGAGAAGAAATAGACCCATCGTTTATTATACCGATCGACTTAGAATCACTTTCTGAGTTGATTTAGCTATGTCCGTCTGTCTGTCTGTCCGTCTGTCTGTCCATCTGTCTGTCCGTCTGTCTGTGCATGTATTCTTGTAATCAAAGTACAGGTCGCAATTATAGTCCGATCTCGACGAAACTTTACACATATCTTTTTTTGGCCCAAGGGCGATCCCTATTGAATTTGGTTAAAATCGGTTCAGATTTAGATATAGCCCCCATATATATGTTAGCCCCGATTTGACATGTAAGCGCTGTAAAAATGTTATTTTATATCCGATCAGTATGAAATTCGGCAGAAAGATGTTTCTTATTATATGGATGAACACTATTAAATTTGGAAGAAATCGGTTCAGATTTAGATATAGCCCCCATATATACGTTAACCCCGATTTGACATGTGAGCGCTGTAAAAATGTTATTTTATATCCGATCAGTGCGAAAGTCGGCAAAAAGAGGTTTCTTTCTACATGAAGGTATACTAGCAAATTCGGAGAAACTTGGTTCAGATTTAGATATAACACCCATATATATGTTACCCCCGATTTGACATGAAAGCGCTGTAAAAATGTTATTTTATATCCGATCAGTGCGAAATTCGGCAAAAAGAGGTATCTTATTACATGAAGGAATACTGCTAAATTCGGAGAAAATCGGTTCAGATTTAGATATAGCCCCCATATATATGTTACCCCCGATTTGACATGTAAGCGCTGTACATAGAGACTGTATTTTATATCCGATCAGTACGAAATTCGACAGAAGGAGGTCTTTTTACATGAATGAGTATTTAGGGAAGATCGGTTCAGATTTATATTAAAGCGATATATATATGTTCCTCCTGATTTGGTATCAAACCGCTATAGAAGTTCTATTTTACTTCCGATCATTAAAATTTTCCAGAAATATGTTTCTCAATTTAGGAACGAATATTGCTTAATTTAGCGATTATCGTTTCAGAATTAGATAATATGTTTCTACCCATTTACCAATTATTCCAAATTATTATGGCAATGACCCTTATCGCATTGTTAGGGAGGTGTAGGTTATTATATAGTCGGCCCCGCCCGACTTTCTGCCTTTCCTACTGGTTTTTTTTTAAATAAATCGGTTGGTTGGTTTATAACACATAATAAAACCGTTAACCAAGTTTCACTTAAATCCGCGACAAAAATACTGTGATCAACTAACATGAAAATGCTCGTATGCAGAACATGTGGCCTTACACCTCGTATTATACACTGACTGGCAGGTCCATAATGATCTATGGAGTTATTGTTTGATATACTAAAAAAGTCTACTTACTGAAATATACTGAATAAGGTCAAATGCATCACTGACGCCTTGGGAACAAGACCCTCCGATGCACTATATTTAATACTACATTTGCCGTCTCTGGACATAATAGGTATAGCCATGCCAGTACGATTGAGGAGCCAATTGCAATGGTCAGGTAATGACTACGGATATCGCTTAATGCTTCACAGGTTGCCTGAAACTGTAGGATTCACTGACTACGCTCTTTCCGAGCCATTCTTTGGCTAGAAGTACCACACATTTATAACATGCATGGAAAGGCCGCGCTCCGTGTGGTATGAGATGTATGGACTGCTATGCTGGTGGATACAATACTGACATTGGGATCTACTCGATGGACCTAGGGCTATCTGTAGCTCGTAGGCTGCATAATCACTGCAGTATTTATCATGGTGAAAAGTTTAGTATTAGGAAGGTAGCAATCATGCTGAAATAATAAAACAAAGTGTGTGCGAGATAAAATCAAACTTTATTCGTTTCGTTTGAAAGGTCTATCGATACCATTATGCATGGCATACAACATGGTGCAAATGTCCGCCGCTTCTTCGTTGAGTGGCGCGCATTTGAAATGTCCAATGTTCCATGACCTTAGTGCAGAAATCAGACTGAATTTGACTGATGGCTTGGATTGTGTTGGCTTCAAGGGCCGCTGTAGTTTGTAGCTTATTGATTTTATCTCGCACACATTTGACCTTATTCAGTATATTTCAGTAAGTAGACTTTTTTAGTATATCAAACAATAACTCCATAGATCATTATGGACCTGCCAGTCAGTGTATAATACGAGGTGTAAGGCCACATGTTCTGCATACGAGCATTTTCTTGTTAGTTGATCACAGTATTTTTGTCACGGATTTTAGTGAAACTTAGTTAACGGTTTTATTATGTGGTATAAACCACCCAACCGATTTATTTAAAAAAATAAAAAAACAGGCCTATTAAAGGGTGATTAAATTTTAAGGGCCGATGTTGATTTTGAATAAAACACAAATTATTTAGGAAATTATTGTAATTTCTTTTTATTATGATAATATTGGAATGGTTCAATTATGTATGGAACAAAATATCGGCCAAATGACCGCCGCGACCTCGGCGGCACACCTCCATCCGATGGTCCAAATTTTCGATGACGCTGAGGCATAATTCTATGCCGTTAATGTGCCGAATAACCCCAAAGAAAGAAGTCCAACGGTGTCAGATCACGTGATCTTGGCGGCCGATTGACATCGCCACGACGTGAGATAACACGGCCATTGAATTTGTTGCGCAAAAGAGCCATTGTTTCGTTAGCTGAGTGGCAAGTGGCACCGTCCTGTTGAAACCACATATCGTCCACATCCATATCTTCCAATTCGGGCCATAAAAAGTTCGTTATCATCTCACGATAGCGAACACCGTTCACAGTAACTGCCTGACCGGCCTCATTTCGAAGAAGTATGGCCCGATGACGTCGCCAGCCCATAAGCCTCACCAAACGAACTGGGATAGCATGCACAGGTGTTTTCACATCTCCTACAGACCCGGTTTGCTGCAATTTGCGCACAATTCTCCCGATTGTGGATACATTTGGTCGATTATGCTGATCAAAAAAACATCACGAAGTGCACGAAATGGATTTTGATTTGAACGCCCATTTTCGTAAAAGGCTTAAAAAACTTTAACGCGTTGCTCGATTGTGTATCATTCCATGGTTCAAATTGAGTTAGTCTGAAATTGAGAAATGTCAAATGAAATGCAGAAAAAAACTTGACGTTTAGGTGTGGTTCACATTCAACATCGGCCCTTACAATTTAACCACCCTTTATAAAGATTTTTAATTTTTTTTAATTTTGGGAAATGCTGAGTTTGTTAAAGAATTATACTTATATGTGAGTTTTCTTTTGGTAAAATGATAGTAAATAAATATGTGGGCTCATTATTAAAATATATTTAAGAAATCTCCAATTCAAAGAAATCTTCATTATAGCTCCGTTAGTGCTAAACGACAGTTATTGCCATTAGTTTGTGTGGAGTTTATGGTGATCAAGTGAGTCAATTTTTAAAACCGATGTCACCTGATCGGCATAAAACTTGCACCAAGCCATATTGGATGGTACTTATGGCACAAAATTTAAACGAGGTCTGTTAAGGACTGTCCGAGTTGGAGGGTGTTGAATTTTGAAATTTTGGACAAACGTCCCGTTTTTGATTTTAGATTTTTTTGCTCAACAGAAAGCTTATGCAATTTGCTTTAAAATTTTTGAGGTCCATTAGTGGATTGGGACTTGTTTATATATCAAAATAAAGATAAACATCCAAAAAAATGAGGTTCTACCATATATTCGCATAACTGGAGAACCAATTATTGCAATTGGTTGAGGAAAGCTTTAAATAATCCTAAATTAAGTAGACTTCATCTTCTTTTAATATTATTTCTATTGGTTATTGCAATTGGTTGAGGAAAGCTTTAAATAATCCCAAATTAAGTAGGCTTCATCTTCTTTTAATATTATTTCTTCATCAGCGGATTCAAAGATATCTTAAAAGACATGGCGGGAAAATCCCATTTGAGAGAATTTTAATAAAATTTTAATGAAAACCTCTTAAAAATAAAAACATCGAACATTTCACAATTATTATATTTTCATCATTTTATCGAAAAGTTAGATTGGTCATAAATAAAATGAGAATATTCTGAAGAAAACCGTAAAAATATACTCCAGGATGCTGTATGAAATATCCATATTTTATGTGATTGGGACAGGCCTTGAGTAACCCATTAAAGTCGTGATCAACCGCTCTTTACTACATCTATTTTATTTCAAAGCACATCTATAGCTGGCTGTCTACACAAATTATGTGTTGTTTATTTAAGATTTATTGAACATTATAAATAGGAAATCTCTGACATTTCTGAATAAATATGAAGAAAGTTAATTTATTGGAATGACAGTCACCAAAAATCGAAAAAAAACACTTTTGTGTGTTCGAATGTACTTTCATATAGGTTACGATTTCTGTCTGTAAAATTCAAATAAGCATTAGCTTTACGGGATATTAGTTTGTTCCGAAAACTTATTACAATATTGAGGAAAATTAAAAAAATTATTTCAAGCACGTAATTAATCAATCGAATCAATTTTTTTTTAATAAAACTGCCGCAACCATTGATATTGTTGTATATCGATGGCTTATATCCAAAAGAAGCGATAATTTTATTATGATATGAGTTAGGAATCCGAAAGAATATGTTATATACGTTCGAATACTGTATTCATACCATATAAAAATTATAGGAAAATAATATAATAATTCTACAGTTTCTTTCTCTCCTGAAAAGTTATGTTTTTTAATATAGCAGCTTTTGGATATAAGCTATCGATATGTGTACTAATTTTTTAATTGAATCTGTTAACAAAATGATTGATCTAATTAATTAATTACTTATTTAATTAACTCAATGTAAAACATAGCAGGAACATATGAGTATTATGTTCGAAACAATAAATTTTTTAATTGAATCAATTAAAACTTATTGAAATATGTGCAGATCTTATTAATTATTATATGCATCGATCAGATTTCGCCAGCAAGATTTTAAACTAATCTAGAATTCTTTGGCCTATCAAAAGCTTTAAACCTTTTAAGTCGCTGGACCAGGCATTGCCTCACCGGCAGAGCAAAGGCAGTGGCTGACGCATTTCTCCCTGGCTCAGAGAGATCTACACTTCGCTCATAACTCAAAATTTAAAATGTTTGAGTTTGCTTACAGAAATGCGAATTTTTTCAAATGTCCATAAATAAATCTAGGCGATATTTAGTTTATAAGTAAACAACCATATTTCGGATTATTCCAGCCTTTTTTAAACATCTTATTTCTTGTTTCTTATCTTTTTATACGGACTTACACATCTTGGCAATTTTCAATTTTGAGTTATGTTACTCTTGATGTAAGTGAGCGATATGTTACTTCAATCAGGCCTGTGGAAAATGGAAAGAAACCAATGCTGTTTTCATTGTTTTCATCTCTCCGTCCCTTACAGGAGTCAAGGATTTCGGGCCAATTCTATCGTCATTTCTCCTTAAAACCCTGGAGAGATTAATAGATAGTTTAACCTTTGGACTAAAATTGATCACAGGCTACTGCCCAATCAATAGCATGTCTACATCATGGTCAAGTCCACCGAAACTGTCCGGTATGAGTTAGTCAGATTTATTGAAGGATCTCTGCTTGTTAAGGAATATAGAATAGTAGATTTCTTAGAAATTGACGGAGCCTTCA
This sequence comes from Eudasyphora cyanicolor, assembly GCA_963930755.1. NCBI lineage: Eukaryota > Metazoa > Arthropoda > Insecta > Diptera > Muscidae > Eudasyphora > Eudasyphora cyanicolor. Next base: position 158,085,700 of record OZ005735.1, on the reverse strand, counting down.
ATAACATAATACAGCCGCTATAATTACGGAGAAATTAGGTACCACCTGTTAAATCGTCTCCTTGGAGGTATGAAATTCCCTTCTCTGAAAGCGCAAAATACTTAGATACATTCCGGAAAGAAGGCTGTTGGAGGTGCTATATACCTGTAAAACGACAATAAGAAAACGCTGGGGTCTGAACCCGCTTATAGTTTATTGGTTGTTCACGGCAGGCTGTACGGCATTGTCGTCTGGTAGACGGCTCTGCAGAAATCCACCTTCCGCGCGATACTAAACAAGGTTCAGCGAATGGCTGCAATATGTATCACTGGTACGCTGAGAATGACAGAAACCGAGGCTCTAAATGTTTTTAACTATATTTAATGCCGCTAGACATTATAGCAATTCAATATGCCGCAAGTACTGCTATTCGACTGTCTCTAGGGTCAGGAAAAGGCTACAGACATAGAGCCACTCTAGACGCAATGCCTTACCATCCAGGTATTGTTGATTACACTATGACTGAAATACTGATTGACAAGAATTATCTCACTCGAGCACCTGATAGATCAGAATGCAATGGCCGTATGCCAGGACATAGGGGAATCGTTAACTTCTATACAGACGTTCCAGACTCAACAACCAAGTGGGCTTTGGTGTCTTTTCTGAGGAATTTGAGCTATCCTTTGCAAAAAGTCAGCCTGATCACGTTTACAAGGGAGAAGACTTAGCCATTAAAAAGGTAGCGGAATGTTTATTAATTTATTAATATTTTCTCTGATAATCCGACTGCTATCAAGTCGCTGGAGTCTATATTTCTGAACTAAAAACTCCCCTCGACTGCTGCAGATCTTTTCACAAATGGCTGAACAGTTAAATATTCACCTGATATGGGTGCCGGACCACTGGGGAATACCAGGGAACTGCAAAGCCGATGAACTTGCAAGACTAGGAACTACCTTACACGCTCCAGGGGAACTGTAATATGTCGGCATGCGTCTAGTGACTTGCAAGCTCTTCTTGAGAGTTAGTTCCGTTATCGAGACCGGACGTCTCACTTGTCGTGTCTGTCAGCACGGTACACTACCTTATTGGACGCACGGAAAGAGATTGAAGGTCTTGCACCATGACTTTTGCAGAAGCTGTGGAGACAAAGATGAGGAGGAATCAATAGAACACCTTCTGTGTATGTGCACCACTCTCCCCGGAAGGCGGCATACAACCTTGGGCTCTTATTACTTTGAGGAGTTAGCTAAATTGGCTGATGTTGTAATCCGCCAACTTTTCAGCGTTTTAAAGCAATAAAATTGGTTCAACGGGGGGGGTGGGCTAGGGATGACTTATGTTTTCCCAGTGGTAACACAATGTACGAAAGCCCTCCCAAAATTAGCCGACCTGACATATAGATAGGAGTAGTACTTTGAAAAATATTACTTTCGTTAAAATTGACAACCTTCTAAAAAATATGTTTTAAGTTTCAAGGCGCCACGTTGTTTAGTTTTTTTAGCACTCAAAAGTAAACGATCTCAGTGAATTTGTAAACATGGAAAAATTGGTCACTGATATGTAATACAATACTTTATTTTGAAAGGACACAGTCCAATTAATATTAAAATCGAGCTAGATTCTGCTTTGGGTGAGTCTGCTCCTTCGTTTACAACTGTAAAATATTGGGTGTCAGAGTTTAAACGGGCCGTACGAACCAATTGAGTTGGCCATGCCAGAAATGGTTAAAAAATATCCACAAAATGGTATTGCATGACCGTCGATTGAAGGTTCGTGAGCTAGCTGAAGTCATAGGCATTTTAGAAAGTGCTATACATCGCATGTTGGAATTGCTTCAGCACGCACCTTATTCGCCAGATTTAGTTCCCTAGGATTATTTTTTGTTTCCAAATTTGAAAAAATACTCGGCGGAAAATGATTGGTGGTTAAAGAGGAGGAGGTTGCAGTTAATGGCTATTTTCAAGAGCTAAACTGTTCTTACCATAAACAGGGTATCGATGCTATTGAAAATCGTTGGAAAAAGTGTATCAAGCTAAAAGGAGAATTTGTTGAGTAATAAAGAACATATTCCTCAAATTTTTTGTTTTTCTTTTTTTTTGTTAGGTCAACTAATTTTGGAACCGCCCTCGTATATATATGTATATGTATTAGGGCGGGTCGATTTAAAAATCGCCCATTGCTCAGTGAAAATCGTATTCTAGGGATCAAAATAAGAAACTTTGCCGAAGGAACCATACCTCTAAAACGAATTCTGATGTCCCGGAAAAAATCCCACTTTGACCCATTTAGAGTGCTCCAATCGAGTCCAAATGTATGACCGACCCCCACTCAGTGAAGTGCTCAGTGAAAATCGTATTCTAGGGATCAAAATAAGAAACTTTGCCGAAGGAACCATACCTCTAAAACGAATTCTGATGTCCCGGAAAAAATCCCACTTTGACCCATTTAGAGTGCTCCAATCGAGTCCAAATGTATGGAACCCCCAGGGTGTTCCAGGGGGTGTGCCACTGGCATGGGTGGTCGGGCCTCCAAAGTTAGTGGGGGTCGGTCATACATTTTGACTCGATTGGAGCACTCTAAATGGGTCAAAGTGGGATTTTTCAAAATTTGCCCCTACCCAAAAGTTCGACCCAAATTCCGGGACATCAGAATTCGTGTTAGAGGTATGGTTCCTTTGGCAATGTTTCTTATTTTGATCCCTAGAATTCGATTTTCACTGAGCAATGGCGACTTTTTTTGCCTCCCCACAAATCGACCCGGCCTAATATGTATATATACGTATATATATGTATATAATGGTGATTTTGATTTTAAAAAAAAATGTTGCCCCGTCGACGCCAAATTCTGTAAATAATGTTCCCCTTTTTGGGTTGAACTGATGTAGTCCCTCGAATTAAACATGGCTCCTATTTCAAAATTCCAAATTGTGGTATAAAAGTCCAGTTTTCGGGAAAATGGCTACGAAAATGTTGCACTCTTTTGCAGGGACGAAATTCATAAGTGATGTATAGACTAAGTGGGTATAGTAGTATAGGCTAAGTGAGTCTGCTTTGCAGTCTGTCTCTCTTAACCTAACCTAGCCTATTATTTGTGTGATTGAAAACAATTTGTTTTTTTATGCATTGAATTCAATTATTATATGAATCGATCAGATTTCGCCAGCAAGATTTTAAACTAATCTAGAATTCTTTGGCCTATCAAAAGCTTTAAACCTTTTAAGTCGCTGGACCAGGCATTGCCTCACCGGCAGAGCAAAGGCAGTGGCTGACGCATTTCTCCCTGGCTCAGAGAGATCTACACATCGCTCACTCACTTCATGGGTGGCATAACTCAAAATTTAAAATGTTTGAGTTTGCTTACAGAAATGCGAATTTTTTCAAATGTCCATAAATCCATGTCCATAAATAATGTTCCCCTTTTTGGGTTGAACTGATGTAGTCCCTCGAATTAAACATGGCTCCTATTTCAAAATTCCAAATTGTGGTATAAAAGTCCAGTTTTCGGGAAAATGGCTACGAAAATGTTGCACTCTTTTGCAGGGACGAAATTCATAAGTGATGTATAGACTAAGTGGGTATAGTAGTATAGGCTAAGTAAGTCTGCTTTGCAGTCTGTCTCTCTTAACCTAACCTAGCCTATTATTTGTGTGATTGAAAACAATTTGTTTTTTTATGCATTGAATTCAACATTTAATCATTTTATAGGATATTGGTATATATTTCAATAAAACTGTGTTCTTTGATTATCCGGATCAACCTAATACATGTTTCATTATTCCCATAATTATCGAAGTACATACAAAATAGAAGAATTCTAATAAAAGTGTTAATAAGTTTAAAGGAAATATAACGTATTTGCTAAACAAACGCAGAAACATTAGTGGAAAAAAACTCGTATCGGAGAAATTTTGGCTATGCCAGGCTACGAATGCCAGATACTCGTACAATATTAACCAGTTTGTTTCTGAAATGTATTATTATAATTGATTATAATTGCTCGACTGTGACATATGTATACCCAGATGCATATAATTCTATGGAATCTACGAGTTTTTAACTAAAACTACCTGCAAATTTCTTATTTGTATACCCAATTTTAGTGCAGAAGTGTATTTATCATTTAGCTACGGGCCAAAACTGTAACATGTCGAAGGAGTGACATAATACCTTAGATATGTTTGGCGGAAACCCGTTTTGGGACATTTTAAGTAATTAAAATGTGGGTCCACAACTCTAACAAAGTTTGTAAACAGAGGGACCCCACAAGAAGGAGTACTGTCTCCACTATTTTGGAACCTAGCGGTGAATGAAATCCTGCTAGATCTAGAACGTGGTGGCTGCAAGGTCGTGGCATATGCGGACGACGTTGCAATCGCAGTGAGTGGCAAATTCGAAAACATTCTCAGAGACATCCTACAGGTGGCTCTGAATATGTTACCTAGATGGGCCAGAAGCAGCGGTTTTGGCGATAACCAAACAAGATGGAATTGGTTCTCTTTACTAGGATGAATAATGCCTCACATGTGGACCCTCCACCTCGGATAAATGGAACAGATCTAGTCTTTTCTGAAAGTGCAAAATTTTTAGGAATAATTCAAGATAGGAAAATGTTATTCAGACTTAACGTACTGAAACGTGCAAGTAAGGCCAACGCAGCCGTATACTCGTATTCCTGCAAGATGTCTGTAGGGTCGCGGAGTGGCCTCTCTTCTAAAATCTTCATTGGATATATATAACAGTAGTGCGCCCAATACTGTTATGCGGCATTGTGGTATGGAGGACGGCAACTGACAAACTAACCATCACCAACCTACTATTAAAGGTTCAGAGAACTGCCTGTCTGTGCATAAGCGGAGCCTTAAGGACTATAGCGACTGAGTCTCTACCAGCCCTACTCCATATACTGCCGATTAAAATGGTGAGATTAAACTGCCCATCAATGTGGAGGTACAAGAACTACGGTCACATGAGGATATCAAAATGTAGTGCTATGGTAACCAACCGAGTGGACTATATATATAACGCTGTTCACCTTCGAGAGGAACTACATCACTAATCACTATGATAACAGCTAAAGATGAATGGGTTGCCAGAATACCAGGTAATGGAAACCAACTCCACTTCTATACGGATGGTTCGAAGCTTGATGAAAAGATTGGTTTAGTTTGGATATAGCTCACAGACTACCTGCAGTGTCTATCAAGCCGAAATAATGACAATATGGGAAGTCATCTAGTGGCTGAGTCCCAACATAGTAACCAACACTGGCGTTGTCATTTACTCGAACGGCCAGGCTGCCATCAATTCTCTGGAGGAAACGTCCCTAAATTCACAAACAGTCCTCGACTGCCGCAGATCTCTTAACGAGATGGCTGAGCAGTATACCCCTCATATGGGTGCCTGGCATAGGGATATCCCGGGGAACTGCAAAGCCGATGAACTTGCTAGGAATGGGACGACATTACAAATTCTCGAAGAATTTGCATATATTAGTGCGCCACTATCCACGTGCAAGCTTTGGTTACGCAAGAGGCAATCAGGCAGTCCAACGAAAGATGGACAGAACTCGGCACCTGTAGGGTAGCTAGACAAATCTGGCCAAGGTGTGACCTGAGAAGGTCAAAATATATCATCGCACTAGAGAGGAAAAGATTGTCAACATTAGTATCAGTTCTGATGGAACACTGCCTGATCAGCGAACACGCCAGAAGATTGGGTATTGACTCCAATGACTTCTCCAGAAGCTGTGGAGATGAGCAAGAAGTGGAGAGCATTGAGCACTTGCTATGCGACTGTCCCGCTTAGAGTAAACGACGACTGGACATACTGGGGTCGGCCTTTCTAGGCAGTCTAACAGATCTTTCCGTTACCGATATTAGTACACACAGAATACAGTTTGGTTGCCTCAACCGAATTATTTGCCAACCGAATTTTGGTAGTTCTGTCTACTATCATGCGATTCCATCAGGACAACCATAATTTTGGTTGTGGTATAATTCTGCTTCCATGTTGACAATAATCATATTTGGTTGCGCCAACTACGAAAATGGTGGCTAAAATTATCTGTTGTAAGTTGCCACAACCAATGTGTTTTAAAAAATTGATTGTTCTGACAATTTGTCATTCATATACTACCGACAATTAATTAAAAACATATAGCAAAATTAAATAAAAGGAAATATTTGACACAAATTTTAGTACACGAAAAAAAAACGCAAAACTTTTATGCAAATATCGCTTAACCCTGTGCTTTTAATTTCATGATTGTTGCTTTTTTTATTTATGTAAAACATTTTGGACAACATATTCTGCATTCCACACATTATATGCATTCCACACAGATTTATTTATGTTGAGTAATTTTATTTTTTGTTTCTCATGTATCAGCAAAAGAACAGCAACCAATCTTTCAGTTGTATTTCCAAAAATACATTTAATTATTCAAAATTTGGGAAATTATTGGGATAACCAGAAAACGATTATTTGTTAATATTTTTCTGTTGTTGTAACCAATTACTCGTTGCAGTAATAATCTTTGGTCTATTTATACATTTTCTGTTGTCAAGAATAAAACATTGGCTGTCACAACCAAAAAACGATCATACGAGTATGGTACTATAATGAAAGTTTAATATTGGTTACCACAACTAACCAAAAACAATCTTAATTCGATTGATACAACCATCGATTTAGTTGCAAGCATTTTCATTTGATCGTATCCATGTTATTATTGTTGTTTCAACTATTTATATATAATTACAACCGACACACGGTGTAGGCAATATACTTTTTGTTGCTAGTACTATTTTTTTATTCTTACAATCGAATTACAACCAATTATTTTCCTGGGTGTATTATCGATAAATTTGTATATCAAATTAGGTTGGTTTCGATGAGGGGCATTTCAGCCGTGGTAACTCTAAGGACCTAAACTGGTCTATGGGAGCTGACAAAAAAAAAAACGGCTGCCACCCTAACCTAAGTAATTAGAACAAAGTCCGTTCGTCTGTCTGGTTGGTGACGCGATAACTCTAGAAAAGTGTAACCGATTGACTTCAAATTTGTTTATATCACATTCTATGTTCAATGATGGATCACATTGGTCCACTCCTCCTGACACCTCCCACACGAAGGGTTAATATTTAGTTAAATATTGATTCTTTAATAACTTATATATTCGTACTACCTATCCGCATGTTCTGTAGTTCCACACATGGCAATCTCATATCTGTCACTATCACCTTTGAGAAAAATGGCAGAAGTTGTTTGTGATATACAAATAAAAAATATTAAAAACCAATTAAACATTTCCCTACCAATATTACAGATGACAGCATACAATTTCCACGTTCTGATAATTATAACGTGAAAGAATATTTGAATAGCTAAACTCAATAATCATAAATCTTTGTATAGATTTCTTAGCTCATGAGAGGCCAGTGACCATAGGAAAGTTGTGAAATATGAAAGACAAATCTCCAGTGATTCACATCAAAAATAGATAATAGATTCGATGAATCAGAACATTTAAAAGATAATTTTAACAGGAATAACTTTCTAGTCACTAAATAATCGATTGATTTAGGCACCGAGGAATTAATTAAGATTAATTAAGAATAAGATTTTCTTTGAAAGTGATTGTTTTCATCAATAAGATATTTAGATTATTAGTTAAAACATTAAATAATTAAACGATTCATAATTCATCGAAAGCTTAATCACTACATATTCCTGTCGTCGTATTAATCAGATGAATCAGAGAAAAAAATTCTTTTATTTGATTACCGATTATTTTAGGCAACTAGGAATTCTACAAAAAACACGATTTTCTTTAATATTTACAACCTGATATAATGAACGCACTGATCAATGCTTTTTCCCAACCCATTATGTACATTTATCGATACAACATTATTCCAATGATTGATTAAAATATCGCCTAAACAAGATGCCAACCAACGTTGAAAGCTCGCCAAGTCTACTTTCTGCTTCTGTCGTACAAATCTATAGAAAAAATACATATTTCTTTAACATCTCTGCCTAGACATGCCAGAATGTCACCACCGCCATCTGACCATTCATATCTATCAATTATTTCATACATGAAAAAACGACGCTTATTATTTAGCTTTGGTCACAGCCGTATTTCGATGACCTCAACGAAATCGATAATAAATATTGTTTTTTACACCTGATTTCTGCAAACCCGTTTTATTTGTTTTTTTGTTTGTTTTCTTATGTTACTTCTGCAAAACAAATAGTCGCGATTTGTTTAACAAAATAGCTATACGAAATGGTTCATGTGTAACTATGTTGGGATTTTTTCTTCGTGAAACAAGTATTTGTAGACATTTTATTTATAAAAGTTTTTTACTTTATAAAAAATTAACGAAAATAGTTTCAAAATAAAACAGTGGAGAATATCTGAAAAAATTTAAATAATTCATTAGTATCTTTGCGAAGAAAGTAAATTTTACACAGACATTTATTTTATGATATTCCCTAGCCCACTTAACACGATTCTATGTTAGAGAATCAATATTGTAACCGTTTGTGAGGGAGGTACTGGAAGGAGTGGACCTATATGGTTCAACTTAGCCTTAGATGGATATAAATTATAATATCCTATCACATATACGCTTTTATTAGCGATGTCGACCGGGCTTGACTTTTTCCAATCCAGGGACACCAACATTTTCGGGGCCTTATTTTGGAATCACGGGACTGCTTCGAGGAGTTCTAGACTTCTGAGGCTTTCAGGTTTATGTTAGGGTGGCAGCCCACATAGACCAACAGAAAAAAAATGTTGTCTTAAAATTAAAGATTTGTGCTAAAGACGCCCTTAGTCTTTAAAATAAGTACTTTTTGTACTTAAAATTAAGAAAATGTACTTAGTACGAGTATTAATAAAATTATCTATATTTTTAGTACAAAAAGAACTTATTTTAATGATCAAGGGCGTCTTTGGCGCAAAACTTTAATGTTAAGACAACATTTGTTTCAGTGTAGTGTTACCGCGAGTTCAGATGCCCCTCATCGAAACCAACCTGTTAATAATTTCGGTGCCGGAAAGACCAGTCAGACTTCCTAGAATGGCCGACCCCAGTATATCCAGACATAGTTTACTCAATGCTCTCCACTCATCTCGACAGCTTCTGCAGATTTCATTGGAATTTCATCCTTCTGGCATGTTCGACGATCAGGCAGTGTCTCGTCAGAACTAGCAATAACGTAGACAGTCTTTCCCTCTTTGGTGCGAGGAGATAGTATGACCTTCTCAGGTCGTATCTTGGTCAGATATGTCTAGCTACGACCAGGAAAATAATTGGTTGTAATTCGATTGTAACAATAAAAAAATAGTACTAGCAACAAAAAGTATATTGCCTACACCGTCTGTCAGTTGTTTTTATATATAATTTGTTGAAGCAACAATAATAACATGGATACAATCAAATGATAATGCTTGCAACTAAATCGATGGTTGTATCAATCGAATTAAGATTGTTTTTTTCATTGACACTCGGTTAGATGTGGTAACCAATTTTAAATTTTCATTATAGTACCATATGATCGATTTTTGGTTGTGACAACCAATGTTTTATTCTTGACAACATAAATTGTATCAATAGACCAAATATTATTATTGTAACGAATAATTGGTTACTACAACAGAAAAAATATTAATAAATAATCGTTTATTGGTTATCCCAATCATTTCCCATGTTAAGAATAATTAAATGTATTTTGGGAAATAAACGGTCCGCCATCTAACGTTTTTTTTCAACTAGTGCTTATTTCGTGAATGGTAACACTTAGCTCATGTCTGATTTGACAGATAATTAGTTGTATCCTTCCGCTGAACGAATATGGTTGTGTATACGCTTGAACAACGCTGGGAGCGATCGATCTTCTTACAGAAGATGCCGATTTTGCCCAAAAAAATCATCTTTTCAGATGATGCTCATTTTGATCTTGGCGGGTATGTAAACAAGCAAAATTGTCGCATTTGGGCCACAGAAAACCCGCATGCATACATTGAAAAGCCGATACACCCAAAACGCGTCACGGTTTGGTGCGGATTTTGGTCCAGAGGCATAATTGGCCGTTACAGTCAATGGCGATCGTTATCGGGCCATGTTGAAAGAATTTTTGTTCACAAAAATTGAAGAGGAGGATATTGGCAACATTTGTTTTCAACAGGACGGCGCTACGTGCCACACAGCCGAAGCTACACTCGAAATTTTGCGCGATGTTTTCAAAAAAAAAAGTTATTTGGCGGACCCTTTACAACCGAAAGATTAGATGTTGTTCTTTTGCTGATACATGACAAACAAAAAATAAAATTACTCGACATAAATAAATCTTCAACATTTTGTTGAAGAACGGTATATGTAGTCAAAAATAATCTCGTGTAGATAATAATGTGTGGAATGCAGAATATGTGGTGCAAAATGTTTTACATAAATAAAAAATAAAAGCAACAATCATGAAATTGAAAGCACAGGGTTAAGCTATATTTGCATAAACGTTTTGTGTTTTTTTTTTTTTTCGTGTACTAAAATGTGTGTCAAATATTTCCACATCTCATAATAGTGATCAATTTGTAATATGGGATTTTTAATGTTGTTATGAATCGTTTGTTTTTTGTTCAATAAATAAAATAAAATTAATGAAAACTGTTTTTATTTAATTGTCGGTAGTACAAATTGTCAGAACAACCAATTTTTCAAAACAGTTGGTTGTGGCAACTACAACAGATAATTTAAGCCACCATTTTCGTAGTTGGCGCAACCAAATATGATTGTTGTCAACATGGAAGCAGAAGTATACCATAACCAAAATATTGGTTGTCCTGATGGAATCGCATGATAGTAGACATAACTACCAAAATTCGGTTGGCAAATAATTCGGTTGATGCAACCAAACTGTATTGTGTGTACATGTGCCGATTTCTGTCTATCTTTCAAGGGACTGCCTGGTTGCCTTTTGTCTAAGCCAATGGTTGCTTGTGGATAATGGGGCACCAATACATATATGCAAATTCTTTGAGAATTTTTAATGTCGTCCCTTTCATAGCAAGTTAATCAGCTTTGCTGTTCGTTATGTCCAGGTACACGTATGAGCTGTATGTTAAGGCCGAGTTAGACAATCGAAACCGTAACCTAACTTTGGCGCTAACGTACATTGCCGCTGGATTTGATTCCATATCAAAAGTTTTGCATAAATGTCTAATTTTTGTTGTTTTGCTGATTTTGTTTGCAAATTCACGTAAACGTACCGTCCAAATCAAATTTCTGCACATTTCAGCCGTCCGTTTACGTTTCGTTTTAGTTGGCTAATCGTTTTAAACGCTACGGAAGCGTCACGGTTACATTTGCCTAACCCAGCCTTAAACTGATGAGGCATCTCGTTAAGAGATCTGAGGGCTGTTTGTGAATTTAGGGATGTAGCCTCCAGAGAATTGATGACAACCTGACTGTCCGAGTAAATAACAATACCAGTGATGATCACTTTGTTGTGGCTCAGACTTGGCGATTTGTCTAATTGCCATTATTTCTGCTTGATAGACATTTCGGGAATCTGATAGTCTGTGAACTATATCAAGAGCGCGTTCCTTACAGTTTACTTCGAAGCCCACCTTATTATCAAGCTTCGAACCATCCGTTTAGAAGTGGATGGTTCAAAGCCCACGTGGTTTCTACGAGGGCGGCCCCAAAATTATTACAAAAACAGCACAACAGTTTTAGGAAACTTTTCTTTATTTCTCATCATAATCAACTTGTATCTCGATACATTTTTCTATCGGTTTTCAATAGGTTTGAGCAGACTCCACCAACGTAGAATCCAGCTCAATTGATCGACCACTGGGGTGTTCGTCTTGGCGGCTCGTACGACCCCATTTAAACTCTGCCACCCAATATTTTATAGTTGTAAATGAAGGAACAGACGCCTCCAAAGTAGATTCTATCTCGTCATCTATATGTCAGGTCGGCTAGTTTTGGCATTGCCCTTGTATTACCTGGTGTTCTGCCAACCCATTCCTCTGTGTCAGGTATCTTAGTGGTGATGTTCCCCTCGAATGTGTACACCGTGGGTATATAGTCCACTCGGTCGGTAACCACAGCCCTACACTGTGATATTCTCATGTGACCGTAGTTCTTGTTCCTTCAACTTGATAGACAGTTTAACTTTAATGCCGCTCTGGTTGCAACTTATCTCGCCACAATAGCAATCGGCAGTAGATGAGGTAGGACTTGCAGAGAGACTCGGTCGCTATAGTCCTTGAAGCTCCGCTTATGCATAGGCAGGCAGTTCTCCGAATCTTTGACAATTGGTTAGTCATCACACCACAATGTCGTACAGTAGTATTGGGCGAACTTCTGCTATATATATTCAATGTATGATTTTAGTAGATAAGCCCCACCACGACCCTACAGCCTTCCTGCAAGAATATAAAGCGACGTAGGCCTTCCTTACACGTGCATTGGGTCTAAATGATTTCCTATCTAGAATTATTCCTAGAAATGTTGCACTCTCAGAAAAGACCAGCTCTGTTCCATTTACCAAAGGAGGGTCCATATGTGGGACTTTATTTTTCCTAGTAAAGAGAATAAATTCTGTCTTGTTTGGGTTAAGGCCCCAAGCGCTGCTTCTGGTCCATCTAGTCAATTTTGTACAGAGTCACCTGTAGGATGTCTCTGAGGACGTCGAGGAATTTGCCAGTTACTGCGACTGCCACGACATCCGCATATGCCAAGACTTTGCAGCCACAACGTTCCACAAAGATTTAACAGGATTCCATTCATCGCTAAGTTCCAAATTAGGGGAGACCGTACTCCTCATTTTGGGTCCCTCTGTTTACAAACCATGTTCGAGTTGTGGACCCAAGAGCTTCGAATTAGTCTAATCAAGCTTGAGTTCACCCTTAGATGTGACACAGCCGCAATACCGCATCTGAATGAATGTTGTTAAAAGCCCCTTCGGTGTCAAGGAAGCCACCATAGTGAATTCCTGGAAATGCCCTGCACAAGTTAGTTCAGGGCAGATTCAGTTCCCCGACATGAGTTTTGTATCCAGTTTTTCGCTAATTGAAGAATCTAAAAGTATTTGCAGACCTTTCAATAAGATGGAGAATGGGCTAATTGGCCTGAAGTCCTTTGGCCTGAAGTCCTTTGGCCTAGTGTGTGATATCTTTCCCGCTTTGGATATGGATATCACTTTGGTATCCCTCCATCGTTTGGGGATATATAAGAGTTTGACACAGCCTTAAATTTTCTGCATTCCTGATGGACTAATGTTGTCTGGTCCAGGTGATTTAAAGGGCTCAAAGATCTTAATCATCCACTTCATTCTGGATTTTTCAGTCAACAACCTAACGATGTTTGCAGTCCACTCGCTCTCTTGTTGGCCCTGCTGTTTCTCGAGTTCTGTCGGTGAGTTCCCCAGGAAATGCGTGTCGAGCAGTATTTTCAGCGACTACTCGCTGTTTTTTTGTCCAGTTATTGACCTCATCCTGCAGGTAACCCACTGTACAGCGTGTAACTTCTGCAGTCTTGCGGCGGCTGAAACCTTTTCCACTTCTTTGCAGTAGGTGTACCGAAGGTAAACGCCTTTGCTCTTTCCTAAGCTCCTTCTAGATGTTGGGTTGCTCTTTATAGGCATTCCAGACATTAGTGACCTTATTAGGTTTGGGCTTGTTGAATAGCTTGTTGGATATATTATTCCTAGCCTTTAGCTCAGAAGTCCATCATTGTGGTTTAATTTTACTCTTGTACCTTGGTTTTGGACAGGCTTCTTCAGGGGAACTATTGAATGATGTATTGATGTGATCGACCAGATGATCCAGACCGACTATGTTCAGAAGTTTAGAGTTGGGAACTTTTTTTTAAATTCTTCTCATATATGTATGTGCCACTTTGTCTTCTTACATTTATGTAATGTTTAGGTACTTTTTCAGTGAGTTTGTACCCGTATAAAGGAGGCCAGACAATAGGTGGTCGTCCAGTAAATTCCAAATTTTGTCTGACAGGGAGTCAGTAGCGAACTGGATGGATGGATACTTGTTGACCCAAGAAGAAGAAGAACTTTTAATCTAGAAAGTAGCTAGTGTAGATGTCATTCCAAACTGAATTATACATTTTTGTAATCAGGATTTTGAACTCCTTTCTTTTTTATCCCTTTTATTTTTTGGGACTAAAACAGACAAATGCATAAATAGGCATAACTAATTTATGTGCGAATATATTACACTTCCCTCCCACCAATTCACATTGATTGGGTGAGCATTTCAACATGCCATTAAAAATTGAGTTTAAAAATGCAAAACGAGAAGCACACAAAGTTTTACATACATATACATTCGAGTATTTATGAGTGTCGGTGTGTGTGTGCAGGTTATTGCTTTATAATCTATAAAAAACCTTAAAATTTGCATAGGAAAAACATATACATGGAATATAGTGTTATACATAAGTAGTCCATTTTATGCGACAAATATTAGTTTTTAAATTTGCATAATGCACTCGATGCCACTAAAAAGACAATATAAGCAAGATTTAGCTTAAACACTTTAGTTTTTCTTAAATTAATTACAAAACCTGTTTAACGCTAAAAACATCTGTTGATTTTAGGCGATTATGAAAAAATATTCGATTTAGCCAATAGGCAAAATATATTCTTGGAATTTTTATTTTAGATTGAAAACAAACGACGAAGTAGTCGTGAAGTATAATATCGCTCAAAAAGTAGAATTTTAAGACACAAAAATTAAAACGTACATTGTTTACGATTATGTATTTTTTAAATTCCTTATTCTCTTCAAAAAAATGAAGTCCATGTTTTTTTGTTACAATAAATCCAAAGTTATATCTTAATCAGTGTTCAGAAAAAACAGTACGTTATAGAAACGGTTCCTTCAGAGAACACTAACTTTAAAAAATGCGCTCTCTAGTGCGTAAATATGTATGTCTTATCGAAAGGGAACCTCGTATGGGGGCTATATCAAAGTATGGACCGATATGCCCCATTTTAAATAGGGATCGTCCCTGGGATAAGAAATAACTCTGTTCCAATTTTCATTAACATTGCTTCATATTTGCGATCTGTGGTGTCGAATATAAAAAAGAACGGAATGTCGGAAAATTCAAAGACGACTTACAATTTCACAATTTGAAATTTATAGCTGTAGGTTAGCTCTAACTGTAGGATAATCGGAGATTGTGGAATTGGCCGTTAGCCATGTCACAAATACAAAAAAATGCAAAAAGTATTTTTGGAATGTATAACTTCAAATGGTCATAACTTTGTCTCAGTGAGTATATCTGATGACAATATTTTTCCAGATATTATGATGAGAAAGGAAATATGTGGCCCTAATATAGACCGGCTCCTAGGAAAGGATTGGGAAAAAGATCAAAAGCGGACAGAAATTTAATAAATCCCTAAATTATTTAAAAATTAATATATTTCAATTGTTCAATAACGACGTATTGACGTATTATTATCAATATTTTAACATCGTTAAAGATAACATTAAAGGTAAATCCCAAAATTCCCAAAATAAATTCGATAATTCTCAAAAACAGATTTTGTTAGTGTTTGCCCTAAATCTACTATCATAAAAGCCGGGGTCAAAAGTTTACCGTGTAACACATTACTACATATAAAAATGGTAAAGGTTTTCATATTTTAGTTTTGTGATTATCGAAAATGTAGCCAAGTTTTGTATTTTTCCTAAAAAATTGTGTAATTTGGAGAAGCGTGGTAACATAAATAACAATTTTGACTCATTACTTTTTCGAAAACATTCTCCATGAATTTGCCTTTATGGCGATTATAAATAAGTTATACATATATTATTTTTATAACTTTCTCTATATCTCCAGAATACCATATACACCTTTTTGCAAAAAAAAAATAAAAAAAATTCCTATTTTTTCATAATATAAATTGATATGGCCTATGGTACGGATATGCTAAAGGGTTTTCTAATAGGGACATTGCAATTTCGTATCTTTATGTCAACGCACCCTCAAACATTTGTAATGATCTTTCAGTGTCAAAACGTAAGTCGAAGTCAACATTTTCATCATGGTAAAGTTCACTTACGTGCAACGTTCATTAAAAATTAATACCGAAATTCTGAGTCGGTGGTCGCAACATTAAGAGGCCGTAATAATCGTCCCACCTATATACTTAGTGGATAAAATTTAATTCAAATTTTCACTTTTGGATGTTCCGGCACCAAAGAGACGACGTACCGCTCGAAGCGACGAAAATATCGCTGCCGTAAGTGTTTCCATTCAAAATGAGCAAAATCAGTCGATTCTACGTCGTTCTCAGAAATTGGGCATCTCTCAAACCACACTGTGGCGAATTTGCGAAAAGATCTTGGCCTTCATCCTTATACACGCTGAAAAAAAATATCTTCTGTAGTATGTTGTCCCAAACATATTCAGCCTGAAACATATCGGGTTTTTAAACGCGGACGCTACAAAAGTAGACCGACAGGGACAGCAAACGACGCCATATTTTTTGCCGCTCTTTTGACATTTCTCTTCAGTAAGGTTTGCCATTTCATGATGGAAAGATATACGAGCCAACGAGTCGAAATTATTAAAATTTACTACCGAAATTCGGAGTCAGTGGCCTCAACTTTAAGAGCGCGAAAAATCGAAAAATCATCTTCAGCGAATGGCTTCGTCAATAAACAAAATATGCCTTATTGGTCAGACAGTAATCCACACTTACTCCATGAGTCATCATTGCATCCCGAAAAAATTACGGTTTGGTGCGGTTTATGGACCGGCGGCATCATTCTTCTTCCGTGATGATCAAGACCGGCACGTTACTGTGAATGGGAATCGCTACCGTTCAATGATAACCGAATATTTTTGGCCCCAATTGGATGATATGGACTTGGAGGACATGTGGTTCCATCAATTTATTGGAAACCAAGATTGGAGAACGTGTTATCTCACGAAATGGTCCAGTCGATTGGCCGCCTCGGTCGTGCGATTTGACGCCGTTAGACTATTTCCTGTGGGGCTACGTCAAGTCTATGGTCTATGCCAACAAGCCAGCGACGACTGATGAACTTCGTACGAATATCGAACGTGAAATTGCATGCGGGATCGGCCGATTTATGCTTGAAAACCGTCGAAAATTGGGATCAGCGTCTGGAAGCGTGCCCGTGGTGGCCATGCAAAAGAAATCGAGTTCCATACATAATGGCATCGAACGTACTTTCACAGGAATAAAGAATTTCATTGATATCCAAAACCGTTTTTGTTTTATTTAAAAAAACTTTTGTAGCGCTCTTATTGAAAATACCGTTAGGGTACACTCTAAATATGTAATATTTGCCACAAACAAATATAATATATTTGGGTAGATATTGTTCCAATTTCTTTTTTATTTGGAACTACATATTATTTCCGAAATATTTGCATTTAAGTTTTAAAAATATATACCGATACATTAAATTTAATGCAAGTTTTAAGTTTTTCTTGCATAATTTTGAATTGAATATTTAATTATTAATAGTGAATGCTTTAAAACAAAAGTCAATACCATATTTAACTGTAAGACAAAATAAAGAAAATTTTTAACTGAAATTCGAAAAATTCAGCAAAGTTTTTAATTATTTTAAATAAAATACTTTCCGAGAAAGTTCTAAAAATATTTTTATTTTTTGTGTTTACATATTTTATGTGATAAAGTTAGTTTGCAAATATATTTTGTTGTAATATATTAACATATGCGCTCCAAATAAATTTTAATGATTTTAAAATAAAATTTATTTATTCAGAAATATCAAATATTTCATAAATTTTCAAATATATTTTGTTTCTATTCAAACATAACACAAACGTCGATTTTGCCCCGTGTAAGATCAAACTGACTCAAGAACTAAAGCCATTTGAAACGCAGAAACTTCTCCGATTGGTCTCTGGTAAAGTTATCGCTATGTCCTTAATGGAAAACCCGGTATATGTGAACGAAATTGATTTTTTTTCATATAGCTAATTTTGTTGTCAATTCAGAAAAGCTGATGTGAGAGAGATCGCAATGAAAAAACTATTTTCTTTAAATTAAAGATAATTAATCATTAAAATAAATACATTTTGTACTTAAAATATTGATAATTTCATTAATATTAAGTACATTTCCTTAGTGTTAAGTACAAACCGTCCTTATTTCAAAGATTAAGGGCGTCTTTGGCGCAAATCTTTAATTTTAAGACACAATTTTTTTTGAGCGGTGTATCCCTTATATTAACAAAATGCTAGGACAAGGTCAGGAAGAAAAAAACTCAATTATCGATTGCAGATATCGTTTAGTAGGTTGCAAACATTTTTATTTTTGAATCAGACGAAAAAAGCGAATGTTAAACATTTTGTTCACCCAAGGTGGTCAACATTGACGTCCTGCTAAAGGGCCCATATTTAAAACTTAACTTCTCTAATACCTTTTCTCCAAGTATATCATGTTTTTTTCTGGTTAAGAAACGTCCGAATTATTTCCCTATTCCCTGGCAGTGTACCGTCAGAACATTTAAAGTTGGAGTGTAACGGTAGACCGCTATCACGTAGTGCACCCCTGACGAATGGTCTTCCGGTAGTCGTTATTCTTAAAATAAAATCCCCTATACTGCGGTTTAATGTGACCTCGTGTCCTTCGGTGAATGGTTTGCAGTCAGGGGTGGGGTAATCAACTGTATTTGTATGGAACCTTGCGCTTCATCAGGTAGCATATGTTTCGCCACGCAGTCGTTGCCACAGTACAGGGGACTATGCTGTAGTGGCCGTGTATCTCTCCTATACTCGTGGGAACTATATGGATACCAAAAAAAACAAATGCCGCCTTTGGGCCATGAAGCCAACCTTACCCAGGAGGAACCTTCATGCTCCACTGTCCGTCCGTAGGTCTTGGCCCGAGCCGAGCTTACCAAACCCGATAAAAAAAAGTGCTCCCTTTTCTCACAACAAGTGGTACAGTAAAAAGGGATCGTCATGTCCGACCGTCAAAAAGCAGGCACAACGAGCAGCGAATAGTGCTCAGAGTCTTGACGAAGTTGGATGGTGCTGAGGTTTCGACTCTTACCGAGAAGCAAAAAGAGTCACTTGCCTGGGCTGAGAACATCATCAACAAACACTTCTATGAAGTAATGAGGATGGCGCCACGCCTAAAGAGAAGTAGAGACATTTGCAATCGCACACTATAGCTTAATGCCTCCCTGCTCCTAAAAAGATGCCAGGCACTCGACCAATATGCAAGGTGGCCTTAAGGGAGAGTATAGCTTTTAGAGTTGCTCAGATTTTGCAATCCAGGTTTGCCCAACCATAACACTATGCAACAAAATTTTTGTCGCAGGGCTTTGTCGATTTCTATGATCACTGCCTCATTTTGTTCATAGGTTATGTGGCTTTTCGTGAAAGTTATAAGACTTGACACTTTTTATCCCCTCTCTTTAGAAAGGAGGGTATATATCATTTGCTACGAGCCAAAAGTGTAACACATCAAAGGAGTGACCTAAGACCCTAAGTATGTTCGACGGAAATCCGTTTTGAGTCATTTGAGCAATGTCCGTCCGTCCGTCCGTCTGTGTGTCTGTCTTCTGGCTGGTGCGCACTATAACTCTCGAAAGGAGTAACCGATTGACTTCAAATTTGGTATGCGGTAATATTTTTGTCTATCTCCGGCTAAGTTCGAAGATGGGCCATATTAGTCCACTCCTTCTAGTACCTCCCCCACAAAGGGATTACTTTTTGTGAAATATTGGTTCTGTAATACCTTCTATACTACTTACTTGAATCTTCTGAAATTTCACTCATAGTATTAGTCTGTTGGTAACTAACACGTCAAGAAAAATGGGCAAAGTGGCCCCTTTTGGTACCTCCCACACAAATGGACCTTTATGTACCAAAAGTTAACAGCTTTTAACTTTAATATCAGTGCATATAAATACTTGAAATTTTGTACAGAGTAATGCTTTAATAGTACCTAGAGTCTAGAGAAAAGTGGACGTTATTGACACGTCTCTTTTGGTACCTCCCACGCAAATGGACCATTTTATACCAAAAGTCAACTGCTTATGGCTTTAATCAGTTCATACAAATACTTGAAATGTTGTACAGTGTAATGCTTTTATTGTACCTAGAATCCACAGAAAAGTGGGAGTTATTGGCTCGCCCGTTTTGGTACCTCCCACACGAATTTAAATTGATAATTATTTTAATTAAAACAAAAAAGTACATTTACAATTTTTTATGCGAGTCATGGTGAGGGGATTCATTTTACCCGACTGAACTTTCTTACTTGTTTCCGTTTTGGATTTATATGATTTAAAAAAAAGGGAAAATATTTTAATTTTTTTACAAAAATGTCATTTCAAAGTGGTTTGTGCGTGACCTTTTGCAATATTTGAATGGAATAGACGTTATTTTAGCCATTAATGGGCTGTGTGGCATGGCGCTCTATCCTGCTGAATCTAAAAATCGTTCAAGTCCATGTCTACAATCTCTGGTCACACATAATGGATGATCATGCCTCTGCAGCGCTCACCGTTAACCAAAATGCCCTCTCCGGCAGCAATTCCATAGAAATGTGCCAATCCGGACCAATTCTCTGAGGATACATTGGTTTCTCGACGTCCATCTCGCAACTGCAAATACCTAGTAGTCTGTGAGATATATCAGTACTGCTACAGATCCCATCACTCTTCGAACCATTTGTATTGAAGTGGAGACACTTGATATTTTCTTCGTGATAAAGTTCCTCTCGTAGTTGCTCACATAGACCAATTGAGGTCCCTAGTGCTACCACGGGCCCTGTTGTTTCTCTTCTCAACCAACCTGTTTCATACACAAATATATCAATAATACGAATATTGGTATCTGCCAGATCTATCGAACTTCCTAAAAAGTCCGACCATAGTATATTAAGACGTCGTTTACTCAATGCAGAAAAGGAACAGATTTGTCTAGCTACCACACAAAACTCCTGTCGGGGGAACCAACATGCTTACAATAAGGGAAAGTCTACAGAATCAGCCCTGTACGAACTTGTGAGCACTATCGAATCGTCCCTACATTTGAAAGAATTCACCATGGTGGCGTTTCTTGACATAGAAGGGGCTTTTAACAACATACACCCAGATGCGGTAATCGCGGCATTGTCACATTTAAAGTTGAACTCTAGCTTGATTAGACTAATTCAAAGACTACTCAACAGAAGACGCATAACAGCATGTCAAGGGTCCACAACTCTAAAAAGGTTTGTAAACAGAGGGACCCCACAAGGAGGAGTACTGTCTCCACTAATTCGGAACCTAGCGGTGAATTAAATCCTGCTAGATCTAGAACGTTGTGGCTGCAAGGTCGTGGCATATTCGGACGACCTGGCATTCGCAGTGAGTGGCAAATTCGAAAACATCCTCCGAGATATTCTACAGGTGGATCTGAACAAGTTGGCTAGATGGGCCAGAAGCGGCGGTTTTGGTGTTAACCCAAACAAGACAGAATTGGTTCTCTTTACTAGGATGAATAATGTCCCTCATGTGGACCCTCCTCCTCGGATAAATGGAACAGATCTGTCTTTTCTTAAAGTGCAAAATTTTTAGGAATAATTTTGGATAGGAAACTGTCATTCAGACTAAACGTACTGGAACGTGTAAAGAAGGCCAACATCGCCCTATATTCCTGCAGGAAGGCTGTAGGGTCGCGGTAGGGCCTCTCTCCTAAAATTGTCCATTGGATATATATAGCAGTGGTTCGTCCAATACTGTTATAGGGCATTGCGGTATGGTGGACGGCAACTGACAAACTAACTATCACAAACCTGCTATCAAGGGTTCAGAGAACTGCCTGTCTGTGCATAAGCGGAGCGTTAAGGACTACAGCGACTGAGTCTCTACAAGCCCTTCTCCATATTTTGCCGATTAATGTTGTGGCGAGAGAAGTTGCAACCAAAGCGGCACTAAGATTAAACCGCCTATCAATGTGGAGGTACTAGAACTACGGTCACATGAGGATATCAAAGTGTAGTGCTATGGTAACCGACCGAGTGGACTATATATCAACGGTGCGCAGCTTTGAGAGGAACGACATCACTATGATACCAGCCAGGGATGAATGGGATGACAGAATACCCGGAAATAGAAACCATCTCCACTTCTATACGGATGGTTCGAAGCTTGGTGAAAAGGTTGGCTTCGGAGTACACTGTGAAGAACTTAATTTGGATATAGCTCACAGACTACCAGATACTTGCAGCGTATATCAAGCCAAAATAATGGCAATATGGGAAGTCGCCAAGTGGCTGAGTCGGAACATAGTAACCAACACTGGCGTTGTCATTTACTCGGACAGCCAGGCTGCCATCAATTCTCTGGAGGACACATCCCTAAATTCACAAATAGTCCTCGACTGCCGCAGATCTCTTAACGAGATGGCTGAGCAGTTTAATATACACCTCATATGGGTGCCTGGGCATAGGGATATCCCGGGGAACTGCAAAGCCGATGAACTTGCTAGGAAAGGGACGACTTTACAAATTCTCGAAGAATTTGCATATATTGGTGCGCCACTATCCACGTGCAAGCTTTGGCTTAGGCAAGAGGCAATCACGCAGTCCAACGACAGATGGACACAAATCGGCACCTGTAGGGTAGCTAGACAAATCTGGCCAAGGTATGACCTGAGAAAGTCAAAATATCTCCTCGCACTGGAAAGGAAGAGATTATCTACGTTAGTATCAGTTCTGACGGGACACTGCCTGATCGGCGAACACGCCAGAAGATTGGGTATTAACTCCAATGACTTCTGCAGAAGCTGTGGAGATGAGGAAGGAGTGGAGAGCATTGAGCACTTGCTATGCGACTGTCCCGCTTTGAGTAAACGACGACTGGACCTACTGGGGTCGGCCATTCTAGGCAGCCTAACAGATCTTTCCAGTACCAATATTCGTCCTATCGATACATTTGTATATCAAACAGGTTGGTTTCGATGAAGGGCGTTTTAGCCCGTGGTACCACTAGGGACCTAAACTGGTCTGTGTGAGCTGAAGAAATAAAAAAGAAAACGGCTGCCACCCTAACCTAAACCTACCACACAGGTGTAAATTTCTGCCCACCTCTCATTGAACATCCTGACTGCCTCGTGCCTAAGCCAACGTTAGCATGAGGACAGTGGAGCACCAATATATGCAAATTCTTCAAAAAAATCAATTTCGTGTCTTTCCTATCAAATTAATCGGCTTTGCAGTTCCCCGGATATCCCTATGCCCAGGTACCCATATGAGGGACATATACTCGTAGCATTCAGAGATTTAATGGCAACGTGGCTATGCATATAGCTGGTAGCCTGTGAGCTATATTAAGAATAAGTTCTTTATTGTTTAATCTGAAGGCAATTTTCCCTATCGAGTTTCTATTATCTGTACAGAAGTGGAGATGATTGATATTTCCTGGCAGTTTGCCAAACCTTTCCCTGGCAGGCATTTTATTGGTAGACTTCCTCTCTAAGGTACACACCGATGGTATATAGTCCACTTAGACGGCTACCATTGCACTACAATTTGATATCCTCATGTGTCCGTAGTTCCTGTATCTCTACATTGATAGACACTTTAATCTTTATGATGTACAATATCAATCTTCGACCATATGTCGCTGTAGTCCTTAAAGATCCGCTGATGCTCAGACTGGTAGTTTTCTGAACCTTTATTAGTTGACTGGTGATGGATCGCGTTTCAGTCGCCTTCCAATAGCATTGATCGATCTGCTTTTTCTTATATAAAATTATGTCATGCAAGATGCCCGATCCTATGTCATGCAAGATGCCCGATCCTACAGCTTTCCTACATGAATATAAGACTACATTGGTCTTCCTTACCCGTTCGAATACATTAATTCTGAAGGACAACTTTCTATCTAGGATTATACCTAGAAATTTTGCACTTTCAGAAAATACTACTTCAGTTCCATTTAAACTAGGAGCATCCACATATGAAACCATATACTTCCTGGTATGGATAACCAATTAAGTCTTATTTGGGTTAACACCCAAATGGCTCTGAATGATCTGGGACTTCTTCAGTTTATTCAGAGCAATCTGTAGAATGTATCTGAGGATATTGGGGTATTTTCCAATTACAGATACAGGATTGTAATAACCGCTAGAAACTACAGTTCTCCTCCCTAAGCTGGTTCGCTGTGCATACAGACTTTGTTCAGATTGTTATGCGTCTTTTGTTGAGCAAATGCTGAATTAGTCTAATCAAGCTTAAAAGCGTACTTCCCTGCACTTTGGCCAACAGGAAAGACTATTTTGTTTTCTTTATTAAACACCAAAACAACCGCAAAAATCGCCTAGTATTGAAATCTTGAACTCATCTTGAGATCAGATGAATGACACTCACACACATCGAATAAAATACGCATCAATTGGAAACACGTTTAGAACGTGTATCAGATCAATCATTGCAGAAGCGACAAAGGGGTCGCAAACAAAGCCAAGGCGTGATCGCTTCAATTGTTAATTTTTTCTCCCCCTCATATATCGGCGCTTCTTTTGCATTATATGTTTATTTATTCCGAAGTCGAAGAACTGACAAGAATCATTATTTGATTAAGCGTTCCAGTGAGCGATTGCGTTTTTTCCGAGGTATCGACAATTTGATTTGTTAACATTGATTTGTTGTTGTTTTTGGTGTTTGTTGGGTTGTTTGACTTAATTAACATTTCAACAACACATGGGACAGACAAAAAAAAATGAATATGTTTCGTGAATATTTTGTATAATGAAATTGAAAGTATTTATTTTATTTTTTGATTGTCAGATGGGTGGTCAGTTTTGTTTTTTGTAATTCTTACTGTTATTGTATTGGATGATAATATTAATGGGTGTTCCTTATACAATTAGAGGTATTCAGAAATGGTATGTATTTCGTTTTTCCGATCGGGTAAGAATCGCTTTTTGAGTCGAAGTAGTCGTGTCCGTCTGTCTATCCATCTGTCCATAAACCTATCCGAGTATTTTATACCCTCCACCATAGGATGGGGGTACATTCATTTTCTCACTCCGTTTGTAACACTTCTAAATATTGATCTGAGACCACATAAAGTATACTCGTATATATTCTTAATCGTCGTAAAGTTCTAAGATGATTTAGCCATGTCCGTCTGTCCATCCGTCCGTCTGTTGTAATCACGCTACAGTTCGTAATAATAGAGCTAGGTTGATCAAATTTGGTAGAAAAATTTCTTATAGTTGCAGGTTGTTTGGGATTGCAAATGGGCCATATGGGTCAATGTTTTGATATAGCTCCCCAATAGAGGTCGATCCAAAATACGGGTTTTGAGCCATAGATACCACATTTTTAAAGCAATTTAGCAGAAACTTTGCAGCTTGTATTATATTTTGACAAGAATTCATCACAGAAAAACTTTTACAAATCGGTTAATATTTTGGTCTAGTCACCAGTCACCCTATAGAGGTCGCTCCAAAATATATGTATTTAAGCCATAAATTCCATATTTTCTAAGCATTTTTACTGAATCTTTGCCGTTTGTATTTAATTAAGACAAGAAGTCATCACTGTAAAAACTTTTTAAATCAGTTCATATTTTGTTATAGTCCACCTATAGATGTCGCTACCAAAAATGCTTATTTAAGCCATAAACACCACATTTTCTAAGAAATTTAGCAAAAACTTTACAGTTTGTATTCTATTTTGGCAATAATTCTTCTCAATATAATTTACACAAATCAGTTTTTATATTGTTGTGGTCCACGTGTAGATCTAGTACTCAAATATGCTAATTTAAGCCATAAATACCAAATTTTTCAGCGATCTTTTGTATACCCACACTGTGGCCCAGGGTATTATGAGTTTGTGCATTTGTTTGTAACACCCAGAAGTAGAAGAGATAGACCCATCGTTTATTATACCGATCGACTTGGAATCACTTCCTGAGTCGATTGTACCATGTCCGTCTGTAGATGTATCGTTGTAATCAAAGTGCAGGGCGTATTTATGGTCCGATTGTGATGAAATTTAGCAGAGAACTCTTTTATGGCCCAAGGACGATCCCTATTGAATCAGTCAAAATCGGTTCAGATTTCGATATAGCCCCTATATATATGTTACACCCGATTTGACACGTAAGCGCTGTAGAAACTATATTTATACCCTACACCACACTGTGGTACAGGGTATTATGACCCTGTAATCGGTTCAGATTTAGGTATATGCCCCATATATATGTTAGCCCCGATTTGACATTTAAGCGCTGTAGAGACTGTATTTTATATCCGATCACAGCGAAATTCGGCAACTAAGAGGTTTCTTATTACATGAAGGAATACTGCCAAATTCGGAGAAAATCGGTTCAGATTTAGATATAGCCCCCATATATATGTTAGCCCCGATTTGACATCTAAGCGCTGTAGAGACTATATTTTATATTCGATCAGTACGAAATTCGACAGAAAGAGGTTTCTATTTTACATGAATGAGTATTCAGGGAAAATCGATTCATATTAATATGTATATAACCTCCATATATATGTTCCTCCTGATTTGGTTATGTTCCATGGATTTGGTTACAAAGCGCTATAGAAGTTGTACTTTACTCCCGATCATTACAAAATTCTCCAAAAAGATGTTTCTCAATTTAGGAACGAATATTGCTTAATTTAACGATTATCGGTTCAGAATTAGATATATCCACATATATATGTTCTTACTCAATTACCAATTATTCCAAATTATTATGGCAATGACCCTTATCGCATTGTTAGGGAGGTGTAGGGTATTATATAGTCGGCCCCGCCCGACTTTCTGCCTTTCCTTACTGGTTTCTATCAGATCAGTAAGAAATTTGGCAGAGAGAGTTCTTTTATTACATGAATTAACTCTGCCAAATTCGGGGAAATTCAGTTCAGATTTAAATATAACCCACATATATATGTTTCACCCGATTTGACATGTAAGCGCTGTAGAAACCGTATTTTATAGAGGTTTCTTATTACATGAATGAACACAGTCAAATTTGGGGAAAATCGGTTTAGATTTAAATATATTCCCCATATATATGTTACACTCCATTAAACATGTAATCGCTGTAGAAACTGTATTTTATATCCGAGCAGTACGAAATTCGACCGCCAAATTCGGAGAAAATAAGTTCAGATTTAGAATTAGGCATTTGATTTTACTTTGTCCAGTAGCTTCTTGTAAAAGTTGATTTGGGGAAAATCGGTTTAGATTTAAATATATTCCCCATATATATGTTACACTCCATTAAACATTTAATCGCTGTAGAAACTGTATTTTATATCCGAGCAGTACGAAATTCGACCGCCAAATTCGGAGAAAATAAGTTCAGATTTAGAATTAGGCATTTGATTTTACTTTGTCCAGTAGCTTCTTGTAAAAGTTGATCCACATCTCAATATAAACCTCCATATGATTGTCCCCCGAACTTAACATATTGGCGGTGTAGGTGTCAATATTTACAAGATTACAATTGACGAGTTTGGATTTAGAAATTCGTACTCTATTAAATTTTTAGGGACTATATAATGGATTGATATAGTCCCTAAAAATTCCTCCAGTCGGCCCCGTCCGTCTTTAGTCTTTTCTTACAGGTTTTTCTATGTGTGTATTTAGTAAATAGATTAGCATTTCGAGCAAGGTCCTATAATTTCAAATTAATTTATACTTAGATCCCACTTAAAAAACTTTTTTTTTTAAATTAAAAACGGATACAAATCTCATTGGCCAAACCTCCGGAAGCGAATGCTCAAATACATTCGATATATCTCAATAAATACCGGTATGTGTATGCAGATGAGGCCGCCGCCTCCCACTATACACATATACCTATACAAAGATACCCATAAAATTGATTAATAGCCCCCCGCAATTAGATACTTTCAAATGTATCTAATATCTTAACGACTTTGCGGTTAAGTTATACCCTTACCCCTAATATATTACTTTATTTAATTTCATTTTGTTTAACCACGTGCGTTTTATTAATGGTTCTGTAAACGTTGCTAATAAATAAATACAAGTGAATATTTCATTTCAAACCAAAAAACAACGAGAATAGAGAAATAATTGAAATATTTATTAGCTGAGTATACTCGAACTTGTAGCTTAAGTATTTGATCCAACAATAACCATATTTGAATAAGTAAATACGAGTATGTATGGTATGGTACTCGTACCTGTACTCATCGCATGTGGAGATTTATTTATCATTTTTTCAATACGGAAATCATATACGGGTTTAGAAATAAATGTAACTTGTTGATTGTGGGCCACTTGACAATTTGTTATTTTAACATGTTAATGGAATGGAATTCTAAAGTAGCTATTGACGTCAGTGAAGGGTAATTATCACTTGGCGGGGGCGTTCAAGAGACTAGATTTGTTATTTCTTATATGGAATAAATGTCCAGAAAAATGGACCATTCTACTTTATTCTACTTTAGCGAAGTTTTTGATACTTTATTGCTTTATTAGTTTTGTTTTCTTAATTGTTCAATTGTATACACTTTTTGTGTGAGAAATAAAAATTTCAAAAAAAAAAAGTAAAAGCGCTAATTTCGGCCATGTCGAATCTTATATACCCTCCACCATGGATAGCATGTGACCTCACAAAATAACTCAAACCTAAAGAAAATAACACCGAAAAACACAAAAAACATGTAGTAGATGAGAACAGTAGGAATCACAACAAGTTAGATGCTATATCTAAATATGGACCGATATCGCCCATTATCAATCCCAAGTTACCTGCAGCTTTAAGAAGTATCTGTACCAAATTTCAGCCACCTACACGGGGCAAAATCGCCTTTTTTGATATGTTTGAATCGAAAGAAAATATATTTGGAACACAAATTTTTAAATGTTATATATTTCTGAGTAAATAAATTTTATTTGAAAATCAATAAAATTTACTTGGAACGCATATATTAATATATTACAAGAAAATATGTTTGCAAACTAATTTTCTCAAATAAAATATGTATTTATATACAAATAAAATTATTGTTTAGGAATATCTTCAAATATATTTAATTTATAAAATATTTTCAAAACTTTGGTGAATTTTTCTAATTTAATTTTTAATTTTTTAGTATTTCATGTCAGCATTTCTTGTCAATCCTTCGAATAAATTATTGTTATCCAAAATTATACGATTTCAATTTACGAACAATAATAATTTCTAGAAAATTATCATTAAATTGCTGTAAAACTTAACACAATCAAGGTTCGATATATTTTTGGAATACTTAAATTTAAATAAATCTTTGTTTCGGAATTAATAATCCTAAATAAAAAGTATTAGGATGGAAACAAAAATTTGTTTAGAACAACATCTTCCCAAATATATAATTTTTGTGTGTACCAAGTATTATATATTTAGAGTGTACCATAAACATTTATATGTTTCAAGCCGAATATGTTTGGGACAATATACTACAGAAGGGATTTTTTTCAGCGTGTAGCTCAAGTATTATGAATTGTAGCGTGATTACAACAGACGGACGGGTGGACGGATGGACATGGCTAAATCGTCTTAGAATTTTAAGACGATTAAGAATATATATACTTTATGGGGTCTCAGATCAATATTTAGAGGTGACAAAATGAAGATACCCCCATCCTATGGTGGAGGGTATAAAAATGTTTAATTAAATCATCCCACTTAAAAAGATTATTTTCTTTGGGGATGATTTAAAGCAATATAAAGTTTAAAAGCTAAAATTTCGGCCAAACCGGTTGCGAAATATTTTCTCTAGAACGTGAGAAGTGTAACCGGAATTGACCATTATATGGGGGCTATATCAAAGCATGGACTAATATGACGTATTTTCACTAGTGACGATTTAATACTGCATAAAGTGTAAACGCTTAAAATTTAAACAAATTGTTTGTGAAATATGTTCTCTAGAGCGTCAAAAACTCTAATCGGAAGGAACCTCTATATGGGGGCTATACGAGTATTAAAACATGGACCGATGTGTCTCATTTTCAGTTGGTACGATTAAATGCCACACCCAGGAATATAATTGGTTGGAATTCGATAGTAACAAAAATTATATTGCATACACCGTGTGCCGGTTATAATTATATATAAATTGTTGAAACAACAATAATAACATGGATACGATCAAATCGAAATGCTTGCAACTAAATTTATGGTGGTATCAATCGAATTAAGATTGTTTTTTCATTGACACTCGGTTAGTTGCGGTAACTACTTTTAAACTTTCATTAGTACCATGTGATCGATATTTGGTTGTGACAACGAATGATTTATTCTTAACAACAGAAATTGTATCAATACACCAAAGATTATTATTTCAACTACAACAACAGAAAAAATATTAATAAAAAATCATTTTTTGGTTATCCCAATCATTTCCCAAATTTAGAATAATTAAATGATTTTTGGGAAAGATTGGTTGCTGTTCTTTTGCTGATATATGACAAACAAAAAAATATTATTCGACAAAAATAAATCTTCAACATTTTGTTCAAGAACGGTATATGTATTCGAATATAATCTCATGGGGATAATAATGTGTGTAATGCAAAATATGTTGTGCAAAATGTTTTACATAAATAAACTAGTAAGGAAAGGCAGAAAGGAGCCGACTATATAATACCCTAACCCTCCCTAACAATGCGATAAGGGACATTGCGAAAATAATTTGGAATAATTGATAAATGGGTAAGAACATATATACATATGTGGATTAGGCCTGGTCGATTTGTGGGCAGGCAAAAAAAGTCGCCATTGCTCAGTGAAAATCGTATTCTAGGGATCAAAATAAGAAACGAAGGAACCATACCTCTAAAACGAATTCTGATGTCCCGAAATTTGGGTCGAACTTTTGGGTAGGGGCAAATTTTGAAAAATCCCACTTTAACCCATTTAGAGTGCTCCAATAGAGTCCAAATGTATGACCGACCTCCACTAACTTTGGAGGCCCGACCCACCCATGCCAGTGTCACACCCCCTGGAACCCCCTGGGGGTTCCATACATGTGGACTCGATTGGAGCACTCTAAATGGGTCAAAGTGGGATTTTTTCCGGGACATCAGAATTCGTTTTAGAGGTATGGTTCCTTCGGCAAAGTTTCTTATTTTGATCCCTAGAATACGATTTTCACTGAGCACTTCACTGAGTGGGGGTCGGTCATACATTTGGACTCGATTGGAGCACTCTAAATGGGTCAAAGTGGGATTTTTTCCGGAACATCAGAATTCGTTTTAGAGGTATGGTTCCTTCGGCAAAGTTTCTTATTTTGATCCCTAGAATACGATTTTCACTGAGCAATGGGCGATTTTTTAATCGACCCGCCCTAATGTGGATATATCTAATTCTGAACCGATAATCGCTAAATTAAGCAATATTCGTTCCTAAATTGAGAAACATCTTTCTGGAGAATTTTGTAATGATCGGAAGTAAAGTAAAGTGTAACCAAATCAGGAGGCACATATATACATATAGAAGTTATATATAAATCTGAATCGATTTTCCCTGAATACTCATTCATGTAAAATAGAAACCTCTTTCTGTCGAATTTCGTACTGATAAAATACAGTCTCTACAGCGCTTAGATGTCAAATCGGGGCTAACATATATATGGGGGCTATATCTAAATCTGAACCGATTTTCTCCGATTTTGGCAGTATTCCTTCATGTAAAAAGAAACCTCTTTTTGCCGAATTTCGTACTGATCGGATATAAAATACAGTTTCTACAGCGCTTACATAACAAATGTATGGGGGCTATATTTCTCCCAAATTTGGTATTGTCTCTAAGTGTATCACGAGACTACTCTCTGTCAATTTTTGTACAAATCGCTTCAAAAATGTTGCTTATATAGTGCATATATGCCAAATCGGAGGTACATATATATGGGAGCTATATGTAAATCTGAACCGATTTTAACCAATTCAATAGGGATCGTCGTTGAGATCGGACCATAATTGCGACCTGTACTTTGATTACAAGAATACATCTACAGACAGACAGACATACGGACATAGCTAAATCGACTCATAAAGTGATTACAAGTCGATTGGTATAAACTACGAAAATGGTGGCTAAAATTATCTGTTGTATGTTGCCACAACCAACTGTTTTAAAAAATTGGTTGTTCTGACAATTTGTCAGTCATATACTACCTACAATTAACTAAAAACTGTTTTCATTAATTTTTAATCTATTTATTGAACAAAAGCAATTCATAACAAAATTAAAAATCCCATATTACAAATTCATCACTATTATGAGATGTGGAAATAATTGACACACATTTTAGTAAACGAAAAAAAACACAAAACTTCTATGCAAAAATCGCTTAACCCTGTGCTTTCAATTTCATGATTGTTGCTTTTATTTTTTATTTATATAAAACATTTTGAACACATATTCTGCATTCCACACATTATTATCCACACGAGATTATTTTTGATTACCTATCCCGTTCTTAAACAAAATGTTGAAGATTTTTTTATGTTGAGTAATTTTATTTTTTGATTGTCATGTATCAGCAAAAGAACAGCAACCAATCTTTCGGCTGTATTTCCCAAAATACATTTAATTATTCTAAATTTGGGAAATGATTGGGATAACCAATAAACGATTATTTATTAATATTTTTCTGTTGTAGTAACCAATTATTCGTTGCAATAATAATCTTTGGTCTATTGATACAATTTCTGTCGTCAAGAATAAAACATTGGTTGTCACAACCAAAAATCGATCATACGGTACTATAATGCAAATTTAAAAGTAGTTACCACAACTAACCGAGTGCCAATGAAAAAAACAATCTTAATTCGATTGATACAACCATCGATTTAGTTGCAAGCATTTTCATTTGATCGTACCCATGTTATTATTGTTGTTTCAACCATTTATTTATAAACACAACCGACAGACGGTGTAGGCAATATACTTTTTGTTGCTAGTACTATTTTTTTTATTGTTACAATCGAATTCCAACCAATTATTTTCCTGGGTGTATATATTCGTATATTGGGGATTCCATGTCATATGAGAGCATTTTTAAAACCGATATCTTCTGATCGGGATGAAACTTGCACCAAGTTTAGTCCCATTGGATAGTAATTATGACACAAAATTTCAACCAGATCGGTTAGGGACTGCCGAGTTGGAGGGTGTTGAATTTGGCCAAACGGCCTTTTTTGCCCATCCGTATAACTAATTAACAATTGTATTTAGCAGATTTTGTCTAAAGTATATTCGATAGATTTTTCTTCGATCTTTGAAAAAAAACATATACAATTGCAAAAATAATGTCTGTGAATTTTTTTTTTTGTCAATTTTACACTTGATTTTGCATTTTTTCCAACAACTATATTTAAAACGGAAATTTAGTAACTGTTAAAACAATTGGAAAAAAATTGATTTAAAAAACGTGTTTTGCTGGCACAAAAAACCATAAAAATAAAAAGCATCCTAACGAAGGAAACAATGCACTTGCAAAATGTCCATGGATAGAAATAAAAAAAATTTTCATATTTTTTATTTTGGCAATTTTGTTCGGGAGGTACCAAAAGGGGCATGGAAATAACGCCCATGTTTTAATATAATATGGGTACTATAAAAACTTTATACTGTACAAAATTTGACGTGTTTGTATGTACAGGAATCGAAGTTATGAGCCGTTAATTTGTTTCCAAAATGGTCCATTTGTATGGGAGGTACCAAAAGTGGCGTTGTAATAATGCCCATTTTGCACGGGACTATAGGTACTGTAAAATAACTACACTCCACAAAATTGTACGTATTTGTATAGACTGTAATCAAAGTTATACGCACTTTTGTGAAAAATGGTCCATTTGTATGGGAGGTACCAAAAGGGGCGAGGCAATAGCGCCCATTTTTTACGGGACTGTAGTTACTATAAAAGGATTACACTTCACAAAATCTAAAGTATTTGTATGGACTGGAACCAAAGTTATAAGCCGTTAAATTTTTTTGCAAAATGGTCTATTTGTATGGGAGGTAGCAAAAGGGGCGTGGCAACTCTGCCCATTTTTCTCAATAGTAGTACAAAAGTTATGAGATAATCCATATTTCACTAAATGTTGACCCTTTGTGGGGAAGGTACTCGAAGGAGTGGACTAACATAGTCCATCTTTGACCTGAGACAGAAAAATATATTGACACATACCAAATTTTAAGTCAATCGGTTAATCCTACCGAAAGTTATCGTGCGCACCAACCAGGCAGACAGACGGACATTCCTAAAATGAGTTAAAATGGCCCAAAATGGATTTCTGCCAAATTTTCTTGGGGTCTCTCGGGCATTCCATCGATATATTACTTATATCCCGGTTCTCTTATTTCTACCAAAAGTGCTATAATTTCTACATTTATCTATAGATTTTCTTCAAATATGCATTTTTTCTTCTTTAGAATGCCAGCTTCCAAAAATTGGAACAAACTATCTTTTCGAATTTTTTATGGTTTCTTTCGTGCAAGCAAAAACGATTTTTTTGAAAAAAATCTAATTTTTTCTTATTATTTTAACGACAGTTACGTGAAAGTGTCATTAATAACATTTGTAGTCTTCATAATTTCCTTTTATTTAAAGTATATCTGGGCTTTATCGAGTATATACAAAAAATAAATGGTCCAAATACTAAAGACACCTTACAAGAAAATGGGAATTTGAAAGAAATTTTAAAAAAAAAAATTACCATAAACATTTTTTTTAATAAAGGGTGGTTTTTTGATCAGCATAATCGACCAAATGTGTCCACAATCGGGAGAATTGTGCGCAAATTGCAGAAAACCGGGTCTGTAGGAGATGTGAAAACACCTGTGCATGCTCGCCCAGTTCGTTTGCGGCTTACGGGCTGGCGACGTCATCGGGCCATACTTCTTCAAAACGAGGCCGGTCAGGCAGTTACTGTGAATGGTGTTCGCTACCGTGAGATCATAACGAATTTTTTATGGCCCGAATTGGAAGATATGAATGTGGACGATATGTGGTTTCAACAGGACGGTGCCACTTACCACTCAGCTAACGAAACAATGGCTCTATTGCGCAACAAAATCAATGGCCGTGTTTTCTCACGTCGTGGCGATGTCAATTGGCCGCCAAGATCATTTGATTTGACACCGTTGGACTTCTTTCTTTGGGGTTATTTGAAAGAAAAGGTGTACGTCGATAAGCCAGCAACAATTCAAGAGCTAAAGGATGAGATAATTCGGCACAAAAGTCATAGAACCTCAATTATGCTTCAGCGTAATCGAAAATTTGGACCATCGGATGGAGGTGTGCCGCCGAGGTCGCGGCGGCCATTTGGCCGATATTTTGTTCCATTGAACCATACCAATATTATCATAATAAAACCAGTAAGGAAAGGCAGAAAGTCGGGCGGGGCCGACTATATAATACCCTACACCTC
This sequence comes from Eudasyphora cyanicolor, assembly GCA_963930755.1. Taxonomy (NCBI): domain Eukaryota; kingdom Metazoa; phylum Arthropoda; class Insecta; order Diptera; family Muscidae; genus Eudasyphora; species Eudasyphora cyanicolor. The sequence goes on along the minus strand of OZ005735.1, from coordinate 158,050,238 downwards.
CCTAACAATGCGATAAGGGTCATTGCCATAATAATTTGGAATAATTGGTAAATGGGTAGAAACATATTATCTAATTCTAAAACGATAATCGCTAAATTAAGCAATATTCGTTCCTAAATTGAGAAACATCTTTCTGGAAAAATTTAATGATCGGAAGTAAAATACAACTTCTATAGCGGTTTGATACCAAATCAGGAGGAACAATCAATATAAATCTGAACCGATCTTCCCTGAATACTCATTCATGTAAAAAGACCTCCTTCTGTCGAATTTCGTACTGATCGCATATAAAATACAGTCTCTACAGCGCCTACATGTCAAATCGGGGGTTACGTATATATGGGGGCTATATCTAAATCTGAACCGATTTCTTCCAAATTTAACAGTGTTCATTCATATAATAAGAAACCTCTTTCTGCCGAATTTCATACTGATCGGATATAACATAAAATTTTTACAGCGCTTACAAGTCAAATCGGGGGTAACGTATATATGGGGGCTATATCTAAATCTGAACCGATTTTCTCCGAATTTAACAGTATTCCTTCATGTAATAAGAAACCTCTTTCTGCCAAATTTTGCACTGATCGGATATAAAATACAGTTTTTACAGCGCTTACATGTCAAATCGGGGGTAACATATATATGGGGGCTATATCTGAATCTGAACCGATTTTCTCCGAATTTAGCAGTATTCCTTCATGTAAAAAAAACCTCTCTTTGCCGAATTTCGCACTGATCGGATATAAAATAACATTTTTACAGCGCTTATATGTCAAATCGGGGGTAATGTATATATGGGGGCTATATCTAAATCTGAACCGATTTCTTCCAAATTTAACAGAGTTCATTCATGTAATAAGAAACCTTTTCCTGCCGAATTTCATACTGATCGGATATAAAATAAAGTTTTTACAGCGCTTACATGTCAAATCGGGGGTAACATATATATGGGGGCTATATCTAAATCTGAACCGATTTTAACCAAATTCAATAGGGATCGTCCTTGGGCCAAAAAAAAGATATGTGTAAAGTTTCGTCGAGATCGGACCATAATTGCGACCTGTACTTTGATTACAAGAATACATGCACAGACGGACAGACAGACAGACAGACGGACAGACAGACAGACAGACAGACAGACAGACGGACAGACAGACGGACAGACGGACATAGCTAAATCGACTCAGAAAGTGATTCTAAGTCGATCGGTATAATAAACGATGGGTCTATTTCTTCTCCTTTTGGGTGTTACAAACAAATGCACAAAGTTATAATACCCTGTACCACAGTGTGGTGTAGGGTATAAAGAAATAACAATAATTTCCTAAATAATTTGTGTTTTTTTCAAAATCAACATCGGTCCTTAAAATTTAACCACCCTTTATTTTTTCGAGTTTAGGGCACAGTATCTTGTCATCCTTCCCGCATGCCCTACAGACGCTGCTGTCCACAACTCATATTTTATGCAAATGCGCTAGTAAACCCGTGTGCCCTGTAAGGATACCCATGATCTTACGGGTCTCTATTGCTCAATTTCCACAAAGTTTTTTAATCGTTTGGGTTACTCCACAAGATTCATGTTGTTTCCCCAATGGTTTCACAATTCCATAGAGTGATAGGGGCGTTATTTGCCCATGGTTTTAATTCAGAACGCGTAGGTCCGAATGGTTTTGCATTCCCTAGGTTTATTGTTTGCAAGTCCCCGGCTCGTGAGGCCAAGGCATTTGCCATTATACAATCGCCATTTTACAATCTAAAACTGTCCTTGATTTAACTGTTCTACACGTTATTGCCTTGATAGCCATTTGGTTATCTGTAAAAATATTTACATTTGTTGTTCTTGTGTTAGCACTCACACTCTGTAATTGAACGGACTTCCGCCTATAAGACCGTGTTATGGTCTGGTAGGCGGAATAAAAGTTCGGTTTCGGTTCTTCGATATAAAGTCCCAGTCCCGTCCTTGCCCCTAGTTTCGAACCAATGTATAACAGCAAGTTCCAGGGGACGTCTGTGGTAGGGTTCCATCAATCCAAAATTGTCTGTCTGGTTCGTGTGTACAAGTTTCTTTAAGTTACTCCTCATTACCTCTCCTATTCTAAGACCACCTTAGTTTTTTATTGCTCACATTTTTTTAGTACATAATTTCTGGCAACGCCCACGGTTGTTAAATATAATACTTTCAAAATTATGCAAATTTTGAATAATAATTACTATTAAATGCCGAAACCAAAGACGTTTATTGCAAAACTTAAAGACCATCTCACACCTTCAAAACTTATATATTCACACTTCAAAATAAACCATTATAGCCGATTTTGTCATCGAACAAATTTAGTGCATTCTCGAACCCTCTCGTATGTATTTAGAATCAGACTCAGTTTCAAGGCAACCATGGCAAAGTTTATAGTAGTAAAATGGAATTAATGGTTGTAGGATTTATTGTGTTTATATCATTTATTCCGTGATATTGAATGCAAATTTAATTAAATACCAATTAATACAAGACTAAACATGTTAAGTACCAGTTATTATTTTATAGCCACTTAAGTACAACGAACCCGATCTTGCTGTGATCAGCAGCTTCATCCAGTCTCCTCTTCCCGCCACCCACTTGTTGTTATTAAAGAATATTTTTACGATTAAATATTTTTCAATTGTTTCGGTTAATATTAAAATTTAATTTCTTTTGTTTTTTTTTGTTTCATTCCAGATGCACCCGTTATTCTGACATTACCTCATATGCTGGGAGCCTCCAATGAATACACAAAAACGATACGTGGTCTCAAACCGGATGCCAAGATACACCAAACATTCGTTGATGTCCAACATGTATGTATTCAATTTTGAAATATTTACCATATACGAGTATGTCAGTATAACTGATAATGGTATAAGTCCGCTTTTTGCAAACAGTTTTAGGACAATAAGAGCATTATCGTTTTATGCATTGTCCGTCCGCTAGTCTTGGCTCAATCCGATCTCACAAAATTTGTTAAAAAAAAGTCCCCGCAGTGCTTACTACAAGTGGTACAGTCAAAACGCAGGCACAACAGACAGAATATAGCGCTCAGGGTTTTGACGAAGTTGGAAAGTGCTGAGGTTTCGACTCTTACCGAGAAGCAAAAAGATTCAATTGACTGGGCTAAGAACGCTTCTAAAGCAACTGAGCCGGCTGATAGGGCCACAATTTCGGCAGTGTTAACGGCTATTAATAATGCCAAAGGAATCACCTGATGAACCCCTACCGCCGAAATAGGCTAGATTCTATAACGTAACTATCAACAGGACACTCACCAAACACCCTTCAGTGAAGTGGCGAAGGAGAGTCTAGTGATGACCGTTATAGACAGAAGTGATGTGGATGACATCATCCCTAGGGCAAGTGTAGACATGTGGAATGATGATCCAATGCCTCGCCACTAGAGAGATGCCAGGCACACCACCAATCTGCAACGATGCATCAAGAGAGAGTTTCTCTATTTCGCACGAAAGCTATACGAACGAAAAACAGCTGATTTTAGACCTACTAAATGGCATCAGCCATTATGTTTGCAGTCACTTTGTCGGTCTGGTACCTTTTAGTAGGTCTAAAATCAGCTGTTCTTCGCTCGATAGAGAAACGCGAAATAGAGAAACGGACTGTAAAACTCTCGGCTTTCGGTGATGCCAGATCAGTAGACCTGTATAAGGCTGATCTAAGTCGTCGACAAAAAACGGACATCCCTTGTGGTTCCAGAGCCCGCACATTGGTTACAGAAGAACCATCCGACTTGGCAGAGTGTGCAATCTTGCTCTGCCCACCCATAATTGGAGAATTGGCTAGATTGGTGAGGCGGATAGTCAAAAGCGGCAGTTCAACTTGATCCTTAATGCTGAATCGATCCCTCACATACGTACAACGGTTAAATGGAGCACTGCGATATGGTTTCGGGACTATAGTTCTATCTAACGGAACCATGCTCGCGAAAAATGTCTGGAGCCTCAAGCTCTAACAATTTCGGACGACGATTGCAAGTCTTCGGACACGTTGAGGAGTCTCCGGACTCTTCAACGCATCTGATGGAGATATTTTACTCCTAGATGATACGGACGAGGAGTTCGATAACACCCATGATGGGGTGGAGGTTAATTTTTCGGCTAACAATGATGGTAAGAATTCTGTAGAATAACCGCCATCACGCGGAGGCAGCCTCAGCGGCTTTGTAGTAGACATCGTCCTGACACGGGAAACCTACGTAGTAGGAGAGAACGTGTGTGGTATCAGGACACCCAACTTTATGTTGCTTCTGGTCAACTGTGAAGGTACTCCAAGAACCTGAATTGTGGCCAGGAAAGATCTAAACATTTTTCCCTTACTTAATATTAGTGGTAAAGACCAAACAGCTGCCAGTCTACACAATGATAGGTTATCGTTGATACATAGATAGAAAAAGCAACCTTTGATCAGTGTGAGCTGATAATTGGCACAAACATGAACGCTCATCATCCTATCCGTTCTAGCACGGATACAAACAATAGGGGTGAGTCACTTCTTGACTTTATTCAAACTACGAACCTAACCATTTGTAACAAAGGCAATGAACCGCCCTTACCAATTAAAGACAGACAGGAAGTACTCGACGTCAAGTACTCGTTCGCTACTGACTCGCTGTCCGCCAAATTATTGGGTACTGGAGTTCAAACTCGCTAAAATAGTACCTAAACCTGCCGTCCACAGAAATGTGAAGAAGACAACATGGCACCTGTATGGGAAAAAAACTCCTCAATTCAAAACTTCTTTACGAACCGAATGACAGAGCCGATCTCTGGACAATCTAGCTAACTATCTCCACTAATTTGGAATTTGGAGGTGAATGGAATCCTGTTAGAACTGGAACCTTGTGGCTGCAAAGTCGACGTTGCAATCACAGTAACTGAGAAATTCCCAAACGGGCTTAGAGAACAAACTGGCCAGATGGGCCGGAAGCAGTGGTTTGAGCATTAGCCCAAACAAAACAAAATTGGTTCTCTTCACTAGGGAGTATAAGGTACCACATGTTGAACCTCCTCGGTTAAACAGACCTGAGCTAGCCTTTTCTGAAAGTGCAAAATATAGGAATAATTATAGTTAGGAAATTGTTATTCGAACTAAATGTACTGGAACGTGTAAGGAAAGTCAACGTTTGGGCATCTCTCCTAAAATCGTCCATTGGATATATGTATACTCGTATAGCTGTAGTTCACCCAATACTGTTGTACGGCATTGTGGTGTGGTGGACGGCAACTAATAAGCTATCCATTACAGACCAATTATCGAAGATTCAGAGAACCAACTTACTAAGCATAAGCAGAGCGTTGAGCACTACAGCTACTGAGTCCCTACAAGTCCTACTCCATCCACTGCTCATGGATATTGTGGCGAGAGAAGTTTCCACCAGAGCGGCATTACGAGAGAACTGTCTATCAATGTGGAGATATAGGACCTACGGCCACATGAGGATATCACAATACAGTGCTATGGTAACCGACCGAGTGGACTATATACGAACGGTGTACTCATTCGGGAGGAACTTTACCACTAAGATACCAGCCAGATAGGAATGTGTTGGTGCATGGTGCAATAGCCTTCGACTGCCTCAGATCTATTAAATCTATTAACGAGATGGCTAAGGGATATCCCGAATTCTCGAAAAATTGGCATATATTGGTGCGCCACTGTCCACATACAAGCTTTGACTTAGGCAAGAGGCAGTCCAATGAGAGATTAACAGAAATTGACACCTCGTCGGCTTAATGCTAATTTGGTCCATACGCCATTTATGTGTTTTTTGTGTTAGTTGTTGATAATATGGGTTTCAAGCATGCTCTTTCAGAATCTGCAATAATCCTATCTAGTCTAGTTTTCGAGATATTGATAGGGTAAATCGATTTAACTCTGATTTACGGGAAATCATTTTGATATTTTTGTTCTATGTCTCCATTTTTCTATCGCCTTATATTCTTTACTCACTATTTTACGTTCTTTCGATCACAATATGTAAATTACTCTTCTTCCACACCTACCCTCTTTGTGGTCCATGTAATACAAATACGAAAAAATATTAAAACAAAAGTGGATATGGACCAAAATGCCATGTACAAAAATTATTAAAACTTTCTTATTTTTAAATGTAATGACATAGAAATGCATGAGAATTATACAAACACTGTTGGGAACCCTATGGAATAAAAAGTGTGTAACTCTTCTGTGTTAAAGGGCGACCAGTGGACACTGCCCTACACGAGGTAGTACACAATATAGAAGAATCCTTCAATGGAAAGATGTATACCCTTGCGGTATGTATTGACTTTTAAGGGGCGTTCAATAATGTACGGACCAACACACTCATCAAATCCTTAGACCAGTTTCAGGTGGACCGGGCTCTCCGAGACTGGATAAGCCACATGCTAAGGAATAGATGGATAAATTGCGGGTCCCACGACATAAAAATAAGAGACAGAGTAGCACAGGGAACACCACAGGGAGGTATATTATCACCACTCCTGCGGGTCACTACTATAAATAGTCTCCTAATACTAACGGATGAAGGACTTAAACCAGTCTGTTACGCAGACGACGTTATAATACTTCTGAGGGGGAAGAATCCTAATCAACTTTGTAGAAGGGCCGAAACGGCTCTAAAAATTGCATATGACTGGGCTCGACCGATAGGTCTAAATGTACACCCAGAAACAACAGAGATATGTCTGTTCACAAGGAAAACGAAGATTGGTCAATAAAACAAAAACAATTCTAGTATCCAACAGGGTTAAATACTTAGGTGTAATCCTGGACAGGAAACTAAATTGGAAGTGCCACATAAAAGAACGAGCAAACAAAGCCCACATACGCTGGGCACTATGTAGAAGAGTCATTGGCTCAAAATGGGGCCTTAATCCAAGTATGACACACTGGCTCTACAAGAGCGTAATCAGACCTATTTTAACTTACGCATCAGTAGTGTGGTGGACATCAAAGAAAAAGAAGTGCAACATACTGATATTACAAAAGGTCTAACGAATGTGTTGTCTCGGCGTAAGCGGGGCAATGAGGACCACATCCTGTAGGGCATTGGAGACGATTTTGAATATCCAACCACTAGAAATACAGATTAGATATGAAGCTGCCCTCACGGCGACGAGACTCAAAGTGATGGGCGAATGGATCGAAAGCGATCACAAGTCATATCATCAAAAGATATCTGAGGTAGTGACGGTGGATTTAACTGACATATCATCAGTATCCGACAGAATTCCTGAAAAATCAATAGTTGCTGAGTGTGAGATCATGATACCAGACAGACAATCTTGGATTGATGGAACTGAGTGCAAACAACATCCGGAATTTGCTGTTATACAGATTGATCGAAACTAGGACTTTATATCGAGGAACCGGAAACCGAACTCCTCTTCCGTCTGCCAGACCATAACACAGTCCGAGCAATTACAGAATGTGTGAGCTGGCTTGGCGCTATCACGAGACCAACAAATGTCAATATTTTCACAGATAGCCAAATGGCTATCAGGGCAATAACGTCTAGAACGGTGAAGTCGAGGACGTTTTAGATCGTAAAATGGCGATAAACGCCTACTCCGAACACGGCACTATATGCATCATATGGGTGCCTGGTCATTGCTGAGTAAGGGGTAACGAGTAAGCAAATGCCTTGGCATCTAGAGCCAGGGACTTGCAAACAACAACCCTAGAGAACGCAAAACCCTTCGGAGTTACGCGTTCTGAACTAAAAATATGGGCAAAGAACGCTATGGAATAGTGAAAACGTTGGGAAGACAACGAAAGTTTTGTGGGGTGACCCAAACGAGGACAAGACCAAGACCTTGCTGAGATTGAGCAAGGTAGATACCAGTAAGATCATGGGTGTCCTTACATGACTTACATGCTTACAAGCACATCTACATAGGATAGGAGTTGTAGATGACAGCGTATGTAGGGCATGCGGGGAGGATGACGAAACGTTGGAGCATTTCCTCTGCCAGTGCCCAGCTTTCGCGAACAATATATCCCGTTTCATAGGAAATGATACTATACCAGACTTGACCCAACTTAGGGGCGTAGACTGGAAAAAGATTAAGGACTATGTCAATACTACAGAGTTCCTAAAATAACTTTCCAAGGACCATTTATTATACCCTACACCACACTGTGATACAAGTTTGTTTCACGGCAGATGTTTGTAACACCTGAAAATAACACAGCTAGACCCACCTTAAAGTATACCGATCGACTCAGAAAAACTAGCTGAGTCGATTTAAGCATGTCCGTCCGTCCGTCCGTCTGTCCATGTAAAGTTGTTCGTCGACTACAGGTCACAATTTCACTCCGATCGTTCTGATTTCGAATTTGGTTGAAATCGTTTCAGATTTAGATATAGCTCCCATATATATATTTCGTCCGATTTGGCCCTTTAGTCCTATAGAAGCTGTATTTTACATCCAATCCTTTTGAAATTTAGAATGGTAGAGTTTCTTGATCCATGAACCAACATTGCCGAATTTGAAGAAAATCGGTTAAGATTTAGCTATAGCTCCCATATATATGTTTCGTCCGATTTTGCTCTTTAGTCCTGTAGAAGCTGTATTTTACATCCAATCCTTTTGAAATTTAGAATGGTAGAGTTTCTTGATCCATGAACCAACACTACCGAATTTGAAGAAAATCGGTTAAGATTTAGCTATAGCTCCCATATATATGTTTCGTCCGATTTTGCTCTTTAGTCCTGTAGAAGCTGTATTTTACATCCAATCCTTTTGAAATTTAGAATGGTAGAGTTTCTTGATCCATGAACCAACACTACCGAATTTGAAGAAAATCGGTTAAGATTTAGCTATAGCTCCCATATATATGTTTCGTCCGATTTGGCCCTTTAGTCCTATAAAAGCTGTATTTTACATCCAATCGTTTTGAAATTTAGAATGGTAGAGTTTCTTGATCCATGAACATTGCTGAATTTGAAGAAAATCGGTTAAGATTTAGCTATAGCTCCCATATATATGTTTCGTCCGATTTTGCTCTTTAGTCCTGAAGAAGCTGTATTTTACATCCAATCATTTTGAAATTTAGAATGGTAGAGTTTCTTGATCCATGAACCAACACTACCGAATTTGAAGAAAATCGGTTAAGATTTAGCTATAGCTCCCATATATATATTTCGTCGGATTTGGCCCTTTAGTTCTATAGAAGCTGTATTTTACATCCAATCGTTTTGAAATTTAGAATGGTAGAGTTTCTTGATCCATGAATGAACATTGTTGAATTTGAAGAAAATTGGTAAAGATTTAGCTATAGCTCCCATATATATGTTTCATCCGATTTGGCTCTTTAGATCCAATCGTTTTTATACCCTACACCACACTGTGGTACATGGTATTATTTAAGTATAAAATGTCCCAAAAGTAAATTTATGTAAACAATTTATACATGAATTACAAAATTTATATATCAGAGTTATTCAATATTTCGAGAGTGGTGTAGGGTATTATATAGTCGGCCCCGCCCGACTTTAGCTTTTGCTTACTGGTTAACAATTAGAGCGCACAACAGGGCGAATACTGGCTTATGTGTATGTCCAAGGACATGAGGCGGAATTTCACCGCCTAATCTTCTCAACCTAACCTTTTATTCAAACAATAAATTGCCATTTTTTCCGATTATACAAAATGGCGTATGGAACAAAATAGCATTAAGCCGACGACCTGTAGTGTAGACAAATTTGGCCAATATACGTCCTAGGTTTAGGTTTACGTTAGGGTGGCAGCCGTATTTTTTTTACACGCTCACATAGACCAGTTTAGGTCCCTACTGTTACCACGGGCTGAAATGCCCCTCATCGAAACCAACCTGATTGTGCTCAATGCTCTCCACTTCTTCCTCATATCCACAGTTTATGCAGAAGTCATTGGAGTTTGGCGTCTTCGCCGATCAAGCAGTGTCCCGTCAGAACTGATACTAACGTAGACAATATTTATTTAGGAGATATTTTGATCTTCTCAGGTCATACCTTGGACCGCCTGATTGTCTCTAGCCTAAGCCAAAGCTTGCACTTGGATAGTGTCGCACCAATATACGCAAATTCTTCGAGAATTTGTAATGACGTCCGTTTCCTAGCAAGTTCATCGGCTTTGCAGTTCCTCGGGATATCCCTATGACCAGGCACCCATATGAGGTGTATATTAAACTGCTCAGCCATCTCCTTAAGAGATCTGCGACAGTCGAGGGCCGTTTGTGAAGTTAGGGATGTTGCCTCCAGAGAATTGATGGCAGCCTGGCTGTCCGAGTAAATGACAACGCCAGTGTTGGTTACTATGTTGCGACTCAGCCACTTGACGACTTCCCATATTGCCATTCTTTCGGCTTGATAGACACGATAGGTATCTGGTAGTCTGTGAGCAATATCCAAACTAAGTTCTTCACAGTGTACTCCGTAGCCTACCTTTTCATCAAGCTTCGAACCGTGTAAAAGTGGGGATGTTTTCTATTACCTGGTATTCTGCCAACCCATTCATCTCTGGCGGAAATCATAGTGATGTAATATCTCCCGAAGGTGTACACAGTTGGTATATAGTCCACTCGGTCGGTTACCATAGCACAAAACTTTGATATCCTCATGTGACCGTAGTTCTTGTACCTCCACATTGATAGGCAGTTTAATCTTATTGACGCTTTGGTTGCAACTTCTCCCGCCACAATATTAATCGGCAGTATATGGAGTAGGGCTTGTAGGGACTTGGTCGCTGCAGTCCTTAAGGCTCCGCTTATGCTCAGGCAGGCAGTTCTCTGAACCTTTGTTAGTAGGTTGGTGATGGTTAGTTTGTCAGTTACCGGACGAACTACTGCTATATAATATACGACCCAAGAAGGTCAACATATCACAACGCACTAGAGAGAAATTACTGTCTACGTTAGGGTCAGTTCTGACGGGACATTGTCTTATCGGCGATCACGCCAGGATGTTGGGAATTGAGTCCAATGACTTTTGCGGAAGCTATGGTGATGAGGATGAAGTGTAAACGAGTCTGGATATACTGGGGTCGGCCTTTCCAGGAGGTCTGACAGATATTGCCGGTACCGATGTTCGTATAACTGATAAGTTTGTGTATCAAACAGGGGCCTAATTCCCGCATCCGTTTCATACCGTAATTCCATTACGTGAGATCTAATAAAACCTAACATTTATGTACATAAGTTGATGATATTTCAGCATATCGTTTCAAATGGGATTTAAAACTTAACTAACCTAACCTAAAGTCTGTTATACCGGCTGCCACTCTTAACCTAACCCAACTACATATTGCATTGATGGTCATATTTGCCAAAGCTAAAATGTTCCAAACAAATTTAGTGACATCTATCTTTATAAATTATAGTTCTTTGTTTGCAGTCTGTTGTTACGCCATCTACATGTCAAGTTCACCATTTTTACGGCAATACGTGTTTTTTGTGACTTTATTGTATATATATCTTTGCTAAAACTTTCTCTAAGCTACAAACACAATATGTGTCATACGTATATAAACGCACTTTCAACATCAACAATAAATCATTTCTTTTCGTATTTCCTTTTTATTACAGTTGACCGGTACCCCGCTTCAAGGAGGGAAACGTGTCCAGTTCAACATGTTCTTGAAAAGCATCAATCGCATAGCGATAACGGAGAATCTAACGACGTCTCTAATGCCAGCAATATGGGTGGAAGAGGTAGGTATAGAGTGAACAAGATAAATTGCAAGTTATAACGAGAAAGGAAAGACTAAAGTCGGGCGGAGCGGACTATATGCTACCCTACACCATATTAATGGAACTGTATAAGCCAACATTTAACCTTACCGTGTTCGTTATTGGATATGTCAACACTAAACAACACTGTAGCATTAGACATATAATAATGTTAATCTGCCTTACAGTTCCCTAGTATGCCCCTGAGTCTTGGCACCCTTATTAGGTAAATATTGAACTGTTCAGCCATCTCGTTAAGAGATCTCCGACAGTCGATGACAGTTTTTGAATTCAGGGATATAGTCAGAGAAAATATTTATACCGACTTTGTTCAGTACATCAGCCTGAGCCTGGGCACAAGCGGAGCGTTAAGGACTACAGCGACTGAGTCTCTACAAGCCCTACTCCATATACTTCCGGTTGATATTTTGGCGAGAGAAGTTGCAACCAGAGCGGCACTAAGATTAAACTGCCTATCAATGCGGAGGTACAAGAACTACGGTCACATGACGATATCAAAGTGTATTGCTATGGTAACCGACCGAGTGGACTATATACCAACTGTGTACACCTTCGAGAGGAACTACATCACTATGATTCCAGCCAGAGATGAATGGGTTGGCAGAATACCAGGTGATGGAAACCATCTCCACTTCTGTACGGATGGTTCGAAGCTTGATGAAAAGGTTGGCTGCCGAGTACTCTGTGAAGAACTTAGTTTTGATATAGCTCACAGACTACCAGATACTTGCAGTGTATATCAAGCCGAAATAATGGCAATATGGGAAGTCGACAAGTGGCTGAATCGAAACATAGTACACAACACTGACGTTGTCATTTACTCGGACAGCCTGGCTGCCATCAATTCTCTGGAGGCCACATCCCTAATTTCACAAACAGCCCTCGACTGCCGCAGATCTCATAACGAGATGGCTGAGCAGTTTAATATACACCTCATATGGGTGCTTGGGCATAGGGATATCCCGGGGAACGGCAAAGCTGATGAACTTGCTAGGACGACATTACAAATTCTCGAAGAATTTGCATATATTGGTGCGCCACTATCGACGTGTAAGCTTTGGCTTAGGCAAGAGGCAATCAGGCAGTCCAACGAAAAATGGATAGAAATTGGCTCCTGCAGGGTAGCTAGGCAAATCTGGCCCACGTATGACCTGAGAAGATCAAAATATCTCATCGCACTAGAGAGGAAAAGACTGTCAACGTTAGTATCAGTTCTGACGGGACACTGCTTGATCGGCGAACATGCCAAAAGACTGGGTATTGACTCCAATGACTTCTGCAGAAGCTGTGGAGTTGAGGAAGAAGTGGTGAGCATTTAGCACTTGCTATGCGACTGTTCCGCTTTGAGTAAACGACGACTGGACATACTGGGTTCGGTCTTTCTAGGCAGTCTAACAGATCTTTCCGGTACCGATATTCGTACTATCGATAAATTTCTATATCAAACAGGTTTTTTTCGATGAGGGTCATTTTAGCCCGTGGTAGCACTAGGGACCTAAACTGGTGTATGTGAGCTGTTAAAAAATACGGTTGCCACCCTAACCTAAACCTAAACCTTGTTCCGTACGTTAATTTTCAGTCATTCCGTTACCTCTTTAATAGCTAAAATTTCTGCCTGGTAAAAACTACAGTGATCAGACAGTCTTTTTGCAAGTGACAGCTCAAGTTCCACATAAAAGACACCAAAGCCCACTTGTCTATTGAGTTTGGAACAGTCGGTATATAAGATAAGGAAACACATATGTCCTGGTCTACGACATTCCATTCTGATCTATCAGTTATATGAGTGAGATACTTCTTGTCAAAAAGTGGTTAGTCATAGTGTAATCAACTATGCCCAGAAGGTCAGGCATTGTGTTTACAACGGCACTATATCCGTAGCCATTTCCTGGCCATAGCGACAGTTCCCTGAGTCTAATTTCAGTACATGCTGCATATTGCACTGCTATAATGTCTAGCGGCACTAAATGTAGTGCACCAGTGATACATATAACAGCCATTCGCTGAACCTTGTTTAGTATCGCGAAGAAGATGGATTTCTACAGAGCTATCCACCAGATGAAAGAGCCGTACATAGTTATCGGTCTGACTACTGCCGTATACAGCCAATTAATTATACGCAGGTTCAGACCCCAGCGATTTCCTATTGCCCTTTTACAGGGATATAGCGCTACCGCAGCCTTAATTGCTCTTTCCAGAATGTTAGGTTTGAAGTACCTAAGTATTTTGCTCTTTCACAAAAGCGAATTTAAACACCCCCAAGGACTAGACAGATGTTACCCATCTGGGATCAATGTCCCGTCCCTATCCTGGAAATAGATAGGGACTATAGGATTCGTAGATCCCCCTGTTGATTGAACAGTAGCCTGTGATCAATTTTAGTCCTACGGTAACTATATATTCATCTCTTCAGGGGTTTATGGAGAAATGACGATTGAGTAATCGGCCGGAAATCCTCTGCTTCTACATATATGGCTTTCCCGCTTTTGGATATTGGCCGGCGATAGAAAACACCGCTTAGTTTAGGGCCTTTTAATTCAAACCGAAATTGAGAAAAGCTTGCCATATTTATATCCACACTAGATGTCTGCATTACATGTTCTCATACCTTCAATTCTATCTCTCATTACAGGGTATTCAGTTGAACGATGAAATGGTATCATTCTTCAAGAAGCGTCTCATCAATACCTTGAAAACACTGAACATTATCCATTGGGCCTCGTTATTTGGCGGTTTTGGCTTTGCGGCGATATGTTTAATTTATTATGTGGTAAATCGGCGACAACCTGTTGTTGTAGTCGCCGAGGCACCGTTAAAATAAGAAAGAATGAAAGAACGAAAGAAAAAAATTATTAACGTTTATTTATTTGAATGTCACCAGGATGGATGGATGGACACGGAGGCGACTGCGACACGAGCAGACTTTGAGGAAGAGTACCGGAGCGTGCAGAGCGTACAGAAAGAACATACGCTGTCTGTGCAAGATTATTGTGGCTGGAACAACAAACAAAATGTTGTTGCTTTTTATTGTTATTAATAATAAATTGTTACTTTATTTTTTGTTTTGCAGTTATTGTATGCATAACGTACTCGTACGTACTTGTTGTGTGAGTATTTATGCAATTAATTATTCTAAAACACAACAACAAGAAAAAACGTTTTTTTCTTTCAAAAAAAAAGTTGAACTCGTCACTTTGTTCGTTGGGTGTACAAAATCAGAATTAATTAATTTATATGTTTGTATGTTTATGTATGTAGTTTTAAAATTTAATTAAAATTTATATCGTTTTATCGTTATACTATATGTGATGTTATAAATACATAAATAAATTGTAAGTAATTTGTTAGAAATACATGTGTATCTATATATGTATCTATTATTTATTCAAAATGAAAGTTGAGGTTATATATAGACGTATTGGTGGTGACAAACCTGTTATAAAATCTTACGCTATCAAAAATTGTACAGTACGAAAGAAAACATTTTTCAAAGCCTCGAGGCCACAGCTCTAGCAAGGTTCTTAAACAGAGAGACCCCACAAGGAGGACTCCTGTCTCCACTTATTTGGAATCTAACGGTGAGTTAAATTTTGTTAGGTCTAGAACTGCGTATAAAAGAACCATCCGACTCGGCAGACATTCTCGAGAAAATATATGTGGTATCAGAACACCAACTTTATATCGCTTCTGGCCAACCGTGAAGATATTCCATGAACCTGCATTTTGGCCAGGAAAGATCTAAATATTTTTCTCCTATCTACGAGTAATAATAGTGGTAAAGACCAAACAGCTTCCAGTCTAGGGATAGTTAATCGGAGATACTGGGTGGTCTCCAGTTCAGAGTATGAAGCCGCTGAGCCGAGCCGCCGATTTTAGCCGCCGCCGACCTTTTTTCACCAGCCGAAGCCGAAGAAAAATAATTATAAAAATTTCTTTTTTAAAGGAAATAATAAGATTTTTTAATTATTAGTAGATAATGTACATATATGGATAAAAATTTTTTTGGAAAAAAAAACCAATGGAGTATTGAAGAAACGTATAACAAATAAATTAATACCTCCATTCTAAAGAATCAATCAAGTTAAGCTCAAAACGGTAGAGGCAATTCTATTTAAACCAAAAGGTAATTCCACAGAAATTTAAAATTTCACTAAAACGTCGATTCGCCTCACCTGGAAACAACCTGTTTCGACTTAAGCTATGTATAGATGAATGGCGGAAAAATGCAACCCTGTGAACGTACAACCGTGTGCACTGTCTATAAAATATTTTTATTGGCATTTCTGCATATAAATATTTACAAAATATATTTTAAATATATGAAATTGTAAGGGTTTCTTGCAATCGTCTTCACCTTTTCCTAACAATCTGTCATTGTCCGTACATTTTTAACAGGGTTGATGAAGTTTTCCGATCTGACAATCGTCTATACATAGCGGCATGGAAACGATGATTTTTTCACCTCACAATATCTTACAATTAACTTAAAAACATCTATTATTTAAGAATAAATACCAGACCTTAACTTGTCAACTATTATTTTAAACGTTAAAATGTCTATCATAGAGCCGCCGTATGCCAATTTTATGTCGGCTTAGCCGCCTAGCCGCCGCCGCCGATCTATAATTTTCAATGGCAGCCGCCGCCGCCATTTTGGCTCGGCTTCATTGTCTGCTCCAGTTACTTGCCTTATGAAGATGTAGTAGTGCCGAAAGATCTGTGGCAGCACCAAGACCGCCGTGTTCGAATGACAAACAATCTGCACGGGGCAAAATCGCCTTTTTTGATATGTTTGAATCGAAAGAAAATATATTTGGAACACAAATTTTTAAATATTATATATTTCTTAGCAAATAAATTTTATTTGAAAATCAATAAAATATATTTGGAACGCATATATTAATATATTACAACAAATTATATTTGCAAACTAAATTTCTCAAATAAAATATGTGTTTAAATACAAATAAAATTATTATTTAGGAATTTTTCCAAATATATTTTATTTAAAAAATATTTCCAAAACTTTTGCTTAGTTTTTGATATTTCAGTTTCAATTTTTCTTGGGTTTCGAATTGTACCTCCCAGTTATGATACCATATGCAGCATTACCTTCTGTTTTAAATCAATCATTTCAAATTTCTGAGTATTCCAAGTCATCATTAGTTGTCAATCCTCTAAGTACTTTATATTGATCCAAGTTTATATGATTTCAATTATTATTTTTTACGAACATTAAAAATTTCTAAAAATTTTACTTTGAGTTACTGAAAAATTTGACACAATTTATGTATTTTATGAATACTTAAATGCAAATAAATATTTGTTCCGGAAATAAAGGTCCCAAATAAAAACATATTGGAATGTAAACAAATACTTGTTTAGAACAACATCTTCCCAATTACACAATTTTTGTGTGTACCAAATATTACATACTTAGAGTCTACCCCAAACATATATATGTTTCAAGCCGAATATGTTTGGGACAATATACTACAGAAGCGATTTTTTTTCAGCGTGTGGCAACGTGGTAACGAACCAGAGGAGGAGAAAACAACAGCTGATTCCTAGAGAAGTGTTCGCCGCCAACGGTAGCATTATTAGTAATACTTCGTAAGATTTTGTGAACTATTTTAGTAATAATAAATAGAATTAGATAGTTCTTAAATGTAAATACGAACGTCTTATTACTACATCGGCAACTATATTGGTGACCCCGCTTTTCATGACAATCTGAAGTGGTATTTTTTACATTGCTACAAAAATTTCTTGGAAGCAGAGCAGCGAAAAAACTTGATAGCAGAGCAGCAGCAGCGCTTTTAAAATTTTCAACGTTTTTTCATGCATCATTTTGCCAAAATAGTCTACGTTTTTGCTTATGCATTCCAGACACAACTTGAGGCAACGAGAACACTCTAATTACAACGAAGATTCGCTCAGTGGTGACGACATGGACATTTTCGACTGTAGCAACATAAACATGTCGGAAATGGAAAATCTAATTCAGCAAATAGAGGCGCTACAACGTGAAGTACACTCTCTACACAAATCCGCCGAAAGACGAAAAATATTCTACATTGAAGGAGAGACTAATTTCGAAATTTGCTGAGTCTTCCGAGTCTAAATTGCAACGTTTATTGCAAGGTGGTGAGACAACAGGCGTCGGAAATGCTATCCCACATGAGACGTTTGGCACCTGGTAAAGGAAATGAAACAATTATTCGGACACTATTTCTCTGGCAAATGCCAGATTCGATTCGCCCTCTATTAACTGTGTGGGAAGAGGAAGATTTAGACAAACTAGCTAAAAACGCAGAAAAAATTTTGGATGCTATAGGAAATACTGTGTGTGCTGTCTCCGAGGCACCACCACATTCTGATACCAACATTTCGATTAACGCAATTAATTCGCCTGTGTCTTTAGCTGATATTTGCAAGTCTTTAACGGATCTTTCTGCTAAAGTGGACACCTTTCAAGCGAGCAATAAAAGCAGATACGGTCATCATCGATCCAGATCTCACAGTCATTCACGTTCGAATGATAGACCTCCTAACAACAAATTGCTTTGTTGGTATCATCAAAAGTTTGGAGATTCTGCCAAACATTGTAAACCGAATTGTTCTCGCTACAACACTAGTTCGAGAAAATTAATAGAGCTGTCGTCAGTTTACACGACTGGCGATAGCGGCAATGACAACCCAGTAAAGGAGAATCGTCTACATATCTACGACACATGTACAAAGTCTGGATTTTTAATTGTTCTTAAATTAGACCTAGGTCTACGTCGTGAACTCAAGTGGTTGTTTAGCATTGCCGATGTCCAGTCGCCCATTTTGGGGGCAGACTTTCTAGTTCATTACAATTTGATGATTGATTTAAAACGGAAACGCCTCATAGATAATACAATAAATTTAAGAAGTCGTGGTGAAATTCGTAAGACCAAAGATTTTAGTATTTCAACATTATCGCCATCGACAAGACCATTCCAAGAATTACTGAAAGAGTTTATTGACATCACAACTACTACTTTGACGCGTAAATCGACAAGTGATGCAATTATTGTTCACAACATCGAAACAATCGGAATCCCTGTTGCAGACCGCCCACGAAGACTTTCTGGATAGAAACTTGCAGCTGCTAGAGCGGAAATTGACTTCCTATTGGACAATGGTATATGTCGTCCCTCCAAAAGTCCTTGGGATAGTCCGCTCCATATACACACGCTCCATACACCACACTATGGTACAGGGTATTATGACTTTGTGCATTTGTTTGGAACACCCGAAAGGAGAAGAGATAGACCCATTGTTTATTATACCGATCGACTTGTAATCACTTTCTGAGTCGATTTAGCTATATCCGTCTGTCTGTAGATGTATTCATGCAATCAAAGTACAGGTCGCAATTATGGTCCGATCTCAACGAAACTTTGACATATCTTTCTTTAGGCCTAAGGACGATACCTATTGAATTTGGTTAAAATCGGTTAAGATTTACATATAGCTCCCATATATATGTACCTCCGATTTGGCATATATGCACTGTATAAGCAACATTTTTGAACCGATTTGTACAACAATTGACAGAGAATAGTCTCGTGATACACTTAGAGACAATACAAAATTTGGGGGAAATCGGTTCAGATTTAGATATAGCCCCCATATATATGTTAGCCCCGATTTGAAATTCAAGCGCTGGAGAAACTGTATTTTATATCCGATCAGTACGAAATTCGGAAGAAAGAGGTTTCTTATTACATGAAGGAATACAGCCAAAATCGGAGAAAATCGGTTCAGATTTACATATAGCCCCCATATATATGTTACCCCCGATTTGAAATTCAAGCGCTGTAGAAACTGTATTTTATATCCGATCACAGCGAAATTCGACAGAAAGAGGTTTCTATTTTATATGAATGAGTATTCAGGGAAAATCGATTAAGATTTGTATACACGCTGAAAAAAAATCGCTTCTGTAGTATATTGTCCCAAACATATTCGGCTTGAAATAAACATATGTTTAGGGTACACTCCAAATATATAATATTTTACACACACAAATATTATATGTTTGTGAGGATATTGTTCTAAACAAAAATATGCTCCCATTCAAATATTTTTTATTTGGAACTAGTATTTCCGAAACAAGGATTCATTTGCAATTATTTATTTTGGTAATGTATTAAATGCCTTAACTTAAAGACAAGTTTTCTGTTTTTCAGATTTTCAAAGAGCAATTTTTTTTTATAAATTTTATATGTTTGTAAAATTTAATCAAAACTTAAATCGAACAATCTTTCGTAAATATAAACGACATTGATGGATTGACAAAAAGTGATGAATAGGTATATTTATAAATAAGGAAATTTTTATTTATAAAGATTAAAACTAGGAAAAGCTAACTAAAATTCGAATAAGTCAGTAATGTTTTAAAAATCTTTTTAAATAAAACATATTTGGAAATCTTCTTAAACAATAACTTTGTTTGTGTGTAAACACATATTTTATTTGTGAAATTCAGTTTGCAAATAAATTATGTTCTAATATATTAATATATGCGTTAAAAACAAAATTTCTTGATTTTCAAATAAAATTTATTTGTTAACAAATATATAATATTTAAAAAAATCGTTTCCAAGTATATTTTCTTTCGTTTCAAACATATCAAAAATTACGATTTTCCTCCGTGTATAACCTCCATATGTATGTTCCTCCTGATTTGGTTACAAAGCGCTATAGAAGTTGTACTTTACTTCCGATCATTACAAAATGCTCCAGAAAGATGTTTCTCAATTTAGGTACGAATATTGCTTAATTTAGCGATTATCGGTTCAGAATTAGATATATCCACATATATATGTTCTTTCCCAGTTACCAATTATTCCAAAATTTTATCGCAATGACCCTTATCGCATTGTTAGGGAGGTGTAGGGTATTATATAGTCGGCCCCGCCCGACTTTCTGCCTTTCCTTACTGGTTATATATGCCATTCGGGTTGAGAAACGCCACACAAACCGTTCAGAGGTTTATGGACTCCGTTTTGAGGATCTTGATTTTGTTTATTGTTATATTGACGATATGATTGTTATGTCTGAGTCTATTGAAGAACACCAAATACATTTACGGCAGATTTTTGACCGCCTTCAACAATACGGTCTAACAATCAACGTCAATAAATGTAAATTTGGACAATCTGAAGTACAGTTTCTTGGTTACATCATCAACGGCAATGGTTGTACACCTCCAACAGACCGTGTTGCCGCTATTAAAAATAACACCAAACCTGAAACTATTTGCGAGCTTCGCAGATTCCTCGGTGTCGTCAATTTTTATCGTCGTTGCATTCCACATGCCGCTCAGCTACTGGCACTACTCAATGAATTCCTTAAGGACTCCAAGAAAAATGATAAGAGGAAGGTTCCTTGGGCACTTGAAGCTGAAAATGCTTTTGCATCTTGTAAACGCAGCCTTCGTGAAGCAACTATGCTAGCTCATCCAGCACCTAATTCAGATTTGGCCCTTACAACCGACGCATCAGACATCGCGATTGGAGCTGTGTTAGAACAAAAAGCAAATGGAATTTGGCAACTACTCGGATTTTTCTCCCGAAAATTATCTGCGGCAGAGAGAAGTTATAGCACATATGACAGAGAGTTGCTTGCTATCTACGAGGCTATAAGATATTTTCGCCATTTGCTGGAGGCAAGACATTTCATAATTCGGACCGATCACAAACCGCTCGTCTATGCGTTTTCGCAAAAACCGAGAAAAGCCTCGCCTCGACAATTGAGGCACCTAGATTTCATTTCGCTATTCACGACAGAAATTTTGTACTTTTCGGGTTCTAAAAACGCAGTGGCAGATGCACTGTCCCGCCTTAACGCAATTTCAATGCCAACATCAGTTACTCTAATGGAACTCCTATCAGCTCAAGAGATGGACGAAGAGTTGAAAACTATTTTGGATAGCGCAAATTCTTTAAAACTGCAAATAGTACATCAGTATACTGTGACGTATCCACAGGATATGTTCGCATGTATGTTCCTGAGTCACTACGTCAACAAATCTTCAATTCAATTCATAATCTTTCACATCCTGACGGACGTGCTAGTCTTCAACAGATACGTGAGAAATACGTATGGCCCGGAATGAAGAAACAAATCCTAAATTGGTCTCGGAATTGCATATCGTGCCAAAGAGCAAAGATCACCAGACACGACCGCTTTACTCCAGAGAAGATAGATATCCCAGACAATCGGTTCGATCATGGTCATTTGGACATTGGATATTGTCTCACCATGATCGATCGATTTTCACGATGGCCTGAAGCAGTTCCTCTGAGGGACATGTCGGCCCAGACGGTCGCGACTGCATTTTGGTCCAACTGGATTTCACGCTTTGGTAGTCCTAAGACAATTACGACAGATAAGGGTACACAATTCGAGTCCGCGTTATTCAAGGCCCTAGCGAATTTAATAGGTTCGAAACGTACTCGAACAACGGCTTACCATCCACAATCGAATGGAATGATTGAGAGATGGCACAGATCTTTCAAAGCAGCTTTAATGTGTCATTCACAAGTATCGTGGGTCGATATACTTCCAACGGTTTTGTTCGGATTAAGGACAGCTGTCAGAGAGGATATTCAAGCTTCGCCTTCGGATCTTCTTTATGGTGGGCACTTACGGTTACCTCAAGAGTTCTTCACCGAATCAGAAATTCCTGCCGATTCATCTGAATTTGTAAGGAAACTTCGTGAATACTTCAACTTCCTGCGACCAAGTCCAGTGTCTACCACAACAAAAACAAAATATTTATTTTTAAGAACCTCGATGATTGCACTCACGTTTTTCTTCACACGGGCGCAGTACGAGGACCACTTGAACCACCTTACACTGGACCGTTTGAGATAGTGCGACGAATTTCAGATCGGTTATATACGATACGAATGAAGAACAAGGACGTGAACAGATCGGTAGATAGACTCAAGCCAGCCTTCGTCATCAATAATACTGAGCCTGAACATCCTCAAACAACACAAACACCTCTACCGAGTCCTCAAACAACAGCAACACCTCTACCGAGTCCTCAGACATTCTCTCAAGACTCATCAACATCATCTCAGAGTACGCAGTCCAACGAACTTCCAGTTGTACACACAAACTAGGAGAATATCGTTCCAAGTGGATCAGGTGTCGGATCCTGACTTGGTCACTGGAGAGGGAGTGGCTTTGGCAGCACCAAGACCGCCGTGTTCGAATGACAAACAATCTGGCAACGTTGTAACGAACCAGAGGAGGAGAAAACAACAGCTGATTACTAGAGAAGTCTTCGCCGTCAACGGTAGCATTTTTAGTAATACTTCGTAAACTAGTTTTAGTAATAATAAATATAGCGTGATCTATTTGGAGGTTCCCTACTTTGTTAAAGAAAAAACATTCCCCTTTAAATTCAAATGAAATTGAAAGAACATTGTTTGGCATTTATTTTTTGAAGATTATGTCTATCAAATGTGGGCCGCGGCTATGTCTCAGATGGTCCATCCGTTGAGTCCAATTTTCGATGACTCGTTCGAGCATTTCGACTGGTAACTGGCGAATGACACGCGTGATGTTTTACTCGAAGGCCTGAATCGAAGCGGGTTTGTCCGCATAAACTTTAGACTTTACATATCCCCTAAGGAAAAAGTCTAACGGTGTGATATCACATGATCTTGGTGGCCAATCGACCGGCCCAAAACGTGAAATTATCTGCTCATCGAAGTGTTCTCTCAATAAATATGAGGCATCAAATAGTCGGTTATCATGGCACGATAACGGTCGCCATTGACGGTTACGTTCTCACCGACATCATTTTTGAAGAAATATGGACCGATGATTCCGGTACGTCGAATCGGTCAATGGCAAAAAGATAGCTCATAATGAGAGCTAAAATATTGCTCATGGGTGTCAAGGTCGTGGGTCGACTGGAAAGTGTTTTTTTTTTATTTAAAAAAAATGGACTTAGCGCAATTGGCGAACGATTATTTTGATAATAAAACTGAATAATTTGTAAACGATGTTCAGGCGTAAGTCTTTCCATGACTTATTAACAAAATGACATACTTAACAAAAATAACATAACAGCATGACACGTCTTCTGTCAAAAAAAGGCTATTGAAAAAAGTATCTCTACTTGGATCACCCTATAGAATTAGATAGTTGTTAAATGTAAATACGAGCGTCTTATTACTACATCGGCAACTATAGATCTCTTCAGGGGAGTAGTAGAAGAAGGATGTCTGATGAGTTCGAACTGATAATTTGGTAACATGGATACAAACAGCAGAGGTGAGTCACTTCCTGACTTTATTCTAACTACCAACCTAACTATTTGTAACAAAGGCAATAAAGCGGTAAATGTTATACTACATTTAATGCCTCTAGATATTATTGCAGTGCAATATGCCGCATGTACCAGGCAGAAATCTTTGCTATTAAAGAGGTAGCGGAATGTGCTGACAAAGTCGGTATAAATATTTCCTTTGTTAGTCCGGCTGCTATCAAGTCCCTGGAATCTATATTCCTGAATTGCAAAACTGCTCTCGACTGTCGCAGACCTTTTAATGAAATGGCTCAACAGTTCAATATTCACCGGATTTGGGTGCCGGGCCACAGGATATACAAGGGAACTGCCAGGCAGATGAACTTGCTAGAGTAGGAACTACCTTACACCCTCCAGAGGACCTGGAACATGTTGGGCATGCCTCTAGCAACCTGGTGGTGGAAAATCTAATTCAGCAAATAGAGGCGCTACAACGTGAAGTACACTCTCTACACAAATCCGCCGAAAGACGAAAAATATTCTACATTGAAGGAGAGACTAATTTCGAAATTTGCTGAGTCTTCCGAGTCTAAATTGCAACGTTTATTGCAAGGTGGTGAGACAACAGGCGTCGGAAATGCTATCCCACATGAGACGTTTGGCACCTGGTAAAGGAAATGAAACAATTATTCGGACACTATTTCTCTGGCAAATGCCAGATTCGATTCGCCCTCTATTAACTGTGTGGGAAGAGGAAGATTTAGACAAACTAGCTAAAAACGCAGAAAAAATTTTGGATGCTATAGGAAATACTGTGTGTGCTGTCTCCGAGGCACCACCACATTCTGATACCAACATTTCGATTAACGCAATTAATTCGCCTGTGTCTTTAGCTGATATTTGCAAGTCTTTAACGGATCTTTCTGCTAAAGTGGACACCTTTCAAGCGAGCAATAAAAGCAGATACGGTCATCATCGATCCAGATCTCACAGTCATTCACGTTCGAATGATAGACCTCCTAACAACAAATTGCTTTGTTGGTATCATCAAAAGTTTGGAGATTCTGCCAAACATTGTAAACCGAATTGTTCTCGCTACAACACTAGTTCGAGAAAATTAATAGAGCTGTCGTCAGTTTACACGACTGGCGATAGCGGCAATGACAACCCAGTAAAGGAGAATCGTCTACATATCTACGACACATGTACAAAGTCTGGATTTTTAATTGTTCTTAAATTAGACCTAGGTCTACGTCGTGAACTCAAGTGGTTGTTTAGCATTGCCGATGTCCAGTCGCCCATTTTGGGGGCAGACTTTCTAGTTCATTACAATTTGATGATTGATTTAAAACGGAAACGCCTCATAGATAATACAATAAATTTAAGAAGTCGTGGTGAAATTCGTAAGACCAAAGATTTTAGTATTTCAACATTATCGCCATCGACAAGACCATTCCAAGAATTACTGAAAGAGTTTATTGACATCACAACTACTACTTTGACGCGTAAATCGACAAGTGATGCAATTATTGTTCACAACATCGAAACAATCGGAATCCCTGTTGCAGACCGCCCACGAAGACTTTCTGGATAGAAACTTGCAGCTGCTAGAGCGGAAATTGACTTCCTATTGGACAATGGTATATGTCGTCCCTCCAAAAGTCCTTGGGATAGTCCGCTCCATATACACACGCTCCATACACCACACTATGGTACAGGGTATTATGACTTTGTGCATTTGTTTGGAACACCCGAAAGGAGAAGAGATAGACCCATTGTTTATTATACCGATCGACTTGTAATCACTTTCTGAGTCGATTTAGCTATATCCGTCTGTCTGTAGATGTATTCATGCAATCAAAGTACAGGTCGCAATTATGGTCCGATCTCAACGAAACTTTGACATATCTTTCTTTAGGCCTAAGGACGATACCTATTGAATTTGGTTAAAATCGGTTAAGATTTACATATAGCTCCCATATATATGTACCTCCGATTTGGCATATATGCACTGTATAAGCAACATTTTTGAACCGATTTGTACAACAATTGACAGAGAATAGTCTCGTGATACACTTAGAGACAATACAAAATTTGGGGGAAATCGGTTCAGATTTAGATATAGCCCCCATATATATGTTAGCCCCGATTTGAAATTCAAGCGCTGGAGAAACTGTATTTTATATCCGATCAGTACGAAATTCGGAAGAAAGAGGTTTCTTATTACATGAAGGAATACAGCCAAAATCGGAGAAAATCGGTTCAGATTTACATATAGCCCCCATATATATGTTACCCCCGATTTGAAATTCAAGCGCTGTAGAAACTGTATTTTATATCCGATCACAGCGAAATTCGACAGAAAGAGGTTTCTATTTTATATGAATGAGTATTCAGGGAAAATCGATTAAGATTTGTATACACGCTGAAAAAAAATCGCTTCTGTAGTATATTGTCCCAAACATATTCGGCTTGAAATAAACATATGTTTAGGGTACACTCCAAATATATAATATTTTACACACACAAATATTATATGTTTGTGAGGATATTGTTCTAAACAAAAATATGCTCCCATTCAAATATTTTTTATTTGGAACTAGTATTTCCGAAACAAGGATTCATTTGCAATTATTTATTTTGGTAATGTATTAAATGCCTTAACTTAAAGACAAGTTTTCTGTTTTTCAGATTTTCAAAGAGCAATTTTTTTTTATAAATTTTATATGTTTGTAAAATTTAATCAAAACTTAAATCGAACAATCTTTCGTAAATATAAACGACATTGATGGATTGACAAAAAGTGATGAATAGGTATATTTATAAATAAGGAAATTTTTATTTATAAAGATTAAAACTAGGAAAAGCTAACTAAAATTCGAATAAGTCAGTAATGTTTTAAAAATCTTTTTAAATAAAACATATTTGGAAATCTTCTTAAACAATAACTTTGTTTGTGTGTAAACACATATTTTATTTGTGAAATTCAGTTTGCAAATAAATTATGTTCTAATATATTAATATATGCGTTAAAAACAAAATTTCTTGATTTTCAAATAAAATTTATTTGTTAACAAATATATAATATTTAAAAAAATCGTTTCCAAGTATATTTTCTTTCGTTTCAAACATATCAAAAATTACGATTTTCCTCCGTGTATAACCTCCATATGTATGTTCCTCCTGATTTGGTTACAAAGCGCTATAGAAGTTGTACTTTACTTCCGATCATTACAAAATGCTCCAGAAAGATGTTTCTCAATTTAGGTACGAATATTGCTTAATTTAGCGATTATCGGTTCAGAATTAGATATATCCACATATATATGTTCTTTCCCAGTTACCAATTATTCCAAAATTTTATCGCAATGACCCTTATCGCATTGTTAGGGAGGTGTAGGGTATTATATAGTCGGCCCCGCCCGACTTTCTGCCTTTCCTTACTGGTTATATATGCCATTCGGGTTGAGAAACGCCACACAAACCGTTCAGAGGTTTATGGACTCCGTTTTGAGGATCTTGATTTTGTTTATTGTTATATTGACGATATGATTGTTATGTCTGAGTCTATTGAAGAACACCAAATACATTTACGGCAGATTTTTGACCGCCTTCAACAATACGGTCTAACAATCAACGTCAATAAATGTAAATTTGGACAATCTGAAGTACAGTTTCTTGGTTACATCATCAACGGCAATGGTTGTACACCTCCAACAGACCGTGTTGCCGCTATTAAAAATAACACCAAACCTGAAACTATTTGCGAGCTTCGCAGATTCCTCGGTGTCGTCAATTTTTATCGTCGTTGCATTCCACATGCCGCTCAGCTACTGGCACTACTCAATGAATTCCTTAAGGACTCCAAGAAAAATGATAAGAGGAAGGTTCCTTGGGCACTTGAAGCTGAAAATGCTTTTGCATCTTGTAAACGCAGCCTTCGTGAAGCAACTATGCTAGCTCATCCAGCACCTAATTCAGATTTGGCCCTTACAACCGACGCATCAGACATCGCGATTGGAGCTGTGTTAGAACAAAAAGCAAATGGAATTTGGCAACTACTCGGATTTTTCTCCCGAAAATTATCTGCGGCAGAGAGAAGTTATAGCACATATGACAGAGAGTTGCTTGCTATCTACGAGGCTATAAGATATTTTCGCTATTCACGACAGAAATTTTGTACTTTTCGGGTTCTAAAAACGCAGTGGCAGATGCACTGTCCCGCCTTAACGCAATTTCAATGCCAACATCAGTTACTCTAATGGAACTCCTATCAGCTCAAGAGATGGACGAAGAGTTGAAAACTATTTTGGATAGCGCAAATTCTTTAAAACTGCAAATAGTACATCAGTATACTGTGACGTATCCACAGGATATGTTCGCATGTATGTTCCTGAGTCACTACGTCAACAAATCTTCAATTCAATTCATAATCTTTCACATCCTGACGGACGTGCTAGTCTTCAACAGATACGTGAGAAATACGTATGGCCCGGAATGAAGAAACAAATCCTAAATTGGTCTCGGAATTGCATATCGTGCCAAAGAGCAAAGATCACCAGACACGACCGCTTTACTCCAGAGAAGATAGATATCCCAGACAATCGGTTCGATCATGGTCATTTGGACATTGGATATTGTCTCACCATGATCGATCGATTTTCACGATGGCCTGAAGCAGTTCCTCTGAGGGACATGTCGGCCCAGACGGTCGCGACTGCATTTTGGTCCAACTGGATTTCACGCTTTGGTAGTCCTAAGACAATTACGACAGATAAGGGTACACAATTCGAGTCCGCGTTATTCAAGGCCCTAGCGAATTTAATAGGTTCGAAACGTACTCGAACAACGGCTTACCATCCACAATCGAATGGAATGATTGAGAGATGGCACAGATCTTTCAAAGCAGCTTTAATGTGTCATTCACAAGTATCGTGGGTCGATATACTTCCAACGGTTTTGTTCGGATTAAGGACAGCTGTCAGAGAGGATATTCAAGCTTCGCCTTCGGATCTTCTTTATGGTGGGCACTTACGGTTACCTCAAGAGTTCTTCACCGAATCAGAAATTCCTGCCGATTCATCTGAATTTGTAAGGAAACTTCGTGAATACTTCAACTTCCTGCGACCAAGTCCAGTGTCTACCACAACAAAAACAAAATATTTATTTTTAAGAACCTCGATGATTGCACTCACGTTTTTCTTCACACGGGCGCAGTACGAGGACCACTTGAACCACCTTACACTGGACCGTTTGAGATAGTGCGACGAATTTCAGATCGGTTATATACGATACGAATGAAGAACAAGGACGTGAACAGATCGGTAGATAGACTCAAGCCAGCCTTCGTCATCAATAATACTGAGCCTGAACATCCTCAAACAACACAAACACCTCTACCGAGTCCTCAAACAACAGCAACACCTCTACCGAGTCCTCAGACATTCTCTCAAGACTCATCAACATCATCTCAGAGTACGCAGTCCAACGAACTTCCAGTTGTACACACAAACTAGGAGAATATCGTTCCAAGTGGATCAGGTGTCGGATCCTGACTTGGTCACTGGAGAGGGAGTGGCTTTGGCAGCACCAAGACCGCCGTGTTCGAATGACAAACAATCTGGCAACGTTGTAACGAACCAGAGGAGGAGAAAACAACAGCTGATTACTAGAGAAGTCTTCGCCGTCAACGGTAGCATTTTTAGTAATACTTCGTAAACTAGTTTTAGTAATAATAAATATAGCGTGATCTATTTGGAGGTTCCCTACTTTGTTAAAGAAAAAACATTCCCCTTTAAATTCAAATGAAATTGAAAGAACATTGTTTGGCATTTATTTTTTGAAGATTATGTCTATCAAATGTGGGCCGCGGCTATGTCTCAGATGGTCCATCCGTTGAGTCCAATTTTCGATGACTCGTTCGAGCATTTCGACTGGTAACTGGCGAATGACACGCGTGATGTTTTACTCGAAGGCCTGAATCGAAGCGGGTTTGTCCGCATAAACTTTAGACTTTACATATCCCCTAAGGAAAAAGTCTAACGGTGTGATATCACATGATCTTGGTGGCCAATCGACCGGCCCAAAACGTGAAATTATCTGCTCATCGAAGTGTTCTCTCAATAAATATGAGGCATCAAATAGTCGGTTATCATGGCACGATAACGGTCGCCATTGACGGTTACGTTCTCACCGACATCATTTTTGAAGAAATATGGACCGATGATTCCGGTACGTCGAATCGGTCAATGGCAAAAAGATAGCTCATAATGAGAGCTAAAATATTGCTCATGGGTGTCAAGGTCGTGGGTCGACTGGAAAGTGTTTTTTTTTTATTTAAAAAAAATGGACTTAGCGCAATTGGCGAACGATTATTTTGATAATAAAACTGAATAATTTGTAAACGATGTTCAGGCGTAAGTCTTTCCATGACTTATTAACAAAATGACATACTTAACAAAAATAACATAACAGCATGACACGTCTTCTGTCAAAAAAAGGCTATTGAAAAAAGTATCTCTACTTGGATCACCCTATAGAATTAGATAGTTGTTAAATGTAAATACGAGCGTCTTATTACTACATCGGCAACTATAGATCTCTTCAGGGGAGTAGTAGAAGAAGGATGTCTGATGAGTTCGAACTGATAATTTGGTAACATGGATACAAACAGCAGAGGTGAGTCACTTCCTGACTTTATTCTAACTACCAACCTAACTATTTGTAACAAAGGCAATAAAGCGGTAAATGTTATACTACATTTAATGCCTCTAGATATTATTGCAGTGCAATATGCCGCATGTACCAGGCAGAAATCTTTGCTATTAAAGAGGTAGCGGAATGTGCTGACAAAGTCGGTATAAATATTTCCTTTGTTAGTCCGGCTGCTATCAAGTCCCTGGAATCTATATTCCTGAATTGCAAAACTGCTCTCGACTGTCGCAGACCTTTTAATGAAATGGCTCAACAGTTCAATATTCACCGGATTTGGGTGCCGGGCCACAGGATATACAAGGGAACTGCCAGGCAGATGAACTTGCTAGAGTAGGAACTACCTTACACCCTCCAGAGGACCTGGAACATGTTGGGCATGCCTCTAGCAACCTGTAAGCTCCTCTTGAGAGATAGTGCACTTACAGTAACAACTGACAGGTGGTCACTAGTCAGGAACTGCATACACTCCAGGCTGTTTAGACTCAAAACGCACCAAAGCACTGTTGTCGTTGTCGAGAACGGACGTCTCGCTTATCGTGTCTGTCGTGACACGTCACTGTCTTATTTGACGGCACGCAGAGAGATTGAAGGTCTTGCATAATGACTTTTGAACTGCATACACTCCAGGCTGTTTAGACTCAAAACGCACCAAAGCACTGTTGTCGTTGTCGAGAACGGACGTCTCGCTTATCGTGTCTGTCGTGACACGTCACTGTCTTATTTGACGGCACGCAGAGAGATTGAAGGTCTTGCATAATGACTTTTGAAGAAGCTGTGGAGACGAAGAGGAGGAGGAATCAATATAACACGTTCTGTGCCAGTGCCCGCTCTCTCTAGAAAGCGGCATACAACCTTGGGCTTTTATATCCTTGAGGAACTTTTGAGCTTTTTAAAGCAATGACATTGTTTCAACGGGAGGAGTTAGGGATAACGTATGTTTTCCCTTACGTCCCTGTAGTAACACAATCGACTGAACAATCTAAGTTAGTCTGTTTTACAGGCTGCCACTCTTAACCTAACCTAACCTAACTGGGGTCACTAATGGTTGGAATGCCTATAAAGAGAATCCTTAAAATCTATAAGAAAGAACTTAGGAAATCGCAAAGACGTTCTAGGTACACTTTCTGTGGAAGAGGGCTCAGACGCCGCAAAGCTGAGGATGATACTATCCGCAACACTCAGTACAGTAAGTTATCTACAGGATGCGCTCAACAACTGGACAAAAAAAGCGACCAATCACTACAGGTACTTCTCGACACACATTTGCCCGGGGAAACTCCCTGGCAGAACTCAAGAAACAGCCTGTACCCTTTTATGATTAACATTTGATTGGGTTGATGGATAGACTCCACATTTTGACTGATTGACTCCACATAGTTTGAAATATTTAGAACTCAAAAATTAAAAGTCCCTGAAAACATGATATGTCGACTTAGCACTGATAAGTATTATGTACTTATATAGGGTGACCCATTTCGAGATTCCCTACTTTTTTAAAGAAAAAAAAACACAGAAAATTCAAATTTAATAGGGAATGTTTATTATCATTTGAAATAACATTCTTTGGCATTTATTTTTTGATGATTATGTCTATCAAATGTTGGCCGCGACTACGTCTCAGATGGTCCATTCGATGAGTCCAATTTTCGATGACTCGATTATGTTGAACATAAGTTGAGCGAAGTGCACGAAACACATTCCTCACAGAACGTTAATTTTCGTAATAAAGTTGAACGATTTGTAAACGTTGTGCAGAAGTAAGTCTTTCCATGATGAAATGCCAAACAATACTTAACAAAAATAACATGGCAGCATGACACGACTCACACGTGATCGTAAGATCCGATTATGTTGACCATAAGTTGAGCGAAGTGCACGAAACACATTCCTCACAGAACGTAAATTTTCGTAATAAAGTTGAACGATTTGTAAAGGTTGTTCAGGCGTAAGTCTTTCCATGATGAAATGCCAAACAATACTTAACAAAAATAACATGACAGCATGGCACGACTCACACGTGATCTTTGTGGTTCGTCCAATACTATTTATCGGCATTGTAGTGTGGTGGAAGACAACTGATATGCGATCCATCACCAGTCAACTGATGAAGGTTTGGGGAACTGACTGAGGATATCAAAATGTAGTGCTTTGGTAACCGACAGAGTTTACTATATACCAACGGTTTAAGCGTGGTACTATGTTCATTTTTCTCGTTGAAATCCCATATAAAAACAAAGTCACGAAAAAAACTGCGAAATTTTTTGGTTTGTGGTACTATGTTTATTTCAACGCGAAAAAGTAACATTTTGCGCCACCACAAATTTAACGCCGTTACAAATTGAACGCGCAACAAATTTAATGCCGCCACCGTCACACTCCCATTTGTTTATATTTATTTCTGTCCGCAAGAAACTCAGCTGTTGTAAATATTAGAAATAAAATTTCCTACTAAAGAATAATAAATTAAATTATCTTCCGAAATAAAGAAAAAGAATGCAAAGATGTGATTGGAAAAAAAATATGTTTATCGAATAAACCAGAAGAGCGAAATTCCAATTGGATTGCAGTATAAAAGCAAACAAAATGTGCAAAACACTGGAAGGACATGTAACTAAATGTAATAATGTGGAATTTGTCTTGTAATTAGATATGTACATTTATGTTTGTATGTTTAGAACAATTGTGTGCAAAAGCAAGGAGAAACATTATGGACGGCTAACGCTACTAAAGCAGTAGGACAATGGAATTGGACAGTGCCTGTGATCTCGATGTGGAAATGGTTGTAAAGAACATACATAGTTAGTTCTTGCCAGCCATAGAAGTTGGAAGAAGATAGATATTCCGTTTATGGATGGAAGTATAATATATATGTCAACAAATATAATGTAAATCCTTAAATATAATAATAAAACATATTTTTCGATTAATCAAAACATCATTTTATTTATTTATATTCGTACAACAGTAGGAAATTATTTCGTTATTTATAACATTGTACTACCCTGGCTTTTCATGTCTCACAAACAACGCCACCGCAACAACACAAAATAAATAATTTATTTATAACATTAGCACAATGATCTCCAACAATATTTCCTTTCTGACATTTAAATTGACTATTTTCTAAGTCGGCATTATTCCAATTAATTTTTTATTGATTCGAATTTTATCTTTTGTTTGTTTTCGAGAATGAATGATAAAATTGCAAATGCATATGCACACATACATACATATAAAAGTGACACTTTGACACACACACTTCCAAGCTGCAATGCAACTTTAGTAAAAAAGCGTTCCATTTTTCAACTCGAAATAACATTTTGCGAAATTTTTTCGTGCCGAAAAAACGTAGTACCCACCTTTACCACTAAGATACCTGCAAAACCGATAAAAGTGCTCCGAAAGGAAGGCATTACATATTCTAAATATTGGTGCTACACTGTCATGTGTAATCCTTGGTTTAGGAGAAAGGCAAACAGAATCTCCAAAGAGATGGACATAAATTGATAAATGTAGGCTAGCTTCACAAATGAGGTCATGATACGACATAAGAAGGTCAAAATATCTTCTCGCACTAGAGAGGAAAAAACTGTTTATGTAAGCGTCAGTTCTGATGGAACACATACTGATCTATGAACGCATCAGGAGGTGGGGAATTGAGTCCAATGACTTCTGCAGAAGTTACGGAGATGATGAGAGCATTGAACACCTGCTTTGTCACTGTTCCGCATTGATTAAACGACATCTAGGTATACTGGGGTCGGCCTTTCTAGGAACTGAAACGTATCCTATCGGTACCGATTTTCGTATTGTTGATAACTATGTGTGTCAAACTGATTGGTTCCGATGAGGGGATACAGGGCCCGCGGTAGCACTAGGGACATGATTTGGTCTTTGCGAGGTGGTAGATCCAGCTGCCACCCTAACCTAACCTAGAAGTATAAACTTGTTGCAAACTCCTAAATTTTCAGCAGTGTGTTTGTTAGTGGAAAACTTCAAACATTTTGTTATTACAGTAGAAATGTTGGTGTGATAACAGACAAAATACTACAAACAATGTATTATTAACAGCAAATTTATTTTGTCAAAATTTATATAAAAATGTCTTGCTATAACTGTAACAAATGAGGGGTGGGTAGTAATTGTAAAGCCATCTAACGGACAGTAGCAACATTCCCCGAAGTTTGTACGGTACACGGTATTATCGGCACATTCGTATCAGCTTACATGTTCTATTCGCAAAGCACAAAGCCAATATCAATCAATGTACAAACGCAGTTAGCATGCAATTAACTCCTGCTCCGGTCTGCTTGCCGCTATGACTGTCAAAATCCATAGAAAAAAAGTGTCAATGTTTTGATGGTTGTTGTCCTCGCGAAATATTAACGTTTGTTTGAAAAAGTAAAAAAAAGTGCTGAAATATTCAAGAACAAACAACAAATAACTGTGAAAAACAAAACAGCAGCTGATTTCTGCAAAATGTGCAATCCAGAAAATTGGAGGAGGAGGACGAATGTGCCAGGAGTTAAGGGCGCGGAGCACTCTGGCTTAATTTAGCTGGTGGTGGCGAAGGTATTATCCTTTCGCAGCGAAGGAATGAAATGAGCTTGCTTCCAACTTATACAAAAGTGGTGTAATTAGGACAGATCCTTACATCGTTGCATACTCAAAACAAAGGTGCTACGGTGGATATACTCGTATATGACTTTCTGAACAAAAAACAACATTTTTAACTGATGATGTTTTGTCCCTATCTCGGTTTGTGGCAGACATCTTTGACGCTTGAAATTACTGAAGCTAGACCAGCCTTAAAGAAATCCGATCGACTCCGAATTACTATCTGATATGATTTAACCATGTATCTCCTCCCGCACTATTCTCCTTAAGATGTATGCAAAGTACGAATACGGGTCGCAATTTCACTCCGATCTTCGTCAATTCTCACATCAGGAACGAAGCCTATTGAAATCGGAATAAATCGATTGAGATTTGGATATAGCCCCCGATTAGTACATCCGAATTGGACTTTATGCTCTACAGAAGCCATATTTATAACCTCACTTTAGTGGAGTAGGGTACATATCATTTGCTACGGTCCAAAAGCGTACACATCGAAGGAGTGAATTATGTATGTTTGGCGGAAATCTGTTTTAGGACAGCAATGTCCGCCCATCTGTCTGTCTGGTTGGAGCTCAAGATAATTCCTTTTAACTTCTTTACTACTTATCCTAATCTTGTGTAATTCTAAATATAAAAATAGTTGAGAAAAATGGGCGAAGAGGAGGCCCCTCTTCATTTGTACAAAAGGTTTACTGCTTGTAATGTTAATACCAGTGCATATAAATACAGTGAAACCTGTTCCGCATTGATTAAACGACATCTAGGTATACTGGGGTCGGCCTTTCTAGGAACTGAAACGTATCCTATCGGTACCGATTTTCGTATTGTTGATAACTATGTGTGTCAAACTGATTGGTTCCGATGAGGGGATACAGGGCCCGCGGTAGCACTAGGGACATGATTTGGTCTTTGCGAGGTGGTAGATCCAGCTGCCACCCTAACCTAACCTAGAAGTATAAACTTGTTGCAAACTCCTAAATTTTCAGCAGTGTGTTTGTTAGTGGAAAACTTCAAACATTTTGTTATCACAGTAGAAATGTTGGTGTGATAACAGACAAAATACTACAAACAATGTATTATTAACAGCAAATTTATTTTGTCAAAATTTATATAAAAATGTCTTGCTATAACTGTAACAAATGAGGGGTGGGTAGTAATTGTAAAGCCATCTAACGGACAGTAGCAACATTCCCCGAAGTTTGTACGGTACACGGTATTATCGGCACATTCGTATCAGCTTACATGTTCTATTCGCAAAGCACAAAGCCAATATCAATCAATGTACAAACGCAGTTAGCATGCAATTAACTCCTGCTCCGGTCAGCTTGCCGCTATGACTGTCAAAATCCATAGAAAAAAAGTGTCAATGTTTTGATGGTTGTTGTCCTCGCGAAATATTAACGTTTGTTTGAAAAAGTAAAAAAAAGTGCTGAAATATTCAAGAACAAACAACAAATAACTGTGAAAAACAAAACAGCAGCTGATTTCTGCAAAATGTGCAATCCAGAAAATTGGAGGAGGAGGACGAATGTGCCAGGAGTTAAGGGCGCGGAGCACTCTGGCTTAATTTAGCTGGTGGTGGCGAAGGTATTATCCTTTCGCAGCGAAGGAATGAAATGAGCTTGCTTCCAACTTATACAAAAGTGGTGTAATTAGGACAGATCCTTACATCGTTGCATACTCAAAACAAAGGTGCTACGGTGGATATACTCGTATATGACTTTCTGAACAAAAAACAACATTTTTAACTGATGATGTTTTGTCCCTATCTCGGTTTGTGGCAGACATCTTTGACGCTTGAAATTACTGAAGCTAGACCAGCCTTAAAGAAATCCGATCGACTCCGAATTACTATCTGATATGATTTAACCATGTATCTCCTCCCGCACTATTCTCCTTAAGATGTATGCAAAGTACGAATACGGGTCGCAATTTCACTCCGATCTTCGTCAATTCTCACATCAGGAACGAAGCCTATTGAAATCGGAATAAATCGATTGAGATTTGGATATAGCCCCCGATTAGTACATCCGAATTGGACTTTATGCTCTACAGAAGCCATATTTATAACCTCACTTTAGTGGAGTAGGGTACATATCATTTGCTACGGTCCAAAAGCGTACACATCGAAGGAGTGAATTATGTATGTTTGGCGGAAATCTGTTTTAGGACAGCAATGTCCGCCCATCTGTCTGTCTGGTTGGAGCTCAAGATAATTCCTTTTAACTTCTTTACTACTTATCCTAATCTTGTGTAATTCTAAATATAAAAATAGTTGAGAAAAATGGGCGAAGAGGAGGCCCCTCTTCATTTGTACAAAAGGTTTACTGCTTGTAATGTTAATACCAGTGCATATAAATACAGTGAAACCTGGATAATTGGAATGACCAAGGGACCGCATTTTTCATTCCACTTATACAGATTTTCCACTTATTTCAGTTTGCGCTTATATGGGGTTTTAAATAATTATTCCACTTATATGGGTTTCCACTTGTGGATGTATTTTTTTGAGAATTCCACTTAGATACGTTTTTTAAGAAACAAATCGCAAAATTTTATTTGTAAATTAGATTGTTACACAAAAAACTAAAAGAAATAAATTCATTCATATATACGAAATATTTTTATTGGATATAATAAACTTGATTTAGAAGAAATCAGTTAATTTTGATTGTACCACACATTTATCGTTAGTGTTGATTAATTTTTCTAATTCTTGAATTTTATTGAAAGTACAAGTGTCAGTTCCAGGCACCATTTCAAAATATTCTTGCAAAATACCCAATGTTTTCCTTGCTTCTTTGTTGGTGACAATAGGCTTTTCAATAGTAATTTCATCGCAATCAACATCCTCCTCATCACTTTTTTCGGAAATAGCAAGAATGATATCTTCGTCCGTCAATTCACCACATATTGGAAGGTCTTCATCGACGTTAATGTAATCTTCAAATGTAAGAGCGTTGTCAGTGATGTTCTCACATAACCTGCCAGTTTCTTCTACGGTGTTACACAAGTCTTGTCGTGTGAACCCACATTTTCTAAAACAATTTACAACAGTGGTTTTCGTGACATCATGCCACGCATTGCATGTAATAAGTTTATTTCGTACTTAGTACCTTCTTCAATACAATTTAACATATGATCTATAAGCAGCTTGTGGTAGAATACTTTAAAATTTTGTATTATTCCTTGATCCAAAGGCTGTAGCTTACTAGTCGTATTTGCAGGCAAAAATCTGACTGTTATGGATCGTAGAACTGGAAGATCATTATGTGCTGTACAATTGTCAATGAACAATAAAATTTTTCTCTTGTGTGAACTCATCCTTTTGTCAATTCCGATAAGCCACTCTTGAAAAATACTTGAAGTCATCCATGCCTTTTTGTTGCTTTTATATTCTGTTGGAAGAGACTTTATATTTTTAAAACATCTTGGCTTAGCAGATTTGCCAATGACCAGTAGTGGAAGCTTTTCGGTGCCGCTCATATTCACACAAAGAAGTATAGTGGCTCTATCCTTGCTCATTTTACCTCCATGACAATCTGAGTTCTTAAATGTGAAAGATTTATCCGGAAGGCATTTGTAGAATAAGCCGGTTTCATCAGCATTAAAAATATCTTCGTCGGAATATTCCCTAATTAGTTCTTCTAAGCCCTCGATCCATTCGTTACAAACATTCTTATTAACAGCATTGCCTTCGCCGCATAATTTTCGGAACACTATATCATGCCTTTTTTAAATCCGTCCAGCCAGCCGTTGCTTACACAGAACCCTTCTATTCCAAGACTTGTTGCATATTTCTTTGCCTTTTCCTTTAGAATATTACCACCGATTGGCACGTTGTTGTGTCGGCACTCCTTCGTCCAAATAACAAGACAGTTTTCAAGATTAGGATACTCCGCTTTCTTAATTCTTTTATTTTTTCCATGCCCATCTCGAGCAAGTTCTTCCAAAACCGCAGCATTTTTTATTATTCGGCAAAGAGTTGCTTGTGGAACATTAAATTCTTTCATAACTTCATTTCTCGATTTGCAATTTTTAAGAGCAATTACAATTTTCAATTTTTCGTTTACATTAAGATTTTTTAATTTTCTAGTCGACATGTTGCGTGTGTTCCTCACAAAATATTTACAAGAACTGAGAAATTGTGCAACAAGGGAGCAAATGTAGCGGAAAAAAGTAACGGTAATTTAACGACTCTAAATACACACAAAAAATTCCACTTATAGAGGTAATAATGAACGAAATTCCACTTATAGAGGTAATAATTAACGAAATTCCACATAG
Source organism: Eudasyphora cyanicolor (assembly GCA_963930755.1). Classification (NCBI taxonomy): domain Eukaryota; kingdom Metazoa; phylum Arthropoda; class Insecta; order Diptera; family Muscidae; genus Eudasyphora; species Eudasyphora cyanicolor. Next base: position 158,010,537 of record OZ005735.1, on the reverse strand, counting down.
AGGTCAATTCAGACAAAAATTTGTTCCATTTATGTGGGTTTTAGAATTCCACTAAAGGAGTTTTTTGCATTGAAGGGGGAGGGACTTGAAAAAAAATTCAGTTACAGAGTTTTTCCACGTATCTGCGTTCCACTTATCCAGGTTTCACTGTATTTGAAATTTCCTGCATTGTAATGCTTTTATAGTGTCTTCAGTCCGGTAAAAATGGGCATTATTGCCACTCCCCTTGTGGTACCTCCCACACAAAATGCTAAAATCATACCAAAATGAATGGCTCATAACGTTAGCGTTAACATAAACACTTACAATTCGGTACAGTGGATTGTTTTTGAAGTTTCTATTGTTCTGCGCAAAAAAAGCGTATTTGTCAAGCCACTTCTGGTACCCCCCCACACTAATTGAACCGATTCATTCAAACACAACATTCCCATAACTTCTGCAGCAATACTATTTCAAAAATCATACTTCATTGACATTTCAACTACGAATCCAACAACAAAATTCCTTGTGGTTGTTGTAGAATTGCTGTTGTTGTGCTAGTAACACAACCTTGTATAATTGAATCATGCAATAAATAAATGTTTTCATATTTTGTATTTTAGATAACATTTTCAATAACTACTTTTCCGAATTGTTTTTATACAAATGTTTTTTGAAATTCGACACAAAGTAAACTATCAAGCCAAGCTGAGATGCCGCTGAATCGGTTCAGATATATATAAAAAAACTCAATTATTCAGGAGAGCAAACAAACTGTTGAATTTTATTATTTCGCGATAATTTTGATATGATATGAAATCGGAATTCGAAGGAATATAATTTATTTAATCTCCTGAAAAATGGTTTTTGTAATACAGCCATTTTTGGATAAAAGCCTGATTAGATATATTTGATAACTATGAAATTTGATTAAAGGACGAATACAACCGAATTCATCATCATCAAAGCCGTATAAAACCGGCATTTCTCAACCGACCCTAAAAATATTTGGCAGATAACAGTTTCATATGGCACGAACAAATTTTGTATAATTTCAGGAAAATAGGTGAAGACTATCCCCTCAATATAACTATTTCCCGATTTGCTTATTCGACTTCGCTTTAGTCCTTTCTTAAGCCCCCCATAGACGAGTACTGCCGCAGGAACGGCAATATGTGTGTATTGGTGAATTTGACACAACATGAGAATGCAGTATGAAAATCAAAATAATTTTGATTTTCAAAATGAACACATATGTATCAATCAGATGAATTTTGTTCATCATTATATGCCAGATTATTGGAAATTTTATTATAAGTATGTAAACAACGAAAATTTAAAATAGTTTTGTGTGAAAAGTGAAAAAAATGGATAAATTAAATTTTGATTGATATGTGTGTATCGAAAATGTCAATCACACACGTACACAAGGGGTTCATCGGCATGAACTGCGGCAGTACTCGTCTATGGGCGCCTTTACTGGTTTTAGTTGATATATTTATTGGTTTTCTGAATGAACCATTTCGAAAAATCAGTTGAGGTTTAACAGTTCGTAACCCAACATCTCAAAACAACAAAAACTTATTATTCCGATATATTTTTTAACTATAAGAAACGTTTGTTCTAGCATTTTTTTATATCTTTGATATTTTTGACAAGTGTGACAAAACTGATATTAAATTCAAAGATTCGTAAAGGCGCCCATAGACGAGTACTGCCGCAGTTCATGCCGATCATGATTCAATTATACAAGGTTGTGTTACAACAATTTGAATTATATTTTGTTTTGTCAGACAAACTCATATATGAATCGAGGAAATCTTACATTTTTGCACCATTTTAAGAGGAGGAGTATATCTTCAAAAGGTTAACACATAGAAAGTGATCTAAAATCGTATGTATGCTTGGGGGATATCCGTTTCAAGACTAAATGTCTCCCCCACCATCTGGCTGATGCGGACGATTACTCTCGAAAGGAGTACATCTCACATAAAGGGTCTAAATCGTTCCCAAATGCTGATTAATTTAATATTAGTGCAAATAAATCCTTAAAATCTGTTATGACTCAATTTATCACACCTTTTCCCAAAAACTAATGAGCAAAATGTTTCCACCGTTTTATTCATTTGGTCTCCAAGACTTGCGTTCGAAGAATCATTTCTTTCATTTTATGGTACCCCACACAAATGATCAAATTCATATACAATTCCAAGGACTTACACGATTTTAAATTCAGAAGTTTATAAATACAAATCCATACACTTTTTATTTCATATTTATCCTTTTATTGCAGCGTTTAATTCGCAAATACATTAAAAACTGTAAATTAAGTTTGCGCGTTTGGTATTATCATTTTTTTTAATCATTTATCTCATGTCCTTATCCAACAAATTAAGTTTACATAGTCTTTCGGCAAAAAGTCGACACGACAATTGGTATTTCGCCTTCGCAGTTCATCCTTCGTGATATTGAAAACGGTTCATTATCTCCATTCTTTACGTATTATCTCTTTATTCACTTTTTCAATAAATTATCTGAATTTCAAACTTTTTTTGACAAGCAAAAGGTAAATAAAATTTGAAATAAAAATATTAGTGACATTTCAACTACTATCAACATGAAAAAAATAGGTAAACCACCTGCTAGTAACACAACCTTGTATAATTGAATCATGATGCCGATGAACCCCTTGTGTACGTTTGTGATTGACATTTTCGATACACACATATCAATCAAAATTTAATTTATCAATTTTTTTCACTTTTCACACAAAACTATTTTAAATTTTCGCTGTTTACATACTTATATTAAAATTTCCAATAATCTGGCATATAATGATGAACAAAATTCATCTAATTGATATGTGTTCATTTTGAAAATCAAAAGTATTTTGATTTTCATACTGCAACCAATACATTCTCATGTTGTGTCAAATTCACCAATACACACATATTGCAGTTCCTGCGGCAGTACTCGTCTGTGTGGGGCTTAACAGTAAGAATATTACATTCAATATTCCAAAAATCTACATTTCTTGCAATATTGCGTTGTCAAAAGTAATTAAATTTATGTCACTTAAATGATCTCATATATCACTTCTAACGAAAATATGCAATAGAAGCATAATCTGTGAAGTCTTCTAAGTCTTTCAGCCCGACCAAAAGATATAAATAATTTACTTTGGATTTCCTAAGAACTTTTTGGGTTTGTTACAGATATGTCAAATACGGGTACAAAGGGTTTGCGGTGACTACAAAAATGTTCTTATAGTAATAGCTTTTTCTTCGTTTTTTCTTCTTAAAGTTCAATGCTTTGGCAACGTCGCACGAAAATTGAATAGTTAATAACATCAATACCAGTAGAAAGGGCACCTACAATTCGCCACAACAAAAAGTTTTTGAGGTAGCTTTGTTCAGTGCAAAATGGGCTTATTAGTTAAGATCATTCTGATTCCCAGACCAACACATATTAAAAATGCATACGAAAGTCATGTCCTTGCAGCTTTATTTTTCGAACTCTGCATTTTAGTTAACTCTTCCGGAGGATATAGTCTAACAAAGAACAATAAATGTTTTTTTTCGCACCAAATTCTGTATTAAAACTAGTAGGAGGGCTAAAGTCAGAAGATATATTGTAAAGATTTATCAATGCTGCTTTCCTAATGATAACGACTTTTCAAAAAATAACTTATAACGCTTAAACGGGATATAATTCTATATCCCGGGGCTATATTCAAATTTAAATTGATGTTCTTAGAATTTGGCAACTTTCAATCTTGCACCATAAACTAGTATCTTCTAAATTTTAGCCCATAGAAGCAAAATCGGAATATAGGTATACATACGGTGTCTGTTCAATAGAAATTGTGAATTTTGAAATTTCTCATGCTACCTGTATTCTATTAGCTTTTTTATGTTGTCACATTTGTCTAGAACATATGTTCTTAGTTGAGTTTTTTAGTGTTTATTTCAGAATGTTTGTGAGCGACATAACAGATAGATGTGTTTTGAAGAATTTGCATCAAATTTTGTGTAAAAAATAGAACTTGAAATGTTGAGACTGACATATGGTAATTGTACTCTGAGTCAGAAACATGTTTGCAAGTGGTACAAGCTTTTCATAGAAGGTCATGAATGACGAAGCTCGTCCTAGAAGATCCATCACATCAAATACCGATGAACCGATGTTGAAAAATTGAAGAGAATTGTTATGGAGAATCGTCGAATCACTATTAGAGAAGTTGCAGATTATGTCGGTATATCGGTTTACTCATGACACACAATTTTTCGGAAATGTTGAGCATGAAGCGTGTGGCAGCAAAGTTCGTTTCAGAATTGCTGGATTTTTTCGCCGAAAAGAAACCAGATTTGGTACTCAGCGACTCCTGGCCGCAACATAAAAAAGGCTAATCGAATGGACGTAGCCCGAAAAACTTTCAAAATTTACCTTTTCTATTGAACAGACCTCATATATAGTGGCTATATGTAAATCTGAACTGATTTTTCTCAAATTTGAACAGGTTTATTATCGGCACAAACAAATATCCAGTAGGTATTAAATTTCGTAAAGATTTGATGTTGAAATTGTGACTTCTACACCGCGTATATGCCAAATCGGGATGTACATACTTATATATGGGGCTACAAAATCTGAAACGATTTTCATGAGATTTGGCAGAAATCATAACTACCACATAAAACAGTGGTGTCCAATTTCCTTATATATTACCAGAAAAGGTTTGAAAAGTACGCCTATTTTGGTCTGAACCATAGGAGCTTCAAAGGCATTCCAATGGTATTCAAGTTATGAGCTTTTAACAAAATGATCTAATGTGAGGGATGTACCAAACAGATGTGGCAACAAGGAAACTTTTACTATCGGGTCTGTTCTGTAATCACGTCGATTTGAAATCACGGTGATTTTAAAATCACCGGCCACTTAATATCACTTTTGGAGTTCGAAATCACCCGAACATATTTCGAACAATCTTTTTTGGGAGACTATGAATAATAAACCGGGCGATTTCGAACTCTAACAGTGATTGTAAGTCGCTGGTGATTTTAAAATCACCGTGATTTCAAATCACCTTGCTACAGAACAGACCCGTATGTATGGATTTACAGAAGATTCGGGTAAGTAGTATAGAAGTTATTGGAGAATCATTATTCACTACAATCTAACTATTTTTGGGGGAGTCAATCGTTTACTCCTTTCGAGAGTTATTATGCACACCATGCCTTAAAACGAATTGCCGCCAAACACTCCTTCGATGTGTTACACGTTTGGTCCGTAGCAAATGATTAATACCCTCCTCCACTAAACTGAGGATATAATCAATGATTTTTTTCTAAATAATTGATTTTCTAAATATTCTTTGATTTCAGAATATAAAAACTATTCACTAAAGAACGGATACTTACTGATAGCTCCTTTTCTAATTCAAATATATATATTTTAAAGTAAAAATATATCTAATGTAGATTAAATTTTGAGTTTTTATTTATCGGATAAAACTAAAATGCTTGGTCCCTGAGAGTTCATTATAACCGTATATCAAATCTCGTTATGGGAATCGACCTATCGTTACTCGAAACTTTTCTATTTTGTTGGTTGGTTCTATTGGTTTTCATCTACTCTATAACTGGTTAGTAAAAAAATTGCTTATGGCAAGTTTTCTATACATACTTTCCTAATTTCAAAAAACCGTTGGACTCAATAAAGAAATCGTGAGATAGGTTTCCGTTTTGACATACCTAGCTGAAATGTTAATACTTAACAGATTTCAATAAAAATAACTCAAAAACATTATTTTAAACTTTAGAAATAAACAATACCTTTCTTAAAAAATCAACACGTTGCGAGTTTGTAACATTATCGTTTATTCAACTACTTCGATCCTTAAAAACAAATTTTATTTTAATAACAAGAAGAAAATACAGTTTCAATGTTTAAATTTAATTTCTATTGCGTTTCCTCCTTATCCGTCAAGAAACTTCCAATCTTATTGTTATTCACCAGCATGTCGATCTTTACTTGTTCCTGATTTCTCAAGGGATCTCTCTTTCTGAGATATAGATTATGACCAACAGTATTCGTATAGAATGGTGCGAGTTTCTTCTTTTTCAATACAATTTTATCGCCCAGCACGTATTGTGTGAAGTTCATTACTTCGTCTTTGGCTATCTCTTCGGGTTTTCTGCACTCTTTGGCGAAAGCTCTAACATTTGGCAAACCATCGCGCTCATTCGAGAATTCCACTAAATGCAATCTCTTCTCTTCCGCAATTTGATCGTGAGTCCTTTGTTGCAGAAGGCCGATAAAGAAGGCCTTGACGATGTGTTGTATATTGGTAGAGCCGACAACTTTGGCGTGTAAATCCTTAATGCCCAACACCTTGCATATGGTCTGAATACCACGATGACAGACCAAACCATATCCTTCGGGTTTTTTCGAAACAAATATTTTCGTTTTTCCAAAGGCACAGTAGAAGTCATGGAATACTGTGCGATTGTCACACAGTTCAAATTTCATCAACTTCTGACCAGCTCTATTCTTGGACTTTCGCAATGCCGTGCGTGCTTCGGGGGCTTTTGCTGTAGCAAATCCTGCAAGTCCATTGCCATTTCCAGTGACACTCATGACTGAGAATCTTCTTGTTCTACCCATATTGCCCTTCATGATGAAAACGATTTTGTTTTCGAGAACACGGGTGTCGAATCCCTCAAAGGCGCCTTCCTCCTCACCGTCCGGAGGTCCAATGCTGCGTCCAGGCAATTTGGAGCCCGACCATCCACGATCAATGGGGCTTACTTTAATCGAGCGAAAGCCTCCAAAAGAATCTCTTAGCTTGAGAATATTCTTCTCCCGTTCAGGATCTTCGGGCAGTGTCTGCTGTTTGACAATTTCCTTGCCTCTTATTATGGGTGAATTCAAACCGGGCCAAACTACGTTCTTCTTACCAAAACCTATGATCTGCCCTCTGTTCAAATCCTTGGCCACCTTCTTGCCAGTGCCCTTTCCTCTACCCCGCTTCTTACCAGCATTACTGACCGCCGTCACACCTTTCCACAAATGCTCTGCTGGAAGCTTATTGAAGAAGCTGGTGTGGCGCACAATGTTCAATATTGAAGGCACCACTACCACTTGTGTCGTTCCAACACTTTTAGTGATGGAATTATGCACAGCATGTTTATAAAAATTGTTAAATAACCCGATGTACCGTGCAGCCATATCCACCGCTTCTTCTTCAACGTCAAATAACGCAGTCACTGTGAAATGTTACCTTATCGGCATTTTCGATGAATAAATATCTTCTTCTTCCATCAAGCATTCACATTAATCTGAATGTAAAGTAAAGGCCGGGTTAGGCATATGTAACCGTAATTTATCTTTACCGTTGCCGGAACGTTGCCCGTTTGAGCGATTAGCCAATGTTGAGAAAACGAGACATATGTTCTGACAACAACAACACATAAGTAAACAAAAAAGCCGCGATTTCTTTTTGTTTGAGTTTATTAAAAATGGATTTAAAAAGAATGTTAATAAATTTGTGTTTTTTAAATCCGTACAGAATTTACAATAAAAGTAAATCAAGAAAATATCGTCGGATAAGAAGATGGGGTGGACGTCCTATAAAGGCCAAAGGCGGAAAGTGTTTCTTCAAATGATGAACTCAGACGAAGAAGAGTTTTTTAAGCACACTAGAATGCCTATGGCTGTTTTTAATTTGTTATTATTAAATTAACATTCTATTCTTTAAAATATTAGATATTTGGGTCACGGTAGTTCCATACAGTCGATTGCATGGTGTCACAAGCTGCGGAAACCAACAATTCAAAATATTATTTTAGAATGCAGTGAAGTTTTGTGGCGCTTGCTTTTGCCGATTTATTTAAGTGAACCAACTACACAGCAGTACAAACACATTGCCAATGATTTTCAACGAATGTGGGATATGCCGAATTGTGTGGGAATGCGATGCTAACTATACATTCATATTAGTTAATGTTGGAAGTTATGGCAGCCAACACGATGGGGGTATGTCCATTAAACTTCGATTTATTTATAGTCTATTTTAATACAATTTCCATTTCTTAAAAACAGCTATATTCCAGTACTCCCCGTTTGGCCAATCAGTTATTTTAGGTACAGTACCTGTACCTCCTAGTCAGGGTTACCATAACCTTTTTTCGGAAAGGAGGACTTTTGTGTCAGAAAAGGAGGACATTTGTAACACTTTCAAAGAGAGTTGGAAACTTTCGGAGGACATTTAAAAAATACAATTTCCTATGATAATGCTTTGTTCAACAATTTGTATTTTGTAGCGCTTAGATGTCAAATCGGAGGACTATATCGAAATATGAAAACATTTTCTTCAAATTTGGCAAGGTTTGTTCTTGGGTGCTACATTTAAATCTGAGCAGATTTACACCAAATTCGACAATGTGTGCCCTTGGATCAAGAAACACCATCCTGCTTAATTTCAAAGTGATTGGATATGAAAAAGCTTCTGTGGCGCGAAAAAACCCCAAATCGGAAAGAAAATTTATATAGGGCCTATATCTAAATCTGAACCGACTTTGACCAATTTCTTCCCAGGTATGAAATAGCCCTTATTGTCAAATTTCAGCAAGATCGGAATGAAATACTTTAATGTGGGTCTAGCTCCAGTATTTTTAAGTGTTAATTATAATAAATAAGTGAAGAGGCGTTAAGGTCTGACAAGCCGAATTTTGCATACCCTACACCATAGATTGCATGTCAACTGTTTTTTGATTCTTTGAAATTTGTTGCGTTAAGAAGTAAAAACTTGAGATACCTTTTGTGTGGGGGCTATATCAAAACATGGACATATGATGACCATTGTTCGTCTGAAGGGTTCTGGATATACATACTCCCAAATTACCAATTTCAGTTCGTCTAGTTGAAATTTGCAGTCTCTATTGTGTTAATAAGTCAAATCGGACAGAAGATGCTAAAAATTGATCGAGCTATAAGAAGTATTGTACCAAATTTCAGTCATCGAGCTCAATTCTTGTAGTACTAACTTTGTACTAAAAGTAGTTTCGAGTATAATTCATGTGGAGGTTTACTGATTGTGAAATATTTTATTTTGTAACAAAAGGAGGACAAATCCATCATTTTTCAAAAAGGAGGGAGGACGGGAGGACACTGATTAAAAAGGAGGACATGTCCTCCCAAAGGAGGACGTATGGTAACCCTGCTCCTAGTAAACCATTATCGCCAGTACCTCTGAAGCCTGTCCTCTTTTTTTATTGGCGATGCGGCGTTTCCCCTGAAGAATATACTTGGCCTAAGTCAACAACTTTAAACGAGCTCTGAGACAACATACAAGGCGAAATTGCCAACGTTCCGGTCGAAATGTGTGCAAGAGTGTGTATCTAATCCAATCTCTATCTGTAAATAAGTCCACGTTTGTGGAGACGCTTATATTGCTGTCAAATTAACCCACAATGAAGAAGATTGGCTCAATGATTGACTCGTACTGTCGTCAAAAGAATCCGCAACGCTCAGCTCCTTGCAAATTCGCTACCAAGCTTCTCGCTTTTTTTCAGGTATCCTATATGCTGGATTATATTTTTTGTATAAATACTCGTGCGACTGCACCAATGAAATCAAATATTCATCGTTCATGTTTATTTGCACTTTTAAACAAGAAATAATTAATAAATTATTTTCTTTACTTTTCTCGGTGCACTTACAATTGTAATTGTAAACATGTAGTATCCGCTGTTGTCAAATTGTACGTAAACGGAACGTCCAATTCTGATTTCAACAGATTCAGCCGTCCGTTTACGTTTCATTTCCGTTGGCTAATCGTTTACACAGACTTCCATATGACAGATTGAATCAGCTGATTCGTTATGCTACGGGGGCGTTACGGTTAAGTTTGCCTAACTGGGCCTTAAGTTATTATGTTGCGATTAGTGCCACAGACGTAGGCAGTGATGCCGTTGGAAATTTTTTTCGGCCCAAAATATTTCCAAAAGCTGCCTAAAATCGACTTAAAAAACAAGTAAAGACGGATTAAGTTAGGCCATGCCGAATCTTATTTACCCTCCACCATAAGAATGGATCGCATAAGAATGGTTTCGGGTACAAATAAACTAATTATACCAAATTTGCAGCCCTATTCGAAATTTCAAGTTTTTTTGGCGTTACGAAGTCAAATCTAGGTTGACCTTTGTATTTGACCACCGTTATAATGTGACGAATTCCGGGTATAAAAAACCCAGTTACAAATTTTCTGCGCTATCAGTTGACATTTGTTGTCTCTATGACGTTAAAAGTAAAATCGGGGTGATGCTACATATGGGGGCGATATCCAAAAAAAATGGGCTGATATTGCCCATTTTCAATCCCAAGTTACCTGAAGCTATAATAAGTATCTATACCAAATTTCATTCATCTATCTCAATTATTGTATACTGTAGCGTAATTACAACAGACCGACGGACATGGCTATATCGTCTTACAATTTTACTACGATTAAGAATATATATACATACTTTATGGGGTCTCAACCGAGTGACAAAATGAATACTCTCCCATCACATGGCGGATGTTATAAAAATTATTTGTGCTTCTTCACATTTTTTTATAGGGACAACTTTTAAATTCCACTCTGTTATAATCAAATCGGGGTCACATTCAACAAGCTTAGCGAATTTCTTAACAAGTGGCAATATTGAAAAATCTTAATTGGAAAGCACGTTTTCTGGTGTTATCTTATTTAACATCTTTAAACTTTCTTTTTTAAATTCGATTCCTTTTCTATTTGACTTAGCAATTCGATGTAAATTACAAAATACAGGGTGGGCCATTTAAAATGTGAATAAGCTATAAAAAAAGTTCTGATAATTTTTTCATATTTCTTGTTTTATTGGAAAGTTTGAACTTTGTCATTTTATAATGGAACACATTATCGTTCATATGACCACCACGACTTGCTCGGCAATTAAGCATATTAGGGATGGACTCAGGTACGGGTGGGCCATTTAAAATTTGAATCGGCTATAAAACAGTACTGGTAATTATTTTCAAATTTCTGTTTTTACTAGCAGACGTTGTCATGTCCTTTCTTTTCGGCATGTATTGGTTTGTTTTTCATTAAAAAATGCATATAATCCGAGTTTCAGAAAAAAATCAGCACAAAAATTATTTTGGACATAAGTCCACTACAGCGCCATCTACTTGTTACAATCTATTATCAAGACAAACCACACATACATGTTAAATTTCAGTTAAATCGCTCTGGAAATAAATAATTTTAAAACACAGATGACACCGAACTGAACCTAATGTGGAATTTTAAGCCCTTCGCTCTTATAGTTTCAGAGATCATGCGTTACTAACAAACTTACAAAGGATTTTATATATAAAGATTGGAAAGGTTGAACTTTGTCATTTAATAATGGCCTTGTTAGTAAGTGCCATAATGGCCTTGTTAGTAAGTGCCATAATGGCCTTGTTAGTAAGTGCCATAATGGCCTTGTTAGTAAGTGCCATAATGGCCTTGTTAGTAAGTGCCATAATGGCCTTGTTAGTAAGTGCCATAATGGCCTTGATTGTAAGTGCCATAATGGCCTTGTTAGTAAGTGCCATAATGGCCTTGTTAGTAAGTGCCATAATGGCCTTGATTGTAAGTGCCATAATGGTCTTGTTAGTAAGTGCCATAATGGCCTTGATTGTAAGTGCCATAATGGCCTTGATTGTAAGTGCCATAATGGCCTTGTTAGTAAGTGCCATATGTAATGGCCTTGTTAGTAAGTGCCATAATGTTATAAACAATTTTAAAATATTCCAATATATCGTCGGTGCGCCGACGAAAACTCCTGTGTTTTTTACTACACCATTTCCAAATGTAGTTCAGAAAAATTTATTTATTTATTTATTCAATATCAATACAAAGAAAGCCAAAAAGGCCACTTATACATGTATTGTAAGATAATCGACTATGTACAGCATTAATAAACTTATTAAACTAAAAGGTATTATTATGAATTATAAAATAGTTCACAAAAATAATTATAGATTTAAAAATGGCTCCCCAGCCATATGAATAGAGGAAAAATGTGTTTATAAAAAAGGCCCTAAAACAGCTAGGACATGCGTATAGTTACCAGTTAGTATTACGGAAGAGTGCCGTTATAGTAATCAAAAATATGTCTCTTATATGTAGTATAAGAGTAAAAAAACATTTTCAGTCGGTTAGGAAGGCAGTTCCAACTACGGTAGACTCTAACCAATAATGACAATTCAAGAGCTGTAGAATGATTAAGGCGTCATCAATCTGAACATTACGCGTTGAATTAATAATGTTTCCTGTTTTCATTATCTTATAAAAATGTACATAGTAAAATACGAGAGTTTAAATAATCCCTAAAAATACTAGGGTAAGTTCAGTTACACGCTCATGATCTTGTATTTTCAAATCGAAAACATAACGTACACATTTTCTTAGAATCCTTTCAATGTTATTAATGTTATAGGTCCAAGTCCCAGATGAACCCAATTTTTCAGTACGTTTTCGATTGTTTCGGGTCGAATCTCTTCAATAGCAACTTCTATTTCATGTTTCAAGGCTTCAATTGTCTCTGGGTGCTTTGCGTAACATTTATCCTTAATGGCTCCCACAGAAAATAACCCAGGGGGCTCAAATCACAAGTCAATGTACTCGGTAGTTCAAATTTAAAATGGCCCACCCTATAGCTGATGTTACTTCTGTTTTTCTGATTGAGTTAAATCATTTTGAATGTAATTTGAGCCTATTTTGGAAATGCCACAGTGATAAATTTTATTTTCGTAGTCAATTTCTATGTTATTAACCAGTTATTTTTTTATGAAATTCCTTAATATTAGAAGAAAATTTGCTTTTCTGCTTGTATATATAAGTAGGTAGCGCAAACGTGAACTCTCCGCTTGAATTTCCTTGTTCACATTTTTAATAACTGGTAGAATATATGTTAGAAAGAAAAAGTAGCATTTAACCCTGCTAGTCATTTCTTCTTCAATGCCACCAGCACAAATTCTTTGCACTTCATAGTAACACAAAATGAAATACAATTTTAAACAATCCCATTACTCAAAAATACTTGAAATAACTCCCTCGAGAGAAATCCACCGTGTGTTGCTTATATCGAACGTTTAATGTAAACTAATTCTAGTTTTTTTTAATGAGTCCTTCAACTACACCAGACTGCGTTCAGTTGCTTAACCAACCACATTTTGCAAAGAAATGTTGCACAATCCAAAATATTCCTAAATCGGCCGAAAATCTGCCCAAACTACAAATTTTTAATTTTTGCTGCCCAAATTTGGTCCGAAATGTCCAAAACGGCAACACTGGACGTAGGCATAAATCTAGTTTAGTCTGCATTTACATGATACTTTTTTTTTAAGTATTAAGTATCGGCGTTTTGTAGGTCCCCATTTACATGGTACTTTTTTTAAGTAACTTATCGACTTATTCTCTTTTGAAAAAGTATTTACGTTCACACACGTACTTTTTTTCAATACTTATACTTATTTTCATTTGTTTTGTTTCGGTTTTTCCTGTGTGAATTGTTGTTGTTTCCAAGTGCGAACGAAAAACACAAAACGATGAGTACGGCACACCACAGACCTTAGATTGTATAGATGTGCCGTCAGCCAGAAACGTCAAAATCTATCAGTTACGAACGAATAGGAATGAATTGTCACACGCGAAAACACAGGTTTCCGCGAACATAGTTTGAACTTTTTTTGCACTAATCGGTTGATATTAATTTTTTAATTGTGACAATTACAAAAAATTCGGGAAAATCGGTCCGAAATCCTCGTAAAACATCACTCTTTGAAGTCCTACTCGTTGAAATTTTTATTCGTTCGTAACTGATAACTTACTCGCTCGGGGACGGCACATCTATACAATCTAAGGTCTGTGCGGCACACAGTTATCAGTTACGAACGAATAAAAATTTCAACGAGTAGGACTTCAAAGAGTGATGTTTTACGAGGATTTCGGACCGATTTTCCCGAATTTTTTGTAATTGTCACAATTAAAAAATTAATATCAACCGATTAGTGCAAAAAAAGTTCAAACTATGTTCGCGGAAACCTGTGTTTTCGCGTGTGACAATTCATTCCTATTCGTTCGTAACTGATAGATTTTGACGTTTCTGGCTGACGGCACATCTATACAATCTAAGGTCTGTGGTACGGCATACTTTTTCCCCACGTTTCCGACTGCCTCTCTCGCCCACAAAACACCGATAAGTATACTTAATACTTAAAAGAAGTACCATGTAAATGCAGACTAGGCGAGAGAGGCAGTCGGAAACGGGGAAAAAAAGTATGCCGTACTCGTACTTGTCGTACTCATCGTTTTGTGTTTTTCGTTCGCACTTGGAAACAACAACAATTTACACAGGAAAAGCCGAAACAAAACAAATGAAAATAAGTATAAGTATTGAAAAAAGTACTTGTGTGAACGTAAATACTTTTTCAAAAGAGAATAAGTCGATAAGTTACTTAAAAAAAGTACTATGTAAATGGGGACTTAGCACAAGTGAAACCAATTTGCTCAAAATTTATACCATAAGTAGAACTTTTTAGACTATAATAGACTATTTTTTGGCTGTGGCCCATATTTCCCGAGTTATGGGCCCCGAAATTACAGAGATATATATTTCGACATCTTGTTCTTTATTGGATCACACACAGAATACAGTTTGGTTGCCTCAACCGAATTATTTGCCAACCGAATTTTGGTAGTTCTGTCTACTATCATGCGATTCCATCAGGACAACCAATATTTTGGTTGTGGTATACTTCTGTTTCCATGTTGACAACAATCATATTTGGTTGCGCAACTACGAAAATGGTGGCTTAAATTATCTGTTGCAGTTGCCACAACCAACTATTTAAAAAATGGTTGTTCTGACAATTTTTCAGTCATAAACTACCGACAATTAATTAAAAACAGTTTTCATTAATTTTTATTTTATTTATTGAACAAAAAACAAAACAATTCATGAAAAAATTAAAAATCCCGTATTACAAATTCATCACTTTTTTGAGATGTGGAAATACTTGACACACATTTTAGTACACAAAAAAAAACACAAAACTTTTATGCAAATATCGCTTAACCCTGTGCTTTCAATTTCACGATTGTTGCATTTATTTTTTATTTATTTAAAACATTTTGCACAACATATTCTGCATTCCACACATTATTATCCACACGAGATTATTTTTGATTACCTATACCATTCTTGAACAAAATGTTGAAAATTTTTTTATGTCGAGTAATTTTATTTTTTGTTTGTCATGTATCAGCAAAAGAACAGCAACCAATCTTTCGGTTGTATTTCCCAAAATACATTTAATTAATCTAAATTTGGGAAATGATTGGTATAACCAATAAACGATTATTTATTGTAGTTGTAGTAACCAATTATTCGTTGCAATAATAATCTTTAGTCTATTGATGCAATTTCTGTTGTCAAGAATAAAACATTTGTTGTCACAACCAAAAATCGATTATATGGTACTATAATGAAAATTTAAAATTGATTACCACAACTAACCGAGTGTCAATGAAAAAACAATCTTAATTCGATTGATACAACCATCGATTTAGTTGCAAGCATTTTCATTTGATCGTGCCCATGTTATTATTGTTGTTTCAACTAATTATATATAAATACAACCGACAGACGGTTTATGCAAAATACTTTTTGTTGCTAGTACTATTTTTTCATTGTTACAATCGAATTCCAACAAATTATTTTCCTGGGTGCAGGACCAGAAGATATTTTTTCTTAACCTATTTCGCACACATTCAAATGTAAATTCAAATGTAATTTTACGCACTTTATAAGAAGATATTTTCGGAAACTTTAGATATTTATTCTCAAGTGAATTAAGCAGAGTACACACGTTTAAAAGATCGGACAATATTGTCAGAAAAAATGGCGGAGAAATGCAACCCTGTGAACGTACAACCGTGTGAACATACAATTTTTGGTCTGGCAACGTTGGCAGAAAAGTCATTATGAGATAATTTGCAGATTGTTAGATGTGCGAAGTTTATGCATGTGACAACGGCGCCATTGCCAGAAAAACATTTTATCGGCAACACTGTCTACAAAGTAATTTTATTGGCAATCCTGCATATAAATATTTTTTAATCGTCTGAACTGTCAATTCAACTTTGCATAACAATCGGTCATTGTCCGTACATTTGCATCACTTTAACAGGGTTGATAACTTTGTTCGATCTGGCAATCGTATGTAAATACTTAGCTTTACCAATATTTTGCATTCAAATTTGCTGATATTTCGTAAATTTACGTGATTTTTGCTAAAAATGTTTGCAAGCACTAACAACTTCTCAATGCGACCCGTACTTTTTCAATGAAAGTGCTGAATCACACGAGGCATTTTTTCCAAGCAGGTGTCAAAGTTTGTTGGAGAGAGACGCAGAGAGCTCTTTCATCCTGTCTCTCTCTCCTACAAACTTTGACACTTGGTGCAGGTTTACACTAGGCAAGTTTTTTCAGCAGCTTATCATCAAATTCTCTTTTGAACTTGCACGAAGAACTCAAAACGTTCAGGAAGAGTTTTTCCCCCTCTTGCCGACTGCCTCTCTCTCTCCTACAAAACGCCAATAATCTGCGGAACATTCAGCTAGTGTAAATCGGGACTCGCTTGGAAAAATGCCTTCTGTGAATCAGGACTAATCAGCAATCAGTCAAAAAGTCCAGATTTATACGAGGATATTTTTTCAGCAGATTATACGCTAATTCTCTTTTAAACTTGACTTAGACGACTTAATTTTGTTTCGGCTTTTCCTGTGTGAATTGTTTAAAGTGCGAATGAAAAACAAAACGTGAGCCCGAGAAGTCCGAGTACGGGAGAGTTTTTTTCTCCCCCCTCCTTTTCCGATGCCTCTATCTCCATCCAAACGACGATCGGCTTAATTTTCAGCGCGTGTAAATAGGAATGTAGATGCGCCGTTTCCAGAGCTGCCAAATGTTTGACTTTGTTTTCGAGAAGATAAAGGCCTCCAGATGGCCGCTTTTTCCTCATTATTTTTGTTGTTCAATTCAATTCAATTCGTGTTTAAATACGCTTACAAAGGGTCCGCCATCTAACGTTTTTTTTTCAACTAGTGCTTATTTCGTGAATGGTAACACTTAGTCCGGATTTACACTGGCTGAATGTTCAGCAGATTATCGGCGTTTTGTAGGAGAGAGAGGCAGTCGGCAAGAGGGGGAAAAAACTCTCCCTGAACGTTTTGAGTTATTCGTGCAAGTTCAAAAGATAATTTGATGATAAGCTGCTGAAAAAACTTGCCTAGTGTAAATTCGGACTTAGCTCATGTCTGATTTGACAGATAATTAGTTTTATCTCTCCGCTGAACGAATATGGTTGTGTATACGCTTGAACAACGCTGGGAAATATGCCGAAGAAGAAGATGCCGATTGCGCCAAAAAAAATCATCTTTTCAGATGAAGCTCATTTTGATCTTGGCGGGTATGTAAACAAGCAAAATTGTCGCATTTGGGGCACAGAAAACCGGCACGCATACATTGAAAAGCCGATACACCCAAAACGAGTCACTGTTTGGTGCGGATTTTGGTCCAGAGGCATAATTGGGCCATTTTTCTTCGAAAATGAGCAAGGAGTGGCCGTTACAGTCAATGGCGATCGTTATCGGGCCATGTTGAACGAATTTTTGTTCACAAAAATTGAAGAGGACTATTATTTGTGGGGTGCCCGTTGGACTATTATTTGTGGGGTGCCCTTCAAAGATAAGTGTTACGCCGACAAGCCAGAGACAATTGACGCTTTAAAGGACAATATTCGTGAAGCCATTGGTGAAATATAGCTGCACACAATCGATAATGTGCTTAAAAATTGGACCGATCGTGTAGGCTACTGCATGGCCAGCCGAGGCAGCCATTTGAATGAAATTATTTTCCATTATTAACCGGAAGGATTGTACTTTCAAATAAAAAAAGAAATTTGAGAAAATATTCATTAGTTTTTTTTTATAGCATTTTCAAATAAAAAAGTTATTTGGCGAACCCTTTACCTAACATTTTTTGAAAAAAGTACGTGTGTGAACGTAAATACTTTTTCAAAAGAGTTACTTAAAAAAATGGGGACTAATTCATACATTTATTGTTCATAAACAAAAACTTTCGAAATTCGTTATATAAATAAAAAGATAAATTCATAAAAACATTTAGAACCACAAAATGAAATGGACAAAACTAAAGCACCCCCTATGGAAGCAACAAAAATAACGTTTAAAATTAATACTTCGTTGCGGATCTTTTTTTCTGAATAACCTCTCCCGACTTTTTCAAAATCGCGCGTAAAGGTGGTTTCGTAACAGACAAAGTCGTGCAACAAGCAGGGATGGAAAAAGTTAGTACATTATTACTTTTTTTTCAGTACCTTTTCACTATCAAAAGTACCAACATATCCTCACGACCGTTTCAGTACTATTTTATTTGATCTATCTATTGTTTAGACATTATTTATATAGACACAAATCAAATGATAAAAAAGTACGTTTTCTATCACTATTAGTTTGAATCCAATTTATGTCGATGGTAACTAGAAACGGGAGACAGCATTTTCTAAAAATGTGTTTATTTTCCACTTTTATTTATATGAATTATTTGTATATATTTTGCAGAACACATTCAATTCTCTGAAATTATATTTAAAAAGTGCTGTAACCGGAATGTCTAATTATAGTTGTTGTAATAGTATAAAAACGAAAAATCATCAAAGATATCTTGTATATATATTTTATATATTTTAACGAAAAAGAAGCAATTTCATACTTTGAAAATTATGTTCCTTAAATTAATTCAATTAATACCACTTGAGCTTAATAAGTATTAGTTTAGTATAAAAAAATTAATTTTCCATCCCTGCTTGTAATTGTATGTCAATTTTGTCGTGCGATCCTCTCTCGGAGTCGTGCGATCCTCTCAAAATCGCGCGATCCTCGTTTGCACATAAAAGACTAGTCGTCCAGGGATGTATTTTTGACAGACCGCACGACGAAATCTCATGATGTAAACAGGCCCTTAACAATCTCCAACAAGTTCTCAATGGGGTTGAGATCAGGAGATTGAGCAGGCCAACCAAGAACTTCAACCCCATTGCTTTGAAGCCAGGCTTTGTAAACTTTTGAAGTGCGTTTAGGATCGTTATCCTGTTAAAACGTCCACTGAAGTGGCATCTCTTCTTCAGCATATGGCAACATCACATCTTTCATTAGGCATGTTTTCGTTACAAGCTAGCACTTTTAGTTTAGCACTTTGCAACGAAAACAACTGACTTTCACTAACTGGCACATAAGCAATAAGTGGCGGATTTTCACTATCTGGTAGCAATGGTGTCATGAGTTGCGAAGAAAGAACAGTGCGAAACAGACAAAAAATTCGTGAAATGTATTTATAAAACATAAATTTACTATTCTATATTCAATTGTTTACAATCCTTTTGCAAATATTAAAATAATTTTCAATTTTTGTTCTTCTTCTTCCCGTTAATTCACAAAAATTTATAACAATATCTCCAAAAATGAGATGCCATACTGCGAAATATAGGATGCCCAATCTGGCAACACTATACGCGATTAAGACAGGAACACTAGCTCCAAACTTCATCGGGAACTAATAATGCTTAAAAGTGCTTAGCTCCCCTTACAAATTAAGCACCTTTGGTGTAACGAAAACACTCCTTATGTAAAAATATGACTTAAGTATACTTGGGTAAAATAGTGGATTAGGAATTCTAAAAATGTAGAAATATAGTTGCCGATGTAGTAATAAGACGTTCGTATTTACATTTAACAACTATCTAATTCTATTTATTATTACTAAAACTAGTTCACAAAATCTTACGAAGTATTACTAAAAATGCTACCGTTGACGGCGAGGAGGTAGAGGTGTTGCTGTTGTTTGAGGACTCGGTAGAGGTGTTTGTGTTGTTTGGGGATGTTCAGGCTCAGTATTATTGATGACGAAAGCTGGCTTGAGTCGATCTACCGATATGTTCACGTCCTTGTTCTTCATTCGTATCGTATATAACCGATCTGAAAATCGTCGCACTATCTCAAACGGTCCAGTGTAAGGTGTTTCAAATGATCCTCCTACTGCGTCCGTGCGAAGAAAAACGTGAGTACAATCATTGAGGTTCTTGAAAATACACATTTTGGTTTTGTTGTGGTGAGACACTGGAATTGGTCGCAGGAGCTTGAAGTTTTTACGAAGTTTCCTTAAAAATTCAGATGAATCGGCAGGAATTTCTGATTCGGTGAAGAACTCTTGAGGTAACCGTAAGTGCCCACCATAAAGAAGATCCGAAGGCGAAGCTTGAAGATCCTCTTTGACAGCTGTCCTTAATCCGAACAAAACCGTTGGAAGTATATCGACCCACGATACTTGTGAATGACACATTAAAGCTGCTTTGAAAGATCTGTGCCATCTCTCAATCGAGTACGTTTCTATTCTATTAAATTCGCTAGAGCCTTGAATAACGCGGACTCTAATTGTGTGCTCTGGTCTGTCGTAATTGTCTTAGGACAACCAAAGCGTGAAATCCAGTTGGACCAAAATGCAGTCGCGACAGTCTGGGCCGACATGTCCCTCAGAGGAACTGCTTCAGGCCATCGTGAAAATCGATCGATCATGGTGAGACAACATCTATAACCCTGTACTAACGGCATTATCACGATGTCCAAATGAACATGATCGAACCGATTGTCTGGGACATCTATCTTGTCTGAGTACAGCGGTTGTGTCTGGTGATCTTTGGCACGATATGCAATTCCGAGACCAATTTAGGATTTGTTTCTTCATTCCGGGCCATACGTATTTCTCACGTATCTGTTGAAGACTAGCGCGGCCGCCAGGATGTGAAAGATTATGAATTGAATTGAAGATTTCTTGACGTAGTGGCTCAGGAACATAAATGCGAACATATCCTGTGGATACGTCATGGTATACTGATGTCGTATCAAAATGTACTATTTGCAGTTTTAAATAATTTGCGCTATCCAAAATATTTTTCAACTCTTCGTCCATCTCTTGAGCTGATTGGAGTTCCATTAGAGTGACTGATGGCGATGTCTGATGCGTCGGTTGTAAGGGCCAAATCTGAATTGGGTGCTGGATGAGCTAGCATAGTTGCTTCACGAAGGCTCTGTTTACAAGATGCAAAAGCATTTTCAGCTTCAAGTGTCCAAGGAACCTTCCTCTTATCATTTTTCTTGGAGTCCTTAAGAAATTCATTGAGAGGCGCCTGTAGCGGCATGTGGAATGCAACGACGATAAAAATTGACGACACCGAGGAATCTGCGAAGCTCGCAAATACTTTCAGGTTTGGTGTAATTTTCAATAGCGGCAACACGGTCTGTTGGAGTTGTACAACCATTGCCGTTGATGATGTAACCAATAAACTGTACTTCAGATTGTCCAAATTTACATTTATTGACGTTTATTGTTAGACCGTATTGTCGAAGGCGGTCAAAAATCTGCCGTAAATGTATTTGGTGTTCTTCAATAGACTCAGACATAACAATCATATCGTCAATATAACAATAAACGAAATCAAGACCTCTCAAAACGGAGTCCATAAACCTCTGAAAGGTTTGTGTGGCATTTCTCAACCCGAATGGCATATATAAAAATTCCACAAGCCCAAAAGGGGTGCACACTGCTGTCTTTTCGATGTATTCCGCAGCCATTGGTATTTGGTAATAAGCCTTAACAAGGTCGAGTGTAGAAAAAACTGATTTACCATATAATTTCTCACAAAAATCGGTTATGTTGGCAATTGTGTATCTGTCAGGCACACTTTTCGAATTCAGCTTTCGGTAATCTCCACACGCTCGCCAACCACCATCTTTTTTCGACACCATATGGAGCGGACTAGCCCAAGGACTTTTGGAGGGACGACATATACCATTATCCAATAGGAAGTCAATTTCCGCTTTTGCAGCTGCAAGTTTCTCTCCAGAAAGTCTTCGTGGGCGGTCTGCAACAGGGATTTCGATGTTGTGAACAATAATTGTCGATTTACGCGTCAAAGTAGTAGTTGTGATGTCAATAAACTCTTTCAGTAATTCTTGGAATGGTCCTGTCGATGGCGATAATGTTGAAATACTAAAATCTTTGGTCATACGAATTTCAACACGACTTGTTAAATTTGTTGTATTATCGATGAGGCATTTCCCGTTTTAAATCAATCATCAAATTGTAATGAATTAGAAAGTCTGCCCCCAAAATGGGCGACTGGACATCGGCAATGGTATACAATCACTTGAGTTCACGACGTAGACCTAGGTCTAATTTAAGAACACAATTATTATAAGTTTGTATTTCACTGCTGTTTACAGCAAGAAGTCTCATGCCGGACGGCTTTAGGGTTGTTCTGATTAAGGATGGGGGGTACAACTGACACCACTGATCCGGAATCAATTAAAAATCGAGACTTTGTACATGTGTCGTAGATATGTAGACGATTCTCCTTTACTGGGTTGTCATTGCCGCTATCGCCAGTGGTGTTAACTGACGACAGCCCTACTAATTTTCTCGAACTAGTGTTGTAGCGGGGACAATTCGGTTTACAATGTTTGGCAGAATCTCCAAACTGTTGATGATACCTGCAAAGCAATTTGTTGTTAGGAGGTCTATTATTTGAACGTGAATGACTGTGACATCTGGATCGATGATGACCGTATCTGCTTTTATTGCTCGCTTGAAAGGTGTCCACTTTAGCAGAAAGATCCGTTAAAGTCTTGCAAAATAAAGACACAGGCGAATTAATTGCGTCAATCGAAATGTTGGTATCAGAATGTGGTGGTGCCTTGGAGACAGCACACACAGTATTTCCTATAGCATCCAACATTTTTTCTGCGTTTTTACCTAGTTTGTCTAAATCTTCCCACACAGTTAATAGAGGGCGAATCGAATCTGGCATTTGCCAGAGAAATAGTGTCAAAATAATTGTTTGATTTCCTTTACCAGGTGCCAAACGTCTCATGTGGGATAGAATTTCTGACGGCTTCATACCTGTTGTCTCACCACCTTGCAAAAACGTTGCAATTTAAGGCCGGGTTAGGCATACGTAACCGTAATTTATCTTTACCGTTGCCCGTTTGAGCGATTAGCCAACGTTGAGAAAACGAGTCATATGTTCTGACAACAACAACACATAAGTAAACAAAAAAGCCGCGATTTCATTTTGTTTAGGTTTATTAAAAATGAAGTTAAAAAGAATGTTTATAAATTTGTGTTTTTTAAATCTGTGCAGAATTTACAATAAAAGTAATCAAGAAAATATCGTCGGATAAGATGGGGTGGACGTCCTATAAACAATAACTGGGCGAAAGCCGGACACTAGAATGCCTATGGTAGTTTTTAATTTGTTATTAACATTAATAAAATATGAGTTAACTACGCCAAAGCAACGGAATAGATCGGCAGAGAGACTCGCAATAACACCACTGTATGTCAAATATTGCTTTATCCTATGATTCCAAGTTGGGAAATATTAACATTCTATTCTTTAAAATTGTAGATATTTGGGTCACGGTTGTTCCATACAATCGATTGCATAGAGTCACAAGCTGGGGAAAACAACAATTCGAAATATTATTTTAGAATGCAGTGAAGTTTTGTGGCGCTTGCTTTCGCCGATTTATTTAAGTGAACGAACTACACAGCATTACAAACACATTGCCAATGATTTTTAACGAGTGTGGGATATGCCGAATTGTGTGGGAATCTGCGATGCTAACTATACATTCATATCAGCTAATGTTCGAAGTTATGGCAGCCAACACGATGGGGGTATGTCCATTAAACTTCAATTTATTTATAATCTATTTTAATACAAACAATTTCCATTTCTTAATTTAAATTAAATACAGCTATATTCCAGTACTCTCCCTTTGGCCAATCAGTTATTTTAGGTACAGTACCTGTACCTCCTAGTAAACCGTTATGGTCAGCATCCTCTGAAGCCTTTCCTCATTTTTTTATTGGCGATGCGGCGTATCCCCTGAGGAATATCCTTGGTCTAAGTCAACGACTTTAGACGAACTCAGAGCCAACATCCAACGCAAAATTGCCAACGTTCCGGTCGAGTGGTTGAAAATTGGGTCCAAAGAATAGATCGCTGTTTACGGGCTCGTGGTGGTCATATGACCGAAATTGAATTTCATTCTTAAAATGTAACATTTGCACTACACCTGGAATAAATTTGAACTCTTTATCTTAAATATTCTGTGTTTTATTAATATATAAAATTCTTATGTCCTTAATGGAAAACCCTTTACTTATGTATATTTCCATTAAAGAGGGACTCAGCCAAATCCAATCAAATCTCTATCTATAAATAAGTCAAATTTTGTAGAAACGCCTATATTGCTGTCAAATTAACCCACAATGAAGAAGATTGGCGCAATGATTGTCTCGTACTGTCGTCAAAAGAATCCTGAAGCAGATTATAAATTTAATTTTTAATGGAGTCAGCCGCGATCTTCATAAATCTCACCTGTAACGCCAAGCTCCTTGCCAATTTGCTTCCAAGCTTCTCGCCTTTTTTCAGATATCCTATATGCTGGATTATATTTATTGTATAAATACTCGTGCGACTGCACCAATGAAATCAAATATTCATCTTTCATGTTTATTTGCACTTTTAAACAACAAATAATTAATAAATTTTTTTCTTTACTTTTCTCGGTGAACATACAATTGTAATTGTAAACAACATGTAGTATCAGCTGTTGTCAAATTGTACGTAAACGGAACGTCCAGCCAACGGAAACGAAACGTCCGTTTACGTTTCGTTTCCGTTTGCATTGAATCAGCTGATTCGTTACGCTACAGGGGCGTTACTTTTAAGTTTGCCTAACT
The DNA here is from genome assembly GCA_963930755.1 of Eudasyphora cyanicolor. NCBI lineage: Eukaryota > Metazoa > Arthropoda > Insecta > Diptera > Muscidae > Eudasyphora > Eudasyphora cyanicolor. The sequence goes on along the minus strand of OZ005735.1, from coordinate 157,985,596 downwards.
GGGCCTTTAGACTCGGAAGACTCAGCAAATTTCGAAATTAGTCTCTCCTTCAATGTAGAATATTTGTCGTCTTTCGGCGGATTTATTATGAGGTCTTCAACCGACAAGAGTATGTCGTCTTCAAGGCGCACAGAAATAACATCAAATTTCCCCGCAATTTTTTGGAATATGCACTTTATGCAGGTTCGATCGCTGTCCTTCATATGCGTTCACTGATGACTGTCTAAGAGAGTGTACTTCACGTTGTAGCGCCTCTATTTGCTGAATTAAATTTTCCATTTCCGACATGTTTATACTGCTACTGTCGAAAAATTCCATATCGTCACCACGGAGCGATTCCTCGTTGTAATTAGAGTATTCTCGTTGCCTCAAGTTGTGTCTGGAATGCATAAGCAAAAACTCTGCTCTGCAATCACGTTTTTTCGCTGATCTGCTTCCAAGAAGATTTTGTAGCAATGTAAAAAATATACCGCTTCAGATTGTGCGTGAAAAGCGGGGTCACCAATATAGTTGCCGATGTAGTAATAAGACGTTCGTATTTACATTTAACAACTATCTAATTCTATTTATTATTACTAAAACTAGTTCACAAAATCTTACGAACTATTACTAAAAATGCTACCGTTGACGGCGAAGACTTCTCTAGGAGTCAGCTGTTGTTTTCTCCTCCTCTGGTTCGTTACAACGTTGCCAGATTGTTTGTCATTCGAGCACGGCGGTCTCTTTTTAAACATTTCCTGCACCAGTCAAGAAAGCTGTGTGGAATATATTTTCTTAAATTTTATTGGTATCATGGGAGCGGAGTAAATTTTGTGAAACCAAAAAGCTATCAACCTGCTTCAAAGTTTGTGGGAGAGAGAGGCAAAGAGTTCTTCCGCCTACCTCTCTCTCTCCTACAAACTTCGACACTTGCTCGTGAAAATTGCGTCTTGTGAATCAGGACTCAACTAATGTTGCCTCGTGTGATGCGGGTCTAACAACAAGTACATATTGCATCATGATACAATAATTGTAAAGGTAGTCTCAAGCTAACAGCTGATTAAAATTTTTTTATTTTGGCGTGTTTGACAGCATTTTGGTTGTCAATCTCATTGTTTTCATTCCAAATGTTTGTTTACATTTTTTGACAACAGTGGAGAGCGAAAAAAGGAAACGTATGAGTTTAAATTGAAATTGGAAAAAAGTAATAGGAAGTGAAAAAAATAAGACTGAGTGAAAAAATATAATATAAAGTGGAGAAAACAATAAAAAATTATTGTTGTTTTAAAATTATATTGTGTGTTTGTTTTTATTTTAAAAAATATATACTTTTCTAATAAGAAAAAATGCGCAAGTGTCGCATTTGTGACAAACGTGATGACCATGGAAATGGATCGTTTTTCAAAATACCGAAAGATGGAGAGCTCCGATGGAAGTGGTGTCAGGCTTTATGATTTACGTATATCCAGTTATTCACTGAAGATGCCGGACGCCTTCCACAGTCGTCTTTGTTTTCTTTATCCATATTGACTTCCAAATTCTTCGTTTCGGCCTATATTCTGCCGCTGTTTTTCTTTTTAGTTGAAGGTTGTTCCATTAGTTTTTCAGTTTCCGGGGGGTTTTTCACTTTTTTCATTGTTACATATGAAGACGTTCAAAAGCCACCACTGACGTTTATCCTTATTGCGGTACACGGTCACGTTGCTTAGGCTGTTGAATGGTTTGCATGGTTTCTCCTGTGGCCGTCGTTTCTCTATTTACACTCGATAAGGGGGAGGAGAACCGTTGTCTTTAGTACTCGTTGTTTTCTTGCAAAAAATTCCTTTTCGTTTGCATTGCTGTAGCCCAAGATTCCAAATTCTTGGCGAAGAATTTAGCTGCTACTGCAACTGCCAGATCACATCTCAAACTACTGCACTTTTTACGTCTTCTCCTCGATGAGGTACCTTGGCCAGTACCACCAGAGGGTGTCACATTAAGATAACAAAAATCGAGATTTATGACATTTTTATTTTTCTTCACTAACTTTTGTTATTTAACAAACAAAATTCCGAGTTTGTTGTTGAATTATTGTTGTTGTGCTCACTCTGTCACTGACGTCTATCTGTCAGTTCAATTTGAGAACCAAAATGGCAAAAATACGCAGGGTTGTACCGGACTTTTTGTTGTTGGGCTTATGAGACTACCTTTACAATTATTGTATCATGATATTGCATCATGGTACATAGTTACCATGATGCAATTGTATAGATGGAATCATGGAAATCAGCTGTCAGCTTGACGAAGACAGACGTAATTTTCTTTGAGAGCAAACTTTTTCAATTAAATTAAAAAAAAATACTTTTTGGGGGTATCTCATCGGCATTAAGTTGCATAAAAGAGGTGCCTACCATAATAACCCAAAACGATGGACGACGACGCGTTGGAAGTTCCACACGCCCAACTGCCAACTGTGTCGGCGAACGTAACAACACCTATGGCAGAAACCATAACCTTACACACAACACAAAACAAAAACAAACGATCGAGAGTCGATGATGCTGCTCCGCCGGAATTAATAGATGTTTCAGGACTGGCTCGTATTCCGAGCGACGACAATTATTACACAATTCTCGGGGAAATTGAGATAGAAAACAGCCAAAATAACACCACACAAAGTCAACCAAATAGTACTACACCCAGTACATCAAAAACGAATCTTTCTGTCCCCTCATATTCTTATTCAATGTGAACATAGCACATCTGGTAGAGCAGCTGGAAGCTAAAATACCAAGAGACTCATTTAAAATAAGAAATATGAGTAGATTTAAAAGCAAATTGTATCTTAAAGATGCTCAGGTACATTAAGAAATGATGACCTTGCTAAGGGAAAAGAAGTTAAATTTATTCTCGTTCACACCAAAAAATTTAAGCAGTTATCCCTCATATTGAGAGGTGTATATTACAACTCGGATGCGAATGACATGAAAACACTGCTCGACAAGGAAGCACCAGTAGTAGTAGCTAAAGTGACGAAATATAAAACTCCATTTTCTTTAAAACACAATGTTGACACAGGCCTCTACTTAGTGTCTCTATGCCCCGACAAAACCCTTAGCGACATTTCTCACATCAAATACTTAAAAAGCCGAACCGTCAGCTGGGAAAGGCCTAATAAGAAAGAAAAAGAAATACAATGTCGACGGTGTCAACGATGGGGTCACATCGCTCGCAACTGTAATTACTACTTCCTTAAGTTAAATGTGTGTGAACTGTGGTAAATCTGGCCACCCAGCCAACTGGAGAGGGTGCGAAGCATATCAAAAATACGTCGCTCTTCGTAACGAGCGTTTATTGAAAGCACAAGAAATCAAAGTCTGCTAACGTATACAAAACAATAAAACCATCGCCGGTGGTTCCGGGCACATCGTACGCCGATCTTTTACAACCAAATCATATTCAACCAACACCACCGTTAATTAAAGAATTTGCTGACTACTTCCTTAAGCCAGAGGAGCTTTCGCTAGAACAACAAATAAGCAAACTCATTTCTGAATTCAGAAATATGCCAAAAGCTGAGGCCAAGATTAAATTTTTGCGCCTTTTTAACAAAATTAAATCTTATTAACCCATTTTCTACCACCGTTGCGTTTTCGCATCAGTAACTTTACCCATATCCCATTTAAATGAATATACAGTTATTCTATGTTTTGAAAGTATATATACCTTATTTAGAACCTTAGCATTTAAAACAGGTCCAACAAAAAAAAAATCTGCATAACTGTAAAAATTGCTGCCGCAGCTGCAAACGTAGTCTAAAAATATAACTTTTTTCAAATGGCTGCTGAAAAAAAGAATATTTACAAAAACAGTTTCAATACTTCAAAATGTCTAGTCGAAAGATCATACAAAACGATAATAATGAGCTCGAGCAATAGAGTTGACTAATAAATGAATACCGGGCTCGTGAAAACTGGTGATGCGAAAACGCATCAGTGGTCAATTATATGTTACTCGTTAAACATGCGTTGCCATCAATGAATGATCAATTTGCTGTTAGTAGTGCACGTGTTCTGTCGAAAATTGTGTTGGAGTCATCTCGTGATAAAGATTTTTCATAATATCGATAATTATAAATATAATAAAATATTAATAAAACTGTGGAAAATTTATTTCCAATCGTGCATAATGGCCAGAAGACAGTTTTTGTCCCAAAAAGATCTTCAGAGGATAATAGATGAATCTTCTGACGAAGAAAATGAAATTATTTTTAACGAAAATACACGTGTCGTTTATGTTCCTCCAGCTAAAGTCGATAATATAAGTAAGTGATGAAGAATGTTTTGACGATAACGATCTTATTGCGGACAATGACCCAAATTTGGAAATTGCTGGAGAAATCGAGGTTCAGTATGAATCCATCAACGATGACTTCGCGGCGCCGCCCACAGGTTCATCGGAACCTGAGTTATCAGCTGAAGAAAATCAATATTCGACTCTGAAGAGTTTTGGAGAACCCAAATGGAAAAAAACCAAACGTAATGATTTCAAATTTGATGCACCTGATGAAAATGGCGTGAGGCCCTTACAAATTCGAATCGTCGAAGAAATGTGTAAGTTTATAGTTCAATGTAATGAAAAAAGAGGTTTCAAAACGTTATTTGCATATTCCAGGTGGGAAGTCTCCCTTAGATTTATTCTTTCAATATTTTGATGAGGAAGTAATGGAATTGGTAGTTCACAACACCAATACATACGCTTCTCAAAATAATAACTTGGTGGAAGTGACCAAGCAATAAATTTGTCGTTTCATTGGAATTCTAATTCTGTCAGGATACCACACAATTCCACAGGTGGGAATGTACTGGTCATCCAAACCGGATTTAGGAGTACCTATCGTTCAGCAAGCTATGTCACGCAACAAATTTACAACCATCAAGAAAAACTTACATTTGGCTGATAATACTAGTATTGACACAACTGATCGTTTTGCAAAAGTTCGACCCTTGATTACTTTGCTGAATGTGAAATATAAACAGTTCGGAATATTCTGTACTAATCTATCAATAGACTAGGAAATGGTCCCGTACTTTGGAAGGCATAATTGCAAGATGTTCATAAGAGGTAAACCCATTCGATTTGGGTTCAAATTGTGGTGCATGTGCTCCGATAACGGTTACCTATTTGAATCTATTCCATATGCTGGTATAGCAACACCCTACAACAAACAAGTCGGGCTTCAATCATCCTAGAATTGTTGCGATCTGTTCCTGAGCCAGATCACCATGCCGTTCATTTTGACAACTTCTTTTCGCAATATTATTTATTTTGTTTGCTAAACGAAAAGAGATTTCGAGCTATCGGGACAGCAAGATCAAATAGATTGAAAGGAGCCGACCTGTATTTGGCTGCTGCCAAGGGCTCTAAGAAAAATACGTCAAAACTGCTAAAACACGAATATGATTTTTTTTTTGACACTAAAAACAAACTGTTTGTTGCTCGTTGGCATGACAATAATGAAGTGACCATTATTTCAAAGTTTTTTGGTGCAGAGCCAGAATCGACAGTTTCCCGATATTCATCAAATGAGAAAAAAAGGATTTCCATTCCACAGCCAAAATTGATTACCCAGTACAACCAGCATATGGGCGGTGTCGATTTACATGATAATGGAGTCGCCAACTATCGCATCGCTATGCGAGGCAAAAAATGGTGGTGGCCAGTATGGATTAATTGTATTAATTCAACAACAATTTTAACGCGTGGAAAATTCATTGCCTAGTTGCAAAATCTGAAAATTCTAGATTTATGCCACAGCTGCAGTTAAGAAGTGAGATAGCTAGGGGTTTTTTGGTATACGAGGAGAAAAAAGAATATTCAACATCTGAAGATGAATCCTTTCGAGAAACACCAAATAAAATGCCAAGATTGAGTGTACCAGACCACCTCATATGGAAACCTCCAAATGCCACACGGAAAAGATGTGTGAAATGCCATTCACAAACAGTGTACCAGTGCAAAAATGTAACGCAGCTCTTCACCCCAAGTGTTTCGATGAATACCATACATCCAAGGAATAAAATAAAGCACTAAACCTGATTTATCTAAGTTATAAATAATAACTTAAAAAGTAAATAAAAGCAAAAAAAATGTTTTTACCAGTTTTTTTTTCTCATGAACATGTACTTAATCGACCATTGATGCGTTTTCGCAACACCCCATATGTCGGAATCTATAAAACCTAGGCACGTAATTCTTTCGATTTATTAATTAGGATTTCCTCAATAGCCTACATTCCAAATTTCGTGAAGTTATCTCAACGGAATCGGGTAGTGGTAGAAAATGGGTTAATACATTTTCTAACTTTCAACGTACGGTCTCTTGTAGATTGAAGCCGTCAACTGGATCTTTCCAATACATTACATCACAATAAAATAGATATAGCATTTATCCAAGAGTGTCACCTGAGACGAAACAATAGAATCGGTATTAATGGATACAGCTTCATATATGATTACTCACCGCTGAGTGTGGCAATTTTGATTAAAAATAACATTAGATTTTCAAGAATAATGATTAATGACATTAAAATCAATGGCACATTTATTCAAATTGAATCAAATAACGATAGCATAAACAGAAAATATTTTGTTGGGTCAATATACATCCCTTGTAGCTGTGCCTCTGCGGACTTTGATAAAATAAAGTACAGCAGCAGACTTCGATGGATTCATCCTTGGGGGGACCTGAACGCCAAAAATCCCGATTGGGGTGACTTATTGTTGAATAACAATGGTAGAGTTCTCTCAAATTGGTTGCAGGATAATTTGTTGGATGTTACCCGTATTTGTGACTCCTCTCCTTCATATCCAATATCCATTATAGACATTGGTCATCTAAATTTCTCAATAACTAGTCTTCCAACGTTTTCAGATCACTTTCCAATCAAAATGGAATTGCGCCTGAACTCCTTCAGCATATCCCTAAGAAATCCTAGTAAATTCACATCTTATAAAAACACCAATTGGGACAACTTTCGTCGTGATTTGGAATCTGCAATAAACATTTTAATGCCTCCTATGAACAGAAATATGCAAAACAATGAAATTGATAGTTTAATTAACAAGTTCAATGAGACGTTCACAGCTATACACAACGATCACTCTGAAAGGCATGAATTCAGGGATCAGAAATATCCACTTCCCGATAACATAAAAAAATTCTTCAAAATAAAATATAAATGGCAAAGGGAACTAAAGAAAATTTATCACCGATCCGCAAACAGGCTATGTCGTGAGTATAACATACTTTCAAAGCAGATACAACTTTTAAAAAATATTATTAAGGAGCTTGTGAACAGAAACCACGCCCATATATTTAATAATAAATTACAAAAAATCAAATCAGGACCTACTGCATTCAAGGAAGTTTCCAAAATTTTGAGTAAAAAAAATCTGCCTTTTGCAATAAAGTTGAAATAGGTGGAGTTACCACGACATGTACTTCAGAAATATCTAATATTTTCTGCAACTACTACACCAACACTTTCCGAGAAAATATCCCTGAAAGGCCAGTTCAAAATTTAGAAACTCTAGTGTCGTCGTGTGTGGATGCAGTCCCTCAGCACATATACATTTGACAGTTCCTTCAACTCACTAATAAACCCTGACAATTACCACTTCACAGGAGTGGAAATTGTCAGAAGTATTATTAAAGGAATCAACAACAAGAAATCAAGCGGTCCTGATGAAATCTCAAACTTCATCTTACGCAAATTCCCTGATGCCACTTTGAAATTTATGACCATAATATTTAATAACTGCATAAATAATTGCTACTTTCCTAGTGCATGGAAATATGCAAACATCATTCCAATAAAAAAGAAGACCGATGGTAAAACTCCATCTGACTACCGTCCAATCTCACTTCTGTCCAACATTGGAGTTTTGAAGGAGAAAATCGAAAATGAATTTATTATAAACCCTATATCACATTTCCAATTCGGATTTAGGCGATTCCCCATTTCCCACATTTGAAGAATAACTCAAAAGCCATCCTTTATGCAGACGATTGCCTCATCTACGCCCACAATTCATCTCAAGTTAAGGCATTAAACTTTGCAGCTTTACATCTTGACAGCATTAACGTTTATTATAAAACGTGGGGCATTAAAATAAACCCGGGAAAATCACAAGCGATCTGCATCAGAAATGCCTCAGGAAAAGGCCCGAGATTTGTTGTTCCACAAAGTAAAATATTGCGTCTGTTCTTAGATAGCATCGATATCCCTTTCAGACCAACTACAAAATACCTCGGAATCTATTTTAACAAATTAATGAGATTTAATGAACATGCAAGAATTACCCTATAGAAGGCCAAGCAAATTGCGGGCATGTTTTCCTGTTTATGGAACAACAAATATCTCCCTCAGGACACAAAGCTGCTGTTCTATAAAGTCACCATTCGCTCGGTCCTAATATATGGATTCCCAATCTGGCTAACTATCTCTCCAACGGTGGCCAAACAACTTGAAATATTTGAGAGGAAAATATTAAGGAAATGCATTGGTAAACATTTTGAGAACCACACAAAACGTTTTTCTAATGCATTCATATACGCATTTTCACTAACGAAGAATTTTGTTAATAACTTGGCCGGCCACGAAAATAGTCTAATGAATGAAATATTTTCATTAGAAAGATTTATAAAATGGCGTGATTTTGCGTACCTCTCACCAATCGGAATCATCAATGGAAACCTAGACACCGGCCCAGCCCAAAATCCTCACTGTCTTCCGAAATTTTATGGCAGTGATAATTTTAATATAACTCTCTTTTCTCAGTTTACTCCCTGGTTTCACTAGTATGGATCTTTTAACTAGCGTAATTTAGGGGATACATTTTTTTTGTGTCCAGAGAGTGTCATTTTATTTACATTCAGAAATATATTTTCCTTAGGTTAATTCTTTCTATCGTTATTTATCATTTTTTATTTTTACTATACATACAAATGTAAATATATCGAATTGCGTGCAGCTTTGTTATTATAGTTTTAACTTTTGTTATATCTGAATTGTAACTTTCAAGGTGGATCACTTGAGTGTAGATCTTATTAATTAATTGAAATTTGTATAAAGATAAAATAAGATTATTGGCCATATTGGCTTATTTATATTACTATTATAAATAAATGAAATGAAAATGAAGACCGAACCAGGATCACACAGGGCTGAAATGATTTAAAAAAGAGGAAGAAAATTAAACATGCACCTAATTTTATATTGTATTCAATATTATATGTACACTACATTTTGCTAAATAGCTTTTACATTAATGAGTCTAACTCAATTCGAAACACTGATATTAGTATATTAACATTTCTTCACAAGTTGTGAATCACAACCACTTACATACATATTAAAGTATGTACAAAGAATAATCACTACATATGTATGTGCACCCGTTTTATCTATTGGCATTTTCGTACATGCCATACATATATTTTTTTCTTTTGTTTTGATTATGTAGTTTATAAGTGTTATTTCGTTTTAGTTTTTTGTTTGTTTTTAACAGATTTATTCTCTGTTAGTCGTTGTAAAAGGCCGTGAGCAAGCCATGTCTCTCTTTAATCAATTGACTTGTACGACATAGTCCCTATTTACATTGGCTGAATGTTCAGCAGATTATAGGCGTTTTGTTGGAGAGAGAGGCAGTCTGCAGGAGGGGGGAAAAAACTCTACACAAGAAAATAAAGGTGTAAAGAAGTTCCGTCCAGTAGCGAGTAGTCTATCAGTTACGAACGAATAGAAATTTGATTTCAGCGAGTGATGTTTTGCGTATTTTAAGACCGATTTTCCAGATTTTTTTGCCATTATCACATTTAGAAAATAAATATCGATCGTTAAGTACAAAAAAAGTTAAAAAAATGATCCAGAAAACTATTTTTTTCGAGTTTGAAAATCATTTCTATTCGTTCGTAACTCACGAAAATGTAAACAAAGTCACGACGGCACATCTGTATAATAGAGAGTCTGTGAAAAAACTCTCCCTGAACGTTTTGAGTTATTCGTGCAAGTTTAAAAGAGAATTTGATGATAAGCTGCTGAAAAAACTTGCCTAGTGTAAATTCGGACATACATACATATGTACTATCTCACTTCAGCACGTAGCTGTTAACCTTACACACAGTGTATTAAGGTAAGTACACACGATTTGCAGATCGGACAACATTTCCAGAAAAATGGCGAAAAAATGCAACCCTGTGAATTTACAACCGTGTGAACATAAAATTTTTGTTTTGCAACGTTAGCAGAAAAGTTATTTCGAGATAATTTGCAGATAGTTATATGTGCGAAGTTTATGCATGTGACAACGGAGCCATTGCCAGAAAAACATTTTATTTGCAACACTGTCCATAACGTATTTTTATTGGCAATCCTGCATATAAATATTTACAAAATATATTGTAAATATATGAAATTGTAAAGTTTTCTTGCAATCGTCCGAACTGTCAATTCACCTTTGCCTAACAATCTGTCATTGTTCGTATATTTGCAGCACTTTATCTTGTAAGATCTTTTTGAAACTGCTGATAGGTCTAGAAGTCTACTTAATTTAGGATTATTTAAAGCATTCTTGAAGTAATTAGGATAAATTGTTCTCGAGTTAAGCTAAAATATGTGGTTCAACCTCTATTTTTTAGATGTTTATCATTGTTATATTTATATTATAACCTGTGTATATTTATATTATAACTGTTGGACTATTTTTTGTGGGTGACGAGAGGGATAAGTGCTACCCCAGGGCCACACAATGTGTAGACAAATTGGGTCGGCACAGAATGGGCCGCGACAGGCATTTCAGTATAAGCCCGCGACAGGCATTTCAATAAAGGCAAAATCATTGAATAATATCGCCTTTGAGCTATTAAATCAAATGACATGAGCTTTCGTTTGACCAACAATTTTTAAAATAAAAACAGTTTTTGACAAGAATGCGAAAACAAATTTTAATATCGCAAAAAAATTACAGAATTACAGAAAATTAATATTTTTGAGAATTTTTTTTATTTTTTCAAAAAGTTTTTATAAAAGGCTATCGAAAACACTTTGCGCAAAATTTTCTAAATACAATAGGTAATTAGTTATATGGATGGAAAAAAGACCGCTGTCAAAATTCAACACCCTCCAACTCGGACCGTCCTTACCCGACCTGGTTAAAATGTTGTTTCATAACTACTATCCAATAGGACTAAACGTGGGACAAGTTTCATCCTGATCAGAAGACACCGGTATTGAAAATTCTCTCAGTCGGCTTGAAATTCGCCATATGTATATACAGGGTTTTCCAACAAGAGGTGTTATTTTGAATCATCCGGTATTTCGGTAGCTGTCACTTTTGAAGCTTTTATTCTTTGACATTTGACAAGTAGAAACTACGACATTACTAAAAATGGAACGATACACGATCATCGAAAGATACAAAACGATCAAAAAACGATCCAACAAAAAAAAACGAACGATACAAAATCATCTTGACTGATTAGGCCCATTTCCACCTCGGTGGCTACGTCAACAAGCAAAACTGTCGCATCTGGAGCTCAGAAAACCCAAGAGTTATTGTTGAGAAGCCTCTCCATCCTCAACGTGTGACTGTTTGGTGCGGTTTATGGTCTAGCGGGGTCATTGGACCTTACTCTTTCGAAAATGAGGTTGGATCAACAGTTCCGGTGAGAGGATTGCGCCATCGAGAGATGATTAATGATTTTTTTATAGTCGGAGTTGGATGGTATTGATCTGGACAACGTTTACTTTCAACAAGACGGCGCTACGAGCCACACAAGCAACGAAACCATTGCTCTGTTGCGGGAAAAGTTTCCGGACCGTGTTATATCTCGAAGAGGTGTTCACAATTGGCCACCGAGATCTTGTGATTTAACACCTTGCGACTTCTTCCTTTGGGGCCACGTGAAAGATAAGGCCTACGCCAACTGCCCAGCTTCGATTCAAGACCTCAAAGATAGAATTCGTGAAGCTATCGAGGACATAGGGCGGGCACTTTGCGATTTGGTTATGGAAAATTGCATGATAGGATAAGCGTGGTCTTGGTGCCCAATTGGCTGATGTTGTTTTTCATTATTAACGGCTCTTTATTATGAAATAAACATCCGATCATGTATCTCAAAAAATGGCATTTTTCTTTGAATACCAAAATAAAACCTCTTGTTGGAAACCCCTTTACAAACCAATTAATTCCACCTTTGCGTCTCTCATTCAAATGAAACTTTGAATAATGAAAGTCAAAGTTGGCTGAACTATAAAAATACATTTGAATCACTGACAAAAGGAGGACAAATACCACATTTTTTAAAAAGTTGGGAGGACGGGAGGACAAAGGTAAAAAAGGAGGACATGTGCATGTACATTGGACGCCGGTATTTATTCAGGGTTGTTGTGGAATCCGATTGTTGTCGGAATTGAAATTGAGAAAGAAAATAACTTTGGTGTCACAAAAGGTTACTTTTTTCGATTTCAATTCCAATTCGAACAACAGTCGAATTCCACGACGAGAAAAAAAATAAATGTTGTGTCACAGAAAGTTATTTTTTTTCTCGATTTCAATTCCGATTCCGACAGCAATCGGATTCCACAACAACCCTGATTATATGTATTTTAAAGTTTGCAGAAAACCACTCTGAGTGGGCCTCCACTAACCTGTCGAAATGTCTTCTGAACTTTGGAAAATATTTCTAATTCTAAACATATACTATAAAACTATAAACTTGTTTCTTTATCTGTTCTCTTTTCTTTTCGTTAACAATTTTTTCAAGTATTTAGTACCAAATTCGAAACGGCATCATTTTTGCTTAGTCCAGATTTACACTAGTATATTTTTTTCAGCAGCTTATCCGCTAATTCTCTTTTAAACTTGCCTCTGCGTTTAGACACATAATTTTGTTTCGGATATTTCTGTGTGAATTGTTGTTGTTTCAAAGGCCGAGTGAAAAACACAAAACGTTCAGACCGATAAGCCCGAGTACGGGAGAGTTTTTCCCCCCTCTTGCCGACTGCCTCTCTCTGGCAAAACGCCGATAATCTACTGAACATTCAGCCAATGTAAATAGGGACTTCTCTAAAATACCACACCGCATCAACACGAAATAACAACGACAAAAAACAAAATAATTTTGAATTTTGTTATAATAATTATAAACTACATACCTTAAGCTTGATTTCCCATATTTCACAGATTAAATAAAATTTTAGTTTTGCAGATTTCCAGTATCAAAGATATTGCCAATATTTTCTCGAGAAGAAGTGAATCGTCTATACTAAAGCTATGTATAGACGATTGACAGATTGGACAACATTGTCAAAAAAATGGCGGAAAAATGCAACCCTGTGAACATAAATTTTTTGTCTTGCAACGTTGGCAGAAAAATATATTTTTGGCAATCCTGCATATAAATATTTACAAAATATATTGTATATATATGAAATTGTAAGGTTTTCTTGCAATCGTCTGAACTGTTAATTCACCTTTGCCTGACAATATGTCATTGTCCGTACATTTGCAGCACTTTAACAGCTTTGATAACATTGTCCGATCTGACAATCGTCTATACATAGCTTAACTTTGATCGCATGGAGATAAACAAGGTTAAAAAATTATATTTTTTAGGTCCCCTATAGGGCATTATATATCCTTCTGGTAATTTTTTAAGTTTATTTTTTGAATTTATGCCAAAAAAAAATTGGATTTGGGACCAGTGCGTATTCCCTAAGTCTTAGGAGGAGAGCTCCCCGCCTCTCTCTCCTACAAACTTTGGCAGTTGCTTGGAAAAAATTGCCGAGTGTGAATCTGGACTAAGATTAGCAGAAAAGTAGAAAAATGTTAATTAACATCCGGGCAATTGAATAACATCCTTACCTCAATTAGGGATGTGAACCCCATGTCAATAATTTTCTTTTCTGTTTCGGTACGAACTGGACTTCTATAGATATTGAAATGTCCTAATATAATATACTTCCCACTAAAATTTCCATTACGAGAAAGGATTCCATTAAGATCAATATTATGGGGCCAAGTGGAAAGTTTTTTTTCCAAAACAGAACTACGAATTTATAATCCTTGTGTTGGAATATTAAAAATTCAAAACATTGGTTAGCAACGTGTACTTGCTAACAAATGTGTGTATAGCTAGCAATTTCATTATTCACGTAAACAATAATACCACTTTTGCTTCGTCTGATATTTGATTCAGTTGAGTCTTTGAATATAGGGGCTATATTAAAATCTGAACCGATGTTTCTTCAAACTCGGCAATGTGGATCCATGTACTTATATAAATAAACTTCACCCTGATAAATTTCAAAATGATTGAACGTGAAGAACAGCTTCTATAGAGCTAAAATTCCAAATCCAAAGGAACATATATACATCAAACTAAGCAATTTGGGTCCTTATGTGAAGAAACTCTACCCTGCTAAATTTCGAAATGATTGCATGCAAAATGCTGTAGCGCTAAAAGGTCAAATCGGAAGGAACTTATAAGTGGGGGCTATACTAAATCTGAACTGATTTTGACCAATTTCAAAAGGGTTCTTCCTAGATGTGAAAGAGTCCTTATTGTCAAATCTCAGCAAGTTCGGAGTGAAATTGCGACATGTACTTAATGAACAATTTATGATTGACGGACATGGTTAAATCAACTCAGCTAGTGATGCTGAGTCGGCCGGTATACTTTAAGGTCTAGCTTTATTATTTCTAGTGTTACAAATATCTGCCACAAAACAAACATATAATACCCTGTTCCACAGTGTGGTGTAGGGTATAAAAATAGACTTAAGGATTATCACCTCAGTGTCTCCAAACTGCTACAACAACAAATTTTGACAGGAACTTCAACTCTTTGCCTACCGACACCATTTTCAAATTTGAGAGATCTTCGGGCGAAACTGAATTCGCGATATTGGTATGTTCCGCATCACAAGAGCAAACATTAGTTACGAACATCCGATTAGTCGCAGCTACTGTTGCCTCGTGTAATTCTGAATATGCATTTTTAAAGCCGACACGGCACACACTTCAGGCCGGGTTAGGCAAACTTATCCATAATTTAACTTAAGCGCCGCCGTAAGGTTGCCCGCTGGAGCAATTACCCAAAACTTGAAAAACGTGCTGTTTCACTCAGACATTCACGACAAAAATAGCAACAAATTAGTTTTATTTTGTATTTATTTGCTACTAATTTATCATTTTATTACTTATAAATCATTACTTTTCAAAAGTTTCGCATAAATTTATTCCATTATTTTACTAAATTTTGTTTGCAAATGCTCGTAAATGTACCGTCCAAATCAAATTTCAGCAGATTCAGCCGTCCGTTTACGTTTCGTTTCCGTTGGCTAATCATTTATAGTGATTTCCATATGTCAGATTGAATCAGCTGATTCGTAGCGCTACGTGGGTGTTACGGTTACGTTTGCCCAACCCAGCCTTTCCACAGTTCACCGTTACGTATTTCCATCAAAATCCTGTGCGGACATCGAGCGATATTTGTATTTATGAAATTCTAAACTAGTGGATTAATTTAATTACCTATTTCCCTCCGTAATTTTTGCTTATGAAACAAGTGTTTTATGCAATTTTTGAGTTTATTACTTTTTTCGCTTGAAGAACAAAAAAACAGTTTTGGTCGGCTTGTGCGCTTCTGTCTGTTTCGAATACCCTAAACGGCAATCTACAAAAGGAAAAACCGACATCTGGCATCCTTGATCTTTTCACAAACAAAGTCAAACATCTGGCAGCACTGGAAACGGCGCACTAATCGGTGATTAGTGATTGTGATTGCTGATTGCAATGAAAAAGTGCGGGTCGCATTGAGAAGTCGTAAACAATATTTTAGAAAAAAATCACGTAAATTTACGAAATATCAGCAAATTTGTATGAAAAATATTCGTAATCCACTTGAGAATAAATATCCAATAAAGTTTCCAAAAATATATTGTTAAAAAGTGCGAAAAATTGAATTGAAAATTTTCTCTCGGACGGTGTATGCGAAATAAGTGAAGAAAAAATACGAATGAGAAGCATAAATTTCTTGTGTTGGAAGAAAGAAGAAAAAAAATTAATACATTGCCACACAAATTACAAATTGTATGTGTAAGGTGTAAAGTGAAATTTGTTAATAAGAGAAAAGCCCGCTTTGGAGTTATCAAAGAAATGTAAATACATATTTTTCTCGTGTTAAATTGAAAAAGAATAGTGGCGGAAAAGTGAATCCCAAAATCGAATCGATTTGTTGGAATACGGAAATAAAAGGTGAATTGAGCATCGAAGTGTAAATATGAATTGTTTCCAACTAATTACCAAGGAATGGAATCGGAATTGTACTGCATGGAATCAAAGGAAAGAAAGCATAATCCAACCAGTCGCATTTCTTCTTTTTTCGGGGTTTTCCTTTCGTCGTCTCTTCCACATCAACGTTTTTGCTGTTTCCAATCCCAATCCCCAATCCGTTCGTCGTGTGTTTTTGCCTTCTAGTTGTCTAGTTATTTTATTACGTTTCTGTACCTAATTTTCACTCGTTGTTTTTGTAGTGTGTTGTTGGTTTGGCCTTCTACTACATTCGGCATAGCAATGTCATGCTTGTTTGTTTGTAATTATCCAGGTGGCGCTTCATTGCCGTGTTGTACTCTATACCTGTCTCACTTTGGCAACATGGGAATATAGGTAATTGTATAAAATGAATGTTGCCAGACTACTCCACAACTATTTGCCAGAGTAGTGTACCCTTAGCGTTTTTTTTGTGCAAATTTAATAAAATAAACATATTTTTGCTGGAATGTATTTGTGTATTTCAGTATTTCTTTTCAAACCTAGATAAACAAATTTCGATTGCAACCGAATAAAATTTTTATTTATCACTTAATTACAAGTGATAAATTCAAAAAAGGTGGATACTAAATTCCTATGGGTTAGGTCTAAAGAATGCTACGCGGAACAAAGTGTGTGGTCTCCGGCCGGATTAAACAATTTTTGTCACCTCTGTATTATGTCCAAAGTTTCTTCGTGGCCAGGGACCCACTGAACTCACTTTTTATATTTTTTTCATATGTATATGGGGTTTATTCGACATTCAGGAACAATAATAAACTTTCTGATTTTCATGAACCACCCTTAAATTGCAATTTAGCAATTTTTTATGGATTTAGGACAAACAATACGGAATTAGTTGTGAACTTGGCAATATAAGCAACTGAGATTCTATGATATTTTCTATTGAAAGTTCTATCCAAATAAAGCTGTATGAAAATCAAAAGGGGGAATTAAATTTCTCAGCCTAAGATCAAAACAACTGCATTTGAAGCAAATCTGCTGATGAATGTCACCTCTGCGCGTTATGTACGAAACAGTTCCGAAGAAATATTCTTGTATTATTTAGAGAATGTTTTTGAACCAAACACGTATCGTCCCCTTCAATAAAAGAATAGTGCTTAATTTTTTGTAGTTTCGAGAAAATCACATTTGAAGTTTTTCTGAAATTAGACTACCTGGAAGATAAATATGTATATGGTAGAAGAGTATCGATGTTTTCAATGTCTTTCTTGTCATTTTAATATGTGGTAAAATAATCAGGCTACCGCCAGATGATATTCTATTAGTCTAAAGGTGCGTTAATTGCATATAAATGAAATCAAAATACCATACTACATATATACACTTTTTTTCAATTTAACTTTTGACACACTTTGCGGAAGTAGATTACCACCAAATTTTGTATATGCTTATACGCTATTGTTTTATTGAGCGGACGAAATGTTTTTTATTTTTATTCCCTTTACCATAGGATGGGGGTATATTCATTTTCTCACTCTGCTTGTAACACCTCTAAGTATTGATCTGAGACTTTATATAGTACATATTTCTAATCGTCGTAAGGTTCTAAGAAAATTTTGCCATCCCCGTATATCCCTCCGTCAGTTTGTTATCATGTCATGTTAGTCATGCTACAATAATTGAGCTAGATGACTCCAATTTGGTATGCTTCTTATATGCAGGTAACTTGGCATTGAAAATGAGCAATATTGGTTAATTTTTAACGCCATAGAGACCACAAATTTTAAGTGATCGGGCTGAGAATTGGTAGCTAGGTGTTATTTATACTCGGAACCTTTCGCAAGAGAAATGGTAGTCATAGGTACATGTTCTGATATAGCCCCCATAGAAAACATAAATTTAAAGAAATTGGGCAGAAATTCGGTAACACGAGTTTCTTTCTACATGAAAAATGTAGATGGTATCCACCAACACCACATGCAGCTACCTTATTTTTTCCAAAGTGGTTTTGATGTTAATGTATTCTTTTTTGCGCCATTCATCGCTATTTTGAACTGTGAAAATTTCTATGTAGAGTATAATATCCGATGCCCTCGATCTGACCACATATTTGGAAAGCAATTCAAAATAAAAAGAAAAAATATTGTGCATGTAATCGATATCTCGTTAATTTGTAGAGTTATCGGACGTTAAAGTTTGAAAAATTATACTACTCTAAAAAACTCAAAAAATTAGAACTTTTTTGTTATCCATAACTTCGATTCCAAAGACACGTTGGTCCGCATAGCCGTCGTTGGACATACGCCGCCGGAGGAGAAAATCTTTAATATCGGCTAAAGGCCGGCCAGCAATATTAATTTTTTCTTCGTATGGATTTTTCGATAACTCGAAAGTTATCGAAATATTTTATCCGATATTTTGAAGTAATAAAAGTAAAAAATCAATTTTGATAACAAGGGTATTTATTGATCTTTATTTTTCGAAAGCTGAAGTAGGTATCGAAAACTGTTATTTGTTTCTCATTCTGAGCTCACACCCCAGAATAAAGTAAAAAAAAATTTTTCCGACTTTTTTTTCAAACATTAACCTAAGATAACTCGATATCTAATCGAGATATCGATAACATGCACATTAGTTTCTTCTTATTTTGAGGTGTTCTACCAAATACATATGTGGTCAGATTGCCCTTTAGTGTTGCAAAAGGTGTAGATTCTTGCGATTTTAGAAATTGAAAAGGCCGAAGTCGCTGTATTGTACATTACTGTATTATTATCACGATATGGCAACACCACTTCATTCCAACGACGACATCAGTGTTGTATTTATGAAATTTCCATTAATCTATTACGATTTAAATGGAAAATGGCGGCGTCGCTGTCTTCTGCCAAATTTTTTGTACATCAAAATCAAAATAAACTAAATTCTTCCAGTGCTGCCTTCTGCTTTTGCTTGTGATGATAGTGACGTTGTTGAGTTCATTGAATTTCTCCATTGCCAATCGGACCACTAAATGTTGTCAAAATTATAGCAATTATTCGCAAAAAACGTAATTTCCGCAAACCACCATTTAAGAGTTGTTCATGTCTCTAGAAGCAAAACAATAAAAAAGGGATCAGCCGCAGAAAAAGTGTGATTTATAGCGAAATAATTATGCGAAGAAAGTCTCGTTCATCGACAAGAACAACAACAACGACAAAAAACGCCGCCGCGACTACGCCAACAACAACAAGAAAATTACAGTGTAAAGTTAATAACAAGTAAAGCCTAAAAATTCTTCATGTCGCAACTAAAATAGGGAACTTGAAGACATGTCATGTCCTTGTATCCAACTGTAATAGGGAAAATGTAGAATGTATTCTTCAAGTCCAACTTAAAAAAGGGAAAATGAAGACATGTCTTCATGTCCAACTAAAATAGGGAACTTGAAGACATGTCTTTGTACACAATTTTTCCCAAAAATCCCGGAAAAAAGTAATATTTTCGATCCCGCAATCCGGAAATCGTGCGGGAATTCCCGGGGATTTTTTACTTATACATAATACCTATACTTACACTCTCTCTAACAAATTGTTCAAAATATCTCATTTTAGAAATGTGGCGTATATGGGTTGGGCCACCTTTGGTCCGATCCATCCCACTTGATATATCGAAAATTCAAGTGGCCTATGTTTACCACCCCCTACACATGTATATTGTGTGAAAATTTGAAGAGGATCGGTCCAGCCGTTCTTCAAACTTTTATGGCCTTTCCTGAAAAACTACCTTTTTGCTCTATTGTTTAGAGTGGTGGTATCAATATACATATATAGATAGATGTGAAAAAGGTGTAGAAATATTAACATATATACATATACATATATATATATATATAGTTAATTAAAAATATAAAAAGATGTCTATGTTTTGAATTAGTTTTGAGTTCGTTTTGAATTTAGAGGAGAAGTCTTCCTCTGCTTTTTTGCAAACATCTGTTTATATTACTGGACTTGTCCCTCCTCCAATCTCACTGCTAACTAACTAACCATATATGTATACGAACATCTGAGTTATGTTAACGGGGACATAGAAAAGATTGCGCTGCAACAGTGGACCAGCCAGTTGTGGAGCCACCACGAGCAACAGTCGGTAAATGAAATAGCAATTGAAGCGCACAAAAGTAAACAACGATTACAATGTAAGCAGCGCGCCTAAGCTGAAGCTGATGAAACAACAGTGAAACTGCGAAAACAATAACAATAGCAGCATCTGTCGGAAAGGAGTAGTAGCAGCAATAAAAACTAACAAAAATTGACACTGACAACTTTATGTATTAGCAGCAGCAGCAGAAGCAACAACAACATAACGGTATATCCACCTACCATGCTGTAATATGTCTAAATGTGTGTCTGCGATTGGTGATTATCAACGGGCGGAAATTATTTTGGAAAAATAACAATGCACTGGCAATACGAGGGGAGCGGCGAACGTGTTGACCATATGATTATGAAGTTATCTTACAGGTTTTTCGGAGTCTTATCAATCAATATGTTTATGCTATGCGATGAAGTATTCCCAAACAAGTATTACATATAAAGGGAAATTCCTATCTTTAAAATTTACTAAAAAAAGTGTTTGAGATATCTACGAACTTTATTCGTTTCTTTTGAAAGGACTATCAATGCCATTATGTATGGAATATAACGTCGAACAAATGCCCGCCGACTCTTCGCTGCTTAGCGGCATCCGAAGAGTCTAATATTCCATGACTCTGGCACATAAATTAGGCTGAATGCTACCGGTGGCATAGATTATGTTGCCTTTGTGAATTATTCGCGTAGGACTGGGGCTTAAGAAACCCCCACCAGAAAAAGATTAACGGGTCAAATGGCGATCTCGGCGGCCAGTTCACTTCACCTCCATGTGAGATGTCCAATGTAACATGACCTTTGCGGGACGAAGCGCCGTCGTTCAATTCCGGTCAAAATAAATTGGCAATCATAGCATTCGCCGTTGGAGATAATGAACTGGCCAAGATTGTTCTTAATGAATCCACACCAAGGAGTGTATTTTTTTTGCGTGGATTATACGATATTGGATCTCAAGTAGATTGATAACTTCTCAAATTCAACAATTTTGCTTGCTACATCTTTCAAAATAGGTATTTTTCCAAAATATGCTAGTATATAAAATACATAGGTATTAAAAAAGATATATTATATTTTAAAAGATCCGGGGTTTGAAATTCAATTTTGAGCTATGAAAAGTGGCTAGCCATAAGTTTTTCCTGAATCATTCAAATATTTTTTCTTTGCAATCTTGATTTATGTACTCTCTCCGCTTCCTTTGTATTTGTTTACTGTGTGATTTCTCCATGAGTAGCTATGGCTTATAATATTTTCGTGTATAACGTTTCGGATGTTTATAATTTTTTTGATGAGAAACAATAAGCAATTGGCATTACGGCCATTCGGACATTTGAAGGCCTTTGCACAGGGACATAATCCCCAAATGGAAGTTTTGGATGTGGCCATATAGCCCGCGACTTAAACTCTTTCGTTAAAAGGCTATGTGTAAATTTCTCTCAAATTTTACCTTTCTCTTCCCATTGTATACTGAGAATATTGACCATTTATTTGTCATTCTTTGTCTACAAGTATTGGGGTAATTATAAAAATGTCTTGTTTTAATTATCATGACTTTTGAACCATTTGGTCGAGAAACTTCTTGTTTAGTTCCTGAACTCGAAGTTGCTGAAGAACTTGCATGACCAGCCGAACTTTTCTGGTTATGAGTCACAAGACCTGTAGCTATTTATCTCGAAATCTGGTTAGTGAAGCAAATTTTGGTTTTCTGCTCAGTGATTGCTGACATAGTTCCACATCTCGACGTGTATGCGACAGTATAAAAAGTACGCCTTAGTCTCCGATATATTGATGAATATGGTCGAGTCATCGCATCACGAGTCTTTGTTCGAATATGGTAGCGACCCATAAAACCAACCATCAAGTCAACGCCGCCGGTGCTCAACTTTCACCAATTTTTTTTTAATTTATTGAATATATTTCATATGACAATTGAATAAGTCCCGGGAAGCCTCGAGTGGGCTTGTCTGCAGGACATCTCCACAGCGTATGTATCAGTTATTGAACTCAATTCCCAACCTCCTTCCGTGTTCGCCGATCAGGCAGTTCCCTGTCAGAAAAGACGGATTTGTCTAGTTGCCAACTGTGTCAATTTCTGCTCATCTCTAGATGGATATGTAAATTCATGGAGAATATGTAATATTGCCTCTTTTCTAGAAAGTTCATTGGTTTTGCAGTTTCCCGGGATACATGTATATATGTCCATGCTCAGCCATCTCGTTAAGAGATCAGTGGCAATCGAGAGCTCAATTTGGATAACTTAACAACTTTTCGTACATTATTTGCCGACGACTTTTTTCTACATTTTACACTGAAACCGCTTTTTTAGGTTCGTTTGTAAAAATGGTGCAGCCGTATGAACGGGTTTGGATTTCGTTTGTAAAATTATTATACTCCGCAAATGCGAAAATTTCCACACTCAGCATAGTCCACCGTGTGGAGTGTTGCACCGTTAAAAAGCAGACTTCAGAACTAAACCTAAATTAAAGCGTACATTCTTAATGCACTAGCAAATGGCTGTATGGGTTTTACTCACCGCTCGATTTTTGTTCGATTCTGCGCATACAAAATGCGAATTTAGCAGAGGGCGCAGGGGGAATTTTTAAATGTCGCAACATCACCATAATGTTTACAGGGCTATGCATTTCTACTAAGATTTTGTGAAAAAACCTTCTTGCATGGACCTACCTTCACTTTCTCGACTTATCTCTTTGCTGATAACTTCCCAAAGATTTTCAATGGGATTCAATTCTGGGGATTCACCCTTTCCTTTCTAAATCAATCTATGAATCATTTCGCGGTATTTTTACGGTTGTTGTGTTGAAATTGCCATAATAGAGCCATATTCCACTCAGCATAGGAAACATGGCATTTTCCAAGATTTCTGGTACATAAACCTGTCCAAAATTCCATTCATTTAATAGTCAAACCCCGTTACCGGAAAAGGAACAAAATCACAACCGACATAACACCTCTCTGATTTCCCAACAAACTTGGTGGTCGAATATCTCGAAAAAAAAGAGCTAAGATAGAAAAACAGCTATCACCACTGGACTCAGCGTGGTCGATTTAGTTTAACCCACTGGGTAACCCGTTTGTCGGTTAAAAAAGATTTCAAATCCAGCACAGTGTTTTATACGAGATTGGCTCTTAAAAGACATTTTAAAGAAGTGATGGAATTGTTGAGCTTTAGTGGGTGTTCTTAATGCTCGGGTCATGATAAGGCAGTCTGTTCTCTGAACCATCATCAGCTGTTTACTAATAAAAAATATATAGTACTAGGTGGCAGCCCCCGGCCGAAGAATTAACGTTCAAATCCACTACAAAAAAAAAGCTGGAGTGACCTAACGACTACTACTCGGTCGAGAGATTTCCGAACCTTCACAGCTTTCCTGCTGGAATGCATTGTTTAGAGACAACATTATATTTGGGATTCAGAAAGGTTGTTCAATATGCAATATCTTATTCTTCTTATTAAAGAAAAGCAATTCTGCATAAGCCTTGCTCCCACATCGCTGCTTCCATAACATCTTTATTTGTTCAGAACATTTTGTAGTTTATTTCGGAGAATTGTTTGAAATTTAGCAGCTACTTTAACCCAATATTTTATATTTATTTTTATTCAATAGTTCGTGAAAAGGAAGCAGCTTTTTACAAATTACTTTTGGGCATAAAGGCTTATTATTTTTATTTCAATAACACAAAAAAATACCTTGGACCAAATGGTCCCAAATCCAAGATATGTAACTTATAATTTTTTCCAACTTTATGTCAGACAAATGTATTTTAAGAATAGCACTGTCTTGTAAAAAACACGTGAGCAAAAATTATAAGGCAATATATATTACCAAAAGTTATAAAGAAAACGATGCAAAAAATTGGAGCAAATGGGTCTAATCAAGATACAACTCACCCTTATGGATTTCCTCTATTTTCGAATCAATTCTGCCGTCGCTCTAAGATTCGCGGTTAGGCGTCGTTTACTCATCGATCGTTCACTTTTAGATGTGATAATGCCGAAATACCGCATAAAAGTGAATGTTGTTGAAATAACTTTCTATAATTGGAAAGACCACAATTTTCTATTAATACAATAGTATAATAGGAAAAAATGGTAAATATTACCATTATCAGAAATGCAACGGGGCCATTTACAAATATTGATGACTTGCGCCTTCTTATAGCATAGCCATTTAAATTTCCTTTTCATGATTAATCCTATGTATCTTTGCCTTATGGAATATTGTGATCCATACGAAAATTCACATTTCTGTTTGTCAACTTTCACATTAAAATCTCTCTGTTGTGTCCAGTTTTATTCTATATTCAGAACATCTTTAGACCGTCTGTATAGCTTATATGTTTAAAGGGGGATTAAAAGACGCATATTCTTTCAGATTTCTCATCGTAGCTGTCAGTATTTTACATTAAATCATTATTAAATTTGGTAGCTAAGGGCCTGTTTCTGTAACTTATTTTCGTTCGTCTACGGCGAACGATCAAAATTCTCTCAGCTATTACTTGAATTCTATAAAACGCAGGTTAGAAATATTTTAGGAACAAGCTTTTTACATGATTTTCTACAGATACAACGAATTATAAACTTCTGTGATTTATAGATTTCTCGGAATAATTGAGTGATGTTTGATCGTTCGCAGTAGACGAACGAAAAAAAAGTTACAGAAACAGGCCCTAAGAGTTTTCTTATTAAAGGTCGAAAACTGCCAATTGCTACGTAATCAATACAAATTAAAAAAAGTCTCCAATTACATACAGTGTCAAGAAAGTGTTTTTACATCGCAGAAAAATTACCTTCTGATACATTTTTTTGGAAACAAAAAATGTAGTTTTATTTATAAAAATATTTTCTTTTGATATTTGTAAAACATTTAATTATTTTCTATAAAAAAGTTAGCCAAAAATAACAATAAAAACTTAAATTCCTTACAAAAGTTGGTGTCTAGAAAGTCGAGCCCATACTTCGATCTGGAGTACATTGACACGCCAGAACTTGTCTGATGTCAAAACATGGACAATGTATGATACATTTTTATTCCCCATGTTGGTATCTATCTCTTCTTCGACTAATTGCCTTCAATTAATCGCCGCAGAAATGCTCATTTGTTTTAGTGTATATTGTTTCCGTCGTCCCTGTAGGATGCTATAATCTCCAGATCTCTATTTCCACATCTGGATCCTACGAGTGTAGTCATGGGTGCCATCCTGATGTTCTTCTTCGTTTCTATTTTACGCTTATGAATTTTAAATGTCCTTATGAAAGCAACAATTTCCCTGGTTCGAGGCCTTGAATTTCCGTCAGTATCTGAAAAGAGTATCTTGCTTCTTCTTTTGCTTAAGGCTGGGCACTGACACAGGAAATGAAAACTATCTTTCAAATAGTCAGCTTTGACTTTAAAGGGTTTACACTTAACGAATTCAAAGACGCCCAATGTAAGAGGCTATTAAGACACGAGTTTATGTCACCCTGATAAGTCTCTGGAGAATTATGACTACCACTAAAAAGCAAAAAATATCATCTGCAAATAGGAATGTTCTACATATATTAGAGCTAATGTATCGCTGATGGTCATTAACAAAAAGTATGAAGTATGATCCTTGTGGCACCCCAGAATAAAGGGGAAGTAAACCAGATTCAACACCATTGGAAGCAACAAATTTAGTTCTTGCACATAAGTAAACAAGACGATTTAAACTTTTTGAACTCATCTTTGAGCTTACTAATCAGTTGAACATAGTTGATAAAATTAAAAGCTTTAGAAAGATAAAGAGAGACGAGAACACTTATCTTCATTAATATCCTCTCGAGCAGAATGTGTAAGTTTGAGGAGCAGGTGGGTAGTGCTATGACCACGGCGAAAAACATATTGTGAGTCATTAATAAGATTATAACAATATTGAAGAATTTGATCTTTCATAATATGCTCAACAACTTTTGACAGCGCTGGAAGAATCGATATAGGTCTAAGATCATTTGGTCACAGAACTACACTTAGATGTAGGTTGAGGAACAACCTGGGCATTTTTCCAAGCAAGCGGATATGTTGATTTTATTAGAATACAATTTTTTAGATCAATAACTAAATGAGAGACGTATGGAAAATTGATTTTAGAAAGCATATCGGAATACCGTCTACACCCACAGACTTAGATGTAACTTTACACATTGCCTCAATAATCTCAATCTCATTTACACAGCGGAATGAGAATTTTGAGTTTATGTCATGAAAGTTATTGAAATCAACGTCTGTATCACCATTTTCAGCTGCAGTACCGATTGCAAAAAAGTAATTTATACTGTCTACATCGATATCAAAACCAGCATCATGGTTTCCGACACATCCAGAACGTCGCAGAACTTTCCACAAACCGGCAGAGTCAAGTCCCCAAAAAAGTCTAGAGAAATACCTTGCTTTTGCTGTACGAATTACAGTTTTCGCTCTATTGCGATACTTACAAAAAGTTCTCCAATTCTCCTGTGATTGGTCAGATTGAAAAACCAAATAACAACTTAACATCACGAAAGTAAAGTTCTACAAATATAGACCCACAATGAGGTAAAGAAACTTTAAAAGCACATTTATAGCACAATCCATTGGAATATAGATGCAAACACCACCACCTCTACCAGGAATCTGACGATCATTACGGCAAAGCCTGGAATCGAAACAGCCCGGTCAGAAGTGTCATGAGAAAGCCAAGACTCAGAAAGGGCAAAAATGTCAAATACATTTTCTTTAAGTAAACACCTAAGTTCCTCAATTAAACACCTTAGTTCATCAATGCTTCTACAATTTAAATGACCTGCATTCAATTGATTTTGAAACGGAAGCAATGAAGTTTTAAAATAAGAATTACTACGTACTACTGGACCAACATTGCCGTTAAAATACACCAAAGGCGGAGAAATGTACTACGGAGGAGAACCAAAAGAAGAATTGCAGATGCAAAAAATGAATTAACCAAAAAATACAATTCATTCTGACTACCTTTGACCTTATATCCGGTCCCCTTAGCGCCTTTATTACCGATTGTCTACCAATGAATGAACTGTGCTATCACTGTTGTATATCAGTCTCATTGGTATCATTTCAGCGGCTTTCAAAAATGCATATATTTTAGCCTGAAATATAATACACTCATTCATTAGGTTGTGTTAAGAGTGGCAGCCTGTATAACAGACTCACTTAGACTATACCGTATATTGTGTTACCACAGAACGTAAGGGAAAACATAAGTTATCCCCAGGCCCTTCCGTTGAACCAATTTTATAGCTTTAAAAAGCTCAAAAGATAGCGGATTCCAACATCAGCCAAATTAGCTAACTCCCCAAAGAAATAAGAGTCTAAAAACGGGGCACAAATATAAAAGTTGTTCTATTGATTCCTCCTCCTCTTTGTCTCCACAGTTTCTGCAACAGTCATTATGCAAGACCTTAAATCTCTCTGCATGCCGTCCAATAAGATAATGACCCGTCAAAAAGAGGCAATAAGTGAGAAGTCCGGTCTCGACAACGACAGCAGTGCTTTGGTGCGTTTTGGGTCTAGGCCGGGACACATCAGCCTGGAATGTATGCAGTTCCTGACTAGTGACCACCTGTCATTTGTGCACTATCTCTAAAGAAGAGCTTGTAGGTCACTAGAGGCATGCCCACATGTGTCATTGCAAGTTTATTTGCCCTGCAGTTCCCTGGTATGTCCCTGTGACCTGGCTTCAGGTGAATATTAAACTGTTCATCCATCTCGTTAAGAGATCTGCCCAGTCGAAGGCAGTTCTGGATTTCAGGAATATAGTTTCCCGGGACTTGATAGCATCCTGACTATCAGAGGAAGTATTTATACCGACAATTGCAATAAAATAGTGTCTAGCGGCATTAAATGTAGTACAAAATGTAGTGCCCCAGTTGGTGTTGTTCTCAGCGCACACTATTGCAGCCATTTGCTGAAATCGCGCAAAAGGTAGATTTCTACAGAGCTGCCCACCAGACAACAATGCCGTACAGCATTATAGGTCTGACTACTGCCTTATACAACGAATAAACTATACGCGGATTCAGACTCCAGCGTTTTCCTATTGCCATTGTACAGGTATATAGCGCTACCGCAGCCTTCTTCGCTCTTTTCAAAATGTTGGGTTTGAAGTACAACCTCCTGTCCAGTAAAATACCTAAGTATTTTTAGCTTTCAGAGATGGGAATTTTAATATATCATGGAGGCGGGAGGTAACTGGTGGACCTTATTTCTACTGGTGGAAAAAACTAGTTCCGTCTTGGTCGGATTAATCCCAAGGCCATTATCGGAAGCCCATCTTGCGGTTGTATAAAGGGCCTGCTGTAGGATGTCTCTCAAACGCACCTCTTACAGCTATTACCACGTCATCTGCATAGGCAACAACTCGGACACCCATCATCTCCAGAGAAAGCAGAGTGTTGTTCATGGCGAGATTCCATAACAGAGGAGACAGAACACCCCTTTAGCTTGTTTGATTCTCGAATGTTTAGCTCATAGCAGAAAATACGGCATCCCGTGCCATTTGTCATTTTTGAACCATTTTTGAATTTCCGTACGCTATTCTATTACTCTTCCAGTCTTCTATAGAGGGGATTTTCGCTGTAAAGTCATCACCTAGGAATGTTTGACACGCTGTATAATTCGTGTGGTATTATTACCATATACATAAATAAATCTGTATACATAAATCTGTGTGTGTCTAATAGGTGCCGTACCGCAGTTTTCTGTATGAAAATACCGGTGGAATGACATTCAATATAATTTCAAGAGCCGCTGTGGCCGTAATCCTCATCGCTCCAGTGAGGTGAAGCAATGCCACTCTATTTATCCTTTTGATTAATTTCTTAGATTATTGTTAATTTGAGTTCAATTATACCCAGAACCATTCACGCGTGCAATATTGGTGGGAGGCCCATGTTTTGATATAGATGACCCCACCTGATTCTGCATACTATTATTATTACTATATTACTTTCAAATTTCCACCGATGGGGCTGAAAATTGAACATCATTGGTTAACGTTATATTATAGCCCCCTCCGCATACGAAGATCCCACCGTCTTGATCTCTTGGAACTGCAATTTTTCAAGGACTATGTTGAAATTTGAATGACCGGGATTTTATCTAACGATAATGTAGAAACCATTCATTTCCAACAAATGGTCTGAAATTTGGCAGTTTGTGTTTTATGTTTTTACCTATTTCTACATACATATATGTTGACTCCTTCGTCCTGATAAAAACCAACGCCGTTTATACTTGTCATATTTGTGATATGCTTAATTTAATAAATTATTGAAAAATTCCCAAATACCTAATTAATTTTGTCACACGCATTTTTTTATACTTATAGGTCGACTACAAAAACCAAATCAATACATAATAAAGGAACAGTTCAACAAAAGGAAGCAAAAACAACAGAGAGTATTTTTTAGAGAGGAACTGCTGCCGCCGACCACAGCAGCCAACCGCCAAAAAACGAAACAAAACAAAAATAAATCAACATTCAAGCAGCAAGCTACAAAAACAACAGCAAATAGTGTGGTGTGTGTACAAACGGCATCAACAAAAATGAGACGTTTAATAGTATTAAATAATTAACATAAACAGTGGTGGTGAGCTGCTGAATAAGCGAAAAGTTGTTCGCTCAACTTTAGCTTAACGATCCTTCAGCACAACAACAACACAGCAACATAACAACAAAGATCTCATCGAAGTGTTCTTAGAGCGAGAGTGAGTGCGAGAGTTAGAGAGAGAGAGGTCATTCTATAGACTATTCAAAACTGTTTCGAGACGCGCAATGAATTCAAGTCAGCCCACACAGGCGGCTCCTGGCAACCGTATAACATTCACGAGTCAACAGCTGCCCAATGGCACAATCAATATTGGGGGTGCACATGGCGGTTCCATCATCTCGACATCACAATTGCCCAATACGACGACTATTAAGACAATAACATCCAGTGCCGCTGGCCAACAGCAGCAGCATCATTCGTTACCACAACAGGTACAAGTTCAACACCATCAAGTTTTACAAACTGCAGGTCAGCAACAGGGCAATCCAGTTGGTGCTGGTGGCTCACAGACACAGCAGCAATCAGTAGGTGCCACCCAAACGCAAACGTTAGTTATAAAATCTAATCATGCCGTCTCATTACCGGCGGGTATTGTCTCAAGTGCACCCGGAATAGTAACTATGACCAAAACCATACAACAGGTATGGATGGGGCTTGTTTGCACAAAACTACAAAGCCCCCCACCCATCAAAAAATTCTAAACGAACATATGAACATCTCAAACTTAGATTGTCTTCTTCTATCGATACAATTACTATTAGATTTTTGTTTATATTGAACTATGCAAAAATATATCTGCAAAATATATACTTATATATAGTAGTTAGATACATATGTATGTATGTATGTGTGAATAGGGCTAGATTTAGAATTTTGGTTATTCTAATGCATTGGAAAAAAGAAAAAAAAAACAAATGTTTAATAGAAAGTAAATAGTAACGCTTATAGAAGGAAAAGGCAATAAGCTGCCTACAGCATTTTCTATGGTTATACTCACGAAAGTAAGCTACAAACACTGATAGTTTTTTTTACTAGGTACACTAGGTCGATATTAATAAAATTTTGCAAAGAAAATGTTTTTGGTTATGACTTCTTTATGAGTTATCTGGTTCCAGAAGCATGTGATTAGTTGAAATTCGCCTTAAACAACTGATAGCAATTATAGGCTTTATCGTTCTATATTTTTATATCGTCCTATTTCTATTTTATTTCTCGACGCTGTAGAAATCACCGAAAACCTCTCTTAATAGAAATTAACTATATCGGTCTACATTTTGATATAGCCCTCATATAAGGGCCATTCTTATATGTCTTCTTAACGCTCTAAATGCCACATTGTTTAAGCGATTTACCTGACATTTAGGAATTTAATTTTTAATTTTCCTACTAAAAGAGCTATATCGGTTTACATTTTTATATCGAACATATATAAATGTCTCTTGAGATTTGAATTATTGGCGCTCTAGGGTCCACATTTTCAATTATGTTAGGTTAGAGTGACAGCCGGAGTTACCACCTCATACAGACCAATTGAGGTCCCTGGTACTAACACGGGCCCAGGATTTCCCATCATCAGTACCAAACTGTTTGATACACAAAGTTATGAATAATACACATATCGGTACCGACCAGGGTATTCGATATCGAATACTTTATGATCAAGATGTGTTTTTTTATTATCGTTAAAAGACCATAAGATTCTGTCGAATTTATTTATTTATTTATTTATTTATTTAATATCAATACATAGAAAGCCCAAAAAGGCCAATTGAATTCAATTAGATTGTTTAGATACATTCTAATACAGCTTATTAGATAGTTTTTAATCAGTTCCAACGTTCCCCTTTTCTTATTAACAAAAATTGAAATGGCTTTTAAATCGAAAAAGTTGTCGATACCGAACGCCGTGATTTGGCTCCAGGTCCGCCAGACTTTCTAGAAAGGCCGGCTACAGTATAACCAGACGTAAATCAGTATCAACGTAAATCGCTAGCAACTTCTTCCTCATCTTCACAGGTTCTGCAAAAGTGTTGGACTAATACTAACGTAGACTGCGAGGAGTGACCGGATTTGTGTGGCTATCCTACAGGTCCATCCATTCTGTCCATCACTTTGGACAGCCTGGCAGTATACTGCATAAGCCAAAGCTTGGTGAAGGTGTCGCACAAATTTATGCAAATTCTTTATTCGCTTTGCAGTTCCCCGGGTTGCCCTATGCCATATACATATCGCTCACTTACTTCAAGACTGTCGTAACTCAAAACCGAAAATTGTCGAGATGTGTAACTTAAAGTCCGTTTAAAAAGAAGTTTAAAAAAGGTGGAATAATCCGAAATATAATTGTTTACTTATAAACTAAATTACGTTGAGATTAATTTATGGATATTTACAAAATTCGTATTACTGTAAGACAACTTCAAAAATTTTAAATTTTGAGTTATAACAGTATTGAAGTAAGTGAGCGAGGTGTTAAAATTCTCAACAATCTCGTTAAGAGATCTACGGCAGTCGAGGGTCGTTTGTGGATTTTTGTAGCCTCCAAAGATTTAATGGCAGCCTGATTTTCCGAGTAAATGATGACGCCAGTTTCGGTCTCTATGTTACCACTCAGCCACTTGGTGACTTAACTTATTGCCATCATTTCGACTTGATAGTATCTGGTTGTCTGTGAGGACTTAAGGACAATTTCATATCTGGGATTATACCTAGAAATTTTGCACTTTCAGAAAAGACCAGCTGCTGTTCCCCGGTATGTACCTGTGGCCCGGCAGACATATCTGGAGAATACTGAAGTGTTCAGTCATCTCGTTTTTGAATTCAGGAATATATTTTCCAGGGACCGTCAGAGTTTTTAGCCATTCCGCTACCTCAATAGCTAAGTTTATTTTCTTTCTGGTAAACCCTATAGTGATCATGCAGTCTTTTGCAATGGATAGCTCAAGTTCCTCAGAAAAGAATACAAAGCATACTTGGTTGTTGAGTTTGGAACCATTTGAATAGAAGTTATCGAATCTTCTATGTTTAGGAATTCCATTCCATTCTCAAAAAGTCTAAAAGCTAAGTTTGGTTCTAATCGGATAAAAAAGGAAAAATATGCAAAAATCCGATGTCTATCTATCAGGTATACGAGTGAGATACTCACAGCTATTATCAAAAAGTGGTTCATTCATAGTGTAATCAACAATGCCCGGAAGGTCAGGTATTGTGTCTAGAAAGACATTATGTACGTAGTCATTTCCTGACCATAGTGACAGTTTCCTATGTCTAATAGCAATACATGCGCATTAATTAACATTTAGTACCTCAGTTGGTGCCGTTCGCAGCGCACCGGTAATACATATAGCAGTCATTCTCTTAAATTTGTTTAGTATGGCGCAAAAGGTGGATTTCTACAAAGCTGTCCACCAGACGACAATGCTTTACATCATTATCGGTCTAAATACTACCGTATACTCGTACAACCAGTAAACTATACGCGGGTTCAGAATCTGAATATCAAGAGAAAAGTTTTGCATTTAAATTGATATTTTCTGAATTAAACATGGAAACGGTGTAGGTAGCGATTTTCCGATTTGTTTAAAAAAATTAAAATCAAATGTAAATTCTTTAAAAAAATTATATTCGTCCAATAGTTTCGGAGATATGTCACAAGTTGTGCCAAAAAAATATTTTTTCAAAAATAATTAATTATTAATCTATAGCGCAATTTTATCACAAATCAAATTGCTGCCGAATGAAATGAGACATACCCGTTAAAATTCGCTGAACAAATGTAAATGATTTGGCCAATTTGGCAAATCTACAAGTAGTATACAAATCGATACATCCATTCCAAAACATGCCAAGAGCAAAAAGGTAGTTTTTCAGGAGAGGCCAACGTTTTATGCCACTTTTCAATTTGTATGGAATTCTTTTATAATGCAAACTGAACGACCTGTACTGTTTTGTGAATAAGTTTTGTTTGGGTTGATGGTTAAACACCAAATTTTGACTGAATATATTTTGCAATATTTAGAATTTAAAAATGAAATGTCCATGAAAACGAGCCAAGTCGACTTAGCATACTTTGGAATGATGGTATCGATGTAAGTATTTTGAAGAGGTCTGCTTACTATATCTGTTAGGTTTAATGATTGACCTAGGCAAGCATAGTGGCATTATGCCTGGTCACATTCACAAGCTTGGCAATCAAACCACCAAAGTAGGTTTGGGACAAACCTTGTGCGTTGGCATTGGTGGCGATCCCTTCAATGGTAACGATTTCATTGATTGCCTTGATATCTTCCTCAAGGATCCCGACACCAAGGGTATTATTCTGATTGGTGAAATTGGTGGTGTCGCCGAAGAAAACCCTGCTGCCTATCTAACACATTACAACACCGGTATCAAAGCCAAACCCGTGGTCACCTTCATTGCTGGTCTTTCGGCTCCTCCCGGCCGCAGAATTGGTCATGCTAGTGCCATAATTTCCGGTGGCAATGGTGGTGCTGGTGATAAGATCAAAGCTTTGGAAAAGGCCAATGTCATTGTCACTAGGAGTCCCGCCCAAATGGGCATGGTATTGTTTAAGGAAATAAAAGTTTAGAATTAGCCTTGGATTTAATACTACGCCAAACGTAGTTATTCGTAGTAATCACAAACAAAAATCTACTACTAAATAAATAAACTTAATCATTCAGATTCACTTCTCTACTCTATTCTAAAGTTAAACTTAATACAAAAAGTGTTATTTGAAAGAAAAAAAAAATTGTAACTTAAAGAAAACCTGAACTCCAAAAAAAGTACTGGACAACCTGCAAAAAAAGGTCGGACAGATTTTCTGAATTTGTTTTTCACTTTATCAGCAATTTTCTTTGGATGTTTAGCATTTTATTCATAAAATATTTGAATTTCTGTAAAGCATATGTTTAAAAATTATGGAAAAATATTATTATTCGCCATAGCTTGTTAGAATCTCCGAAACTAAATAACGGATGAAAATGTAGTACTAGAAAATGTTAGGTTAGGTTTCGTTAAACAAAGGTTAAAACCGTTTAATTATGTTCTTTTTTTACTTCCTAAAGAACTATTCTCGCACATAACATAAATACATACATATGTAGACATATTTGTAGCACGGTATGTACTTAACTGTACTTTGAATAGAAAAAAATAGGTTTTCTATATTCCAAGCTTGAAAAATACATCTTACTTTCAATTTCTCTTCTTGAAGACTGTATAGCTCTAAATCCTAAATTCCTCATTAATATTATATACATATACATATTTGAACATATTTGAAATTCGAAAAAAGAAAACCTTATTACTCCTTCTAATCCCTCGAAAGATTTTGTTTATCCTAAAATGAGCGACTACAAACTCTCCTATTGGTGCCTATACATAATAAATATCCCTCCCCCCACTATAATTATTATTGCTTTTATCTTGGTTTCAATATATCTAAATATACAAAAATCTGTGCCTAAACTGATGATGGGTGCATTAGATGTGTTAGAGAACACCGCTGGACTTGTTGCTTGCATTAAATTTGTCTGCTATTTAGTTTTTAAGTTTATGTTTTAAGTAGTTTCGAAGCATGCCTTTTGTATTTGCTTTTTTTTGGAATTACTATATATTATAACTATAAATTAAAGCTTTTTATAGTTTTTGATGCTTTGCTTGGAAATCTATGCTCATAGTAAATTATATTATTATTTATAATTTATTTTTTTTAGGACTTATCTATTAAATAAAACATTTTTGTCTGCAAAATTAGAAGAAAACCCGAATTGAGATAAGAAGAATGAATATGTTGCTAAATTCTTATAATTTACTACGAGACGTTTCTAAACTATGATCTTGATATTTATACCCTACACCACATTGTGGTACAGGGTATTATAACTTAGTGCAATTGTTTGTAACACCCAAAAGGAGAACAAATAGTACAGGTCGCAATTATGGTCCGATCTCACGGTATCTTTGCACATATCATTCTTTTTGTCATCGGTTCAGATTTGCATATGGACATTTCCGCGGTTCGCGAACGTACGTTCGTACGCTTTTGATGTACAAAAAATATAGAAAACAAATATGTTCCCCGCATTTTTTTTTTGGTATTTCGATAGCATGTTGGCAGCTCTATGTTTAGTGCAAAAGATGGGTTTCATCGATTTTTATGGTGTTTTCTTGTCTAAAAAATGATGTTGCCCTGTCAGAGAGCAGCATTTTAATTATGTCGCCTACACCCTCTTGTACTGCTGCATTTTTTATGGTCAGAATTGAAAACAAAAATGCAAAAATCTAGCCTTCTAACTCAAAAAAAAAACACAAAGAATACTCCACGGCGCCACCTAAATAAAGCATCTGTCCAAACTTCATTAGAAAAGAACACGCACGTACACACGCGGGTATTAAGTCTATTTGCTCGATGGGAAAAAACATATGTTTTGTAGGTCAGCGTCCACCCCTTCGATTAAATAGAGGGCTGAAATGTTGCACTTTTGCACCGCGCAAGTGCGGCATTTTTTTGCAAAAAAACGAAACCCTTTCACAGTGCAGAATTTTTTTTTGCAAACGAAAAAATAAGTCTTTATTGGGGCGAAAGGCAGGAAAAATGTAGTATTTTTTGGCACAGCTGTTTTCTTCGCTACTCACACTACTTTTTTCGGAGGAGATGCGTTTCAGTGTTTTCTAAAGGAATATAAAAAAACGAGGTTTCAAAAAAATGGTTAGTTAGGCACTTTCTAAATTAGCCTAAAAATGTATTTTATGTATTTCACCCAATCGTCCCTAGTAAAAATGGGGCACTTCGGTCCATGGTTTGATATTGCCCCCCCCCCATATAAATGTCCCCTCTGATGTTACATCTTGACGCTCTGGAGAACACAGTTTTCCATTGATCTGGTAGAATTTTAAGCATTTATACTTTATTTTGCTCATAATCGACCCTAGTAAAAAATAGGACACATCGGTCCATGTTTCGATAAAGCCCCCATATAAAGGTCCCCTCTGATTTGACTTCATGACGAAATGTAAGCATTTTTTAACAAAAACAAAAAATGATTTTTTACTTTATATTGCATTTAATCGTCGCAAGTGAAAATTGGACACATCGCTACATGTTTTCATATAGCACCCATATGAAGGTCACAGAGGAATTTGACTTCTTTGCAGTGTAAATCCTATGTCTTTTGACGTGCCAGGAATTTAGAAAGTACTCTATCTAACCTGCAACAATTCAATTCTGTGCATTGGCTAGCAAACAATGGCGGAGGATATTTTACAGTCGGTTCTGCCCGACTGTAGTCTTTCCTTACTGCTTGTTCTTATTTTTAATTCGCTTTTTTTGTTGTTTGTAAATTTATCTAGGGCTACCTGGTAATTAATTTAAAATTTCTGCCTCAAATATTAATTATTAATATTGACAAAATATTTTTTACTTCTTATTTTTTTCCTTAGATTCCTAGATATAAAATTGTTAAGTTATCTACCTATATTAGTATTTAGTTTATTTAAACATTTTTGTTGTTACCCTAAGCTCCTCCCATATTCTATATATACTATTATGTATATATGAATATTCATTCATCCTTTAAAAATCTTAGCACATAAATTACTTTATAACAAAAACAATGAAACAAATACTATGTCGTATATACATATTTATATGTTCAACATAGTATTAGTTTTGCAGTAAAATCAATCAAAAAAAAAAACTAAAAAAAAGCTTTTAGAAATGGATTATAGAATTAAGAAAAAGCAAATGCATGATGAATAGTAGTCTCTGGTATCTATGAAATATTTGAAAAATGTATTATTTTGTCTGATAAATGTTCACGATGAATAACTCTAAAATAATAAATTTGTTTATTTCTTCTAATCTATTCACTAACATCAACAACAGGGTGGTCAACCGATGCTTAATTCCATGCTTCCAGCTGGTGTTGTAGTCGGTATGCGTCCTCCTTCTTCCCAACAACAACCAAAGAATGTCCAAGGGAATACAATGGGAAGAGTGGTCATTGGAGGACCACATATGGTGGGGGCACGGCCTCAAAGTCCGGCGGTAAGTGTAATAATAACGCTGATTGCTTTTGATTTATTATTTTTTAAAAATAACTACTAATCCGAATTGCGAATAAAACCCAAAATGAAAATAAATTAATTTCAATAATATGTGTATATGTTCTTAAAACAACTTCCTCAGGAATGAATGGTATATCCTTTTTCAATTGAAATTATCAAATGCCTTCTTCCTGCAATCTGCAAATACATACTAATATGTCTCAACTTGAATTTAATCTACATAATAATACATATCCTGATTATTCCCACCTTTGATTTTGTTCTGTTTTTTCTTTCTTTCTTTTTTTGTGAATTTTTTCCGTAGATAACATTAAGTACACTAACCCCGGGGCAAACGCCTGCACTCATTTTGAAAACTGAAAATGGATTTCAATTATTGCGCGTAGGGACTGCTACATCGGGCCCGGTGACACAAACAATTGGCACTAATTCCACAAACCCAACACAAATTCGCTTGCAAACTGTTCCAGCTGCTGTAAGTAGATTCACAGGTCCACCTTTAGCACTACGTAAAACGATTGTAAGATCATCCACTTCCACCTCCACCACCACAACAACCACCCATCACCACCACCACCACCACCAACAGCAACAACAACAGCAATCGCAACCGCAACAACAACAAGTAAAAAAACAACATCAACAACAGGCAACAGCTACGTTGAAACAGATTAAACAAAATGTAATTGTCCTTTCACGAGACTATCTATTTTTTCAA
Source organism: Eudasyphora cyanicolor (assembly GCA_963930755.1). Lineage (NCBI taxonomy): Eukaryota > Metazoa > Arthropoda > Insecta > Diptera > Muscidae > Eudasyphora > Eudasyphora cyanicolor. The sequence continues at coordinate 157,946,788 of OZ005735.1, read as the reverse complement.
TATCTCTTATCATTCTCTATATATCTCTCTCTTAGTTAAATAACTTCGAATTTCTTAATTCTTTTCATTAAGAACGAAGTATCGAATGAGATTTATTAAAGCGTTTTTTTTGAATAAACAACATTGATATTGTTTTTCTAGATTGACTCTATGATATGTATAATCTTCAGTTTTCTATATACAAGATATGCATTTGTTATTTTACAAAAAAAGTTGCTTTTATTTACTTTCGAAACTACACTATTTTCAATTGTAATTCGAAAAACATCATCACTTGAAATTCCAAGATTACTAATGAAATTGAAAAAATTACTTGAAATTTAAAAAGTAATTGAAATTTTTTAAGATAGCCACTGAAATTTGAAGTTGAAATTAAAAAAATGCAATTGAAATACATATATTTCCATTTGAAATGCAAAAAACACTTATATTTTTTGAATTACAATTGAAAAATCTTAGATTTTCGTCTTATAAATGACTGTGCATGATTGACTCAGAGCTACAATTTTGATTTGATTTTCGTATTTTATATACTATTAAAAGTAAGACACGTTTTGTAAAAAGTTGAAGATACGAATATTTTTACATATGTCTATGAATTACAAAAAGATTTTTTCGAATTTCAAAGAAAATCTTTTGAATTTCAAATGGAATACTTTTGAGTTTTTACTTGTGCCTTTGGACCAGAGATATCGAATCTGAAATCCAAAAAATATTTATAAATTTTTCAATTTGAGAAAATTGATGTTATAAATGTGTGCTTTATTTAGCATGTCGTAACAATTTTAAGACATCTTCCGGAAAATAGGGCCTTTTACAAAGCAGCGGTATTCAGATGCAAATGACAGCATTTAGAAATAGAATTAAGTCATAGTTTAAATTTTTTTAAATATGTGATCAAAACAAAGCAGACTTCTTTAATTCCATAAAAATTACTTTCAAATCAAAATATATGTTTTAATTAATCTTTAAACCTCTTATTTCTAGAACAACCAAATGTTTTACAATCATACATTGAATAGTGCATGGAAAAAAGTTCTAAAAACGTTTAAACCGAAGTTTTCTATAGCTTTTTTTAATTTCAAAATTTTTTTAATTTCAATTGATCCTATTATCATTGAAAGTGTTTCCAAATTTCAAAATGTTAATGTTGATTTTGAATGCGAAATACACCCGGAACATTTGTGAAATAAAAAAAATCTATGATTTGTTTTTTAACCGTTGAACTTTATGAGTTAAAGCTTATCTATAGTTCACCATCTAAAATTTCATACTTTCTGACATCTATAACAGTAACTTAGTGTTATCCATTGGATACACGGTGTTGTTGAAAATGGCCGTAAAAAATTTGATGTACAGTGAATGACAAAACATAGGAAACTTAACAAGAAAAAATATATAATTTTCCTTTATAATCAAAGAACTATTTATAAATTTTAATCACATAGGAAACTTAACAAGAAAAAATATATAATTTTCCTTTATAATCAAAAAATTATTTATAAATTTTAATCACATAGGTTTTAGTATTGATAGAATTTTAAGCCTAATCCATATTAAAATTCAAATGGTAATTGGATAAACAAACCATGTTAATGGTTCATATGTTAAAGGACGTAAGATAACATTGCCTGAATTTACTACCATCTTTGCTTACCCAGCAAAATTTGTGGCTAAATATCTCGAAAACGCGATGTCACAGGAAAAAAACGGTTAATGCCATTATATTTAGCGGGTTAAAATTATGCGGGGTAAGTTGTTTTCGTAGAGGATACATTTTTAAATGCAGTTTTGTACACACCGTGTACTTTTTTAATTTTCATTAAAAATTGTCGATTTCAAAAGCGATGTTCCGACAATTTCTATACCCGACATCACACTGTGTTACATGGTATTATGACTTTGTGCGTTTGTTTGTAACACCTAAAAAGTGAAGAGATAGATAGACCCATTGTTTATTATACCGATCGGCATATAAGCACATTTGAGTCGATTTAGCCATGTCCATCTGTCTGCCCATATATTCTTGGGATCAAAGTGCAGGGCGCAAATATGAAGTGATCTGTACAAAAATTGGTACAGAGGTTTTTCTTGGGCTATGCTAGACGGTCCCAATAGAAAATGGGGCCGCTATATATAGGTCCCTTCTGATGTCACTTCTAACGCTGTGGAGAACACATTTTTCCATTGATCTGGCTGAAATTTAAGTACATATATATACTTTATATTGCACGTAATTGTCCTCAGTAAAAATTTGGAACATCGGCCCTTGTTTCTATATGTTCCCCTCTGATGTCACTTCTTGACGTTCTGGAAAACGCAATTTTCAATTGAGCTGATTTAATTGATTTGATGAAATTTAAGCATTTATACCTTATACTTCACTTAATCGTCCTTAGTAAAAGATGTGACAAATCGGTCCATGTTTTGATATAGTTCCCATAGAAAGATCCCATCCGATTTACTTTACATTTCACTTAATCATCCCGAGTACAAAATGCGGCACATCCTTCCATGTTTTGATATAAAGATACCTTGTGATTTGATTTCTTGATGCTCTAGGGAAAGCATTTTATTTTTTTTACTTTTATTTTATTTATTTCAATTCATAACCAAGCCATAAGGCCATATATTGTTAAAAATACTACAAAATTCTTACATATATAAATTAAATTACTTAGAAATAAAAAATAAAGGAATTAAAAGCATTTCTTAACCGATCATGCTTAAATTTAAGTATTTTTACTTTATATTGCACTTAATCGTCCCTAGTAAAAATGGAGCACATCAGTCCATTTTTCGATATAGCCCCTATATAAAGTTCAGAGAGAATTTGCCTTCATAGTGGTGTAGATCCTACGTTTTTTACCGATGTGCTGTAATAATGGATTGATATGGCCCCTAATATGTTTCCGTGCATTGGTTATCAAACAATGATGGAGGGTATTATTATTATGTCCGCCCGCCCGGCTTTGGTCTTTCCTTAGTGGTTTAAAATTACTATTATTAAAAAATTTTATAAACCGATTTTTTGACCCGTTGAGTAGTTTTTTTAGACATCTAACATATTTGTCAGAATTGTAATTTTTTTTTAAGAATTTAAATAATTGAAACTCGGTTTAGAGGAGACTATGACCAATTTACACAGACGATCTGAGTAGGGGACCCCAAAGAGTATTCAAAAAGTCGCTTCTTTTAAATAGCGTCATACTATTTTACCAGTCTTATTGTAAATTTAGAACAGTTTTGAACACAATAAGCCTTTTTGAAGAAAATCTACTTATAAAGTAAGAAGTTATTTCCATTTTAGCATGATAGCGTAGGTCAAAATATTTACCTATGGGGTTCTAAAATGAACCAATTGCATTCATACTTTATATAATTAAAGTTTAGATATCGGATAAAAGCTTAGATCGGGTCACCCTTCTTAACCCTTCTGCCTGCAAATTTGCAGACTAATAACTTTAATACGTTGTCATAGGCTAGCTAGCATTTTAGGAACATTTTATAGTTTGGAAAGCTTGCAAAAATTTGGTTCGAGAAGAATAGCTCGAATGGCTATAACTTTTTTAGTTATCCTTTTGTTTCATATTCAATAGTGAGGATTGGTAGTGTTTGTTTGTCATTTCAATCGGGCCTATTAAGCGTTTATAAAATACTGGGCCAAGCCTGTCATAAAGATTTAATTATATCCCGAGAAAGACAAAAACTCTATCTGGGATTCAAGATAATTTGTCCTAAAGTATTTACAAAAATACGTTTTAATAATAAAAAGATAATTTTTTTAAATTAATTTTAATATATTTAAAAAAAGAATTGGAAAAAGTTCTGATTTTTTTTTTCTATTTTTCATAGAATGCAAATATTGTTTCCAATGTTTTTTGTCACCCACCGTATTCAACATTTCTATAAGTTTTACATCTACAATTTAAATTCGTCTGAGATTGTATTTTTTTTTTAATTATCAGATTTATGGAACGTATATTCGATTTGAATGTTCTTTTTTTTATTTTTCACTCAATTGCTGCTGCGCGCCGTTCGAATGTGAATTGCGATATACTTTTAAGTAGTTGTTGGCTTTATCAAAATTAGCTTCATAGATATTTTTTGGCGAATATATAGAAATATAATTTGAAATCGCTTTTAAAATTCTCTTAGTTATTTCTTTCCTTTTTTTCTTCACAGTATGTCTTAGAAATATAAATTTTGTTATTTTATATTATCGATTCCAAATGATTTTTTGAGAGCATGGACCATTTATAGACCAACAAATATGATAATTTATATTTTGGTTTTCAGTTTGAAATATTTCTACGAAGAGTTTTCTTGCCGAAATATTTTCAAAGAGGAAGCAATTGAAAATTTAACATTTACCATATCGTTTTCTCGTTTGGTAAAACAAGTCAGTTGGTTCGATTTTTTGAACGTTGTTTTTATTAAATAAAAATGTGTTCCTTGAAATTTTATCCTTTTTTCTTTTGTTTTCAATAAAATAACTACTCTTTGTTGTCAATTTCATTCTTTGTTGTCAAATGATAATTTGTAGGACAGTTTGAGACGACATTCTTTTCAAATTGCTCCCTAAAGGACAACCATTTGGTTATACATAATTGGTTTTTTAATTACAGATTATTTCTTAATTACTTTATATTATTTCAATTTTAGTTTACTATTACATTTTGTTTTATCTGTTTCACATAGATGTTTGTTTTTTGATATTTTTTATCAAAAATTATTTTATTCATAAAAATATTTGTTGTCCAGCGTATATTTTGCTCTCATTTTCATAATTTCACAAATTATCCTAATTTCATTTCGCTACAATGTTATATTTGCCTTGCTGTAGTATTGCTTTTTTGGTTGCTTATATAATTTCGTGTAAATGCTGTATAATAATAAAAAAATATATTTCTTTAGTCAAAACAAATATATTAAAAATAAAAATAGTTTCAAAAAAATCAAATCCTCTAAGTAAGCCATGTAATATTTGATTTTTATATTTTGCATTTTGAAATTTTGTAAAATTGCGTATATTAGTTATTTATATTTTTATGTATATACATACATACATACATATGTATGTATACTACGTGCTTAGAAGAACCCAAGAAAAAAAGAAAATCTCATATTCATCAACGTCATTTTGAGTCATATCCTTGCTATGTGACATTAATGATTTTCTCTCTCTCTCACGCTCAATTATCCTTAGTCAATATCAAATACCTCAACGGCCAACAATATTGTGGTTAATTCGATGGCAAACTCCAATTCCCAGCCGACACATGTGTACACATCGCAGGCTAACATATCGTCGTTATCACATCAAAATCACCAACAGCCAACAACGACGAATGTTGTTACATCGATGCAACAACACCACCACCACCAGCAGCAGCAGCAACAACAGCAATCGCAACAATTCCATACACAGACGCAACATCTACAAAGTCAACCTCAAATAACTCAAATTCAGACAATACCAGCGCATCAGACATCATCAGCCCACCTACAGCAGCATTCACAGAATCAACAGCAACATACGAACAACTCAACAATGAACAATGTGAATAGTTCGAACAGTGTTAGTGGCGGTGCAACATCGGTGACGACAACGACCACAACGCCCCAAAGTGCAGCGGCTCAGGGTAATACCAAAGAAAAATGTCGAAAATTTTTGGCAAATCTTATTGATCTGTCGACGCGAGAGCCGAAACCGGTTGAGAAAAATGTACGAAATCTGATACAGGAGTTGGTTAATGCTAATGTGGAGCCGGAAGAATTCTGCGATCGTCTGGAGAGATTGCTGAATGCCAGTCCTCAGCCCTGTCTGATAGGGTTTCTGAAGGTAAGTGTTGTGTTTACAAAAGATTTCCCAAACGAATGGTATTAAAAATGGCACAGGAACAAATAAAATGATTCTTTTCGTTTTTATTGATGTACATAAGTCCTACCATTCATTTATTTACCGATTGATTAAAAACCAATTTGTATGTCTTGCTGCTTGCAATATTGCTCTGATATCAACAATCTTTGGCCCAAATAACTTTTGGCCTAAATGAGATTTGTACCGATTTGGTTAAAATTTGAGCATTTTAGAACGTTTTGTTATGCCCCCTATACGAAAGACCCTCCAGACTCGTTCTCTTGACGCAGTAGAAGCTGGAAATGTTTACCGATTATGCAGAAATTGTACTGTTTGCTTTTAAGTATGTGTATCACAAATAACAATATGCCCCCATATAAAGGACCTATTGACATCTGGACCTATTTGATTTATTTATAAAAAGACATAAAAAAGTATATTACTACACTACACATTTTAATAAGAAATGATTCCAGATCTTATATATCAATTCTTTCATGAATGACAATAATTTCGTATAAATTATGTATAGGTTTCGTATGATATTGAATTATTGATCAAATCTGGATGATCTGAATGGTACATTAAATATAATCTTAGACTTCAGCATTGTACGTCTGAACTTAAGTAATAGTAGGCAGTCTTTTCAAACTCAATGTGCTAGTGTAGGTTAAAACAATTTGTTCCTGATTCTATTCGATCTTGTCAATCCATATTCTAGAATAGGTCTAACAATAGAAGTATATTTTTAGATAAATATTGGTTAATGAAACAAAGGACGCTGTAAGATTTGTTCACAAGGTTAATTTTGTGATTATGGAAATTGAGTTTAATATACCAAGATCCACATATTTATACCCTCACTTTAGTGTGACGAGGGTATATATCATTTGCTACGGAAAAAAGTGTAACACATCGAAGGAGTGACCTAAGACCCCAAGTATGTTCGGCGGAAATCCGTTTTGGGTCATTTTAAGTCGAATGAGCAATGTCCGTCCGTCTATCTGTCTGTCTGTCTGTCTGTCTGTGTGTCTGCTGGCTGGTGCGCACGATAACTCTCGAAAGGAGTAACCGATTGACTTCAAACTTCGTATGTGGTAATATTTTTTTCTATCTCCGGCTAAGTTCGAAGATGGGCCATATTGGTCCACTCCTTCTGGTACCTCCCCCACAAAGGGTTAAAATGTTGTGAAATATTGATACTTTAATAACTGCTATTATACGTATTCGAATCTTCTGAAATTCCACACATAGTATTAGTTTGTTAGTCGCTATCAACTCGAGGAAAATGGGCGAAATTGCCACGCACCTTTTGGTACCTCCCACACAAATGCACCATTTTGCACTAAAAGTTAAAAGCTTATAACATTAATACCAGTGTTTAGAAATACTTGAAATTTTGTACAGTGTAATGCTTTTATATTGCCTACAGTCCAGTGAAAAATGGGCGTTATTGCCGCGCCCCTTTTGGTACCTCCCACACAAATGCACCATTTTGCACCAAAAGTTAACAGCTTATAACATTAATACCAGTGTATTAAAATACTTGAAATTTTGTACAGCGTAATGTTTTTATAGTGCCTACAGTCCATTGAAAAATGGGCGTTATTGTCACGCCCCTTTTGGTACCTCTCCCACAAAGGTGCCATTTGTACCAAAAGTTAACAGTTTATAACATTAATATCAGTGTATACAATTAATTGACATTTTGTACAGTGTAATGCTTTTATAATGCCTATAGTCCAGTGAAAAATGAACGTTATCACCACGCCCCTTTTTGTACCTCCCACACAAAATGGCCAAATTATACCAAAATTTAATATCTCAACGTTAATATACCAGTCCATATAAACGGTTACAATTCGGCACAGTGCAATGTATTTAAAGTATCTACTGTTCAGCGAAATATAGGTGTATTTCTTAAACCCCGTTTGGTACCTCCCACAAAAATTGACTGAATAATTTGTGTAATATTCAATATTACATTACTCACAAAGTGAGGGTATACCTTAGTCGGTTTACCCGACTGAAACTTTCTTACTTGTTTTTAAACCAATTTCATTTAAATATACAGGCATGTCACAGAGTGCAAAATCGTACAAGAATTTACGTTTTTGAAATCGAAAAAGTTTTTAGCCTCTACAGAAAACGTAAACCGAAAAATAAATTTCGGTTTAAAACGATCACAAAATCTGAAGTGAAATTCATATTTTTAGTAATTTAAATTCCGAACAAGTAAGAAAGTTCAGTCGGGTAAACCGATTAATGAATCCCCCCACCTTGAGTCTCAAAAAAAAATTCGTATATATTTTCGTACGAAAATATATACGAAAAAACTTTTGTACGAACATGATAATAATTCTTAGAAATGCTGTACCCCATAAAGCAACCATAAAACAAAAACCAGTAGGGAAAGGCTAAAGTCGGGCGGGGCCGACTATATAATACCCTACACCACTCTAGTATTATTGAATAACTCTGAAATATAAATTTTGTAATTCATGTATAAATTGTTTACATAAATTTACTTTTGGGACATTTTATACTTAAAAAATCGGACGAAACATATATAGTGTTGGTTCATGGATCAAGAAACTCTACCATTCTAAATTTCAAAACGATTGGATGTAAAATACAGCTTCTACAGGACTAAAGAGCAAAATCGGACGAAACATATATATGGGAGCTATAGCTAAATCTGAACCGATTTTCTTCAAATTCGGCAATGTTGGTTCATGGATCAAGAATCTCTACCATTCTAAATTTCAAAACGATTGGATGTAAAATACAGCTTCTATAGGACTAAAGGGCCAAATCGGATGAAAGATATATATGGGAGCTATATCTAAATCTGAACCGATTTCACTAAACTGAAAAATTTCAGAACGATCGGAGTGAAATTGCGACTTGTAGTCGACGAACAACTTTACATGGACAGACGGACTTACGGACGGACGGACGGACAGAAACTAAAAAAAGAAACAACAAACAAATCGGTCCCTGTATTGATCCCCTTCGATTTACATCTTGATACTTTAGAGAAAATATTTCTAGGCCTATGGCCGGAAATAATTCATCATAATAATATACTTGGTATACAGTCAAGAAAATAGAAAATTCGAACAGATGGGTGGCGCCACAGTACTGTTTTGCTTTTAGAAATTATAGAAATACACAAATTGGCTCCAGTTGTTCCAGAATCAAAAATGATATTTTGTTTACGTGACGGAAAGGGCAGCCAAAGTCTTCATTAACAGTTAGTTTAAATTAAATTGATTGAAAGTATATATATACGACTCTCCTGGAACTTGGATAAGGTAACTTAGGAGCCGCCATCTAATCATAAAACGAGCAGAATATCTCATTGACATATATAAGTTGTAACTAAAGACATTTTTTAAATTCCAAAACGTGTTCTCATCTCCGAAATGCAGAAAACGCCCTATACATTTTTTTTAGATCATTAGTTACAATATTTCTTTTAATAGTGATTTGTACGTATTTTGTAAAATGAAGACATTAATGTGTGCATTTTACATTTTTCTTACAGAAAAGTTTACCTTTGTTGCGACAGGCCCTGTTTACTAAAGAATTGGTAATTGAAGGCATTAAACCACCTCCGCAACATGTTGTGGGCGGTATTACAATACAACAACAATTACCGGTATGTTAAATAGCGTTAAAACCTCCCATCTTTGCGGCTAATGTTTATCTTTCTTGCTTTGTTTTGTTTTCTTTTTGTGGTTTTTTTGTCGATGGTATAGAAAATTCAAGCACAGATCCGTCCTATTAGTCAAAATCAAACAACAACCATTGGACAGACACAAGTGCGCATGATATCACCTGCCTCAGCTGCCAGACCTATTGGTCATACGACCATAACGAAACAGCCGGCTGGTGGTATACGTATACAGGGACCCGCAAATGGACCACGTTTAATAAATACTCCAATACGAGGACCAATGTCGCAACAAACAAGCACAGCGCAACTACAAACACAATCCACACATGCGGTAAGTACTTACATATGTACACACATATCGATACCTCCATGCTAAGTCGACTTACCATGTTTTAGGGAAATTGAATTTTTAATCTCTAAATAATCCAAATTATATTCAGTCAAAACGTTGTGTTTATCCGAAAACCCAATCAAAAATTATTCACAAAACTTTAAAGATCATTTGATTTGCGTTATAAAGGAATTCCACACAAATTTAAAAAATGCATCAAACTTTGAACGCCTCTCCTGAAGAACTACCTTTTTGCACTTAGCATAGTTTAGAATGAAGGTATCGATATGCAGCAATGTAATCCATAATGTTTTCCAATTGCATCATGCATAATTTTTTCCGTTCTCCAGAATATTGTCCAAATACGGGCACCCACAGCAACACAAATTAATCGCCCCGCCACTGTTCAAATACGTACGTCGAAAGGTAAGAATACAACGATCGCCACGGCTAGTCCTGGTGCTGGTATAACTCACGTCAAAGTGGGACAAACTCAAATCAAAGCGATATCATCGTCGCCTTCACCTGCCATTTCATCACAACCTCCGTCATTGGCTGCCATTTCCAATAATGTACCGGCGGGGTCCACATTATCTTCATCAGCCTCGATCCTTTCCACCATCAACTCTGTAGCTAGCAATGCAGTATGTAGCGTGTCTGGTCTACCAATACCGTCACTACCCACCGTGCAATTACCACCAGCAGTGTTGGCTCAACAGCAGCAGCAACAGCAGCAGTTACAGTTGAACTCAACGCACTCTTTGATTAGCACAAATGCGTCGTCCTTGGATCATATTGTGAAGACCGAAATCAAAACGGAGAACGTGAAAAGTGGCGGTATAACCACCATTATCACTGCGCCGTCTACACCCACTCAACAAGCTAACAAAGCTCCTGCCAAAACAACCAACGCCTCCGCCAGTAAAGCGGCGGCGGCGAAAAAGAAACGAGAACTAGCCGACAAAGAACGAGATGATTTGAAGATTAACAATACCACATCGGCGGCCTCAAGTGCCGCCTCATTTTTCCAACAACCTTCCATATCAATGTCATCATATGGAGATGATGACATCAACGATGTTGCCGCCATGGGTGGTGTCAACTTGGCCGAAGAGACGCAACGTATTCTGGGCTGTACAGAAAATATCGGCACTCAGATACGTTCGTGTAAAGACGAAGTGTTCCTCCATTTACCCGCGCTGCAGGCACGTATACGTGCCATGGTAATGGAACGAGGCCTCGAAGAACCATCACAAGATGTAGCTGTGCTAATATCTCATGCATGCCAAGAGCGACTGAAAAACATAGTTGAAAAACTGGCAGTGATAGCGGAACATCGAATCGACGTTATCAAGGTAATAATAAAAAATTGAGAAATATAAATAAATAAATAAGAGTTTAAGAATAACCCCCTTAAACTCTCTCTTTATAAATATATCTTTTGTTGAGCTAATCAATTTCGTTTCTTTTTTAGTTGGATCCCCGCTATGAAGTGACAAAAGATGTCCGTGGACAAATCAAATTTCTAGAAGAACTCGATAAGGCTGAACAAAAACGTCATGAAGAATTGGAACGTGAAATGTTGTTGCGTGCGGCAAAATCACGTTCGAAAATTGAAGATCCTGAACAAGCGAAAATGAAAGCGAGGGTAAGTACTACTTGCGTATTATTATTTGTTGTACGAATGTCCCCAACGCTGCAAGTCTGAGAGGCTCCAAACCTTTTAAGTTCAGCCAACTCCTGAAATAAAAATGAGCCCAGTATTTTGTTTCTTCTATAAGATAAAGTAGGACATTGGCAAAGAAAATTAAAGCTATCTTCCACCACGTAAGGGTCATGACACCACCCGACACAAGTTGTAATATCTTAGGCCAATTCTATGTATGTGATTACCAAGGCTGTTATGTTCAGTAATTATAGCCACAATCAATCATAGATGCTCTTTGTCTATGTATAGACTCTCTACGTATTCCGTGAAGACACTGAATTTAATACCAAAAAGATTAACGACAGGTGTGGGTATACGTAAGCCTCGTAATTATATGAAACCATTCAACAGTACATAAATTTGTGCAACAAAGACTAAACCTCGATGGAATTGCTGTCGATCTTGAAAAGCATATATGTTTACATTTCCTCAAATTTAAAGTCAGAAGCATCGGATGGGGCGTATAATCCGATGCTTCTGGCTTAACACCATAAGCTATATTGGACTGCTTTGATCTACAAACCAACAACCAATCCAGTACGACATCCGTTGAAATGGAACAACAAAATTGCAAAGGCGGCACTGCAGCCCAACCCCCAGGGCTCTCGCCGTCGCGGACTTCCCAAAAACAACCTGGCGCACTGCAGCAATGCATGAACTGGCTGTTTCAGGATTTTCATGGAACGAGGCAATAAGAACAGCTCCCAACAGAGTCCAATAGAAGTCACTAATTGGAGAATAGTGGAACATCATCATCAAAGCCATGCAATTAATAAAATTCATTTTCGACGGTTTTCCACTAGAATTCTTAATACGAAGTTAATCAAGTAATTTATCATACAAATAGGAAATCCCGTTTATGTGAAATAGTTCCGAGATCAGGACAACGCCTAACTGCATCATAAGTCCACTCAAACGCGATTGAAAAAGAATTCAAGGGATTAGATGTCTCAGTATCCGCCAAGGAAAGCCGGATACGGAGGGAAAATTAAAATCTCCCAAGATTTTGATATCTACGGTCAACATCCCTCAACATCAAAACCACTCTACCAATAGCCAACAAGTAACACTGTGATACAAAATCGAACTTTCCGAATGGGAATGGGATGAGACCAACTGCAAAAGCGTTCTAAAATCACCAACTTCAAATGCGTGTAAAAAAAAATCTCGCACTAAACTGAAAAAAATGTCAACTTTCATTTGCAATTGGTTTCATCCCATTCCAATTTTGGTTGTTGCACTGTGTAATTATCACAAACATATAATTCCAAGTTTAGAGGGATGTAGGAACAAGAGACAAATAATTTAATCAAAATCTCACAATAAAATATTGTAGGACAGGTTAAGGCTAGGTCTCAATGAAACACAAACTTAACCAGTAAGGAAAGGCTAAAGTCGGGCGGTGCCGACTATATAATACCCTACACCACTCTCGTAATATTGAATAACTCTGATATATAAATGTTGTAATTCATGTATAAATTGTTTACATAAATTTACTTTTGGGACATTTTATACTTAAATAATACCCTGTACCACAGTGTGGTGTAGGGTATAAAAACGATTGGATCTAAAGAGCCAAATCTGATGAAACATATATATGGGAGCTATAGCTAAATCTTTACCGATTTTCTTCAAATTCGGTAGTGTTGGTTCATGGATCAAGAAACTCTACCATTCTAAATTTCAAAACGATATGGATGTAAAATACAGCTTTTATAGGACTAAAGGGCCAAATCGGACGAAACATATATATGGGAGCTATAGCTAAATCTTAACCGATTTTCTTCAAATTCGGCAGTGTTGGTTCATGGATCAAGAAACTCTACCATTCTAAATTTAAAAACGATTGGATGTAAAATACAGCTTCTATAGAACTAAAGGGCCAAATCGGACGAAACATATATATGGGAGCTATAGCTAAATCTTAACCGATTTTCTTCAAATTCGGTAGTGTTGGTTCATGGATCAAGAAACTCTACCATTCTAAATTTCAAAATGAGAGGATGTAAAATACAGCTTATTCAGGACTAAACAGCAAAATCGGACGAAACATATATATGGGAGCTATAGCTAAATCTTAACCGATTTTCTTCAAATTCGGCAATGTTGGTTCATGGATCAAGAAACTCTACCATTCTAAATTTCAAAACGATCGGATGTAAAATACAGCTTCTATAGGACTAAAGGGCTAAATCGGACGAAACATATATATGGGAGCTATAGCTAAATCTTAACCGATTTTCTTCAAATTCGGTAGTGTTAGTTCATGGATGAAGAAACTCTACCATTTTAAATTTCAAAACGATTGGATGTAAAATACAGCTTTTATAGGACTAAAGGACCAAATCGGACGAAACATATATATGGGAGCTATAGCTAAATCTTAACCGATTTCCTTCAAATTCGGCAATGTTGGTTCATGGATCAAGAAACTTTACCATTCTAAATTTCAAAACGATCGGATGTAAAATACAGCTTCTATAGGACTAAAGGGCCAAATCGGACGAAACATATATATGGGAGCTATAGCTAAATCTTAACCGATTTCAACCAAATTCAATAGCGATCTTAACAGCCGCGAAATACTCTAAACTGCAAAATTTAAGAACGATCGGAGTGAAATTGCGACCTGTAGTCGACGAACAACTTTACATGGACAGACGGACGGACGGACGGACATCGTTAAATCGACTCAGCTAGTGATTCTGAGTCGATCGGTATACTTTAAGGTGGGTCTAGCTGTGTTATTTTCAGGTGTTACAAACATCTGCCGTGAAACAAACTTATAATACCCTGTACCACAGTGTGGTGTATGGTATAAAAATCAAAGTCAAAGCTATCAGCAAACAAGTGCGCCAATTCGTTCTCTCTTACCTCTTACATTATGATAAGACATGCCCAAAGAGTTAATTAGATTTTTGAAGAGTTAATTAGTTTTTTGAACAGTTAATTTGTTATTGTGGCTGCGAAGTCGTGGCATAAGGTGATGAGGTTGCAATACTGGTGGCTATAAACAAATTGCCCAGATTTGTCAGAAGCACTGATTTGGCATTAGCCAAAACAAAACGGAATTGGTTCTCTTTTCGATGAAGTATATAGTTTCACATGTGCACCCTTCTCGACTAAATGGAACTAAGCTACAATTATCTGAAAGTGAAAACATTCTAGACAGGAAATTGTCCTTTAGACTTGATGTATTCGAACAGGTAATAAAGGCTAAAGTCCCCTTTGGATATTGATACATAGCAGTAGTTCACCCAACACTAATGCACGGCATTGTGGTATGGACGACGGTAATTGATAGCGATCCATCACCAGTCAATTAAGGAAGGTTCAGAGAACTGCCTGCCTAAGCATAAGCAGGACTTTAATGACTACAGCGACAGAGTCTCTACAAATCCTACTTCATCTGGAGTTGATATTGTGGCTAGTTAATTTGCAACCTGAGAGGCATTAAGACTAGGGATGTAATGAAAGTGACTTTAGCGAAAGCGAATATTGAAATATATTTCTTGCGAATGCGAATAGTGAAATCTGCATTTTTGCGAAAGTGAATGCGAATAATAGTTTGACCCTTTAGTACCAACCAAATTAAGGAACTGAATTGATACATTTCCAGGATATTCAAGTATTAAGAATGTTTTCCATATTTTTACCTCCTGTTACCACAAGGACAAACATATTTTTTCAACTGTTTTGAAGAGAAGTAGCAGAGGTTTTCATTGGTATTAATGTCTTCAAAATGTGTGAAGCGAATAAGAAGATAAAACACTTTAAACAGATGGAAGCGAATACTGAAATATATCTTTGCGAAAGCGAATAATCCAAAAATGGTTTTTGCGAATGTTAAAATGATGCGAATATTTCGCGTTCGCATATGCGAATGCGAATATTCGTTACATCCCTAATTAAGACTAAACTGTCTTATCAATGTGGAGTTACCAGAAAAACGGCCACATGAGGATATCACACTGTAGCGCAATGGTAACCGACCGAGTGTACTATAAACCAACGGTGTACATCCTCGGGAGGAACTTTCCCATAAAATAAAATACCAGGATATATATAGTTAGTTGGCTTCGGATTGTCCACATAGTCTTAATATAGTCCACAGACTATCAGATACTTGCAGTGTATATCAAGTCGAAATAAAGGCAAAAAGGGAAGTCGCAATATTAAATCTCGGCCAACAAAACACTGGAGGCTACGTCCATAAATTCAGTGGCAGCCCTGGACTGCCGCAGATATTTTAACGAGATGGCTGAGCAGTGTAACTTATACCTCATGTGGGCATAGGGATATCCCGGTGAACTGCAAAGCCAATGAACTTATTACAAAAGGGACGACATTACAGTATCCCATTGCACATTGGCTTAGGTAAGAGGCAATCAGGCAGTCCAATTAGAGATGGACAGATAATGACACCTGTAGGGTAGCTAGACAAATCTGGCCAAAATACGACCTGAGAAGGTCTAAATATCTTCTCGCACTAGAGAGGAAAATACTGTGCACGTTAGTGTCAGTTCTGACGGGACATTGCCTGATCGGCGAACAAGCAAGCAGGACAGGAATTGAGCCCAATGACTTCTGCAGAAGCTGTAGAGATGAGGAGGAATGGAGAGCATTGAACACCTGCTTTGTTAATGTACCGCATAGAGTAAACGAATTCTGGATATACTGGGGTCGACCTTCTCTAGGAACACTGACAGATCTTGTCGGTACCGATTTTTGTGGTATTGATAACATTATGTATTAAACATTATGTATTAAACAATTCTGGTTAACTTAACATATTTCTTTCTTTCCCAATTTGTAATAATCGATTTTTTTTTTGTTCTTTCAGGCTAAAGAAATGCAACGTGCTGAAATGGAGGAACTTAGACAACGAGACGCCAATATGACTGCTTTGCAAGCTATTGGTCCTCGCAAGAAACTAAAATTAGACGGTGACGGTACAGGGTCAGGTTTGGTAAGTCTGCTTTCCCTTCTTCTCCTAAATAATTGTAGAAATACTTTGTTTGGTTTTCGAATAATTACCCAATAGCCGTACAAGCAAAACAAATTAACTTCTATTTGTTTATGTTTCTCCTCATTTTAGGGCTCTGGATCAGGTAACGTTTTAGGGCCTACCGGCACAGCACCGGCTCCTTTAAGGCCACGTATCAAGCGTGTTAATTTACGTGACATGCTATTCTTTATGGAACAAGAACGTGAAACGTGTCGAAGCCAAATGTTGTATAAGGCATATCTTAAGTGATGCATTATTTTTAGAATACACTGTATAAAGAAGCAGATAATAATAATAATCTACTGTTATTTATATTTTAAACAAAACAAAAATAATACAATTTTCGGTTCTTGTCATATATATTTTTCTACAATTTTCTGCTTTAAAAAAGATCAGCGCTTGATTTTGTTAACTATGTTTTATAATTTTCCTTTTTTTTGTTTTCCCGTTTTTTTATTGCTGCATAATGCCACACTCCTTTTCTTTTCTTTCTATATTTTAAAGATATCAATATTGCTTCCATTTGCGACAAACTACAACAACAACCATAACAATACTATGTATATGTAAAGTTTCGTTCTTTTTAAGGATCTTGTTTTTTATTTAACAACAATATATAAGCAAACAAAATTTTTATTTTGTAATGGCAATATTTTCTTTTGTTTTACTATTGGATTTTCTTTTAATTTTTTTTTTTGTCTTAATTTCGCTCCTTGCAAGACTTTCTTTTGAAAAGTTTTTTATTTAGATATTAGTTTTTTCTATCCCCATTTTTTCACCACTAGCAGTAGCGTTGATATACTTTCTTTTTCTGATATTGTTATTGATAAAAACAAATTTCAAAAATATACAAAAAACAACATAATAATAATAAAAACAAACATAATTGAAAATATAATTCTTGTAAAATATGGCCTTATAATGTTAGATTTGTAAAATTTATAAATATTTGTAAATTAAAAACAAACGATTTTTATAACTTTTCATTTAGTTTCATTACTTCTCATATTTTTAAAATTAAATGTAAACTTCATTTAAAAAAAAAAAAACAAAAAAAAAATGTGGTTACAAACCTCTGAAAAAACAATTCCTATACTTTTACTGGGGTAAAATATAGAAAAGAAAAAATATACATACAATACAATAATACAACATCAAATGTTTTTAAAGTGTATTTGTCCATTATCTCTTAGTGATTAGAATATGGTCTAAAGCGTTCTAAAATCGATTGAAATTTCTGCTAAACAGACATGTGTATGTTTCGTACTTGTACTAATTTGCCAACGGTGGTGGTGGTTTGCGAATCGAGGATTCCAATGCAAGATGAAGTCTCAATGTTAATAGAATTTGACAAAACATTTTGAAAAAAAATGCATTGTACTATAGCTTTATCCTATTGCATTGGCATTTTCTCGGTTATGGCTCAATTACCAATAAATTTTTGGATGAAATTTAAAATTATGAATTAATACCAGTTAATTCTAAAGGCTTTTATTCATAATAAGTTAAAACATATTTAAATATTGAAACCCATCTCAATAAATAAGGCTTTAAGATATTGAATTTGTCCTCTTTTTAAAAGTATTTATTCGTATTTACATTGCCGGAGTACAATTTTGTTCCCGTTCTACTTATTAAATATTTTTATTCTCACTTAGATTAAATCTTTTAAAGTTGGATTTATTTCTCATAAATGATGTTGACATTTTAATATTTTTTATTTGTCATTTTAATAAATAGTCTTCTAATCAACCTTTGACATTATTGGTCAACCTTAAATATTACCAAAATTCAATATTTTCTTACGTTAACTTTAACATACCTCAAGAACGCTAAGGGAAATAGAAGTTCTGATGTCATATTCGAATTCAATGAGCCAACATCTTTCAGAATGAAGTATAATATTGTCAGCTTTAATGTAACTTTAACCTCTGGAAGATTTTGGTCCTTTACAAAACTAGGTGCGATTTTTCAAAATAATTTTTTTATTAATTGTATATCAAAGGATTTCAATTTATGTTTTATATTCTCTCTATTCATAGTCTCACAACCCACGTCTTTAACTACGATGACACGTTTTAAATATTTTCTTTTCCACAAATAATATTCGTATCCAATTTTTGTATCCAACACTTCCAATATCGATTTTTCAGTTCGAAAACTTGTGCAGAATGATGCATTGTGCGAACGAATTTTGGTGGGAAGGGACAAGTGAGAATTAATTATAAAATCTTAATTTGGTCAAGATTTTACATTTATTTTTGATAACTGGTCCACCTCACCCACTAAATTTTCTGGTTTAAGTGAACAAATAATTATATAGGGGATATCCGCGATTTAAAAATTGCTTTTCCACAAATATTTCTCTATCTGTAAATATTTTCTCTATTTGTAAAACCGGAATAGCTGAAAGGTGGTTATTGAAGACAACACTATGGAAGAAAAAATAAAAAGATTTTCTCTGGTAAATAATGAATATTTCTTACTTGTGTATTACGATCTCCAAAAATATTTGTATGCTAAACTTGTTTGTAGTTGTAGACCATATTTTGGGTAAAATCATCCGAACCAAGCTTATGTTAATCTCAATTTCAAGATGAACACGCGAACTACAAATGATTGGAACAAAGTTTTTACATCGACACCTTGGTTTAGGTAGAGTGGAAGCAAAAAAAAAATAATTTTTCAGGTTTAAAAATTAAATTGTGATAGAATTAAATCAAAAATAATGAATAATAAGATATGTCATCCCGGAGCGAGTAAGTTGTCAGTTACGAACGAATAGAAATTTCAACGAGTAGGACTTCAAAGAGTGAGTTTTCCGCGGGTTTCGGACCGATTTTCCCGAATTTTTTGTAATTGTCACAATTAAAAAATTAATATTAATTGATTAGTGCAAAGAAAGTTCAAACTATGTTCGCGGAAAAGTGTTTTTTTCGCGTGTGACATTTCATTCTTATTCGTTCGTAACTGATAGATTTTGACGTTTCTCGCTGACGGCACATCTGTATAATTTAAGGTCTGTGAATTAAATAGCTTACATCATAACGAAGAAAAAATATCAAATTCAAAGGAAATTTATGCGAAAAAAAAGCATTACAGCCATTTTAATGTCCAATTAAGCATATTGCATGTTCTTCTTTTTCCACAATATATTAAAATGGCCATGACTAAAGTTTTGAAGCTATGGTTCTGAAATGTTGCACGTAGTGTTTCGTTTTATCCAGTTTCTTCCACCAAATATAAAAATGTTTATCCGATATTATGTTATACATATAGCTGGTATCGGAATGAGATAGGATATAGCAATCACATCGGTTGAAAAATGTTATATTTTCCATATACTGACTACAAATTAATGTAGTTGTATTTCGAAGGTGTAAAGAAATGTTCTTGGTTGTTTAGTTCATGCTTTCAAACAATATAAGGTATGTATTCACGACGTTTACGAAATCCATTAAATAAAATCCATTTAATAAAAAATGTTCCCAATTTTTCATTAAAGAGAATTTCCAATTTCGCTCTCTACGAAACCTAGTTTTTATCAATTTCAGAAAGAAATTGATAATTAAGTGGACATTGAAGAGCGATATGAAGACTAACAGTTTCACTGTTCAAAATTTTCAAACGAGAGAGAAAGCTATTTTTTAAATTCATAAAAATATTTGGAGCAAAGACCTAAAACTCATAAAGTCTCTCCTAAAACTCATAAAGTCTGACCTAAAACTCACAGTCTCATGGGAAAGTGGAACCAAAAAGCAATAGATGTCATTAAACTTGATTGGAAAAATTGGAAAAATCGGAAATTATCTTTGGCAAATATGGCCCTCATTGGATATGTAATTATTCAAATAGAAACCAAATTCCGAATTTGTTCATCCAGAACCTACTTCCACTGGTTTTTATCTGACAACCAACCAGAAATTGAAACTGAAATGTCATTTCTTTGTTAGAATTGCTCATTCTTTATGACTTCTAGGTCTTTGTTTGGAGTCTGCTGTAGCGCAATCTTCATGTAAAGTTATTTTACGGCAATATGCATTTGTTGTATCTTTACTGTAATTGGGTCTTCATCGCATTGTTCATCACATACCCCGTATTTCCGATTTTTTGTAAATTTCTTCTAAAACAGGCGTTTTATTTAACATCTATGATTTAAATAAAGAAAAATATTATGTATTTCATTCCTCGAACTGATTTTCCGCGGTAAAATGTGTTATATAAACCTGCAAAAACTTTTTATGAATATGTTGACCTTAAAAACTCTCAAAAATCAGTTCAGTCAACCTCTATACAAAACAAAACAAAGTACGAATAGTTCAAAATTCTATGCACAATATATTTTTTAATTTTCATTTTAAAAATCCTTTTCCACATAACTTGAAGAGAATAATTTGTCCTGTTTTTACCCCGTTTTGCATTCCGAGAGCGGATTGAATCCGCATATGTGAATATCTGACAACCAACCAGAAACTGAAACTGAAATGTCATTTCTTTGTTAGAATTGCTCATTCTTTATGACTTCTAGGTCTTTGTTTGGAGTCTGCTGTAGCGCAATCTTCATGTAAAGTTATTTTACGGCAATATGCATTTGTTGTATCTTTACTGTAATTGGGTCTTCATCACATTGTTCATCACATACCCCGTATTTCCGATTTTTTGTAAATTTCTTCTAAAACAGGCGTTTTATTTAACATCTATGATTTAAATAAAGAAAAATATTATGTATTTCATTCCTCGAACTGATTTTCCGCGGTAAAATGTGTTATATAAACCTGCAAAAACTTTTTATGAATATGTTGACCTTAAAAACTCTCAAAAATCAGTTCAGTCAACCTCTATACAAAACAAAACAAAGTACGAATAGTTCAAAATTCTATGCACAATATATTTTTTAATTTTCATTTTAAAAATCCTTTTCCACATAACTTGAAGAGAATAATTTGTCCTGTTTTTACCCCGTTTTGCATTCCGAGAGCGGATTGAATCAGATTTTTTTAGTCAAACAACTGACCATAGTTTGGGAACATTGACACAAAGTTAAATTCAGTTTAGAAGTGTAATTCGAATTTTGTAAAACAAATTTTTATTCTGGAATAAACCCACTTTAAATTTTCAAAGTGGAATTTATTTATAAATTCGGGGGATTTAATGTCAAGTGTGTGAATTTTTAAAACGATGTCTTCTGATCAGGACGAGGGTGTTGCATTTTTAAATTTTGGCCGACAGCCCTTTTTTCACATCCATCTAACTAGTTACATAATTACCTATTGTATATAGAAATTTTGTCCAATGTCATCGATAGCTTTTTCTTCAATATTTTTAAAAAATAAAAAATTTACAAAAATATTTTTTGTCAATTCATTTTTGCGAAATATTTTTTTTTGAATTTTTGGCAAAAGTTTTTTTTTTGCTAATACGAAAGCTTTAGTCATTTCTTTTAAGAGTTTCTGGTCTATCTGTGGGATTGGACTTGTATATCTATCAAAATAAAGATAAACCTCTAAACCCTCTAATTGAGGTTCAACCATATATTTTAGCATAACTGGAGAACCATTTATCGTAATTGGTAGCCTTCATCTTCTTCTAATATAATTTCTTCATCCCATCAGCTGTTTCAAAGATCTTACAATATATTGCGATAAAATCAATTTTTTTGAGAAAATTTTAATATTTTTTTAATTAAATCCTCTTCAAAACCTTGAAAAATTCACAATTATTTTATTCTAAAGGTTTATCGGTCATGAATAAAATGAGACCATTCTGAAGAAAATCGATGCATAATTTAAAAAGTTGTAGCTAATTAAGTAAATCTACAAACATAGAACACGAGTACAACGTTTTAGTAGTGTTCTGTTATGATGATGTTATGTTATTAACATAATGTTATGTTACATTTTATGGTTGGCATTTTGCTAGTTAGCTAAAACTTTTTTAAATTATGCATCGATTTTCTTCAGAGTGGTCTCATTTTATTCATGACTGATTAGAAAATTTTCAAAATTTCTCAAAAAAAATGATTTTTGGCAATATCATGTAGATATCTTTGAAACCGCTGATGGGATGAAGAAATTATATTAGAAGATTATTTAAATATTTTCAGAACCAATTACGATAAATGGTTCTCCAGTCACTCGTATATTGTTGAACCTCAATTTTTTTTTTGGAGGTTTATCTTAATTTTGATGGATAAACAGGTCCGTCCCATCCCACTAATACATAGACCACAAAGCTCTTAAGGGAAATGACCGAAGCATTCTTTGCGCAAAAAAAATATTTAAATATGTGTTTTTAAAAATGTTTTATTTACGGAAAAAAATTACCAAAAAAATTTTTTGGCGATTTTTTTTATTTTCTTAAAACGATTGAAGAAAACGCTATCGAAAGCACTTTGGGCAAAATTTTCTAGATACAATAGCTAATTCTTTATATGAATGGGTGGGTAAAGCATGATCGGTCATGAAAACCATTCCAATGGAAGACCTAATTAACAATATTGAGGATGAAATTGGCAGAATACCAGTCGACATGCTTGTTAGAGTTGATGAAAACTTCAGAAAACGTATGCAGCAGTGTGTGGATAGCGAAGGTCGACATTTGCCAGATACACTATTTAAAACAATGTAATTTAAAAATTCCCCAATATAATTAAAATATAAAATAAATTTTTCTAAGGTTCATAGCTTTTTTATTTCATTCCCAAATAAGCAAATTACCGCGCTCCACCCTGTACAATAGCTGATTACTTATATGGTTGGGAAAGTCTGATCGGTCATGAATAAACCGAAACCATTCCAATGGATATCAATGCACAACATCAAAAGTTTTAGCTAAATTTGAAAGAAAACATATTTTTTTATGGGATTTTCAGTGAAATTTCTGATCGAGACAGTGTCTTCGATACCAGTTAAGTTGAAAATAATTTCGGGGTAGATTTAATATATATTCGCTAAACATTTTCAAGTTGTGCATTGATTTCCTTCAGAACCATTGGTTCATTTTATTTATGACCGATCAGGCTTTGCGATAAAAAAACAAAAAATTTATAATTGAAATTGGTTTGATGTTTTTATTCCGCGTTTATTTAAAAATTATTTATTTATTTATTTATTTATTCGTTCATGTACGTAATACCAAGCCTTCAAGGCCAAAAAAAATGTATTACATGACAAATTTAATATCCAGAGTAGAAACTTAAACACTAAAAATACATATAAAAACATATATATAAATATGTATAAATGATTTATAAATGATTTAGATTGGCTCCCCAGCCATGACTACAAGAAAAAATAATGAAACTGTCCAGACTAGCAACAAAAAGCCATATCTTTAATAAAGTAACATGGGCAACAATAACCAATAACCAGAAAAGTAAAAAATTAGAAAAAAGAAGAAATTACGTCAACGTTGACAAAAAATAGTTCAAGAGTTTTAAACGAAAAGCGTTATTAGAATGCGAAAAATTCCGAAGTTCAATAGGCAAGTAATTCCAGATGCGAGCAATACGAACAATAAATGATCTTTCAAAAGTTAGGTTAAAAATTCTAGGTATAAGAATCTGGGTATTTCGAGAGGAGAGGGAAAAGTTAAACATATCACGTAAGATAGTAGGCACACCAGCTTTGATAACTTTGTAGAAGAGGAAAATATTTCTATAACCGATAAAAAGTTCAGAAGAAACACCTAGAAACTGTGTGATATACTCAGAAATATGTTCCCTTCTTCTGATATTATATATAAATCTCACCACACTATTTATAATACGTTTAAGCTTCAATAGCATGCCTCCAGATGTACCGGATATCACTTCAAGTCCATAAAGTATTGCAGGCATTAGGAGCGCATGTGCTAATCTAGTTTTAATGGAAATAGGCAGGTAAATATTAAGTGAATATAACCTTCGTAAAGTAAGATAAACATTTCTTTGAACAGAGTCAATATGCATTTCAAAACAAAGTTTACTGTCCAATACCACGCCCAAACACTTATGATGTTCCACAAAGGCAACTCTTGATTGACCCAAAACAATGTCAAGTTCATAAGATTGATTGCTAAATAGAATAGCTTTCGTCTTGGATGGATTAATGCTCAAGGAGTTCATAGACAGCCAATCCGAAACACGAGTAAGACACAGATTTATACGCCTCTCAAGGACATCAATAGATTCACGATCATGACTAAAGACAAGGA
Source organism: Eudasyphora cyanicolor (assembly GCA_963930755.1). Lineage (NCBI taxonomy): Eukaryota > Metazoa > Arthropoda > Insecta > Diptera > Muscidae > Eudasyphora > Eudasyphora cyanicolor. Next base: position 157,922,000 of record OZ005735.1, on the reverse strand, counting down.
ATACATCATCAGCAAACAAATATAATTTACAAATGTTACTATCCAAGCAACAGACAAGATCATTGACATATAATATGAAAAGGAGAGGACCCAAAACTGATCCCTGTGGTACACCAGACGTTAACGAAAGGACACTAGAAGCTCTGCCATTCAAACAAACAAATTGAGACCTACCAGACAAATATGACATGATAAGTTTACATGCTGTTCGCGAAAAGTTAAACTTATCTCTAAGCTTATTCACCATACTTCTATAACAAATGGAATTAAATGCTTTAGTCAAATCTAAAGAAACTAAGACACTGTTCATATTTCGGTTACTGTTACTCCTAATTGAGTCCGTTAAGTGAAGAAGCAAAGTTGTCGTGCTATGACCCTGCCGAAATGCAAACTGGCCACTAAATATAGAGGAAGAAGCGTGTCTTAAAATTTGCTCCTTCATAACATGCTCACACACTTTGGACAAAACAGGAAGAATGGAAATAGGTCTTAAATCATCAGGACCATTTACAACACTACACTTAGGGATCGGCACAACACGAGCAATTTTCCAACTTGAAGGAAATGTTGAGGTTGTTAATATGGAATTAATTAAATGTAATATAATATCTTGTACATGGGGAAATATCATTTTTAGAAACATTAAAGGTATGCCATCAACACCAAGACACTTAGATTTAATTTTATTTATTGCAAGCACAACATCATCGACAGTAACACAATTGAACGAAAACGAATCATCAACGTCAGGAAAACGATCTAAATCTACATCAGTATCATTACGGGATGTTTCAAGACAAACAAAAGCATTATTAACTTCATCAACATTAACTTCATCACATATCACCTTTTCACTAGTACAACCAGATCTTCTAAGGACACGCCAAAGAAATTTAGGATCCATGCTTCCAAATGTTTTCATGTAGTGATTTCTTCTAACTCTTCGTATAACAGACTTGGCTTTGTTACGGTATTTACAATATCTTAGCCAGCTTACGCGACTACCATCTTGTTGATAGACAGAAAACGACAAATCACGAATGGATTTGGCGAACAGAATATCATTACAGTTAATCCAGTTTCTGACAGTAGGCAAAATATGTTTTTTGACAATCGGAACAAATTCAAATAGATCAGCAAACAACGATGAGACGATAGAACATTTTACATCAATATCTGTGGTAGTATATATATCAGAATCAAAACAAGACAAGTAGTAAAACAATCCTTCCCAATCAGTATTCCTGTAATCACGATACTCCACAACCTGATCCACACAATGTAAGTTATAGTCAAGGGAAGCAAGTATAAGAGAATGATCAGAAATTGACGGACATAAAACCTGATCAGAATAGTGGTACATTGAACAATTACTCAACAACATGAAATCAATCAACGAGTACGAACCATGTACAACATCATAATGCGTGGGTTTGGAATTATGCAAGACGGACAAATTCATACGAAAACTCATAGATCGAAGTAAAAATGCCTTCTGGGGATCAAACATATTACAATTAAAATCACCTACAACAACAATATTCACATAATTTAAGAACAAATCACAATGAATTTCCTCAAAAGATGAAATATCACCTGGAGGAGGTAAATACACTACTCCAAATAAAACTGTAATGTTACCTGAGAACAGCTCAATAAAAAGTGATTCACATTTCCCTAAGACAGACGATTTAAAAACAACTCTATGCTTAAGCTTTTTAGACAGATATATTCCCACACCACCTCCTCTCGAATTAGCACGATCATTTCTTAGGAACTTATACCCAGGAATTTCAACGGCACAGCTAGAAACATCGGATTTAAGCCATGTCTCAGTAATACCAATAGCATCTAACATTGAATCACCAATTATAGGTATAAGCTCATCAATTTTGGTAGAATTAACTGAAGGCCTAATACTACGGCAATTAAGATGAGCCACATTGAACTTGCCATTAAAAGAGTTTAGAACTGAACGTATGTACAGATTGTTGCTAATTACTGGACCAAAATTTGCATCAAGAGACATCATAACCAAGGTAAAAACTCGCAATTCTAGTGGGGAACCAATCTATGTGATTATACAGCATAACTTTAAAAACTAAATTTCCAAATTCTATTATATATTTCAATAAATAATTCATAAATTATAAACAACAGCTGATCGTTAGCAAATGAGATCATGTTTACAAATAAATATAAAAAGAAAATAAACAATCAAAAATTCAGAAGCAGAGAAACACTTAACTAGGCAGAGTATTAGCACTTTCCAGGAGCAAGGCACATTCGCTAGAGCTACGTATAACTTCCCTGCCATCAGGGAACGTTAGCTTAGCCTTAGCAGTATCTCCATCCAGTACTCTGAACTTGGTCACAACATTCAAACGTCGTAGGTTTCTGCAAACAGCATTCAGGCCACCAGCAGCAGGAGTATAGTGGTCATTTAGGTACACCCTATTGCTCAAATCGCTACCAGGGCCATCAGTTATGACATCACAGACCTTAAGAGAGCGAGTCTTAAAGTACTCCTTCATAACTCTATCACGTTTTATTAAACTATTCAGCTTGACTAATATCTGCTTCCGGTTATTGATGTAGCATGCGGTATTAATGTCTTGGCCGGTAATAGTAACGTTGAATACAGCACCAAGGGAAATCACGGCAGCCTCCAAATCAGCGATTCCTTCCGGCAATCCACCAATCAGGAAATCACACCGGTTGAATTTCCTATGCAGTGCATTATCTGCAGTCTCAAGGGCAGGAATCTTGTGTGCCATAACAGTCTCAACATGTTGCAAACGTTTAGCACAATCATTAATAGAAGACTTCATCTCGGCAACACAGGAGGTCATCTCGGTCTTGATCTCATCAAGGACAGCTTTGAGGGAATTCTGCTCAGCCCTATAACTTTGGAAGAAGGACTCAAACTTCTGATCCATCATAGTATTGATTTTGTCCACAACACTGCTGTTATTGTTAATGTTGGCCTCACACGAATCGCAAACGAAAGAATAAGATTTGATCGTTTTTAGAACCGCGATATCTTTTTCGGCAATACCAGCACATGAACCATGAAACCAGCAGGAACAACCCTTGCAATTAACACTTCCTTGGGACTTGGTGATCGAACCACTGCATTTTTTGCAATTATATATTTTATTGGCCGGCATTTTGAGATATAAAGCAGCAACAGTACATAAATATGATGTCAACAAAAGCAGCAACAACAGCGACAAAAAATGTCCACAATACCAGCAAATAGCAACAACAACCGGCAAATAAGCGTAAGGCAAATGCAATTACAGCTACAAATCACAGCAAAAGCAACAATATGAAGCTTACGCAACAAGGCAAATAGCAATTTAATATTTTTGCTTGAAATTTCACTTTTCTCGATCAAATTTAATAAATTTAGGAATTTATGTCCATAAGTACCAGCAGTTAAACAAAAAAATTATTTGTAAACAAACGTTGATCAAAATAAAATGTCAAAAAGATCAGCTGCGATGAAAACACACTTCTACTCAGGCATAGCGTTGCCAATACATTTTCTCAAAAAATATGATTTTTTAGCACATTCTTAGATATCGTCGAAACCGCTGAGCAGATGAGATGGTATTAGAAAAGGTTGAAGGCTACTATATTCTGGATTCTTTAAAACTTCCCTGAACTAATTCTGATAAATGGTTCTCGTATTATGCTACAATATGTGTCTCAACCGCTCTATTTTTACAAATCGCGATTTATCGCGAGAACTAGAGCTAATTCAAAGAAACTACGTTTTATGTAGCTTTCTGTGTATATGTGTAGACTTTTATTTAAAAATTTCTGTTAAAAATGATTTATTTTTTTCTTAATGAATAAAATAATTTTTTGAAATTGAAAAATGTTTTCCATCGACATTTTAAGCTGTTTTGTTCTCGCAAGATTGCCTATTTGAAATCGAATACAAATTTTAATTCCATTGTTTTTTCTGAAAACTTTTATTTGATGTTGTATTAGAGTTTTTCTGTTGTTTTTTTATTTTTCTTTTACCCCCTGAAATTCCCAATAACAGTAATGAACATGTAAAAATTAATACAAAACATAGAATAGACATTGGCTGTTTTATGCAAAACAAAAACAAAAACAGACAAGAAAATCTAAGTAATTTTATAATTAAGTGAATAAAAGTGAATAAAACAAATGTATGGTACCAACTAAAATGTTTAGAATTTTTAAGCCTTAAACTAAGTTATTTATAGCATAAAACAGAAGAAACAACAACAACAAAAACATCCGAATAAATAGTAGAAAAAACAGATAGTTAAAACTGAACAAAAAATAAGAAATTAAGTGAAATGATGATAAATCAAAAGGAACTCTTCTCTTACTAAACAATATTTGTTTAACAGAGATTACAACAAACTAAAGAACTCCCCCCATACACATATTACCACAAACACAATAAAACTTGAAAATGTATATTTTCCTTCCATCGTTCATTCAAAAAACAACAACAACAACAAGAAAATATTGAAACTGAAATAAAACTAACTTAAATAGAATAAAACAAATAACAAACAAAGAAGAAAAATGGTAAAGAATAACTACTGGGTATGAAATAAATGAAACCAATAAAAAATAGAATAAATCTAATAAAATCGAAAAACTAAACTAAAACAAAAACAACAACACAACAAAAAGCAAATGTAAATTTAAAAATTTTTCTAGTGAAATTTTAAACAAAACATGTAATTCAAAACCACAAACAAAACAAAAAGAGAAAAACAAACAAACAAAACTCCAAATAATACCAAACTAAATAAAAAAATTAAAATAAATAATACAAAATTCAAACATGTTCTTCTCATCCTCAAAAAACATCAACAAAAAGAAACATCCAAGCAATAAACTATTTGAACAATTTCATGTTAAGTGATGTGATCACAGTGTTTTTGGGTAATTATCTTTCTCGGAGTTTGGCGAAACTAGAAACTGTTATATGTTAGAAGCTATATATTGAAATTATTGAACAAAATTAAATAAAAAACTTTGAAAATTAAGTTTTTTTTTTTAAATATTTTCGTTCTTATTTTATTTTGTTGTTTGTTTATTGTTTTGTCTCGACGACAACAACTGAAATAAAGGACAATTTTTTTTAATAAATTCTATTTTTGTTAGAAGCTTTATACTGAAATTTTTGAAAAAAAATAGTATAAAAAACTTTGAAACTTAAGTTTATTTTTTTAATATTTTCATTCACATTTTATTGTCATCGTCGACATAATCGACATATTCTTATGTCGTTTGCAGCAAATTTGTTTGTAAATTTACAAGAGATGACACAAGACTATGTAATTTTGTCTCGACGACCACATCTGGAATAAGAGAGAATTTTTTTTAATAAATTATATTTATTGTCTGTAAAAGTTATTAGCATAAAAATTAAACAGTAAATTTTCCAAAAAAAAAGGTTTTTTTTTTATGAATCCCTGTGAGTGGCTGATCTGTTATTGATGTTATTTTTGAGTTTTCTCACTGTGAAGATGAGCTAAAGATCAAAGGGTGTCCTTCTAAATGAATAGTCAAGTGAAAATGACTTGGGCATTCTATGTATTGATATTAAATAAATAAATAAATAAATAAATAAATAAAATGAAAACGACCTTGAAAACCCAACACCTATCACTGCATTACGTTTCACTGGTGGTAAATCAGATCTTCGGATGCATTGGTGTTGTTTTTTGCCTGCGGTAAACTTGTTATAATTTCTATTTATATGAAAGATAATTCAAATTTACATAAAGGAATTACTTTCATGTAAGAACCATCCCAAATCAACCGCCTGTCGCCGTAGTTCTTTTTTCCCTTGACCATTCAAGTTGATTTTTGTTGTAGGTAGATGTTTTTTCTACACAAACAACTTGCTTTCTTTCTGCTCCACTGTTTTAGTCAAAAATAATGAATAATAAGATATGTCATCCCGGAGCGAGTAAGTTATCAGATACGAACGAATAAAAATTTCAACGAGTAGGACTTCAAAGAGTTAGATTTTCCGCGGATTTCGGACCGATTTTCCCGAATTTTTTGTAATTGTCACAATTATAAAATTAATATCAATCGATTAGTGCAAAAAAAGTTGAAATCACCTTCGCGGAAAAGTGTTTTTTCGCGTGTGACATTTCATTCCTATTCGTCCGTAACTGATAGATTTTGACAGTTCTCGGGATGACTTATCTTCATAATTTATAATTTTTGGTTTTAGTGGTAGATTTGAAAGTTAAATGTAGAGTACTACAGCAACAAAGGCTGTATGTATTCTTAACGTTGCTCGGGCTTTTTTATTTTTCATTTATTTCCAACAATCTTGCAATTCAAAGCCATCTGGCAAATTAAACATAAATTACAATACGCATATAACTAACCTTTTTAACTAAGGGTAATGATTTTTTTCTGATTTTTGGGACACAAAATCCTCTAAAACATGCCGGGAGCAGGACTCTCCAAAGGAGATTACTATTTTATTTGAATTTTATATTTAAAATATTTTAGTTGGCAATTTGTATGGGGATTTTGACTTTTGAAAATGTTAAAAATGACTTGAGAAGATTTATTTTTAAACAAAAATATTCATGGTTAAATCCAATGCAAACACCTTTATCTTCTTTACTTTATCAGGGATTAGCCCTTCAGATGTGCTATTTAATTACTTACAACTTTTTAAATTATCGGACCTATTCTGAAATCACGTGATTTGATATCACGATATCGCGATTTGCATCGATTATAGTAAATGGGGATCGCTATAGAGCCATGATTAATGACTTTTTCGTGCCTGAATTAGAGGATGTTGATGTGGGCGACCTTTGGTTCCAACAAGACGGCGCTATATGCCATACAGCCATTGAAGGAAACTTTTGGTGAGCGCATTATCTTGCGTCGTGGCATTTCAAGATCGTTCGATTTAACACCGCTGGACTATTTTTGTGGGACTGTGTGAAGTCGCTTGTCTACGCAGAAAAGCCCCACAGATTGACGCCCTGGAAGAGAATATTCGGCTCGTTATTGCTGACATACAAACCCAAATGCTGCAAAAAGTGATCGAAAATTGGGCCACTCGGCTGGAATTTATTCGAGCCAGCCGCGGCGACCATTTGCCCGAAATAATTTTTAATATATAATGGCAAACCCTCTTCTTTATAATAAAGCTAAATTGAATATTTCAACTAGGACTAAACTTGGTGCAAGTTTCATCCCGATCAGAAGACGAAATTCATCCCGATCAGAAGAAATGTACTCACTTGACATGAAATCCCATATATAAAACATATAGCGTGATACATTTCGATGTTCCCTACTTTTTTAAAGAAAAAACACAGAAAATTCAAATTGAATGGGGAATGTTTATTATCAGTTGAAAGAACTTTTTTTGGTATTTATTTTTTGAAGATTATGTCTGTCAAATGTTGGCCGCGGCTACGTCTCAGGTGGTCCATCCGTTGAGTCCAATTTTCGATGACTCGTTCGAGCATTTCGACTGGTAACTGGCGAATGACACGTGTGATGTTTTGCTTCAAGGCCTGAATCGAAGCGGGTATGACTGCATAAACTTTAGACTTTAGAAAAAGTCTAACGGTGTGATATCACACGATCTTGGTGGCCAATCGACCGGCCCAAAACGTTAAATTATCTGCTCACCGAAGTGTTCTCTCAATAAATCCATTGATTGATGCGATGTGTGGGAACGGTCGCCATTGACGGTTACGTTCTCACCGGCATCATTTTTGAAGAAATATGAACCGATGATTCCGGTACGTCGGATCGGGAATCGGTCAATGCAAACATATAGCTATTAACGAGAGCTAAAATATTGCTCATGGGTGTCAAGGTCGTGGGCCGATTGGAAAGTGTTTTTCATGGATTTAAGAAAATGGACATAGCGCAATTGGCGAACGATTATTTTGATAATAAAACTGAATAATTTGTAAACGTTGTTCAGGCGTAAGTCTTTCCATGATGAAATGCCAAACAATACTTAACAAAAATAACATGACAGCATGACACGACTCACACGTGATCTGTCAAAAAAAGGCTATTGAAAAATGTATCTCTACTTAGATCACCCTATATATATAATTTGTGATATTTTTTTTGCTGTAAGGGACATGGAGATTTTATACATGAAATTAGACAAAATATTACTTCATTGAAAATTTCATAGAAATGTAAATTTTTCCATCGAGTTGCACTTTTATAATTCGATACCTTCATTAAATTCGATACCTTCATTAAACAATGCTAAGTCGACTTGGCATGTTTTCAGTGGCATCTAAAAATTCCAAATTATATTCAGTCAACATTTTTGGGTCTATTATGGATTGCAATCAAACTTTAGTTGAGTTGTCAACTGGCAACGCAACTGAAATAAAAATTAGTATTATGTATGGCATTCCATTTTCTCTATTAACATCTCAACCTGTTGTTTTGCTGTGATTTTACCATCGTGGAGCCTACATACACGCGATAAAATATGTAATGTTACACAGCAACCTCAAATAAATGGTTACCGAAAAATCCCCCATTTAACATCCATCCATCTGTAAAGTAATTTTGCAACACAATTTACAACCAACAATTTAACAACCAATTGGTCTTTATCCGTTAACCCAATCAATAGTTATTCACAAAACAGTCCAGGTCGTTCAGTTTGCATTATAAATTGAAAAATTACATAAATCTTTGATCGCCTCTCCTGAAGAACTACCTCTTTGCACTTATCATGTTTTAGATAGGAGGTATCGAATTATGTCCATTAAAATTGACGAAATTGTATTTTTCTAGAAAATCTTGCCTAAATTAATATTTGAGGAAATTTATTTTTTTGGAAAATTTCACCAAAATTTTATTTGTATAAACAATTTAATAGAAATAAAATTTGTATAGAACATTTTGTCAACATTTGTATTTTCAAACAATTTCGTTAAAACGGAATTTTTAAAACAATTTTGTAGAAAATTGAATTTTTCTAAAAAATTTTGTTAAAAATTGCATTTTGCTAAAAAATTTCTTCAAAATTAATTTTTTCTAGAAAAATTCATCAAAATTTTGTCGATAATAAATTCGTATTGAATATTTAATTTTTTTTGTAGAGAATTATGTCAAGATTGAATAGAATAACAAGAAAAATGCTATAAGGATTTTTCTAGAAAAATGCAATTTCAGCAACATTTTGCTGAAAAATGTAAAAAATTTGAAGGAATTTTCAAAAAAAAACAATTTCAAGAATGTTTGTAAAAAAAAATTAATTATGATGACATTTTGTATAAAGTGTTAATTTTCATTAAATTTTCTAATGCTAAATGATATACAAGGAATTTTGCAATTTCAACAAAATCGAAAAGGGTGGGCCATTTAAAATTTTTAATTTGAATCGGCTATAAAAAAGTACTGAAAATTTTTTCAAATTTCTGGTTTTATTGGAAAGGTTGAACTTTGTCATTTAATAATGGAACACAATATTATTCATATGATTACCACGACTGGCTCGGTCGATCGATCCGGTCAACCAAATTTTTCAGTACATTTTCGATTGTTTCGGCTCCAATCTCATCAATGGCAACTCGATTTCATGTTTCAACGCTTCAATTGTCTCTGGATGCTTTGCGTAACATTTATCCTTAATGGCTCCCCACAGAAAATAATCCAAAGAGCTCAAATCACAAGTCAAAGTAATCGGTAGTTAAAATTTAAAATGGCCCACCCGTTATATGGTTCAACCTCTTTTTTTTTAGAGGGTTATCTTTATTTTGATAGATAAACAAGTCCCACCCCACAAAAATATTTTTGCGAATTTCTTTATATTCTTAAAAGATTTTCTAAATGCAATAGGTAATTATTTGTACGAATGGGAAAAAGAATCGTTTGACCTAAATGTCAATATTCAACATCCATCAACTCGGACAGTCATTAACTGATCTCGTTGAAAATGTGTGTCATAACTACTATTCAATAGGAATAAACTTGGTGTAAGTTTAATCCGGATCAGAATACATCGGTTTTAAAAATTTACTTGACATAAAATTCCCAAAAAAATTTCACAAAAATTTTATTGTATAAACAATTCAATAAGAATAGAGTTTTGATAGAAAATTTTATTAAAATTGGTACGTATTAAAAAAAACTAAAAAAAATTGTTATAAATTGAGTTCCCCTAGACAAATTCGTTAAAAAATGCGCTTTGCTAAAAATTTCTTCAAAATTCAAATATTCGAAAAAAATTTCTTCAAAATTGCGTTTTTCGACAATGTTGTCAAAAATAAATTTTTATTGAAAATTTTATTTCCTAGAAATGTATGTATGTATGTCTAAATTAAATTTTTCTAGAAAATTTCGTTGAAATTACCAGGCATGTCACTGAGTGTAAAATCGTACAAGAATTTACGTTTTTGAAATAGAAAATTGTTTTTAGCTTCTACAGAAACCGTAAACCGAAAAATAAATTCGGTTTAAAACGTTCACAAAATCTGAAGCGAAATGTATGTTTTTAGTAATTTAATCTCCAGAAAAGTCAAAAGATCTACCAAAGATTAAGTATGGATAATAAAGGGTTTTCCAACAAGAGGTGTTATTTTGGTATTCAAAGAAAAATGTAATTTTTTGAGATAAATGATCCGGTGTTTATTTCATAATAAAGAGGAAGGTGTGCCGTTAATAATGAAAAACAACATCAGCCAAAGGCCACCACGACCACGCTTACAGGACCATATCCTTTTCATGAAATTTTCCATAACCAAATCGCAAAGTGGCTGCCCTATGTCCTCGATAGGCTCACGAATTCTATCTTTGAGGTATTGAATCGACGCTGGGCTGTTGGCGTAGATCTTATCTTTCACGTGGCCCCAAAGGAAGAAGTCGCAAGGTGTTAAATCACAAGATCTCGGTGGCCAATTGGGATCACCTCTTCGAGAGATAACACGGTCCGGAAACTTTTCCCGTAACAGAGCAATGGTTTCGTTGCTTGTGTGGCACAAAGCGCCGTCTTGTTGAAAGTAAACGTTGTCCAGATCAATACCATCCAACTCCGACCATAAAAAATCATTAATCATCTCTCGATAGCGCAATCCATTCACCGTAACTGTTGATCCAACCGAAAAGTAGGGTCCAATGACCCCGCCGGACCATAAACCGCACCAAACAGTCACACGTTGAGGCTTCTCAACAATAACTCTTGGGTTTTCCGAGCACCAGATGCGACAATTTTGCTTGTTGACGTAGCCACCGAGGTGGAAATGGGCCTCATCAGTCGAATCGAACTAGTTGACGGCTGAAACAGCTGTTTCTGATATCTATGCTGCCATATTTTTTATAATGTTTTTCGGTTTTCATTTGCTTTCGGTTTCATCACCTCTTCGAGAGATAACACGGTCCGGAAACTTTTCCCGTAACAGAGCAATGGTTTCGTTGCTTGTGTGGCACAAAGCGCCGTCTTGTTGAAAGTAAACGTTGTCCAGATCAATACCATCCAACTCCGACCATAAAAAATCATTAATCATCTCTCGATAGCGCAATCCATTCACCGTAACTGTTGATCCAACCGAAAAGTAGGGTCCAATGACCCCGCCGGACCATAAACCGCACCAAACAGTCACACGTTGAGGCTTCTCAACAATAACTCTTGGGTTTTCCGAGCACCAGATGCGACAATTTTGCTTGTTGACGTAGCCACCGAGGTGGAAATGGGCCTCATCAGTCGAATCGAACTTGTTGACGGCTGAAACAGCTGTTTCTGATATCTATGCTGCCATATTTTTTATAATGTTTTTCGGTTTTCATTTGCTTTCGGTTTCATGAAAACGTACAAGAGCTGTAGAAGCAAAACGATACGATTTGGAAAAACGAACTAATTTCGTACAAAGCCTGTACATATGTATTTTGTTGAAAATAGTTGTTTCAATAAAATTTCTTCAAAATTGAATTGGAAAATTTTGTCGATAATATTTTTATTGAAAATTAATTTTTTTCTGTAGAATATTATGTCAGCATTCAATTTTGCTAGAAAAATGCAGTACAAAGATTTTTCTAGAAAAATGCTATTTCAAATACATTTTGCTGAAAAATTTATTTCGACGAAATTTTCAAGAAAAATTAGATTTAAACAAATTTAAATGAATTTTCTAGAAAAATGTAAATTTGAAGGAATTTTCTAAGAAATTAAATTTCAAAAATTTTTATAGAAAAATGAAATTATGATGACATGTATAAAATAGCAATTTCCATTAAATTTTGTAGAAAAAATACATTTTAACCAAATTTTGAAAAAAATGTTATTCCATCGTTACTTCATCGACATTTTCTACAACAAAATTAATTTCATCGAAATTTTGCAGAAAAATGCAATTTCGAGAAAATTGTAGGAAAAAAATACCAAATTTTATTTTATTAGTCGTATTAAAAAAGAAATATAATTTACGATAACTTTTTTGTGGGAAAGGGTTGGGAAGTCCTACTCAACAAATATTTCAAGTACAAATTTCATAAAACGTTGATCGTCTATACGGAAAAACTACCTGTTTCGACTTGGCATGTTTTAGAATGGAGGTATCGATATATTTAAAAGTATGGTCTAATGTATTGTAATCACCCTAATTCCAGTTTCCTCGTCGACGACATGAAAATTCGTCGTCTCTTGTCGTTTCCTTAAGCTAAGTACACACGATTTGCAGATCGAACAATATTGCCAGAAAAATTCAACCCTGTGAATTTACAACCGTGTGAACATAAAATTTTTGTCTCGCAATGTTGGCAGAAAAGCCATTGCGAAAAAAATTTGCAGATTGTTAGATGTGCGAAGTTTATTCATGTGATGACAACGGTGCCATTGCCAAAAAAAACATTTTATTGGCAACACTGTCTATAAAATATTTTTATTGACAATCCTACATTAAATATTTACAAAATCGTCTGAATTGTCAATTCACCTTTGCCTAAAAATCTTTCATTGTCCGTACATTTGCAGCACATTGACAGGGTTGATAACGTTGTCCGCTCAGGCAATCGTGTTGTATACTTAGTCCCGATTACACTGGCTGAATGTTCAGTAGATTATCGGCGTTTTGCCAGAGAGAGGCAGTCGGCAAGAGGGGGGAAAAACTCTCCCGTACTCGGGCTTATCGGGCTGAACGTTTTGTATTTTTCACTCGCACTTTGAAACAACAACAATTCAAACAGGAATATCCGAAACAAAAATACATGTCTAAACGCAGAGGCAAGTTTAAAAGAGAATTAGCGGATAATCTGCTGAAAAATATCCTAGTGTAAATCTGGACTTAGCTTTGAACTAAAACGGAATGAAACGCGAGAATTTTAGAATAGTAATCACTTAAGACAGGAAAAACCAGCTAAAACTGGATGTCAAGAAATAAAATTAATTTAAGATTTTTTTTCTAATGCTATACAAGTATTTTTCTAGAAAAATGCAATTTCAACAACATCGATAAATAGTTCTCCAGTTATTACCAAATATATGGCTGGATTCTACATACTTTTTTAGAGGTTTATCTTTATTTTGATAATTACCACAAAGCTCTTAAAGGGAAAGACCTAAGCATTCTTTTGAGCAAAAAAAAATCATAAATAAAAATATGGGTTTATAAAAAATGTCAAAAAAAGTTTTAATTTCGCCAAAAAAAAATCACAAAAATATTTAAAACTGGATGCCAAGTAATAAAATTAATTTTAGGAATTGTTTCTACATTTTTTATGATACAAAAATTGGCCTTATTTCAGTTAACTTTGATCTAAAACGTCCTAATCTTTAAAACATGGACTTAAAATACTTAATTAAGACAATTCCCTTAATGTAAAGTAAATCGCCCTTATTCCAGTTGGCGTCGTCGACGTCGATTCTTAGTCGACACTGTTTAGATTGACGACTTCATAAATTTTGAAATTTTTTTAAGTTATAACAAGGGTTTTTGTTAGTTCATGGATACCAAAAACATTCTTTTTGGCGTAAAGATGACAAAGGTAGAACTTCATAGATATGACGACGCACGATGGGAAAATATGATGAAATATGCGCGCATAGGACTTTGAAACAGCTTTCAAAAATCAGTTTTTTTGGGATTGTTGTTTTATTGTGGATAACATTTAATGAAAATCTCTTAAAATTTTATGAAAATATCTCTAAGCGATTCCGAGTTATGACCATTCAAAGATTGTTTTGTTTACTAATAAATGCAAATAAAAATGCGATGATAAAATGTATATACTAAAATGCTTGTAGAATTCTCGTTTGTTGGTGAAATGCGACCGGACTTGTAACATATAATAAGGTTATATTCATCTTAATTTTTGTGTATAAGACGTATTTTTAACGTCTTTAAATGAAGAGATATTTCTAAGTATTTTTTGTTTTTTCAAAAAAAATATACACAGTAAATGGAATACAACTTTTTTGGATCACGTGGGATCACTACCATATGACATAGAGAAGATAGATGACTTAGTGGTGTATCCAAGAGTACCTAGTTTATCTGCGACTTTTTGCGATTATGGCAGATTTTTGTACTTTAAATATGTGCTTTTTTTACTTTAAATATAGAAAATATGTGTGCGAGCTACATCTATCTATGAACCGGGATTCCCGAAATTATGGACCGATTTTCTTTGTCCAAAAATATAACTTTACGAAATTTCGGAAAATAAATTACTTCTTCTACAAAAAGTATACAAATATAGTTAAACGCTTCTGTAGTTAATGTATATTAGGGTGGACCGATTATTTTTTTTTTTTAATTAAACTTTTCTTTTATTAACAGTCGACGACGCATTGTGAAAGTGAATTAGTGCAACAATTCCGCTTTCAAAAATATTGCAGACGACGATTTTATCCTATTTATGTTGTTTTGGTTTCAAATTCAAAAGCATTACCCGGTTTTATAGACTTTTAACGCAATGTTGACAAAAATATATTTGAACTTCTATGGTCTATATATTTAAAACGCAGCAACACACAATGAAGTAACTCAAATAGATTTTTAACTAAATTTTGTCAGCTTTAATTTAAAATCAAGATCACTGAAGTTGGTACGATATTCTGATTTTTACACTAATTTCCAAACAGTCATTTTTGTAGCTCCACTGTGCGATACATGGTAACAGTAAAATAAATTCTTGGTACACCAATTTCTTCTCCAAAGAATTCTCTTGAAGATAGTTCAAACCGTAAGACTCTATCTCTAACGGTATAGTCATGAGATAGAAAATACTGCTATGCGCGCGTATTTACCCCTTTTTTCCTATTGTGCGACGTCGACGACGCCAACTGGAATAAGGGCGAATATCCCTAATTCTAAAGCTAAGTACACACGATTGCCAGATCGGATAATATTGTCAGAAAAATGCAACACTGTGAACATAAAATTTTGGTCTTGCAACGTTGGCAAAAAAGTCAATGTGAGATAATTTGCAGACACTTTAGATTGTCAGATGTGCGAAGTTTATGCATGTGACAATGGCGCCATTGTCGGAGAAACATTTTATTGGCAACACTGTCTATAAAATATTTACAAAATATATTGTAAATACATATATGAAATAGTAAGGATATCATGCAATCGTCTGAACTGTCAATTCACCTTTTCTTTACAATCTGTGATTGTCCGTACATTTGCAGACAATCGTCTACTTAGCTTAAGTATGAATTTTTCTTGCATATTATGAGGACTTTGAAGCAAACTCCTTCTCATTAAGTAAATTTTATTTTCTATGTGGGTTAGAAGTTTTTTTCCTTTCCGTAGCTTTTTTTTTGATTTTGTTTCAAAATAATTAAAGTAGAATGTTTCCAATTCAATAAAAGAAACAAATTTAAAAGAAATTCCCAAAATACTGCGAACACAACATGGAATTGCTCACTTAATTACCATCCCTGCCCCAAAAACAACTCAAGAACATCCCTCACAAAAACCAGAAGAGAGGGAAAAAAATTGGAAGAAATCTAACAGAAAATAAAACAATGTTATATAATTAGGAATTTTGAATGATAATAAATTTCTATATTTTATTATCCTTTTCCTTACGTTAAACACAAACACTTTTTAAATAAATCATTTTCTCATTATTGTTTTTATTTATTTGTTTTTTTTTTGTAACATGAATATATTATTATATATAATAAAACAATAATGTTTAAATTTTTGTAATAAATGTTAATAAGCAACAACAAACAAAAGAACCCGACAGAAAAGATGCAAAATGCAAAACAAAAAACAGAAACAAACAAACCCACAATAAGAAGTCATTGTAATAAATTTACAAAACATTTCAAAGAAAAAGATGAAGAAAAAATGAAAAAAAAGAAATAAAATGTAAAATTTAAAACAAAAAAAAATTTTTCTAAATTCAATTTATACCATTGATGCGTTTGCATCGGGCATATTTTTTTTTGTTTTAATTTAATCAACAAAAACCCCCCTCATTCTATGGAGAGGCTCTTTAAGGGTCTGTTAGTTTTATATCATTTTAATTTTTTAGTCTTTTTTATCGTATAAATTAACAAATATTTATATTTTATTAGCGATGTATTATTTTTATTTTCATTTGTAGCATCTCATATTATTTAGCAAAATGAAAATGTTTTGTTTTATTTACAATCAAAACATTATTAAAGTGATTTTTTATGTTAATCAGAAGGGTGTTTTTGTTTTGTTTTTATTTTTACTGTTTTTGTGAGAATGTATTTTATTAAAGTATAAGTATATGCAGGAAACGTAAGTATTAATAAAATCGACTTTTAATAACCTTACTCTATAGAGTACTCTATAACAATTGCAATATTTCCTTTATAATTCACAAAAGTGTTCGTTCTTCTCCAGCTTTTCATCTAAAAAATTGAGATGGCAACCCTCTTTGTTTTCATTCATTAGTCCGCGTTCTTTCTTTGTCGGTATCATATGCTTAACAAGGTGTTTATGTTTTAATTGAAAATAAGCCTGTTAATAGTGTTTCAATTGTTACTACATTTATTAACAACAATTCGTAATTGTTGTCTTATGAATAACCATTAAATGTTTATTGAAATCTGCTTTGAATTGTTTGATTGTGTAAAGTTTTGCATTTGATAGAGCTTCTGATTTTGTGAGTGACGTTTTAGTTGTTGGAGCCAAAAGGGATCATCAGCATGGAACTAAACAGGTGAGCAAATGTGAAAGGCAGAGAGATGCGTATTTGTTGTTTTGTTGTGGTACACAAATTATGTCAATGACTCATCACCGCACAGTGTGGTAGATCGCAAATCTAACAGGACAAAATTAATAAATCGCATTGGGTTCACTTCTCACTTACTAATTATATAGGGTGATCCAAGTAAAGATACTTTTTTCAATAGCCTTTTTTTGACAGATCACGTGTGAGTCGTGTCATGCTGTCATGTTATTTTTGTTAAGTATTGTTTGGCATTTCATCATGGAAGGACTTACGCCTGAACAACGTTTACGCGTGTCATTCGCCAGTTACCAGTCGCAATGCTTGAACGAGTCATCGAAAATTGGACTCAACGGATGAACCATCTGATAGACATAATCTTCAAAAAATAAATGCCAAAGAATGTTCTTTCGAATGATAATAAACATTCCCCATTCAACTTGAATTTTCTGTGTTTTTTCTTTAAAAAAGTAGGGAACCTCGAAATTATTCACCCTATATAACAATTGAGTTCAAATATATAAATTAGTCCCTATTTAGACTGGCAATTTTCCTCTGCGTACTCGAAACTTACAGGGAGAATATTTCCCCCCCTCTTGACGACTGCCTCTCTCTCCTACAAAACGCCGATAATCTGCTGAACATTCAGCCAATGTAAATAGGGACTTATTATAAAAAATCAACTTTTTTAAAAAAGATGTTTTTTAATAGAATGACAACAAATAAATAGTTCTCACGCCCAAGAAAAAAAATTAAAAAAAAATTTTTTTCTTAAATAAATCCTCTGAGATTATTTGTAGTTATATATACTATTATTTAGGTTGAATATAACTAAGATTCATGATTAATAAAATTATTAAGTGAGTTTTTGCGTAAGGAATCGGAGATAATTTTTAATATTAACATAATTGTAATATTTTTTATAAATATTTGATAATAATTGAATTATTTACTAGTTTTTGCTTTATTACATTAATAATACATATAAGAACACATAGAAATTTTAATTTATTCACTTTCATATGCATCGTTAAAAGCAAGGGATAATAATGAAAGAACTTCTTTTGTTTGTTTCATATGCATCGTTTAAAGCAACGGATAATAATGAAAGAACTTCTGTTGTTATCAAACCTCGAACTCGAAAGGGAGTGTGACGGAAACTTGCAATAATGAAGAAATGTGAAGAAATTAAGAGTCGGTTGAAAAGATCTGTATTTGTATCTATTCTCGATGTTTTTCTTGCAAACAACTCTCTAAATTTCCTCGTGTCCTTATTTCTTGCTTCTTGAGCTTCTTCTGACTGCTGTCCTTTAAGAAGAATGCAAGACCTTATTATGTCCTTTCCATGCAAAAGTATTTTATGGAGGCTGACTGGCATAATGTACCATGGGTATTCGATTATGTATACATTTCGTGTGACAATAATAAAACTTTCAAAAGCATCTTCATCAATAGGGTAACCACTACCTAAAGTTTCCAAAATAATATGAAACCGTTCAATAATTTTTTATTGACACCAGTGATTTTTGAACTCTTTTCTGCTGCTCCAAAGAACCATCTAGCAGTATTACCGTCATTCGTATTACCTCCTTGTTGTGTTGGCATGTCTACAGGAAACCCCTTTCATTTCGAAATCTCTGTTGTATATTTTTTTTCTTCAGCCACTTTTGCTTTATTTTCCGGTCCTCGAGCTTGCCACGTCGTTATAGGAAGCTTATATGCTATGTGTAATACACTACATAAAACGGATCCATGAATGTAGCGGATACATTCCAAAGGTTAAAGATCGACAATTTTATTTAAAATACAGAAGGTTTATTTAGTTCGCTCCACATATGAAACACGTTTAAGAAGAAGAGGTTACAGATGATAGTGCAGTACAAATTTTAACGTCTATCATAGTAAGCATAAAAGTAGACTCAACAAGAAAACTTTGTTCGCCATTTGCAATAAGAGTTGGAGACACATCTCTAATTTCTTGCTGTACTAAATTAAATTCTTAAGAAATGAACTCAGTGGACTCTTTGGCAAAAACAAACTTGACGGCAGTATCTGGTAGATGAAGGAGCAGGTTTTTGCCATACAATTATTTTTCTTTGTGTAGAACAGAAATTCATTTGAATAGGAACCATTGAAATACTAAATAAACTTTCATCTGTACAGTGATAGAAAAACCGTTCGTCACCATGACGAATCAGTTTCGTCAATATATCTTCGTACTGGTAACGAAAAGTTTCGTACATGCGATGTTTTTGTACGTCAATAGAACGAACGCGATCATCAAGTCATGTTTTTGGTGATTTCGAAATTCGTCGAGAGAACGATAAGGTTTCGTTCCCACGACGAAAAGATTTATTTGGCCATTTTGCTGAAAATATGATCAAACGAAGCAATCAAATTATAGTTTCTGCTTAAATGTACTGTTCTATATGTGTTCTGATTACCTTAGTTAAATAATTTGTTGTAAAAGATCAATTTAAAAAAATCTAATAATTAATGACGAACACTGTTCGTCAATAAGATTATCCATACATCATTAGAACGATCGACTTATTTGCCCTTTACGGCAACGTCAACTCCTACAGCAAAACAAAGTAAGACATGCGACGTTGTTATGTTGGTCCACGTGTGTGTTCCACGCAGCACCGATTGGTTCAAACAAACCGCACTGGCACGGCGTAACTGATGTTTGTTTAACAAAACATCAAACACATGCATACTCGTACATGCAGCTCGACCAGTGATGCCAACTATTTGCGGTGCAAAAGCGTAATGAAAATTTTAAAAAGCGTAAAAAGGCACTAACCTATTTTTCTTTCATTTGCAATAAAAAAGTTTGTTGGCAAATACATTACTTGATGTGATTATTTTTGATTTAAAATAGCAGAAGTAATGAATACTTCTCGTTTGTTTGATTTCAACCTTACCTGATAAGAACTGCGTCTCGAAACGAATATTCACAACTGTCAAATAATTCAAATAATAATTCAAATCAAATAATAAAAATAAATAAGCAGTCAAATAATTGACGAATGGAATTAGTCGTGGTGATGAATGGAGTTCAGCATGGTGATGAATAGAGTTCGTCGTGGTGATGAATGCTATTCGTCGTGATGATGAATGGGGTTCGTCATGATGATGAATGGGGTTCGTCGTGGTGATGAATGGATCATCCTGAGGACGAAAGTTTTTGGAAACAGAAATTCGTCATGGTGACGAACAAATTCATCAAGAGGATTATTCCGTACGTTAGCTGACTTTTGACGAAAAAATATTCAATACAAATTCGTCGTCATGACGAAGCTTTTTCTATCAGTGTAGAATCATTAATAAAGACACGATCTGTTTCCATGCGAAGTATTTTGGTCATTTGAACTATTGTTTATATACATTTTAGACAAAATTTGCATTTTGCAGCATAAAACGCATCATTCGTTTGATTTACGAAAATACTACAATCATTATTTAAAAGGAAACTGAACTGACCATAAAATGGAAGAAGCTAATCGAACATGAATTTTGATAATACATTCGATTTCGACAATAAAAAAATAGTACTAGCAACAAAAAGCATATTGCCTACACCGTGTGTCGGTTGTAATTATGTATATATAAATAGTTGAAACAACAATAATAACATGGATACGATCAAAGGGAAATGCTTGCAACTAAATCGATGGTTGTATCAGTCAATTTAAGATTGTTTGTTTCATTGACATGCGGTTAGTTGTGGTAACTACTTTTAAATTTTCATTATAGTACCATATGATCGATTTTTGGTTGTGACAACTAATGTTTTATACTTGACAACAGAAATTGGTTAATGGTTCTTTGACAAAAACTTGGGATTGAAAAAGAATTAAGCGATATGCTATGGTGTGTATGATTAAAGAAAGAGAGTGGGAAAAATTGTAAATATCACAGATTGGTATGTAGTATGAATCGAAAATCCAAATGTGCTTGATGTCAGATAGGAAGGTTAGTTTCATTTACAACGTCAATGAGGTCTTTGTAGTAATTGGCATGCTTAGTAGTTAGTATTTCCTTGACATCTCGAAATTTTGAAAAAAAAATTATATTTGTTTCTTTATTAGCAAATTTTAAGCATTAAAAAGTACTGTGGTGAACAGATTCAGGTACATTACATTGATCACAGTTTGGAGACACAGATACACCTATCATGTGTAAATATGTATATATGTATATATGGTTTGTCAAAAGTATTAGGAACTATGTCCGCAAAGTGGCGACCTTTGCTAGTAGATATGTGTATAAATTCTTCGTTCCATTATCGTTTCACACGTACCTCAATTGCCATCAGCGCTTCACTAGGGGAAAATGAACTTCCAGTTTTGCCCCAACTTCACAGGCATCTTTGGCAATGTGGTCCAAATCCTCGTTGATT
The DNA here is from genome assembly GCA_963930755.1 of Eudasyphora cyanicolor. Lineage (NCBI taxonomy): Eukaryota > Metazoa > Arthropoda > Insecta > Diptera > Muscidae > Eudasyphora > Eudasyphora cyanicolor. The sequence goes on along the minus strand of OZ005735.1, from coordinate 157,900,411 downwards.
TCCACTCCTCTATGGCTGGGAGTCCACACAATGTGACAGTTCATATTTACATTTCTGATTTTGTTATGAAACAGGGCTACAACGTAGTTATCAGTCTTTTCACAGTTTAGAGCCTTACAAGCCGAAAGGCTATCAGTGAAGAAGACACACTTCTCATATCCACCCTCGATTGCTATCTCCAGCGCCTTTAGTAAGGCCCAAAGCTCGCCGAACATGGACGAGGATTTAAAATCCATTCGAAAGTAGAATTTATGTCCAAAAGTGTCATTGAACACCGTACAGCCAGTGGAGGTGGAAGAAATTGATGAATCTGTAGCAAAAATTACAAAGTTATCACGTTTATAATCGTTAATTTCTCTTCTATAGGTGGAGTTTATAACTTCATTTGGTGTGTTCTTTTTGGAATCGGATAATAGATTGAGCTTAATTTTTAATTTATTTTGTAGTGTAAAAAGGTGGAGACCATTATGTGGTCGAAAATATTTTTAAATTCGTGATAAATTGTGCTATAGCTGGATTTAACTAGGGGGTTGTCAAAAATTAAATCATAAAGGTTTGTATTACCAAGCTTTACTTTTATAATTTCCTTAGAGGTAAGAACCTTATCCCTAAACTTGGGTGGAAGTTCATGGGCCTGGGCATACAGAGAGTGAATCGGGGTAGCCTTGGTCACACCTTGACATCTCCTCAACATATTATTCATTTCATTTATTTATTATTGTAATATAAATAAGCCAATATCGCCAATAATCTTATATTAACTTTATACAAATTTCGATTATATAGTTAAGTTCTACACTCAGTAATCCATATCAGAGTGATTTAAGGGTAAACTTACAAGATATAGCTACTCATAAATCGATGTATATACATGTACATATATTAAAAATAAATTAAAGTAAAATAAAAAATAATTAACCTAAAGAAGATATTACTTTGAATGTGCGCAAACATAACACTCACTATTGTAGCAAAAATTTACACCCTGAATTTCACTAGTTAAAAAATCGTACTAGTAAAAACAAGGAGGAAACTGAAAGAGAGTCCAAATAAAATTATATTTCTTTGCTAGATTTTATTCGGAGATTACCGAGTAAAAGTAGCACCAAGTGTGTGGTATAAAGTTTTTAAGTTATAGTAAGACATGACATTCAAAGAAAGACAATATATTACAATGACAATTATGGCTCCCCAGCCATTAAAAACAAAATATAAAAAAAAAATAAATAATTAAGAAATAGTTTGCCCTGTTAAAGTAGATAGCACAGACAAGTATTAGAGGCCAACAATTAAGTAATCAAGGCATTTGCAGCTGAATACTTGTGGAGTAAACGAAAAGTTACGCAAATACAACGGAAAATGGTTCCGTAACCTAGCAACCCATACCACAAACGATCTTTCACCAATTGTTGAAATAAATCTGGGTAGCAAAAGCTGAGGATTACGGGAAGATCTACAAAAATTAAACATACAACGCAGTGAAGGTGAACTATTCGATGTTATCGTTTTATAAAAACATTGTACTTATTGAACGGCAAACCTAAAAATTGAACGACATATGAAGATATATGATCATATCTACGCAAGTTATAAACATAACGAACAATGGAATTAACAATTTTCTCAATTCTCGACAATTGAACCGCAGAAGTACCAGATATAACCTCAAGACAATAGTTGACATGTGACATCAACAAAGACGACGCTACTCTTAATCTAACATAACATGGTAAAAACGAATCAAGGCAGTATAATCTACATAGCTGAAATCTAACACGCGCGAGTAGCACGTCAATATGAGCATTAAAGTCGAGTCTACTACCGATTACTACACCAGGAAAATCTTGAAATCAATAAAAGATATTTTCCGGTGCATTTGCAGTGGAAGTCCTCGCATACTCGATCTTGTGTCTGATAAGACCTTTGAGCATGTTCGCTCTAGTGTTAACTTCAGTGGCGATTTTCCCATAATGATGCTTGACAGTTAGGGAGTTTGTTACAACTCTGTCTAGGAAGGTAAGTTTCTTTTGTTGTGTAATTGGTGTTCCTTCAATGCTAAGCTCAATTTTCATGATGCTGTTTGTTGCAAAATATATACTGTTAGATTTTGATGGGTTGAAGGACAGATTTAAAGTCCTGCATCTCGTCGGCCTAATGCTATTTTGGTCCATGCGTCATTTTTGTGTTTTTTGTTTCTAAAGCATGCTCTTTCAGAACTGCAAAAAATTTTTTCCTATCTCGTCTAGTTTTCGAGATATTGGTAGGGTAAATCTATGTAACTCTGATTTACCGGAAATAATTTTGTATTTTTTCAAAAAGTATTTATGTATTTTTATGAATATCTATTTTGTCCCCTTCAAAGTAATTCCCCTCGGATATAATACACTTCTGCCAAAAGTTTTTTCCAATACTCAAAGCACTTCAAATAATCATGTTTTGTGATCTTGTTCAGCTCCTCCTTCGATGCCGTCTTTATCTCCTCAATCGTGGCGTAGCGTCGTCCTTTCATGGGCCTTTTCAGTATTGGGAACAAAAAATAGCCACAGGGGGCTAGGTCAGGGGAATACGGTGGTTGCGGCACCATTACTGTGTTGTTTTTGGCCAAATATTCGCGCACAAGTAACGATGTGTGTGCAGGGGCGTTATCATGGTGCAAAAGCCAGTTTTTGTTCTTCCACAAATCCGGGCGTTTTTGGCGGATTGCTTGGCGCAATTTGCGCATAACTTGCAGGTAATATTCTTTATTCACCGTACTACCCTGTGGCAAGAACTCATAATGCACCACGCTCCTGCAATCAAAGAAAACTGTGAGCTCGGGCGTCCGGCACGCTGTTCGTCCTTCGCATCTTCTCGGCCCTCTAAGAACATTTTGTACCACCGATAAACGTTGCTTTGGTCCAAGGTAGCTTCACCATAAGCCACAGTCAACATTCGAAATGCGTCAGCGCACTTTATTTTGTTTTTCACACGAAATTTGATGCAGATTCTTTGATCCATTTTCTGAAATAGATAAAAATCGAAGAGAAGTTAAAACACATCCAAGAACAACCAGAGTCAAAAATTAACTAAACATTCAAAATGGCCGACCTTGTCAGCATAAGTAAGGGACATGAGTACCAACATAACGCTACAAAAATATCAAAAATCAAATACACGTAGCCCGCGGAAATTAAAAATGCCCGATATTTTTTGAACATACCTCGTATGTCTCCATTTTTCTATCGCCCTATAATTTTAATCACTATTTTGCGTTATTTCGATCACAATATGTAAATTACTCTCCTTCCATACCGACCCTCTTTGTGGTCCATGTAATACAAATACGAAAAAATATTAAAACAAAAGTGGATATGGACCAAAATGCCATGAACAAAAATTGTTATAACTTGCATATTTTTAATGTAATGGCTTAGAAATGCATGAGAATCATACAAACACTGTTGGCAACCCTATATAATAAAAAAGTGTTCAACTCTTCAGTCCCTTTTTTACTCAAACAAAAAATTGCGTTTTACTCCGATCATACAAAATGGCGTATGGAACAAAATAGCATTGAGCCGACGATCTGTCTCTAAATTTCTTGGTTTTATTTCTCAAGTTAGCCAGAGCCAAATCAAAATCGATGTTGTAAGACATTATGATGAAATCATCCGCATGTTGGAAGAGCATGGTCCTGTCATCTTCAATATCGTGCAAAGAAGCCGTGTACAGATTAAAACGTAGTGGCGAGAGGCAGCTGCCCGGGGTTAAACCATTATGGACAGTCACTTCCTCCTGACCCATCTTCAGAATCCTCATGGAGAGGAGGTTCTTGATCCTGTTATTATATTCCGGTTGAAACTTGTACTTATCCAATATATCTACTACTCATTATTCCAATATTAACACAGCAAGGCCCTCCTAGAAATGCCTGACAGCGCTTTGATCATAGAGTATGTGACCCCATCCGCACCACCTGCGGAATTCCTTTTCTTGTTGACCAAACATCTGTCTAAATCATCAAACTCAAATGGTTCTACCTCCCTGTTAGTGTTCCTAATATACACTGAATCACCAACGGTTGGTAGATCTGGAACTTGTCCTTTCGAAAAATTCTGATACGATAAGTTATGGTCCTCATTCCAAGGGGATCTCAGGGGATTATCTCGATTTTTGACGTTGTTCATGAATTTCCATGCCATCCTGGTATTTGGTGTTTTGTTAACTTCCAGAATTTTGCTGTTAAAGCTGGATATTTTGGCCTTCGCCACCTCCTTTTTCCATAGATCAATTGCCGAGTTCGCATCTTCAAGATTAAAATAGCTATGGAATTTCCTAGCTTTTTTTCGTGGCCGCAACCTGTGTTTGGCATATTCAATTTCTGCCGTTATGGATTCCTCAATTCTATTGAAATCAGGTTCCAGGGATAGGTTTCCAAGAGACGTCAATAACTTTTTTTAGAGACAATTTTTTGTTCCCACTTGTAGCGTTCTGCAACTCCAATATGACCGGAAAATACCTGCTACCACCAAGGTATGCATCCCTCACTTCCCAGTAAACATTGAGGTTAGCACTCATGAATGAAAGGTCCAGTACAGATCCTTTAGCATCCACATTTCTTTTAAAAGTAATTTTTCCATTGTTACAACATTTCACTCTAGTTTCCATAATTATCTTCTCTAGCTCTTTGCCTCTTCTGGATGCTGGAATGTCACCCCAAGTGCTGTTTCTAGCATTGAAATCCCCTAGGAGGATAACATTGTCTAATGGCTCTAAGAAAAGTAGAAGTTTCTCCATTTCAAATATAAAATCGTTGACATTCAAAGGCGGCGGGAAATATACATAAACTATATGAAAGTTCTGTCGCAAAATTGTCATCTTTACAATTATAATATCATAAGGTGTGTCATATTTGACCTTGCTATATGTTATACCTTTCTTTAGACTAGCGATGTCGATCGGGACTATGTTTGACAAATCCCGGGATTCGGGATTGGGAAAATTAGGATCCCGGGATCCGAAAATTTCCGGGATCCCGGGATTTTTTTACCCACTGATTACTTTTTAAATTTAAAATTTCTTCACAAAAAACATTGAAACAAAATTTATTTCCAACAAAACATATTATTATTCACATTTACATATTCAATTTTAACGTAAAAAGTAGTCGAGTAACCAAATAGAAATACCAAAAACAACATAGAAAGTAATGTATTTTAAATATTTTCCGTTTAGTACTTCCATATTTTTGTGAATATGAATGTCTTGTTTATTGTCTTGCATGGACTTTTACACTTATCCATATCATCGTTTAGCTTTTTTGCCATGGAGATATTTCCGGAAGTTTCCAAATCTTCAGCTGAGACACTATCATGGATTACCAACGTTGAATCGTTAAACTCAATATTCGTTTTAAAATGGCAGATTAAGTTACATATCTAAATCGTTATCCAAGTCAGATTTTATATTTATATATATATATTGTTCGACGCTCAAGTATTCTTTTACAAAGAGACATATATATTTCATCACTTAACTTCGATTTTATCGCAAAACGCAATGTTTATGGGACAACCTAATCGACTCTGCTACAATTCGGGATTTCCCGGGATTGATTTTCAGAAATCCCGGGATTTGGGATTTTTCGGGATCGGGAAATCCCGGGATTTTCGGGATCGGGATTTCCCGATCGACATCCCTACTTTAGACCAATAGCTACCCCTCCGTAACCATCATTTCTAGATTTTTGTACAAGATTAAAATTTATAAGTTTATTTGGCTTTTTCTTGTTTTCTGAGAAAATCTCATATAAAACAACAACATCTACATTATAATTGTTAATAAAAAATTCCACATACGATTTTTTTGTGTTCAACGACTGAACATTATATTGAAGTATCTTCAATTTGACTTTTATTTGGGTTTGTAACAGATAGTTTCGATACTTGATTTACTTGAACATTACATTTCTGGATCCTTGCGGCAAAGTGGTTCATGGCATCCAACGCTATACTGTTGTTTTGCATTTGAAAAAAGTCCTGCATAAATTTCAGTAGCTCCCTCGCAATCTTCTCCAGCTCGTCCAAACATTCGACTCTGCATCTGAACACCAGGTTGGTGTACATACGGCTTTTTGATTTTTTTCACCACCGAGTTGTATGTATACTCGTATGGTGTCAAAATCTCGTTCACATCCTTATCCTTATTGTTCACGCTCTCCGGAACAGACTTGTCAAATCTGTTCTGGTTGTTATACCCCTGTATAACCTCCCTTTTTGACAGCTTTTTACTAGTCATTATCTTGTTCGTCTCAATCTCCTTTTGCCATTTCGGGCAGTTCTCATTTTCACTCGCTGTATGGTTATCAGCATTACATAAAATACACTTCTTTACATCACATTTCCCATCGCATACCGTGTCATTATTTCCACACTATAAACATCACTTCTGTGATCTGCAACCTTGACTTGTGTGACCAAGTCGTCCACACTTGTGGCATGCAGTACGGTTAAAAATCACCCAGTTTCTGTTGGGTCAAATTGTTGGGGATTTTGCTCATTCCTCCTGGTAAATCTTCTTACCGACGCAACTTTCTTTCGTGATACTATTCCAACCCTGATCTCCTCCTCAGACCAACATAAAGGTACATCCCTGATTACACCAAAAGTTTCAACAAAATTTCTTAGGACAAATGCCCTCAATTTCCTCTTTCTCAATTCTTCATTATCCAAAAACTTGTTTGCGGACACTGTGTCCCCAAACATAACCTTATATAAGGTAACACATATCGCATCAATTTTCTTAATGTTGTCAAATTCCTCTCCTTTCAAGTTGTTTATTTTCTGGACAAAATATAGCCCATTTTTAACCTTTTTAATTTTCATAACTTCTGATTCAGAAGTGTCTACAAGTGCATACACCTCACCTGTATGCTCACCCGAATATCTCTTCTCTGTATCATTCACCCTGCGCCTTTTTGATTCGTTGTCACCATCATCCTCTCTGCCTCTTGTTCTGCCATTCAACGTTCCATTGCCACTCGGCTCCATGCCATCAACCTCCATAGCACCAGCCACGCCGCCAATATCCCCGTCCTTTCCACTTTCACCACTCACACTCGCCAAATTTGCTGCTGATTTTCGGACATTTTTTGACCTCGTCGTCATCAAAGCTTTCCTTCACATCACTATCAAGCCGATAGGCTATAATTGAATTTCCAGCCGTCACTGCCATCGCTTCATTAACCATGGCCGAGGCCATCCAACACTGGCCGTACTACTCACAACAGTATTTTTTACTTTTTCACCAAAAAAAAAAAACACAAAAACTACAAAATATATTGGTTTGTGTGTTAAAAACACAATGAATTGCTTAAAAGCAATCAATTTTTTCTTAAAAACGTTAATTACAAGCTATAGGAACGCGTGTGTCGCCACGAAGAAGTCAACCAGAAGTGCTGGTGTTGATATAAATCTCATTTCAATATTTAAATCAGTTATCGATGTACTTGCGTGCAACAAACAAATTGATGATAAAAAATTTGCTGAATATACCACGGAAACTGCACGAATATATACAAAAAAAATATCCATGGAGAAAAATATCACAAAATTGAACAAACGAAGATCTATTTAATATTTTGTAGCCAACGTCAGAGCCGCTCATCTCTATGACCTTTTTTTAATAAATAAAGAATATGAAAAACAAAAAACCCCCAAAATTCCATGCAAAATAATAAAAAAACAAAAGTTCAACATTGACTTTGAATCCCTCGATAACTTCTGAACCGATTTTATTGAACTTGAAACTGGAGAAAAGATTGAGGAGTTATCTGCCGAATAAAAAATTATTAGAATATCACTCGGTTCAAAAGTTACAGAGTTTTGGTCAGTAAAAAACGATTGTGGACCACAATGCGCCGTGCTCTTCCATTTCGTTCGTCAAATCCTCAACTTCTGCTTAAGTTATATTTGTTTGTAAGGCCACACAAAAACAATACCCGAAAAGAATTCTAACTGTGATTCTTCGCTGAACACAATTAATTGTTGTGTGTTATTGAAAAATTTTTAGTAAAACGAAGCAAAACACCCAATTCGGATCATTGAGTTGCAACCAATTCAGACTGTAGAATTCCTAATGCATTTGAAAATGTAGTTCGAATTACTGGATATTCGGATTAAAGGTCCTTCGGATTAGCGAGCCTTCACTGTATTAACGGAAATACGTTATTGCAAGAAAATAGCATTACAAATATATTTTCATATTTTTCTATAATAATATAGAAACAAAATGGTCTTGAAGCCGAGAGAGTATCCTAGTTAGAGCCAGAAAGATTTGCAGACCGAATAAAAGCAAGCAAGCAATTTTTTTTGGCATATCGCCCACTCACTTCAAGAGTGACATAAATCAAAATTTTAAATTTTTGAGGTTGCCTTACAAAAATCCGAATTTTGCAAATGTCCATAAATAAATCTCAGCGAAATTTGGTCTATTAGTAAACAACCATATTTCGGATTTTGCAAGCGTACTTAAACATCTTATTTCATGTTACTTATCTTTTTTACGGACTTAAAGTTACACATTTTGGCAATTTTCAATTTTGAGTTATGTCACTCTTGAAGTGAGTGAGCGATATGTATAGAGTGATCCATTTCGAGGTTCCCTACTTTTTTAAAGAAAAAACACAGAAAATTCAAATTGAATGGGGAATGTTTATTATCATTTGAAAGAACATTCTTTGCCATTTATTTATTGAAGATTATGTCTATCAAATGTTGGCCGCGGCTACGTCTCAAATGGTCCATCCATTGAGTCCAATTTTCAATGACTCGTTCGATCATTTCGACTGGTAACTGGCGAATGACATGTGTGATGTTTTGCTCCAAGGCCTGAATCTAAGCGGGGTTTAGACTTTACATATCCCCACAGAAAAAAAGTCTAACGGTGTGATATCACACGATCTTGGTGGCCAATCGACCGGCCCAAAACGTGAAATTATCTGCTCACCGAAGTGTTCTCTCAATAAATCCATTGATTGATGCGATGTGTGGGAAGTGGCGCCCAGAGTATGAAGCCGCCGATTTTAGTCGCCGCCGACCTATTTTCACCAGCCGAAGCCGCCGCCGATCTTTGCGGCTAAAATCGGCTGAAACACAGCCGCCGTTCCATAGAAAAAACTTTAAAATATGATACAATTTACATTATTGATACACGCTGAAAAAAATCGCTTCTGTAGCATATTGTCCCAAACATATTCGGCTTGAATTATACATATGTTTAGGGTACACTCCACACATATAATATTTGACATACACAAATATTATATGTTTAGGAGGATATTGTTCTAAACAAAAATATGTTCCCATTCTAATATTTTTTTATTTGGAATAGTATTTTGTAGTTATGTATTTTGGCAATGTATCAATGCCTTAACTTAAAGGCAAGTTTTCTGTTTTTCAGATGTTCGAAGAGCATTTTTTTATAAATTTTATATGTTTGTAAAATTTAATTAAAACTTAAATCGTACAATCTTTCGTAAATATAAATTGCATTGATGGATTGACAAAAAGTGATGAATTGGAATACTTATAAATTAAAATTAATTGATGTAAAACGACAGCTAATGCTGCTAAAGACATTTTTAACTATAATCTAGGAAAAACTAACTCAAATTCGAAAAATTCAGCAAAGTTTAAAAAATCATTTTTAAATAAAATATATTTGGAAAACATCTTAAACAATAACTTTGTTTGTGGGTAAATACATATTTTATTTGTGAAAGTCAGTGCGCAAATATATATTGTTCTAATATATTAATATATGCGTTCCAAACAAAGTTTCATGATTTTCAAATAAAATTAGTTTGTTAACAAATATATAATATTTAAAAAATTCGTTTCCAAATATATTTTCTTTCAATTCAAACATATCAAAAATGGCGATTTTCCTCCGTGTAAGCAAATAGCTATATAGCAGATATATCGTTCCCTTAATAGAAGAATAATGTGTACGCATATACACTATTATTTTTTATTGCATTCTAAGAATCTACGCAATTGGTTCTATACTCGTGTCTGGTGAAATTCTACTTCCACAAATTCGGTTATTGGGTGTTTGAAATATGATTTTTTCGAAACTTCATTTATTGGGTGGACGATATGGAAGTGAGTGATTTTCGTTTTGGATCGTTTTTGTCACAAGCGGGAGCTTAACATGTCTTAAAAATCATAATATTGATAGTAATAGAAAAATAATTATAAAAATTATTTATTATTAGAATATGTACATACATATGAGATAAAAATATTTTCGAAAAAAATTAATGGATAATTAATGAATAGTATAACATATAAATTTATACCTCCATTCTAAAGAATCAATCAAGTCAACTCAAAACAGTAGAGGTCATTCTACTTAAACCACAAGGTAATTCCACACAAATTTAAAATTTCACTAAAACGTCGATTTGTCTCTCCAGGAAACAACCTGTTCGACTTAAGCTATATATGCAACCCTGTGAACGTACAACCGTGTGAACATACAATTTTTGTCGTGCAACGTTGGCAGAAAAGTCATTGTGAGATAATTTGCACATTGTAATATGTGCGAAGTTTATGCATGTGACAACGGAGCCATTGTCAGAAAAACATTTTATTGGCCACTGTCTACAAAATATTTTTATTGGCAATCCTGCATATAAATATTTACAAAATATATTTTAAATAAATGAAATTGTAAGGGTTTCTTGCATACGTCTTCACCTTTGCCTAACAATCTGTCATTGTCCGTACATTTGCGGCACTTTAACAGGGTTGATAAAGTTGTCCGATCTGACGATCGTCTATACATAGCTTTAGCATGCTGTGAAAATAGAGTATATCATAGAGCGGCCTAGCGTCATGGAATCGGTGATTTTTTCACCTCACAATATCTTACAATTAACTTAAAAACATCAAGTATTTAAGAACAAAAACCAGAGCTTAACTTTTCAACTATTATTTTAAATGTTGAAATGTCTATCATAGAGCCGCCGTATGTCAATTTTATGTCGGCTTAGCCGCCTAGCCGGCTAGGCGCCGCAGCCGATCTATAATTTTCAATGGCAGCCGCCGCAAATTTTGGCTCGGCTTCATTCTCTGGTGGCGCCGTCTTGTTGAAACCAAATGTCGCCGAGATCACGAGCTTCAATTTCAGGCATCAAAAAGTCGGTTATCATGGCACGATAACGGTCGCCATTGACGGTTACGTTCTCACCGGCATAATTTTTGAAGAAATATGGACCGATGATTCCACCGGCCCACAAACCACACCAAACCGTGTTTTTTTTTGGATGAAGTGGCAGCTCTTGAATCTCTTCAGGTTGCTCTTCGTCCCAAATGCGGAAATTTTGCTTGTTTACATACCCATTGAGCCAGAAATGGGCCTCATCGCTGAACAAAATTTGGCTCGAAAACGTCGGATCTTCTTAGAACTTTTCAAGAGCCCATAGAGCGAAGCGATGTCGCTTGGGAAGATCAGACAGCTTCAGTTCTTGCGCAAGCCGTATTTTGAATGCTTTCAATTGAAGATCTCGACGTAAAATGCGCCAAGTCGTTCCATACGTCAGTCCGAGCTGCGAACGGCGCCGAATCGACTCTCAACGGTCTTCGTGTACACTCTCAGCTACGACCGCTACATTTTCTTCACTGCGTGCTGGAACGTGAATTTTCGTAATAAAGTTGAACGATTTGTAAACGTTGTTCAGGCGTAAGTCTTTCCATGATGAAATGCCAAACAATACATAAAAAAATAACATAACAGCATGACACGACTCACACAAACGGCTATTGAAAAAAGTATCTCTACTTGGATCACCCGTTATTTGTTTTATATCAATAATATTAACGGAAGCAGTTTTTGGCCTCGCTTGATTTTTGTTTTGTTTTTGAGTTGTTACGCTTTTGTTGAACAGGTGCTATATATCGATATGACCAAGTTGTGCAGTATATCGATTTAACCAAGTTGTGCAGTATATCGATTTAACCATTATGTCCAATTAATGACTGAATTTTTATGAACATCTTCTTTGTTTCTTAAGTTCCCCAGAATTACAGATTTTTTAATGAAATTTGAAAAACAAATATTTGCTGTCATAGCAATCTTTTTTGCTTAAATTAAATAAAAACGAGTTTTCAATATAAAATTCCTTACTTACCGGTTTATTTGAACATTATAGGAAACCTGTTTATACGAGTATTTAAAAAAAATACAATTTACTAAGTTTGTCTTTCATTTATTAATTTCTTGACTTTTCCTTAAATACTTAACAAAATATTAATTAAAGATTATTCATAGAAAGAATAATTTCGACAAATACAAATTATCACTAATATAAATTAACATTGGATACTACTAAAAAGTACACAAACAATTTTGAACTGTACTCAGAACACAACAAGAATAAAGAAAAGAACAATTGGTGTGAAATCTTTTGAGAAAGTCTAACAATGGTTAAGATCTCTCTATTGGAAGATTTCACTAAGTATAGTATACATATTCGACTTATGGGAGGGCGAGGGAGGGGGATTATGCAATTACCTTTTTCCCATAAAATTAATGAATGGGCCCAAAGAGGTCCTTAGTGTTTAAAATAAGTACAGTTTGTATTTAAAATATAGGTAATTTCATTAATATTAAGTAAGCATTCTTAATTTTAAGTACAAAACGTACTTATTTTAAAGACTAAGGACATCTTTGGCGCCAATATTTAATTTTATGATAACATTTTTCTCTGTGTAGAAGTTCTTTCCTGTGGAATGATTTTTTCTTTGCAAGTTAATTTCTGAGCAAACCTATTGGGACCGGACAAAATGCAATCGTATCATTAGACTTATAAAGTCTAAGCTATTTCCTATTTTTATATTCAGATGTACAGGGTGGCTGATGAAAGCTGCTACCAAAAAAAAATTAATAACTTTTTTCTATTTAACGAATCTGGTTAATTTTTTTTATTTTGCAGATTGATTTTTAGATTTAACAAAAATGGATAACTGGGACACTGAAACAAGAATTTGGATTGTCCGCCGCTATTACGCACTGAAGTCCGTAGTTTCGGTTCAAAGAGAGTATAGGGGCACGTTTGGCGGCAATCCTCCGAGCAGATGGACCATAAAGAGACTTGTTAACAATTTTTCCGAGCATGGGACAGTCAACAGAAGACCTTACCATCGAAACCCTTCAGTTCGGACGGAGGAAACAATCGCTGCTGTAGCTGATGCCATACAAAACAATCCAGGAGTTTCGACAAGAACCTTATCTGCTCAAATGGGTATAAGCAGACAGTCATTGCAATCAATTATGCACAAAGATTTAGAGTTATTCCCATATAAAATTCAAATGGCCAACAAAGTGAACTCAGCAGACTTCCCGATTCGCATGGAATTTAGCCAGAAGATGCTTCAAATGGTGGAAGAGGACGGAAACATGTTGAACTGTCTTTTCATGTCTGACGAGGCCCATTTCGATTTAAACGGCAACATAAACAAACAAAATTGTCGAATATGGAGTGCTTCCAACCCACAGATACTCCATGAGACGGAATTGCATCCCACTTGTCGGGCCCTACTTCTTCGAAGAAAACGGTCACACCGTTACAGTTACTGGAGGCCGTTACTTGAGCATGTTGAGAGAGTTTTTCTATCCAGAATTACGCCGAATGAGAATTTCTTTCAATTCTGTGTGGTTTCAGCAAGATGGTGCAACTCCTCACATAGCCCGGCCTGTTATGACGGAATTGCGGCGAAAATTTCCCAATAAGCTGATATCCAGAAACTCCACATTCCGTTGGCCCACCAGGTCGCCTGACCTTACTGCACCTGACTTTTTCTTGTGGGGTTATTGCAAACAGGAAGTCTACAAAGCAAAACCAACAAATTTGAATGAACTAAAGCAATCTATTCGAGAAACAATTGCGGCTATTCCCGTCTCAGTAATGAACTACTTTTTGGTAAGATGCCGCACATGCATCAACGAGCAGGGGGGGGGGCATTTAAATTCCATTATAAACTAATTAAGCTTTAATTTAATGAGCTTTAACATGAATAAAAGAAAAGTGAATTCCATACACTGAAAAAAAGTTATGTGAGTTTCTTAATGTAGCAATATTCATCAGCCACCCTGTAGGTATATTTTCGAATTCCACTAATACTAGACCAGCAGGGTCAGGTTGTTCGATAGGCCTGTGAAAGTTATTACTACGATAGACTAGAATCACTCAAAATATTGAATTTGTTGCAGAATGTAATAATATGATTTTTAGAATTCGAAATACATACATTTTGATTTCTATAAATTGTTATTATGAAAATAAGAAAAAAATCGAGAGCTATCATTCAAATTGTAGAGGAGGATATGGTTCGATGTACATTGTAAATTGAGTCATAACAATTATTTAATCATTTAACCCAGAAGAAGAGGTCATATTCTATAAAGTTGTTAAGAAAAAAAGTATTAAAACATTCGATAAAAATTCCAATTAAAATTTCGATAAAAATATTTATCGAAATGGACGTGGACAGAGTATCCGGTAAAAAGTCGACTGGAATTTTAAAAAACTATTAATTACACTATGCAACAAAATTGTTGTCCAAGGGATGTGGATAACAGTTTCTGGTGCAATTAGGTGTCACAAACACGAAACAAATATTAAAAAAAAAATTTTATGGTAAATTTTTTTTTTTTAAAATTTGTTTTTCCAATTCCAGCTTTCATGGAAAGTACATTCATTATTTGGACCATAATAAGCCTGTTGAGCCGTGTTATGCCTCAAATTAATGGGAATTATGAGGGCTACATATGCTGCAAATATCGCTTTCTCGTAGAATCGTTGGCTTAGTAACAGTCGTCAAAAATATGAGAGAAAAAAAAAATGATTTTTTTTTTAAAAACCTTTTTCCTGGTACAAAAAAACATACAAAATAGAAAACAAAATCAAAAAAATTATTTTATCACATTTTTAAAAATCTATGGATATGATGTAAAAGTTATGAGCCATTTTGTAAATGCTACGCAAATTCAAAAAAATCTTGTTTCATATTTTTTCCTTTTTAAATGATGTTTTTGCTTATATTGAATTCGCCATATGTGAGAGAGACATTGCCAGTGCTTATTTTATAAGGATTTATGTCAGACATTATAAAATTATAGAGAGGACCAGGTTTTATGGCAGTTCGTAACTCTCCATAAAACATGATATGCAATGTGAGAGCTATATTGGATGAGATCCGCTCAGATAGAGGGTCATTCAACAATATTTGTGGTTTTTTTTTATGAGGTTTCCATTCAGTTACGCCTTTATGAACCTTAAACCCGGAATTTAGGAATGAAATTTCTTATTAATAAATTAGTGTAATTCAGCGCCTTAAAGAGATAAGTCGATTTTCTGAAAAATATTACAAAGTTATATTTCGAAGTATGAGTAAAAGGCAAAGAACTTTTCAATGTGTAAATGATCCCGACAATTTCTGCTACATCTGCGGAAAATATGTAATTAAAAAAATCGACGTCCGTTTAGTAAAATAATAGAAGAAATATATGTGTAATTTTTTGGTATACGAGTTAAAAATATGAACAAGTTTGAGTCAGAAGTCATCGCTTTAAACTCAGTTTCAACTCATTGATCTAGTGAGAGATTTGGAACTGACCAAACATAAGGCAGAACTACTTGCATCAGGGATGAAACAGTAGTTGGTACGAGTATGTTATGCCTCTGGGATAGCCGATATTTTGCCAACAATGTATATTAAGCTGGGGCTCTTTAAAAATTTTGTAAAAGCCTTAAGGAAAGATGGAAATTCACTCTCATATTTAAAAAGATTATTTAAAAGTCTTTCTTTTCAAAAAATCGAAGAAGGAGTTTTTGATGGGCCTAAAATAAGGAAACTGATGAAAGATGTGAATTTCGAATCATATTTGACGTCGGATGAAATTGCAGCATGGAGGTCGTTTAAGCTTGTAGTTTCAAATTTCCTTGGATCCAATAAAAGCCCACAATATGAAACAATGATTAATGATTTGTTAAAAAATTATGAAAAAATTGGTTAGAAATATTTTTTTTTATATTTATGTATATAACACATATGTATGTATTCTTCCAACTTATTTTTCGCTTTATGTATTCCAACTCTCGCTTTATGTATTCCAACTCTATGTCCCTCAAAATTCTTTTCTTGCATTCTCATTTAAACTTTTTCCCCGAGAATCTTGGCGACGTAAGTGACGAACATGGCGAAAGGTTTCACCAAGAATTGAAGTCCATCGAGCGGCGTTACCAAGGGCATTGGGATGAAAGAATGGTGGGAGATTATATTTGGTTCCTCATTAGATAAACCGATTCCGAAATCTACAAACGTCAACAAAGAACTCACAATAACTTCTAATGACACTTGTTCATGTAAAAAAAACTCAAATGTACATAATATAAATAAAAGTAATAAATAAAATCGTTATTTAAACAGAAATTAAAAAAAAAAGATTTTTTGAAATTCTCTTACCTCTACCAAAAGGGGCTATAATTTCTACATTTATCCATAGATTTTTTCAAATAGGCATCGCTAGGATGCAAACTTTTAAAAAATGAAATAAAATATTTTTTTCGATTTTTTTCTATTTTTTATGTTTTTTTTTGTCCCAGGATTTTTGTTTTGAAAAAATCTACTTTTTCCAATTTGTTTAATGACTGTTACTAAACCACTGTTTCTAAGTGAAAGAGATATTTCCAACATTGGTAGACCATATTAATAGCTTCAGTTTAACGTATAAGTCGACCTGATCGGGCATATACTCCAAAAATTATAGTGCAAATACTAAGGGTACCTTCGACGATAATAGTATTTTGAATAAAAAATTTAAAAAAAAAATTTTATTCATAACAAAATTTTTGGTTTTGATTTTATATAACAGTATGCCACAATCTATACAAAAAAAATACTTTTAGGTCTAGGACACAAACATTTTTTTTTTGTTGCGTAGTGTTATTTGCATTTCACTGGGATGTCTAAATAATGGAAAATGATTTCTCTCTCATAGGTATAATCATTTTTTTTTTAATTCTGCTCCGTTCACAACGCTTTCGAAAGCTGGTAAAAACCAGTTATCGATTGGGAATGAATAACAAACAGGCCCTATTTTTCTATCGCCATATTTTCCATTACAACCTCATCTAGGTATAAGTATTATATGAGTTTTTTTTAATTATCCATTTTATTCATTTAATTTTATGTACTACGTAATTCGCATTCACCTATATTCGTTTGTATTATTGCCAATTTAATAATAAATAAATAAATAAATAAATTTAACATTAGGTATATAATTATATATAACAGTGATTTTTTTCGTCCACTTTATCCACATTGTCAATTCAATTAAGGTAAGTAAAAAGCGCTATGCGTGATATTCCGTAAAGTTTTCTTAACACTAAAATTTCTACAAATGTTTTGTTTTTCTGTTATTGACGCTTAATAATTATTATTGTAACCATTTGTTTTTCGTTTTGAATTTGTTGTTGTTCGTTTATGTCCTGTTCTATGTATTTGTCCATTTAGTTTGTTTGTTCATCGTTTACAATTGTTACTCGTTTTTAAATTTTAACTTATTTCGACTTGTGGCGTTTCAAAACAATAAAAGAGCTTTTTGCATTTCGAGATTCGAAAATTTTCTTTGTCGACTAACGCACTAAATTTGAAAAATAGCATTTAACTACAGTATATGTTTATATACTATATGTATGTATGTTGTATGTATATATAGAGAGAAAATGCGTATAAAAGTAACGGTATTTCTATGGACGAGAGCGCGTTTGGTAGGAGCCTTTCACACTATGTTTATGATTTCGTTGTTAAGTGGACCGCAGACGATCAAATTAGCTTGACAAGCAACGTAATAATGTCAGTGAAAATGTGATTGTATGTGTCGTCAGTGTAACACAGGTATGAGTGTATGTGTCGTAGGTGTGAACACGTACACGAGTTTGATGTCAAGCAATTTGATCGTCTGCGGACCCCATTACACTTTCAATGTTATCTCATTTAGTGATTCGATAACACAGTTATCGTTCGATAACCCACTCACTTATAGTATGAATCTCCCGTTGTTTTTTTGTGATAAGATATGGAAAGAGAAAGTTTTCTTATATACGTTGTTTGGTTTGTCTTTGTTGGCTATAATTTTGCGACAGCTTTTTTTGCAGATTATTTTATGTCTGTGTGTGGAGTGAGAGAGAGAGAGAGAGAGAGAGATAGAAGCGCGATATTCACTCTTTACTAGCATAAGAGCGGTTTGTAGTCTTTTTGTTTGGTGATGCGAGGGTATTTATTGCTGAAGGATGTGTCGTGATTGCGTTTAAGGCGTTGGAGGTTTTCCCAGTAACATGACGGGTTCTTCGGGTATATCCACTTCACTCGACTTGGCGATATTGAAGTATGATGTTGCGCTATAGTTGAACAGTTCAAAATCGTATCTGCAAGAAAAATAAATATTTTAAAAATATTTAATACTTATAAAATAAGGCTAAATCTTATATACGATCGCATAGATCGATTACACAGTATATTAATGAAGATAGGAAATTATATAAAATATTCAAATAATGGAGGATCTTCGTATGGCGGCTGAGCCTGAATCATAAGAAACAGTTTTTTTGTAAATGGATTTGAGAACAAGTAAGAAAGTTCAGTCGGGTAAACCGACTTATGAATCCCCGACTCCCAGCACTTCGGAGAAACCTATTCAATCTACCAAAAAAGGAGTTTCTAGTCAGAATCCGTTAATTGTTGGAGGTGAATTTGATCCTGTTGTTGAGAAGGTAAGTAAGTCCACCAAACCATCCATAAAAGAGGGGGCCTCAAACAAAAAGACCCATTCTAAAGGAAAAAGCAAGGTGGCTATAAGAAAGGGTAAGGAAACACCATCTTATTCCCAAATAGCCAAAAAACATATTCAGGACGAACTACACTATGCCATAATTGATAGCAGTAGTGCGTCTGGCAGAATTCCCGAAGAGCAAAAGAGCATCTTCGAAGATTTGTTCTACACAAAGGTATTGGACCACATTCTCGAATCTAATGATGGACCAACAATCCAAGTAATGAGTTGCACGTTTGAGAGGGGCGCTTTGATGCTGAAACTGGCATCACAATGCTGTGTCGATGTCCTCGGAAAACTAGTGGAGAGCATCCCCTCACCTTGGGACGGCGCAAAGCTGAAACTGGTAAGGAAAAGCGACATCCCTGTACTCAAAAAAACATATTTCTATGTCAGAGGATGGGCAAGTAAGGTACCGTCAGAGCGCATACTCAGCGTCATTGGCAAACAAGATTCGAACCTTAAAGTGGGGAAGTGGGAAGTCTTCCACAGGAAAAATGATCCCGATGGTTCTCTCCTGGTGGTAGGCATAGACCCGTATTCCAGGGATAGCCTTGTCAAGACAAAAGGCATGGCATTTTTCGGGATTTGGAAAATCTTCTTTAAGATTGGAAAAAAACCCCATTGGCAGGACAGTTAAGTCGAGCCCAAACACGAACGTACCGCCTGCAGTGGCAAACGAAAATAGTGAACAGAAAGAAGCGAGTGAGACAATTCCAAAAAGTGAGGTGGAAGTGGTCGATAACATCGCCAATTTGCCGATAACATCATCAATTTTGCAGAAAGTTCCCAGCAAAGGTGGTGATAAGGATATGAAGAGGAGCACAAAAACTCAAAACAAAGAGGGAGCGACAAAAAACAACACCGCCTTCCAAAAAGAGGTCGATAGCATTACCAAATTGCCGATAATATCACCAATTTTGCAGAATGTTCCCAGCAATAGTGGTGATAGGAATAGGTACATAAAGAATCAAAACAAAGAGGGAACGACAAAAAGTAACACCGCCTCCCAAAGAGGTCTACTTGAAGAGTGTGTACTAGGTAGTAAACGAAAGGAGGAGAAAGACTCACTACCAAATAAAGAGGGAGTGCAACCAAATAGGATAGACGAATCCCAAAGAAAACTTTTACTGGAAAGACAATGATTGAGGTCATCCAGATAAACCTCCACCGGAGCGAAACGGCATCCATTGCTCTGATGGACATAATAAATAAAGGTAGGGTTCATGTTGCTTTGGTCCAGGAACCGAGGACTACTAGTAACAAAGTTACTGGATTAAACCATATGAACTACAATCTTTTCTACGCTAACACAGGTACTCGTCCAAGGACTTGTATTCTGTGCCATAAAAACTTATGCTATCTATTCTCTCCAGAGTTGTCAACATCGGACGCAACTGTGCTGATACAAGGTAATGGAAGTATGTACCTGGCGTCAGTATACCTGCCATTCGATGCGCCGACATTGCCACCTACGTCGGAATTACAACGTCTGGTAAGGGAATCCAAAAATACAAGTAATGTGTTACTAGATGGTTCTGATGCCAACTCACACCATATTGCTTGGGGTAGTACTGACACCAATAAAAGGGGACAAGCCCTTATAGAATTTTTGAATACTAACGATCTCCTAACTCTCAACATAGGAAACAAGGCGACCTTTGTTAACAAAATTAGGGAAGAAGTATTAGATATAACGATATGCTCGGAAAACCTCATTGATGAGATCCATGAGTGGAGGGTTTCGGATGAACACTCCTATTCGGACCACCGTTATATAAGGTTTAAAATTGCACGGCCACCGCCTAACCCAATAAGTTTCCGTAATAAGGCTAAAACCGACTGGACCAAATTCGGCAATCTACTTAAAAATCGATTGGGCCAGACTAAACACGATTATCCAAGTACAGAAGACATTGATATCAATGTGAGGAGGATTACGGAGGCTCTTGTTAAATCATTCGAAGATAGTTGCCCGCTTCGAGAAAGGAAATCTGCCTATGAGAAACCCTGGATGACAGGGCAAATTCGCTCGATTGGCAAGGATGTCCGCAGACTTTACAACAGAGCTCGACGTAAAAAGCTATCAGTATATTGGGATGACTACCACAGAAGGCTCAAAGAATACAATAAAATCATTAGAAACGTAACTCCTGGAGACTTTTCTGTGAGCAGGTAGACAGCGTTAACAGCATGTCCAAAATAAAAAAGTTCCTCTCAAAAACTCATATCCAAACCGAATGAGGTGGATCTGGTATCAACTTATCTTGTTGGAGTTTTCACTGCATGCCTAACTCATACATATACCCCAAAAAATTGGCAGGAATCAAGGGTGGTCTTCATATCTAAGCCTGGCAAGGCGAGTTATACGATCCCAAAGGCTTATCGACCTATTAGCTTAACTTCTTTCCTCTTAAAAACAATGGAGCGAATAATTGACGACATGATCAAAAGTAAGATAGCCGATGACATGCTAAAATTCAAGCAACACGCATATGTTAAAGGAAGATCAGTGGAAACAGCTATACATGAGGTAGTACACCTCATAGAACAGCCCTTCAGTGAAAAATTGTACACACTTGCCGTTTGTATAGACATTGAGGGCGCTTTCAACAACGTTCAGACCGACACACTTGGAGACAAGGTAAATCGTGGTATACCTCAGGGGGGCATTCTATCGCCTCTCCTATGGGTTACGACGATACACAGTCTCCTTAAAGCCCTCACCAATGAAGGACTTAAACCAGTCTGTTATGCAGACGACGTTATAATACTTCTAAGGGGCACACATCCAAACCAACTATGCAGAAGAGCTGAGGAGGCACTTAACATAGCATATAACTGGGCACAACCAAGGGGACTAAATGTCAATCCAGACAAAACAGAAATATGTATATTTACAAGGAAAAGGAAGATTTATCCTTTTACCGTGCGTCGTTTCCTGGATAAGAATATTGCCATATCTAAAAAGATAAAATACTTGGGAGTAATCTTGGATCAGAAACTGTACTGGAAAGATCATATTGAAGAAAGAGTTACAAAGGCCCACAGATATTGGTCGTTGTGCAGAAGAGCTATAGGTTCAAAATGGGGACTACGTCCAAATATGACACACTGGCTTTACATGAGCGTGATTAGACCAATAATCACCTACGCCTCTGTAGTGTGGTGGACATCAATGGACAAAAAGTACAACGTAATACCATTGCAAAAAGTGCAACGTATGTGCTGTCTAGGCATAAGCGGAGCAATTAGAACCGCACCAACAAGAGCGTTGGAAACTATACTGCACATCCAACCAATAGATATCCGTATAAAGTATGAGGCAGCCCTCACAGCAAGACGTCTACAAGTGATGGGTGAATGGATAAATCGAGACCACAAGTCGTACCATCAGAAGATATTACAATCACTGGTCGGTCATATTCAAACAACGGAAATCTCCGACCGCATTCCTGAAGTGCGGCTTACGGCTACCTGTGAATCGTTCGTGCCAGACAGACGCTCCTGGGAAAACGGAACACTTGATCATGCGCCAGTGGGAACCAGCTGCTACACTGATGGGTCCAGGCTAGGAGGAAGGACGGGTCTGGGACTTTTTATTGATGAACCAGAAGTCGAACTTTACTTCCGCCTCCCAGACCATAACACAGTATTTCAAGCAGAAGTTCGAGCAATCACGGAGTGTGTTAACTGGCTCAGTAATACCACCAATCCTAAATATGCCAACATATTCACAGATAGCCAAATGGCGATCAATGCAATAACATCGGAAAAGGTCAAATCCAGAACAGTGTTAGACTGTAAAAGAACGATAAATAATTACTCAGTCCATGGTCAACTGCGTATTTGCTGGGTACCGGGACACAACGGAGTGATTGGAAATGAACGAGCAAACAGCTTGGCTTTAAAGGGCAGAGAACTTCGAGTAATAAACTTGGAAAATTGGAAACCTTTCGAAGCCACGAAGGATGAGTTGAAGCCCTGGGCAGTGATGGCTCACAAAACTGTGTGGAATAGAGCAACTGCAAAGATACTGTGGGGTGACCCAAATGAGAAGAAAACCAGTAGTTTTCTGAAACTAAACAAGATCGAGATTAGTAAGATGATAAGTGTTCTAACGGGACACTCAAGCTTACAGGCACACCCAGCCAGAAAAATACCATCCTCAAAGCGTCGTGAAAGCACTCTGCACCGCCATCACACGGTGGGATAAAGCGTTGTAAAAGCGTCAAAATGATAACACCGATAAACGGTGTGACGGCGGTATTTTACAACGCTTTTGAAACGCTGTAAAAACAAAATTCATGGCGGTTTTCCGATGCACTATAGGTCGAAGCGGCACTTTTTTTGGCCAAAATTCAAATTTCACATATAGTGTTTTGTTGTTTTTGTTGTTACTATTCGATAAGAAACATATCAAAATTTAGAGAAGTGAATTTTGTTTCTGTCAAGAATAATTTACCGTTACACAATATGCTTTCAAAGTAGAAAGTTTGTGTTTTTTATTTCACACTACTTGAGCCACGTGATTTAAGATTACGAATTTAAGTGGATTTTTTTTAACTT
The DNA here is from genome assembly GCA_963930755.1 of Eudasyphora cyanicolor. Lineage (NCBI taxonomy): Eukaryota > Metazoa > Arthropoda > Insecta > Diptera > Muscidae > Eudasyphora > Eudasyphora cyanicolor. The sequence continues at coordinate 157,876,963 of OZ005735.1, read as the reverse complement.
TCGTTGAAAAATATATATATATGAATCATGGAAAACTGTGGTCCAAGTAAGTATTTACGTTTTAAGTTGGAAATTCTAAAAATTTTTTGCATATTATAATGTAATACTCATTATTTTAATCTAACCTAAGAATTCTTGAAGTTACAATAAATAGTTAAGGTTATGTAAGCTTTTAATGTGTTGTTCAAGTTTGTTCAACACAAACTGAACATAATCATATATATTAAGATGTTATGCATATTTTAGAACATATTTTGACCTGCGATTTTTTGCGTTTTTTGAATTATGTATCTTTTTGTAGATCAACTCCGTGTCAAAATAAAAGAGCTGTTCGAAATATGTATTACTAAAAAAACAAACGAAGAAAAGTGGCAAACATTTTATGATTACTTGTTAAACAAATTTTGTCCTGAACCAATTTCCGACGAATACAATATATATTTAAGAGAAAAGGTACGCAATTTTTACAACAGATTGGCAGCTGAGTGAAAAAAAACTAATAGAAAATAAGAGGTATTTCGCACTTGTGGTTCAACTTGGCTAAATGACGACATGGTTTTAAGAAATCCTGACATAGCTACGACAACTTCAGAATTTGTACGCTCGTGTATGAACTTTTCGAAAAAAGCTGAACGCGGATATAGAATAGATGCTTCAGCGCTTTCAAGAGAAAAGCAAAATGAAACCAATTTATTGGTGCGTGCTGCTGCAACTTCTGTTCGAAAACTAGGACAAAAATATCCACAAAATTAAGAAAGGTTTGCTTCCACACGCAAAGAAAAAATTCGTTTCTGCGAAACGAAATATTAGACAACTACATTTCTCGTTTACGACTACTGAAATTTCTTTTGGTCAGAACAAAACATTGCTTACGCGAAATAAGTTTCTGTCACAACAAACGAAGTTTCAGTTCCGACAAACGAGAATTGTAGTTGTCTAATATTTCGTTTCGCAGAAACGAATTTTTTCTTTGCGTGCAAGTAAAAGAAACGCCAATCTCCAGATGAGGCAGTGGCTTTTTTGTTGGAATATAATTTTACAAAAAATCAATATTGTGGAATACGTACCGAAAGACGACAAAGAAATTGTGGTATATATCCACATTATAATGAAGTATCCGCCGCAAAATCGAAATGACGAGAATTTTTAGCTACATAAATGTAAATTACCTCATATTTTATTCAAAACTGCTATAAAAACAAATTCAATTTTAAAAATTTTTTGGTTCAGCAAGGGTTAATCGTCCTGAAAGGGTTAATTTTTTTGGGTTTATTTGTTAGCATTATTCTCACTTTAAATTTTTGTTAACATTAAACAAGATCCGTTTTGACCTATAGCGCGATGGTTTGAAGGTAATAATTCCCAAAAAAAATTTATTTAGAAATCAATGAATCAAATGAAATATATTATTTTTAAGGTATTCATTTAAATGAATTCATAAGTTAAATTGTCCCTGTAACATGCCAGCTTGTTCATTCTTTAGATGTTGTAAAGGTAGGACTAGGTTTTTGCATGTCAACAAGTAAGAAAGTTTCAGTCGGGTGAACCGACTATGGTATACCCTCACTTTGTGAGTAATGTAATATTGAATATTACTCGAATTATTCTGTCAATTTGTGTGGGAGGTACCAGAAGGGGTTTATCAAATAAAGCTTTTTTTTGCTGAACATTAGATACTTTAAATTCATTGCACTGTGCCGACTTATAAGCATTTATGTGCACTGGTATAAACGTTATGAGACATTAAATTGTGGTATGATTTGGGCATTTTGTGTGGGAGGTACAAAGAGGGGCGTGGCAATAACGCCAATTTTTCACAGGGCTATAGACACTATAAAAACATTACACTGTACAAAATTTCAAGTATTTCTATACACTGGTTTTAATGTTATAAGCTGTTAACTTTTGGTGCAAAAAGGTACCTTTGTGTGGGAGGTACCAAAAGGGGCGTGACAACAACACCCATTTTTCCCTGGACTGTAGGCAATATAAAAGCATAACACTGTACAAAATTTCAAGTATTTTTATACACTGTTATTAATGTTATAAGCTGTTAACTTTTGGTGCAAAATGGTGCATTTGTGTGGGAGGTACCAAAAGGGACGTGGTGACTTTGCCCATTTTTCTCGAGTTGATAACGACTAATAAGCTAATACTATGTGTGGAATTTCAAAAGATTCGAATAAGTAGCATAGCAGTTATTAAAGAATCAATATTTCACAACATTTTAACCCTTTGTGGGGGAGGTACTAGAAGGAGTGGACCAATATGGCCCATCTTCGAACTTAGCCGGAGATAGAAAAAAATATTACCACATACCAAATTTGAGGTCAATCGGTTACTCCTTTCGAGAGTTATCGTGCGCACCAGCCAGCAGACACACAGACAGACAGACAGACAGACAGACAGACAGACAGACGGACGGACATTGCTCATTCGACTTAAAATGACCCAAAACGGATTTCCTCCGAACATACTTGGGGTCTTAGGTCACTCCTTCGACGTGTTACAGTTTTTTCCGTAGCAAATGATATATACCCTCGTCACACTAAAGTGAGGGTATAAAAATGCACTGTAAAAGCGAATCCTGAAGTCTTTTAAAGAAAAGACAAGACTTAACAAAAATAATAGTTCCTTATAGGAACTTCTAAATTTTGATAACAAAATCGTAGTTTTTGACGAAATGCCATATACTTCACATGTTTATTTAAAAAAGTCGTTTGCGTTTTTTTTCGGTATTAAGCCTAGTTTTTTTGCAGGAAAAGATGTTCCACATAAATTTCATAAAAAATCGTTTAATTTATTTTACTTAAATAATCGGAAACACACAATTCAAATGTTTTGTTGTATGTTGGTGACGTTATTTTAAAAATTTTATTAAGTTAGATTTTTTGATTTTATACATAGTACACTAAAAACCTAGCTGGTTCGACTTAGCATGTTTTGGAATGGAGGTATCGATTTAATGACTTTCTTTACAAAAAGGATTCTTTTTCTCAAATTATTTGTTCTCAAAGAATTGTAAATCCATCATGAAACAGCGCTTTAAAGACATTTTAAGCAAGCGTTGTGGAAGCGTCCCAAAACAGTGCTTTCACAACGCTTTTTTCGTGGTACCGTCATAAATTTCTGGCTGGGCATCTTCATCGCATAGGACTAGCAGAAAACGACGAGTGCAGGGCATGCAGGGAAAACATCGAAACGATAGAACATTTTCTGTGTCACTGCCCAGCTTTCACACATGCAAGATCCCGATATTTCTTGACTCATCTCAGAGGATATGACTGGAAGATACTGAGAAAATACGTGTCTAGTACCGATTTTCTGTAATCCGTAGGGTATGAAAATCATAAATAAGGAGCGCACAACAGGCCGAACCACTGGCTTAAGTGTATGTCCATGGACATGAGACGTTTTAAACGTCTCCTCTATTCAACCTAACCTAAGCTAACCTATGAATCCCCTCATTCTTCTCTGGACTCTAGGTACTATAAAAGCATTACACTGTACAAAATGTCAAGTATTTGTATGCACTGATATTAAAGTTATAAGCTGGTAACTTTTGGTACAAAATGGTCCATTTGTGTGAGAGGTACCAAATGGAGGGTGGCAATAATGCCCATTATTCACTGCCCACTGTATGGTAGGTACCATTAAACTATTACACTGTACAAAATTTCAGGTATTTGTATCAGGGCTGCGGAGTCGAGCCAAAACTACTCGACTCCGACTCCCGGAGTCGAATTTTAAAATCATTCGACTCCGACTCCGGCAGTTAAATAACATAAATTTCTGAAATTATATTTCTACTTAGACGTGAGTTCATGTTTTTGAAAATAAGATATAGCTTTGTTAAAAAATAGAAAAAATTGGTATTCAATACCAGTAATTAAATAACATTGTATTATTTATTTTTTGATGCTTTTCTTGTAAGCTGCAACTAATATGACAATTCTTTCAAGATGAAATCATGATAAAATGTTCATCAAAAATGCCTCTGTTTTTATATACCGCAATTTTTAGAAATTATTTTCGCTTCAAGCAACCAGTTCAGTAGTTAGTTATTATACCCTACACCACACTATGTTACAGGGGCTTTTAAATTCGTTTTTTTTTGGCAGATTTGTAAAAATACTGCAGCTAAACCCACCTTAAAATATACCGTTCTACTCAGAATCACTAGCTGTCCGTCTGTCCATCTTAAGTTGTTCGTTAAGTACAGGTCGAAATTTGGCAATAAGGACTCTTTCACACCAGGGATTAAACCTATTGGAATTGGTCAAAATCGGTTTAGATCGAAATTGGCCCCATATATACACAAATGTTTCTATAGAAAATTCTGTTTAAATTCAGATTTATAAAGTAATTATCCCATATTTATATTTACAATATCTGAGATTATTCTGCTCTATCAAGGTGTTGTCCGGTATCATATAGTTGGCTTCGCCCGACCTTTCCTTAATTGTTTTGTACTCGCTTAATAATGTCGAATAGTCTTGCAAAAATACTTATTTTGTTAGCTAAATATAATCAGAGCTTTCCTAAAACTGTTTTACATAAAAAACTCGATAGTTTGGTTAATTTTATAGATATTTGTGGCATGCAAAAAAAGTTAAAAAGCTTCGAATATTTTATCCTTCTTTTGTATCAAAATTGTTTTCCTAAACATCTTTGAGTGCAAATGTTCTATCACATAAATCCATCTCGGAGTCGACCATAATTTTTCGACTTCGGACTCCGACTCCGGGCAATTTTCCCAGACTCCGACTCCAAGACTCCGACTCCACAGCCCTGATTTGTATGCACTGGTAATAAAGTTATATTCTATTAACTTTTGGTTCAAAATTGTCCTTTTGTGTGGGAGATACCAAAACGGGCGTGGCAACTTGGCCAATTTTTGTCGAAGTAATAGTGACTAATCAACTAATACTATGTGTAGGATTTGAGATTATTCCAATTAATTGTAAAGATGTTATTAAATAATCAATATTTCACTAAATGTTAACCCTTTGTGAGGGAGGTACTAGAAGGAGTGGACCAATATGGCCCATATTCGAACTTAGCCGGAGATAGAAGAAAATATTATCAAATACCAAATTTGAAGTCAATCGGTTACTCCTTTCGAGTGTTATCGTGCGCACCAACCAGCAGACAGACAGACATACATTGCTCATTCGACTTAAAATGACCCAAAACGGATATCCGCCGAACATACTTAGGGTCTTAGGTCACTCCTTCGATGTGTTACATTTTTGGCTCGTAGCAAATGATATATACCCTCCGTTCTAAGGTGAGGGGATAAAAATAATAGTGTTGAAATTTGTGGCTATTATGTCGTCATGAAGTAACATTAAAACCCAAACTGACAAATTCCATACCAATCGGTGGAAATTTCTGCTTTCTATAGCGTCAAGTTGGGCGCCTCTTTTGCGTGGCGCGTTTTTTTTTGAAAAGGTAAGCACAATTAAACACACCTCCGCATGGGGGCTATGACAAATCTTAAATTGATATCTAGTCTAAATTAAGCACAAACGTTGAAATTTGAAAGTACTCTACAAGATTTTAAATAGGGATGGGCCATTTGAACATTCTTTGGCATTTTTTTTTTGAAGATTATGTCTATCAAATGTTGGCCGCGGCTACGTATCAGATGGTCCATCCGTTGAGTCCAATTTTCGATGACTCGTTCGAGCATTTCGACTGGTAACTGGCGAATGACACGCGTGATGTTTTGCTCCAAGCCCTGAATCGAAGCGGGTTTGTCCGCATAAACTTTAGACTTTACATATCCCCACAGGAAAAAGTCTAACGGTGTGATATCGCACAATCTTGGTGGCCAATCGACCAGTCCAAAACGTGAAATTATCTGCTCACCGAAGTGTTCTCTCAATAAATCCATTGATTGATGCGATATGTGGGAAGTGGCGCCGTCTTGTTGAAACCAAATGTCGCCGAGACGACGAGCTTCAATTTCAGGCATCAAATAGTCGGTTATCATGGCACGATAACGGTCGCTATTGACGGTTACGATCTCACGTTGAAGAAATATGGACCGATGATTCCACCGGCCCACAAACCACACCAAACCGTTGTTTTTTCTGGATTGTTTTCGTTCCAAATGCAGCAATTTTGCGTGTTCACATACCCATTGAGACAGAAATGGGCCTCATCGCTGAACAAAATTTGGCCCGAAAACGTCGGATCTTCTTGGAACTTTTCAAGAGCCCATAGAGTGAAGCGATGTCGCTTGGGAAGGTCTGGCAGCTTCAGTTCTTGCACAAGTTGTATTTTGTATGCTTTCAATTGAAGGTCTCGACGTAAAATGCGCCATGTCGTTCCATACGTCAGTCCGAGTTGCTGCGAACGGCGCCGAATCGACTCTCCACCGTCTTCGTGTACACTCTCAGCTACGGCCGCTACATTTTCTTGACTGCGTGCTATAATGAACCAGCATTCATTAATCCAATAATGAATGCTGGTTCTCAAGATGAGTGATGGTGTTGCGAATAGTACGCTTAGTAGGCCGATTATGTTGACCATAAGTTGAGCGAAGTGCACGAAACACATTCCTCACAGAACGTGAATTTTCGTAATAAAGTTGAACGATTTGTAAACGTTGTTCAGGCGTACGTCTTTCCATGATGAAATGCCAAACAATACTAAACAAAAATAACAAGACAGCATGACACGACTCACACGTGATCTGTCAATTCCCGAAAATGGCGACCACGGCATTGTCCACGGTAACGAATACGTAATGTGCTCCAGAATAGATCGATTTTATAAAACTCATACGTATAATACGAAAATATGCAAAAAAAAATGCGGCTAGCCAACATTAAACTTCCATTTCCAAAAAGTACCAATACTTTGTTTATTTTCTTCACTTATTTTTTAATATTATACTCAATTCTCAGCTCCTTAATATTGCATGAGAGAGCTCTATAAAAATTGCATGGCAATTATCTTTGTATACTGCAATATAAATTTGTTGTGCCTAAATTTGTTAAGACTTTGGTTCAGCTTCTTATACGTCTTTGCAAATACCTTAATTATATTTTCTTACCTATAATAATCATACAATCCATCCAATTCTGATCTCGACAACTTCGAGTAGAATTGCTGCAACAAATCGAGAGTATTTTTCCCTTTTCCGGGATTTTGCCATTCGGGCGCTATTATTTGTTTTAGACCAGTCTTTTCGATCAGATACAATTGATCCTCCTCTAGGGTTTCAAATTTCAAAATCACATCGAAATTTATCAGACATGGCGTACAAAATCTGGTATACGAAACAAAATGCATATCCAAATAGTTGTCATGTTTTATTTGATCCAAAAGCCAACGTACGAATTCCTGAAATGTGGGATATTTGGGGGGCTTCAGTTGTTGGCTCTGTAAAAAACGAGAAAAAAAAACAATAATTATATTACATATAAATACAAAAGTGTGTGTATTCTATACAAACAAACCTTTTTGCGATAAGTGCGCACAATTTTGCGGCCGAACTTATCGTGCAGCGAATGGGGTATCGCGTACACGAATTTATCGCGATAAGCACTCAATAGCCTCTCGAATGGATGGCGAGCTATTAAGAATGTCACTGAATTGTTTTGAGCTTCGTGCAGCTGTTGTTGCAATAAAAAAAACAATTGAGGAGGCGAAAAAAAGGATAATAAGAAAGGACAATGAAGCGATAAATGTTAATTACACTATATATACGATAAATACGAATGTATGTACAATAAAGGATGTTAAAGTACTATTATGAAATAAATATTAATAGATGTAGTCATTTAATTAAATATATTATATGCAAGCTAATGGCAGTTGCCTTGCAGATGGCCATTTTTGAATATCATTCACTTCAAATAACATAAATTTGCTTTATAAACACCCCATGTCATCGTTAATATGTTTTATTCTAAACCGAGCATTTATGTTCAAATTTTTATCAGCCTTTGAATCTAGTAAAAAAAACAATTGCAGGCTGATGAATTCTTTTGGAAGACTTTTGAATGTCATTGGTAACCCCATGTTGACCACTTTTAATATGTTCTTTATTTAGGAAAGTGGTCAACTTTCCTATTACAGAGGGACCCCACAAGGAGGAGTACTGTCTCCACTAATTGGCAACCTAGCGGTGAATGAAATCCTGCTAGATCTAGAACGTTGTGGCTGCAAGGTCGTGGTATATGCGGACGACGTGGCAATCGCAGTGAGTGGCAAATTCGAAAACGTCCTCCGAGACATTCTATAGGTGGCTCTGAACAAATTGGTTAGATGGGCCAGAAGCAGCGGTTTGGGCGTAAACTCAAACAAGACAGAATTGGTTCTCTTTACTAGGATGAATAATGTCCCACATGTGGACCCTCCACCCCGGATAAATGGAGCAGATCTAGTCTTTTCTGAAAGTGCAAAATTTTTAGGAATAATTCTAGATAGAAAACTGTTATTTAGACTTAACATATTGGAACGTGTAAGGAATGCCAACGTCGCCTTTTATTCCTACAAAAAGGCTGTAGGGTCGCGGTGGGGCCTCTCTCCTAAAATCGTCCACTGGATATATATAGCAGAAGTTCGTCCTATACTGTTATACGGCATTGTGGTATGGTGGACGGCAACTGACAAACTAACCATCACCATAAGCGGAGCCTTAAGGACTACAGCGACCGAGTCTCTACAAGCCCTACTCCATATACTGCCGATTAATATTGTGGCGAGAGAAGTTGCAACCAAAGCGGCAATAAGATGAAACTGCCTATCAATGTGGAGGTAAAGATCTACGGTCACTTGAGGATATCAAAGTGTAATGCTATGGTAACCGACCGAGTGGTCTATATACCAACTGTGTACACCTTTGAGAGAAATTATGTATATCACTATGATTCCCGCCAGAGATGAATGGGTTGGAAGAATACCAGGTAATAGAAACCATCTCCACATCTACACGGATGGTTCGAAGCTTGATGAAAAGGTGGGCTTCGGAGTACACTGTCACAGACTACCAGATACCTGCAGTGTCTATAAAGCCGAAATAATGGCAATATGGGAAGTAGCCAAGTGGCTGAGTCGCAACATACTGGCGTTGTCATTAAAATTCACAAACAGCCCTCGACTGCCGCAGATCTCTTAACGAGATGGCTGACCAGTTTAAGGTACACCTCATATGGGCGCCTGGGCATAGGGATATCCCGGGGAACTGCAAAGCCGATAAACTTGCTAGGAAAGGGACGACATTACAAATTCTCTAAGAATTTGCATATATTGGTGCGCCACTATCCACGTGCAAGCTTTGGCTTAGGCATTAGGCAGTCCAACGAATGATGGACAGAAATCGGCACCTGCAGGGTACCTAGACAAATCTGGCCAAGATCAAAATATCTCCTCGCACTAGAGAGGCAAAGATTGTCTACGTTAGTATCAGTTCTGACGGGACACTGCTTGATCGGCGAACACGCCAAAAGATTGGGTATTGACTCTCATGACATCTGCAGAAGCTGTGGAGATGAGGACGACTGCCCCGCTCTGGGGTCGGCCTTTTTAGGCAGCCTAACAGATCTTTCCAGTACCGATATTCGTACTATCGATAAATTTGTATACCAAACAGGTTGGTTTCGATGAGGGGCATTTCAGCCCGTGGTAACACTAGGGACCTGAACTGGTCTATGTGAGCTTGTATAAAAAAAGGCTGCCACCCTAACCAAACTAACCTATTTACATCGTACGCCGAAGCCAAACTTATCATCAAGCTTCGAACAATCTACGTAGAAGTGGAAATGGTTTCTGTTTCCTGGTATTCTGCCAACCTATTCCTCTCTGGCCGGTATCTTAGTGGTGAAGTTCGGTCGGCCTTTCTTGGCATCCTATCAGATCTTTCCAGTACCGATGTTCGTACTATCGATAAATTTGTATATCAAACAGGTTGGTTTCGATGAGGGGCATTTCAGCCCGTGGTAACACTAGGGACCTAAACTGGTCTATGTGAGCTTGTATAAAAAAATGCTGCCACCCTTACCAAAATAACCTATTAACAGCGTTCGCCGAAGCCAAACTTATCATCAATCTTCGAACCATGTGCGTAGAAGTGGAAATGGTTTCTGTTTCCTGGTATTCTGCCAACCTATTCCTCTCTGGCCGGTATCTTAGTGGTGAAGATCCTCTCGAAGGTATGTAGTCCACTCAGTTGGTTACCATTGCGATACCGAGTGATATCCTCATTTTGCCGTAGTTCTTGTTGATAGATAGTTCACTCGTAATGCCGCTCTGGTGATGGATCGCTTATCAGTTGCAGTCCACCACATCACAATGCCGTACGGTAGTATTGGGCGAGTCGTGAGGACTTCCTGTCAAAACAAATTTCGAAGCTACAGCAAGATTTTTTGACAAATGTGGCGTATACTTTCTAGGATAGGGTATCCTATTTGTCCGTTTTATCTACTAAAATTAAAAATTTCGAAAACCCATTTTCATACTTATCTCTGGTATTGGGTATCATATTTGGTGTACGGTATCACTTTTTCCCTCTTATGATCATCAGCCTGTTTCTGTAACTCAAAATTTTGCTTTCGTTCGCCTGCCAGACGACAAACAGCTGATTTGGCTTTCACGAACTACCATTACAACGACAAGTCGCACGAAAATAAACTCGTACGAAAACGTAATCATTTCAGCGTAAATTTTGGTTTCTCTATCTCTCTTTGCTGTCATCTGGGCGAACACAAATGTCAGATCGTGTCACTTTATTTTAGGAACAATTACAAAAATACGTTTTTAAAAGCAAAAAATAAGTAGATATTAATATTATTATGGTAAAAACAATTAAATAATAATAAAATTGTATACATATGTTAACATATTTAAGCATAAAGAAGTCAACATTGGCAGCTCGCTAAGGTGGAAAAAATTAATCAGTGCGCAATGAGAGAGAGAGAGAAAGATATGAGAGTGGTGGATCAGCTCAGCTGACCCACCCAGGGTTGATTTTTGGCCACCGCTAGTGTAAAGGATACAGAGGTGTATTTTCTAAAGTCGACCATGGAAAAATGTGTGCTTTTTTGACCGGAAGTTGTGAAATTATTGATCTGGCAATTACATTTTCCTCCAATTGTCATTGGCGTAAGGCCAGGCGAACGAACGAACGAAACATAGAGAAACCAAATTCCTGACGAAAGTGAGTGACTGGTTTTCGTTCGCAGAGACTTTTGACCAAAAAGAAACATTTTAAATCAATCCGACCAAATTTGGTCGGAAATGACCAAAACGGCAACTATGACCAAGACTTTCTCTCTCTCTCTCTCTCTCATTGTGCACAGATGATTTGTTTTTCATCTTGGCGAGCTGCCAATGTTGACTTTTTTATGCTTAAATATGTATACATATGTACAAATTTGATTATTATTTAATTGGTTTACCTTAATTATATTAATATGTCCTTTTTTTCTGTCAATACGGTTTTTTTGTCATTTTTCTTATCAGTCGACAAATAAAACAAAGTGACTCGATCTGACATTTGTGTTCGCCCAGATGACAACAAAGAGTTTTCGTACGAGTTCATTATCGTGCGACTTGTCGTTGTGATGGTAGTGAAATCCAAATCAGCTGTTTGTCGTCTGGCAGGCGAATGAAAGCAAAATTTTTAGTTACAGAAACAGGCTGTAAGCGAATCGGTATATACTTGTGGCAATCGGAGAATATATTTATTCCAATCTTTTGCCAGAACGTTGTAGCTTAGCCATTCTTCTACCTTCCTAATTGTAAAAATTTTACGGCCTGTTTCTGTATTTCTAACGAGAGTCTCTGCAAACGAAAACCAGTCACTCACTTTTGTCAGGAATTTGGTTCCTCTACGGTTTGTTCGTTCGTTCGCCTGGACTTACGTCAATGACGTTAGCAATTTACCAATTGGAAAATAATGTAATTGCCAGATCAATAATTTCACAACTTCCGGTTTAAAAAAGCACACATTTTGGTATGGTCGACCTTAGTAAATACACCTCTGTACTCTTTACACTAGCGGCGGCAAAAAAATCAACCCTGGAGGTGTCAGCTGAGCTGAATCAAGACTCTCTTTTGTTTCTCTCTCTCACGTCTCTCTCATTGTGCACTGATGATTTTTTTCCATCTTAGCGAGATGCCAATGTTGACTTATTTATGCTTAAATATGGATACATAAGTATACATTTTTATTATTATTTAATTTTTTTACCATAATTATATTAATATCTACTTATTTTTGCTCTTAATAACGTTTGTTTTGTCATTGTTGCTACCAGTCGACAAAAAAAATAATGTGACTCAATCTGACATTTGCGTTCGCCCAGATGTCAGCAAAGAGAGATAGAGAAACCAAAATGTACACTGAAATGATTACGTTTTCGTACGAGTTCATTATCCTGCGACTTGTCGTTGTGATGGTAGTTAGTGAAACCCAAAGCAGCTGTTTGTCGTCTTCCAGGCGAATGAAAGCAAATTTTTAAGTTACAGAAACAGGCTATTAATCTTGTAAACACATCAGGGATCAGGCAATGAATGGCTTAAAGCTTGTAAATGACCATAATTTCTTGTATTCGATTACAATTTCCCTGGCATTGCCCGACGGCTTTACTTCTAGAGTAGATCCTGCTGATGGCACAGTCATGGAATTAACAGGGAAATGTGTATCCAGGGGCAACACCACTTAAACACCACTACCTTAATGTGCGTGGTGGCTAGATGATATATTAGCCTAGAGACTTTGCCTTCCTGTACATATTTTGAACCTTCTTGACTGTGTCACAAAATCTATATTTTACGAAATCTTCTATTGCGTACTTGCTACAAACTACATAATTCCTTTTTAAGAATATATAAACGATTCGTTAATACACTACTTACCTCATCTAATGTCACTCGAGGATAACGCTCCCGTGCTAAATGTAAAAATATTTCTTTGGTTTTGCGCAAAAAATCTGGCGAATAACCCGCCAAAACATTAAAATTATACATCCATGATGAAGAGGCAGCTTTAAAAACATTGCACCTTAAATGGAGAAAAAAAGCGATATGAATTTATTTCCCCATGAGAATATGTATGAGAAATTGTATTAATTGCAAACTGTGTTGTATTCTGAGAATATTTACCATATTATATGATGTTTCTTATTGACTAGAAACTCCCATGGATTTGGCTTGTGCCATGAATCATTGCCTAAAATAAATTTCAATTTGGAAAAATGCAAAAAAATACGAATTAATGTCGACCCATTTATATACACTTGGAAAAAAATCAATATAATATTAGGACATAATTGAATCAAGACACATTTTTAGAGCAGTCGGTTAGTGTTATACATGTAGTAATAATAGATATAGAATTTTGAATTTGTTGGGCAGTTATCAGCAGTGGTTGGCCATTAAACTTAAAAAAGAACCAGAATAATTTTATATTCTTTTTATAAAGTGTTGATGAAACAATAAAATCATTTGCAGACAAAATAAATATGGTGTCTGACAAAGTGGATGTACTCAGTGCCACAGTACAAAATTTGGAAACAAAACAAGGTGAAGTGAACTGCAAGAACTAAATAACAAAAATAAACAACAACTGTCTCATCAGGAGAATATAAATGTTTCCACGAATCATAGAATTTGCGACATACCGCAGTATCAAAACAAAAATCTATATAATCTGTTCAAACATCTGGATGCGGCAATAAACACAACATCTCCAAAAGTAAAACACATTCAACGAATAAAAAATAATAAGCCACACAGCTGACGGTATTATTTTGGTTAAATTATAGAGAAATATCATATTGAAATCTATCGGCGAATTCAAGCGCGTAAATAAAACACAACTGTCTCTTCGTATCTTTGGTTTTGATTCTGACATTCCAGTTCTTGTAAACGAAGATCTCACCAGCAACAACTACAAATTATTACAAGGTGCAATACAGCTTAAAAGAAGAAAAGTTCTATCAGCTGTTTTCTCCTGCGCGGAATTGTACATGTGAAACTCTCAGCTGCAGACACACCGCCATACGCATTAACAGCCTGTTCAGCTAAATGTACCAAAACGCAGACGTGCGATAGCTACCCAAGCAATAATTTTCTTCTTATTATTCTCACCCAAACGATCATGTTTTTAATTTGGTTCATTGTCACTTGTCGTTTGGGTAAGAAAGCTCTTTTCTTCATCGTCTTCCTGTCAAAGACCAATATTACCTTCATGTTGTTATTGACATTTCTTAAAGCTTTTTCCACACGAAAATATCAGAATTGTTTGTTTGATAGATCATTTATGTATATATAGGGGCTATATCTAAATCGGAAACCTTCTGCACCCATTTTAGTAAGTCCTTGAGTTAAAAAGGAAGTTCTTGATAAATTTCCTAGTGATCTGAGCATAATTGTGACCTGTACTCGGTAACAAGGATACATTTATAAACAGACGGACGGACAAAACCAAACCAATTCAGAAAGATATTCTAGGTCGATAGGTATAATAAACAATTGTTTGGGTCACCTAATTTAAGGTATTACGAAAAAATGCAAAAAGCAACAGTGTGGTTGTAAGATTTCAAAACATTTTATACAAACTAATAAAAAGAATTTTTTTAAATTTTGGTGGATACTTCAACAAAAGATACATGTGTATGTTGTTTGGTTAATTTATCCATTTTTTATTAATTTATCCAACAATTTTCACTTTATCATTTAAAAGGGCGGTAAACATAACCGACACGAATGAATTTTACTGATCGTCTAATTTGACATTTCATTTCGTTCGTTGTTGTCTTATAAGAACCAAAATGTTGGCGATAATTGAAAGCTCATACCATTGAAACGTCATACCATTCATACCAGATTTTCAACGTGGACTTCAGTAACTACTTAAAGGTCAAAACCTGAGATTTATACACAAAATTATAAACACAAATGAACCTGACTATCTTATACAAAGGATAAAATTTGCACGTGTAAATCGTGGCAAAAAATTATTCAAGCAAGATTTAATACTTCAAGATCAGAGAGACAATTTGTCATACCCACTGTTCGTTTTTGGAACATCCTTCCCTCACATATTTAAATAATAAGCAACATCCTGCGTCTTAAAAATGAGTTACACAATTTTTTCAAATAGAATGTAAAATTATAAATCAATTACAATTGTAAAACATTCTCTCTCAAATACTAAGATTATATTTATAAAGTTTGTTATTTAGTAATCAGACCTATTCTAACTTACGCATCAGTAGTGTGGTGGACATCAATGAAAAAGAAGTGCAACATAATAATATTACAAAAGATCCAGCAAATGTGTTGTCTCGGCGCAAGCGGGGCAATGAGGACCACATCCAGTAGGGCATTGGAGACGATCTTAAATATCCAACCAATAGAAATACAGATTAGATATGAAGCAGCCCTCACGGCGACGAGACTCAAAGTGATGGGCGAATGGATCGAAAGCGATCACAAGTTATATCATCAAAAGATAGCTGAGGTAGTGACGGTGGATTTAACTGACATAGCATCAGTATCCGACAGAATGCCTGAACAATCAATAGTTTCTGAGTGTGAGACCATGATAACAGACGGACAATCTTAGATTGATGGAACCGTAGTGCAGACAACATCTGGAACTTGCTGTTATACAGATGGATCGAAACTAGGAGAGAGAACGATGCTGGGACTTTATATCGAGGAACCGGAAACCGAACTCTTATTCCGTGTGCCAGACCATAGCACAGTCCTGCAAGCGGAAGTCCGAGCAATTTCAGAATGTGTGAGCTTGTTTGGCGCTAACACAAGACCAAGAAATGTGAATATCTTCACATATAGCCAAATGGCTATCAGGGCAATAACGTCTAGAACGGTGAAGTCGAGGACAGTTTTAGATTGTAAAATGGCGATTAACGCCTACTCCGACCACGGCACTATATACATCATATGGGTGCCTGGTCATTGCGGAGTAAGGGGTAACGAGAAAGCAAATGCCTTAGCATCTAGAGCCAGGGACTTGCAAACAACAACCCTAGAGAACGCAAAACCCTTCGGAGTTACGCGTTCTGAACTAAAAATATGGGCAAAGAACGCCCATATCGCGCTATGGAATAGTGAAAACGCTGGGAAAACAACGAAAGTCTTGTGGGGTGACCCAAACGAGGACAAGGCCAAGACCTTGCTGGGATTGAGCAAGGTAGAGACCAGTAAGATCATTGGTGCCCTTACATGACACAAAATCAAATGTTATACTATTGCAAATTTCATACAAAGATATCTGCGTTCCATGTTCCGATTTAATCGTTTTAGTTGTTATAGTAGAAAACATGAAACGAAATTTAAACCTTAAGAATAGTTGATTTCGCATCTAGTTGAAGATTAGTATATGTAAATTATTTCATAGATATTTAGCTTCTATGTGACTTTTGGAAGATTGAAGATAGTTTTGGTCACTATAGCACTGATACATTAAAACGCCCAGCTCAGTCGTATTTCAGCCACACATGTAAATATATATGTGTAAACTTTCAGATTAACATTTTTATATGGGCTCTGTCAAGGGTCACCAAACGGGTCATGTCGGACGACGCATTTCCTTAAAGATCGGTACATACACATATATACGTAGGTTCATAGCTCCTTGTGGGAGTTTTAATGTATTGGAAGAATGGAAAACGCTTAAAGAATTTTGAAATTCAGTAAAATAATGAAAATGGTTTTGATCACTGCTAAACTGACCACAATCGTAGAATTCAAAATTGTATTTCCCGTGTATAGCACTTCATATTATTTTATCGTTGTATTATTTAGGACGCTTCTGAAGTACAAACATATTATTAAAACATTTTGATAGCGGGAGAAACGACTTTCTGAATAGTCCGTAGGGTATACAGCATCCGAGTCTATACATAAGCAAAATTTATAGCTTCCTATCTCTTATAGGTGCCGCAACAGTCAAGCGGTCAAAAGTCTCTTGGTGCAAAATCGCATCTGTTGGCGATCAGTATACACACATACATTAGTAGGACCATAGCTCTTAAAGGACTTTTAGATTGAAATCCTATGGTCACTAATAAACTGACCACAGTCTGAGAATTGACCGAATTGAATATATTAGATGTGTTACAGAAAGTGGTGAGCGATATATTTTGGAAAGGATTTAAAAATTTTAAAACGCCGTTTTATGTCCGGTTTGACTTCAGACTGGACATCGAAATATTGTTTTTGCATCTCCATTGATATCAGTGTGCACATATACATTTGTATATCCTTAGATCTTAAGGAACTTTTAAAATCAGTGAAATAATGAACATTGTTCTGGTCACTGCTACATTGACCACATTCAGAGAACTAAAATTTATTTTTCGCGCATATATTTGCCGTTAATAGTACTTCATATATATGCAAAGTTTTAATTTTGTATTTTATAAGAGGCTTCTGAAAGAACAAAAACAAAACTCAAGCTTTTGATAGCGCTAGAACTGACCACAGGTCGACAAATGATTAAGTGAGTAGGACGTGGTTTATACAACACGTTTGTCTATGTGTATACAAAATGTCAGCTCTCTAGCTCTAACAGGAGCCTCAGCGGTCAAGTTGTGGAAAATCACTCAAAAATCAAAGTAGCCTATGGCACTTCCCAGGCATTGGTCTATCTGTCCACCAAGTTTGAAGAAAATAGGTTCAGTAGTTTAGGCGTGATGCTGGAACAAACAAACGATTTGTCACGCCCACATTTGCCCATCCCACTTTTTGCAAACATTTTTTTCCAAAACCTTCGCAGACCAAATAGCTTTAAAAAAAAACAATTTTAAAATCGGCCAGTGGTTTAAGCGTCTATAAAACATATACATACATACAAACATTTTTCCATTTTTATATATATAGATATAACCCGCTGAACGTGTCATTTCAATGGTGGGAACATTAGAATGTACCGAATACAGTTTTTCGGATTTGACCATATGTATTAAAACGTATTCTACTAAAATGCGTAGGTTTATATTTCCTGCATTTATTTCTTTTTATGAAAAATTTCAAGGAAAAACAACACTAAAAAACCGTTTTTACCAAAAAAATGTCCAAGAAAATATTTGAATTGGCCAACTCCGCATTACCCTTTGCAAGTGAAGTGGGTAGTGCACAAGGCCTAGCTACATTACTAGTAATACTGGGGACATAGGAATCGAGTGTTTTGTGTGCGTACCCGCCGCGATGGCCTTACCGCACTGTGCTCTTAACACAGGGTGAATACAATGCGTCTACCAACGCCCCCACACACAAGTGTATGAGTACCAATTCGACTTCATGTTTTTGGCATGTCGTCCCCTTTGGTTAAGGGCGGAGTCTACCTAAAACTCCTTTCATTCTATGGGTCATGGCACCCGGTTGAAAATGCAACTCCACATCGAGCTTGCGTTCTCCCCGCGATTTGGGTCTAAACCACAGCCACCACGAAATGCTCCCCAAGGGGCCACACCAACAGCCAGGCTGAAGTCGGACTTCGTAGCCGAAGCTACTACCAGCTGTAATGATGCGCTACTTTGAGCTAGGGATGTGGGTAGATGGTACTTCACTAGTGATACGGGGACAATTGCCACGAAAAAATCTGCAGGACGTATACGAGGGTTGCTATATATATTTCTGGCCTAATGATGAAAATGCGAATATTTATCATCAAAAATGGTTTTATTGTTTTTCAAAGTATTCTCCACCATGATTTATACACAGTTGCATGCGCTCAAAACAATTGTCGAAGCACTTTTTCCACTCCGATTGAGACACCTCCAAAACATGGTTTTTGAACGCTTCAACAGCATCTTCTGGCGACGAAAATCGTTGACCACGCATTTTTTTCTTGATGTGCGGGAATAAAAAGATGCCATTGCGTGCCACGTCAGGGCTGTACGGCGGATGACCCATCAATTCGACGTTTTGGCCGTTCAAAAAGGCGCTGGTTTGAGCCGATGTGTGAGAGCTTGCATTGTCATGGTGCACAATTATTCGTCTTCTCTTGTTCGTTTTTCGAATTTCTCCGAAGACTTCAGGCAAACAAATTGTGGTGTACCACTCAGAATTGACCGTCCTACGTTGCTCAAGCGGAACAGTCGCCACATGACCAGTTTTGTCGAAGAAACAGGCGACAATTTGCTTCGAAGTGCTTCTTTCATGAACAACTTTTATTGGATTTGGCTCGTCTTCGAAGACCCACACGGTCGATTGCTGTTTTGTTTCGGGCTCATCCGCATAGATCCAAGATTCGTCACCTGTGACGATCTTATAAACGTCTTTTGAAGCACTGCGATATTTTTTCACAATTTCTTTGCACCAATCGACACGAGCGATTGTCGAATTGTGCGGGATCCAACGAGAACAAACCTTTTTTACGGCCTGGTGTTCATGCAATATCGAATGTATGCTGGTGGAAGAAATGCCCAAGGATGCCTCTATCTCACGGTATGTCACATGACGATCTTGCATTATCAGTTCACGCACGGCATCAATGTTCTCTGGCACAACGGCCGTTTTTGGACGACCTTCGTCTTTGAGCGAGCGTCGGCCACGACTGAATTCATTAAACCAGTTTTTCACAGTGCTATAGGATGGTGCTTCATCGCCATACAAAGATTTAAGTTCATCGATGCACTCTTGTCGTGATAATCCACGTCGAAAGTTGTGAAAAATGATCGCACGAAAATGTTCACGAGTTAATTCCATTTTTTTGCCAAATTGATTTTTTCAAGTCACTGTAAACAACACAAATGATGGTCGTACGTCAAAACGTTCTGAGTACGTTTATGCTAAAAATGTCAAACTTTCCAATGGAAATGTCAGATGGCGCCAGGCATCACTTAGTGTTGCCTAGGCCAGAAATATATATAGCAACCATCGTATTATTCTTAGGTCACTCCTCCATGTGTTAAATTCTTTTCGTAGCAATTGATATATACCTTTTTCCTATAAAATGAGGCATAAAGAACAAATTAAAATTAAATTAACTGACTAAAAAACAATTAAAAAATCATAAACAATTTATTAAAACTTTTTAATTATTGTTTTTTCTATTTTCGGTGGCCATAACAAACAAAAACCAGTAAGGAAAGGCGGAAAGTCGGGCGGGCCGACTATATAATACCCTACACCTCCCTAACAATGTGATAAGGGTCATTGCCATAATAATTTGGAATAATTGGTTAATGGGTAGGAACATATTATCTAATTCTAAACCGATAATCGCTAAATTTAGCAATATTCGTTCCTAAATTGAGAAACATCTTTCTTGAAAATTTAAATGATCGGAAGTAAAGTACAACTTATATAGCGCTTTGATACCAAATCAGGAGGAACATAGTATATATGGAGGTTATATTTAAATCTGAACATATATATGGAGGTTATATTTAAATCTGAACCGATTTCCCTGAATACTCATTCATGTAAACAGACCTCTTTCTGCCGAATTTCGTTCTGATCGGATATAAAATACAGTCACTGATCGGATATAAAATAACATTTTTACAGGACTTACATGTCAAATCGGGGTTACTTATATATGGGGGCTATATCTAAATCTGAACCGATTTATTCCAAATTTAAAAGTGTTCATTCATATAATAGGAAACCTTTTTCTGCCGAATTTCATACTGATCGGATATAAAATGCAGTTTTTTCAGCGCTTACATATCAAATCGGGGGTAACATATCGTCGGCTTAATGTTATTTTGGTCCATACGCCATTTTTGTGTTTTTTGAGTTAGGAGTTGATAATATGGGTTCCAAGCATGCTCTTTCAGAATCTGCAATCATTTTTTTCCTATCTCGCCTAGTTTTCGAGATATTGGTAGGGTAAATTTGTTTTACTCTGAATAACGGGAAATAATTTCGATATTTTGTTTCTATGTCTCAATTTTTCTATCGCCCTATATTTTTCACCCAGTATTTTATTTCTTTCGATCACAATATGTAAATTAGTGTCCTTCCATACCGACCCTTTTTGTGGTCCATGTAATACAAATACGAAAAAATATTAAAATAAAAGTGGATATGGACCAAAATGCCAAGTACAAAAATTGTTATAACTTGCTTATTTTTGGATGTAATGGCATAGAAATTCATGAGAATCATACAAACACTGTTGGGAACCCTATGAAATAAAAAGTGTGTAACTCTTCAGTCCCGTTTTTACTCAAACAATAAATTGCGTTTTTCTCCGATCATACAAAATGGCGTATGGAACAAAATAGCATTGAGCCGACGATATATATGGGGGCTATATCTAAATCTGAACTGATTTTCTCCAAATTTTGGCAGTATTCCTTCACGTAATAAGAGACCTCTTTCTGCCGAATTTCATACTAATCGGATATAAAATAAAGTTTTTACAGCGCTTACATGTCAAATCGGGGCTAACATATATATGGGGGCTATATCTAAATCTGAACTGATTTTCTCCAAATTTGGCAGTATTCCTTCACGTAATAAGAGACCTCTTTCTGCCGAATTTCGCACTGATCGGATATAAAATACAGTTTCTTCAGCGCTTACATGTCAAATCGGAAGTTACATATATATGGGGGCTATATCTAAATCTGAACCGATTTTCTCCGAATTTAGCAGTATTCCCTCATGTAATAAGAAACCTCTTTCTGCCGAATTTCATACTGATCGGATATAAAATAAAGTTTTTACAGCGCTTACATGTCAAATCGGGGGTAACATATATATGGGGGCTATATCTAAATCTGAACCGATTTTAACCAAATTCAATAGGGATCGTCCTTGGGCCAAACAAATTATATGTGTAAAGTTTCGTCGAGATCGGACCATAATTGCAACCTGTACTTTGATTACAAGAATACATGCACAGACGGACAGACAGACAGACGGACAGACGGACATAGCTAAATCAACTCAGAAAGTGATTCTATGTCGATCGGTATAATAAACGATGGGTCTATTTTCTCTCCTTTTGGGTGTTACAAACAAATGCACAAAGTTATAATACCCTGTACCACAGTGTGGTGTAGGGTATAACTAAATGTTTACTTCCCAACACAGCAACATATCTACGATGTCAATTAGTTGTCAAAACTTGGGATCGTTTTCTTCAAAAATATGGTGAGTCGCATATCATGCTTTAGAATTAAAACAAATTAAAAAAAGTCCTTAATGTAAAGATAGGTGCTAAAGGCGTCACTAATATTTAATTTTATGACAACATTATTTGTATGCATATTTATGGTGATTTCGATTCTGAAAAAAATGTTGCCCCGTCGATGAGAAATACTAAAAAATGTTTGCCCTTTTTATGTCGAACTGATGTAGTCCCTCAGATTAAACATCGCCCCTTTTTCAAAATTCCAAAATATGGTATAAAAGTCCAGTTTTCGGGAAAAGGGCAATGAAAATGTTGCACTTTTTTGCAGAAATAAAATCGGCATTAGTTTTACTCTGAATGGGAGGTTTAACGCACGGCGGGTTGTCACACACCGAATGACAAATATTTATTAATTTAAGTATTTCCTCATTTGTTCATAAGTAGATATTCCACCGGCCGCTTCGACCTATTTCTCTTTGCAGTATATACTCGTATTGCAGCATTCTTATTTATTAATATTTCAAATCGTATTTTTCTAGTGTAACCAGAAAGTATTTGTGTCGGCATTCGGTGGCAACAAATTTTGGCTAGTTCTTCCCTTCCGCTCTCACATGTTGTCGTAGGTACAGACATATGTACATATACTAAGCAACATTAGGTCAGATTGTTTACAAATCATTCAGTCATCATTATAACATTTTGCACATAGCAGATGCTAAATCTTGCAATTTTTGTATTTTGTAGTAAATTTTTTAATATCAGACCCATGATATAAGCATTTGAAATTTATTGTCAATTTAAATGCGGTAGATTAGGATAAATTCTGGCCTTCAAGAAAATAGGTGAAATTGTTATCAGATATTAACTATCACAGTACAACACATAAAATTTGGACTAATAAATAAGAACTTCTGCAATATTCGTTTAGTCAAGTTGGCTCAATTAATAATTTAATGGCAATACGATTTTTTGCTCACAGTGGATTTTTATCACTTTTTCTATATTTTAACACGGTTGTATCTCGTAACACCCTACGGAATATCAACGTTGTAGATATTGAAACATACCCGAAAAAAGTGCATACAGTGCCTTAAAAATCTCAAAAAATTCTTTTTATTACTATTTTTTTCCAATTTTTCACCGTTTTTGCTTAATAACTGGATAACAAATCCACAAATATGAGCTGAAAAATGTTGTACTATGTACAAGGTGGCGCAAAAGTAATCCTCCTATCAGAAAATGCTATAAATTTACAAATCTTATCAGCTTCATAATACTCTTCAAATACAATACAAATTGTAATACCAAAGGGACTGACTAATAACAGTATGCAACTAAAAACACTGTTTTCTGTCCGAGGCCTTTTTTTATAGATGGAGGCGTACGATTTTATGAAACCAAAACAAAATTTATTTATGGTAAAGTTTTTTTTTTAATTTTTTTTCTAAAATTCCAATTTTCACGGAATTTGCCTTTAGTGTTTGGACCATATTTTTTGAAGTATAAGCTCGATAAAGCCGGGATGCCATCAAAAAAAATATAGGAAATTATGTGGTCTAGAAATGCTAAAACATCACTTTCACATAGAAAAAGGAGGATAGTAACTGTCGTTGAAACAATTAGAAAAAAATCGATTTTTTTTCAAAAACATGGTTAAACCAGTAAGGAAAGGCTAAAGTCGGGCGGGGCCGACTATATAATACCCTACACCACTCTCGTAATATTGAATAACTCTGATATATAAATTTTGTAATTTATGTATAAATTGTTTACATAAATTTACTTTTGGGACATTTTATACTTAAATAATACCCTGTACCACAGTGTGGTGTAGGGTATAAAAACGATTGGATCTAAAGAGCCAAATCGGATGAAACATATATATGGGAGCTATAGCTAAATCTTAACCGATTTTCTTCAAATTCGGTAGTGTTGGTTCATGGATCAAGAAACTCTACCATTCTAAATTTCAAAATGATTGGATGTAAAATACAGCTTCTACAGGACTAAAGAGCAAAATCGGATGAAACATATATATGGGAGCTATAGCTAATTCTAAACCGATTTTCTTCAAATTCGGCAATGTTGGTTCATGGATCAAGAAACTCTACCATTCTAAATTTCAAAACGATTGGATGTAAAAGACAGCTTCTATAGAACTAAAGGGCCAAATCGGACGAAACATATATATGGGAGCTATAGCTAAATCTTAACCGATTTTCTTCAAATTCGGTAGTGTTAGTTCATGGATCAAGAAACTCTACCATTCTAAATTTCAAAATGATTGAATGTAAAATACAGCTTCTACAGGACTAAAGAGCAAAATCGGACGAAACATATATATGGGAGCTATATCTAAATCTTAACCGATTTTCTTCAAATTCGGTAGTGTTGGTTCATGGATCAAGAAACTCTACCATTCTAAATTTCAAACCGATTGGATGTAAAATACAGCTTCTATAGGACTAAAGGGCCAAATCGGACGAAAGATATATATGGGAGCTATATCTAAATCTGAACCGATTTCAACCGATAAACTGCAAAATTTCAGAACGATCGGAGTGAAATTGCGACCTGTAGTCGACGAACAACTTTACATGGACAGACGGACGGACGGACAGACATGGTTAAATCGACTCAGCTAGTGATTCTGAGTCGATCGGTATATGTACTTGAAGGTGGGTCTAGCTGTGTTATTTTCAGGTTTTACAAACCTCTGCCGTGAAACAAGCTTATAATACCCTGTACCACAGTGTGGTGTAGGGTATAAAAACCATAAAAATAGAAAAAAAAACTTGTTATTTTTTTTGAAAGCTAGCATCCTAACGAAGAAAACAATGACTATTTGGTATGAATAAATGGTCTATGGATAAATGTATAAATTATGACCCATATTGTAAAAAATAGGGAAATAAAAAAAAAAATTTTCATTTTTTATTTTGGTAATTTTGTTTGGGGGGTTACAAAAGGGGCGTGGCGATAAAGCCCATTTTTTAATATACTATGTGTACTATTAAAAAATTATACTGTACAAAATTTCAAGTGTTTGCATGCACAGGAATCGAAGTTATAAGCCGTTAACTTTTTGTGCAAAGTGGTCCATTTGTATGGCGGCAGCAAAAGGGGCGTTGCAACTTCGCCCATTTTTCTCAGGATGATAGCAACTGAGAAATTAATGTTATGTGTGGAATTGTGAAAGATTCTGAGTAGTAGTATAGAAGTTATGAGATAATGGATATTTCACTAAATTTTGACTCTTCGTGGACCAACATAGTCCATCTTTGACATTAGCCTGGGATCGAAAAAAAAATGAAAAATGGCGGAATGAAATTGGGCCCCAGGAAAATACACCCCAATATTTTTATGAATACGGGCCCCAAAAAATAACATATCAAACAACAACAATATTATTTGGGGCTTAAATTAATTTTTTGTCTGCTTTTTGTGGTTTACTTTCATTTCTTGTCCGCTTTTTGGGGCTTATTTTCATCTATTCATTTAGAAACAGGAGAGGCTAAGCATAAAAGATTTGCTCCACGTTGCCTACTTTGGATCCTGTCCATAGGAGAAAGTCTAAAACAGACCGCTCAGGAAAAGATTTATAATTAGAAAATAGGTTTGTATACGTGAATTATTGCGTACTCCCCAGATTTACGAAGAGAACATTTCTTAGTGTTTTTTTTGGGGTTTATCTTGTTGTAAGAGAAACAAAAATACTAAATAAATAAATAAAATAAAAATAAATAAAAAATTTTCATTTAATGCTGTTTTCTTGATTGGGGTGTAATTTCCTAAATCAGTTTTTGTAACGAAAATAGGCCCCAAATTTGGGGCGCACTTTCATTTTCAATTTGGGGTGAATTTTCTTGGAGTCCAACTTCCGGCCGCCAAAAAAATATTAACACATACCAAATTTGAAGTCAATCGGTTAATCCTGTCGAAAGTTTTCGTGCCCACCAACCAGACAGCGGACATTGCTAAAATCACTTAAAATGGCTAAAAAATGTCACTCCATCAATGTTAAACTTTTGGCCCGCAGCATCTGATAAGTACCCTTGTTCACAATAGTAGTGAGGGTATAAAAACTGGATTATATTGAAATTCTCTTATTTCTACCAAAATTGCTATAATTTCTACATTTATCGATAGATTTCCTTCAAATAGGCATTGTTTTTTTCGTTAGGATGCTTGCGTTTAAAATTTGTTTTACATTTTTTAATAGTTTTTATGTTTTTTTTTCGTGCCGGTTAAAAAAAAATCAAATTTTTTCTAATTATTTTAACGACAGTTCCTAAACTTCTCTTTCCACTTGAAAGTGTCAATACTAACATTTGTAGTCCTCATAATTAATGTAAAGTGTATCCCGGTTTTATCCTGTATATACTTCAGAAAAGATGGTACAAATACTAAAGGATATGGGAATTTTAAAAAAGTTAAAAAAAAATTTACCACAAATTAAATTAAAATTTTTTTTTCGTGTCTAGGACAAAATATTACATAAGAAAATTTAATGCATAGCCCTTCGACAAAATTTTGTTGTATAGATATATAAATCTAGTCTCTCCCGTTTTACCACTGTACTTTGATAGCCTTAAAAAGCCCTAAAGTTGGCCGATGGTAACATCAGATAAATCTGCTGTCTCCATAAGGGAACTGTAGCCAAGAGTAGCTGTAGATAACATTTTTTTCGAAATTTTGAAGCACATTCAGATATGTATGTTGTTTTTACACATTCTGCAGAGATTGTCGGTATCAACATTCAAATTCACTGCGTGTCTTCCTATCTGACATTTACCCGCCATGACGAACACGATCAGTGAAATATCACGTCTTGATAAAGATAGCAGATTTTTGGAGCGTTTTAAATTTAATTGCATCTACATGTTTCTGCCCATCTATTGTTAGTAGTTTCATGTGCGTTTTCCCGCAGAATAAGTTTACAAGTCACTGGAAAATGCCTACAGATTCAAGGGAATCTGAAGAATTTGTAAAGATATCCCAAGCCTTGTAAGTTAAACTGTACTACAGATCCCTGTACTGTCCATATCAGTAGGATTTTGAACTGGTCAGCCATATCATTTAGAGAGAGTTTTTCTTGAATTAAGGAATACGGAATCCAGGAATATGTTCTATATACTCGTATAATACAACCTGCCTTTCTGAGAATATATGTGTTCCAGCCTTTATCAGATAGTTATTTATCAGCCAGTCTGTTACTTCCCTAACAACCAAAATTTCTTGTATTTGTATGGGTCTGACAACTGATAAGCGATCCATCACCAGTCAATTAATGTAGGTTCAGAGATCTGCTTGCCCAAGTATAAGCGATATAATGCCGATTGACAATGTGGCTAAAATAGTTGCAACCATTAAATTGTCTATCAATGTGGAGATACAATAACTACAACCACATGAGGATATCACACTGTAGTGTAATATTAACCGATCGAGTGGACTATATATCAACGGTGTACAGCGTACACCTTCGAGATGAACATTACCACTATGATACCAGCCAGAGGGGAATGGATGGGCAGAATACCAGGAAATAGAAACTATCTCCACTTCTATGTAGATAGTTCAAACCTTGATGACAAGTTTGGCTTCGAAGTTAAGTTAACGACGTCTGTATATAGTGGAGTCGGCCTTTCTTGGAAGTCTGACAGATCTTTCCGTTACCGATATTCGTATTATTGATAACATTGTGTACCAAACAGGTTTGATCCGGTGAGAGGCCACTGAGACCGCGGTATCACTAAGGCAGAACACTTCTCCGAGATTTTCTCCTACATTCACATCTTATAAGGTGTGTTGACTCTGGTATATACCCGCCTTTGTAAAAAAGTTTTCAACAACCCTCCCAATGTATTTATTTACATTACGATTTTTCAGACCCACTATTGTTGCGGTGGGTTTAACGTTGTTAAAGGGTACTCGTATGGCATAATGGTATTGTATGCCTTTACATCAAGTGAATCTTTAATAAAGTGAACCATATCGTGCAATGCGGTATCAGGGGACAAGTCCTTGCAAATGCATGCTGCCGGCCAGACAATTCCTATTGTTCCACATTCATTCATATATAACCTCCAAAGTATTCTGCAGAAACATTGACAGACTTGTGGGCCAGAAGTCTTTTGGTCCACGATGGGAAGACTTTGCTGGTTTATCTTGGTCCGCATTCACTTTGTAGGTATATATGAAAGGTTAATGTATACTAGTGTATAGTTGTTTGAGCCATGGAATTAACCAAAGTGAAGCTAATGATATCGTGCAATGCGGTCTCGAGGAAATGCCCTTGCAATGTGAATGCTGTAGGCGGGACAATTGCTTTTGGTCCATATTCACTCATCAAGATAACCGCCGACCAATCTCTCCAAAGTCTTCTGCAGAAACGATAAAAGACTAATAGGTCTGAAGACTTTTGGTCCAGCATGGGAAGGGTTTGCTGGTTTACCTTAGTCTGCCTCCACTTTGTAGGTATTTACGAAAGGTTAATGATACTAGTGTTTATTTATTTGAACCATGGACTGGAACATCTGCCGGCGAAACCATGTCTGGTCCAGGTGATTTGAATGGTCTAAAGCATTGTAATGCCCTGGCAATGCCTGAGAGTTATATTTCAATAGCAGGTCCTGCTGGCACAGTTACGGAATTACCTGGAAAATGTGTACCCAACAGCAGTTCCAGTGATTCTTCACTGGTTGTAGTATTTTTACCGCCAAATCTTTTGATGTAACCTAACGTACAATGTGACGAGACTAGAACGTTCTGTAGCCTACAGGCTTCATATGTTTCTTCCCCATTACCGCATAAGTCAATTCATTCTGTCATTTTTGAGTTTTTAGTTGTTTCAGTCCTGTAGAGCGCATTGCTGAATTTGTCCTGTGAAAGAGTTTCCTACAGCTTAGTAGTTAGTACTGAGATTAACTTTGGGGTTGATTTTCGGTCATGATGCTTGCAGCGAATCATTTAGAGCATTTTTGATGTGCTCCATAGTTCCCCCTTTCTGGCGTTTGGCTGAAAACGCGTACCTTATCTCTGTCAACCGTATATCCAAGCTACTTGTTTGTATACCCTCACTGATATATATAATTTGCTAAGTGTAACACATTGAAGGAGTGGCCTAAGACCCTAAGGTTATTCGGCGGAAATTCGTGCTAGGACAATTAATGTCATTTGAGCAATGTCCGTCCGTCTGTTTGTCTAGCTGGTGCGCACGATAGCTTTCGAAAGAAGTGATCAATTGAACTAAAATTTTGTGAGTGATTCGAAGATGCGCCATATTGTTCCACTCCTTCTGATCACTACCCCACTTGTTAACTCTTATACAACTTTTCGAAATTTATGTAAATCCACACATAGTAATAGTTTCTTCATCGTTACCAACTCGAGGCAAAATTGCAACGCCCGCTATGGTACATTTTGTACACTGAAATGCTTTTGAAGTACCTAAGGTGTAGGAGCATCCCACACACAGTTATGCATTTTTCCAATAGCATGTCTGGAAATTTTCATTTAATTCTTCCATTTTTGTTTTCAGTACAAAATCATTTGTCCGTTTTCGTTATTCCAATGTGATTCACAAAAATGCAATCCGTCCTAATGTCCACACGTACATTTCAATGTATGAACGTTAATAAATCCTCACGAATGTACGAAAGTATTCATAAATCCTTTGCGGATTCAGCCGTGCAGGATATTTGCATAAGACCAATATGACGATGACGCCGCAGGTTTGAGTTACTTTTCTAAAGTGGTTACCCCAAACGAGGCGATATCAGGCAATGCGATGGGGACACGAGGGCGAGGACAAGTATGACAACGAGTGAGTGAGCAAGTGAGTGTGAGAGAGTCAGTGTAAATAAGTGAAATGTAAGCAAGGATTTTCGTTGGCAAATTCAATATCCTTCTGTGATATTGACATATTTAAGCTGTCCCTCTGTCATTTCGCAACGAGACTCATAGAAAATTTAATATAAATTTCCCAGGTATTTATGATAAGTCGGCGTGGCGTGGCTTTGGGAAAATTTAACCTGTACACCATCGGGTGGCAGTTAATTATACCATTGAGATGTCAGGTGTTGTTACGAGTATTGTAATGTCATTGCATTTACGTAACAGAAAAGTGTACTGATGTGGTGTCCAGTTACGTAGCTGAAATCTATTGGATAGACAGTTTATTTGAAAAATTGATTTGTCACTAGGATATTCTCCTGGCTCTAGACCATCTTTGCCTTAATATTATGTATTACAGAATGCAAAATACTTTAAAAACGCTCCTCGTTTACCTAAAGGGTCCGCCAAATAACTTTTTTTTTGAAAATGCTATAAAAAAAGTACTGAAAACTCATTGGATGGTCAGTTGGAATCAACTCCTGAACCAATTGGACTTTGTATGGCGTCATACCAAGGTCTTTATGTAAAATTCGTCTCAATGATGTCTCCGAAATGTTCAATTGTTGAGAACGACGGTGAATTGATGTTGATGGCGCTTCACGCACACTTTCTGCCACAGCAGCAATATTCTCGGGTGTACGCACTGTTTTTGGCTTTTCACGCTTTGGTTTATCGATGAGGATGCCAGTTTCTTTCACTTTTTTCACAAGATAATGAACATACGGAGCTGACGGTGCTTCTCTTCTTCCAAAATCCGTACGCAATTTTCGCACACATTCTGCAACATTACCATGATTTTCAAAGTAATGTCGCAATATTCGCAATGTACACATATTCGTTCAGCGGAAGGATAAAACTAATTATCTGTCAAATCAGACATGAGCTAAGTGTTACCATTCACGAAATAAGCACTTGTTGAAAAAAAAACGTTAGATGGCGGACCCTTTATTTCACGGATGCTACTCCGATCATTTAGCTAGGATCCGACAGTTGCACCTGTCTCCTTGGGAGTATTGAAATTCCCTTCACCGAAACCGAAAGATACTTAGATATTTTACTAGACAGGAAGTTTAATGTCTAACCCAACATTCTGGAAATAGCGAAGAAGGCCGTGTTAGTGCTATATATACATACACCTGTAAAAGGGCAATAAATGATATTCAGTATAACCAGTATTCAGAATTTTCACTCTTGTCAGGGAAAAGGCTACGGCACAATGCCTGACATTCCGGATATTGTTGATTACACTATGACTCAACCTCTTTTTGACAAGAAGTATCTCAATCTTATACCTAATAGATCAAAATGGAATGATGGTATCCCAGGAGATCATAGAAGATTCGCCTATTTCTAAACAGACGGTTCCATACTCAACAATCAAGTTCTGAGGAACTTGAGTTATTGATTGTAAAAATGACTGTCTGATCACTGTAGTATTTACAAGGCAGAAATCTTAGCTATTATAGAGGTAGCAGTATGACTTCTTAATTTGAAGTTCTGACCAAAGTCGGTATCAATATTTTCTCTGATAGTCGGTCTGATATCAAGTCTCTGTAAACTATATTCCTGAATTCAAAAACTGCCCTCGACTGTCGCAGATCTTTTGATGGGATGGCTGAACAGTTCAATGTGTACCTTATATGGGTGCCGGGTCTATGGAACAGCAAATCAGATGACATTGCAAGTCTTGGAGCTACCTTACACGCTCCAGGGAAACTGGAGCAGGCTATGAAGCCGACGCGGCGCAAATCGGCGGCGCGCCGTCGCCGGACATTTCTTTCCATCCGGCGCCGCCGCCGATTTTAGCGGCTTACATTGGCTGAAACTCAGCCGCCGAAGTTTATTTGGTGAGTCAAGATTTGTTTTAGGCAACCATGAAAATTTAGAAAGTGAGTACTAAGTGATACCATTGGTTTAGAATATTTAGTTAATTTTAGCGTACAAAGTTTATACAAAGTTGCTAAATGGTAATACTCGTATAAGATATGGCTATCGTTTATTAAAAAAAAAATTCCAAAAATTAATGGGAATTTTCAATAAAAAATGCGTTTTGGGTTTTACGGAAATTACAACAGCTCTTGAACAGCAGAACCGATTTTTGCAAAGTCTACGATTAAAAAAAGCTTGAATTCAAAAAAATTTTTTCACTCGATTTCCACTAAAAATCCAAAACAGTGTTTGGATTTTTAGTGGCTAAATATTTGTAATGTTATGGATGAACACCCAAAGCAGATCTGGCATTTTTTAAATATTTCTTCTCTTTCTGGAAAACAGTACATGCAAAATTTTACGCAAGGGATTTTAAAATTCATATGTGCAGAAACAAAAGAAAAGCGTCCAAATTACCAGAGCAATCCTAGTATTTCGTCGATAACTTTTATAAATACTGAGGCCCAAGACCATCGGATCTAAACTCCGGAACGACCCAATTTCTTTTGGCCAAGGGTCTTCCATAAGTTTGTGTTAATTTTAAGTTTTTTCAAATATCTCAAAACGCCACTTTCGCCGGAGATTTACAATCGCATTCGTGCCCTTTCGATTGTGGGAAATTTATCGGCTCCTTTTTCCATGCGCCGCCGACGCCGAAAATTTTGGTCGGCTTCATTGCCCGAACTGGAGTACTTGGGCATGCCTCTAGCGACCTGCAAGCTCTTCTTGTGAGATAGTGCCCTTACGGCAATAAACGACAGATGGTCACTAGGCCGAAACTGCATACATTTCAGGTTGATGTGTCGCTACCTAAACTCTGAACTCACCAAGGCTCTGCTGTCGTTAACACGACCGGACGTCTCACTTACCGTGTCTTTCATGACGGGTTACTGCCTTACAAGATGACACGTAGACAGATTGAAGGTCTTGCGAAATGGCCTTTGTAGACGCTGTGGAGACAAATAGGAGTAGGAATCAATAGAACAACTTCTATACCTGTGTCCGGCTTCTCTACGCTTTCTTTTCTTTGGGGAGTTAACTGGCTTAACTGATGTTAAAATTCGCCAACTTTTGATCTTTCTAAAGCAATCAAATTGGTTCAACAGGAGGTGCTAGGGTTAAATTCAAGTTTTTCTTTACGTACCTTTGGTAGCAAAATGGATTAAATAGTCTAAGTGTCTGTCATATAAGTTGTCACTCTTAAACTAAACATAAAGCATTGCTAGAGGAATGTCTATATCAGTTCCCCTGCGTTAGTCGAGGGAACATCTTGAATTCAGGAAGACAGTTTCCATAGACTTTGTAACAGTCCCATCATCAGAGTAATATTGATACCACCTCTCTCTAATAGCTACGATTTCTGCGTAGGTATTGATGTGACAATTGTATTCTGATTTATCTGGTATAAGATTGCGATACTTCTAGTCAGTGTAGTTTACAATGATTGGATGGTTAGGCATTGTGTCTAGAATGACACTATGTCCGTAGCCATGTCCTGGCCAGATTGATAGTTCTCTAAGTCTAATAGTAGTAGCAGTGGTATATTGCCTTCGTTAAAAGTCTAGAGCAATGAATATTGAAAAGCATTTAGTGCCTCAGTAATAATAATTAAAATCATTTGTATTAATTTGTTGCCAATGATAGTTCGTATTTGAAATATTTTCTTTACATACCTAACACATTATAGCATTCTCATCTCATTGATTTGGACTCAATTCTGAGAATTGGACGTGAAAGTAGCCCCAAAAATAAGAACTTCTGCATCATTCGTTTAGTCAAGTTGGCTCAATTAATAATTAATGGCCATACGAACTTTTTTGCTCAAAGTTGATTTTTAGCACTTTTTCTATATTTTTTTTCTCGGTATACCGTACAGAATATCTCGTTTGTGTCTGAAGCAAAGCTGTAGATATTTAATAGGAGAAAAAAATGCGGAACAAAAATTAACCGAAAAAAGTGCATCCAGTGCCTTAAAATTTGCAAAAATGTTCGTATTATGTATACGTATAGTATTTTTCAATATTTTGCTGACAGATATTTTATGACTTTTTGGGCATTTTTGCGATTTTTAAGGCACTGGATACACTTTTTTCGGTTAGATTTGTTCCGCTTTTTTTCTCCTATTCAATAATTACAACTTTGCTTCAGACACAAAAGAGATATTCCGTACGGTATACTGAAAAATATATATAGAAACAGTGCTAAAAATCCACCTTGAGCAAAAAAACTCGTATGGCCATTAAATTATTAATTGAGACAACTTGACTAAACGAATGATGCAGAAGTTCTCATTTTTGTGATACTTTCACTTCCAATTCTTAGAGTTGAGTCCCAAAATCATGTTTTGTAATGTGTAATATTAAAACAAGTAAGAAAGTTTCAGTCGGGTAAACCGACTAAGGTATACCCTCACTTTGTGAGTAATGTAATATTGAATATTACTCGAATTATTCTGTCAATTTGTGTGGGAGGTACCAGACGGGGTTTATCAAATACACTTTTTTTGCTGAACATTAGATACTTTAAATTCATTGCACTGTGCCGACTTATAAGCATTTATGTGCACTGGTATAAACGTTATGAGACATTAAATTGTGGTATGATTTGGGCATTTTGTGTGAGGTACAAAGAGGGGCGTGGCAATAACGCGCATTTTTCACAGGGCTATAGACACTATAAAAACATTACACTGTACAAAATTTCAAGTATTTTTATACACTGGTTTTTATATTATAAGCTGTTAACTTTTGGTGCAAAATGGTGCATTTGTGTGGGAGGTACCAAAAGGGGCGTGACAACAACACCCATTTTTCCCTAGACTGTAGGCAATATAAAAGCATAATACTGTACAAAATTTCAAGTATTTTTGTACACTGTTATTAATGTTATAAGCTGTTAACTTTTGGTGCAAAATGGTGCATTTGTGTGGGAGGTACCAAAAGGGACGTGGCGACTTCGCCCATTTTTCTCGAGTTGATAACGACTAATAAGCTAATACTATGTGTAGATTTTCAAAAGATTCGAATAAGTAGTGTAGCAGTTATTAAAGAATCAATATTTCACAACATTTTAACCCTTTGTGGGGGAGGTACTAGAAGGAGTGGACCAATATGGCCCATCTTCGAACTTAGCCGGAGATAGACAAAAATATTACCACATACCAAATTTGAGGTCAATCGGTTACTCCTTTCGAGAGTTATCGTGCGCACCAGCCAGCAGACAGACAGACAGACAGACGGACGGACATTGCTCATTCGACTTAAAATGACCCAAAACGGATTTCCTCCGAACATACTTGGGGTCTTAGGTCACTCCTTCGACGTGTTACACTTTTTTCCGTAGCAAATGATATATACCCTCGTCACACTAAAGTGAGGGTATAATTAGCATATAAATCAATCCTAAATAAATTGTCTTTAATTTACTTATTTGAAAATTGTAATGTCATTATCTTAAAATCAATTTGTATGTCTCTATTTTTAGTAATTTTTTTTTATAAATACTTTACTTACCCACTACATCCAAACCCACATCTGAGCATTTCTCCGACAGAAATTTTCGTCTTCTTTCCATGCGTCTCTCCACTTTGAGCATATCACTTTCGGAGAGCGATTGTATTGCTTCATCCGGAATTAGAGGTAAATGCGTTTCATTGATGTACTAATAGTCGCCACAAGTATAGGAAAAGAACATGAAAATGGAAATTAAATTACATTTGAATTCAATTCGATTCAATTAAAAAAACGCTATCAAATAATGAGGGGGAAAGGGGTTGGCGGGATAGACGTGATGCAGCTTTATATGGGACATTGTGGGG
Organism: Eudasyphora cyanicolor; assembly: GCA_963930755.1. Taxonomy (NCBI): domain Eukaryota; kingdom Metazoa; phylum Arthropoda; class Insecta; order Diptera; family Muscidae; genus Eudasyphora; species Eudasyphora cyanicolor. The sequence goes on along the minus strand of OZ005735.1, from coordinate 157,841,237 downwards.
TGCTGTGGTAGAGGATAGGTGGGGGGGTTTGGGGGTGATAAGACGAAATGACTAACAAAGAAACCAAACAAATTAATGATATAATAACAATTAATACCAACAATAATAGGACATTCAGAAGGAAAGAACATCGACATGCCAACAAAACTCCAACCGGGGATCTAATGAATGCGAAAAAAATAAAAAAGACAAACCACTGGAAATGGACATAAAATAAACAGAAGTACACTTAATCCATAAAAGGAACACCCACCCACAAGGTGTGGTGAGAAGTGTAATGCTCTAACAGACGGGTGCTCTGATATGACATGACGGAATGGAGTGAGTGACTGAAATAACACTCCAAAAATAAACCGAAAAAACTATTAGCTAACATTTGTATTAAGTTTAGGTCCGTTCATAGGTTTCCCTAATTTTTGAAAATAATTCGAGATTAAAATGATGGCTTGAGTGGACGTTTCAAAATATGTAAGTTAAAATTAGTTAACTTTTGAGGTTTATAATGCAATCAAATTGGCTCAACAGAAGGGGCTATGTAAAAACTGAAGTGGCCCTTTCTAAACTCCTAACACACCAACGCCCTGCTGCCGAAATCGTTTTAAAATTACATTGAATTCTCCAAGCTCTAGTCGCCGGGACTGGAAAGCACCTAGCCAGCTACAGGCATTAACAGATCCACGGTTTCTCTGACTCAAAGAACTCTAGTCAGGTTGTATCATGTTGGTCCATTAGGTTTAAGTTAGCTTAGGATTAAATTACCAACTCGCATAGATCAATTGAGGTCCCTAGAGCTACTACGGACCCAGCATCCCCTCAACGAAACGAACATTTTTGATACACAAATCTATCAATACTTTAATACGAATATCGGTACCGGGCAGATCTGTCAGACTATCTAGAAAGTAATATTATTTAATTAATTGGAAAAATTAATAAAGCAGGTGCTGAATGCTTTCCATTTCATCCTCAACTTTTGTCATTGTAAACCATTACACTATGCAACAAAAAATTTTGTGTCCGTTTCCTAAAAACTGTTTTTTTTTAACAGATTGAGGCATACTATTTTATGAAGCCAAAACAATTTTTTTTATAAAGGGTTTTCCAACAAGAGGTGTTATTTTGGTATTCAAAGAAAAATGCCATTTTTTGACATAAATGAAGAGGATGGTATGCCGTTAATAATGAAAAACAACATCAGCCAAATGGCGACCACGACCACGCTTACAGGACCATATCCTTTTCATGAAATTTTCCATAACCAAATCGGAAAGTGGCTGCCCTATGTCCTCGATAGCCTCACGAATTCTATCTTTGAGATCTTGAATCGACGCTGGGCTGTTGGCGTAGACCAACGCAAGGTGTTAAATCACAAGATCTCGGTGGCCAATTGTGATCACCTCTTCGAGAGATAACACGGTCCGGAAACTTTTCCCATAACAGAGCAATGGTTTCGTTGCTTGTGTGGCACGTAGCGCCGTCTTGTTGAAAGTAAACGTTGTCCAGATCAATACCATCCAACTCCGACCATAAAAAATCATTAATCATCTCTCGATAGCGCAATCCATTCACCGTAACTGTTGATCCAACCTTATTTTCGAAAAAGTAAGGTCCAATGACCCCGCCGGACCATAAACCGCACCAAACAGTCACACGTTGAGGATGGAGAGGCTTCTCAACGATATCTCTTGGGTTTTCCCAGCCCCAGATGCGACAAGTTTGCTTGTTGACGTAGCCACCGAGGTGGAAATGGGCCTCATCAGTCAAGATGATTTTGTATCGTTCGTATCGTTTTTTTGTTCGATCGTTTTTTGATCGTTTTGTATCGTTCGATGATCGTGTATCGTTCCATTTTTAGTAATGGCGTAGTTTCTACTTGTCAAATGTCAAAGAATAAGAGCTTCAAAAGTGACAGCTACCGAAATACCGGGTGATTCAAAATAACATCTCTTGTTGGAAAACCCGTTAGTACACATAGTATATTAAAAATGGGAGTTATTGCCACGCCCCTTTTGGTAGCTCCAAAAAAAAAACTGCCAAAATAAAAAATATGAAAAATATTTTTTTTAATTTCTCTGTTTTTACAATATGGGTCATAATTTATACATTTATCCATCGATATTTTGCATTTATTAGACATTTTTCTTCGTCAAAGAAATGGAACAAACAATTTTTTTTGCGATTTTTTTCTATTTTTTATGGATTTTTTCGTGCCAGCTAAAAATGATTTTTTGAAAAAAATCAAATTATTTCTAATTATTTTAACGACAGTTGCTAAACCTCCGTTTCTACGTGAAACTATGGTTTTCAGCATTTTTCGCCCTTATAATTTCCTTTAATTTAAATTTCCATTAACGAACTTATAAAGGGTCCGCTATCTAACGTTTTTTTTTCAACTAGTGCTTATTTCGTGAATGGTAACACTTAGTTCAAGTCTAATTTGGCAGATAATTAGTTTTATCCTTCCGCTACGCTTGAACAAGTGAGCCTGCGATCGAATTACAGAAGATGCCGATTTTGCAAAAAAAAAAAAATCATCTTTTCAGATGAAGCTCATTTTGATCTTGGCGGGTATGTAAACAAGCAAAAATTGTCGCATTTGGGACACAGAAAACCCGCACGCATACATTGAAAAGCCGATACACCCAAAACCAGTCACTGTTTGGTGCGGATTTTGGTCCAGAGGCATAATTGGGCCATTGTTCTTCGAAAATGAGCAAGGAGTGGCCGTTACAGTCAATGGCGATCGTTATCGGGCCATGTTGAACGAATTTTTGTTCACAAAATTTAAGAGGAGGATATTGGCAACATTTGGTTTCAACAGGACGGCGCTACGTGCCACACAGCCGAAGCTACACTCGATGTTTTGTGCCCTGTTTTTGAAGATCGCATTATCAGCCGCAGAGCTGATGTGGTTTAGTCACCTCGGAGCTGCGATTTGACACCGTTGGACTATTATTTGTGGGGTGCCCTCAAAGATAAGTGTTACGCCGACAAGCCAGAGACAATTGACGCTTTAAAGGACAATATTCGTGAAGCCATTGGTGAAATACAGCTGCACACAATCGATAATGTGCTTAAAAATTTGACAGATCGTGTAGGCTACTGCATGGCCAGCCGAGGCAGCCATTTGAATGAAATTATTTTCCATTATTAACCGGAAGGATTGTACTTTCAAATAAAAAAAGACATTTGAGAAAATATTCAGTTGTTTTTTATAGCATTTCCAAAAAAAAAGTTATTTGGCGGACCCTTTACTTCAAATTATGGTCCAAATACTAAAGAAAAAAAATGTGTTGTTGTTATTTATTGTTGGTCTGTGCTTTTGTTATTCACTCAGAATTTATTCGGATCGAGACGAAAACAAATGTAGTTTTGTCAACGGCTAATGCCTTAGTTCGACAAAATAGGGGTTTGGTTAGTAGTTCTTGATAAATTAAATTTACTGCTTCCATAAGTATTTCAGAAGATTTAAGTTAAAGACATACACTATTGCTATTGAATTCTGAAGATGATAGAGTGGTGTCTATCGAAACTGCGGTCAATTCTACCAAGCAATTACAACTATCTACCAATTTTTTATTTGTTTCTATTACTTTTTTGCAATAGACAGAAATTAACTGAAACATATGGTCTCGAAACGAATAAATTATGACTGAAGAAAAAAAAAATTAAAAACTTTACCATAAAAAAAATTGTTTGCCTTTTTTTGTTGCATAGTGTTATCAGTGGCCGGTGACACCGCACTACGATGTCATGATTTACATGAAAATCGCCCATACGCCCCTATTTTTTGAAAACCCATATCTATAGAACCATTCTTAAGATAGTGCTAATTTGAGTGTATGTTTTTGTAACTCAACTGCAAAGTGCCGATATCGTAATCCCTTTGTGAAAACAAGATATCTGAAGAACCTTTGTACCAATCACCAATCATCTATTCTATGATTGGTGATTTCGTCAATCGTAGAAATTTGGTATGGACATATATGGCGCTCTGGAAAATTTGAGATATAAACAATTAATCCCATTGCCTTGGAATATAGGATGTATGGATTTAAGAGCAATATGTTTGGTTCGACTGCAAATTGGCGATATTGAATCAACGGGGCGAGGCATTGCCATTGCACCTGTATTATTGAAAACAAAACATCTGGAGAACCATTGTATGAATCGGCTTGAGATTTCGTGATAACATTAAATATTCGCCTATGTAGGGGCCTAAAGAAACCAAGGGGTGTAAAAGTTTAGTTTTTTTTCAGATTATATAGACAACACTTGGAGAATTTATAATGGAGAGGTTCACAATTGAACAGAGAACCAGAACAATAGAATTTTATTATTTAAACCAGAGATCAATTATTTTAACGCAAAGAGCATATCGTCGACATTTTGATTGAGATTGAGATTTGACAGCACCCGACTATTTTCTTTGGGGTTATTTGAAGGAGCGAGTGTATGTGAACAAGCCAGAGACAATCCTTGAACTCAAGGCAAACATTGTTGCAGAAATTCCAACGCTACAGCCACAAGTTTTGAAAGGTGTTATGGAAAATGCTCTAAAAAGAGCCCAAACGGAGCGAAGCTGAAAACGGTGGTCATTTAAGAGACATTATTTTTCATACTTAGTGTAAAAAAAATTTGCCTTTTGTATATTATATAATCTGGAAGAAAAAATAAAAAAAATTAATAAACGAAAAAGTGATTAAATTTTTACACCCCTTGGTTTCTTCAGACCCACCCTTCTTTAGGCCCACCCTGTATATATGTACTCGTATATACAGTTCTGTTAAAGAGAGTTGAGATATCATTTATGTAACCCATATTTCAGGGTATCGACATTAAAATGAAATTTGTGGGCATCACCGGGTCCAGCTAGTAAGATGTTAAACCAATAAGGTAGGGCTAAAGTCGACTATTACCCTACACCTTATTAGAGAAAAATAAGTTGAAATATTGTCAAGCTAATGTTGATAACGTAATGATAACGATTTGTCCAAAAATTTTTATTGTATAGCACTTAGATTCAAAATCAAGATTTAAGTACATACGGGGGCTCTATCTAATTCTGGACCGATTTTATAAAAATTAAATTGGTTTAATAAAACGTTATCTCTAAAATTGTATAAAGATCTGTTGAGAAATATGAATTTTATAGCGCTTAGATACAAAATAGGGATGTGTGTAGTTATATGTATATTACGACTATGCCTAAATCTGAATGAAGCTATTGTCTTTAAATTTTACAAAGTTTGTCCCAGGCATAAAATATCTGTTGCCTACTAAATTTATATCTTCTGGGATGTGCAGATTCCATGGCGCCGACACTCAAAATCGGGATATAAGTTTATATGGGGACTATAGCTAAATCTTATCAGGCGTCCTTGCATCAAGGTACTCTACCAAATTTGAAAACGATTGCATATAAGTTACAACTCTTAGCGTTTAGAATGGGGGTACTTATATAAGGTGGCTTTAACAAAATGTGATGTAGAAATGAGCTTCGTGTCAAATTTCATCAAAATCGGATTTGAATTACGAATCAGGTATTGATTCTGTGTTAAACGGTATACTATAAGGTGGGTATAGGTTTAGTCTGGGGTGGCAGCCGTTTTTTCACACTCACACCCTCATCGAAACAACAAAGTTACCTAGAGTTCGAATACGGGTACCGGAAGGTTCTGTTAAACTACCTAGAAAGACCGACCCTAGTATATCCAGAGGTCGTTTACTCAAAGCGGGACATTAGCATAGAAAGCGCTCAATGTTCTCCACTTCTTTCTCATCTCCACAGTTTCTGCTGAAGTCATTGTGTCCCTTCAGAATGAACACTAACTTTTTCCTCTCTAGTGCGATGAGCTTTTTTCACACATCTTGGAAAGATTTGTCTAGCTACCCTACAGGTGCCAATTTCTGTCCATCTTTCATTTGCATTTGGATAGTGGTGCACCAATCTATGCAAATTCTTCGAGAATTTGTAATGTCGTCCCTTTCCAAGCAAGTTCATCGGCTTTGCAGTTCCCCAGGATATCCCTATGCCCCGGCACCCATATGAGGTGTATGTTAAACTGCACAGCCATCTCATTAAGAAATCTGCGGCAGTCGAGGGCTGATTGTGAATTTAGGGATGTGGCCTCCAGAGAATTGGTGGCAGCCTGTCAATCCGAGTAAATGACAACGCCAGTGTTGGTCCATATGTTGCGACTCAGCCACTTGGCGACTTCACTTATTGCCATTATTTCGCCTTAATAGACTCTGCAGGTATCTGGTAGACGGTGAGCTATATCAAGACTGAGTTTTTTACAGTGTATTCCGGAGAAGTGAAGGCGGATTCTATTAACTCTTATTCTGTCAACCTATTCATCTTTGGCTGGTATCGGAGTGATGTAGTTCCTCTCGATGGTGTACACCGTTGGTATATTCTCCACAGAAGGTGTGCCAAGAACGTCTTTGCTCTTTCTAATAGATGTTGAGTTGCTCCTTATAGGCATCCCAGTCATTTGTGACTTCTGTACATTAGGCCTTGTTAAATAGTTTGTTGCTGGTATTCTTCCTAGCCTTTAGCTCGGAAATCCATCATTGTGGTTTTACCTTGTATCATGGTTTTGGACAGTCTTCTTCAAGGGAGCTATTGAATAAAGTAGAAATGTAATCGACTAAATTGTCCAGACCGACTATATCATTCGGTGCGTTCAGAAGTTTATAGTTGAGGACTTTTTTGAAATGCTTCTCATGCATTTGTCACTTTGTCTTCCTCACATTTCTGTTGAAGGCAGGTTTAGGCTTTTCAGCGTGTTTGAACTCTATATAATGGTGGGTATAACTTCAGTATACATATATAACGCAGTGTGGGTATGGTAAAGGGTTTTCCAACAAGAGGTGTTATTTTGGTATTCAAAGAAAAATTCCATTTTTGGAAATAAATTATCGGATGTTTATTTTATAATATAGAGGAAGGTATGCCGTTAATAATGAAAAACAACATCAGCCAAATGGCAACCACGACCACGCTTACAGGACCATATCCTTTTCATGCCGGATCATAAACTGCACCAAACAGTCACACGTTGAGGATGGAGAGGCTTCTCAACATTAACTTTTGGGTTTTCCGAGCCCCAGATGCGACAATGTTTGCTTGTTGACGTAGCCACCGAGGTGGAAATGGGCCTCATCAGTCAAGATGATTTTTCGATGGAATTCCGGATCATTTTCATGCATTTCAAGGACCCTATCAGCAGACACGACGATGTTGATAATCGGCCGGATTGAGTTCTTGTGTTAACTGAACTTTATAAGCCTTAAGACCCAAGTCTTTATGCAAGATATGGTGTAATGACGTTTGTGGAATGCCCAATTCCAAAGAACCACGAGGAACGGACAATCCTGGGTTTTCTTCAACACTTTGGGCTACAGCAGCAATATTCTCAGTTGTTCTTCAGCGACGTGCACGGGTTTTATTCTTCACATCACTAACTTATCCCAACAGCTCGAATTTTTCCACCGATTTCTGTATTGCGGTCCGACAAGGTGCTTCACGACGACCCAAAAATGCTTTAGTTTTGCGAACTGTGACTGCAAGATGTTCACCATTTTTGTAGTGAATTTTAATAACTTCAATGCATTGTTGAATCGTGTATCGTTCCATTTTTAGTAATGGCCTAGTTTCTACTTGTCAAATATCGAAGAATAAAAGCTTCAAAAGTGACAGCTACCGAAATGACCTGGGTGATTCAAAATAACACCTCTTGTTGGAAAACCCTGTATAATGAACCTTCTATAGTGCATAGATGTCAATGTACATGTAAATCTGGGGCGAAATGTTAGGTTACGTTATGATTGATTGATACAGCATGTCTATATTTCTCTGAGCCAGGGAATTTTTTCTAATCCTGGCGACTTAAGAGGTTTAACCTTTTGATAGCCCAACGAATTCTAGATTCGGTTGCAATATCGTTGGAAACCTCTGATGGCTGTACTTCAAGGGAATCCCCAACTGAAGTATTCAATGCCTCTTCAGAGTATCCAGGAACACTCCCAACATTACCTCCCTGGACGTAGTCCAGGAAATATCATCTTTCTTGATGTACCCAATAGTACAAGGTGCTGGCTAACATTTTCCGTAACGAGGCTTCGAATGAGCTTTTTACGACACTACAGAAATCTATCCAGGATTTATTTTGAGCCGTTCTCAACTCTGATTTGTACCGATTGTGTTTTTCCTTGTATGTGTCCCAGTCCTGTGGGGCTGGGACAAATACACCACCGCCACCACCGTTATGTTTGCCTCTTCGTCTGCGTCCGCTAGAAGATCATCCTTACCGGATTCATCCCCACATGATTCTTCCGACCCCGTGATGAAGAGCTTCTCGACACGGCAAGTTCCAGCCATATGCTGCTCTGATACTTGCGACGAGGGAGGTTCTTCATTAGATACTACACCAGTGTTGTCTGGAGGAGTATTTTTCGAATTTCCTCCCTCATCGCTCTTGTACACACTAAGTCGGATTTTGCTGAATCCATAAGAAACCATGCCTTCGGACTTGACGAGGTGGGTTAGAGACTCGGCATTCAGTATAAATACTGCGTGCCTCCGGCATTTCCTCAAGAACATCGAATAGAACAGAGCGCAGTGCGTACCCTATTTCACTCCATCTGCTGTTGGGGATGTTGCGAATGACCGAGGAGCAGCGTTACCACTAAACACGTTGGTCCTTTTGGATGCTGGGGATTCATCTAAAGAGCGCAGCCTTTTAATTGGCTCCTGCCGTATGGAAGTTGATGCGGTTTTCTGTTCTTCAGAAATACTCCGTGCCCACTTTAGGGATTCTCTCTGCTTGCTGGTCAGAGATGCAGGATGCTGAGAGCCATGCGCCGATCATTAAACTTCCTCTTTGGAGGACGAGTATGCTTACCATAGGAAACCGAAGTGCCAGGTAAAGCTGCCGCCTTAGAAGAGGTCTTTGGATCACTTGGCTTGTTTCCAAGGCCAGGTTTAGATTCTCGTGTATTTGTCGTAGTCTTCCTTGTAGTTGTATCGTTATAAGTTCTTTTATTCGTAGTCGTATCGGTTGGTTGTTGTTGTAGCGTTGGTTTAAAGGGTTGCATATAGGTCGCACTTGTGTGGGGGTAGGGTAGGCCCATCACGTCATAGCCCTCCAAAAACGTGACAAGGACTAAGTCATTGCTGCGGCGTCCAGTTAACAGAAATGGCAGCCGTCAAAACACAGTCTGTGACTGCAAACCGAAAAGTCCGATGAGCACGGTACGCATAACACTCCGGACTTAGAGGAGTTTGTTTTAAGTATAACCACTGATGCCGGGGAGAAACATGTCCACCACAGCATAGCCCCGGTACTGTGGCAAGGACTGGATGGCACAACACCTATTACTTGCTGAGGCGCCCAGGTATCAGCAAGGCTCCGTACAAATACAGTCGATTACCCCTGACTGCAAACCATACACCGATGGGCTCGAGGTCGCGTTACACTCCGGTGTTAGGGGAGTTTTTTAATTAGAACCGTTGCTTGGTATATCATTTGGCGTTACCCAGGGTGCCCTACGTGGAAGCGATCTACCAAAGTGATAGATTGTCAATTGTCTCCAAAAGTTGGTGCGGATTGGAAATTTCTTAAGTACGCCTTTGAGAACAATATGCGCCTATTCGAAGATAATTCTTGTCTACGCATGTAAATATATCTCGAGTTCTATTAAAGCAACATCCTTCAGTTTTTGAGAGAGTGCTTTGCAATATAAAAGCGGTAGCGTCCTTTTATGTTTCTGAAATTATTTCCGGCTTAGCGAAGAGCACCGGATACAGCTGCTGCATTATATAGAAATAACTTAATCAAAATCGGACCAAATAAATGGCGCTGCAGTTCAGAAATTTAAAAATGTTATATACATATATTTCAAACCAACATGCAAAAAATATTTGTTCTTATTCTAGGGGATGACTTTATTCTACCTACCAGGAAGGGTGGATCTCTCTATGTATTTTTAATTTTCAAATTCAGTGAATTTAGTAAATATTTTTCTCTGAGTGCAGAAGGTTGTGAATGTTATTATGATTAAATTGTCTTTGATTATAACAACAATGCAACTTTGAACAAAACATATATACATTCATATATTTTTACTCAAGACATTCAAACATAAAACTGAGTCCAACAACATATGCAGATTCATAGGTATGTGAATATATTTTAAGGTTAGTTTAGTTAGTTCGTCAGTAGGCATATGGTAGAACGAATGGTGGGTGAGGTGTGGTGGAGGTTATTAAAACGAAGGGTGATTGGTGGTGAGACATATTTACTTTATCGTATTTGGAAAATCTTTTTTTCGAGTTCCCTGTGGCCGCTATGGTAAGATCCTTATTCTTGCCGAGTAACATGACCGGATAACGAAAAGACTGTTCGGCAAAATGGTCCTTGACTTTTGTGGCCTAAAAATTTCAAAAACAATTTCATTGGTTAAGTTCGAAAATATAGTTTTGGATTTTGTTTCGAAACAAAGAGCAAGAGATAGAGTGAAAAATACACAAAATAAAAGCAGCCATTTTTTGAAGTTTTTTTTTTGAAAAACTTAATTGAAAATCAAACTATAAATGAGCATTTTTACCGGTCTACAGGTCATATACTCCAAAATATGTAAGTATTTAGCTATACGTTCTTTAAAAAAGGGGCCAAGTTTTAAATTATTATTACAATTAAAGTGTGAGACTAATTTTGAAAGCATTTAGTTGTTATGTTTTATGTATGTTTTGATCTACTTAAGCTTAGCATTTTATTTGGGATTTAGAAGTCATACATACAAATTTGTACTGGAGTTTGCAATGAAATGCTGCATAACAAAATAAGGATTTCAACAAAATGATATGTAGTGGAATGAGTGCATTGTATACCGGTGGTTCATACCTAACTGTAAGTATGTATTAAATAATGTTATATACTCGTACAAACAAATAGTTAACCTATAACTCGTTGAGCAAATGTATAAAAACATTTCCATACAATTCCATACAAAAATTATAAAATATGTTCAAATTAAGTGGTTTTGTGCTAATGCTATGAAAATGAACTATGTTGGTCCACCGACATGAGTTGTGCATCCAGGATTTCTCTAATGATTGTATCTAAAAGTCTTTCCTGACCTTTCAGCAGGAACGAATATAGAATAATTGGCTGAAGTCCTTTGGATTAGTTATATGTTTAAATCCATATTAGACTTGATTTATTGGTTAATAATTTAGTCAAGTTCCCACCCACTTTCTCGTAGGTCCTGCTGTTCCTCCAGTTCTGTTAGGGAGTTACCCGGGAAATGTGTGTCGAGAAGTACCTGTAGTGACTGCTGGCTATTTTTTGTCCACTTGTTATCCTCATCCTGAAGATGCAACCTATTGGGGATATAAAAGAAACGGTGGAACAAGTCATGGTTCGTTACAAGCCGCATGTCCCAAACAAAAGTCAAGCGGCAAACAGCGACCGCCATGGAGATCATCTCAATTAGTTATGCTGAGGAAGTGCTGCAGAGCAAAGCTCTTTAATAAGGCAAAGGCCACAAAAGCCCTACAGGATTGGAACACATATAAAGAAGAACTCAAGCAGTCAAGCAACAGAGTTGAGACAGGCTCAACATAAATCCTGGATAGATTTCAGAACGACGTAGAAAGCTCATCCGAAACCTCAAAGTTACGGACAATTTTAGGCTCAACACCTTGTACTATTGGGGACATCAAGAAAGATGATAGCTCTTGGACTACGTCCAGTGAGGAATCGCTGGAGTGCTCCTGGATACACATTTCACCGGGGAATTCTGAAGAGGCATTGAATACTTCAATTGCGGATTCCTATGAAATACAGCCATCAGAGATCGCTAGTAATATTGTAACCGAACCTAGAATTCGGCTATCAAAAGTTTAAATCTTTTCAGTCACCATGACCAGAAAAAACAATGGCTGATACAATTGCTCCCCGGCTTAGAGAGATCTACAGAGGTGTAATTTTGAATCACCCGGTATTTCGGTAGCTGTCACTTTTGAAGCTTTTATTCTTTGACATTTGACAAGTAGAAACTACGCCATTACTAAAAATGGAACGATACACGATTTAACAACGGATTGAAATTATTAAAATTCACTACAAAAATGGTGAAAATCTTGCAGTCACAGTTCGCAAAACTAAAGCATTTTTAATGAGGCCCATTTTCACCGTTGGATCAACAGTTACGGTGAATGGATTGCGCTATCGAGAGATGATTAATGATTTTTTATGGTCGGAATTGGATGGTATTGATCTGGACAACGTTTACTTTCAACAATACGGCGCTACGTGCCACACAAGCAACGAAACCATTGCTCTGTTACGGGAAAAGTTTCCGGACCGTGTTATCTCTCGAAGAGGTGATCACAATTGGCCACCACATAGGGCAGCCACTTTGCGATTTGGTTATGGAAAATTTCATGAAAAGGATATGGTCCTGTAAGCGTGGTCATGGTGGCCATTTGGCTGATGTTGTTTTTCATTATTAACGACATACTTTCCTCTTTATTATGAAATAAACATCCCATCATTTATCTCAAAAAACGGCACTTTTCTTTAAATACAAAAATAACACCTCTTGTTGGAAAACCCTTTATCAATCAGGCATATATAATGGGTGATCCATTTCGAGGTTCCCTACTTTTTTAAAGAAAAAAAAAAACAGAAAATTCAAATTGAATGGGGAATGTTTATTATCATTTGAAAGAACATTCTTTGGCATTTATTTTTTGAAGATTATGTCTATCAAATGTTGGCCGCGGCTACGTCTCAGATGGTCCATCCGTTGAGTCCAATTTTCGACAACTCGTTCGAGCATTTCGACTGGTAACTGGCGAATGACACGCGTGATGTTTTGCTCCAAGGCCTGAATCGAAGCGGGTTTGTCTGCATAAACTTTAGACTTTACATATACCCACAGGAAAAAGTCTAACGGTGTGATATCGCACGATCTTGGTGGCCAATCGACCGGCCCAAAACGTGAAATTATCTGCTCACCGAAGTGTTCTCTCTATAAATCCATTGATTGATGCGATGTGTGGGAAGTGGCGCCGTCTTGTTGAAACCAAATGTCGCCGAGATCACGAGCTTCAATTACAGGCATCAAATAGTCGGTTATCATGGCACGATAACGGTCGCCATTGACGGTTACTTTCTCACCGGCATCATTTTTGAAGAAATATGGACCGATGATTCCGGTACGTCGGATCGGGAATCGGTCAATGGCAAAAAGATAGCTCTTAACGAGAGCTAAAATATTGCTCATGGGTATCAAGGTCGTGGGTCGACTGGAAAGTGTTTTTTTGCATTTAAAAAAATGGACTTAGCGCAATTGTCGAACGATTATTTTGATAATAAAACTGAATAATTTGTAAATGTTGTTCAGGCGTAAGTCTTTCCATGATGAAATGCCAAACAATACTTAATAAAAATAACATGAAAGCATGGCACGACTCACACGTGAGCTGTCAAAAAAAGCTATTGAAAAAAGTATCTCTACTTAGATCACCCTATACTAACAAAATGAAGAGAAACCAAGGTTGTTTTCATCCCAAACGTGGGAGAGCCGTCCCATAGAGGAGCTAAGGATTTCCGGCCGATTAGTATGTCGTCATTTCTCCTTGAAACCCAAGAGAGATTAATAGATAGTTACCTTGGGACTGAAACTAATCACAGGCTACTGTCCAATCAACAGCATGCTCTAGTCACCTTAATTGAAGCATCTCTATCTCTCTCTCTTTTAAGGAATACACTATGGTAGCATTCTTAGGTATAGAGGGGGCCTTTAGTAACAATCAGTAATCAGCCGCTATAATTACGGCTCTAGCAATCCTGGAGGTTGATAGCAGTATATCTAGGTTCATTCACAACCTTCTGATTAAGATACACATTTCAGCTAGCTTGGGGTCAACTGACCTCCATAGATTTGTCAGAAGGGAAAAGCCTCAAGTGCGTGTTCTGACTCTTCTACTATGGAATCTCTCCATGAGCAATATTCTGCTTTCTCTGGAGATGATGAGTGTTAAGGCTACTCCCTCTAATAGCTATTGCCACGACATCTGGCAATAGCTATTAGAGGGAGATTTCCGAGTACTTATTTTACTAGACTGAAAGTTGAACGTTAAACAAAATGAATCACTCTTTGACAAGAAGTCAAAAAATGGTCGTTTTCCAGAACATTGAAGATTCATTCTTTTAGCTATCTTAGCTATTAAAATAGGTAGCGGAATGGCTAAAAGTTAATGTTCCAAAGTCATCATTAATATTTTCATAAAGTTCCTCGAAACTGTATTCCTGTATTCAAAAACTTCCCTCGACTATCGCAGATCTCTTCACGATATGGGTGCCCGGCCAGAGGGATATACCAGGGAAGTGCAATGTAGATGAACTTTCAATACTAGGAACTACGGAACTGGAATATGCGACCTACAAGCTCTTCTTGAAAGATATTACCCTTACGGCATGTGGTCACTAGTCAGGAACTGCATACATTCCAGGCTGATGTGGCCCTGCCTAAAGTCCAAACGCACTGCTGTCGTTACCTAGACCGGACATCTCACTTATCGTGTGTTTCAAGATGGGTCACTGCCTTATTGGACGCACGCAGAGAGATTGAAGGCCTTGCATAATAACTCTTGCAAAAACTGTGAGGACCAAAAAGACTAGTAACCAAGAGGAGACCCCTTCTGGGTCTGTGTTCTGCTCCCTCTTGAAAGCGCCATGGAAGCTCTCCTTGGGAAGTTATCAAAGTTGGCTGATGTTAAAATCCAACTTTTGAGCTTTTTAAGGCAAGCACAGTGTGTTTTGTAGAGTATTTTCCTCAGCCCTGTGGCTTTTGAGACCTTTACCACTTCTGCACAGAAGGTGTAGCAAGAAAGTCTTTGCGCTTTTCTAAGGCATTGCTTAAATATTTTGTGTCGCTATTTATAGACATCCCAGTCATTAGTGACACCAGTAGATTTGGCCTTGATGAAGGTCTTTTCATAGTCTTTAGCTTAGAAGTCCACCACTGCGGATTAGAAATACTCGTATACCCTTATACCAAGGTAACTATTGAAATATGTAGTGATGTGGTCGACCAGATTATCCAGATAGACTGCTGGATAACTATTTTTATAATACAGGCACCTTTTTGTCTTCCTCATATTTCTGTGGACGGAAGGTTTAGGTACTTCAGATATACATATATATATATATATATATATATATATAGTCTTATTGACACTTTCAATAATGTTGGGTTTGAAGTTTAAATTCCTATGGAGTAAAATATCAAAGTATTTTCAGCTATCAGCGATTGGAATTACAGTACCCCGAATGTGTATGAAAATAACAAGATTAGTTACCTCAGTACAATTATCGGGAGCCCATCTTGCGGTGGCATTCTGGGGCTGTGGTAGGATGTCTGTAAGAACTTTCCGCTAACCACTAGCCACGTTATCTGTATAGACAATAACCTCAAAACCCATATTTTCCAGAGAAAACTAATTTCTGTTCATGAAGAGATTCCATAGCACCGGAGATAGAACTTACCCTACGAGGCATTCCGTTGCAGTTTACCTGCTTGTTTCCACTCCTATTGCAATATTCCAACAAACTAAAGTTTTTGTTCCTGCTTGTTTCCACTCCTATTGCAATATTCCAACAAACTAAAGTTTTTGTTCCTTCTATATAAACACTGTAAATTGAGATACAACATTTGCATGACAAATCTTTATTTTATTTTGCAATATTCTACACTTTAATTGTACAACAGTGGCACTGGGTTAGCGAATTAAAAAAATAACTAACCTTGACTTGGATGTATAATGTATATTGTGCACTGTGTGTCTGTGTAGTCTCTGTACATATTCATTTGACATGTGACATGTGTATTTCAACCACGGCGGCGGCGTTGGCGGTTGTTGGCTAGCCAATCCCCATTGGGAATATACGGAGGCAATATGTGTGCGAAAAAAGCAGAACTCTCTTCCTTTTCCCCCATCGACCAAACATTCGCATGTCTGTGGGCCATTAGCAATATAACGATTTCTTTCATAGCGATTTAATGCTTTCCAAGTGTGCATAGCACATTCTCCTACGTCGAGTTGTTGTAATATTTAAACAAATTGTTCTCGTTGTTGTTGTGAAATTACAATCAATTTACTTCCGGTTGTTGAAGGTGTTTATGACCATCTTAGGGTCAATTGATTGGGCCAAATCGTAAATAATTCACTATTGGACAAATAAATAGACGGATAAGGCGTAGGTGTTTAAATTTTTTACACATTCACTCGAATAATAATACTAGGCAAAAGCGAAAATAGGGCCACTATAAAACAAATTAAAATCCCATTGATAAGTTTTTGTGATTTGTATAACCTCACTTTATAGGAAAAAAGCATAGGTGTATTTGCTACAAATAAGTTAAATACATCGAAGGAGTGATCTAAGTCCCTAAGTATGTTCAGTGGATATCCATCTTAGGAAGTCAGTTGAGTTATGTCTGGCTTTCTGTTTGGCTCGTGCTCACGCTAGGAATTATCTCTCGAAAGGAACAACCGAATGATTAAAATTATGCAAATGAAAATGTTTGCTCCAAACTAGATTTTATTTCGAAAATGGATCATTTTGGTCTGTCTAACCTTTCAGATACCTTCCGTGCAAATAGTTTACATTTAGTAAAATATTTTGTCCCTTATAAATTCTAAACTACAGAGGAGAGCTTTCGGGTCCGGCTCCCAACTATGTCGACGAAGTCTGGTATCAGGGCCGCATAAAACTAAGTCCGGGAGCGACACTAAGTCGGGGAGCGACACTAAGTCGAAAAGCAGGACATCCCTTCTCGGCCAGTGGTACAAGCATGGATTCCGGCTAAACCATCCGATGTGGAATCCATCACTAAGATGCTGAAGATATGCAATCCCAGTCTTCCAACTGACAGCTGGAATGTCGGTCGATTGGATGTCGTGGATAGGTCTTGAAAACGCGCAGAATGCCGAGCATCCATCCCAACTTGCCCAAGTCCGATGGAATATTGTCATATGATTTTAACAAAGTCGCCTTAAGGTGTACAAAAGCGGTAAGGGAGGGAATTCGAGAAATAATCTACCAGATAACACATCCTTCTTCGCATGTGTCTGAGCTGCATCTGGCGGAAACTTGCGTTTCTGCCATTTTCGATGTGCTTGGATGCGTGGAGAAACTCTTCATCACAGGATCTGATTGGGACGAGAAGGAGTATATCCGACGGCGAGGCAGATATAACAGGGGTGGAGAAACCTGTTCAAGTGCCGGCTTTTACTGATAATTCTTCACCACTCTAAGGCTGCATCAGCTGCCCTAAAAGCTCCTGTCGCAAGAAGAATCTAATCCAGCAACCATGGTTGAGAGGGGATATGGTTTGTGGGCTTAGGACCACCAGGGTTTATGGCTTCAATGTACAGTCAAAAACAACCTAAATATTTATCGTCTTCCCTTTTTTGGTACCGAAGAAAGTTTGTGTTTAGTAGCGATTATCTGCAACTCATGAGGTTTAAAAAGATCATAAATAAGGAGAGCACAACAGGCCGAACTACGGGCTTAAGTGTATGTCAATGGACATGAGACGTTCAAAAGCCTCCTCTCTTTAACCTAACCTTAACCTGGTATAGGAGACATATGTAGTAGTAGCCAGCCTTAAGTTAGAAAAATCCCATATTTGGTTGGCTTCCGTTTCTGTGGCACATGCCACTGAAACGCCACTCTGTGCATTGAAATCACTGGTGGGAGCTTCAAACGAAAAGAAGAAAGGCCTGTGGCCAAATCACGGCATTGGATATCGAGAACTTTTCGTTCGAAAAGGCATTTTAATTTTTGTTAATAAGAAAAAGTAAACAATTAAATTGATTAAAAACTATCCCGATAAGCTATATAAGAATATCTTTAAACAATCAACTTGAATTCGACAGAAGCCAAGCTCTTTTAACGGAAATAAAAAACACATTTCGATCGTAAAGTACTCGATATCGAATACCGTGCTTTGGCCCCTGGTCGTGTGTTGTGATGCCAATGCACATCATCATATATGGGGAAGTAGGAATGGGGAAAGAAGCATATATAAAGGAAAAACTCAGGCAATACAAAAAATAGTTGAGAAAAGCTAAAAATAAATCCTGAATAGATTTCTGCAATGGCGTAGAAAGTTCATCCGAAGCCTCAAGGTTACGGACAATTTTAGCCTCAAAGAATCAAGAATTACAACAGTTCTTGGGCTCCGTCCAGTGAGTAAATGCTGGGGGTGATCCTGAATAAATATTTCCCGGGCAACTCTAAAGAGGAATTGAATACTTCCACTGAGGATTCCGTTTTAGTGCAGCCATGAGAAGTCGCCAGGGAAATCGTAGCCGAATCTAGAATTCTTTCTGCTGTCAAAAGCTGTACGTCGCCAGGACCAGACAATGTCTCGCCGTCGGAGCTAAAGGCGGTGGCTGATACAGTTTCTCCCTGGCTCAGAGAGATCTACACATGTTGTATCAATCAGGGCAATATACCAATAAAATGGCGAGAAACTAAGGTTGTTTTCATACCAAAGCGGGAAAGCTGTCCCATACAGGAGCTAAGAATTTCTGGCCAATCAGCCTTTCGTCATTTCTCCTTAAAACTCTAGAGAAATTAATAGATAGTCACCTTAGGACTAAAATTGATCACAGGCTATTGTCCAATCAACAGCATGCCTACAGCAGGGAAAGCCCACCGAAACCGCTCTGCATGATCTAGTTAGATATAGAGGGGACCTTCAATAGTATAAATGCAGCCGCTAAAATTACGGCTCAACAATTCTGGTGGTTGATAGCAGTATACGTAGGTGGTTCATTTATAACCTTCTGATTAAGAGACGCATTCCAGCTAGCTTAGGGTCAACTCACAGATTTGTCAGCAGGGGAACGATTCCTTTGCTATGGGTTCTCTACATGCAAAATATTCTGCTGTTTCTGAAAATGATGGGTGTTAGTGTTGTTGCAGATGACGTGGCAATAACTGTAAGATGGAAATTTCTGGGTACTCTTAGAGACATCATGCAGCAGGCCCATCAAACAACCGCAAGATGGGCTTCCGATAATGCTGTTGGTGTTAACCCGACCACGACGGAACTAGTTCTTTTCCCTGGAAAAATGAGTTATGAACAGTTTTACCTGTCTCCTTGGATGGATATTGAAATTCCCTTCTTTAAAAGGGCATAATAAAGGGTTTTCCAGCAAGAGGTGTTATGTTGGTATTCAAAGAAAAATGCAATTTTTTGAGATAAATGATCGGATGTTTATTTCATAATAAAGAGGAAGGTATGCCGTTAATAATGAAAAACAACATCAGCCAAATGGCCACCACGACCACGCTTACAGGACCATATCCTTTTTGAGGTTTTGAATCGACGCTGAGCTGTTGGCGTAGACCTTATCTTTCACGTGGCCCCAAAGGAAGAAGTCGCAAGGTGTTAAATCACAAGATCTCGGTGGTCAATTGTGATCACCACTTCGAGAGATAACACGGTCCGGAAACTTTTCCCGTAACAGAGCAATGGTTTCGTTGCTTGTGTGGCACGTAGCGCCGTCTTGTTGAAAGTAAACGTTGTCCAGATCAATACCATCCAACTCCGACCATAAAAATCATTAATCATCTCTCGATAGCGCAATCCATTCACCGTAACTGCTGATCCAACCTCATTTTCGAAAAGTAAGGTCCAATGACCCCGCCGGACCACACCGCACCAAACAGTCACACATTGAGGATGGAGAGGCTTCTCAACAATAACTCTTGGGTTTTCCGAGCCCCAGATGCGACAATTTTGCTTGTTGACGTAGCCACCGAGGTGGAAATGGGCCTCATCAGTCAAGATGATTTTTCGATGATTTTCGAATTTTAACAATTTCAATGCGTTGTTGAATCGTGTATCGTTCCATTTTTAGTAATGGCGTAGTTTCTACTTGTCAAATGTCAAAGAATAAAAGCTTCAAAAGTGACAGCTACCGAAATACCGGGTGATTCAAAATAACACCTCTTGTTGGAAAACCCTGTACTTAGGTATTTTACTAGACAGGAAGTTGAACTTCAAACACAACATTCTGGAATAGCAAAGAAGGCTGTGGTACCGCTATACGAGTATACCTGTAAATAGGAAATATAGGACGATATAAAAAAGTTGGGGTCTGAACCCGCGAATAGTTTATTGGTTGTATATGGCAGTAGTCAGACCGATAATGCTGTACAGTATTGTCGCAGAAGAAATCCACCTTCTGCGTGATACTAAACTAGGTTCAGCGAATGGCTGCTTTATGTATCACTGGTGCGCTGAGAGCGACACTAACTGAGGCACTAAATGTTATACTACATTTAATGCCGCGAGAGTTTATACAGTGCAACATACCGCGTGTATCGCGATTAGACTTAGGGAACTGTCGCTATGCACTATGGGACAAATGACCCGTTTCACTGGCCAAAAGTCAAATATTACACTTTGTTTCTCATCGAAATTGTTGATAAAATTGATTGGCCTGCTGCATGATGTCTCTAAGAGTACTCGGAAATTTCCATCTTACAGCTATTGCCACGTCATCTGCATAGGCAACAACACTAACACCCAAAGGAAACGTTCCCCTGCTGACAAATCTGTGAGTTGACCCTAAGCTAGCTGGAATGCGTCTCTTAATCAGAAGGTTATAAATGAACCACCTACGTATACTGCTATCAACCACCAGAATTGTTGAGCCTTAATTTTAGCGGCTGCATTTATATTATTGAAGGTCCCAGTTTCGGTGGGCTTTCCCTGCTATAGGCATGCTGTTGATTGGACAGTAGCCTGTGATCAATTTTAGTTCTAAGGTGACTATCTATTAATCTATCCAGAGTTTTAAGGAGAATTGATGAACGACTGATTTCCCGCTTTTGGTATGACAACAACCTTGGGTTCTCGCCATTTTATTGGTATATTGCCCTGATTGATACAACATATGTACATAGATCTCTCTGAGCCAGGGAGAAACTGTATCTGGCGACTTCCAGCTTTTGATATCAGAAGGAATTCTAGATTAGGTTACGATTTAGCTGGAAATGGACATGGAAAAGTCGACTTTTAGACTTTTTCAGACACAAAAAGTCGACTTACGATTTCGACTTTTTTGTGGCAAAAAGTCGATTGGTCGAAAGTCGACTTATAGAACGCTAGCGTACATATCGAAGTTTGGACAATATTTAAAAAAATTAAATGCTAAATTATACAACTAATACACGGGGCAAAATCGCCTTTTTTGATATGTTTGAATCGAAAAAATTGGAACACTAATTTTCAAATATTATATATTTCTTAGCAAATACATTTTATTTGAAAATCAATAAAATATATTTGGAAAGCATATTTTAATATATTACAACAAATTCTATTTGCAAACTAATTTTGTCAAATAAAATATGTGTTTAAATACAACTAAAATTATTATTTAGGGATGTTTCCAAATTGATTTTATTTAAAAAAAAAATTCCAAAACTTTTGCTGACTTTTTCGAATTTCAGTTTTAATTTTTCCTTGGATTCGAATTGTACCTCCCAGTTATGATACCATATGAAGCATTAACTTCTGTTTTAAATCAATCATTTCAATCATTTCTGAGAATTCCAAGCCATCATTAGTTGTTAATCCTCTAAGTACTTTATATTGATCCAAGATTATACGATTTCAATTATTATTATTTATTATTTTTACGAACATTAAAAATTTCTAAAAATTTAAGAACTACTGAAAAATTTAACACAATTTATGTATTTTATGAATACTTCAATGCAAATAAATATTTGTTTCGGAAATAACAGTCGCACTGGGATGTAAATAAATATTTGTTTAGAACAACATCTTCCCAAATACACAATTTTTGTGTGTACCAAATATTATATGTTTAGAGTGTAGCCTAAACATATATATGTTTCAAGCCGAATATGTTTGGGGCAATATACTACAGAATCGATTTTTTTTCAGCGTGTAGTGTTATCTATCAACTGGCATCAACATTTTATAAAAAATCCAAAAATAATAAAATATATATCATCAGAATAAAATTCGGCACATTTTTTTTCATTTTGTTGCAGAATGTAAATGTTACTTGTGTTTATTTTATGTATTTGCTTTGTATTTGTAATTAGTGGCTACTTCGGTTGAAGTGTCCACAAATGTTTAGATAATTACACACCAATTAAATGTTTTTTTTTTCTTAGATTATTTGTATTGTTTAAGTGACAACTATTAATAGTTGTCTAATAAATATTTGTTGATGTGTGTACGAGTGAGTGCCTTTCAGGGCGTTTTGTCATAGGCCTAACAAAACAAAAAGCAAAAACTAATGAAGAGTGATTTTACAATAATTGAAACTTTTTGTGGCGACAAAACAATTTATTTTTCTTGTTCCTTAAAAATTTAAATGGTGTATTTATATAGTGCGCTACACTGTTTTACAGGGTGCAATGACTTTGTGTAGAAACACGTCTAAAGGAGAATAGATTTGATTTTATTTAATTTATTCTATTGGTTGGAGCTGGGAAATCAATTTCTGAATAGATTATGCTGTGAATGTACGTCTGTCTGAAAGCACTCGATCAGAGATGTTCTCAAATTTAATATTAAGACAGTTTCCTTATTATTATTAATGATTCCTTATACTCCTGTGCGGAGCATAGGGCCGTAACAAGATTTTTCCAGTACACTCGATCGGATGCGAGATGTTTTACTTCGTTTCAGTGTAGGCGTAGGCGTAGTAGTTCAATTTCGGTTCGCCGCTTCCTTATTAAATCAGTGTAATTAAAATTATCTCTATGGGTAAAAATGCTATTATCCCATAACTCGTGAAAGGAAATATATCCGAGTTTGATATCTTTAAAGTTGAGTAGAGGGGATGATTCTGAAGAAAACCTTATGAGCCGTTTTTGGCGTCAATCTAGTCTGCAGAACATAAAATGCTAACCGCAATAGTTGAATTAAATAATTTAACAAATATTTTGTTGTTTTCGTATTCAGTAGACTAAAATCCCATAAAATTTACTTGTAAATCCCATATAGCAGAACTTTTATTACTCAATTAAAAAACAAAAAAGTAAATAAATATCTATTGATTTTTTGCCATACTTGTCATACTGACATCGTACTAAATCAACTGCATTTGGCTTGGAAGTGCAATTATCTCACTTTATTATCTTCGTTCGCAATACAGATGGACGGACAAAAGAATGAACAGTGACATTAAGACAACGTGTGATTGATATTAATTTGTTCATATACTTGTATATGTGGCAATTAAGGATCAGTATCACGTATACAACACGTGGGTGCTCGTGTCATTAGTATATGTCACACAGTGGGGAGAATTTCGGTAAAAAGATGGAAATAAACATGGCTTTTCGTAATCAGTCAGCCTTGCCGAGTTTACGCAGCCAAATATCTATGGAAAAGTTTATAAGTTATGACCCATATTGTAAAAATTGGGAAATTCAAAAAATAAATTTTCATATTTTTTATTTTGGCAAATTTTGTTTGGGAGGTACCAAAATGGGCGTGGCAATAACGCCCATTTTGTAATATACTATGGGTACTAAAAAACAATACACTGTACACAATTTCAGGTATTGCAGGAAATCAAGGTATAAGGCGTTAACTTTTTGTGCAAATGGTCCCTTGGTATAGGAGATGCCATAAGGGTCGTGATATTATCGCCCATTTTGCACGGGACAACAGGTATGGTAAAGGCATTGCCTCCAAACAATTTTAAGTTTTTGTATGGACTGGAATCAAAGTTATAAGCCGTTAACCTTTTGTGCAAAATTGTCCATTTGTATGGGAGGTACCAAAAGGGGCGTGGCAATAAAGCCCATTTTTAACGGGACTGTAGGTACTATGAAAGCATTACACTTCACATAATGTCAATTATTTGAATAGACTGGATACAAAGTTATAAGTCTTTAACATTTTGTGTAAGATGTAGGAAGTTAGCAAAAGAGGCTTGGCAACTTCGTCCATTTTTATCCCCTCACCTTAGAGAGGAGGGTATGTATCATTTGCTACGAACCAAAAGTGTAACACATCGAAGGGGTGACCTATGACCCTAAGTATGTTCGGCGGATATCCGTTTTGGGTCATTTTAGGTCGAATGAGCAATGTCCGTCCGTCTGTCTGTCTGTCTGCTGGCTGGTGCGCACGATAACTCTCGAAAGGAGTAACCGATTGACCTCAAATTTGGTATGTGGTAATATTACCTTCTATCACCGGCTAAGTGCGAAGATGGGCCATATTGGTCCACTCCTTCTAGTACCTCCCCCACAAAGGGTTAACATTTAGTGAAATATTGATTATTTAATAACGTTTATACTACTTATTTGAATCCGCTGAAATTTTACACATATTATTAGTTTACTAGTCACTATTACCTCGAGAAAAATGGGCGAAGTTGCCACGCCCCTTTTGGTACCTCCCACACAAATAGACAATTTTGAACCAAAAGTTAATAGCTTATAACTTTATTACCAGTGCATACAAAGACCTGAAATTTTGTACAGTGTAATGGTTTAATAATACCTACAATACAGTGAAAAATGGGCATTATTACCACGCTCCTTTTGATACCTTCCACACAATGGGCGAAGTTGCCACTCCCCTTTTGGTACCTCCCACACAAATGGACCTTTTTGTACCAAAAGTTACCAGCTTATATCTTACATACCAGTACATACAAATACTTGAAATTTCGTACAGTGCAATGCTATTATAGTACCTAGAGTCCAGAGAAGAGTGGCCGTTATTGGTTCGCCCCTATTGGTACCTCTCACACAAATGGACCATTTTGTACCAAAAGTAAAGAGCTTTTAACTTTATTACCAGTACATACTTTAAAGTTATTAAATGCAATTTAAAGTGATAATAATTTAAATAAAACTAAAAAATAAATAAATTTACTAATATTTTTTTTAGACTCAAGGTGATTCATTAGTCGCTTTACACGACTGAACTTTCTTACTTCTTCTCAAGATGATAGCGACCAAGAAACTTATACTACGTATGTGTGGAATTATAAAAGATTCTGGGTAGTAGTAAACGAGTACCTCCCCTTCGTGTGGGAGGTACTCGTAGGAGTGGACCAACATAGTCCCTCTTTGACCTTAGCCTGAGATAGAAAAAATAGAAACACATACCAAATTTGAAGTCAATCGGTTAATCCTGTCTAAAGCTATCGTGCGCCCCAACCAGACCGACGGACAGGCTGATAGACATTGCCAAAATGACTTAAAATGTTCTCAAACAGATTTCCGGCAAATATTCTTGGGGTCTCTTAGGTCACTCCATCGATGTGTAACACTTTTGGCCCTCAGCATCTGATATATACCCTTGTTCACAATAGGGGGATATAAAAACCGAATTTTGTTGAAATTCTCATATTTCTACCAAAAGTGCTATAAATTATATTTATTTTTTTTTATTTTATATGAATTACAATATAAAGTAAATTTATATTGTAATTTTACGGTCCAGGGAAAGGCCGGGTTACAAAGACCATATGTCTAAATGTTTGCAGCGACAGACCAGAGCCTCTGGTGGGAATCGAACCCACGACCCCCAAACTCATAGGCGAGTACGCTACCAACTCGCCTACTGGGGCGCTCAATATAAATTATATATATAATAGGCATTGTTTTCTTCGTTAGGATGCTAGCTTTTTAAATATGAAACAAACGATTTTTTGGAGATTTTCTTATATTTTTTAATGGCTTTTTCGTGCCTGCAAAAAACGATCTTTTTGAAATAATGAAATTTTTTCTAATTTTTTAACTACAGTTAATAAAGTGCTGTTTCCACATGAAAGTGTCATTGTAGTCCTCATAATTTCCATTAATTTAATTTTAATGTATCCCAGCATTTTCGAGCATATACTTTAAAAAATATGGTCCGAATATTAAAGGCAGTTTCCACGAAATTTGGAATTTTTTTCTTTAAAAAAAAACTTACCATAAAAATTTTTTTAAATAATTTTTTCGGGCTCCATATTACACCAGAAAATTTTATGCGCAGTCCTTCGACAAAATTTTTTTTGCATAGTTTAACCTGGGATTGAAAATGGGCAATATCGGTCCATATTTTGATATAGCCAATATATTTAGCATCTGTCCGATTTGACTTTTAACGCCGTAGAGATCACCAATGTCAACAGATTGGGCTGCAAATTGGTAACTGGGGTTTATTTATACCCGGAAACCACCACACGAATAACGGTAACCGTAAGTCCATGTTTATAGTCTCCATACAAAGGTCCCTCTAGATTTTACTTCTTAACGCAACAAAAACTACAAATTTCGACGACTCGGGCTGAAATTTGGCAACACGACTTTATTTGTGCAAAAAACCATTCAAATGCTATCCATAGTGGTATATAAGATTCGGCATGGCCGAAATTAACGCTTTTATTTGTTTTGATTACTATGCAAATTAAACTAGAAAACATTCAAATTCACGTTTAAGCTCAAAACCTACTTCCATCTTTTGTACCGTCCGCAACGGAACTTTCGCCGGGAATATCGCATTCATCAAAAGTGTTTAGGTAAGTATTTAAATGTCATTTCCATGAACTCTGTAATAATTATTTTTATTGACGGTTATATGAAAATATTGCATTTAGAAAGCCAACGGGATGAACATTAGTAAAAACAAGTAAGAAATTTCTGTCGAGTAAACCGACTTATGAATATCCCCTCATTATTGTCAATTAAAATTGCATTTAACCAGTAAGAAAGTTCAGTCGGGTAAACCGACTAATGTATCCCCTCACCTTGAGTCTTAAAAAATATTAGTAAATTTGTTTGTTTTATTTAAATTATTATCACTTTAAATTTCATTTAATAACTTTAAAGTATGTACTGGTATTAAAATTAAAAGCTCTTTACTTTTGGTACAAAATGGTCCATTTGTGTGAGAGGTACCAAAAGGGGCGAACCAATAACGGTCACTTTTCTCTGGACTCTAGGTACTATATAAACATTACACTGTAAAAAATTTCAATTATTAATATTCACTGGTATTAGCGTTATAAGCTGTTAACTTTTGGTGTAAAATGATCCATTTGTGTGGGAGGTACCAAAAGGGGCGTGCCAAGACTCTAGGTACTATAATAGCATTGCACTGAACGAAATTTCATGTATCTGTATGCACTGGTATTAAAGTTAAAAGCTGTTAACTTTTGGTACAAACAGGTCCATTTGTGTGGGAGGTACCACAAGGGGCGGGCCAATAACACCCATTTTTCTCTGGACTCTAGGTACTATAAAAGCATTACACAGTACAAAATTTCAAGTATTTGTATACACTGGTATTAAAGTTATAAGCTGGTAACTTTTGGTACAAATGGTCCATTTGTGTGGGAGGTATCAAAAGGAGCGTGGCAATAATGCCAATTTTTCACTGTACTGTAGGTATTATTAAACCATTACAATGTCCAAATTTCAAGTCTTTAAATGCAATGGTAATAAAGTTATCAGCTGTCAACTTTTGCTTCAAAATTGTCTATTTGTGTGGGAGGTACCAAAAGGGGAGTGGCATCATCGCCCATTTTTCTCGAGGTAATAGTGACTAATAAACTAATACTATGTGTAGAATTTCAGAGGATTCAAATAAGTAGTTTAGAAGTTATTAAATAATCAATATTTCACTAAATGTTAACACTTTGTGGAGGAGGTACTAGAAGGAGTGGACCAATATGGCCCAAGATAGATATGGCCGGAGATAGAAGAAAAATATAACCACATACCAAATTTGGAGTCAATCGGTTTCTCCTTTCGAGAGTGAGGGCCCGTTTCTGTAACTTATTTTCGTTCGTCTACGGCGAACGATCAAAAATCACTCAATGATTCCGAGAAATCTATAAGTCACAGCAGTTTATAATTCGTTGTGTCTATAGAAGAGCAAGTTAAGAACTTGTATCTAAAATATTTCTAACCTGAGTTTTATAGAATTCAAGTAATAGTTGAGGGATTTTTGATCGTTCTCCGTAAACGAACGAAAATAAGTTACAGAAACAGGCCCTTATCGTGCGCACCAGCCAGCAGACAGACGGACGGACATTGTTCGCATGTCCTAAAACGGATTTCCGCCGAACATACTTGAGGTCTTAGGTCACTCCTTCGATGTGTTACACTTGTGGTTTGTAGAAAATGATATATACCCTCCTCTCTAAGGTGAGAGGATAATAACTTTAAAGTATGTACTGATATTAAGTACATACTTAACTTTTGGTGCAAAATGGTCCATTTGTGTGGGAGCTACCAAAAAGGGCGTACCAATAACGCCAACTTTTCTCTGGACCATAGGTGCTATAAAAGCATTACACTGTACAAAATTTGAAGTACAGGGTTTTCCAACAAGAGTTCTTAATTTGAATCACCCGGTATTTCGGTAGCTGTCACTTTTGAAGCTTTTATTCTTTGACATTTGACAAGTAGAAAATACGCCATTACTAAAAATGGAACGATACACGATCATCGAACGATACAAAACGTTCAAAAAACGATCGAACAAAAAAACGATACGAACGATAAAAATCATCTTGACTGATGAGGCCCATTTTCACCTCGGTGGCTACGTCAACAAGCAAAATTGTCGCATCTGGGGCTCGGAAAACCCAAGAGTTATTGTTGAGAAGCCTCTCCATCCTCAACGTGTGACAGTTTGGTGCGGTTTATGGTCCGGCGGGGTCATTGGACCTTACTTTTTCGAAAATGAGGTTGGATCAACAGTTACGGTGAATGGATTGCGCTATCGAGAGATGATTAATGATTTTTTATGGTCGGAGTTGGATGGTATTGATCTGGAGAACGTTTACTTTCAACAAGAAGGCGCTACGTGCCACACAAGCAACGAAACCATTGCTCTGTTAGAGGTAATCACAATTGGGCAGTCACTTTGCAATTTGGTTATGGCAAATTTCATGAAAAGGATATGGTCCTGTGAGCGTGGTCGTGGTGGCCATTTGGCTGATGCTGTTTTTCGTTATTAACGGCATACCTTTCTATTTATTATGAAATAAACATCCGATCATTTATCTCAAAAAACTGCATTTTTCTTTGAATACCAAAATAACACCTCTTGTTGGAAAACCCTTTATTTTTCAGTGTACCGTTCCTCGGATTTGTTGCGTTCACGCAGTAGGCAAACCAAACCTAAACATTTATTCGAAACACCATGTTTATTCCTATATTTCTTGGGGCGTCTCGTTGAGTTGAAGCCAATAATACAGTTGACAATAGGCATGTTTTCGTTACAAGCTAGCAATTTTAGTTTAGCACTTTGCAACGAAAACAACTGTGGAAGTCACATAAGCAATAACTGGCGGATTTTCAGTATCTGGTAGCAATGGTGTCATGAGTTGCGAAGAAAGAACAGTGCGAAACAGACAAAAAAATCGTGAAAAGTATTTATAAAACATATATTTACTATTCTGTGTTCAATTGTTTACACTCTTTTTGCAAATATTAAAATAATTTCCCATTTTTGTTCTTCTTCTTCCCGTTAATTCACAATAATTGATAAAATCTCTCCAAAAATGCGATGCCATATTGCTAAATATAGGGTGCCCAATCTGGCAACATCATACTCGATTAAGACACGAACACAAGCACCAAACTTCATCGGGAACTAATAATGCTTAAAAGTGCTTAGCTCCCCATACAAACTAAGCACCAATGGTGTAACGAAAACACGCCTAATATTGCATTAGTATTTTGTTTTTAAAATTAGATTTATGTGATTTATTATCGACTCACTCACTATGTATATTTGGAAGGCTCTCTAAAGGGTCTATATTTAAAATTGATGTAGAACTAAGTGTAAACACAGACAGTCGGTCTTATGTTTGATTTATCGAAATGTTAAACTAACGCCTCCACAAATGTTGCTCATTTGTCGCAAGAATTAGAAAGCGTGTACCAAAAAACCAAATTGAAAAAGTGTTGTATTTTTTCAAATTTCGTTGATTTGAAATATTCCAGACTATGCTATTTAGTTGTACATTGCTGTACGGGCACATCCAATGAAAATGCATTGTATTGCAAAATGTCACACAAATAATTTATGCGATTTAAAGTGTGGCTCAGGTTCACTTGGACATAATCACAGGGAAAACAAATCTGGCAGTCAGTCAGTCAACTAAACATACACAAGGCAAGCGCAAATTATAAAATAAATTTCTTGAAGAAAAAAAAGAAACAAAACAGACTACAAAGAAATGTATTTTTATATCATTTTTTCTTTATTATCAGGCGGCAAGGTTAAAACGTTCGAGGTGAAACCCAATTCAAAGCAAAATAATAAGCATAAATTCTACACGATTACTTAGTGAAGGTGTTAATTGGTAGAATTATTATTAAATAAATATTAGCCGATACAAAATTACTTATTTCTTAGGTAAAATATATATGGGAAGGGGGAGCCAAACAAAGGTAATTATACAAACATTGCTGATAACACGGACCGATCAAAAGATAATATTTGTTTAAATGTGTTACACTAGTTTACAGTCACATTAACCATAGGATGGGGTGGGGTATACGAGTACTTATTTTGTCACTCCCGTTGTAACAACTCAAAATTTTGATCAGAGACCTCATAAAATTCTAAGATGATTTAGCCATATCCGTCTGTTGTAGTCACGCTACACTCTACAATAATTGAGATAGATTACTGAAATGTGCTACAGATACTTCTTACACCTGCAGGTAACTTGGGATTAAAAATGGGGAATATCGATCCATTTGTATCACCTCACCTTATAGAGGAGGGTATATATCATTTGCTACGAGCCAAAAGTGTAACACATCGAAGGAGTGACCTAAGACCCTAAGATTGTTTGGCGCATATCCGTTTTGGTTCATTTTAAGTCGAATGAGCAATGTCCGTCCGTCTGTCTGTCTGTCTGTCTGCTGGCTGGTGCGCACGATAACTCTCGAAAGGAGTAACCGATTGACATTAAATTCGGTATGTGGTAATATTTTCTTCAATCTCCGGCTAAGTTCGAAGATGGCCATATTGGTCCACTTCTTCTACTAGTACCTCCCTCACAAAGGGTTAACATTTAGTGAAATATTGATTATTTAATAACTTCTATACTACTTATTTGAACCCTCTGAAACTCTACACATAGTATTAATTTATTAGTCACTATTACCTTGAGAAAAATGGTCGAAGTTGCCACGCCCCTTTTGGTACCTCCCACACAAATGGACAATTTTGAACCAAAAGTTAATAGCTTATAACTTTAATACCAGTGCATACAAAGACTTGAAATTTTGAACAGTTTAATGCTTTTATAGTACCTAAAGTCCAGAGAAAAATTTACGTTATTGGTACGCCCCGTTTGGTACCTCCCACACAAATGGAGTTTTTGGACCAAAAGTTAACAGCTGTTAACTTTAATGTCAGTGCATACAAATACTTGAAATTTCGTACAGTGCAATGCTTTTATAGTACATAGAGTCTAGAAAAAAGTAGCCGTTATCGGCACGCCCCTTTTGGTACCCCCCACAAAAATGGACCATTTTACACCAAAAGTTAACAGCTTATAACTTTAATACCAGTATATAATTTAAAGTTTTTAAATGCAATTTAAATTGATAATTGTTTAATAAAAAAAAATAAATTTACTAATATTTTTTTGGGACTCAAGGTGAGGGGTAAGTCGGTTTACACGACTGAACTTTCTTACTTGTTTAATATATCCCTATAAATAGCATCTCCTAGTTTTTAATTCTTAATTTTGTATACCCTACCATAGGATGGGGGTATATTCATTTTGTCACCACTACTAAATATTGATCTGAGACCCCATAAAGTATATATAGGGTGATCCATTTCGAGGTTCCCTTATTTTTGAAAGAAAAAAACACAGAAAATTCAAACTGAATGAGGAATGTTTATTATCATTTGAAAGAACATTCTTTGGCAGTTATTTTTTGAAGATTATGTCTAGCAAATGTTGGCCGCGGCTTCGTCTCAGATGGTCCATCCGTTGAGTCCAATTTTCGATGAATCGTGCGAGCATTTCGACTGGTAACTGGCGAATGACACGCATGATGTTTTGCTCCAAGGCCTGAATCGAAGCGGGTTTGTCCGCATAAACTTTAGACTTTACATATCCCCACAGGAAAAGTCTAACGGTGTGATATCACACGATCTTGGTGGCCAAACGACCGGCCTAAAACGTGAAATTATCTGCTCACGAGCTTCAATTTCAGGCATCAAATAGTCGGTTATCATGGCACGACAACGGTCGCCATTGACGGTTACGTTCTCACCGGCATCGTTTTTGAAGAAATATGGACCGATGATTCCACCGGCCCACAAATCACACCAAACCGTGGTTTTTTCTGGATGAAGTGGCAGCTCTTGAATCTCTTCAGGTTGCTCTTCGTCCCAAATGCGGAAATTTTGCTTGTTTACATACCCATTGAGCCAGAAATGGGCCTCATCGCTGAACAAAATTTGGCTCGAAAACGTCGGATCTTCTTGGAACTTTTCAAGAGCCCATAGAGCGAAGCGATGTCGCTTGGGAAGGTCGGGCGGCTTCAGTTCTTTCACAAGCTGTAGTTTGTATGCTTTCAATTTAAGATCTCGACGTTAAATGCGCCAAGTCGTTCCATACGTCAGTCAGAGTTGCTGCGAACGGCGCCGAATCAACTTTCCACGGTCTTCGTGTACACTCTCAGCTACGGCCGCTACATTTTCTTCACTGCGTGCTGGACGTGGTCTATTCGGTAGAAAATTATACAATAATGAATGTTGGGTCTCAAGATGGGTGATGGTGTTGCGAATAGTACGCTCAGTAGGCCGATTATGTTGACCATAAGTTGAGCGAAGTGCACGAAACACATTCCTCACAGAACGTGAATTTTCCTAATAAAGTTGAACGATTTGTAAACGTTGTTCAGGCGTAAGTCTTTCCATGATGAAATGCCAAACAACACTTAACAAAAATAACATGACAGCATGACACGAATCACACGTGATCTGTCAAAAAAAGGCTACTGAAAAAAGTATCTCTACTTAGATCACCTGTTATATTATTAATCGTCGTAAAATTCTAACACGATTTAGCCATGTCCGTCTGTCCGCCTGTCTGTCCGTCTGTTATAATCACGCTACAATCTATAATACTTGAGCTAGGTGGCTGAAATTTGGTACATATACTTCTTATATCTGCAAGTATGTTGGGATTGCAAATGGGCAATATCGGTCCAATTTTGGATGTATGGCATCTCCCCGATTTGACTTCTTAACGTCATAGGGACCACAAATGTCATCTGGTCGGGCTAACAGTTGGTAACTGGGGTTTATTTATACCCGGTATCCTTCACACGAGCAACGGTAGTCATAGGTCCATGTTTTTTTTACCATTTTCTTTACCCGATGTGGCCAACTTTGAGGCCATCTAGCTCCGCCCATGTCTGACATAGGGGGCCCACATATAAAACTTAACTTCTCTAACACATCTTTATCTACCATGCCAAGTTTGGTCGCAATCGTTTGTTTGGTTCGTACCACTGAATTCGTACCACTGTGAAGTGTTTTGCAAAAACGGACGAAGAATGTCAGACTAGTCTTGGTATTTCGTCCATATCTTTTACAAATATTGAGTCTCACAAAAATTTTTTACTGTTCTGGATTTGTGAGACATATACAAATATTCTGTGATATATTGAAGAAAACAAGGGGAATAATTTTTTCTACAAAGGTTTTTCCAAAAAAATTTCATTACAATTTTTTAAAAAATTTTTCACAAAAAAAATTGTTACAATAAATGGCGCATTCTGTCTTCTTTAAAACAAAGTAAACTTTGCAAAAATCGGTTCAGCAGTCCGAGAGCAATTACAAATTTCGTAAAAAGCCCACAAAATTTAAAAAAAAAAATTAAAAAAAAATAATATCGAGATCTTATTTTACCTATTTGTAACTGCTTATAAACATTTAAGCCAAAAATAAGCTACATAGGTCGATATTAAACATTCTGAACCATCTTAACTTTCCAATCGTGAAAACCAGTAAGGAAATGCAGAAAGAACGGAATTTATGAGAGATGCAAATGTTGGAAATATTCCTTTCATAGAAACATTGTTTTAGTAACAGTCTTTAATATAAATAGAAAAAGTTTATTTTTCTAAGAAAACAATGCCTACGTGCAAAAGTCTATGGATATAAAGGGTTTTCCAATAGGGATGATATGATTTTGAAGTGACTTTTCGGTCATTTGTAATATGTCATGATCTGTCATTTGTTTTTCATTGTATTCAGTAGTGTTTACAATTTCATCATGAAGAGATATACGCAAGAACAACGTTTACAAATTATTCAGTTTTATTTACAAACTAATCGTTCTCCAATTGCAACTTTTCGTGCGCTAAGTCCATTTTTTTTTTAAATTAAAAAAAAAACTTTCCAGTCGACCTACGACCTCGACACAGCAATATTTTAGCTCTCGTTAATAGCTATCTTTTTGTCATTTGCCGATTCCCGATCCGACGTACCGTTAAGGAGCTAGAGCAAAAATAAACTTTCCGTTCACATTTGAAAATGATGCTAAGTCCATTTTTTTTAAATCCAAAAAAAAAACACTTTCCAGTCGACCTACCACCTTGACACCCATGAGCAATATTTTAGCTCTCGCTAAGAGCTATCTTTTTGCCATTGACCGATTGTAGCTAGGTTTCATCAAATGAA
The DNA here is from genome assembly GCA_963930755.1 of Eudasyphora cyanicolor. NCBI lineage: Eukaryota > Metazoa > Arthropoda > Insecta > Diptera > Muscidae > Eudasyphora > Eudasyphora cyanicolor. The sequence continues at coordinate 157,806,464 of OZ005735.1, read as the reverse complement.
GCAATTGAATTGTTGGGAGAAAAGTTTGGAGATTCGATTATTTCAAGAAATTGTGATATTGAATGGCCTTCAAGAAGTTGTGATTTAACACCATTAGACTATTTCTTGTGGGATTATTTAAAGTCATTGGTCTTTCGAAATAAACCAGACTCTCTTCAAGCTTTACAAGTCAATATTGAACGTGCCATTCATGACATACGACTTAATTTAGTGGAAAAAGTGCTTGAAAATTGGGTTCATCGAATTCGTTCCTGCAGAAGAAGCCGTGGAGGCCATTTGAATGACGTTTCATTTAGAACTTAATTGTATCGATTGTACTTCACATTAAATAAAAACGGAAGTTTAGTAACTGTGGATAAAACAATTGGAAAATAAATTGATTTTTTTCCAAAAAATATTTTTTTGCTGGCACGAAAAAAGCCATAAAAAATCGCAAAAAAAAAATTGCTTAGCTAATTTTTTAAAGCTAGCGCCCTAAGAAAACAATGCATATTTGCAAAAAGTATATCGATAAATGTATAAATTAGGACACATATTGTACAAATAATACTATAAAAGCATTACACTTCACAAAATGTCAAGTATTTGTATAGACTGTAATCAAAGCTATAAGCCGCTAACTTTTTGTGCAAAATGGTCCATTTTGTATGGGAGGTACCAAAGAGATGATAGCGACAAAAAAACTAATACTATCTGTGGAATTGTGAAAGATACTGAGTAGTGCAGAAGTTATGTAGTATATAAGTTATGAGATAACAAATATTTCACTAAACTTTGGCCCTTCGTGGGGGAGGTACCCGAAGAAGTGGACCAACATAGACTATCTTTGACCATAGTCTGAGATCGAAAAAAATATTTAAACGTACCAAATTTGACGTCAATCGGTTAATCCTGTCGAAAGTTATCGTGCGCACCAACCAGACAGACAGACGGACAGGCTGACGGACACTGATAAAATGGCCCAGAACGGATTTCCGCCAAATATTCTTGCGGTCTCTTAGGTCGCACTATCGATGTGTTACACTTTTGGTTGGCAGCATCTGATATATACCCTTGTTCACAAACGAATTTTGTTGAAATCCTCTTATTTCTACAAAAAGTGATATAATTTCTACATTTATCCACAGTTTCTTTCTTCAAATAGGCATATGGAACAAACGATTTTTTATCCCCTCACCTTAGAGAGGATGGTATATATCATTTGCTACGAGCCAAAAGTGTAACACATCGAAGGAGTGACATAAGACCCTATGTACCCAATTTTTCAATAAGAGCGCTACAAAAGTTTTTTTAAATAAAACAAAAACGGTTTTGGATATCATCGAAATTCTTTATTCCTGTGAAAGTACGTTCGATGCCATTATGTATGGAACTCGATTTCTTTTGCATGGCCACCACGGGCACGCTTGCAGAAGTCCAGACGCTGAACCCAATTTTCGACGGTTTTTAAGCATAAATCAGCCGATACTGCTGCAATTTCACGTTCGCTCTTCGTACGAAGTTCATCAATCGTCGCTGGCTTGTTGGCGTAGACCATAGACTTGACGTAACCCAACAGGAAATAGTCTAACGGCGTCAAATCGCACGACCGAGGCGGCCAATCGACTGGACCATTTCTTGAGATAACACGTTCTGCAATCTTGGTTTCCAATAAATAGATTGTGGCATTCGCTGTTTGGCTTGTGGCACCGTCCTGTTGGAACCACATGTCCTCCAAGTCCATATCATCCAATTGGGGCCAAAAATATTCGGTTATCATTGAACGGTAGCGATTCCCATTCACAGTAACGTGCCGGTCTTGATCATTACGGAAGAAGTACGCCCCAATGACGCCGCCGGCCCATAAACCGCACCAAACCGTAATTTTTTCGGGATGCAATGATGACTCATGGAGTACGCGTGGATTGCTGTCTGACCAATAACGCATATTTTGTTTATTGACGAAGCCATTCAGCCAGAAATGAGCCTCATCGCTGAAGATGATTTTTCGATGAAAATCCGGGTTTGGTTAGCAGTTCTTGTTAAATTCAATTTACTGCTTCCTCAAGTATTTCAGCTGATTTAAGTTAAAGACATACACTATTGCTACTGAATTCTGAAGATGATAGAGTGGTGTCTATCGAAACTGCAGTCAATTCTACCAAGCAATTAAAACTCTCTACCAATTTTTGTATTTGTTTCTATTACTTTCTTGGAATAGACAGAAAGTAAATGGAACATATGGTCTCAAACCAAAAAAATAAATTCTGACTGAATCCGAATCATTTTCAAGCTGTTGCTCAGCCCAATTCACGAACATACGACGCTTTGGTGGTCAAGCGGCTTCAGTTCTTGCCTCAATTTGATCTTGTAAGGATGTAGGCCAAGATCTTTTCGCAAAATTCGCCACAACGACGTCACAGAGACGTTGAGAACGACGTGTGAGAGACACATTTGGGCTTTCTTCAACTGAAGCCTCAGCGGCAGCAATATTCTCGACACTACGAGCACTTCTTTGTCTCACTGGAACGGGAAAATTTTGTACTGTGCCTGTGGATTAAAATTTTTCAACTAAATGCTCAATTGTTGATCTGCTAGGACGATTATGACGACCATAAACTGGACGTAGCGTTCTTAAAGTTGAGGCCACTGACTCCGAATTTCGGTAGTAAATTTTAATAATTTCGACTCGTTGTTGGCTCGTATATCTTTCCATCATGAAATGGCAAACCTTACTGAAGATAAATGTCAAAAGAGCGGCAAAAAATATAGCGTCGTTTGCTGTTCCAGTCGGTCTACATTTGTAGCGTCCCTGTTGAAAAACCCGTTAAGTTCAGCGGATATCCGTTTTGGGTCATTTTAAGTCGAATGACCAATGTCTGTCTGCTGGCTGGTGCGCACGATAACACTCGAAAGGAGTAACCGATTGACTTCAAATTGGTATGTGATCATATTTCCTTCTATCTCCGGCTAAGCTCGAAGTTGGGCCATATTGGTCCACTCCTTCTTGTACCTCCCTCACAAAGGGTTAACATTTAGTGAAATAATGATTATTTAATAACTTCTACGCAACTTTTTTGAATCATCTGAAATTTTACACATAGTATTAGTTTATTAGTCACTATTAGTCACTATTACCTCGAGAAAAATGGGCGAAGTTGCCACGCCCCTTTTGGTACCTCCCACACAAAAGGAAAATTTTGAACCAAAAGTTTAAAGCTTATAACTTTATTACCAATGCATACAAAGACTTGAAATTTTGTACAGTGTAATAGTTTAATAGTACCTAAAATACAGTGAAGAATGGGCATTATTGCCACGCTCCCACACAAATGGACCATTTTGTAGCAAAAGTTACCAGCTTATAACTTTAATTCCAGTCCATACAAATACTTGAAATTTTGTACAGAGAAAAATGGGCGTTATTGGCACGCCACTTTTGGTACCTCTAACCCAAATAGACCTTTTTGTATCAAAAGTTAACAGCTTTTAACTTTAATACCAGTGCATACAAATACTTGAAATTTCGTACAGTGTAATTCTTTTATAGTACCTACAATCCAGTGAAAAATGGGCAAGGGTGCCACGCTCCTTTTGGTACCTCCCACACAAATGGACCATACCACTACATACTTTAGTTATTAATTTATTAAATGCACTTTAAATTGATAATAATTTAATTAAAACTAAAAATTAATAAATTTACTAATATTTTTTGGGACTCAAGGTGAGGGGATTCATAAGACGGTTTACCCGACTGAACTTTTTACTTGTTTACGATTTTTTTTTCTATTATGGTTTTTTCCTGCCAGCAAAAAACGATTTTTTTTGAAAAAAAAAAAATCAAATTATTTCTGATTGTTTTAACGACAGTTACTAAACTTATTTTTCCACATGAATGTGTCATTACCAACATTTGTAGTCCTTCCTTTGATTTAACGTATATCCCGGGATTATCGAGCATATATTTAAACAAGTAAGAAAGTTTCAGTCGGGTAAACCGGCTAAGGTATGCCCTCACTTTGTGAGTAATGTAATATTGAATATTACACAAATTATTCTGTCAATTTTTGTGGGAGGTACCAGAAAGGGTTTAAGAAATACACCTATATTTCGCTGAACAGTAGATACTTTAAATACATTGCACTGTGCCGAATTGTAACCGTTTATATGGACTGCTATATTAACGTTGAGATATTAAATTGTGGTATAATTTGGCCATTTTGTGTGGGAGGTACAAAAAGGGGCGTGGTGATAACTCATTTTTCACTGGACTATAGGCATTATAAAAGCATTACACTGTACAAAATTTCAAGTAATTGTATACACTGATATTAATGTTATCACTGTTAACTTTTGGTGCAAAATGGTACCTTTGTGGGAGAGGTACCACAAGGGGCGTGACAATAACGCCCATTTTTCAATGGACTGTAGGCACTATAAAAACATTACGCGGTACAAAATTTCAAGTATTTTTGTACACTGGTATTAATGTTATAAGCTGTTAACTTTTGGTGCAAAATGGTGCATTTGTGTGGGAGGTACCAAAAGGGGCGCGGCAATAACGCCCATTTTTCACTGGACTGTAGGCACTATAAAAGCATTACACTGTACACAATTTCAAGTATTTCTAAACACTGTTGTTAATGTTATAAGCTTTTAACTTTTAGTGCAAAATGGTGCATTTGTGTGGGAGGTACCAAAAGGGGCGTGGCAATTTCGCCCATTTTCCTCGAGTTGATAGCGACTAAGAAACTAATACTATGTTTGGAATTTCAGAAGATTCGAATACGTATAATAGCAGTTATTAAAGAATAAATATTTCACAACATTTTAACCCTTTGTGGGGGAGGTACCAGAAGGAGTGGGCCAATATGGTCCATCTTCGAACTTAGCCGGAGATAGCAAAATATATTACCACATACGAAATTTGAAGTCAATCGGTTACTCCTTTCGAGAGTTATCGTGCGCACCAGGCAGCAGACAGACAGACAGACGGACGGACATTGCCCATTCGACTTAAAATGACCCAAAACGGATTTCCGCCGAACATACTTGGGGTCTTAGGTCACACCTTCGATGTGTTACACTTTTTTCCGTAGCAAATGATATATACCCTTGTCACACTAAAGTGAGGGTATAAAAATATGGGCCAAATATTAAAGAAACCTTCCATGAAAATTTGAATTTTAAAAAAAAATTACGGCAAGTTTTTTTTAATATTTTTTTTCGTGTTGAGGATCCATATTATACCAGAAAATGCTATGCGCAGCCTTTCGACAAAAATTTTGTTGCATAGTGCATTTTCAAATCCCCATAAAATGTTTTTGTTTATTTTCCAAAAAATGATACCGATATCTTGTTTATCCAATTAGTAACTTTTTATAAAGTTTTTAGGCAGAAATAAATTGAATTGGTTAATATTAAAAATTGTGACAAATGTCTAAATGGATTATTCAGTGCAGCCTTAAGAAGTCGAACTAATAGGGTCTTTCGTGAGGCGGCTATAACCAAGTAATAAATGAAGATGACAGAACAACAAACAACATCTGGGGAATAATATGTTCCACTGTGCAAACCAAACAGTGAACAATTAAATCGATTTTATCATTGAGCGCCTATATTTGTACAGGGTGGCCCAAAATACATGCAATATTTAAAATTTTCTTCGTTTTTGCGTTGTTGTAAACGGACAAGAAAACAAAAAGGTGGTTAGGAAAGGTGTAAGGGTTAGTTTGGTAGATGTAACCTAGGATTCAACGGCACATCTCTGAAATTCAGCCATATTTATGCAAAATTATTATTAAAATTTTCGACAAAAGGTTGTGAGTATATGAAGTCTAGGTTTATTTACCTGATATGCAATTCCTTAACCCTATTTTATGATTCACTAAAAATCGCTTCACTTCTTTCTTCTATTGAATTTAAATCTTGCCTAAATTATGAAACACCCTGATGCATAATATTGTATAACTCAATCTGCCCAAATGTATACAAATTTAGGTTAAAATGTGAACAATTCGCATTCCACCCAAATGCATGTAAATGTAAATACTATCAATTATCTTCTGTCAGTTTATTTACTTCGCATTTCCATCCATATAAATATGTATAAGTATACATACATACATATGTACGAGTATTTATACTTTCCCAGTGATTCATTTCACATTCAATGGAAATGGGGTTTCCAAACAATCATTAGCCATTCACGTGAATGACACAATTTACAAGTGAATGAAACATTCATGACCCGCGGGTCAATTAAAACGATTGGCGCATTGGGAATTTCTTTTACAGCGTTAAATTTAATCAACCAACCAACCCAAGGAGGAAGTGTCTGAGGAAAAATCATTCACAATCTGTGATGTGGTGCGACGTGAGAAGAACAAAAATAAAATTTATTATTTTTGTTGGTCGAATTTTAACGGCCTACTTGTTAATTTATGTATATGGAGACCATTTTATCTTCTACATAGTTAATACATCATTATGAATTATTTATTTTGTTTGGTAATAATAAATAAAACAATGTCTGTGCAAGGTAATAGTGAAAGAAATAGTTACATTACACTACTACTACACTGAAAGAATTTTATTCTCATATATTTATGAGTCAAACAAAGCTTTTTATAAGGATATGTTAAAAAACGGATTATATAGCCTTGGATATATAATCCGGGTCAGTGATGTTAAGAATTCTACAGATTCTATTGTTTTTTTCCGTACTACCCCAGATAGTATGCTCAGACACGAATGCTCATGCAATCGTGTCTGCTCCAATAATCAGCTCGAGCTCGTCAGACGTTGCTTCTTCTACTACTTCCCTGAAGAGAGCTGTCGGTACTACAGCTTCATAAGGCAAGTAACTGGAGAGATGTTTCGTCTTTACCACTTAAATTAGCCAGGAGAAATAAACTTAGATCCTTCCTGGCCAAAATGCAGGTTCTTGGAGTGCCTTCACCGTTGGCCACAAGCTGTTTAAACTTGGGTGTCCTGATACCGCCCACCCTTCCTCCCACTTCGTAGGGCTCCTGTATCAGGACGAAGTCTACTTCACCTGTTGACAGGCGCAGCAATTGAGCCGCTGAGGCTGCTTTAGCGTGTAGTTCTACAGTTGTTTTTTGTTTTATTTTTTTTTTTTAAAAATGATTCACACTAACTGGAATACAACTTTTGGGATCAATACAATGTAACATAGAGAAGAGAGGTGATTTAGTGATGAATCCAACAGTACCTAGTTTATCTCCGGTGTTTTGCGACACTGGCAGATTTTTGTACTTTAAATATCTAATTTTTTTACTTTAAATATAGAAAATATGTGTAGGAGCTTCATCTATCTATGAACCAATTATCCCAAAACATATGGACCGATTGTCTTGATCCAAAAAATAACGTTTACGAAAAAATCGGATAATAGATACGACCGATACTTAGAGGACGAGAATGGATGGGTTTACAGGCGGCTGCAAGTTTTTTGTGTCCTACGATCAATAATAGAAATCGTATTAATATTATAAAGATTATATGTGTTATTATGTATACCCTCACTTTAGTGTGACGAGGGTATATATCATTTGCTACGGAAAAAAGCGTAACACATCGAAGGAGTGACCTAAGAACCCAAGTATGTTCGGAGAAAATCCGTTTTGGGTCATTTTAAGTCGAATGAGCAATGTCCGTCCGTCCGTCTGTCTGTCTGCTGGCTGGTGCGCACGATAACTCTCGAAAGGAGTAACCGATTGACTTCAAATTTGGTATGTTGTAATATTTTTTTCCATCTCCGGCTAAGTTCGAAGATGGACCATATTGGCCCACTCCTTCTGGTACCTCCCCCACAAAGGGTTAAAATGTTGTGAAATATTGATTCTTTAACAACTGCTATACTACTTATCCGAATCTTCTGAAATTCCACACATAGTATTAGCTTATTAGTCGTTATCAACTCGAGAAAAATGGGCGAAGTCGCCACGTCCCTTTTGGTACCTCCCACACAAAGGTACCTTTTTGCACCAAAAGTTAACAGCTTATAACATTAAAAGCAGTGTATAAAAATACTTGAAATTTTGTACAGTCTAATGTTTTTATAGTGTCTATAGCCCTGTGAAAAATGGGCGTTATCGCCACGCCCCTTTTTGTACCTCCCACACAAAATGCCCAAATCATACCACAATTTAATATTTCATAACGTTTATACCAGTGCACATAAATGCTTATAATTCGGCACAGTGCAATGTATTCGAAGTTGTCAAAGGGCTGCGCATAACATTTTCTGGTGTAATATGGAGTCATAAACACGAACAAATATTAAAAAAAATTGTATGGTAAATTTTTCTATAAAATTCCTATTTTCTTGGAAGGTGCCTTTAATATTGGAACCATAATTTTTGAAGTACATGCTCGATAATGCCAGAATTAAATTAAAGGAAACTATCAGGACTACAAACGTTGGAAGTGACACTATCATGTGGAAACAGAAGTTTAGTAAATGTCGTTAAAATAATTAGAAAAAAATTTATTTTTTTCAAAGAAATCGCTTTTTGCTAGCACGAAAAAAACTATAAAAAATAGAAAAAATTATACAAAAATCGTTTGTTCCATATTTTACAAAGAAATTAATGCCTATTTGATGAAAATCTATGGATAAATGTAGAAATTATGGCACTTTTGGTAGTGTATAAATAAGAGAAATTTAACAAAATTCGTTTATTCCCCCCTATTGTGAACAAGGGTATATATCAGATACTGCCAACCGAAAGTGTAACACATCGATGAAGTGGCCTAAGAGACTCCAAAACTATTTGGCGGAAATCAGTTTTGCGCCATTTTAAATCATTTTAGCAATGTCCGTCTGTCTGTCTGGTTGGTGCGCACGATAACTTTGGACAGGATTAACCGATTGACTTAAAATTAGGTATGTGTCAATATTTTTTTCTATCTCAGGCTAAAGTCAAAGATGGACTATACTGGTCCACTCCTCCGAGTACCTCCCCCATTAAGGGTCACAATTTAGTGAAAAATTGATTGTCCCATAACTTATATACTACTACCCAGAATCCTTCACAATTCCACACTTGGTATTAGTTTATTAACCGTTGTCATTTTTATAAAATGGGCGAAGTTGCCGCGCTCTATTTGGTACCTCCCATTCAAATGGACCATTTTGCACAGAAATTTAACGGCTTATAACTTTGATTCAAGTCCATAGAAATGTTTTCAGCATTTTTAGCCCTCAGAATTTCCTTTAATTTAAATGGTATAACGGCTTTATCGAGCTTTTACTTAAAAATATGGCTCAAATACTAAAGATAATTTAAATGAAAATTGGAAAATTGGTTTTATGAAAAAGTATGCCTCAATATATACAAAAAAGTTTTAAGGTCCCGGAGACAAACAACTTTTTTTTGTTGCATTGTGTTATTTTTTGTTTTCAATTTAACTTTTCTTTTCTTTTTTTTGAGTCGACGACCCATTGTGTAAAGTGCATCAGTGCAAAACTTCAACTTTCCAAAATATTGCCCAGAATTTTATCCTATTTAAGTTGTTTTGGTTAGGGATGTAACGAAAGCGAATATTGAAATATATTTCTTGCGAATGCGAATAGTAAAATATGAATTTTTGCGAAAGCGAATAATGGCTTGACCCTTTAGTACCAACAAATTTAAGGAACTGAATTGATACTTTTCCACGATATTCAAGTATTAAGAAGGTTTTCCATATTTTTACCTCCTGTTACCACAAGGACAAACATATTTTTCAACTGTTTTGAAGAGAATTGGCAGAGGTTTTCATTGGTATTAATATCTTCAAATTGTGTGAAGGGAATAAGGAGTTTTTACACTTTTAACAAATGGAAGCGAATACTGAAATATATTTTTGCGAAAGCGAATGCTAATAATCTAAAGATGGTTTTTGCGAAAGCGAATGTTAAAATGATGCGAATAATTCGCGTTCGCATATGCGAATATTCGTTACATCCCTGGTTTTGGTTTACATTTCAAAAACATTGAACGGTTTTGTACACTTTTATCGCAATGTTAACAAAAATACAGGGCTGTGGAGTCGGAGTCTAGGGGCCTTATTCATAAAAAGTTGATGAAGGTTTGAAGACAGTGTTAAAGTGTTCTTCAAACCTTCATTAACTTTTTATGAATAAGGCCCTAGGTGTCGGAGTCTGAGAAATTTGTCCGAAGTCGGAGTCCGGAGCAGGGTATGAAGCCGACGCGGAGCAAATCGGCGGCGCGCCACAGCCGGCCTTTTATTTCCACCCGGCGCCGCCGCCGTTTTCAGCGGCTCACATCGGCTGAAACTCAGCCGCCGAACATTATTTAGTGAGTTAAATCGATTTATTTTATGCAACCATGAAAATTAAGAAAGTGACTACTAAGTAATACAATAGGGTCAGAAATTTTAATAAAGTTCATTTTTGCATAAAAATTTATAAAAAGTTTCTAAATTAATCTCGCTATCATTTATTTAAAGAAATTCGTGTTTTGGTTTTTACGGAAAATACAATAGCTCTTGAGCGGCCGAACCAATTTTTACAAAGTCTACGTCGTTCCAGAGAGAAAACAACAGGCGGTATGTCATTCACAATAAATCCTCTTTCACAACAGAGAATAATAAGTAGACATTTATTGAACTTATTTTCGACATTAAATCAAAACTTCCTTAACTTTTCTTAAATTTTTGTGTTAATTTTAGATTTTGTCATCTAATTGTAAAAATCTTAAAGCGCCATTTTTGCCTGACATTGACATTCGTGCGCCATCGTTTGGTGGAACTTTATCGGCTCAGCCGATTGTTGAAATTTGATTGGCTAAGCTGATCAGCCGCCGCCGCCGATCGGTATTTTTCAATGCGCCGCCGCCGCCGATAATTTTGGTCGGCTTCATTGTCTGGTCCGGAGTCGAAAAATTATGGTCGACTCCGACTCCGAGATGTATTGTGCAAAATGTATCAATTATGTGATAGATGTTATGATTAGCACTCAAAACAATTTTGGTAGAAAAGAAGGATAAAATATTCGAAGCTTTTAACCAAATATTTTGTTATAAAAAATATCCAAAAATATCTATGTAGAAAGTCAACCAAACTCTCGAGTTTTTGTGTAAAACATTTTAAGGAAAGCTCTGATTATATTTAGCTAACAAAATAAGTATTTTTGCAAGAATATACACTATTCCTATGCGAGTACAAAACAAGTAAGGAAAGGCCGAGCGAAGCCAACTATATGATTCCGTAAAACACCTTGTTAGAGCAGAATAAGCAAATATATTGTAATAAAAATATTGGATAATTACCTTATAAATCTAAATCCAAACAGAATTTGTTAAAATTCGACAATACCAAATTAAAAAAATGATTGAATGCGAAATACAGCTTCCATAGCGTTACAAGGCCAAATCTAAAGAAACATTTATATTTGGGGGATATCGAAATGAACCGATTTTAAGATGGACAGACGGACCACTAGTGATTCTGAGTATATGTTAAGGTGTGTCTAGCTTTAGCATTTTTTATTACAAATCTGCCAAAAAAAAAACAAATTTTTTACCTCCTCTACCATAGTGGGGTGTAGGGTATAATAATTAACGAATTAACTGGTAGCCTGAAGCGAACATAGTTTCCAAAAATTGCGGTATATTTAAACAGAGGCAGTGATTGATGACAATTTTATCATGATTCCATGTGGAAAGAATTGTCATACTAGTTACAACTTGCATTCGTTGCTGATCATTCGCAGTGAACGGACGTGTTTATCACATAGCGGATAGTTACCAGTACCTATTAGGCAATAGCAAAATCTGTACAAAGTCCGTAAGGCCTACATCGTAGTACCTATTACGGTCTAATACAGACAAAATAAAAATAAATTCTCTTCACGGGGATGCCTTCGTGTTCCGATGGAGCGCGGTTCCCCAATCGTCCGACTGTCCGTCCGTTGGTCTTGGCCAAAGCCGACAACACCAAAAATGGTGAAAATCTCCCCCAAGTACTCACAACAGGTGGTGCGGTGAGGGAAAAACGTCATGTCCGACCGTCAAAACGGAAGCACAATGAGCATCGTGTAGCGCTCAGAGTTTTGACGAAGTTGGAGGCTGTTGAGGTTTCGGCTCTTACCGAAAAACAAAAAGAGTCACTTACCTGGACTAAAGGCGTCATAGATGCTTCTAAGGCCAATGAGTCGGCTGAAAGAGCCACAAATTCAGCTGTGTTAACGGCTAATAAAGTAAAACGAATAAGATCACCTGATGAACCCCTGCTTTCGAAAAAGGCAAGAGGCACTAATGTCACCATCAACAGGACACTCACCAAGCCCTTCAATGAAGTGGCGAAGGAGAGTCTAGTGATGGCTGTTATAGACAGAAGTAGTGAGGATGGATCCATCCTCAAGGACAAATGGAGTCTTGTACAATCAACCTCGATGTCCGTAGAGAAATGCCGGGCAAACCACCAATCTGCAACGATGCAGGATGGCATCAGGGGAGAGTAAAGCTCTTATATTTCGGTGATGCCAGATCAGTAGACCTGTATAAGGCTGCTCTGAGTCGAGCGGGTGAGGTGTGGCCGGGTGCCCAGTTGGATGTTGTCGAAAAAACAACATCCCTAGTCACCCTAGAGCCATCACCTACAGAAGAGCCCTTCAACCCTTAGAAATATTAAAAGATTCCAATCCTGGTCTGCCGGCCCATAATTGGAGAATCAGCAAGGTGGGTGAGGCGGATGGTAAAAAACGGCAGGTCAATCTTATCCTAATCGCTGAATTCACCTCCCATATACAAAGTGCGAGTGCAACCCTACAATATGGCTTCGAGACTATAGTCTTGAAGATATACAAGCAGGATATAGCTCCCACTGCAGAAGGTGAGTCGTCCACCGTGGCACTTTCTGGAAGTGCAGAGGTACCCACGCCTATTATTTCTGGTGACTCCAACTCTAACAGAAGATCTGTAACGTCCTTGAGGACAAAAGCTCTACTTCGGACACAGAGAGGCTGAGGGGAGTCTCCGGACTCTTTGACGCATCTGGCGGGGACATGATTCTCGACGATACGGACGAAGAGTTCGATAACATCCTTGTCGGCGTGGATGTTAATCTGTCAATTACCAATGATGGTAAGAATTCTACAGATTAACCTCCATCACGCTAAAGCAGCCTCAGCGGCTCTATTGCTGCGCCTGTCCACAGTACTCGACGTAACGTTTGCTACTGACCGGCTGTCAGACAAAATTATTGGGTGGAATGTACTGGACGACCACTCATTCTCAGATCACCATTATATTGAGTTCAAACTTTCGGAAAAAGCGCCTAACCCTGCCGTCCACAGAAATGTAATGAAGACAAAGTGGCACCTGTATGAGAAGAATTTCAAGAAAGTCCTCAACTCTAAACTTCTGTATGAACCGAATGACAAAGCCGGTCTGGATAATCTGGTCGATCATATCACCATATCATTCAATAGATCCATTGAACAAGCCTGTCCAAAAACAAGGTACAAGGGTAAAACTAAACCCCAATGGTGGACTTCTGAGCTAACGGCTATGAAAAAGACCTGCAACAAGCTATTCAATAAGGCTAAATCTACTGGGGTCGCTAACGATTGGGATGCCTATAAAGAGCAAATCAAGATCTATAAGAAGGAGCTTAGAAAGGCGCGAAGGCGCTCTTGGTATACCTTCTGTGGTGAAGCGGAAAAGGTCTCCGACGCCGCTAGGCTGAGGAAGATACTATCTGCTTCACCCTGTACAGTGGGATATTTACAGGATGAGGCAAATAACTGGACCAAAAACAGCGAGCAGTCGCTCAATGTACTGCTCGACACACATTTCCCGGGGAACTCTGTAACAGAACCCGAGGATCAGCAGGACTGCGAGCGTCGCGGGCTATTGATAGCTTTGAGCCCTTCAAGTCACCGGGACCAGATGGCATCACTCCAGCAGAAATGCAGAAAATGTTAAAGTACATTATCCCCTGGCTGGAGAAAATTTATGTAGGCTGTATCACGCTTTCATACGTCCTGAATCGATGGAGGGATACCAAAGTTGTATTCGTACCTAAAGCGGGAAAGAGATCACACACTAGGCCAAAAGACTTCAGACCAATTAGCCTATCCTCCTTCCTATTGAAAGGTCTTTAAAGACTTTTAGATCATTTCATTAGGGAAAGCCTGGATACAAAACTCCTGTCGGGGAACCAACATGCTTACAATAAGGGCAAGTCTACAGAATCAGCCCTGCACGAACTTGTGAGCACTATCGAATCGTCCCTGCATTTCAAGGAATTCACCATGGTGGCATTTCTTGACATAGAAGGGGCTTTTAACAACATTCACTCAGATGCGGTAATTGCGGCACTCTCCCATCTAAAACATAACACTAGTTTGATTAGACTAATTCAAAGTCTGCTCACCAGAAGACGCATAACAGCATGTCTAGGGTCCACAACTCTAACAAGGTTTGTAAACAGAGGGACCCCGCAAGGAGGAGTACTGTCTCCACTAATTTGGAACCTAGCTGTGAATGAAATCCTGCTAGATCTAGAACGTTGTGGCTGCAAGGTCGTGGCATATGCGGACGACGTGGCATATGCGGACGACGTGGCAATCGCAGTGAGTGGCAAATTCGTAAACGTCCTCAGAGACATCCTATAGGTGGCTCTGAACAAGTTGGCTAGATGGGCCAGAAGCAGCGGTTTGGGCGTTAACCCCAACAAGACAGAATTGGTTCTCTTTACTAGGATGAATAATGTCCCACATGTGGACCCTCCACCTCGGATAAATGGAACAGATCTAGTCTTTTCTGAAAGTGCAAAATTTTTAGGAATAATTCTAGATAGGAAAATGTTATTTAGACTTAACGTATTGGAACGTGTAAGGAAGGCCAACGTCGCCTTCTATTCCTGCAAAAAGGCTGTAGGGTCGCGGTGGGGACTCTCTTCTAAAATCGTCCACTGGATATATATATCAGTAGTTCGTCCAATACTGTTATACGGTATTGTGGTATGGTGGACGGCAACTGACAAACTAACCATCACCAACCTACTAACAAAGCTTCAGAGAACAGCCTGCCTGAGCATAAGCGGAGCCTTAAGGACTACAGCGACCGAGTCTCTACAAGCCCTGCTCCACATACTGCCGATTAATATTGTGGCGAGAGAAGTTGCAATCAAAGCGGCAATAAGATTAAACTGCCTATCAATGTGGAGGTAAAAAAAAAACTACGGTCACATGAGGATATCAAAGTGTAGTGCTATGGTAACCGACCGAGTGGACTATATACCAACTGTGTACACCTTCGAGAGAAATTACATCACTATGATTCCCGCCAGAGATGAATGGGTCGGCAGAATACCAGGTAATAGAAACCATCTCCACTTTTACACGGATTGTTCGAAGCTTGGTGAAAAGGTTGGCTTCGGAGTACACTGTGAAGAACTTAGTCTGGATATAGCTCACAGACTACCAGATACCTGCAGTGTCTATCAAGCCGAAATAATGGCAATATGGGAAGTCGCCAAGTGGCTGAGTCGCAACATAGTAACCAATATAATTTTAGAAATTGATGCTATTTAACTGCCGGAGTCGAATGATTTTAAAATTCGACTCCAGGAGTCGGAGTTGAGTAGTTTTGGATCGACTCCACAGCCCTGCAAAAATATATTTGAAATTCAATGGTCTGCATATGAGCATTTCCAATGAGATGTCAACCGCAGCCAACAAATTGAAAGTCTATAAAAGTATGTTGTTTTACTATGTTTTATAGGGAATCTATCAAATTTAACTAATTTTCCCAAAAGCTACATTTATTCATAACACATTTTAAAATATTTGATTGCAAATTCGAATAATTGCAAAATTTATGTTTTAAACATTTGTATTGCATGTTATGTTCTGATTAATGGTCTCTCTTGTAAATCTTGATTTATATTTAAGGGATGTAAGAAAAATAATTTTTGTTGTGAAAATAAATATATTGAATATAGGTTTGTGTATCGTTGACCTTCTATGTTGTTATTTTGTTGTATTTTGTTAGGCAGCAGGTCATACAAATAAAAGAAAAACTAGCTTTTATTTGTTTATTGTGATTTTATTCCAATATTTCGACCAACATCCAATAATACAGATCCCTGAAGATGACCAGCGATGTTGGTCGAAATATTGGAATAAAATCACAATAAACAAATGAAAGCTAGTTTTTCTTTTATTTGTATGACCTGCAGCCTAACAAAATACAACAAAATATTGAATATATTAAATATCATTTATAATCAACCTTCGGCTGTCTAGTTGCATAAAAAGTAAAAAAAATAAACTTAAAAAGAACGATGGAATAAATAAAAAATAAACTACTTAATATTTTTGAATAAAATTAGAAACATTATTAAGATACATTAATCCATGACATTTTAAAATTAGTCGCATTAAAATATTCCACCAGGTTTCCCTGAAATCAGTGTTTGATTAGTTTGCTTTGAAAGCGACTTCTGTTTTTGTCGCGTGCGAATGCCTCGGTTTTTTGTAATTATCTTGAAAACGAACAATTGGCCAAAATCAACCTTAGCACCAATTATAGTGCTAATCAAGACCTATAGGTTTCGCCTTTTGTCAAAATGAAATAATGTTTTGGCATACGTTTTTTTCACTTTGAATGCGTACGAATGTCGCATTCGACATTGGAGAATTGCCCATATTTAAAACGCAGCAACACGCAATCAAGCAACTCAAATTGTTTTTAAAGTAAATTTAGTCAGCTTTAATTTAAAATAAAGATCACTGAAGTTGGTACGATATTCTGGTTTTCACACTAATTTTCACAAAGTCGCTTTAGTAACCCAACTGTGCGATACACGGCATCAGTAAAAAATCTGGGTACTCCAATTTATTCTCCAAAGAATTTTCTTGAAGATGGTCCTAACCGCAGGACTCTATCTCTAACGGTATAGTCGTGAGATAAAAAATACTGCTATTCGCGCTTATTTACCCTCTTTTTCCCATTGTGCGACGTTAGAAATTCTAGAAGAATTTACATATATTTGTGCGCCACAGGCTATCGTCCAGTTCAATTAAAGATGGACAGAAATCGGCACCTGAAGGGTAGCCAAACAAATCTAGCCAATATATGATCCGAGAATTTCAAAAAAACTCCTCGCACTGAAGAGGAAAGGCTGTCTACGTTTGTTTCAGTTCTGAGGGGACATTGTCTGACCGGCGAACAAACCAGTAGGTTGGGTATTGACCCCACTGATCACCTTAGTGTATAATTATTTTATTTTTTATGTAATTTTTTTAAGTAGAATATGTAATCGCTTTTCTGCTATGCTTCGAATGAATCTGTGAGTGAAGTATGTATGAAATAAGCGTCGCGTGAGTGTCATTACTTGATATTTATCCCCGGGGATAAGTCTAATGTACAATTTTTTATGTTTGACTGTGTATTTTGTCAAAACAGTTGTGCGTCAATCGTCTTCATTAAACTGTGGGCCTGTGCTATGTTTTGTTTTCTTAGCTTGCAGACATATTTCGCTTAAAGCTATGTATGCGAGGCGTTACACTAAAAAAATAAATATGTATGTACATACATGTCTAAACAAACACGCATTTACCTATGTATGGATGTGTGTTTGTATGACTTGTAAATATGCAGCTACAATGGTCTAGAATACGAGTACATAAAAAACAGCTACTTTATTGAAAGCACAGAGAAAAATAAACAAAAATAAAAGCAAGTAGGAAGAAAACGAAGAACAAAAACAAAACAGACGAACACACACAAAGTGAAAAGTGTAAGCATGAATGGATGGATGGATAATCTCCAGGACTCACCTCATAACCTTTGATTTTGTAGATTTGTTCGTTGCGAACCAGATAGACCAGAGCCAACGGCAAGAATGCAATTGCCGTGAAAACAAGAAAATAACGGCGTATGGCGCGCCAGTATGTCTTGTTCAGACGCATTGCCAAAGAGATTTATTTATGCACGTTGCGCGTTGCACTTTGCTGCGTTGCTCCTCCCTTTCACACTCGAACTGGCACTCGTCTTTTCTTGTCGTGTTTTTTTTTTGTTTTGCTCAATCTCACGTCGAGCCACTCAAAACGTCAAACGTGGTCGTTGGCGTCGTCTGCAACGCGCACACACACACGTACTATCGTATGTACTCCTACACAGCAGTTTTAAGCTTCTTCTTCCTTCACTTCGCTTCGCATCACTTCAATTCAAAGTATTGAATTGTATACTTGTTCGTACGTACATAAATACATCATATACACATTTGTGTGTATGTATGCTTGTAACTGTGTATGGATGTATAATTTTTACACCTTGATTCCTTTTCACACGAAACACATGTGTCTATTGAGCTGGGGTGGAGGAAATGTTATAAGTACTTTTATTTTCCTTCCTTTTTTTAGTTTATAATACACTTACACTTTGGACACAATACAAGCGGCGGCGGACGGACGGACGTACATATGAACGAGCGAACGATTAATTAACGTAGAGAGATTAAAGAGATTTTTCTACAATTGCAATGCACAGATTTGCCACCGTTGTAGTTGTTGTTGTTGTTTTTTATCTTGCGGCTGCAATAAAATGAAAAATAAAATAAACATTTTGTTTTAAAATGAAGGCAATTTTGTTCATTTTTTGTTGAAACTGTTTTTAACCAAAAATAATTGTTTAGTTTTTATGTTTGTTTTGCTTTCTTATATTTAAATGGAATTATGTCATGATATTTACATCAACAACAAAAACACCCACAAACAAAACATACACACAATCACATTAGAACACGCAAATGCTTTCTTTTTTTGTGCTCCAATAAAATGAAATGAAAAGAAACTAAAATCAACTAATATGTTACGACGACGGGTTGAAGGAGAGAGAGAGAGTATTTTATTATAGAGACCGAAGAAAGTGTGGCTGGCAGTGGTCATTACCATAAACGTGGACTGGGATAGTTGTTTATTATCTAAGGGCCAATAGATATTTTTGCCAGGGATTTCATTCATTAACTGTTAGTGGATGTTTTGATTGTACGGACATTAGGGCGTATGAATAACGCAGTGTAACGCATCTCTCAGTGGGTTTGAATTAGTGATATCAATTCCGAAATCCCGATTCCGAAAAATGCCGAACTCCGGGATTTTTTTAAAATGAATCCCGGGATATTTTAATAATAATATATGAAGCTGTCTCGTATAAAATACCCCGTGCACTTTGTAGCCCCCAAAATGTCATTTTAGTGATATAGAGACATGTGATGTGTTTCGTATAATAAACTCGGCACCCACAAATATAGATTTATATACCGGTATGTTCTGGCACTCACTTGGAGCATCTCACGTGAAATGTCTTAAGAACGAGGTGTTCTAAAAGTCGCTATCACGCCTGAAAACATATGGCATGGAAGGCAAATCACATGTTAGGCATTATTTAAGCAGAAGTTAGGCAGCCAATACTTTCTGCTATTGCCAGACACCGCGCTATTCGTCCTGTGAAGTAAAGGTGAAAAGTGAGATGAATGTGAAGTGAGTACCAGAACAGGGGTGATAAATTCGAAGACTACTACATTTTTCATGCAAACGCAACTTTCTCAACGTATTAATGTTCTCGCTTTAACAGAACTGAATGTTTACATTAATACTTTAACTAATAATTACTTACACTGATCCAATCATGGCCTCAAAGTGATGTCAAATACATCTACACCAAACTTCGTAAGCTTGAAGATTTTTCTAATAATAATCTCGGATCAGTCTACTTGAAAGTCTATCAGACTCCCGAAATAAATAACAAATGACCTCAAAAACCTAAACGGTATTAACATATTTTTGATCACGACTGCATTGACCACAAACTGGCAATTAGAATGTGTGAATATATCTTAGCCAGCGCATCATATAGCATTTTAGCTGTTAATCGACCCTTTAAATATCAGAAAGAATTATATTATTCTAGTCGCAACTGTTCAAATTTCGTTAATCTGAGGAGGGTATTTATTATTCACTACATGTCAGAGTTCAAGAGGTCGCAAAATGCGTCTCGGAATATCAAATATTATACTATTGCACATTTCATACAAAGATATCTACGTTCCATGTTTCGATTTAATCGGTTTAGTTGTTATAGTTGAAAGCATAAAGCGAAATTTAAATCGTAAGAATAGTTGATTTCGCATCTAGTTGAAGATTAGTACATTATTTTATAGATATTTAGCTCCTAAGTGACTTTTGGAAGATTGAGGATAGTTTTGGTCACTATAGCACTGACCGCAGCTTAAATCGTGTGTAAACTTTCAGATTAATATTTTTATATGGCCTCAGTGGTCAAGGGTCGCCAAACGCGTAGCGGAGAAAGAAATGCTTGATATGTTATGTACGAGGGTTGCTATATATATTTCTGGCCTAGGCAACACTAATGGCGAATTCTTTTCTGCAAAAAAGTGCAACATTTTCATTGCCCTTTTTCCGAAAACGGCACTTTTGTGATACTATTTTGAAATTTGGTAATTAAGTTACTCGAATTTAGCACAACTAAAATTTCAAAATTTCAAAAAAGCGATATTATAGTGCAGTTTTCGGAAAAAGGGCAATGCAAGTGTTGTACTTTTTTGCAGAAAAGAATTCCCCATAAGTGTTGCCTGGCGCCATCTGACATTTCCATTGGAATGTTTGACATTTTTTAGCATAAACGTACTCAGAAGGTTCCAAATTTCCAAAACGTACTCGTATGTTCCAAATTTCGATATAATCATTTAGTCATGATAATTAAAATTATATCACATAATTCAAAGCCTGATCACGTGCATACATATTGACCACAGCCAAAGTTAGCATCATTTTTATCCCCTCACCTTAGGGAGGAGGGTATATAACATTTGCTACGAACCAAAAGTGTAACACATCGAGGGAGTGACCTAAGACTCTAAGTATGTTCGGCGGATATCCGTTTTGGGTCATTTTAAGTCGAATGAGCAATGTCCGTCTGTCTGTCTGCTGGCTGGTGCGCACGATAACTCTCGAAAGGATTAACCGATTGACTTCAAATCCGGCTAAGTTCCTCCCCCCCAAAGGGTTAACCTTGTGAAATATTGATTATTTAATAACTTCTATACTACTTATTTGAATCCTCTGAAATTCTACACATAGTATTAGTTTATTAGTCACTATTACGTCGAGAAAAATGGGCGAAGTTGCCACGCCCCTTTTGGTACCTCCCACACAAATGGACAATTTTGAATCAAAAGTTAATAGCTTATAACTTTGTTACTAGTGCGTACAAAGACTTCAAATTTTGTACAGTGTAATGGTTTAATAGTACCTACAATACAGTGAAAAATGGGCATTATGGCCACGCTCCTTTTGGTACCTCCCATGCAAACGGACCATTTTGTACCAAAAGTTACCAGCTTATAACTTTAATACCAGTGCACACAAATACTTGAAATGTTGTACAGTGTAATGCTTTAATAGTACCTAGAGTCCAGAGAAAAATGGGCGTTTTTGGCTCGCCCCCTTTGGTACATCCCATACAAATGGACCTTTTTGTACCAAAAGTTAACAGCTTTTAACTTTAGTACCAGTGCATACAAATACTTCAAATTTCGTACAGTGCCAAGCTTTTGTACTACATAAAGTCTAGAGAAAAATGGTCGTAATTGGCACGCCCGTTTTGGTACCTCCCATACAAATGGACCATTTTACACCAAAAGTTAACAGCACCCACGAAAATAATTGGTTGGAATTCGATTGTAACAATAAAAATATAGTACTAGCAACAAAAAGTATATTGCCTACATCGTCTGTCGGTTGTATTTATAAATAATTAGTTGAAACAACAATAATAACATGGATACGATCAAATGAAAATGATTGCAACTAAATCGATGGTTGTATCAATCGAATTAAGATTGTTTTTTTCATTGACACTCGGTTAGTTGTGGTAACCGTTTTTAAATTTTCATATGATCGATTTTTGGTTGTGACAACCAATGTTTTTATTCTTGACAACAGAAATTGTATCAATAGACCAAAGATTATTATTGCAACGAATAATTGGTTACTACACAGAAAAAATATTAATAAATAATCGTTTATTGGTTATCCCAATCATTTCCCAAATGTATTTTGGGAAATACAACTGAAAGATTGGTTGCTGTTCTTTTGCTGATACATGACAAACAAAAAATAAAATTACTCGACATAAAAAAATTTTCAACATTTTGTTCAAGAACGGTATAGGTAATCAAAAATAATCTCGTGTGGATAATAATGTGTGGAATGCAGAATATGTTGTGCAAAATGTTTTACATAAATAAACCAGTAAGGAAAGGCAGAAAGTCGGGCGGGGCCGACTATATCATACCCTACACCTCCCTAACAATGCGATAAGGGTCATTGCGATAATAATTTGGAATAATTGGTAAATGGACATATTATCTAATTCTGAACCGATAATCGCTAAATTAAGCAATATTCGTTCCTAAATTGAGAAATATATTTCTGGAAAATTTTAATGATCGGAAGTAAAGTACAACTTCTATAGCGCTTTGATACCAAATCAAGGGTAGAAGGAAACCTCTTTATGCCGAAGTTCGCACTGATCGGATATAAAATAAAATTTTTACAGCGCTTACATGTCAAATCGGGGGTAACGTTTATATGGGGGCTATATCTAAATCTGAACCGATTTCTTCCAAATTTAACACTGTTCATTCAAATAATAGGAAACCTCTTTCTGCCGTATTTCGTACTGATCGGATATAAAATACAGTTTTTACAGCGCTTACATGACAAATCGGCTGTAACGTATATATGCGGGCTATATCTAAATCTGAACCGATTTCTTCCAAATTTTACAGTGTTCATTCATAATAAGAAACTCTTTCTGCTGGATTTCATACTGATCGGATATAAAATAACATTTTTACAGCGCTTACATGTCAAATCGGGGCTAACATATATATGGGGGCTATATCTAAATCTGACCCGATTTCCTCCGAATTTAGCAGTATTCCTTGATGTAATAAGAAACCTCTCTTTGCCGAATTTCGCACTGATCGCATGTAAAATAACATTTTTACAGCGCTTACATGTCAAATCGGGGGTAACGTATGTATGGGGGCTATATCTACATCTGAACCGATTTCTTCCAAATTTAACAGTGTTCATTCATATAATAAGAAACCTCTTTCTGCCGAATTTCATACTGATCTTATATAAAATGAAGTTTTTACAGCGCTTACATATCAAATCGGGGCTAACATATATATGGGGGCTATATCTAAATCTGAACCGATTTTAACCAAATTCATTAGGGATCGTCCTTGGGCAAAAAAAAAGATATGTGTAAAGTTTCGTCGAGATCGGACGACAATTGCGACCTGTACTTTGATTACAAGAATACATGCACAGACAGACAGACGGACAGACGGACATAGCTTAATCAACTCAGAAAGTGATTCTAAGTCGATCGGTATAATAAACGATGGGTCTATTTCTTCTCCTTTTGGGTGTTACAAACAAATGCACAAAGTTATAATACCCTGTACCACAGTGTGGTGTAGGGTATAAAAATAAAAGCAACAATAATGAAATTGAAAGAACAGGGTACAGGGAACAGCGATATTTGCATAAACGTTTTGTGTTTTTTTTTCGTGTACTAAAATGTTTGTCAAATATTTCCACATCCCATATAGTGATTAATATGGGATTTTTAATTTTGTTATGAATTGTTTTGTTTTTTGTTCAATAAATAAAATAAAAATTACTGAAAACTGTTTTTAATTAATTGTCGGTAGTAAATGACTGACAAATTGTCAGAACAACCAATTTTTTAAAACAGTTGGTTGTGGCAACTACAACAGATAATTTAAGCCACCATTTTCGTAGTTGGCGCAACCAAATATGATTGTTTGCAACATGGAAACAGAAGTATACCACACCACAACCAAAATATTGGTTGTCCCGATGGAATCGCATGATAGTAGACACTACAAAATTCGATTGGCAAATAATTCGGTTGAGGCAACCAAACTGTATTCTGTGTGAGCTTATAACTTTAGTACTAGTGCATATAAATACTTGAAATTGTGTACAGTGTAATGCTTTTATAGTACCTAGAGTCCAGAGAAAAGTGGCCGTTATTGGGACGCCCCTTTTGGTACCTCTCACACAAATGGACCATTTTGTACCAAAAGTAAACAGCTTTTAACTTATATTCTTTAAAGTTATAAAATGCAATTTAAATTGGTAATAATTTAAATAAAGCAAAAAAATAAATAAATTTACTAATATTTTTTTTAAACTCAAGGTGAGGGTTTACCCGACTGAACTTTCTTACTTGTTGTTAAATATATTGCCGCTTCAATAGACGGGATATTTTTTTTATTTATATGAATTACAATACAAAGTAAATTTATATTCTAATTTTAAGGTCCAGGGAAAGGCCGGGTTACAAAGACCATATGGCTAAATGTTTGGCAGCGACAGACCAGAGCCTCTGGTGGGAATCGAACCCACGACCCCCAATCTCATAGGCAATAGACGGGATATATATTTCTTAAACAAAAAAAATAAAAAATGTTGCTGGTGATTTTTGTGTCCATTTTGACCTCAGGTCGGACGACGCATTTGTTTAATATATATATCGGTATATATAAACGTAGGTCCATAGCTCCTTATAGAATTTTTCAAAAGTCGCTTGGTGTAAAATCGCATCCGTTGGCGATCAGTATACACACATAAATTAGTAGGACCATAGCTCTTAAAGGCCTTTAAAAAGATTGAAATCCTTTGGTCACTGCTAAACTGACCACAATCTGAGAATTGACCAAATTGACTATATTAGATATGTTACAGTAGTGCTGAGCGATATATTTTGAAAAGGCTTTAACAATTTTAAAACGCCGTTTTTTTATGTCCGGTTCGACGTTTTGGCCGGTCAATAAGGCGCTGGTTTGAGCCGATGTGTGAGAGCTCGCATTTTTTAATGGAGCACAATGATTCGCCTTCTCTTGTTCGTTTTTCGAATTTCTCCGAAGACTTCAGGCAAACAAATTGTGGTGTACCCCGCAGAATTGACCGTCCTACGTTGCTCAAGCGAAACAGTCGCCACATGACCAGTTTTGCCGAAGAAACAGGCGACCATTTGCTTCGAAGTGCTTCTTCCACGAACAACTTTCGTTGGATTTGGCTCGTCTTCGAAGACCCACACGGTCGATTGCTGGTTTGTTTCCTCTATCTCACGGTAGAGATCTTGCATTATCAGTTCACGCACGGCATCAATGTTCTCTGGCACAACGGCCGTTTTTGAGCGAGCGTCGGCCACGATTAAATTCATTAAACCAGTTTTTCACAGTGCTATAGGATGGTGCTTCATCGCCATACAAAGATTTAAGTTCGTCGATGCACTCTTGTCCTGATAATCCACGTCAAAAGTTGTGAACAATGATCGTACGAAAATGTTCACGATTTAATTCCATTTTTTTTTTCCAAACAACACAAATGATGGTCCTACGTCAAAACGTTCTGGGTACGTTTATGCTAAAAAATGTCTAACTTTCCAATGGAAATGTCAGATGGCGCCAGGCAACACTAGGGAGAAATATATATATCAACCTCGTAAGAATGAAAAAATCCGAAAATGCCGGAATATCGAAACATTTCGGGATCCTGAAAAATCCCGAATCCCTTGATTTGTGAAAAACAATCCCGTTTGACGTCTGTAGTCCGAATGCAAAATAAAATCGGTAATAACACTGTACAACAATTTCAAACATTTTCCAAAACAATGGGGTTGCGACAATGGATTCTGATAGAGGATACCAAACAAAGATATACGTGTGTCGGCATTTGGAAAGATCACATCGGAATGGGGTGGGGGTTTAATTTGCCTGTTCGTGCAGCATAAAGGTATATGAAATAATATGTTCTTTCCTTTTTGGAAAACATTGAGGCCAATATTTTTGTGGAACATATTAACCCTCTAGCTTCCACTCATAATGATAATTTTTGGCTCTATTTTAATAAATCATAAAAAAAAACCCTAAAAAATGGGGAGGGACGGAATTAAATGTTCTACAAAAAAGAATACAATTCTGCTAGATAAGTCAGAACCAGTGTTGCCACAGGAGAATTTTTTTTCCGACCATAATTTTCCCTAAAACCGACCAAAATTGGTAGTAGCCGACCAAATCTCTAAAATTAAGCGAGGTTGTTTATATTTGGTACGGTTTTCAGATTTTTATGAAACTTGGAATGTTTGCAAAATTAGTTAACTTAAAAAATATGCCAGTTATAATAGGAAATGAAAATATATGTAGACAATATTTAGAAATACTGAAAAGTATTTTAAAACAAGTATATATGTGGCACTTCCGAATGGCATATACCCTACATCATGGATCGCATTCAATGTTATAATAGGGAAAATATATTGAACTGCTCGTTTAAATGAGAATCACATACGAGTAGCTAAATGTTACTCTATTCTCATTCTGTAAAATCGTTACTTTTTGATATTTTTGTATTTTATGCCTAATTATCGTCCCCAAATCCCAAGTTTCTAGAAAGACTTTTTCGTCACCTTTTCCTCCCAATCCGGTAAAAAGTCAATTTATAAATTGCAAAAAATAATATGTAAAAATATAAAGGAATTCTGCGTTAAAAAATAATTTTCAATATATTTTCTTTGTTATTGTTTCCACATTTTTGTTATCAATGAATTCCCATATTAATACAGAGTCTATTTTTATTTTTGTACAACTTTCAATATAAATTTTAACTTGGCTTTGGGATTTTGTATTAAGTTTTTATTTAATTTCAATTAGACGATATCAATTGTGAATGAACAATTTTACATAGAAGGCGTAATTATTCCAACGTTAAAATACAATTTAAAACTTCCATCATTTATTACAAAAGTGCAAAGAGTGCAATTTTACGAAATTTCGTAAAATGAAAGTTCAGTAAATTAGTAAAATTCCGAAATTAACAAAATTTCAGCAAAATATCAGAAAACAAAATTTCACAATTATGGTTATATTTAAGAACCCACATTTCTGTTTTAATCCCCTCGTGGCATACATAACAGGAGTGAAAACAACAATTCTTTCCCCAGGGCCGATGTTGGAGACAATTACAAACCATATTTCTGGTTAACGAAATTTCCTTTGTCGAACCTGATATAATTATTTTCAAACAAATTTTTATTACAATGTATTTGTCTACGATTTCGGCTGCTACTGCTTCCAGCGACATCAAATATATTGGGATTCATAATTGACATTTCAATGTATTCCAAACGGTGAAAAGCTTTAACTTTCAGTAATATTCTTAGAAGTTAATCTTCAGATTATTCTGTATTATAATGGATTTTAAATATTCTAAAATAAAACCGACCAAAATTGAGTTGGTCCGGCCATCGACCAAATAGAAACATTTTAATTCCATCCGACCAAATTTGGTCGGAAATGACCAAAACGGCAACGCTGGTCAGAACACACCAAAGCTCCAAACATATCATAAACACTAAATTTCCAGTTAAATACACCCTTTTGGAATATTCGTACAGCAATGTTCTTCGTACGCCCCAGTGGTCGAAGCAATGAATATACCAGTAAAGAGGAGTTTAACTGGAATCTGATTGTTTTTTGGTGTATGAGTTTAGACATATAAAGGGTTTTCCAACAAGAGGTGTTATTTTGGTATTAAAATGATCGGATGTTTATTTCATAATAAAGAGGAAGGTATGCCGTTAACAATGAAAAAACAACATCAGCCAAATGGCCACTACGACCACGCTACCAGGACCATATCCTTTTCATGAAATTTTCCATAACCAAATCGCAAAGTGGCTGCCCTATGTCCTCGATAGCCTCACGAATTCTATCTTTGAGGTCTTGAATCGACGCTGGGCTGTTGGCGTAGACCTTATCGTTCACGTGGCCCCAAAGGAAGAAGTCGCAAGATGTTATGATCACCTCTTCGAGAGATAACACGAAGAGGTGGTACGTAGGGCCGTCTTGTTGAAAGTAAACGTTGTCCAGATCAATACCATCCAACTCCGACCATAAAAAATCATTAATCATCTCTCGATAGCGCAATCCATTCACCGTAACTGTTGATCCAATCTCTTTTTCGAAAAAGTAAAGTACAATGACCCCGCCGGACCATAAACCGCACCAAACAGTCACACGTTGAGGATGGAGAGGCTTCTCAACAATAACTCTTGGGTTTTCCGAGCCCCAGATGCCACAATTTTGCTTGTTGACGTAGCCACCGAGGTGGAAATGGGCCTCATCAATCAAGATGATTTTGTGATGTATCGTTCCAGTTTTAGTAATGGCGTAGTTTCTACTTGTCAAATGTCAAAGAATAAAAACTTCAAAAGTGACAGCTACCGAAATATCCGGTGATTCAAAATAACACCTCTTGTTGGAAAACCCTTTACAGTACATTTTTGTTTAGAACATTTCAACCCCGCCCTCCCATGTTTAGTGGTGTTTTTATGATTTATTAAAATAGATCCAAAAATTATCGCTATGTGGGGGAGCTAGAGGGTTAATATGTTTCACAAAAATGTTGTCCCTAATTGTTTCTACAAAGTTGCTAAACATACCCCACACGTCAGAAGTAAATAACACATAGCTTCTTATAATGATATGCGGCACGAACAGGCATAAAGAGGGAAACTTTAAGCCCGCCCTAAAATAAAATGTCGTTGTAATCTTTGAAAACTGCAATACACGTATATCTTTTTTAGGTCTCCTCTAGCAGAATCCATTGTCAGAACCCCGTTCTTTTTTTCGTGTTGTTCGGTGTAATATCACAATTTCTAAATTCTTGGTTAGATGACACAGTACAGCATTTTTCAGGTCATTGATTTGGGACTCAATTCTGAGAATCTGACGTGAAAGTAGCCCCACAAATATGAACTTATGCATCATTCGTTTAGTCGAGTTGGTTCAATTAATAATTTAATAGCCATACGTATTAGGTATTACGTATTTGCAATATTTTACTGACAGATATTTTATGAATTTGTTGGCATTTTTGCAATTTTTAAGGCACTGGATGCACTTTTTTCGGGTAGGTTTGTTCCGCACTTTGCTTCGTTCCGCACTTTGCTTCGTTCCGCACTTTGCTTTTTTCCCCGGTATGCCGGGAAAAAATACATTCGTTTTGTGCGTCCCCTAGAGCGTATGAGTACCGAATAGAACACGAATGAGTCCTAACCAAAATTAATACTAAAGTGAAGCAAACACTGCTTCAGACATCACACAACTACACTGAAGTGAAGTATTTTGTGCTAAACTTTACTTCAGTCATTTCAATAAGTCGTTGAAAAATTCTCGAGAAATGTTAATATTGCAAAACCATAAAGAGTAACTAAAAATCTAGAAGAAGGGGTTAACTGCAGTCGCTGAAACTACTGCTCACACACATTTACCAGGGAATTCGCCAACAGCAGGAATGGCAGGGCCAACAAGAGTGCGCGTAAACTACAAGAGTCGCTAGGTTGTTGAATGAGAAATCCAGAATTAGCTGGTTATTAACGGCTTTTAGCCCTTTAAATCACCTGAACGAAACGGCATTACTCCAGCAGAAATGCAGAAAATTTTGTAGTAGATTATCCCCTGGCTGGAGAAAATGTATGAAGGCTTTATAAGGCGGGATAACAAAGTGGTATTTATACCCAAAGCCACGAAGGATGAGTTGAAGCCTGGACAGTGATGACTCACTAAACTGTGTGGAATAGCGCAACAGTAGGAGCAACTGCAAAGATACTGTGGGTGACCCAAATGAAAAGAAAAACAAAAGTTTTCAGAAACTAAACAAGATTGAGATTAGTAAGATGATGAGTGTTCTAACGGGACACTCAAGCTTACAAGCACATCTTCAAAACATTGGACTAACAGAAAACGACGAATGTCGAATGGTACGATGGAACATTTTCTGTGTCACTGCTCGGCTTTAACACAAACAAGATCCTGATATTTCAGGTCCAACATATTGTCAGACTTGACTCATCTCAGAGGATATGACTGGAAGATACTGAGAAAATTTGTGTCTAGTACCGATTTTCTCTAGACGTTTAAACTTCTCCTCTCTTCAAACTAACCTAACCAAGTTTTTTTTTACTATGAAAAATAAATGTATGTACATTTCTACTTTAATTTTGAGAAAATATGTTGGGGTTAAAAATTAACATAATACGTTATTTTTCTTACTTTTAAAGATTTTTAATGATATTTTATAATTTTCCCATTTTAAGTAAATGTTCTTCAGTTACAGCCTGTTTCTCTATGTCGAACGAAAGCGATGCGAACGAAAAACAGCTGATTTTAGACCTACTAACTAGAATCAGCCAGTATGTTGCATTCGCTTTGTCGTTCTGATACCTGTTAGTAAGTCTAAAATCAGCTGTTTTTCGTTCGCATCGCTTTCGTTCGACATAGAGAAACAGGCTATTAATTTTCTCTTCAATATCTGGCTTTCTGGTGTATTCCAAATTTTAAAGTAATCTCCCACTCGTTCATTTATAAATGTTTTGCTTGCCCTCGCTTGCCTTTCTATTTTTATGATTAATTCAATTCAGAAAACATAATGCAGACACGTTCTAACAAAATATTTATTTCAAAAATTTTCAAATCGCAATGATCCAATTAGACCGTATATCAGTTTCGTTGTTTCTATTATATGTAGTCTCTTTACATTTTGATAAACTCGATTGAAATTTTCTCTCGTTTTATAAAATTATTCATCATTCATTTCATCTCTTACTCGAAGCTGCGTTTAAAAAGTACTCGTATTAGACGACTAAAAGCTTTATTTTATCGACTGGAGACAGCAAAACCAGAACTGACTCTGCATTAGGTTACCTAAATGTAAATACGTTTCATATAACGGTAACACTGGCAACGGAAACGGAAAGGAGTATGAATGGAATTCAAACAACAAATGTATCCACACATACACATTCAAGCATGTGTATGCATGTGTGAATTGAAACAAGTAAAAATACAAACAATGTTTCTCTGCAGTCTTTTAGTAGCTATAGTCCCTGTGTCACCAGTGATGTAGCTAGTTTTTTTCGACTATCCAATTCTGTAGCCACTGTTACGACTGACATTAGCAAGGTGTATTGGAAGTTTGAACAAAATTGGATATTTTAAAATATTAATACATATTTAGAGGTTGAACAATTACGAAGGGAATATTGGACATGGACCGATATGCCATATTTTCACTAGGAAACATTATAGACATATAAAATAAAAATGCTGAAACCTCAGCTAATTCGTTAAATACAAGTAAGAAAGTTCAGTCGGATCAACCAAACTACGAATCCCCTCACCTTCAGTTCCAACAAATATTGCAAAATTTATTTATTTTTTTGCTTTAATTAAATTACTATCAATATAATTTCATCATTTAATAACTTTAAAGTATGCACTGGTATTAAAGTTATAAGCTGTTAAGTTTTGGTGCAAAATAGTCCATTTTCATAGGACCTACAGTCCTATAAAAACATTACACTGTACAACATTTCAATTATATGTGTGCACTGGTAATAAAGTTATAAGCAGTTAAATATTTGTACAAAATGGTCCCTTTGTGTGTGGGATAGTACCAAACGGGGTTTCTCAAGGTGATAGCGACTGATAAACTATTACTATGTGAGGAAGTATAGATGATTGGATATAGATTTTATTATAGAATCAATATTTCACTAAATGTTAACCCTTTGTGTGGGAGCTACTAGGAGTGGACCAATATGGCCCATCTTCGAACTTAGCCTGAGATAGAAAAAAAAATATTGTCACATGCCAAATTTTTAGTCAATCCGTTACTCCTTTCGAGAGTTATCGTGCACTTCAGACAGACAGGCAGACAGACGGACATTGCTCAAATGACTTAATATGTTTTAAAACAGATTTCTGCCGAACATATTTAGGATCTTAGGTCACTCCTTCAATGTTTTATACTTTTGGCTCGTAGCAAATGGTACATACCCTCCTCCCTGTAAGATCAAATGTGAAAAGACCTTTATTGTCATTAGTTATGATTTTAGGCCATACCAAATATAAATGCTTAAATCTCAGCCAATTCGGTAAAAAAGAAGTGGCCTCTGCGAACCATTTCTATGAAAAAAAGATTTGTGAATTTTTTTGATTGGACTATTATTACCTTTAAAATGACAACAAATTTAATTCGAAGCAAGTCAGGTTTATGATTTTTGTCCATGGAACGGGGCAGTGTGCGGCGTAACGAAGTCAAATCTGAAAGAACCTTTATATGTGTGCTGAATATGGACCGATATGGGGCATTTGGTTAGGCATGTTGACCGTATGCCATTCCTAGTCAAAATGGCCCAAATTTCTGCATCTTTTGATGTAGCTCCCATATAAAGGAAAAATTCTATAAATGAACTATAAACTTCCAACTTTGAACCGGATTGATTGTAGAATGAGGGTTTTAGCAGAAAAAAAGAACTGAAATCGGAAAATAGCTAAATATATATCTCTTCTTTATATATAA
This sequence comes from Eudasyphora cyanicolor, assembly GCA_963930755.1. NCBI lineage: Eukaryota > Metazoa > Arthropoda > Insecta > Diptera > Muscidae > Eudasyphora > Eudasyphora cyanicolor. The sequence goes on along the minus strand of OZ005735.1, from coordinate 157,773,943 downwards.
AATCCTTTGTACGTTTGTTGGCAACGCATGATCTCCGAAACCATAAAAGCGAATGGGCTAAAAATTGAACAACATATTCTGTTTGGGGTCATTTGTGTTTTAGAATAATTTTCACCGCTATAAATTGCTGAATGGTCAAGTTATCTGCAAAATTCGAATTTCCAGAACGATTTCACTGAAATTTAAAATGTATGTGTGGTTTGTTTTGATAATTGTTTGCATGTATGATTCTAAACGGTAGATGGCGCTGTAGTAGACATATGTTCAATATAATTTTTTTCTGAAATTCGGTATGTATGCAATTTTTAATGAAATATCAATGAATAGCAAACCAATACATCCCCAACAGGACTGGCAGGACATCGTCTGCAGGAATCAGCTAGTATATATACATAAGTATATGGGAATTTCCTGCGTTGCGGACGCCAGGAATTTCATTAGTTTTTCCCCATAACTTCCTTGATATTGATCTTAGGAATATTATTGTTATTAGCTAATTTGTAAAGTCTACCGAGCTTAATAACACTGAATTTATAGAATTGTGAAAACTTTTATAGTTTGTATAAAAATCGACAAATGGACGGCACGAAAAAAACACTATTTTTGAGGTTTATTGAGTGAATTAAAAATTTCAACGAAACTTGTTATATAAATAATACCTAACTTTGTGCTTGCATATACTAGAGGCAATGCTTCTTAAGTATGTATTTACCATTTACTCTAAAAATGCAACATTTTTGGGATATTTAGATTTTTGTTGATTCCGAACGGCATGTTTCGGACAGCACGAAATTCATATATAAAAGGGGTTATTAAAATATGTCTTTTAATGTCAATATACATTATTTATCAAATTTTTTACGTCGAAAGATCCACAAGGTCTAAAGCAATAATTTCCAAGATTGTTAAATTTTTTTATTTACATAATGCGTAAATGTGTCGCAGAATCTCACAGTTTTTGCTAAAAAAAATACTCAAGAAAGAGTTCCAAAATTGTAATACATTTTTTTTGAGTAGTCAAAGGAAATGCCCATATATATCCTTTATTAATCTACATATTATATACAAAAATATGACAATATATAAATATGTTGTGTATAGGGCTTTATAAAAACTTAGACCAATAAGCTTTATGACTACTTCATTAATAAAAATGCAATATTGGGATAATCACACAGTACAACACCTGAAAAGTTGTCTCGGTTTTGACTTCAGTTTCTGAAAGTAACAAAATCCCATTTGGTTTTTTTCTGGTTTAGCTCGAATTCGGATTTTTATCGTATCGTGAATATTTTGGCTAAAACATGATTTTGAGCAATTTTTCATATACACTTTAATTTTTCCTACGGCTATATCTAGTTAACCGATGTGAATTTTGTTTTACGTCCCTCAGCATAATTGTAGGTATAGACTGGGAGAAAAAAGATGTGAAACAAACTAGTTTGAACAAACTTCATCTAGTGCTTTATTTCAAATTTGGTTGAAATAAATTTTCCTTTAACCGATACATATAAGAGTTTTTAATCTGAACAATAGTTTCAGAGCTTACTCCCCCTCACGGCAATAATCATCCCCTCAACTTAGAGAGGAGGGTATATATCATTTTCTACGAGCCAAAAGTGTAACACATCGAAGGAGTGACCTAAGACCCTAAGTATGTTCGGCGGATATAAGTTTTGGGTCATTTTAAGTCGAATGAGCATTGTCCGTCCGTCCGTCTATCTGTCTGTCTGTCTGCTGGCTGGTGCGCACGATAACTCTCGAAAAGAGTAACCGATTGATTTCAAATTTGGTATGTGGTAATATTTTATTCTGTCTCCGGCTAAGTTCGAAGTCTAATATTTAGTGAAATATTGATTATTTAATAACTTCTATACTACTTATTTGAATCCTCTGAAATTCTACACATAGTATTAGTTTATTAGTCACTATTACCTCGAGAAAAATGGGCGAAGTTGCCACGCCCATTTTGGTACCTCCCACACAAATGGATCATTTTACACCAAAAGTTAACAGCTTATATCTTTAAAACCAGTGCATATAAATACTTGCAATTTTGTGCAGTGTAATGCTTTTATAGTACCAAGAGTCCAGCGAAGAATGGGCGTTATTGGTACCCCCTCACAAATGGGCCATTTTACACCAAAAGTTAACAGCTAAATTTACTAATATTTGTTTGGGACTACCCGACTGAACTTTCTTACTTGTTTATGGATTTATTATAGTATGGCACCGAATGTTTTTCCGTATTTAGAATATTTTTGTGTATGATCTGAATAAAATAAAAAAAATATCACAAATAATTTATACTGAAAAAACAAAAAAACAAGTAAGAAAGTTTCAGTCGTGTAAACCGACCTCACTTTTTGAGTACTGTAATATGAAATATTACACGAGTTAATCTATCAATTTGCCCTTAAATTTTTGTATAAAATTGTACATTTGTGTGAGAGGTACCAAAAGGGACGTGGCAATAACCACCGTTTTTCACAGGACTGTAGGCACTATAAAAGCATAACACTGCACAAAATGTCAAGTATATTTATGCACTGGTATTCAAGTTATACGCTGTTAACTTTTAGTGCAAAATAGTACATTTGTGTGGTAGGTACCAAAAGGGGCGTGTCACTGCGCCCAATTTTCACTGGACTATAGGTACTATAAAAGTATTACACTGTACTAAATTTCAAGTATTTGCATGAAGTGATATTATAGTTATAAGCAGTTAACTTTTGGTGCAAAATGGTCAATTTGTGTGGGAGGTACCAAAAGGGGTGCGGCAACTTCGAGCATTGTTCCCGAGGTAATAGTGACTAATATACTAATATTATGTGTAGAATTTCAGAAGATTCGAATGAGTATAGAAGTTATTAAAGAATCAATATTCCACTAAAAGTTAACCCTTTGTGGGGGAGGTACTAGAAGGGGTGGACCAAAATAGCCCATCTTCGAACTCATCCGGAGATAGATACAAATATTACCGCATACCAAATTTGAGGTCAATCGGTTACTCCTTCCGAGAGTTATCGTGCGCACCAGCCAGCAGACAGACAGACCGACCGACAGACAGACAGACGGACGGAAATTGCTCATTCGACTTAAAATGACCCAAAACGAATATCAGCCGAACATACTTGGGGTCTTAGGTCAGTCCTTCAATGTTTTACACTTTTTTCCCTAGCAAATAATATATACCCTCGTATCACTAAAGTGAGGGTATAAAAATGTGTAGTTAAGCCCAAATTGGGTCGGAAGGGTTCAAATATGGTATTATCACAAAATGCAAACAACCAGAAGTAGTAGTAGTCCTTATAAAGTAGACATGAGGTAAGAATAAAGCGGTAATACCATATTTGTTCAATTTTTGCGTCAAAGTGTGAATTTTCCGAAAATTCCATTCTGTCACTTTTTGTGCCAACTTATCTAAAAGACCATAGAGTAAACTGAAAAAAAAATTGTCATAAAATTAAAGAATTGCTCCAAAGACGTCATACGTTTTTAAAATTAGTACATTTTGTACTTAAAATATATATATTTTCAATATTATTAAGTAATTTTCTGTTTTCCAGTGATGGCTCATAAAACTGTGTGGAATAGCGCAACAGTAGGAGCAACTGCAAAGATACTGTGGGGTGACCCAAATGAAAAGAAAACAAGAAGTCTTCTGAAACTAAACAAGATCGATATTAGTAAGATGATGAGTGTTCTAACGGGACACTCAAGCTTACAAGCACATCTTCATCGCATAGGACTAGCAGGAAACGACGAATGCAGGGCATGCAGAGAAAACATCGAAACGATGGAACATTTTCTGTGTCACTGCCCGGCTTTCACACATGCAAGATCCCAACATTTCGGGTCCGACATATTACCAGACTTGACTCATCTCAGAGAATATGACTGGAATATACTGAGAAAATTCGTGTCTAGTACCGATTTTCTGTAACTCGTGAGGTATAAAAAGATCATAAATAAGGAGCGCACAACAGGCCGAACCACTGGCTTAAGTGTATGTCCATGGACATGAGACGTTTAAACGTCTCCTCTCTTCAACCTAACCTAACCTAAGTAATTTTCTTAATTTTAAGTAAATTTTCTTAATTTTATGTACAAAATGTACTTATTTTAAAGACTAAGGACATCATTGGAGCAATTCTTTAATTTTATGACTAATTTTTTTTCAGTGTAGGTTACTTAATTAATTTTTATAAATTTTTTAAGATATTTACGCAAATGATTTAATTTAAATATTTTTTTACATAAATATCTCTCTCGAAATATATGTGCAAAATTTCAATCGCTATTCGATTACTTCAAATTTTCTCGAGGATTTTGTAAGCTCAATAATTGCTGTAACCAATCGCTTCACTTAAGTGTAGTTCAGAGATGGAAAAGTTAGTACTTTAGAACTTTTTTCAGTACTTTTCCACTTCTAAAAGTACCGAAGTACCTCCACGACAGTTTCCGTTCTATTTTCTTGTTTGTTTTTATAGAAACCCTATTTTTTAATTCCATAATAATCAAATCATAGTTTACTTGTTTTAATTCACACCATTTCTGTCAAAAACAATTTTGTATACAGCAAAAAAATTCGACGATATGTTTTAGGTATCGGAAATAATATCAATTATTATCGATGTGTCTATTTTCGAATTTTTAGTTATATCAGAAGAGTAGAAACTGTAAGATTTTTTGAGTATTTTGCAGATCGCTTCCAATAATTAAAAGTTATATTTTAGAATAGCGCATTGTTTTTGCAGTTCTCATAAATCAATTAAAATAAATTGCTATAAGCGAAATAGCTAATCAGAAATGCCTAATTACGCCGTCACTGTGACATTTTGGTACGCCGTCACTGTGACATTTTGGTAGCCAGTTCACAACTCACCCGCTTATGGCACCCTGCCACCGCATACGGCTCAATAAGTAATAAAATATAAATAAATTTTGTGTATTTCTTTTTTTAACTCCCACCACTCTGGCGCGGAGTTAAACATGGTCCTTCGAGCCGGATGCATGGGCAGTGTGCCATAAGCGGGAGAGTCGTCCACTCTGGCGCGGAGTTAAATTTTCGCGGAAAATGTCCGCGAAAATTGAGTCAATTTCACTTTTTGAAAACACAGTGCAACATTTTTGAGGTCATCGAAAGTTGACATCGTTTTGACTTTGATTTTCTGAAAGTGCTTATCGAAAGTAACAAATGCCATTTGGATTTTTCTGGTTTAGCTCCGATTTGGATTTTATGATATCGTGAATAATTTTGCAGAAACTTGGTTTTGCAAACCAAATTTTTCAACACATTTTCGATTGTGAAAAAATAGTCCAACGGAGTCAAATCGCAGCTGCGATGCGGCCGTAGTTTAAAAAGCAACTGTAAGATGGGCCACCCCTTAATTAAATCCCATGGCCAAAACATTTCATCCCGCCCTCCCCATTTTGAAGGGGTTTTTTTATGATTTCTTAAAATAAAGACAAAAATTGCCGTTATTTGGGGAAGCTAGATCTAAAACTATTGATCAGATTATCCTTTTTTATATACATAATTTTAAAGGTAATGTAAGTCAAATTTCCCCTAAATTTATATCAACCAAATCGGACAAGTCGTTTCCGAATTTTAAGCATTAGATGGATGCTGTTTTCTTAAAAAGATTGTTAAAATATACCAAAAAACTACAGTTGTGTGGGGAGCTATCTTTGAAGCTATTGGTCAGATTAAAAACTTTAATAGGCATCGGTTAAAAGTAATGTACGTCTAAATTTATTTCAGCCAAGCCGGACAAATCGTTTCCGAGTTTTTTGCAAAAATGTCTCAACAAATTGACAATTTACGACAATTTTGCAAGAGGATGTATTTTCAAACCAGTTGGTTTGTTTTATATATTTTTTCTTCAAAATACTCATCGGTTTTTTGTTGGAAAAATTACATTTTCTCAGAAAAAAATTCTCATAATCAAGTTTCAGCAAAAATAGTCACGATACGATAAAATCCGGATGGGAGCTGAAACAGAACGCAAATGGCATTTTGTTACTTTTGTTAGAAACTGAGTCAACTTTTTATGTGTTGCTCTGTGAACTTCTTTTCCTTTATTATACCCTACACCACACTGTGGTACAGGGTATTATGACTTTCTGCATTTGTTTGTAACACCTAAAAGGATAAGAGATAGACCCATTGTTTATTATACCGATCGACTCAGAATCACTTTCTGAGTCGATTTAGCCATGTCCGTCTGTCTGTCTGTCCGTCTGTCTGTCCGTCTGTCCATGTATTCTTGTAATCAAAGTGCAGGTCGTATTTATGGTCTGATTGTGATGAAATTTAGCATAGTGCTCTTTTTTGGCCCAAGGACGATCCCTATTGAAATTGGTTAAAATCGGTTCAGATTTGGATATAGTCCCCATATATATGTTTCACCCGATTTGACATGCAAGCGCTGTAGAAACCACATTTTACATCCGATTTTTATGAAATTCGGCAGAGAGAGTTTTATTATTACGTGAATGAACACTACCAAATTCGGAGAAAATCCGATCAGATTTAGATATAGCCCCCATATATATGTTTCACCCGATTTGGGACTGTATTTTAAATCAGATCAGTACGAAATTTGGCAGAGAGAGTTCTCTTATTACATGAATAAACACTGCCAAATTCGGGGAAAATCGGTTCAGATTTAGATATATCCACCATATGTATGTTTCACCCGATTTAACATTTAAGCGCAGTAGAAATCGTGTTTTATATCCGATCAGTACGAAATTTAACAGAGAGAGTTCTCTGATTACATGAATAAACACTGCCAAATTCGGGGAAAATCGGTTCAGATTTAGATATAGCCACCATATATATGTTTCACCCGATTTAACATTTAAGCGCTGTAGAAATCGTGTTTTATATCCGATCCGTACGAAATTTAACAGAGAGAGTTTTCTTATTACATGTATGAACACTGCCAAATGCGGGGAAAATCGGTTCAGATTTACATATAGCCCCCATATATATGTTTCACCCGATTTAACATTTAAGCGCTGTAGAAATCATGTTTTATATCCGATCAGTATTAGTACGAAAATCGGCAGAGAGTTTGCTTATTACATGTATGAACACTGCCAAATTCTTATCGCAATGCCCATTTTCGCGTTGGTAGGTAGGTGTAGGGTATTATATAGTCGGCCCCGCCCGACTTTCTGTCTTTCCTTACTGTTTTTTTTTTTCAAATAATTAATTCAAATATGGCACCATTAAAGCTTAAAAAGTACCATTTCAGTTCTTTTCCAAAACTCAAATTTTTCCATCCCTGATGAAGTTGTGTGATGTCATGACACCGATTCTGTTGGCCTCATTGCATTATTTGTTGTGGTTGCTCATACGCTCTAGGGCACGCGGTAAAACGAATGTATTCAATCATGCTGGGCTTTAATTTCTGAGGAAGACGACAATAGGCGTGTTTTCGTTACACCATAAGTGCTTAATTTGTATGGGGAGCTAAGCACTTTTAAGCACTATTAGTTCCCGATGAAGTTTGGTGCTTGTGTTCATGTCTTAATCGTGTATGATGTTGCCAGATTGGGCACCCTATATTTAGCAATATGGCATCCCATTTTTGGAGAGATTTTATCAATTATTGTGAATTAACGGGAAGAAGAAGAACAAAAATGGGAAATTATTTTAATATTTGCAAAAAGAGTGTAAACAATTGAACATAGAATAATAAATATATGTTTTATAAATACTTTTCACGAATTTTTTGTCTGTTTCACACTGTTCTTTCTTCGCAACTCATGACACCATTGCTACCAGATAGTGAAAATCCGCCACTTATTGCTGATGTGCCAGTTAGTGCAAGTCAGTTGTTTTCGTTGCAAAGTGCTAAACTAAAAGTGCTAGCTTGTAACGAAAACATGCCTAATATTTTGCGCACTTCAGAAGTAATAACAAATCCTTAAGAAAATGTTATAACTCAAAGCACAAACTTCAAATACCTGAAAAATGTAGTATTTATGGCTTAAACAATAATCTTCGAGAGGGACCTCTTTCTGGGAAATGAACCTATCGTATCAAATTTTCCGAAATTCTAACTCCTCCTGTACAAATATCAAGTGACCTGACCAACACTTTAGGAGTTCTGATATAATTACCACATATTTGCAATATATCATACTGTGAGTAGTTTTATTTTAGTTCGCATTTCTACTGGGTTATTACTACTGTTCTCTGGGAGGGCGGGAGGGAGGTAGGCAGGTCCAAATGGGAGTAGGAATAGACCGGCGCTTATAGCGGGTGGTTGTTTTTCAATGATATTTGAGTGGGGATGGTAGTGTACACGCCACTGTGCGTTTGTATGTGTGAGTGAGTGTGTGTGACTGAATTTGTCTCTTCAGTTGCGGTTGTGTTCGTCTCTGTTTCTGTGTTTTTTTGGGGGGGGGAAGCAAAAAGGAGTCAATGTTTTGAACTTAAAGTCAAAGAAGAAAAAAAAAAGAACGAAAATAAACACTGAAACACGAAGAGTAACATTTGATTTTCTGAGGCTGGGTATATGCAAGTTGGAATGTGTGTGAGTTCGTGTAACTGAAGTAATGTAAAATATGGTATAAGGGTTTGTTATTGATTTTCTTTTTTGATTTTTTTTTTGACCAAAAAATAGCAATGAACTATTTTTTTAATGGGCAGCGAATATTTTTCAAAAAAAAAATAACGACAGATTTTGCTTAAACACACAATGTTATAACTTGCTTTATTTTATGTTGTTATTTTTAATTTATTATAAATTTGTTCACTTGTTTATTGCTTTTGGGGCTGAGAAAATGTCTTAGTGTTGTTGGTTGGTTGGGGTTTTTTTGTTTATTTTCTCACTATTTTTTTCTTTATTAGTTTTTCAGTTGTTGTTTTTATTCGAAAAGAAAATCATTGAAACATTTGACAAAACATTGATGATGATGTTGTAATTTTGTTCACCATCTTTTGTGGAATATATTAGATTTCCCTGGAATTTTTCTCACTCATTTTTCATTTTTCGTTACTTTTGTTTTACAGAATTTCACTGGTTTTGTTTTTGTTTAATTTAATTCATTATAACTATTTTTAAGCATATCTACTTTTGTGCTTTTAAGCGTATGTATTTTGCTTTTATTTTATAATTTTTTTTGTAAATTATTTTTGGTTTTCACACTTGGCTCGCCGTCACAGTTGCGAGACGAGTCGCCACTTCACATGTGTTTGCGTTCGCGTTTTCACTCACAATGAAAAACGAAATGTGAAATGTTGAAAGTATCTCTGCGTTGCAGCGTGACTCAGCGCTGCCAGTTTAGGGGATTTATCCCCAATTTGGGGATTTTTCTTTTCAAATGGGGATATATTTTTTGGTGTGGGGATCCGGGGATTTGGTGGGGATTGCAATTTTTTATAATCACATGTCTTCTTTTATGTTAAAACTTGTATTTCCTGTTAAATCTATTTTTTTTACAAAATTCGTCCGTAAAAATTGTGTCAAAAGTTCGTATCAAAAATAGCTTTGACTAACGCTCTCGCAGTGTACAAGAGTACGACTTAAATAGACAACCCGTACACGCTGAAAAAAATCGCTTCAGTAGTATATTCTCCCAAACATATTCGGCTTGAAACATATATGTATATATATTTAGCGTACACTCTAAACATATAATATTTGGTAAACACAAAAATTATATATATGTTTCTATCCTAATATTTTGTCATTTGAGACTGTGGAATACTCAGAAATTTAAAATGGTCGATTTAAAATATAAGTTAATGCTACATATTGTATTATGACTGGGAGGTACAATTCGAATAAAAGAAAAAATTAAAACTGTGTGTTTTGAAAATCTTTTAAATAAAATATATTTGGAGAAATTTCTAAACAATAATTTAATTTGTATTTAAACACATATTTTATTTGAGAAATTTAGTTTGCAATTATATTTTGTTCTAATATATTAATATATTCGGTTCAAATAAATTGTATTGGTTTTCAAATAAAATTTATTTGCTCAGAAATATAAAATATTTAAAAATTTGTGTTGCAAATATATTTTCTTTCGATTCAAACATATCAAAAAAAAGCGATTTTGCCCCGTGTAGTAATTGCCAATACGTATTATCTCAATTGAAACCAAATGCGGTTTATAAAATAGAAAGAATTCTTCCGAGACGATACTACGAATAATTTAAGCTCATTTTGGAGTAAAGTTTACTTTAAGAGGATTCTGCTGATCTAACTTCATTTTAAAGAGAACAAATCCTTCGATGTGCTTTAAAAATAATTCAGTTTGTTGCCAATTATTTAGTCCATTGGCAGAAATAATCAAACTTTTAATACCAAAAACATGTACAAAAAATTTGATGATTTAGATGATGGATGGAAGTTTTTGAATCAGATATATTTGATATAATGAATGTTCACAACGTACATTTTATTCAAACACAATGAATTTTAGCAGAAAGTACATTGAATTTTAAAATACTTCATTCACATAAGTTAAAATTTTTTCTGGGGATTTTTTTGGGGATGAGAAATCTTTTTTTGGGGATTTAGGGGATAAATAATAAAAATTTGGGGATTCGGCATTAAAAAAAACTGGCAAGCCTGGCGTGACTTATGTTTTTCGCCTGTATTATTTTCACACTCTCTGTTGCTCTCTTTTTGGTTCGCTCTCTGCGTTGTTTGTTTGGCGCTCTTTCTCGAAGCGCTCTTGTGTTCTGTTGGCCCCAACAACCATCCCCTCAATGAATCGGTGGCTGCCACGAGTAGTGGTGATGGGTTGTTTGGCATTCATTATTATTGGCATTCACTGTATACGACTTGCGAACGAACACAATAGAATTTTGTGGTTATTGTTTGTGTTTTGAAATAACAAATAAATTTAGTGACAATTCCGTACTCTTATTGTGTGTGTGTTTGTATCCGCAACACTTACTTAGTACATTACATATGAGTATGGTCGGAACGATGTTGGGGTTGCCAATGTCATAGAAAATTATCTCCCGCGGCAGAGATAATGGGATGGGAACGTATAAATAATAAACTATTGACCAAAGAGATCAACGATCATATATATGTATATATTTGTAGGACATTTGAAGATGTTTATAATCTGTATGGTGTAGCTGGCTCTTGAAAAGTGTGACCGAATGACCCCATAGCGTAACTTCTAGTAACATTTTCGCAAATGATCAACATTCTCACTAATAAAAAAGGATTTTTATTTTACACTGTAATACATAGCACATTTGTGCGGCGCTATGTATTTTCCGTAGCCCCGGTTCAGAGAGTAGTAAAGTACCACAGTGTGGTACAGTAAGTATGGTATGGTATATTTAATTACCATAATTTCTTTTAAAATTATTTAATTATAATTATATTATAATTTTATGCATTTGTTTCTAAAACCTAAAATGAGAAGAGATATATAGAACCATCGTTTATTATACCGATCGACTTAGAATCACTTTCTGAACCGATTTAGCTATGTCAGTCTGTGCATGCATTCTTGTAATCAATGTGCTGGTCACAAATATAGTCCCATTTGAAAGAAATTTTGCACATTTCTTTATTTTGGGCAAGACAATTCGTATTAAAATTGAAAGACAATCCGTATTTAGATATAGGGCCTGTTTCTGTAACTTATTTTCTTTCGAACGATCAAAAATCTCTCAACTATTTGAATATCAGTTTAGAACCAGATATCTTAATAAATATGAATGTACTTCGATTTAGCTTATACCCTCTATAGAAGATATAAATTCCTTTCGATATTCATGAAATTTGGTAAAGAGTATCTTATTTTAACAGTTAATATCTGTGTGAACAATATGGGTTCAAATTTACATATAGCCCCAGATACTCGCATGGATGTGTTCCTTCCGATTTAGCATCTAAGCTCCATAGAAGTCATATTTTAGTCAAACGTACTATATTTTGCACAAAGGATTTTTTAATCCGAGAATAAACGGTCACTAGCAAGGTTGGAAAAATGTGTTTCCGTGTTTTACTTCAGATCTTTATTAAATTTGGCACAGATTAGTTTATAGAATCATGAACACTGCGAAATTTGATAAAAAAATGGATACCAGCCAAATTTAAATACAGACCCCATATAGAAATTTTGCATCTAAAATAGCTGTCACACACGATTGACAAAAATCAATACAGCAACAAGAGAACTACTTCAAAGGTTTAATAGATGAATACAGTACGTCTGTTTAATACAATGTCGGTTACGCCCTTTGGGCTTTATCAAAAACGATGTTACGTCTTTTTTTTTTTCTTCAATAAAATCGAGATTTTTGGACGAAAAGCGAATTTTCATTTTTTGAGGGTTACGCTCTTGGGCATTTCAGTTTTTATCGCAATCCAATGTACTACAATTCCACAATTTAACGAATTTCGAAGAAAATCAGCATACTTTGAGATGACTTTATGTTATTTTAATCGACTATGAAAAAGGCGACTTTTAGGTCCGATTAATCGACCTAGTGGACTGAAACGAAATTTGGTTGATGAAAAAGTCGACTAGCTTCCAGAACCATTCAGTAATTCTGATATAGCCCCCATATAAATATATATTTCTTCCCTTTAGCACTATGGAAGCAGTATTTTACATAGCCCTCATATATATGTTCCTTCCGATCTTATTTTACATCCAATCGTTTTGAAATTATGCATTTTTGGGTTAATAATTTATATTCCGAAATTGCATTTTGGTTAGTTATTTAGAAGAACTTCATTAATAGCCGAAAAAATGTTCATACTTATGATTTGGAAGTACTTATAATGTTATTCTTTTGGAAGTACTTCTTTTATTTTTTGCTGGGTTTCGGCGTTTCAAGTGGCTTTATTTCTTAAGTCAGTTTGATCTTATAAGGATGAAGGCCACGATCGTTTCGCAAAATAAGACACAGTGTGGTTTGAGAGATGTTCAATTCCTGAGAACGACGTGGAATCTACTGATTTAGCTCATTTTGAACGGATATACTTACGGCTGCGATATTTACGTCGCTTCGAGTGGTACGGCGTCTCTTTGGCGCCGGAACATCCAAAAGTGAAAATTTGGATTCAAATTTATCCACTGTCGGGTGGGACGAGGTCAGAATTTCGTTTCGGTATTAATTTTTAATGATTTCCAAACGTTGCACGTAGGATAGGTTAAGTTAAGGTGGCAGCCATATTTTTTTTATACAAGCTCACATAGACCAGTTTAGGTCCCTAGTGCTACCTCGGGCTGAAATGCCCCTCATCGAAACCAACCTGTTTGATATACAAATTTATCGATAGTACGAATATCGGTACTGGAAAGATATGTTAGGCTGCCTAGAAAGGCCGACCCCAGTATGTCCAGTCGTCGTTTACTCAGAGCGGGGCAGTCGCATAGCAAGTGCTCAATGCTCTCCACTTCTTCCTCATCTCCACAGCTTCTGCAGAAGTCATTAGAGTCAATACCCAATCTTTTGGCGTGTTCGCCGATCAAGCAGTGTCCCGTCAGAACTGATACTAACGTAGACAATATTTTCCTTTCTAGTGCGGGGAGATATTTTGACCTTCTCAGGTCACACCTTGGCCAGATTTGTCTAGCTACCCTGCAGGTGCCGATTTCTGTCCATCTTTCGTTGGACTGCCTGATTGACTCTTGCCTAAGCCAAAGCTTGCACGTGGATAGTGGCGCACCAATATATGCAAATTCTTCGAGAATTTGTAAAGTCGTCCCTTTCCTAGCATGTTCATTGGCTTTGCAGTTCCCCGGTATAACCCAATACCCAGGCACATATGAGGTGTATATTAAACTGCTCAGCCATCTCGTCAAGAGATCTGGGGCAGTCGAGGGCTGTTTGTGAATTTAGGGATATGGCCTCCAGAGAATTGCCAGTGTTGGTTACTATGTTCCGCCTCAGCCACTTGGTGACTTCCCATATTGCCATTATTTCGGCTTGATAGACACTGCAGGTATCTGGTAGTCTGTGAGCTATATCCAAATTAAATTATTCACAGTGTACTCCGAAGCCTATTTCCGGGTATTCTGCCATCCCATTCATCCCTGGCTGGTATCATAGTGATGTAGTTCCTCTCAAAGGTGCGCACCGTTGATATATAGTCCACTCGGTCGGTTACCATAGCACTACACTTTGAAATCCTCATGTGACCGTAGTTCTTGTACCTCCATAGGCAGTTTAATCTTAGTGCAGCTCTTTGCAACTTCTCTCGCCACAACATTAATTGGCAGTATATGGAGGAGGGCTTGTAGAGACTCAGTCGCTGTAGTCCTTAACGCTCCGCTTACATATGCACAGGCAGGCAGTTCTCTGAACCCTTGATAGCAGGTTTGTGATCCGTCCACCATACCACAATGCCGTATAACAGTATTGGACGAACCACTGCTATATATATATATCCAATGGACAATTTTAGGAGAGAGGCCCCACCGCGACCCTACAGCCTTCCTGCAGGAATATAGGGCGATGTTGGCCTTCTTTACACGTTCCAGTACGTTTAGTCTGAATGACAGTTTCATATCCAAAATTATTCCTAAAAATTTTGCACTTTCAGAAAAGACTAGATCTGTTCCATTTATCCGCATGAGGGACATTATTCATCGTAGTAAAGAGAACCAATTCGGTCTTGTTTGGGTTAACAGCCAAACCGCTGCTTCTGGCCCATCTAGCCAACTTGTTCAGAGCCACCTGTAGAATATCTCGGAGGATGTTTTCGAATTTGCCACTCACAGCGGTTGCCAGGTCGTCCGCATATGCCACGACCTTGCAGCCACAACGTTCTAGATCTAGCAGGATTTCATTCACCGCTAGGTTCCAAATTAGTGGAGACAGTACTCCTATGGATATTGTGTTACTTTTGAACATTGTGTTAATTTTTGGCCCTGTATGTTATTTAACTGTTTTGTGCCCAATGTGCTCCTAAAAATATTAAACCTTTTTTTCTTCATTGCGCAACATTTAATTCTTTTGGTCCCACTGTTCGTCTAAAATCTCTAGTTTATGTTCCAAGATGTACGTACCCTCGCACCCTGGGACCAAATTCAAAAGTAGGAATTTTGGGAAATAGCTTCCTATTGCGATCCTAAAGGCGACCCATTTTCACGATTATAACTTTACTCAGAGTTGAATTTGGCGGTGGTACCCTTTATGCCGCACTGTACCAAATTTTCCACCATTTTAACCCACGGTACCATATTTAAATTTGTTGCCCCACTGTGACCCTAAATGTTTTTATTTCGAATAATAGTTTCCTTTTTTTCCTAAGTTATCAAAAGACCTCGAATTTTTACATATCTTTCAATTTTCATCCGATTTGAACCAAAATTTGTATTTAGACGTTTCATCACTCAAATTTAAATAATTAAGGTGCATATCAAAAATATGCGCAAAAATATGCAAAATATATGCACAAAATATGCAAAAATATTCAAATTATGCAAAAGATATGCACACTATGCAAAAAATATACAAAAATACGCAAAATATGCAAAAAAAAATTGGCGATATGCGAATAAAAAATGCAAAATATCAGAAGGATATGTCAATACTATCTAAAAAATCGTGTCACAAAAATCATACCAAAAAAATTGCCTAAAATATGAAAATTATGGGGTAATTCCAAATGAAACCGAACCACTCTGAATATTAACATATGTAGATTTGGATGCAATTTTGCACGCGTATACTAAACGGCAATGCGAAATTAAAACCTTTTACCGCTTGACCAATTTCATAATGGTTTAGATTTTACATGGAGCCAAAGTTGGTTATCTACAATTTTTTTTTACAAATTTAGCTATTTTGAAGTCGTAATAACTTCTGAACGGAATATCAGATTTGAATGATATAAGTGCCATTTAAAAGATTTTAACATCCTCTCTAAGATTTAAGTAATATATATTAAGTTACACATTTTTGTGTATTAAGGACTCAAAAGGACGTGATTATCCTGAAAAGCGTATCTTAAATTTGTTGTTCTTATTTTTTCAAGGTTCCCCACATATTTTCCCAAATACAGTTGAACTTCGATTAACCGTGACGCTCGGGACCGGGCTAATCACGGATAACCGAAAATCACGGTTAAAAGAGGTAATATTATACATGTATAAATTTTATTATTTTTATTTATTTTTGACAAAAACATGTAAATCGGCGTCTATAAACAACTTATCATATCCCTAGGAATACATAAATTTATCTAAAAAAATCATTTATGGAAGTCTGTCTTATGTTTTTAGCTTTTGATTGTTCTTCCAACAAATGAGTTTGTATGCGATATATTTGCATTTTATCTGGTTCGGAAATACTACTTGGACAATTAAAGTTTTCTAAAAAACCTAACAAAATACTACTAGCCTCTATTGCCTGAGCCAATGTAGGCGTTTCGTCCGCATTTCCTCCATCTGATTCCTCGGAATTTGAATCAAGCTCATCTTCTTGGCTTTGGGTAACCATGTCTACGATTTCGTCTTCAGATATAATAGCAAACGGAGCGACATCAGAGTCGCACACCATCCACTTATCGACAGCATCAATCGTACATCCAGACGGTATGGTTATATCTATCTCAACAAGGCTATTTGGAGCATCTTCATTATGAGATAGTAAGTTATTCCAAACTCTTTTTAAAACTTGTGGAGTTACAGAGTCCCACGAAGCTGCGGCTGCCCACAAAGCTGTCTTAATATTCAAAGATTTAACGAACTCACGTCTGTCATTTGCACCAACAAGTTTTTGAACGATCTGTTTACGGTAGTGACATTTGAAGCTCCGAATTACTCCTTGATCCATAGGCTGAATCAAGGACGTGCAATTCGGTGGGAGATATTTTACTGTAACGTTTTCAGATATCATAGCATTTACATCTGGGTGTGCTGGACAGTTGTCTAATAGTAAAAGTATTTTACAGTTATTTTTGAGACCGATGCGCCGTTGATGTTCCTTTGCTTCTGGTACAACATTTTGATTAAACCACTCCAGAAATAGCTGTTGTGCTACCCAAGCTTTCTTATTAGATTTATAAATCACAGGAAGGTGTTCAACGTTTATTAAAGCTCTTGGATGGGCACTTTTTCCTATTATCATCAATTTACACTTGTGAGTTCCTGCAGCATTTGAATAAACTAGCACTGTGATTCTCTCCTTGGATTCCTTGTACCCTTCAATAGAATATTCATTACCACTAGCCAAAGAACTCTGAGGCAAACACCTCCAAAATAGACTGGTTTCGTCTGCATTGTAGATCTGTTCAGTTGTAAGTTGTTCGTTTTTAATGATTTCATCCAAGTCGTCCACAAACATCGTAGCAGACTCATAACACTGTACAACAATTTCAAACTTTTTCAAAATAACAGGGTTCTGTCAGTGGATTCTGGTAGAGGAGACCAAAAAAATATATACGTGTATCGGCGTTTTGAAAGATCACCTCGGAATTTTATTTTAGGGGGGGGTTAAAGTTTTCCCCCCTTTGCTTGTTCGTGCAGAATATCGGTATATAAAACTATGTGTTCTGTTCATCTGAGGTGTAGGGTATCTTCAGCAACTTTGTAGCAAATGTTAAGGCCTATATTTTTGTGGAATATATTAACCCTCTAGTATAACGGTGATTTTTGCCTATATTTTAACAAATCGTAAAAAACTCCCCTAAAAATGGGTGGAGCGGGGTTGAAATATTCTAAAATGTCGGCCATAAAATTTTACTATAAGTGTCAGAACACACCAAAGCCCAAAACTTAACACAAACTCCAAAAAAACGCCCAAATTTAAGATAGCCTGTTAAGGGTTAATTTGTTATTCCTCGCATATGTAGGTTCTCCCAGCTCTGAAGAGAAGGATGTTATTCAACAACTACCAAGAGTACTTTTGTTCTTCTTCATTATTTCTGTCATTATATTTTTGTCACTCAAAATTACCATAACGGAACTTTTGAGTGGCACGTTACTTATGAACGTTAACTTTTGACATCGTGGGTCAACCAGTTAATCTTTTTATTTTCTTACAATAGTCTACAAGGGAATTTTTAAGAATAATAATGACTGACTGTTTGGGAAAACTTGACTGGTTTTGCTACGTCTGTGGAAAGCATACCCTTATGGAACATAGGGTTTCATTTTTTACGAGCAAAGTGGAGGATATATATTAAGTTTATTTTGAACTGGAAGTTTTTCCAGATGAGCCATGGGTGCCAAAACATATATGCCGAAATTGCTATATCGGTTTGATGCTGTGGTCTAAAGGTAATACAAGTTTTGATTTATATTTGATTATACATATATATTTATATTTTGATTTTCAGTTTTCAACTGAAACTGATGAGCATGGCGAACGGTGCCATCAGATATGTATTCCTATTGAAAAACGCTATAAAGGCAAGAGCATTTTGTCACTTATAGCAGATTTATGTTGGACATTGTTTGATAATGGCGTCGAATTGCCAAGAGTGAAAAAAAAGTGAATTAAAAATAAATGAACTTATGTATTTCATAAGTATTTCTCCTTGTATATGCGTTATTAATAGATTTTTTGTTTATAGTCCTGAAATATAATTTAATATAAAATAAATATTATTTAATTGTAAAATAAAATCATTATTTTTTTTGCATCTCTCACATCAACCCCGAAAAATAAAATTTTTAAAGACCTTTTTGGTACTAACACTATATAATATCTAAATTAACCCATAACAGGAAATCTTGAATTTGGCCGGCTTTTTGGTGTTTGTGTTAAGTTTTGGGCTTTGGTGTGTTCTGACATATACATATAGTAAAATTTTATGGCCATCAGTTTTGTAGAACATTTCAACCCCGCCCCACCCATTTTTAGGGGAGTTTTTTGCGATTTGTTAAAATATCACCGTTATGGGGGGAAGCTAGAGGGTTAAAATATTCCACAAAAATATAGGCCTTAACATTTGCTACAAAGTTGCTGAAGATACCCTACACCTCAGATGAACAGAACACATAGTTTTATATACCGATATTCTGCACGAACTAACAAAGGGGGGAAAACTTTAACCGCCCCTAAAATAAAATTCCGATGTGATCTTTCAAAACGCCGATATACGTATATATTTTTTTGGTCTCCTCTACCATAATCCATTGACAGAACCTTGTTATTTTTTTGTGTTGTACTGTGTAATTAGCACACTCCTTTTCTCCCGTAGATTTCAGTCGACGGATTCCATGACGTTTTTTGAATTTATCCAACCAACCAAATGAATAAGTACACTCTGAATTCATGTTTAACTTCAAATAGAACATTTTTGCCTTTTCGACAATCATTTCGCCTGAAGTTCAGAAGCAAATTTCAGTTTATGTTCATACAATATCTCGATTTCAGTTAACTTACCTGAAATTGGAGTTCCCTTAAATCTTTCTTGCCGAAACCATTCATATGTTGCGAAATCAACTTTCGGATTTTCGGATGTTTTTAGTGTATATCTGTGTTTAAGGCCAAGCATTGAATCAGTATCGGAGCAAAATTTTAAAATCCGATCTTTGTTTTTTTATTAAATCGGATACAGTTTGAATGCCAACTCCATATTTTTCAGACAACATTTTAAAAGGTACTTTACGTTTTGAGTATTCATTAATCAACTCCATTTTTTCTTTAATTGAAAGAACCTTTCTTGCTCTTTTCGCGGATTTAGTTTTTGACGGTGGCATGATGTAAGGAAAGTCTTGACAGATCAAATTTCACACTGATGAATGAATACATATGAAATTTGATATGAAAATTACGCTTTCATGAAAAAGGGGAATCATCGAATTTTAATATGAGAGATGTGTGAGTATTATACAAAAAAAACAAAACAAGCAGTCATATGGACATGTGCATCATGGATAATAGAGGTAAATCACGGATAATAGAGGTAAAAAATCAACCACTCACCATCACGGTTAATAGAGTCACGGTTAATCGAAGTTCAACTGTAATGTAAACATTTCATCATTGGTTTCCATGGGTTAAAAAAATATGAATTAATTATTGTCCGTCCGTCTGTCAGTTTGACTGAATGGTGCTAACGATAACTCTGGAAAGGAGTGACCGAATGACGTAAAATTTCGTAAGTACATATATGAGGAGTTCTTTTTCAAGTGCCACAGGTCAAAAAGTAGATCTTTCTTAAATTCTCAGAAAATGTTTCCCTAGTATGTGGGAGCAATGACCCACAATATTAAAAAAATTAAATGAAAATTGGAGAAAGAGGGCGAGGCCAAAGTTCAGAAAAATTGATTTTTTCCTCTGTAATTGTTTTTTGAAGTTAATTTTAAGGCAATGAATTTAAAACTAGAATTACCAGTTCATACAAATACTTGAAATTGTATGCAGTGTAATGTTTTTATAGTACTTGCAGTACAAAGTGGGCGTTATTGGTAACAATTTTGTGAAATGTTAAAACCCTTTATTTATATATTTACTTCAATGAGTTTCTCATCTTTAACGTTTCACAAAATTGTTACCATTTGTGTGAGAGGTACTAGAAGGGGCATGGCAATAACGCCCACTTTGTACTGTACATTACACTGCATAAAATTTCAAGTATTTGTATGCACTGGTAATAATGTTATAAGCTGTTAATTTTTTGTACCAATTGGTCACTTTGTATGGGGGGTATCAAAAGGTGCGAGGCATTTTAATTATTTTTTGTCCAGCTTATACAGACGGTAAAATGATTACTATGTATTAAATTTTACAGAATTCCAATGAGTAGTATAGTAGTTATAAGAGTTTTAACATGCCCAACAATGTTAACCATTTGTGGGGGAAGTACCACAATGAGTAGGCTAATATGGTTGTCTATCAAACATAAACTGGATTTGAATAAAATATTACCACGTACGAAATTTTAAGTCATGCGGTCACTCCATCTTTCAAATCTTTCAAATGGCACTTACAGTAACGAACAATACATCTTGGACTAACTTCATACTTCTGTTCAATCGCCAAAATCTGAAAACTATCAATGATATATTCCAAAATGTTACCTATTATCTAAGAAGTTGCATCAATTTAACAAAAACCAGTAAGGAAAGGCAGAAAGTCGGGCGGGGCCGACTATATAATACCCTACACCTCCCTAACAATGCGATAAGGGTCATTGCCATAATAATTTAGAATAATTGGTAAATGGGTAGAAACGTATGATCTAATTCTGAAACCATAATCGCTAAATTAAGCAATATTCGTTCCTAAAGTGAGAACATCTTTCTGGAAAATTTTAATGATCGGAAGTAAAATACAACTTCTATAGCGGTTTGATACGAAATCAGGAGGAACATATATATGGAGCTTTAATGTAAATCTGAACCGATCTTCCCTGAATACTTATTCATGTAAAAAGACCTCCTTCTGTCGGATTTCGTACTGATCGGATATAAAATACAGTCTCTACAGCGCTTGCATGTCAAATCGGGGGTAACATATATATGGGAGCTATATCTAAATCTGAACCGATTTCTTCCAAATTTAATAGTGTTCATCCATATAATAAGAAACCTATTTCTGCCGAATTTCATACTGATCGGATATAAAATAAAGTTTTTACAGCGCTTACATGTCAAATCGGGGATAACGTATATATGGGGGCTATATCTAAATCTGAACCGATTTCTTCCAAATTTAATAGGGTTCGTCCTTGGGCCAAAAAAACCATATGTGTAAAGTTTCGTTGAGATCGGACAATAATTGCGACTTTGATTACAAGAATACATGCACAGACAGACGGACATAGCTAAATCAACTCAGAAAGTGATTCTAAGTCGATCGGTATATATAATAAACGATGGGACTATTTCTTCTCCTTTTGGGTGTTACAAACAAATGCACAAAGTTATAATACCCTGTACCACAGTGTGGTGGCGTCTGTCTGTCCGTCTGTGCATGTATTCTTGTAATCAAAGTACAGGTCGCAATTATGGTCCGATCTCGACGAAACTTTACACATATGTTTTTTTTGGCCCAAGGACGATCCCTATTGAATTTGGTTAAAATCGGTTCAGATCTAGATATAGCCCCCATATATACGTTAGCCCCGATTTGACATATAAGCGCTACATCCATATAATGAGAAACCTCGGCAGAAAGAGGTTTCTCATTATATGGATGTACACTATTAAATTTGGAAGAAATCGGTTCAGATTTAGATATAGCCCCCATATATACGTTACCCCCGATTTTACATGTAAGCGTTGTAAAAATGTTATTTTATATCCGATCAGTGCGAAATTCGGCAAAGAGAGGTTTCTTGTTACATGAAGGAATACTGCCAAATTCGGAGAAACACCCATATATATGTTACCCCCGATTTGACCTGTAAGCGCTGTAAAAACTGTATTTTATATCCGATCAGTGCGAAATTCGACAGAAGGAGGTCTTTTTACATGAATAAGTATTCAGCGAAGATCGGTTCAGATTTATATTAAAGCTCCATATATATGTTCCTCCTGATTTGGTATCAAACTAAATTTTCCAGAAAGATGTTTCTCACTTTAGGAACGAATATTGCTTAATTTAGCGATTATCGTTTCAGAATTAGATAATATGTTTCTACCCATTTATCAATTTAATTATGGCAATGACCCTTATCGCATTGTTAGGGAGGTGTAGGGTATTATATAGTCGGCTCCGCCCGACTTTCTGGCTTTCCTTACTGTTTTTTTTTTTATAGGGAATCTATCAAATTTAACTAATTTTCCCAAAAAATACATTTACTCATAACACATTTTAAAAATGTTGAGTGCAAATTCGAATAATTGCAAAATTTATGTTTTAAACATTTGTATTGCATGTTATGTTCTGATTAATGGTATCTCTTGTAAATCTTGATTTATATTTAAGGTATGTAAGAAAAATAATTTTTGTTGTGAAAATAAATATATTGAATATATTAAAAATCATTTATAATCAACCATTGGATGTCTAGATGCATAAAAAGTAAAAAAAATAAACATAAAAAGAACGATGGAATAAAATGTCGCGTGCGAATGTGATTAAAATTAAATAAAAAATTAACAACTTAATATTTTTTGAATAAAATAAAAAACATTATTAAGATACATGAATCCATGACATTTTAAAATTAGTCGCATTAAAATATTCCATCCGGTTTCCCTGAAATCAGTGTTTGATTGGTTTGCTTTGAAAGCGACTTCTGTTTTTTGACGCGTGCGAATGGCTTGGTTTTTTTGTAATTATCTTGAAAACGAACAATTGGGCAAAATCGACCTTAGCACCAATTATAGTGCTAATCAAGAGCTATAAGTTTCACCTTTTGTCGATCGTTGCTGATCATTCGCAGTGAACGGACGTGTTTATCACATAGCGGATAGTTACCAGTACCTATTACGCAATAGCAAAAATCTGTACAAAGTCTGTAAGGCCTACATCGTAGTACCTATTACGGTCTAATACAGACAAAATAAAAATAAATTCTCTTGACGGGGATGCCTTCGTGTTCCGATGGAGCGCGGTTCCCCAATCGTCCGACTGTCCGTCCGTTGGTCTTGGCCAAAGCCGACCACACCAAAAATGGTGAAAATCTCCCCCAAGTACTCACAACAGGTGGTGCGGTGAGGGGAAAACGTCATGTCCGACCGTCAAAACGGAAGCACAATGAGCATCGTGTAGCGCTCAGAGTTTTGACGAAGTTGGAGGCTGTTGAGGTTTCGGCTCTTACCGAAAAACAAAAAGAGTCACTTACCTGGGCTAAAGGCGTCATAGATGCTTCTAAGGCCAATGAGTCGGCTGAAAGAGCCACAAATTCAGCTGTGTTAACGGCTAATAAAGTAAAACGAATCAGATCACCTGATGAACCCCTGCCTTCGAAAAAGGCAAGAGGTCCTAATGTCACCATCAACAGGACACTCACCAAGCCCTTCAATGAAGTGGCGAAAGAGAGTCTAGTGATGGCTGTTATAGACAGAAGTAGTGAGGATGGATCCATCCTCAAGGACAAATGGAGTCATGTACAATCAGCCATTATGGCTCACTACCTCGATGTCCGTAGAGAAATGCCGGGCAAACCACCAATCTGCAACGATGCAGGATGGCATCAGGGGAGAGTAAAGCTCTTATATTTCGGTGATGCGAGATCAGTAGATCTGTATAAGGCTGCTCTGAGTCGAGCGGGTGAGGTGTGGCCGGGTGCCCAGTTGGATGTTGTCGAAAAAAACAACATCCCTAGTCACCCTAGAGCCATCACCTGGGTTACAGAAGAGCCCTCCAACCCGGCTGACATCTTAGAAATAATAAAAGATTCCAATCCTGGTCTGCCGACCCATAATTGGAGAATCCAGCAATTGCTGGATTGCTGGATTCGGTAATCGCATATATTGGGTGGTCTCCAGCTACTTGCCTTATGAATCTGTAGTACCGACTGCTCTATTCAGGGAAGTAGTAGAAGAAGCAACGTCTGACGAGCTCGAGCTGATTATTGGCGCAGACACGAACGCTCATCATACTATCTGGGGTAGTACGGATATAAACAATAGGGGTGATTCGCTTCTTGACTTTATTCTAACTACCAACCTTAGTATTTGTAACATAGGTAATAAACCGACCTTTACAATTAAAGACAGACAAGAAGTACTAGATGTAACGTTTGCTACTGACCGGCTGTCAGACAAAATTATTGGGTGGAATGTACTGGACGACCACTCATTCTCAGATCACCATTATATTGAGTTAAAACTCGCGGAAAAAGCGCCTAAACCTGCCGTCCACAGAAATGTAAGGAAGACAAAGTGGCACCTGTATGACAAGAATTTCAAGAAAGTCCTCAACTCTAAACTTCTGTACGAACCGAATGACAAAGCCGGTCTGGATAATCTGGTCGATCATATCACCACATCATTCAATAGTTCCCTTGAAGAAGCCTGTCCGAAAACAAGGTACAAGGGTAAAACTAAACCCCAATGGTGGACTTCTGAGCTAACGGCTATGAAAAAGACCTGCAACAAGCTATTCAATAAGGCTAAATCTACTGGGGTCGCTAATGATTGGGATGCCTATAAAGAGCAACTCAAGATCTATAAGAAGGAGCTTAGAAAGGCGCAAAGGCGCTCTTGGTATACCTTCTGTGGTGAAGTGGAAAAGGTCTCCGACGCCGCTAGGCTGAGGAAGATATTATCTGCTTCACCATGTACAGTGGGATATTTACAGGATGAGGCAAATAACTGGACCAAAAACAGCGAGCAGTCGCTCAATGTACTGCTCGACACACGTTTCCCGGGCAACTCTGTAACAGAACCCGAGGATCAGCAGGACCAACAAGAGTGCGAGTGGACTGCGAGCGTCGCTAGCTTCTTGACTGAGAGATCCAGAATAATCTGGGCTATTAACAGCTTTGAGCCCTTCAAGTCACCTGGACCAGATGGCATCACTCCAGCAGAAATGCAGAAAATGTTAAAGTACATTATCCCCTGGCTGGAGAAAATGTATGTAGGCTGTATCAGGCTTTCATACGTCCCTAATCGGTGGAGGGATACCAAAGTGGTATTCATACCTAAAGCGGGAAAGATATCACACTCTAGGCCAAAAGACTTCAGACCAATTAGCCTATCCTCCTTCCTATTGAAAGGTCTGGAAAGACTTTTAGATCATTTCATTAGGGAAAACCTGGATACAAAACTCCTGTCGGGGAACCAACATGCCTACAATAAGGGCAAGTCTACAGAATCAGCCCTGCACGAACTTGTGAGCACTATCGAATCGTCCCTGCATTTCAAGGAATTCACCATGGTGGCATTTCTTGACATAGAAGGGGCTTTTAACAACATTCACTCAGATGCGGTAATTGCGGCACTCTCACATCTAAAAGTTAACACTAGTTTGATTAGACTAATTCAAAGTCTGCTCACCAGAAGACGCATAACAGCATGTCTAGGGTCCACAACTCTAACAAGGTATGTAAACAGAGAGACCCCGCAAGGAGGAGTACTGTCTCCACTAATTTGGAACCTAGCGGTGAATGAAATCCTGCTAGATCTAGAACGTTGTGGCTGCAAGGTCGTGGCATATGCGGACGACGTGGCAATCGCAGTGAGTGGCAAATTCGTAAACGTCCTCAGAGACATCCTACAGGTGGCTCTGAACAAGTTGGTTAGATGGGCCAGAAGCAGCGGTTTGGGCGTTAACCCCAACAAGACAGAATTGGTTCTCTTTACTAGGATGAATAATGTCCCACATGTGGACCCTTCACCTCGGATAAATGGAACAGATCTAGTCTTTTCTGAAAGTGCAAAATTTTTAGGAATAATTCTAGATAGGAAAATGTTATTTGGACTTAACGTATTGGAACGTGTAAGGAAGGCCAACGTCGCCTTATATTCCTGCAAAAAGGCTGTAGGGTCGCGGTGGGGACTCTCTCCTAAAATCGTCCATTGGATATATATAGCAGTAGTTCGTCCAATACTGTTATACGGTATTGTGGTATGGTGGACGGCAACTGACAAACTAACCATCACCAACCTACTAACAAAGGTTTAGAGAACTGCCTGCCTGAGCATAAGCGGAGCCTTAAGGACTACAGCGACCGAGTCTCTACAAGCCCTACTCCATATACTGCCGATTAATATTGTGGCGAGAGAAGTTGCAACCAAAGCGGCAATAAGATTAAACTGCCTATCAATGTGGAGGTACAAGAACTATGGTCACATGAGGATATCAAAGTGTAGTGCTATGGTAACCGACCGAGTGGACTATATACCAACTGTGTACACCTTCGAGAGAAATTACATCACTATGATTCCCGCCAGAGATGAATGGGTCGGCAGAATACCAGGTAATAGAAACCATCTCCACTTTTACACGGATGGTTCGAAGCTTGATGAAATGTTAAGGCCTATATTTTTGTGGAATATATTAACCCTCTAGTATAACGGTGATTTTTGCCTATATTTTAACAAATCGTAAAAAACTCCCCTAAAAATGGGTGGAGCGGGGTTGAAATATTCTACAAAAATGTCGGCCATAAAATTTTACTATAAGTGTCAGAACACACCAAAGCCCAAAACTTAACACAAACTCCAAAAAAACGCCCAAATTTAAGATAGCCTGTTAAGGGTTAATTTGTTATTCCTCGCATATGTAGGTTCTCCCAGCTCTGAAGAGAAGGATGTTATTCAACAACTACCAAGAGTACTTTTGTTCTTCTTCATTATTTCTGTCATTATATTTTTGTCACTCAAAATTACCATAACGGAACTTTTGAGTGGCACGTTACTTATGAACGTTAACTTTTGACATCGTGGGTCAACCAGTTAATCTTTTTATTTTCTTACAATAGTCTACAAGGGAATTTTTAAGAATAATAATGACTGACTGTTTGGGAAAACTTGACTGGTTTTGCTACGTCTGTGGAAAGCATACCCTTATGGAACATAGGGTTTCATTTTTTACGAGCAAAGTGGAGGATATATATTAAGTTTATTTTGAACTGGAAGTTTTTCCAGATGAGCCATGGGTGCCAAAACATATATGCCGAAATTGCTATATCGGTTTGATGCTGTGGTCTAAAGGTAATACAAGTTTTGATTTATATTTGATTATACATATATATTTATATTTTGATTTTCAGTTTTCAACTGAAACTGATGAGCATGGCGAACGGTGCCATCAGATATGTATTCCTATTGAAAAACGCTATAAAGGCAAGAGCATTTTGTCACTTATAGCAGATTTATGTTGGACATTGTTTGATAATGGCGTCGAATTGCCAAGAGTGAAAAAAAAGTGAATTAAAAATAAATGAACTTATGTATTTCATAAGTATTTCTCCTTGTATATGCGTTATTAATAGATTTTTTGTTTATAGTCCTGAAATATAATTTAATATAAAATAAATATTATTTAATTGTAAAATAAAATCATTATTTTTTTTGCATCTCTCACATCAACCCCGAAAAATAAAATTTTTAAAGACCTTTTTGGTACTAACACTATATAATATCTAAATTAACCCTTAACAGGAAATCTTGAATTTGGCCGGCTTTTTGGTGTTTGTGTTAAGTTTTGGGCTTTGGTGTGTTCTGACATATACATATTATTTAACTCCTCGCCAGAGTGGCGGGAGTTAAAAAAAGAAAAACACAAAATAATTTTTTTTTGTTATTTGAATTATTTTATTTATTTGGCAGTGTGCCGTATGCTGTGTGTTTGAGTTGTGAACTGACGAATCAACCCCAAAACGAACAAACGATGACAGTCAGAGTAGGCCATTCACAATGATTTCATTCACAATGGTGTTTAATCTAAGCTCTGCTATATTAGTATGGCCAATGTGGCGGATAAAAAAACGCGCTTTGAAGTTCAAGCGAAAGTCGCTTAAACACATATAGTAAAATTTTATGGCCATCAGTTTTGTAGAACATTTCAACCCCGCCCCACCCATTTTTAGGGGAGTTTTTTGCGATTTGTTAAAATATCACCGTTATGGGGGGAAGCTAGAGGGTTAAAATATTCCACAAAAATATAGGCCTTAACATTTGCTACAAAGTTGCTGAAGATACCCTACACCTCAGATGAACAGAACACATAGTTTTATATACCGATATTCTGCACGAACTAACAAAGGGGGGAAAACTTTAACCGCCCCTAAAATAAAATTCCGATGTGATCTTTCAAAACGCCGATATACGTATATATTTTTTTGGTCTCCTCTACCATAATCCATTGACAGAACCTTGTTATTTTTTTGTGTTGTACTGTGTAATTAGCACACTCCTTTTCTCCCGTAGATTTCAGTCGACGGATTCCATGACGTTTTTTGAATTTATCCAACCAACCAAATGAATAAGTACACTCTGAATTCATGTTTAACTTCAAATAGAACATTTTTGCCTTTTCGACAATCATTTCGCCTGAAGTTCAGAAGCAAATTTCAGTTTATGTTCATACAATATCTCGATTTCAGTTAACTTACCTGAAATTGGAGTTCCCTTAAATCTTTCTTGCCGAAACCATTCATATGTTGCGAAATCAACTTTCGGATTTTCGGATGTTTTTAGTGTATATCTGTGTTTAAGGCCAAGCATTGAATCAGTATCGGAGCAAAATTTTAAAATCCGATCTTTGTTTTTTTATTAAATCGGATACAGTTTGAATGCCAACTCCATATTTTTCAGACAACATTTTAAAAGGTACTTTACGTTTTGAGTATTCATTAATCAACTCCATTTTTTCTTTAATTGAAAGAACCTTTCTTGCTCTTTTCGCGGATTTAGTTTTTGACGGTGGCATGATGTAAGGAAAGTCTTGACAGATCAAATTTCACACTGATGAATGAATACATATGAAATTTGATATGAAAATTACGCTTTCATGAAAAAGGGGAATCATCGAATTTTAATATGAGAGATGTGTGAGTATTATACAAAAAAAACAAAACAAGCAGTCATATGGACATGTGCATCATGGATAATAGAGGTAAATCACGGATAATAGAGGTAAAAAATCAACCACTCACCATCACGGTTAATAGAGTCACGGTTAATCGAAGTTCAACTGTAATGTAAACATTTCATCATTGGTTTCCATGGGTTAAAAAAATATGAATTAATTATTGTCCGTCCGTCTGTCAGTTTGACTGAATGGTGCTAACGATAACTCTGGAAAGGAGTGACCGAATGACGTAAAATTTCGTAAGTACATATATGAGGAGTTCTTTTTCAAGTGCCACAGGTCAAAAAGTAGATCTTTCTTAAATTCTCAGAAAATGTTTCCCTAGTATGTGGGAGCAATGACCCACAATATTAAAAAAATTAAATGAAAATTGGAGAAAGAGGGCGAGGCCAAAGTTCAGAAAAATTGATTTTTTCCTCTGTAATTGTTTTTTGAAGTTAATTTTAAGGCAATGAATTTAAAACTAGAATTACCAGTTCATACAAATACTTGAAATTGTATGCAGTGTAATGTTTTTATAGTACTTGCAGTACAAAGTGGGCGTTATTGGTAACAATTTTGTGAAATGTTAAAACCCTTTATTTATATATTTACTTCAATGAGTTTCTCATCTTTAACGTTTCACAAAATTGTTACCATTTGTGTGAGAGGTACTAGAAGGGGCATGGCAATAACGCCCACTTTGTACTGTACATTACACTGCATAAAATTTCAAGTATTTGTATGCACTGGTAATAATGTTATAAGCTGTTAATTTTTTGTACCAATTGGTCACTTTGTATGGGGGGTATCAAAAGGTGCGAGGCATTTTAATTCTTTTTTGTCCAGCTTATACAGACGGTAAAATGATTACTATGTATTAAATTTTACAGAATTCCAATGAGTAGTATAGAAGTTATAAGAGTTTTAACATGCCCAACAATGTTAACCATTTGTGGGGGAAGTACCACAATGAGTAGGCTAATATGGTTGTCTATCAAACATAAACTGGATTTGAATAAAATATTACC
The DNA here is from genome assembly GCA_963930755.1 of Eudasyphora cyanicolor. Taxonomy (NCBI): domain Eukaryota; kingdom Metazoa; phylum Arthropoda; class Insecta; order Diptera; family Muscidae; genus Eudasyphora; species Eudasyphora cyanicolor. The sequence continues at coordinate 157,743,529 of OZ005735.1, read as the reverse complement.
ACGTACGAAATTTTAAGTCATGCGGTCACTCCATCTTTCAAATCTTTCAAATGGCACTTACAGTAACGAACAATACATCTTGGACTAACTTCATACTTCTGTTCAATCGCCAAAATCTGAAAACTATCAATGATATATTCCAAAATGTTACCTATTATCTAAGAAGTTGCATCAATTTAACAAAAACCAGTAAGGAAAGGCAGAAAGTCGGGCGGGGCCGACTATATAATACCCTACACCTCCCTAACAATGCGATAAGGGTCATTGCCATAATAATTTAGAATAATTGGTAAATGGGTAGAAACGTATGATCTAATTCTGAAACCATAATCGCTAAATTAAGCAATATTCGTTCCTAAAGTGAGAACATCTTTCTGGAAAATTTTAATGATCGGAAGTAAAATACAACTTCTATAGCGGTTTGATACGAAATCAGGAGGAACATATATATGGAGCTTTAATGTAAATCTGAACCGATCTTCCCTGAATACTTATTCATGTAAAAAGACCTCCTTCTGTCGGATTTCGTACTGATCGGATATAAAATACAGTCTCTACAGCGCTTGCATGTCAAATCGGGGGTAACATATATATGGGAGCTATATCTAAATCTGAACCGATTTCTTCCAAATTTAATAGTGTTCATCCATATAATAAGAAACCTATTTCTGCCGAATTTCATACTGATCGGATATAAAATAAAGTTTTTACAGCGCTTACATGTCAAATCGGGGAAAACGTATATATGGGGGCTATATCTAAATCTGAACCGATTTCTTCCAAATTTAATAGGGTTCGTCCTTGGGCCAAAAAAACCATATGTGTAAAGTTTCGTTGAGATCGGACAATAATTGCGACTTTGATTACAAGAATACATGCACAGACAGACGGACATAGCTAAATCAACTCAGAAAGTGATTCTAAGTCGATCGGTATATATAATAAACGATGGGACTATTTCTTCTCCTTTTGGGTGTTACAAACAAATGCACAAAGTTATAATACCCTGTACCACAGTGTGGTGGCGTCTGTCTGTCCGTCTGTGCATGTATTCTTGTAATCAAAGTACAGGTCGCAATTATGGTCCGATCTCGACGAAACTTTACACATATGTTTTTTTTGGCCCAAGGACGATCCCTATTGAATTTGGTTAAAATCGGTTCAGATCTAGATATAGCCCCCATATATACGTTAGCCCCGATTTGACATATAAGCGCTGTAAAAATTTTATTTTATATCCGATCAGTATGAAATTCGGCAGAAAGAGGTTTCTCATTATATGGATGTACACTATTAAATTTGGAAGAAATCGGTTCAGATTTAGATATAGCCCCCATATATACGTTACCCCCGATTTTACATGTAAGCGTTGTAAAAATGTTATTTTATATCCGATCAGTGCGAAATTCGGCAAAGAGAGGTTTCTTGTTACATGAAGGAATACTGCCAAATTCGGAGAAACACCCATATATATGTTACCCCCGATTTGACCTGTAAGCGCTGTAAAAACTGTATTTTATATCCGATCAGTGCGAAATTCGACAGAAGGAGGTCTTTTTACATGAATAAGTATTCAGCGAAGATCGGTTCAGATTTATATTAAAGCTCCATATATATGTTCCTCCTGATTTGGTATCAAACTAAATTTTCCAGAAAGATGTTTCTCACTTTAGGAACGAATATTGCTTAATTTAGCGATTATCGTTTCAGAATTAGATAATATGTTTCTACCCATTTATCAATTTAATTATGGCAATGACCCTTATCGCATTGTTAGGGAGGTGTAGGGTATTATATAGTCGGCTCCGCCCGACTTTCTGGCTTTCCTTACTGTTTTTTTTTTTATAGGGAATCTATCAAATTTAACTAATTTTCCCAAAAAATACATTTACTCATAACACATTTTAAAAATGTTGAGTGCAAATTCGAATAATTGCAAAATTTATGTTTTAAACATTTGTATTGCATGTTATGTTCTGATTAATGGTATCTCTTGTAAATCTTGATTTATATTTAAGGTATGTAAGAAAAATAATTTTTGTTGTGAAAATAAATATATTGAATATATTAAAAATCATTTATAATCAACAATTGGATGTCTAGATGCATAAAAAGTAAAAAAAATAAACATAAAAAGAACGATGGAATAAAATGTCGCGTGCGAATGTGATTAAAATTAAATAAAAAATTAACTACTTAATATTTTTTGAATAAAATAAAAAACATTATTAAGATACATGAATCCATGACATTTTAAAATTAGTCGCATTAAAATATTCCATCCGGTTTCCCTGAAATCAGTGTTTGATTGGTTTGCTTTGAAAGCGACTTCTGTTTTTTGACGCGTGCGAATGGCTTGGTTTTTTTGTAATTATCTTGAAAACGAACAATTGGGCAAAATCGACCTTAGCACCAATTATAGTGCTAATCAAGAGCTATAAGTTTCACCTTTTGTCGATCGTTGCTGATCATTCGCAGTGAACGGACGTGTTTATCACATAGCGGATAGTTACCAGTACCTATTACGCAATAGCAAAAATCTGTACAAAGTCTGTAAGGCCTACATCGTAGTACCTATTACGGTCTAATACAGACAAAATAAAAATAAATTCTCTTGACGGGGATGCCTTCGTGTTCCGATGGAGCGCGGTTCCCCAATCGTCCGACTGTCCGTCCGTTGGTCTTGGCCAAAGCCGACCACACCAAAAATGGTGAAAATCTCCCCCAAGTACTCACAACAGGTGGTGCGGTGAGGGGAAAACGTCATGTCCGACCGTCAAAACGGAAGCACAATGAGCATCGTGTAGCGCTCAGAGTTTTGACGAAGTTGGAGGCTGTTGAGGTTTCGGCTCTTACCGAAAAACAAAAAGAGTCACTTACCTGGGCTAAAGGCGTCATAGATGCTTCTAAGGCCAATGAGTCGGCTGAAAGAGCCACAAATTCAGCTGTGTTAACGGCTAATAAAGTAAAACGAATCAGATCACCTGATGAACCCCTGCCTTCGAAAAAGGCAAGAGGTCCTAATGTCACCATCAACAGGACACTCACCAAGCCCTTCAATGAAGTGGCGAAAGAGAGTCTAGTGATGGCTGTTATAGACAGAAGTAGTGAGGATGGATCCATCCTCAAGGACAAATGGAGTCATGTACAATCAGCCATTATGGCTCACTACCTCGATGTCCGTAGAGAAATGCCGGGCAAACCACCAATCTGCAACGATGCAGGATGGCATCAGGGGAGAGTAAAGCTCTTATATTTCGGTGATGCGAGATCAGTAGATCTGTATAAGGCTGCTCTGAGTCGAGCGGGTGAGGTGTGGCCGGGTGCCCAGTTGGATGTTGTCGAAAAAAACAACATCCCTAGTCACCCTAGAGCCATCACCTGGGTTACAGAAGAGCCCTCCAACCCGGCTGACATCTTAGAAATAATAAAAGATTCCAATCCTGGTCTGCCGACCCATAATTGGAGAATCCAGCAATTGCTGGATTGCTGGATTCGGTAATCGCATATATTGGGTGGTCTCCAGCTACTTGCCTTATGAATCTGTAGTACCGACTGCTCTATTCAGGGAAGTAGTAGAAGAAGCAACGTCTGACGAGCTCGAGCTGATTATTGGCGCAGACACGAACGCTCATCATACTATCTGGGGTAGTACGGATATAAACAATAGGGGTGATTCGCTTCTTGACTTTATTCTAACTACCAACCTTAGTATTTGTAACATAGGTAATAAACCGACCTTTACAATTAAAGACAGACAAGAAGTACTAGATGTAACGTTTGCTACTGACCGGCTGTCAGACAAAATTATTGGGTGGAATGTACTGGACGACCACTCATTCTCAGATCACCATTATATTGAGTTAAAACTCGCGGAAAAAGCGCCTAAACCTGCCGTCCACAGAAATGTAAGGAAGACAAAGTGGCACCTGTATGACAAGAATTTCAAGAAAGTCCTCAACTCTAAACTTCTGTACGAACCGAATGACAAAGCCGGTCTGGATAATCTGGTCGATCATATCACCACATCATTCAATAGTTCCCTTGAAGAAGCCTGTCCGAAAACAAGGTACAAGGGTAAAACTAAACCCCAATGGTGGACTTCTGAGCTAACGGCTATGAAAAAGACCTGCAACAAGCTATTCAATAAGGCTAAATCTACTGGGGTCGCTAATGATTGGGATGCCTATAAAGAGCAACTCAAGATCTATAAGAAGGAGCTTAGAAAGGCGCAAAGGCGCTCTTGGTATACCTTCTGTGGTGAAGTGGAAAAGGTCTCCGACGCCGCTAGGCTGAGGAAGATATTATCTGCTTCACCATGTACAGTGGGATATTTACAGGATGAGGCAAATAACTGGACCAAAAACAGCGAGCAGTCGCTCAATGTACTGCTCGACACACGTTTCCCGGGCAACTCTGTAACAGAACCCGAGGATCAGCAGGACCAACAAGAGTGCGAGTGGACTGCGAGCGTCGCTAGCTTCTTGACTGAGAGATCCAGAATAATCTGGGCTATTAACAGCTTTGAGCCCTTCAAGTCACCTGGACCAGATGGCATCACTCCAGCAGAAATGCAGAAAATGTTAAAGTACATTATCCCCTGGCTGGAGAAAATGTATGTAGGCTGTATCAGGCTTTCATACGTCCCTAATCGGTGGAGGGATACCAAAGTGGTATTCATACCTAAAGCGGGAAAGATATCACACTCTAGGCCAAAAGACTTCAGACCAATTAGCCTATCCTCCTTCCTATTGAAAGGTCTGGAAAGACTTTTAGATCATTTCATTAGGGAAAACCTGGATACAAAACTCCTGTCGGGGAACCAACATGCCTACAATAAGGGCAAGTCTACAGAATCAGCCCTGCACGAACTTGTGAGCACTATCGAATCGTCCCTGCATTTCAAGGAATTCACCATGGTGGCATTTCTTGACATAGAAGGGGCTTTTAACAACATTCACTCAGATGCGGTAATTGCGGCACTCTCACATCTAAAAGTTAACACTAGTTTGATTAGACTAATTCAAAGTCTGCTCACCAGAAGACGCATAACAGCATGTCTAGGGTCCACAACTCTAACAAGGTATGTAAACAGAGAGACCCCGCAAGGAGGAGTACTGTCTCCACTAATTTGGAACCTAGCGGTGAATGAAATCCTGCTAGATCTAGAACGTTGTGGCTGCAAGGTCGTGGCATATGCGGACGACGTGGCAATCGCAGTGAGTGGCAAATTCGTAAACGTCCTCAGAGACATCCTACAGGTGGCTCTGAACAAGTTGGTTAGATGGGCCAGAAGCAGCGGTTTGGGCGTTAACCCCAACAAGACAGAATTGGTTCTCTTTACTAGGATGAATAATGTCCCACATGTGGACCCTTCACCTCGGATAAATGGAACAGATCTAGTCTTTTCTGAAAGTGCAAAATTTTTAGGAATAATTCTAGATAGGAAAATGTTATTTGGACTTAACGTATTGGAACGTGTAAGGAAGGCCAACGTCGCCTTATATTCCTGCAAAAAGGCTGTAGGGTCGCGGTGGGGACTCTCTCCTAAAATCGTCCATTGGATATATATAGCAGTAGTTCGTCCAATACTGTTATACGGTATTGTGGTATGGTGGACGGCAACTGACAAACTAACCATCACCAACCTACTAACAAAGGTTTAGAGAACTGCCTGCCTGAGCATAAGCGGAGCCTTAAGGACTACAGCGACCGAGTCTCTACAAGCCCTACTCCATATACTGCCGATTAATATTGTGGCGAGAGAAGTTGCAACCAAAGCGGCAATAAGATTAAACTGCCTATCAATGTGGAGGTACAAGAACTATGGGCACATGAGGATATCAAAGTGTAGTGCTATGGTAACCGACCGAGTGGACTATATACCAACTGTGTACACCTTCGAGAGAAATTACATCACTATGATTCCCGCCAGAGATGAATGGGTCGGCAGAATACCAGGTAATAGAAACCATCTCCACTTTTACACGGATGGTTCGAAGCTTGATGAAAAGGTTGGCTTCGGAGTACACTGTGAAGAACTTAGTCTGGATATAGCTCACAGACTACCAGATACCTGCAGTGTCTATCAAGCCGAAATAATGGCAATATGGGAAGTCGCCAAGTGGCTGAGTCGCAACATAGTAACCAACACTGGCGTTGTCATTTACTCGGACAGCCAGGCTGCCATCAATTCTCTGGAGGAAACATCCCTAAATTCACAAACAGCCCTCGACTGCCCCAGATCTCTTAACGAGATGGCTGAGCAGTTTAATATACACCTCATATGGGTGCCTGGGCATAGGGATATCCCGGGGAACTGCAAAGCCGATGAACTTGCTGGGAAAGGGACGACATTACAAATTCTCGAAGAATTTGCATATATTGGTGCGCCACTATCCACGTGCAAGCTTTGGCTTAGGCAAGAGGCAATCAGGCAGTCCAACGAAAGATGGACAGAAATCGGCACCTGCAGGGTAGCTAGACAAATCTGGCCAAGGTATGACCTGAGAAGGTCAAAATATCTTCTCGCACTAGAGAGGAAACGATTGTCTACGTTAGTACAGGTTCTGACGGGACACTGCTTGATCGGCGAACACGCCAAAAGATTGGGTATTGACTCCAATGACTTCTGCCGAAGCTGTGGAGATGAGGAAGAAGTGGAGAGCATTGAGCACTTGCTTTGCGACTGTCCCGCTTTGAGTAAACGACGACTGGACATACTGGGGTCGGCCTTTTTAGGCAGCCTAACAGATCTTTCTAGTACTGATATTCGTACTATCGATAAATTTATATATCAAACAGGTTGGTTTCGATGAGGGGCATTTCAGCCCGTGGTAACACTAGGGACCTAAACTGGTCTATGTGAGCTTGTAAAAAAAATACGGCTGCCACCCTAACCTAACCTAACCTAACCTTCACCTTTTGTCAAAATGAAATAATGTTTTGGCATACGTTTTTTTCTATACATTATCCTTTTAGGGGGATGTACCAGAACTATGCAACAAATGCACAAATTCATTCACATTAAATTCTATAAACCACTCACCTACAGTGCGTTCGCAATGAAAATCTTTATTGTTACATTAAATCCAAACCTATTTTCAATATTTAGAAGTCTATAGACAGACAAATGTTTTCTTACCAAATATTTTTCAGAAGCTCTTAATTCGCAGCGAATGCGAGTGAGTGCCAACGATTCGAGTGGTGATTTTACCTCCACTTCACCCCATCAATCATCAATCAAAAATCATTCAGTAATACGAACTGCTCATTTTCACATTAATAAGAGCTTTTCAACAATCGATTGAATTGGATCAATGGATGGGTGTGGAGATTATTCAAAGATGGGTGTGGAGATTATTCAAAGTTAAATTCTTGTGATGTGTTTGTTACTGCTTCATTGCCTCTCAACTGGAAGCAAAGAGGCACATACCTTCAACTACTCGTAATTGTATATCATCAATCAATTGATGATAAAGATTTTGGAGTAGCTAACAAATTACCCCGGTCTAATTTCGAATGGGTGTGCCAAACACAGAAGATTTGAATTTTAAGCCATTTCAATTGCAAAGTGTTGCCAAACGAAAAATAAAAACATTTGACAAGAGACTTTGGGCCCATTATTAATATTGGATGACCAACTGACGGAACTGACATTTTCAAAATTGTTCAGGATAGCAGATTTTCTGTTTTTGAGACAATGTTCCGTCTTCCCCTTTGCCACTCGGCCATTCTCATTGAGGCATAAAGAATGTCTGATCTAAGGGCTCTGGCAGGACCGACAGACTATTTGCACCATTTCAGAAATTCTCCTCAAATCTCGACACAATGATCCCCCCAGAACAGACTGGTCATGCGGCAACCTTCCTTTGGAGGGCCATGCAATATACACTGACGGTTCAAAGATGGATGTAGGCACAGGGGCAGGCATATTCAGTGAATCTCTTGGCATAAATACGTCCTACAGGTTAGCCGACACCTGCAGCGTTTTCAAGGCGGATATCTTTGCTATACTGCAAGCCCTCAGCTTGATAAATCGACGAAAACTCGAAAAGACGATCCCATAACGGTCTATGTTGACAGTCAGGCTGCTATGAAGGCACTGAAGCCAACCACTATTAAGTCAAAGGTGGTTAATGACTGCCGTTTGGAACTACAGCAATTGGCAGACATAATCAGACTGTGCTGGGTCCCGGAGGCTGTAATATCGCGGGGAACGAGAAGGCTGACGAACTCGCGAGAAATGGATCAGCGATGGACGCTGCATGGGTTGAGCCATCACTATATCCCCCCTTATGCGAAAACTGTAAAATCACTAACGGCCTGTTTCTGTATTTCTAACGAAACTCTCTGCGAACCAAAACCAGTCACGCACTTTCGTCCGGAATTTGGTTTCTCTAAGGTTCTTGCGTTCGTTCGCCTGGCCTTACGACAATGACATTACCATCTTACCAATTGGAAAATATGTAATTGCCAGATCAATAATTTCGCAATTTCCGGTTTAAAAAAGCACACATTTTTGTATAGTAGACCTTAGCAAATACACCTCTGTGCTCTTTACACTAGCGGTGGTCAAAAAATCAACCCTGGGTGGGTCGGCTGAGCTGAACCAAGACTCGCATTTGGTTCTCTCTCTTTCACGTCTCTCTCATTGTGCACTGATGATTTTTTTTCCATCTTAAGCGTGGTACTATGTTCATTTTTCGCGTTTAAATCCCATATAAAAACAAAGTCGCGAAAAAAACTGCGAAATTTTTTCGTTTGTGGTACTCTGTTTATTTCAACGCGAAAAAGTAACATTTTGCCACCACAAATTTAACGCCGTTACAAATTGACGCCGCAACAAATTTAATGCCGTCACACTCCCATTTGTTTATATTTATTTTTGTCCGCAAGAAACTCAAATGTTGTAAATATTAGAATTAAAATTTCCTAATAAAGAATAATAAATTAAATTATCTTCCGAAATAAAGAAAAATAATGCAAAGATGTGGTAGGAAAAATAATTATGTTTATGGAATAAACCAGAAGAGCGAAATTCCAATTGGATTGCAGTACAAAAGCAAACAAAATGTGCAAAACACTGGAAGGACATGTAACTAAATGTAATAATGTGGAATTTGACTTGTAATTAGATATGTACATTTATGTTTGTATGTTTAGAACAATTGTGTGCAAAAGCCAGGAGAAACATTATGGACGGCCTACCTACCTAACGCTACTAAAGCAGTAGGACAATGGAATTGGACAGTGCCTGTGATCTCGATTTGGAATTGGTTGTAAAGAACATACATATATAGTTAATTCTTGCCAGCCATAGAAGTTGGAAGAAGATATTCCGTTTATGGATGGAAGTATAATTTATATGTCAACAAATATAATGTAAATGCTTAAATATAATTATAAAACATATTTTTCGATTAATCAAAAAATCATTTTATTTATTTATATTTGTACAACACTAGGAAATTATTTCGTTATTGATAACATTGTACTACCCTGATTTTTCATGTCTCACAAACATCGCCACCGCAAGAACACAAAATAAATAATTTATGTATAACATTAGCACAATGAGCTCCCACACTATTTCCTTTCTGACATTTAAATTAACTATTCTTTAAGTCGACATTATTCCAATTGTTTATTGATTCGAATTTTGTTTTTATTTGTTTTCAAGAATGTTAGCAAAAAGAACCAGTAAGGAAAGGCAGAAAGTCGGGCGGGGCCGACTATATAATACCCAACACCTCCCTAACAATGCGATAAAGGTCATTGCGATAATAATTTGGAATAATTGGTAAGTAGGCAGGAACATATTATCTAATTCTGAGCCGATAATCGCTAAATTAAGCAATATTCGTTCCTAAATTGAGAAACATCTTTCCGGAAAATATTAATGATCGGAAGTAAAGTACAACTTCTATAGCGCTTTGATGCCAAATCAGGAGGAACATATATATGGAGGTTATATATAAATGTGAACCGATTTTCATGTAAAAAGACCTCTTTCTGTAGAATTTCGTACTGATCGGATATAAAATACAGTCTCTCCTTTGAGTAACAATAAACCTCTTTCTGCCGAATTTCGCACTGATCGGATATAAAATACAGTTTCTAAAGCATTTACATGTCAAATCGGGGGTAACATATATATAGGGCTATATCTAAATCTGAACCGATTTCCCTCAAATTTGGCAGTGTTAATTCACGTAATGAAAAACCTTTTTCTGCCAATTTTTTTACTGATCGGATATAAAATACAGTTTCTACAGCGCTTACATATCAAATCGGGGGTAACATATATATGTGGGCTATATCTAAATCTAAACCGATTTCCCTCAAATTTGGCAGTATTAATTCATGTAATAAGATACCTCTTTCTGTCGAATTTCACACTGATCGGTTATAAAATAAATTTTTTACGGCGCTTACATGTGAAATCGGGGGTAACGTATACATGGGGGCTATATCTAAATCTCAACCGATTTCTTCCAAATTTAACAGTGCTCATTAATATAATAAGAGACCTCTTTCTGCTGAATTTCATACTGATCGGATATAAAATAAAGTTTTTAAAGCGCTTACATGTCAAATCGGGGCTAACATATATATGGGGGCTATATCCAAATCTGAGCCGATTTTAACCAAATTAAATAGGGATCGTTCTTGAGCCAAAAAAAAAGATATGTGTAAAGTTTCGTCAAGATCGGGCCATAATTGCGACCTGTACTTTGATTACAAGAATACATCTACAGACGGACAGACAGACGGACAGACAGACGGACATAGCTAAATCGACTCAGAAAGTGATTACAAGTCGATCGGTATAATAAACAATGGATCTATCTCTTCTCCTTTTGGGTGTTACAAACAAATGCACAAAGTCATAATACCCTGTACCACAGTGTGGTGTAGGGTATAAAAAATGCACATGCATATACACACATACATACATATAAAAGTGACACTTTGTCACACACTTCCAAATTGCAATGCGACTTTGTAAAAAGGCGTTCCATTTTTCAACTCGAAATAACATTTTGCTAACTTTTTCGTGCCGAAAAAACATAGTACCTACCTTTAGCGAGCATCATACAATAATAGAAGGTAAAATCACTTGCCCAACAACAAAACTCGGATACAACCCTGTGCCGTATTTTCGTACAATAACTCGTCAAAACAGGCAGTCGACTCGGCCAGCTGAACAATAAATTGGTTTTGAAATAATTTTTTGTTTGAAATTTTTTTTATTTGAAAAAGATAATTTTTTCTAATACTTCAAACTTACGTGGAATTACACTACAATGTAGATCTTGTGACTTCATTTTTATTCAGTATAATAAGTTTTCGTTTGTATTGGGATACACAAACAATGCATGTTTGGTCTTTAAGAAATTATAAAAATTAAATAATTTTCTCATTTTAATCTCCGAAGGGCAGACGTTTGGAATCGATTGCTGAATAAAATAAAGTATCAATATCCGACATGGCACCCAGATGTTTTTGCTGTTATAGTATTGAGTAGCATTGATGATGGAGGGCATATACATACTGCCCGGTCGAGGTTTGCAACAATTTTACTTCTTTGAAGCACATTTTTTAAAAGGTTTGTCTCTTCAGAGCATGTCCTTACAAATGAGTGGCGAGAGGCATAAGCTAAATGTGGCCAAACGTGTCACACTTATCACCCATATCTGTAAAAAGGCAGAACAGGAAAAATATAGCTGGGAATGCATTAAATGGAAGAAGGATAGCCTCTCGTACAATGCAGTGAAATTGCCGACAACAAGATCATTTACGGCAGACTGGACCTCCTGATGACGTAGAAGACTTTGGGTTGAGAGGTACTCATCATGATACATCCAATTTTCAGGTCGTATTTATTTTCTAGTTTAGAAATAAGTTTTTCATGTTTTATGATTAATATAAGAAAACACATAAGTATTAACGTAAAAAGAATTAAACATTATTATTGTGATCGGCAACATTGTTCAAGCTACATCTGTTGAATTGTCAGGCATTTATTTAGTTTTATCAAAATGGGTGTTGTCTTCCCCCAAGTTTACCATTTGTTGATGGACAAAATTGAACAAAATCGTCAACTTTGAGAAGATAATTATGAGTTCCAAGAACGTCCATTTCATACCTAAAAAGCTGCTGTTTTATATGAAATTGTGGCTTACCAACTTCTTTTGAGCTGAATTGGAAGATATGCACACTACATGTGGTTCCAACAGGACGGCTCTACGGCCACACAACTCATGCTACATGGCATGGTCATCTCATGGTAATGTGAACTGGCCACCGAGATCGTGCGATGTGACCCAAATAGAATGTTTTTGTAGAATTTGTTAAGAGGCACGTCTATGACAATAATGTACAAACCATATCAGCCAACACAACCCTGACATCGGTAAAAATCAGCTTGTTTCATGCGACAATGTCATGGAAAACTGGAAATTGCGGAGTGGCGCCCCAGCGAAACTGTGGCGAAGATTTGCAAGATATATTCCATTTAGATATATAGTAACGAAATCAGTAGGCCTTTCAAACGAAATTAATAAAGTTATGTATGTGATATCACACATGCACTCTTTGCTTTGTTTACATTTAAATATGGGAAATGTTTAATAAATTTTACATTATTTTTAATTTGCGTAAATTTTGTTTGATTGTACATTTTTTAAAACGCCCCAACGACAGTAAAATGTAAACAAACAATCATCTATGAGTTTGACAGTTCATTGAGCTCTAAAAATATGAAGAAAAAATCAGCTGTTCGCTTTACTCTACCTTGTTCAATATACTTTGCTTAGCGAGCTGCCAAACAGCGTTACCGTTGAGAAATTTCAAAAAGTGGCACAAAAAGGGTATTTAAAAAAAAATCCCAAACTTTTCACATGTTTATTTTATTTAAACAAAACAGTTAAATTGAATAATAAAGTAATCAAAAACAACGGAAAAACTCAGTTCATTAAAAAAAGAGTTGAAATACACATTACAAAAAAAAAACAATTCAATTTCATTTAAACTGGAAATGGAATAAAAAATAACAAAACACGCAGTTTGTTAAAATATCCATTAAAATCATTACAAGGCACATAAATATGGCTTGTTCTTTCTCAAGCGCAGAGGCATAAGTCGAGGTCAAACAAATATGACCTTTTTAAAATTTTCGTAAAGATCGGTTAATATTTGCGACCTACACTTTTATTACAAGATCATATGGAAAGACAGACGGACGTGGCGTCGAATATAAATATTTGTAAACAAATATTTTACGTTCCTAAACCAAAAAAATAAGAGTAGTATATTTCAAAAGGCGTACAAACTTTTCCCCTTGAGAAAGTAGAAAAAATTCCAAAAAGGGGCAAAAAAGGGGATTCTGAAATGAGGGCAGCAAAAGGGGTATGGCTTAAAAAATGGGTCAAAATGCCAATTTAGTCGCACAGCGGCAACGCTGCTGCCAATGTTGATTTCTTTATGCTTAACTATCTACATAGTATGTTAAAAAAAATTTGCGAATTTTGTATTTTTTCAAAAAGTATTTATTTATTCATGAATATCTATATTGTCCCCTTCAAAGTAATTCCCCTCGGATATAATACACTTCTGCCAACGTTTTTTCCAATCCTCGAAGCACTTCAAATAATCATTTTTTGTGATCTTGTTCAGCTCCTTCTTTGATGCCCTCTTTATCTCCTCAATCGTGGCGTAGCGTCGTCCTTTCATGGGCCTTTTCAGTTTTGGGAACAAAAAATAGTCACAGGGGGCTAGGTCAGGGGAATACGGTTGCTGCGGCACCATTACTGTGTTGTTTTTGACTAAATATTCGCGCACAAGCAACGATGTGTGTGCAAAAGCCAGTTTCTGTTCTTCCACAAATCCGGGCGTTTTTGGCGGATTGCTTCGCGCAATTTGCGCATAACTTGCAGGCAATAATCTTTATTGACCACACTACCATGTGTCAAGAACTCATAATGCACCACGCCCCTGCAATCAAAGAAAACTGTGAGCTCGGGCGTCCGGCACGGTGTTCGTCCTTCGCATCTTCTCGGCCCTCTAAGAACATTTTGTACCACCGATAAACGCTTTGTTCCAAGGTAGCTTCACCATATGCCACAGTCAACATTCGGAATGCGTCAGCGCACTTTATTTTGTTTTTCACACAAAATTTGATGCAGATTCTTTGATCCATTTTCTGAAATAGATAAAAATCGAAGACAAGTTAAAACACATCCAAGCACAACAGCTGTCAAAAATTAACTAAACATTCAAAATGGCCGACGTTGTCAGCATAAGTAAGGTACATGAGTACCAACATAACGCTACAAAAATATCAAAAATCAAATACAAGTAGCCCGCGGAAATTAAAAATTCGCGATATTCTTTGAACATACCTCGTATACATGTGTATACAATTTTATTATTATTTAATTGTTTTTACCATAGTTATGTTAATATCTACTTACTTTTGCTTTTAAAAAAGTTTTTTTGTCATTGTTCCTATCAGTCGACAAATAAAATAAAGTGACTCGATCTGACATTTGTGTTCGCCCAGGTGACAGCAAAGAGAGATAGAGAAGCCAACATTTACACTGAAATGATTACGTTTTCGTACGAGTTCATTAGCATGCGACATGTGGTTGTGGTGGTAGTTAGTGAAACCCAAATCAGCTGTTTGTCGTCTGGCAGACTTTTAAGTTACGGAAACAGGCTATAAATATCTACGGCCAGCCATATCGAAATCTAGGACCAAAGATCTTCTTAACCTCACAAAGATGGACATTCGTTTAATGATAGATCTTTAACATAATGTTAGATCACCGTAATGTTAGATCTTTAACATCAAGGTGGCAGAGTGATTCTGCCGACTCTGTGATGATGAGGAGGAACTGGAGTCGAACACCTTCTCTGTCAATGTCCTACGAAGACATCGCTACCTAGTTGATTACACGATACAAAATCTGGAATCTCTAAAATCCCATGATTATCGGGCCCGTTCTGTAATCACACGATTTGATATCAAAACACCATCGATTGATTTCAAAACACCATCGATTTTAAAATCATTATTGGTGCTCGGAAATGGTACGATTTATTGTTTAAAGTAAACAAAAATAAATTTAAACCAACTATACCAAAATCGGACGATTTTCGAACCCTCCAAGAGTGATTTTAAAATCGGTGATAATACTAAACCACCGTGATATCAAACCGCGTGATTTAAGAACAGGACCGATTGATAGAATCGTGGGCTTTATAGGTTGCTTGCGATGGATGGTTTGACATCAACTCATCTAAATCTCTCCTAAAAAACCATCTCTCCTCTCTCTGATCTATACTCATCACCTCATTCATCTTCTTCGACCTCTCCCTTTTCTTTTACTCATCTTCTAAGGACGAACACAATGGACCAAATGGTCCCCGAGTGAAGTGGTACACGCCAGCAATGGTTGTTTGCCGCGCGTCATTAACCTAACCTATCCGTCTTCTCCACGGCGTAATACGAGTATATATTATATTTCCAGTTTGCTTTTCCTATTGTGTACTTAAATCCCTGTTTCCCAATATTTCTAAAAAAAAATAATTTAATTAAATTGTAATGCATGTTTTTCAAATACAATACAGATGCCTCATTTTTTGCGAAAACAAAATAAATAATTAAAAAAAAGATCAAATCGCTTTTTTAATTACAAAAAAGGACCTCAAGCTGAACAATAATCAAAACTGAATACTCAGCAGGTCAACGATCAAAGACATCAATTTCTACTTAATTTCAGATAGGACTGACCACCGCCCAGCCCAAACGGCTGAAGCTAAAGACATAAAATTTGGTAGGATGGTAGTCCTTGGTATATAGGCGTGCAATAAGGCGGAATTTCTCGAAATTCGTGCTATTGGGCGCAAAGTTGGTCAAAAAAGGAAAAAAATATGATACCACAGTCAACTTTAAGCGGCTAAAGCTAGAATCACAAAATTTCGTCTGAGCGAATTTTTTGCAATTCGAAAATTTACGCGCATAAACGTTTAATATACAGTGGGCAAAAATGGTTAAATATGTTGTAGTGAGGTAAAACTGGATAATATTGTACAATGGGGCAAATATGACACGGTAGAGCAAAAATGGTTAAGTATGGTAAAGTGCGGGGAAAATGTACAGTGAGACAAAAATATTTTAAATATGGTTCAGTCTGAAAAAAGGGTTAAATATGGTGCAGTGGGTCAAAAAGGGTGAAATATGGTATAAATAAAATAGGGTACATTAGGGCAAAAAAGGTTGCATATGGTACAGATGGCTGCCAAAAAGGGTCAAATGAGGGGAATTTAGCTTTTGAAATATACACAATGCTTTTCTCTAAATACATACTTTTAGTGGCACTGTAGGCCAAAAACGATTAAAAGTTTTAAAGTTGTGCAAAAACGGTTAAATATAACACAGTACGGCATAAACGGTTAAATTTGTACCTTTAGGGACACGGCGAGGCAAACATGTTTTTATATTGTCCCAGGGTGTGAATGTAGCTAGTGGAAAAAATGGGGAGGGGATGTCTCAAAAAAATCTGGAACAATTCTAATTATAAATGTTCCTCCAAATGGGGACCGACGTTTTCATGGGCACCGATTTCGTACGGTCAACCTAATACCTCCTGAAAATACCAATTTTTGTTGATATTGTTTCATATTTACAACCTGCACTCTATTTGTTAGTATATTAAAATATCACTACCAGAGACGCAAGGACATCTCGAATTCGAAACTGCATCACGTGTTCATTATACATTTATAATCGAGAAATAATTAAATATACTTATAAAAGGTGTTTTTTTAAACGTGTTGTTTTCAAGAATAAATAAACAGCATATAATTTAATGTTATGGCCAAGAATTTAGCTTTGTTATAAAGATAAATTTTTTTTTTTAAATTATTTCGGACAAGGGGCCACCGCGGCTGTCTCGAATAAATTCCAGCCGAGAGGCCCAATTTTCGACCACTTCTTGCAGCACTTGGGGCCGTATGTCAGCAATAACGCGCCGAATATTCTCTTCCAAGGCGTCAGTCGTGTCGGGCGTATCTGCGTAGACAAGCGACTTCACATAACCCCACAACAAATAATCAAGCGGTGTTAAATCGCACGATCTTGGAGGCCAGTCCAAAGTGATCTATGGCCGAAATATAGCGCTTGCAAAAACTCGAACAATGATATGCATCATAGGATGGGACATCAAATGCCAACGCAGTGCATAGACAAATTTGTTGTTGCCCCTGCTCATCATTGTTTATATGGGTACCGACCCTTAATAATGTACATCCCGTTGGTCATTTAAGCTGTATAGTAAAATAAATTTTTAATAAATCTTTATGAGATTTGGATGCGACAAGTTTTTGGAGGCGTCTATCTTAAAAATCTAAATTTTCAGGAGAGCCAAAATACTTGCACTCACAGCAAGAGCCTCGAAATTTAGTAAGTGTTTGGAACCAGTATGCGTGATGGAGTCAAAAACTGGTGTGGTAGTAACAGTAGGCTTATCACCGCCCACACAACTTGGAATTTAAATATAGAAAATAAGTAGTACTATTGCAGCAAGAGTTTTGAATTTTTTTATTTATTGGCCAATGTGCATGACCCAACAAAAAATGGCTATTCGGATTATCTGGAGTCCACCGTATGGCTCCAATACTGAAAACGAGATCGGGAACACCATTGCACCAATGGTCTTGAAGTTTGGAGTGTATGTCTTTGACCTTTAATCCGACGTCAATGACCTTTAATCTAAGGTCAATGACTTTAAATCGGGGTCAATGACCGTCTATCGGGAGCATTTACCTTATTTCCGGGCTCAATGACATTTAATCTGAGGTCAGTGACTTTAAACCGAGGTAATTTACCTTTAAGCCGGGATCGTTGGCCTTTAATCCGGGTTCAATGACATTCAATCTGAGCGTAATGAACTTTAATGGGGGTCAATGACCTTTAATCACAGGTCAATGACTTTTAATCACAGGTCAATGACCTTTAATCACAGGTCAATGACCTTTAATCCGAGGTCAATCACCTTTAATCCCAGGTCAGTGGCCTTTAATCGGTGTCACTGACCTTTAGTCGGGGACGTTGACCTTTAATACGGTGACATTGACTTTTAATTGTGGCCATTGAGCTTTAGTACGGGGTCAATAACATTTTATCCGGGTCATTTACATTTAATCAGGGGTCAATGACATTTAATCTGATGTCATTGATCTTTAATCAGTTGTCATTGGCCTTTAAATGGGTTCATTGAACTTTTACGGGGTCGTTGACCTTTAATCCGTTGATATTGACCTTTAATTGGGGTCATTGAGCGTTAATACGGTGTCAATGACTTTTTATCGGGGTCATTGACTTTTAATCGGGCCCAATGACCTTTAATCGGGGCCAATGACCTTTAAACCGTAGTTAATGACTTAAGCCGGGGTCAATGACATTTAATCCGGGACATGTATTTCAATCAGCGGTCATTAACTTTAATCGGTGTCACTGACCATTGATCTTTAATACGGTGTCATTGACCTTTAATTGGGTTCCTTTTAACGGGGTCGTTGATCTTTAATCCGGTGACATTGACCTTTAATTGAGGTCATTGAGCTTTAATACGAGTTATGTGGCCTTTAATCGGGGTCATTGGCTTTTAATCAGGGTCAATGAATTTTAATCGGGGTGAATGACCTTTTATAGAGGGAATCAACCTTTTATCGGGCGTCTATGACTTTTGATCTGTGTCAATTACTTTTAATCTTGGGTCATTGTGCCATAGACCTTTAATCCTGTGTTAATGACCTTTCAGTCGAGGTGAATTACCTTTAAAAGGGGTCATTGGCCTTTAATCCGTGGTCAATGACCCTTAATAAGGATAAATGACCTTCACTCGGGGTCAATGACCTTCACTCGGGTTCATTGGACTTTAATTCGGGATCAACGACATTTAATCGGGATCTATGTCCCTTAAACCGGGGTCATTGACCTTAATCGGGGTCATTGAACTTTAATCGGGGGTCCTATATCCTACACGGGTCAAAATCGCCGTTTTTGATATGTTTGAATAAAAAGAAGATATATATTTCGAACAGAGATTTTTAAATATTATATATTTCTGAATAAATATATTTTATTTGGAAATCATTAAAATTTATTTGGAGCTCATATCGCAACTCAAAATTTCTATTTTTTTTCTTTTTTGCAAGAAAACAACGTACAACGGCAATCTCTACCCACTGCAAAAAATGTCCATTGATTTTTCTCCTTTTTATAATAAAAAGCCGTTATGACTCTCTCTGTGTTTTCAGAATAACGTCTAAAGATTCAACTAAAGAGTTACATTTTGAATTGTCTCCAAGTGTTTAAGCAAATCGTACCGTTGATTTATCATCTAAAGAGTAATATTTTTAGTTGTGCCCTTTTCAACTTATATGTAATCCGAGTAAGATTTTTCAGTTAAAAAGGTACAACTCAAAATAATACCACTTTTTATATACAAACTTTTTTCAGGAAAAGGGTAACAACTCAAAAAAGTTGTTATTTTTCTATAATCAATAAAAACAAAAAAGAAAATACCGTTTTAATTTTCTACAAGCCGGTGCGCTTCGCAGCCCCCATCATTTATATATTTTCTGTTTAGGGTACTGTAGAATATGTAAAAACAAATGACTATTCCATATGGGGAAAAATTAATGTGTACAATAAAATACGAAAATCTCCGATTAATATCTTGTTTATGTTCCTGACATCAAGGTACGATATTTAACTCTTTCCCTTCCGTGCCTCTAAATATCAAAAACTATTGTTTGGATCATATGTTGCCTTTTCCCCCTAGTTTATATTCCAATAGCTACATTCACACCCTGGTACAGTATAAAACAATGTTTGCCCCACGGTGTCTTTAAAAGATTTAATTTAAAAAATGTAAAATGAATGCCTAGTTTAAGTTGCATTTAATCATTTTCTCTCCATTGTACCACATTTAATCCAATGTGCCATAATTAACCATTTTTGCACCACTGTACAACATTTAATAGTTTGTCACTAAAAGTGTGCATTTAGAGAACATCATAGTTTATATTCCAAGAGCCATATTCGCATCCGTAGGCCGTATTTTACCCTTTCTGTCCCATATCTGTGACACGTTTAACATTTTATGGTTAAGATAGAACCTTCGCACTCTGGCCATGAATCATTGTACTACTTAACTTAATTCAATATTTAATTATTCCACTGTTCTTCTACAGTACGAAATTGTATACATATCTGGAACATATAATAAATTTTTTCCCCACTCATTTAATCATTTTACCACCCTTTACCATTTTTAACCCTTTTTGCTTCTCTGTACCATATTTAACCCTTTTTGCTACAATCAGCCCTATTTAACACCTTTTAGCCACTCTGCACCAAAATTTTAAACTTTAACTAAAAGCATAACATTTGATAAAATGACTTCTTAACTCATATTTATGTTCCATGTTTTTGCCCAATGTGTAACGCTTTTTGCCCACAGAATCATTTTTTTGTCCTACAGTACCATATTTAACCATTTTTGTCCTACTGTACCATTTTTAACCATTTTCCCCACTGTACCATATTTAACCATTTTGACCCACTGTACAATAGTCAATAATTTTTTCGCATTGTACCATATTTCATCATTTGTGTCCCACTGTACCATAGTTAACACATTTTTGCCTCACTTTTCGAGGTAACGCTTTTTGGCCCACTGTACCAAATTAACCCATTTTGTCCCACTTTACCATTATTTACTATTTTTCCCCGCTGTACTATGGGAAACCTTTTTTGTCCCATTGTGCAATATTAAAGCCTTTGCCTTACTGTAACATATTTAACACTTTTTGCCCCACTGTATCATATTAAACCTATTTGCTACAATGTATCATATTTAACACCTTTTGGTCCCTTTTTGACCCACTGTACCATAGTTAACCATTTTTGTCACACTGTTCCATATTTAATCCTTTTTCCCCCACTGTATCATAGTTAATACATTTTTGCCCCACTGTACCATATTTAATCAATTTTGTCCAACTGTGCCATATTTAACCCTTTTTGTCTCACTGTACCATATTTAACACTTTCTGTCCCATTGTGCCATATTTAACCCTTTTGGTCTCACTGTACCATATTTAACATTTTTTGTCTCACTGTACCATATTTAACACTATTTGTCTCACTGTACCATATTTAAAAATTTTCGCCACTCTACCATACTTAACCCCTATTTGACCTACTGTACCATAGTTAACCATTTTTGTCACACTGTACCATATTTAACACTTTTTGTCTCACTGTACCGTATTTAAAATTTGTCCCCTCTCTACCAAACTTAACCCGTAACGCCCACTGTACCAAATTTAATCACATTTTATCGACTGTACCATTGTCCATTATAAAGGGTCCGCCAAATAGCTTTTTTTTAAAACATCGCCGTCCTGTTGAAACCAAATGTTGCCAATATCCTCCTCTTCAATTTTTGTGAACAAAAATTCAACATGGCCCGATAACGATCGCCATTGACTGTAACGGCCACTTGCTCATTTTCGAAGAAAAATGGCCCAATTATGCCTCTGGACCAAAATCCGCACCAAACAGTGACTCGTTTTGGGTGTATCGGCTTTTCAATGTATGCGTGCGGGTTTTCTGTGCCCCAAATGCGTCAATTTTGCTTGTTTACATACCCGCCAAGATCAAAATGAGCTTCATCTGAAAAGATGATTTTTTTTGGCAAAATCGACATCTTCTGTAAGTCGATCGCTCCCAGCGTTGTTCAAGCGTATACACAACCATATTCGTTCAGCGGAAGGATAAAACTAATTATCTGTCAAATGAGACATGAGCTAAGTGTTACCATTCACGAAATAAGCACTAGTTAAAAAAAACGTTAGATGGCGGACCCTTTACAATAGTTAATGTTTTTGATCCACTGTGCTCTTCACATCTCAAGTTTAACAGCCTGTTTCTGTAACTTAAAAATTAGCTTTCGTTCGCCTGCCAGACGACAAACAGCTGATTTGGGTTTCACTAACCACAATCACAACGACAAGTCGCACGAAAATGAACTCGTGCGAAAACGTAATCATTTCAGTGTAAATTTTGGTTTCTCTATCTCTCTTTGCTGTCATCTGGGCGAACACAACTGTCAGATCGAGTCACTTTATTTTATTTGTCGACTGATAGGAACAATGACAAAAAATCGGTATTAAAAGCAACAAATAGGTAGATATCAATATAATTATGGTAACAAAATTAAATAGTAATAAAATTGTATACATGTGTATACATATTTAAGCATAAAGAATTCAACATTGGCAGCTCGCTGAGATGGAAAAAATTCATCAGTGCACAGTGAGAGAGGCGGGAGAGAGAGAGAGAAAGAAATGAGAGTGTTGCATCAGCTCAACTGACCCACCCAGGGTTGATTTTTGGCCACCGCTAGTGTAATGGATACAGAGCTGTATTTTCTAAGGTCGACCATACAAAAAAGTGTGCCTTTTTAGACCGGAAGTTGTGAAATTATTGATCTGGCAATTACATTATTTTCTATTTGGTAGATTGCTAACGTCATTGACGTAAGGCCAGGCGAACGAACGAACGAACCTTAGAGAAACCAAATTCCTGAAGAAAGTGAGTGACTGGTTTTCGTTCGCAGAAACTTTCGTTGAAAATACAGAAACAGGCCGTAAGTTCCAATTTTGCCAGATTGATTCATTTTTGCCCCAATGCATTATAACTAACCCGTTTTGCCCCACTGTGCCTCTTAAAGTTAGAATTTCCAAAAATCACTTCCGATCTCTAGTTTATGTTACAAAAGCTACCCTAGAACCATGGGACCATATCTAACATTTTTAACTACTGTACCCTATTTTACACTTTTTGACCCACTGTACCCCGATGATCAGTCAGTCAATCAGTCAGCCAGCCAGTCACGCAACAATTTTATATATATACATGATATTTTCATGCAACGACATATGGGCATTTCTCCAATGTCGAATGCGACATTCGTACGCATTCAGAGTGAAAAAAACATATGCCAAAACATTATTTCATTTTGACAAAAGGCGAAACTTATAGCTCTTGATTAGCACTATAATTGGTGCTAAGGTTGATTTTGCCCAATTGTTCGTTTTCAAGATAATTTCAAAAAACCAAGCCATTCGCACGCGACAAAAACAGAAGTCGCTTTCAAAGCAAACCAATCAAACACTGATTTCAAGGAAACCTGAAGGAATATTTTAATACGACTAATTTTAAAATGTCATGGATTCATGTATCTTAATAATGTTTTTTGATTTTATTCAAAAATATTAAGTAGTTTATTATACCCTACACCACACTGTGGTACAGGGTATTATAACTTTGTGCATTTGTTTGTAACACCCAAAAGGAGAATAAATAGACCCATCGTTTATTATACCGATCGACTTAGAATCACTTTCTGAGTTGATTTAGCTATGTCCGTCTGTCCGTCTGTCTGTCTGTCTGTCTGTCTGTCCGTCTGTCTGTCCGTCTTTCTGTCCGTCTGTGCATGTATTCTTGTAATCAAAGTACAGGTCGCAATTATGGTCCGATCTCGACGAAACTTTATACATATCTGTTTTTTGGCCCAAGGACGATCCCTATTGAATTTGGTTAAAATCGGTTCAGATTTAGATATAGCCCCCATATATACGTTAGCCCCGATTTGACATATAAGCGCTGTAAAAACTTTATTTTATATCCGATCAGTATGAAATTCGGCAGAAAGAGGTTTCTTATTATATGGATGAACACTATTAAATTTGGAAGAAATCGGTTCAGATTTAGATATAGCCCCCATATATACGTTACCCCCGATTTGACATGTAAGCGCTGTAAAAATTTTATTTTATATCCGATCAGTGCGAAATTCGGCAAAGAGAGGTTTCTTATTACATGAAGGAATACTGCCAAATTCGGAGAAACTCGGTTTAGATTTAGATATAACACCCATATATATGTTACCCCCGATTTGACCTGTAAGCGCTGTAAAAATGTTATTTTATATCCGATCAGTGCGAAATTCGGCAAAGAGAGGTTTCTTATTACATGAAGGAATACTGCCAAATTCGGAGAAACTCGGTTTAGATTTAGATATAACACCCATATATATGTTACCCCCGATTTGACCTGTAAGCGCTGTAAAAACTGTATTTTATATCCGATCAGTGCGAAATTCGACAGAAGGAGGTCTTTTTACATGTACATACAAGGAGGTCTTGCTGATCATTCGCAGTGAACGGACGTGTTTATCACATAGCGGATAGTTACCAGTACCTATTACGCAATAGCAAAAATCTGTACAAAGTCTGTAAGGCCTACATCGTAGTACCTATTACGGTCTAATACAGACAAAATAAAAATAAATTCTCTTGACGGGGATGCCTTCGTGTTCCGATGGAGCGCGGTTCCCCAATCGTCCGACTGTCCGTCCGTTGGTCTTGGCCAAAGCCGACCACACCAAAAATGGTGAAAATCTCCCCCAAGTACTCACAACAGGTGGTGCGGTGAGGGGTAAACGTCATGTCCGACCGTCAAAACGGAAGCACAATGAGCATCGTGTAGCGCTCAGAGTTTTGACGAAGTTGGAGGCTGTTGAGGTTTCGGCTCTTACCGAAAAACAAAAAGAGTCACTTATCTGGGCTAAAGGCGTCATAGATGCTTCTAAGGCCAATGAGTCGGCTGAAAGAGCCACAAATTCAGCTGTGTTAACGGCTAATAAGGTAAAACGAATCAGATCACCTGATGAACCCTTGCCTTCGAAAAAGGCAAGAGGCCCTAATGTCACCATCAACAGGACACTCACCAAGCCCTTCAATGAAGTGGCGAAGGAGAGTCTAGTGATGGCTGTTATAGACAGAAGTAGTGAGGATGGATCCATCCTCAAGGACAAATGGAGTCATGTACAATCAGCCATTATGGCTCACTACCTCGATGTCCGTAGAGAAATGCCGGGCAAACCACCAATCTGTAACGATGCAGGATGGCATCAGGGGAGAGTAAAGCTCTTATATTTCGGTGATGCCAGATCAGTAGACCTGTATAAGGCTGCTCTGAGTCGAGCGGGTGAGGTGTGGCCGGGTGCCCAGTTGGATGTTGTCGAAAAAAACAACATCCCTAGTCACCCTAGAGCCATCACCTGGGTTACAGAAGAGCCCTCCAACCCGGCTGACATCTTAGAAATAATAAAAGATTCCAATCCTGGTCTGCCGGCCCATAATTGGAGAATCAGCAAGGTGGGTGAGGCGGATGGTAAAAAGCGGCAGGTCAATCTTATCCTAAACGCTGAATCCACCTCCCATATACAAGGTGCGAGTGCAACCCTACAATATGGCTTCGAGACTATAGTCTTGAAGATATACAAGCAGGATATAGCACCCACTGCAGAAGGTGAGTCGTCCACCGTGGCACTTCCTGGAAGTGCGGAGGTACCCACGCCTATTATTTCTGGTGACTCCAACTCTAACAGAAGATCTGTAACGTCCTTCTCTGAGGACAAAAGCTCTACTTCGGACACAGAGAGGCTGAGGGGAGTCTCCGGACTCTTTGACGCATCTGGCGGGGACATGCTTCTCGACGATACGGACGAAGAGTTCGATAACACCCTTGTCGGGGTGGATGTTAATCTGTCAATTACCAATGATGGTAAGAATTCTACAGATTAACCTCCATCACGCTAAAGCAGCCTCAGCGGCTCTATTGCTGCGCCTGTCCATAGGCGCAGTAGACATCGTCCTGATACAGGAGCCCTACGTAGTGGGAGGAAGGGTGTGCGGTATTAGGACACCCAACTTTAAACTGCTTGTGGCCAACTGTGAAGGCACTCCAAGAACCTGCATTTTGGCCAGGAAAGATCTAAGTATCTTTCTCCTGACTAATTTAAGTGGTAAAGACCAAACAGCTGCTAGCCTGGAGATCGGTAATCGCATATATTGGGTGGTCTCCAGCTACTTGCCTTATGAATCTGTAGTACCGACTGCTCTATTCAGGGAAGTAGTGGAAGAAGCAACGTCTGACGAGATCGAGCTGATTATTGGCGCAGACACGAACGCTCATCATACTATCTGGGGTAGTACGGATATAAACAATAGGGGTGATTCGCTTCTTGACTTTATTCTAACTACCAACCTTAGTATTTGTAACATAGGTAATAAACCGACCTTCACAATTAAAGACAGACAAGAAGTACTCGACGTAACGTTTGCTACTGACCGGCTGTCAGACAAAATTATTGGGTGGAATGTACTGGACGACCACTCATTCTCAGATCACCATTATATTGAGTTCAAACTCGCGGAAAAAGCGCCTAAACCTGCCGTCCACAGAAATGTAAGGAAGACAAAGTGGCACCTGTATGAGAAGAATTTCAAGAAAGTCCTCAACTCTAAACTTCTGTACGAACCGAATGACAAAGCCGGTCTGGATAATCTGGTCGATCATATCACCACATCATTCAATAGTTCCCTTGAAGAAGCCTGTCCGAAAACAAGGTACAAGGGTAAAACTAAACCCCAATGGTGGACTTCTGAGCTAACGGCTATGAAAAAGACCTGCAACAAGCTATTCAATAAGGCTAAATCTACTGGGGTCGCTAATGATTGGGATGCCTATAAAGAGCAACTCAAGATCTATAAGAAGGAGCTTAGAAAGGCGCAAAGGCGCTCTTGGTATACCTTCTGTGGTGAAGTGGAAAAGGTCTCCGACGCCGCTAGGCTGAGGAAGATATTATCTGCTTCACCCTGTACAGTGGGATATTTACAGGATGAGGCAAATAACTGGACCAAAAACAGCGAGCAGTCGCTCAATGTACTGCTCGACACACATTTCCCGGGCAACTCTGTAACAGAACCCGAGGATCAGCAGGACCAACAAGAGTGCGAGTGGACTGCGAGCGTCGCTAGCTTCTTGACTGAGAGATCCAGAATAAGCTGGGCTATTAACAGCTTTGAGCCCTTCAAGTCACCTGGACCAGATGGCATCACTCCAGCAGAAATGCAGAAAATGTTAAAGTACATTATCCCCTGGCTGGAGAAAATTTATGTAGGCTGTATCAGGCTTTCATACGTCCCTAATCGGTGGAGGGATACCAAAGTGGTATTCATACCTAAAGCGGGAAAGATATCACACACTAGGCCAAAAGACTTCAGACCAATTAGCCTATCATCCTTCCTATTGAAAGGTCTGGAAAGACTTTTAGATCATTTCATTAGGGAAAACCTGGATACAAAACTCCTGTCGGGGAACCAACATGCCTACAATAAGGGCAAGTCTACAGAATCAGCCCTGCACGAACTTGTGAGCACTATCGAATCGTCCCTGCATTTCAAGGAATTCACCATGGTGGCATTTCTTGACATAGAAGGGGCTTTTAACAACATTCACTCAGATGCGGTAATTGCGGCACTGTCACATCTGAAAGTTAACAATAGTTTGATTAGACTAATTCAAAGTCTGCTCACCAGAAGACGCATAACAGCATGTCTAGGGTCCACAACTCTAACAAGGTATGTAAACAGAGGGACCCCGCAAGGAGGAGTACTGTCTCCACTAATTTGGAACCTAGCGGTGAATGAAATCCTGCTAGAGCTAGAACGTTGTGGCTGCAAGGTCGTGGCATATGCGGACGACGTGGCAATCGCAGTGAGTGGCAAATTCGTAAACGTCCTCAGAGACATCCTACAGGTGGCTCTGAACAAGTTGGTTAGATGGGCCAGAAGCAGCGGTTTGGGCGTTAACCCCAACAAGACAGAATTGGTTCTCTTTACTAGGATGAATAATGTCCCACATGTGGACCCTCCACCTCGGATAAATGGAACAGATCTAGTCTTTTCTGAAAGTGCAAAATTTTTAGGAATAATTCTAGATAGGAAAATGTTATTCAGACTTAACGTATTGGAACGTGTAAGGAAGGCTAACGTCGCCTTATATTCCTGCAAAAAGGCTGTAGGGTCGCGGTGGGGACTCTCTCCTAAAATCGTCCACTGGATATATATAGCAGTAGTTCGTCCAATACTGTTATACGGTATTGTGGTATGGTGGACGGCAACTGACAAACTAACCATTACCAACCTACTAACAAAGGTTCAGAGAACTGCCTGCCTGAGCATAAGCGGAGCCTTAAGGACTACAGCGACCGAGTCTCTACAAGCCCTACTCCATATACTGCCGATTAATATTGTGGCGAGAGAAGTTGCAACCAAAGCGGCAATAAGATTAAACTGCCTATCACTGTGGAGGTACAAGAACTATGGTCACATGAGGATATCAAAGTGTAGTGCTATGGTAACCGACCGAGTGGACTATATACCAACTGTGTACACCTTCGAGAGAAATTACATCACTATGATTCCCGCCAGAGACGAATGGGTCGGCAGAATACCAGGTAATAGAAACCATCTCCACTTTTACACGGATGGTTCGAAGCTTGATGAAAAGGTTGGCTTCGGAGTACACTGTGAAGAACTTAGTCTGGATATAGCTCACAGACTACCAGATACCTGCAGTGTCTATCAAGCCGAAATAATGGCAATATGGGAAGTCGCCAAGTGGCTGAGTCGCAACATAGTAACCAACACTGGCGTTGTCATTTACTCGGACAGCCAGGCTGCCATCAATTCTCTGGAGGCAACATCCCTAAATTCACAAACAGCCCTCGACTGCCGCAGATCTCTTAACGAGATGGCTGAGCAGTTTAATATACACCTCATATGGGTGCCTGGGCATAGGGATATCCCGGGGAACTGCAAAGCCGATGAACTTGCTAGGAAAGGGACGACATTACAAATTCTCGAAGAATTTGCATATATTGGTGCGCCACTATCCACGTGCAAGCTTTGGCTTAGGCAAGAGGCAATCAGGCAGTCCAACGAAAGATGGACAGAAATCGGCACCTGCAGGGTAGCTAGACAAATCTGGCCAAGGTATGACCTGAAAAGGTCAAAATATCTTCTCGCACTAGAGAGGAAACGATTGTCTACGTTAGTAAAGGTTCTGACGGGACACTGCTTGATCGGCGAACACGCCAAAAGATTGGGTATTGACTCCAATGACTTCTGCCGAAGCTGTGGAGATGAGGAAGAAGTGGAGAGCATTGAGCACTTGCTTTGCGACTGTCCCGCTTTGAGTAAACGACGACTGGACATACTGGGGTCGGCCTTTTTAGGCAGCCTAACAGATCTTTCTAGTACTGATATTCGTACTATCGATAAATTTATATATCAAACAGGTTGGTTTCGATGAGGGGCATTTCAGCCCGTGGTAACACTAGGGACCTAAACTGGTCTATGTGAGCTTGTAAAAAAATACGGCTGCCACCCTAACCTAAACCTAAACCTACATGAATAAGTATTCAGGGAAGATCGGTTCAGATTTATATTAAAGCTCCATATATATGTTCCTCCTGATTTGGTATCAAACAAAATTTTCCAGAAAGATGTATCTTACTTTAGGAATGAATATTGCTTAATTTTGCGATTATCGTTTCAGAATTAGATAATATGTTTCTACCCATTTACCAATTATTCCAAATTATTATGGCAATGACCCTTATCGCATTGTTAGGGAGGTGTAGGGTATTATATAGTCGGCTCCGCCCGACTTTCTGCCTTTCCTTACTGGTTTTTTATTTAATTTTAATCACATTCGCACGCGACATGTCGCATGCGACATTTTATTCCATCGTTCTTTTTATGTTTATTTTTTTACTTTTTATGCAACTAGACATCCAAAGGTTGATTATAAATGATTTTTAATATATTCAATATATTTTCACAACAAAATTTTATTTTCTTATATCTCTTAAATATAAATAAGGATTTAAAAAAGAGACCATTAATCAGAAAATAACATGCAATACAAATGTCTAAAACATAAAGTTTGCAATTATTCGAATTTGCACTCAAATATTCTCAAAAGTGTTATGAATAAATGTAGTATTTGGGATAATTTGTTAAATTTGATAGATTCCCTATAAAAAAATAGTAAAACAACATACTATTATAGACTTTCAATTTTTTGGCTGCGGTTGACATCTCGTTGGAAATGGCCATATTCTTTTTTTTTTGTAATATAACATTAGTATTAACGGAAAAAGTTTTTGGCCTCTACTGAAATTTTTTAAATTTTGAGTTGTTACCCTTTTGTGGAACAGGCGCGATATGTTAATATATTACAACAATATATATATTTGCGAACTAACTTTCTCAAATAAAACATGTGTTTACAAGCAAATAAAATTGTTGTTAAGAGAGTTCTTCAAATATATTTTATTTAAAATAATTTAAAACTTTGCTACGTTTTTCGAATTCCAGTTTTAATTTTTGTAGATTGCGGGTTATGTCTTACAGTTAAAAATTGCATTAACATTTGTTTTAAACACTCATAAATTTCTAACTATTCCAAGTCATAATTTGTTGTCAATTTGTAGTTTTTGTTTTGCGAACAATTTGTAGTTATGCAAGATTATACGATTTCAGTTACAAAAGAATATTACGAAGATTTGAAATTTCTAAAAAATTTTCTTTAAAATATGTACTGAAAAACTTGCATTGAGGTTTAGGTATCGATATATTTTTTTAGTACTTAAAACAAATAAATCTTTATTTGCGGAAATAATAGTCCCACCAAAAATAATAATAAGGTGGAAACTAAGATTTGTTTAAAACAACACGTACTCAAATATATAGTATTTGTTTGTACCAAATATCACATATTTAGGGTGCAACCTAAACATATAAATGTTTCAAGCAGAATATGTTTGGGGCAATATGTTTACAGATTTTTTTCAGCGTGTATGTCATAGAAGGCCCACCAGTAGTTTTGTTCTACTTTACTGAAATGAATTTTGAGGGCAGCAATGCGCATCTGGTACAGGTAATATTTGCTAGATTCAGGCATACTATTTTATAAAACCAAAAAAAAAATATTTTTATAGTGAAGTTTTTTTAAAAAAAAATGTCTCAAATTTTTACAAAAGATACACGGGACAAAATCGCATTTTTTGATATGTTTGAATCGAAAGAAAATATATTTGGAACACAAATTTTTAAATATTTTATATTTCTTAGCAAATAAACTTTATTTGAAAATCAATAAAATATATTTGGAACGCATATATTAATATATTACAACAAATTATATTTGCAAACTAAATTTCTCAAATAAAATATGTGTTTAAATACAAATAAAATTATTATTTAGGAATTTTTCCAAATATATTTTATTTAAAAAAGATTTCCAAAACTTTTGCTGAGTTTTTCAAATTTCCCAGTTATGATACCATATGCAGTATTACCTTCTGTTTTAAATTAATCATTTAAAATTTCTGAGTATTCCAAGCCATCATTAGTTGTCAATTCTCTAAGTACTTTATATTGACCCAAGATTATATGATTTCAATTATTATTTTTTTTAGGAACATTAAAAATTTAACTTTGATTTACTGAAAAATTTGACACAATTTATGTATTTTATGAATATTTAAATGCAAATAAATAACGGGTTGCCCATATTCGACGGACCCACGGACTCGTTGGGCCCATTCCAATCGACGAGGCTTGTCCGCAGGCAACAATCTTTGCGTCAATTAAATTTTGTACGGGAACAAATGCAAATCAACGCGAATAATCCGTTGTAAAGTGGACCGAGCCATGCCCAACTGCTGAGAACGGCGTTTTTGGGATGTTCTTGGGGACCTCTCAACACTGGCTCGTACGGCAGCGATATTCTCGGCCGATCGCCTTGGTCGACTTTTATTTGGCCTCTTCGGATTAGAAAGAGCCTCACCAGTCGAAAATTTTTCGTATAAACGCTTAATGGTGTTCTTAGAAGGCGCACTTCTCACATTTTTTAATATTTTAAAAGCACGTTGACTTGACTTCTTCTGTTGAATGTAAATTTCAACTATTTCAGAGCGCTCGCGTGGCGTGTATTGTTCCATGGTAAAAATCTGCTTGGACTGACGCTTCAAACGCGGTATGTCATTAAGCGATCTGACATCTCTGTCAAAAGTTATGGCGTTGCCAGATGGGTCCGTCGAATATGGGAGACCCTGTATTTGGTTCACAAATAGCAGTCACATTGGGATGTAAACAAATATTTGTTTAGAACAACATCTTCCCAAATACACAATTTTTGTATGTACCAAATATTACATGCTTAGAGTCTACCCTAAACATATATATGTTTCAAGCCGAATATGTTTGGGACAATATACTACAGAAGCGATTTTTTTTCAGCGTGTACCTATAGTATTTGGACCATACTTTTTAAGTATAGGCCTTTACGTTAAAGACAATTATGAGGGCAACAACATGTTGGGAATATCATTTTCACGTAGAAAAGCAATTAAAGAAACCATTTTTTTTTAAATGAAAAATACTTATAAATGGTGGTTAAATTTTAAGGGCCGATGTTGATTTTGAATGAAACACAAATTATTTAGGAAATTATTGTCATTCCTTTTTATTATGATAATATTGGTATGGTTCAATTAGGTATGGAACAACATATCAGCCAAATGGCCGCCGCGACCTCGGCGGCACACCTCCATCCGATGGTCCAAATTTTCGATGGCGCTGAGGCATAATTGAGATTGTATGCCGTTAATGTGCCGAATTATCTCATCCTTTAGCTCTTGAATTGTTGCTGGCTTATCGATGTTTCAACCTTTTCTTTCAAATAACCCCAAAAAAAGAAGTCCAACGGTGTCAAATCACATGATCTTGGCGGCCAATTGGCATCGCCACGACGTGAGATAACACGGCCATTGAACGGATATTCTCCGAATTTGGTAGTGTTCATTCACGTAATAAGAAAACTCTCTCTGCCGAATTTCGTACTTATCGGATATAAAATACGGTTTCCTTAGCGCTTACATGTAAAATCGGGTGTAACATTTTCAATTTCAATAGGGATCGTCCTTGGGACAAAAAAGAGCACGGTGCTAATGTTTATCACAATCGGACCATAAATACGACCTGCACTTTGATTACAAGAATACATGGACAGACAGACGGACATGGTTAAGTCGACTCAGACAGTGATTCCAAGTCGATCGGTATAATAAACGATAGGGTATCTCTTCTCCTTTTAGGCGTTGCAAACAAATGCACAGTCATATTTAGGTTAGGGTGGCATAGACCAGTTTAGGTCCATAGTATTACCACGGGCTGAAACCAACCGAAACCAACCTGTTTGATATACAAATTTATCGATAGTACGAATATCGGTACTGGAAATATATGTTAGGCTGCCTAGAAAGGCAGACCCCAGTATGTCCAGTCGTTTTTTACTCAGAGCGGGGCAGTCGCATAGCAAGTGCTCAATGTTCTCCACTTTTTCCTCATCTCCACAGCTTCTGCAGAAGTCATTGGAGTCGATACCCAATATTTGGCGTGTTCGCCGATCAAGCAGTGTCCCGTCAGAACTGATACTAACATAGACAATCTTTGCCTCTCTAGTGCGAGGAGATATTTTGATCTTCTCTGGTCATACCTTGGCCAGATTTGTCTAGCTACCCTGCAGGTGCCGAATTCTGTCCATCCTTCTTTGGACTGTCTGATTGCCTCTTGCCTAAGCCAAAGCTTGCACGTGGATTGTGGCGCACCATTGTCGTCCCTTTCCTAGCAAGTTCATCGGCTTTGCAGTTACCCCTATGCCCAGGCAACCATATGAGGTGTATATTAAACTGCCCAGCCATGCCCATTTGTGAATTTAGGGATGTTTTCCCCAGAGAATTGATGGCAGCCTGGCTGTCCGAGTAAATTACAACGCCAGTGTTGGTTACTATGTTGCGACTCAGCCACTTGGCTACTTCCCATATTGCCATCATTTCGGATTGATAGACACTGGAGGTATCTGGTAGTCTGTGAGCTATATCCAAATTAAGCTCTGCACAGTGTACTACGAAGCCAACCTTTCCATCAAGCTTCGAACCATCCGTGTAAAAGTGGAGATGGTTTCTATTACCTGGTATTCTTCCAATCCATTCATCTCTGGCGGAATCATAGTGATGTAATTTCTCTCGAAGGTGTACACAGTTGGTATATAGTCCACTCGGTCGGTTACCATAGCACTACACTTTGATATCCTCATGTGACCGTAGTTTTTGTACCTCCACATTGATAGGCAGTTTAGGCTTATTGCCGCGTTGGTTGCAACTTCTCTCGCCACAATATTAATAGGCAGTTTATGGAGTAGGGCTTGTAGAGACTCGGTCGATGTAGTCCTTAAGGCTCCGCTTATGCTCTGGCAGGCTATTCTCTGAACCTTTGTTAGTAGGTTGGTGATGGTTAGTTTGTCAGTTGCCGTCCACAATACCACAATGCCGTATAACAGTATAGGACGAACTACTGCTATATATATCCAGTGGACGATTTGAGGAGAGAGGCCCCACCGCGACGTTACAGCCTTTTTGCAGGAATATAAGGCGACGTTGGCCTTCCTTACACATTCCAATACATTAAGTCTAAATAACAGTTTTCTATCTAGAATTATTCCTAAAAATTTTGCACTTTCAGAAAAGGCTAGATCTATTCCATTTATCCGAGGTGGAGGGTCCACATGTGGGACATTATTTATCCTAGTAAAGAGAAGCAATTCTGTCTTGTTTGGGTTTACGCCCAAACCGCTGCTTTTGGCCCGTCTTGGCAAGTTGTTCAGAGCCACCTGTAGAATGTCTCCGAGGACCTTTTTGAATTTGCCACTCACTGCGATTGCCACGACCTTGCAGCCACAACGTTCTAGATCTAGCAGGATTTCATTCACCGCTAGGTTCCAAATTAGTGGAGACAGTACTCCTTCTTGTGGGGTCCCTCTGTTCACAAACCTTGTTAGAGTTGTGGACCCAAAACATGTTGTTATGCGTCTTCTGTTGAGCAGACTTTGAATTAGTCTAATCAAATTAGAGTTAACTTTTAGATGTGACAGTGCCGCAATTACTGCATTTGAGTGAATGTTGTTAAAAGCCCCTTCTTTGTCAAGAAATGCCACCATGGTGAATTCCTTCACATGCAGGGACTTTCGATAGTGCTCACAAGTTCGTGCAGGGCTGATTTTGTAGGCTTCCCCTTATTGTAGGCATTTTGGTTCACCGACAGGAGTTTTATATCCAGGTTTTCCCTAATGACCTTTCAATAGGAAGGAGGATAGGCTAATTGGTCTGAAGTCTTTTGGCCCCGCTTTAGATATGAATACCACTTTGGTATCCCTCCATCGATTCAGGATGTATGAAAAACTCTGGCAACCTTTTTCGAGTGATC
This sequence comes from Eudasyphora cyanicolor, assembly GCA_963930755.1. Lineage (NCBI taxonomy): Eukaryota > Metazoa > Arthropoda > Insecta > Diptera > Muscidae > Eudasyphora > Eudasyphora cyanicolor. The sequence continues at coordinate 157,708,201 of OZ005735.1, read as the reverse complement.
GTCACATTTTTTAGAGTGCTCCGTTTAGTTATTTTAATTTTATTATTATCGCGAATAAATACCTTATTAAACTGTTTTGTGCATTTCATTGTAAACATAAACACAATCGTTGTGGCAAACATATGAAAGATGCCGTCATCAAGACGAAGTGTTGCTAAAAAACAATCAATTGTTTGCGGCCAATGCAAAATGGAAGTGGGAGAAGAAGAAGATGATATTCAGTGCGACAAATGCGCCAAAATATTTCATGCTCTCTGTGCGAAAGTGGATAAACGCCAATATGAGTACTTGATGAGTAATGAGAGAGCCGAGTTTTTGTGTCACTTTTGCGACGAAAGAGAAGGGAATGTGAAGGATGAGTAAGTGCGATCAAAACACAGCTGAGTAAATTGGATGCACTGCAAGAATCAATAAACTTTATGTCAACACAGTTTGACACTATTATGAAGGGTATTGCAGAAAACAGAAGGAAAGTGGAAGCTGTACAAAAGGAAAACATCAACTTAAAAACAGAAATAAAAGAACTAAAAGAAACAGTGAAGTTTTTGAATGATGATCGTGTGAAGAAAGATTGTTTGGTGAGCGGGGTAGTTAATGATGGCAAATCCAACGCAGCAGAGACAATAATATCAGTGATGAACGAGGTTGGTGTGGAAATTAAAGCAGAGGAAATAGATGATGCGTATTTCATGAAGAGAAAGCCAAATGCAAAAAGTAACACCATGGTGGTCAAGTTTAACTCGACCAAAAGCAAGGAAAAAATTATGTCTGCAAAACCAAAGCTAATGGGAAATGACAGTACCAAAACTGTTTATGTTAACGATTTCTTGAGCAAAGAAACATTGACACTTTTAAATTATGCAAAAGCTCTCAAGAATGTTGGATGTAGAAGAGTATATGCATCAGGAGGAAGAGTATTGGTTAAAAAAAGCGAACTATCCAAGCCCAAGATGATTCGAAGTACTGAAGATGTGGACAGTCTTCTGTTGGAGGCAACTACAAGAGGTATTGGTCGTAAATCGATGACTGTTATTGCACCGGATGATTTGGATGACAGTGATGTAGAAGAGCGGAATGCGCAGTATTTATCCCCTTAATTATTTAAATATTTATGTAATATTTTATATGCATTTAATTTAATTTTGAATTTAAATGTTTTTGAGTAAATATAAAAACTCTTTTAATATTGTATCTGTGAATATTAGAAGCATTTCTTCCATTGATAAGTTTAACAACTTTAAGATGTTTTTGACATATTTTTCGGATTTGCCAAATGTTATTTGTGTTCAAGAAACATGGTTTCAATCAGAGCTCGTACAACTATACAATATTCCTGGGTATAATTCTGTTCACTGTTGTAGAGGAGATGGACATGGAGGAACAACAATATATATCCGCGATAACATGCCATACACTGTTGATTTTTGTGAGAGCAAAAATTACATTGATGCAATTGTCTTGACATTACACAAGAAAACCTTTTCCGGAAAAAAACTAAAAGTAGCATCATTTTATAGATCCCAGAAATGCAATAAACATATATTTTTCGACTTTTTGGAAATTATGTTCAATCGTTTTGGGCGAATGCCCTGTTTTTTCGTTGGCGATTCAATTTTGGATTCAGCGTCTCATGATTTATTAAACCTTCTTGATTGCTACTGTTTTAAAAACTGTCACAATAGTGTAACCCGCCCTAGCAGCAGTACGTCAATAGACCATGCTTATGGTAATTTAAGTTGTGACATAAACATAGATGTCATTGAATGTGATATAACGGATCACAATTTATTGTTTTGCCAGTTAGATTCTATTACTAAGAAAGATAAATATAAAGAAACTGTGCAGCGTCATTGCAATTATGAAAGAGTGAAATACTTGCTTAGTCAAAATCTGCAATGGTCGAGTTTCAATGGAAATTTTTCTGATGATATGGCCCATTTACTGACATGTGTTTCAAATGCTTTTTCGACTTCCACAACTGAAACAAGGAAAAAAAGATTACAGAGCTATGAATTAACTCCATGGATAAATGGAAATTTGGAAGCCCTTATAGAATTCAAGAAGAAGCTGCTGAAGGCAAGGAGAAAGATGAAAACTGCTGAAGTTGAAGAGACGTTAAAAAGAATAAGCAGAGTTATAAAAATAGCTTCAAAACTTTCAATGGTTTCTTACTTCCATGAAAATTTGCTTAAAATACAGCACCAACCAAGAAAATGTTGGAAATTTTTAAATAAGAATCTCGGAAGAAATACGAAGTCGGAAATAATAGTTAAAGATGAAAGAGATGAGTACATATCGTCTGCTATTGTTAAGGCTGATAAGTTCAATGCATTTTTCATTAACTCGGTAAATGAGCTAAAACAGAAAATATATACAGACCCTGTTGATCACTTTAATGCACTCAGGACACTTCGCCGTCATCACAATAGTTTCATAATTAATTTTACTTCTGAATTGGAAATGCGGAACTTATTACTTGGTATGGAAAGGAACAAAGGTAGCGGCCACGATAATATAACTCCTGCAACAATGATCCATGCGCGAATGAATTAAGCCCATTTTTAGCACATATTTTCAATGTGTCGATTAACAATTCCATGTATCCAGATATTTTGAAGATACAAAAAATAATTCCAATTCCCAAAGAGATAAGAGCGAACTCTTTTGAGCAGTATCGGCCAATTGCCATCCTATCAGTTGTGGATAAAATATTCGAGAAAATTTTATATTCTCAGCTTTCGATGTTTTTGACCAGAGAACATTTATTATGTGAGAACCAGTATGGCTTCCAGAAGGGAAGTGGAACTGAGGAAGCAGTTGTCAATGTGGTGAATTATATTTGTGATGGGTTGGATAATGGATTTTCGAAAGTTGGTGGTATGTTTTATGACTTCTCAAAGGCATTTGATTTAGTTGACCATGACATCTTGTGTGAAAAAATGTCGTATTACGGTGTTCGTGGAAAATACTTGGACTTTTTTTACAGCTATTTAAAAAACCGAAAGCAATTTGTTCAGATAAATGCAACGAGCAGCTCTTGTTCTGATGTTGTTTATGGTGTTCCACAAGGAAGTGTTTTGGGACCTTTGCTATTCAAAATATACATTAATGATATCAGCAATCTTGAGTTATATGGGAAGTTGTTCATGTATGCTAATGATATATGTTTATTCTACCCGTACAAACACAATTTGATTTTAAAACCAGTACGCAAAGGCAGAAAGTCGGGCGGGGCCGACTATATAATACCCTACACCTCCCTAACAATGCGATAAGGGTTATTGCCATAATAATTTGGAATAATTGGTAAATGGGTAGAAACATATTATCTAATTCTGAAACGATAATCGCTAAATTATGCAATATTCGTTCCTAAAGTGAGAAACATCTTTCTGGAAAATTTTGTTTGATACCAAATCAGGAGGAATATATATATGGAGCTTTAATATAAATCTGAACCGATCTTCCCTGAATACTTATTCATGTAAAAAGACCTCCTTCTGTCGAATTTCGTACTGATCGGATATAAAATACATGTCAAATCGGGGGTAACATATATATGGGAGCTATATCTAAATCTGAACCGATTTTCTCCGAATTTGACAGTATTCCTTCATGTAATAAGAAACCTCTTTCTGCCGAATTTCGCACTGATCGGATATAAAATAACATTTTTACAGCGCTTACATATCAAATCGGGGGTAACGTATATATGGGGGCTATATCTAAATCTGAACCGATTTCTTCCAAATTTAATAGTGTTCATCCATATAATAAGAAACCTCTTTCTGCCAAATTTCATACTGATCGGATATAAAATAAAGTTTTTACAGCGCTTACATGTCAAATCGGGGGTAACCTATATATGGGGGCTATATCTAAATCTGAATCGATTTTTTCCAAATTTAATAGTGTTCATCCATATAATAAGAAACCTCTTTCTGCCGAATTTCGTACTGATCGGATATAAAATAAAGTTTTTACAGCGCTTATATGTCAAATCGGGGGTAACATATATATGGGGGCTATATATAAATCTGAACCGATTTTAACCAAATTCAATAGGGTTCGTCCTTGGGCAAAAAAAAAGATATGTGTAAAGTTTCGTCGAGATCGGACCATAATTGCGACCTGTACTTTGATTACAAGAATACATGCACAGACGGACAGACAGACAGACGGACATAGCTAAATCAACTCAGAAGGTGATTCTAAGTCGATCGGTATAATAAACGATGGGTCTATTTCTTCTCCTTTTGGGTGTTACAAACAAATTCACAAAGTTATAATACCCTGTACCACAGTGTGGTGTAGGGTATAAACACATGCGGAACATGATGCAGCATTAATATGTGAATATGCCAGAATTAACAAACTAGTACTGAATGCGAATAAGACAAAACTAGTTCGATTTAGGCCTCAGCAACATCGAAATGAAGGCGAATGTAACATTTTGGTTGATGGTAAACAAATTTCTGTAGTGGACAATATTAGATACTTGGGTATAAACCTTCAAAGTAATTTATGTTGGAAACTGCACATACAGCATATAAAGAACAAGCTTACACCAGTATTAGGTATTTTGTACAAATTCAAGAATAAAATGAATGAACAAGTGAAATATGTTATCTACCAGTCCCTTGTACAAAGCCACCTAAATTACCGTGTGCAAATTTATGGATTTAAAAGGAATGCTGATTTAAAATCATTGCAAATTATACAGAATAAAGCCCTGAAAATAGTATACAATCTACCAGAAAGATACTCTACGTTGCAACTATACAGAGATGTGGCCCAGAAAGTATTACCTGTTTATGGTTTATATAAAAAACAATTACTAATATATGTCTATAAAGTAATAAAAAATGTTGGACACCATACAATACATTTTCGAACGAATGAACATGTAATAAATACAAGAAATAACTGGAATCTAAGGATGGTTAGATGTCGGTTAGAAAAAACAAAACAACGCATAGAATTTGCGGGATGTTTGGAGTACAACAACTTACCCCAGCATTTAAAAGAGTGCAGTTCGATTTCTAGTTTTAAAAGGAACGTAAAAGATTATTTGTTGAACAATGTGGAAATGCTTCTAATCTAAACAATTATATATTGTAAGAAAATAATGAAATTTTGATAGTATTTGTAACTATTTTAAAAATTGTTATATTATGTATAAACTCGAAAATGGTTTGCTAGCTGGTCTCAATAATGCCCTGGAGGCGCTGAGACAATTTATTGAATTGTATCTTTAATATTTTTGTACATAATAAATAAACAAAAAAAAAAAACAAAAAAAAGCCTGATACAGCGTACATAAATTTTCTCCAGCCAGGGGACAATGTACTTTAACATTTTCTGCATATCTGCTGGAGTGATGCCGTCTGGTCCAGGTGACTTGAAATGCTCAAAGCTGTTAATAGCTCAGCTTATTCGGGATCTCTCAGTCAACAAGCTAGCAACGCTCGCAGTCCACTCGCATTCTTGTTGGTGTTGCTGATCTTCGGGTTCTGTTGGTGAGTTCCCCGGGAAATGTGTGTCGAGCAGTACATTCAGCGACTACTCGCTGTTTTTTGTCCAGTTGTCCTGTACAGGGTGAAGCTGATAGTATTTTCCTCAGCCTTGCGGCGTCGGAGACCATTTCCACTTCGCCACAGAATGTATACCAAGAGTGTCTTTGAGCCTTTCTAAGCTCCTTCTTATAGATCTTGAGTTGCTCTTTATAGGCATCCCAAACATTAGCGACCCCAGTAGATTTTAGCCTTGTTGAATAGCTTGTTGCAGGTCTTTTTCATAGCCGTCTTCTTCCAGTTTTTGAAAGCTAGCATCCTAATGAAGAAAACAGTGCCATTTAAAAACAAATGTTTTTTTCCTTACTTATTAAAAAAATGATCATAATGTCCCATATTGTTTAAGGGAAATTAAATAAAGAAATTTTAATATTTTTTAATTTTCGCCATTTTGTTTGGGAGGACTCAAAAGGGGCGTGGCAATAACGACCATTTTTTAGTATACTATGTGTATTATAAAAGCATTGCACAGTACAAAATTCCAAGTGTTTGTATTTGCAGGAAACGACGTTATTAGCCCTTAAGTACTTAGAAGTTATGAGATAATCAATATATCACTAAATTTTGACCCTTCGTATGGGGAGGTACTCGAAGGAGTGGACCAACATACTCCAACTTTGACCTTGGCCTGAGATAGAAAAACATTTTAAAACATACTAAATTAGAAAGGTTACTCCAGTCGAAAGTTATCGTGCGCACCAACCAGACAGACCGACGGACAGGCTGACCAAAACGGATTTCCGACAAATATTCTTGGGTTCTCTTAAGTCACTCCTTCGATGTGTTAAACTTTTGGCCCGTAGCAACTGATATATACCCTCGTTCACAATAGTGGGGTATAAAAACCGGATTATGTTGAAATTATCTTATTTCTACCAAAAGTGCTATAATTTCTACATTTATTCATAGATTTTTTTCAAATAGGCTTTGTATCCTTCGTTAATGTGCTAGCTTTCAAAAATTGGAACAAACAAATTTATTGCGATCATTTCTCTCATAAAATGATAGACTTTACCATAAATTTGGAAAGTCATAATTTTTCCAGAAAAATTCAACATTTTGGTTGAAGAAACATTTTTTAGTAAATTTTTCGATGTGTTTGGAAAATTAAAAAAAAAGTGTGCTATACTAACTACTATAATTTTTTCGAAGTCTTTTGTTGCAAAAACAAACCACATTTTTAATCATTACTTTTCGATAGCCCACCTTATTAGAATAAATAACATTTTTCATATTTCAAGGTATTTTTATGTCCCTTATTTAAATCGATCTTAATACGGATTTATAAATTCTCGATTCAAAAATTTATTTAAAAGTAGAAAATTTTAATTTTGAAGAAATACGCAGTACACAGTCTGAAGTCGAAAAAATTTGCTCGACTTCACACTCCGATTCCAAACAACTCCACCGGCCTCGCCAAAAACGCATCCCTGGAGAAATTCCTTATTATTTTTTTTTTCGTTTTTATTAATAGGAGACATTTTTAGCAAACTACTAACTTTTAATCAGCGTTTTTACTATTGAAAAACTGCAAACATTTGCTAATACAGCAGAAATGTTGCTATACCCAGCAAAAAAAGAACATCCAAAGAAGCAATAAAAATCCCCAACTTATTATCCGGAAGTTGTTCTAATTTGGATTTTCACCAATGAATTTAACAACACCCAGGAAAATAATTGGATGGAATTCGATCGTAACAATAAAAAAAATAGTACTAGCAACAAAGAGTATATTGCCTACACCGTCTGTCGGTTGTATTTATAAATAATTAGTTGAAACAACAATAATAACATGGATACAATCAAATGAAAATGATTGCAACTAAATCTGTGGTTGCATCAATCGAATTAAGATTGTTTTTTCATTGACACTCGGTTAGTTGTGGTAACCGATTTTAAATTTTCATTATAGTAGTATATGATCGATTTTTGGTTGTGACACCAATGTTTTATTCTTGACAACAGAAATTGTATCAATAGACCAAAGATTATTATTGCAACGAATAATTGGTTACTACAACAGAAAAAATATTAATAAATAATCGTTTATTGGTTATCCCAATCATTTCCCAAATGTATTTTCGGAAACACAACCGAAAGATTGGTTGCTGTTCATTTGCTGATAGATGACAAACAAAAAATAAAATTACTCGACATAAAAAAATCTTCAACATTTTGTTCAAGATCGGTATAGGTAATCACAAATAATCTCGTGTGGATAATAAGGGGTGGAATGCAGAATAAAAGCAACAATCATGAAATTGAAAGCACAGGGTTAAGCGATATTTGCATAAAAGTTTTGTGTTTTTTTTTTCGTGTACTAAAATGTGTGTCAAATATTTCCACATCTTATAATAGTGATGAATTTGTATTATGAGATTTTTAATTTTGTTATGAATTGTTTTGTTTTTTGTTCAATAAATAAAATAAAAATTAATGAAAACTGTTTTTAATTAATTGTCGGTAGTAATGACTGACAAATTGTCAGAACAACCTATTTTTAAAAGCAGTTGGTTGTGGCAACTACAACAGATAATTTAAGCCACCATTTTCGTAGTTGGCACAACCAAATATGATTGTTGTCGACATGGAAGCAGAAGTATACCACAATCAAAATATTGGTTGTCCTTATGGAATCGCATGATAGTAGACAGAACTACCGAAATTAGGTTGGCAAATAATTCGGTTGAGGCAACAAAACTGTATTCTGTGTGAAAGGGTTGTCGCGCCGGGGAAGTACTTCTTTGTCACCACTTTTGCACAACTCCTTTTAAAGCACTGTAAGATTTGCCTTTTTTGGTGTTGTATTTATTTGATGAATGTATGTCGTTCTTATTAACATCTTTGGGTCCAGAGATCTCTTATTTTAAAGGAATACAAATGTTGACATAGGGAAGGGAACGTATAAATAATATACTATTGGCCAAAGAGATAAGCGATCATATACATATATGTAAGTATGTTTAGGATGTTTGTAATGTCTGTATTCTGTATGGTGTAGCTGGCTCTTGAAAAGTGTGACCGAATGACCCCATAGTGTAACTTTTAGTAACATTTTCGCAAATGATCAACATTCTCACTAATAAAAAAGTATTTTTATTTTACACTGTAATGCATAGCACATTTGTGCGGCGCTATGTATTTTCCCGGTTCAGATAGTAGTAAAGTACCACAGTGTGGTACAGTAAGTATGGTATGGTATATTTAATTACCATAATTCCTTTTAAAATTATTTAATTACTAGCTGACCAGGTGCGCTTCGCTGCCCTCAAAGTGCGTTTCAGTGAAATAGAGCCATATGATATGTTGACACTCTTGATATTACGGCAGTGTTTTCGGGTCATCAATATTGCACTTAAATGCACAAATTTCGTGTAGTGCAATACCCGTCAAATCACCTTGGGAGGCTACGTCGCTCATTCTCGGTTGGACATATAGATTTCTGTGAAATACTGTCCAATTAGTGCAATAATTCTGTCAGTATTTAATTTTTTTATAACGATGCCGCATGCGCGTAGTCACGCTCTCTAATCCGATATCTTCCAATCTTGTTGACTCACGTGCTAACTTTGAAGGTACATGAATACTAAACACACTTGGTGAAGCGTCAATCTAGATATAATGGTCTCCTGTTATTTCGTTTTTAGCAAGCGTGTCGTATGCATAGATACTTCCACTGATCAGCTTTTTAATTAGACAAACTGTTTTCATCGTTCCTGTTTGTAGCTCCATCACCCGCCAAAACAGCCAAACTTCGAAACCATGACTGATATAGTGATCGAAATATTGAATTTTAAAATTTCAGGTTGTGTGGGAGTACCCACTGTTAATACGATAACACTATCACCTTAGTTTTTAGCTACATAACGCGTGCTGGCACCAAGGTCAAACAATTTTGAGAATTTTGCTACTATAGTATTTGAAATATTTCATATTTGAATTTTAAGTTGCGCGGGCGGTGCCACGCCCACTTTCACTGTTTCCCCGTTTTTAGTCCTGTGACGCGAACTGGTACCAAGGTCACACATACTAAATTTCGAAAATTTTACTGCAATAGTACTCGAAATATGTCATATTTGAATTTTAGGTTGTGTGGACGGTACCACGCCCACGGTCACTCTCGCCCCATTTTGCAGCTACATGACGCGTAATGACACCAATGTCACACATACCCAATTTCGAGAATTTTGCTCCAATAGTATTCGAAATATTTCATATTTGAATTTTAGTTTGTATGGGCGGTGCCACGCCCACTGTCACTATCACACCGGTTTTTGGCTCCATGATGTGTACTGGTACCAAGGACACACATATCGAATTTCGAGTGTTTTGAACCAATAGTACCCAAGATATTCTACTTTTAAATTTTACGTTGTATGGGCGGTGCCACGCCCCTTTGTCCAATCAAAAAAAATTCAGCAAAATCTGTTCAGCCGTTTTCGAGGCCAACGCGTACCAACGAACACCATTTCATTTTTATATACATATGTATATATTTAGATAACCTACACCACACTGAGGACAATTTATTATAATTGTATGCATTTGTTTCTAACACCCAAAATGAGAAGAGATATATAGAGCCATCGTTTATTATACCAATCGACTTGGAATCACTTTCTGAACCGATTTAGCTATGCCAGTCTGTGCATGCATTCTTGTAATCAATGTGCAGGTCACAAATATAGTCCGATCTCAAAGAAATTTTGCACATATCTTTATTTTGGGACAAGACAATTCGTATTGAAATTGAAAGACAATCCGCATTTAGATATAGGGCCTGTTTCTGTAACTTATTTTCTTTCGATCAAAAATCTCTCTACTATTTGAATATCAGTTTAGAACCAGATATCTTAATATATACATATGAATAGAATGTACCTACGATTTAGCTTATACCCTCTATAGAAGATATGATTTCCTTTCGATATTCATGAAATTTGGTAAAGAGTATCTTATTTTAACAGTTAATATCTGTGTGAACAATATCGGTTCAAATTTACATATAGCCCCACATAGTCGCATGGATGTGTTCCTTCCGATTTGGCATCTAAGCTCCATAGAAGTCATATTTTAGTCAAATGTACTATATTTTGCACAAAGCATTTTTTAATCCGAGAATAAACGGTCACTGGCAAGGTTGGAAAAATGTGTTTTCATGTTTTACTTCAGATCATTATTAAATTTGGCAGAAATTAGTTTATAGAATCACGAACACTGCGAAATTTGATAAAAAAATGAATACCATTCAGATAAAGTCCAAATTTAAACACAGACCCCATATAGAATTTTGCATCTAAAATAGCTGTCAAACACGATTGACAAAAATCAAAACAGCAACAAGAGAACATCTTCAAAAGTTGAATAGATGAATACAGTACGTTCTGTTTAATACAATGCGGGTTACGCCTTTTGCGCTTTATCAAAAACGAGCACTTGATGTTACGTCTTTTTTCTTCAATAAAATCGTGGTTTTTGGACAAAAAACTAATTTTCGTTTTTTGAGGGTTATGCTCTTGGGCATTTCTGGTGACGATATATCAACATTTTTGGAAAGTATATAGTGTTATTAATAAATTCAGTTTTTATCGCAATCCAATGTACTAAAGGGTCCGCTATCTAACGTTTTTTTTTCAACTAGTGCTTATTTCGTGAATGGTAACACTTAGCTGATGTCTGATTTGACAGATAATTAGTTTTATCCTTCCGCTGAACGAATATGGTTGTGTATACGCTTGAACAAGTGGGCCTGCGATCGACTTACAGAAGATGCCGACTTTGCCAAAAAAAAATCATATTTTCAGATGAAGCTCATTTTGATCTTGGCGGGTATGTAAACAAGCAAAATTGTCGCATTTGGCGCACGCATACATTGAAAAGCCGATACACCCAAAACGAGTCACTGTTTGGTGCGGATTTTGGTCCAGAGGCATAATTGGGCCATTTTTGCCAAAATGAGCAAGGAGTGGCCGTTACAGTCAATGGCGATCGTTATCGGGCCATGTTGAACGAATTTTTGTTCACAAAATTGAAGAGGAAGATATTGGCAACATTTGGTTTCAACAGGACGGCGCTACGTGCCACACAGCCGAAGCTACAATCGATGTTTTGCGCCCTATTTTCAAAAAAAAAGTTATTTGGCGGACCCACAATTTAACATATTTCGAAGAAAATCAGCATACTTTGAAATGACTATGTTATTGTAATCGACTATGAAAAAGTCGACTTTTAGGTCCGATTAATCGACCTAGTCGACTAAAACGAAATTTGGTTGATCATAAAGTCGAAAGTCGACTAGCTTCCAGAACCACTCACTAATTCTGATATAGCCGCCATATCAATACGAGTATATATATCTTCCCTTTAGCACTATAGAAGCAGTATTTTACATATACATATTTCATAGCCCTCATATACATATATGTTCCTTCCGATCTGGACTTTTATCACTTCAGAAGCTTTTTTTTACATCCAATCGTTTTGAAATTATGCATTCTAGGGTTAATAATTTATATTCCGAAATTACATTTTGGTTAGTTATTTAGAAGAACTTCATTAAATGCCGAAAAAATGTTCATACTTACACCCAAAAAAAATTGTTTGCTGTTAATAACAAACAACGTCTGCTAATTTTTAGCAACCATTTTTTCTGCTAATACAGCACATTTTCTGCTGTAATAGCAAAAAGTTTGCAGTTTTGCATTAGCAAACGCACTGCTGAAAAATTTGCAGTTTGCTGAAAATTTTTGCTGTTAATCAAAATATGTGAAAATAAGACAAAAGTTGCAATAATTTACATGACAAAGTTCAACTACCATTGAAAATCAAAAAGGTTAAGGTCATTCGTGAGATAAGACAAGTATATTTAAAAAAAATTAAATAATTATTCGGCGATATCTGTTTTAGAGTTACGGTTCTCAATATTTTTATTTTTTCATTAGATTTTAAAAATATTGGAAATAGGAGTCGATTAAAACTGCAAAAAGTAAAACACAAATCGATAACGAATATGATTTGACGATTTCAAAATCTTAGTTCCGGACATACAATTAAAATTAATCTATTGTGTTTAGATTTTAGTTTCTAATTTTTTATACATATTCTAATAAACCAAAGCTAAACATTAATATTTTATGTGCGATTTGTAAAAATGTTTATAAAGTCTAATTCACACAACGCAATTTTATTTCAAGCAAGTGTCAAAGTTTGTAGGAAAGATACAGAGAGCACTTTCCGCTTGGAAGAAATTGCCTCGTGTGATCTAGGACTAAGTATTGTGTATGCAAAAAAAGTTAAAAAACGAGAGAATTCCTGAAGGCTTAGGGTGAGTATTAAGAGAAAATTTCGCAAGATTGTATCATTCTGTGCAAAGACGATTTTTATACGGTTTCCACGGCTATTCCTGTGTGTATTGTTGTTGTTTCAAAGTGCGAATAAAAAACAAAACGTTCAATCGAGTACGAGAGTTTTTTCCCCTCCCTTTCCAACTGCCTCCCCTACAAACGCCATTAAACCGCTGATAAAATTGCCTCGTGTAAATTGGGACGAACATAGACACCTCAACACACCCGGTAATTCGGCGTCTCTCTCTGTCAAACTTTGACACTTGCTTGGAAAAATTTGCCGGGTGTAAATCTGGACATAAAGGCATACGGAAGATAATGTTCAGATTCACACTCGGCAACTTTTTCCAAGCAAGTGTCAAAGTTTGATGGAGAGAGAGGCGGGCGGAAAGAGCTCTCTCCAACAAACTTTGACACTTGCTTGGAAAAGTTGCGGAGTGTGAATATGGACAATGGGGAAAGTAGTTTCTTGTACTGGCAATCCGTTTTGTGTTTTTCATTCGCACTTTGCTGCGTGTGAATCGGCACATAGACATGCTTTATGACGGAAAAAAGAAAATTAAAAAAGCGTCATTTAATTTATATTCCTTACCACTGAAACCAATTTTTTCCATTAAAATGTGCTTGCGATAAGTTACACATATATTCATATTTGTGCAGATGACAAAATGTCATATAAAATGTTTATTTCGCTTATCAAAAAATATTGACAGACGTAATATGCTTTCACTAGCATTCAAGATTGCCTCTTTGACAGACATCGTGCGCCGACGACGGCTGTTTAAGTAACACCCTTTGAAGAATAAAATATTTTACGCCGAACAAATTGAATTGGATTTTGTCTTGGCGTTTTTTTTAGGACCGGCCAAATAATTCTTCTAGCGCAATTGCGTTTGAAGTAACCCAAAAACAAAAAAAAAATGAATTGGATTGAAATTTTCGTTCTGTTTGTTAATTCGCATTAAAAAAGCATTCCGCGAAGATAATGCAAATGATTTTAATAAGTAAAACGGTTCCGGGACAGCTTCGACAACACTTACAAATGGCTAAAGAAAAAAAGGCGAAATTGTGTATGCCTTGGAGGATCAATTAATCAAGTTGCAACAGGTAAGCGTACACAAATTGGAAATTTCTCTATGATTGTGTAAAGGTATGTTTAGACGATTGCCTGATCGGACAACATTGTCCGAAAAATGGCGGAAAAATGCAACCCTGTGAACGTACAACCGTGTGAACAAACAATTTTTGTCTCGCAACGTTGGCAGAAAAGTCATTGTGAGATAATTTGCAGATTTGTTGATGTGCGAAGTTTATGCATGTGACAACGGCGCCATTGCCAGAAAAACTTTTTATTGGCAACACTGTCTATAAAATATTTTAATTGGCAATCCTGCATATAAATATTAACAAAATATATGAAATTTGAAGGTTTTCTTGCAATCGTCTGAACAGTCAATTAACATTTGCCTAACAACCTGTCAATTCCCGTACATTTGCAACAATTTAACAGGGTTGATAACGTTTGCCGATCTGGCAATCGTCTGTACACACCTTAAGTCTTATTTCTGGTTGTTTTCATGATTCTCAGCAAGCTCTATGGCTCTGGACATGTACAATTACCGTGTATATAGGGTGAACCCAATTGGCTAACGCGTAGGAGTCACTGATCATCATACGGTCTTGGAGAACATCAAATATAACCAAAGGTCGTACGATGTATGTTCTTTATTGTTATCATTCGGACAAAAAGAAGATGTTATAATGCCAGTGACCGGTAAGTATTGTGTGTAGATGCTCCTATTTAATTTTCTAAATGATTATATTTTTTGATCAAGCGTACACAAATGCACATAAAGGACCATGTTATCAATTAATCAAGACGCAACAGGTAAGTGTACACAAATTGAAAATTAAATGTACTATGATTATAAGACTTAATTCTGTTTGTTTTCAAGATTCTCACCAAGCAGTGTCCTATTACAATACGGGTATAAAAGATGATCTGAAATTTCGTAGCAACTACAATGTATAAATTCAGATAACTTGTGTCATGGATGGACTAACCATTTATTTCCTTGTCTACTTTTCCAAATCGCATACAACTCTTGGAAGTGTGACCTTAATGATAATACCTGCAACAACTCGTAAGTATTTTTTTCCTTTTTGTGATTTGTTTACCGAAATGGCAACATTGATTATTTACTCTATATGTTCCAACGATGGTCGCTAATATCCGAATCACGAAGCAACCTTTTGGCTCCAAAAATCTCAGGATAATTTAGTCTAATTTGGATGTAATCCATGGATAAGATCATTTTGCCCAATGATATGGCTCTGGACATGTACAATTAGATACCGTGTCCATAGGGTAAACCCAACACATTGGCCAATATTGACAGAGTTCGCGTCGATGTCGTACGATTTATGTTCTTTATATTTATCCTTCGGAAAAAAGAAGATAATTGTTAATGCCAGTGACCGGTAAGTATTATTTGTAGATACTCCTACTGCTATTCAATTTTATTAAATGATTTATTTTTCATTTATATTTTTAGATCAAGCATACATACAGATTTCACAGTTCGAAACGCTTATCAACACATGGGCTGAATAACTTCAGGTTGGAGTCCTGGTTGATATACTCTTCTCAAATATCAGGAAAATATAAAATTTGTATTTCTTTTATTAAAATAAACAAGTAAGAAAGTTTCAGTCGGGTAAACCGACTAAGGTATACCCTCACTTTCTGAGTAATGTAATATTGAATATTACTCGAATTATTCTGTCAATTTGTGTGGGAGGTACCAGAAGGGGTTTATCAAATACACCTTTTTTTTGCTGAACATTAGATACTTTAAATTCATTGCACTGTGCCGATTTATAAGCATTTATGTGCACTGGTATAAACGTTATGAGACATTAAATTGTGGTATGATTTGGGCATTTTGTGTGGGAGGTACAAAGAGGGGCGTGGCAATAACGCCCATTTTTCACAGGGCTATAGACACTATAAAAACATTACACTGTACAAAATTTCAAGTATTTTTATACACTGGTTTTAATGTTATAAGCTGTTAACTTTTGGTGCAAAAAGGTACCTTTGTGTGGGCGGTACCAAAAGGGGCGTAACAACAACACCCATTTTTCCCTGGACTGTAGGCAATATAAAAGCATAATACTGTACAAAATTTCAAGTATTTTTATACACTGTTATTAATGTTATAAGCTGTTAACTTTTGGTGCAAAATGGTGCATTTGTGTGGGAGGTACCAAAAGGGACGTGGCGACTTCGCCCATTTTTCTCGAGTTGATAACGACTAATAAGCTAATACTATGTGTGGAATTTCAAAAGATTCGAATAAGTAGTATAGCAGTTATTAAAGAATCAATATTTCACAACATTTTAACCCTTTGTGGGGGAGGTACTAGAAGGAGTGGACCAATATGGCCCATCTTCGAACTTAGCCGGAGATAGAAAAAAATATTACCACATACCAAATTTGAGGTCAATCGGTTACTCCTTTCGAGAGTTATCGTGCGCACCAGCCAGCAGACAGACAGACAGACAGGCAGACAGACAGACAGACAGACAGACAGACGGACGGACATTGCTCATTCGACTTAAAATGACCCAAAACGGATTTCCTCCGAACATACTTGGGGTCTTAGGTCACTCCTTCGACGTGTTACACTTTTTCCCGTAGCAAATGATATATACCCTCGTCACACTAAAGTGAGGGTATAAAAAGAAAGAAACGTATGCTAGAATAACAAAAATAGTTTGTTCTCCCAGCCGCTTTTTTCTGTTAAATAACAGCAAAATTGTTTGCTAAAATGACTGTTCTAGTTTGCTACAGTAGCAGGCAAATTTATATGCTAAAATAACAACCATAGGGTTGCTAAAATAACAGACGAAGTCTGCTTTCCTTTTTTCAGCAGACACAGACTGTTGAAACAACAAACATTTTTGCTAATGATACTCACAAATTTCTTTGAGTGTATGATTTGGAAGTACATACTTATAATGTTATTCTTTTGGAAGTACTTATTTTATTTTTTGCTGGGTAATAACAGACAAAATACTATAAACAATTCAGCAGACCATGTTTGGTATTAACAGCAAACTTTTTTTTATTCTGGGTGTAGATTAAAATTTTAAAGCAGAAAGAATTTTTGCAAGATGTTTTTTTTATCCAGTTCCTACAAAATATTGAAGCAATCGGAATCTGCACAATCTTTTTTAGTCGGGAATTTGAAAAATGTTTGCTCTTCTCCACATACGCGTTTTAAAATATGGCGCGTTTATTTTAGTGTGTGGTAGAGGTAATTTTGTTGAATCTAGAAGAAACAGTGCCAAATTTTAAGAATTCCACACAATTTTCCACAAAAATCTTCTCCTTTTTCCACGCAGCATAGTTTAGAATGGGCACATAACGCAATACAGACTGAATCTGAGCGAACATACAGAAAGTCAAATCTACAATTCAAACATGTCGGTAGAAGATATGGTTAATAGTATTGCGGATAAAATTAGACAGACGCAAATTAAGAACACAAATAAAAATTTTTTTGAGCCCAAACAACCATGGTTTGATTGGACATGCTTCCGCTTACGATCAGTTATGCGCAAAAATCTAAAAACTTATAAGAGATTACATACCGTTACCAATAGAAAACGATATTATTCATCGAGAATCAAACTTCAAAAACTATGCAAAGAAAAGAAATTACAATAATATAATAACAATCTTAAAAAATTAGATAGGGTATCGAGTAGCAAAGATTGGTGGAGCTTGTCAAATTCCTTAAAGAACCGTGCTCACAAACACAAAGGAAATCTCAATGCGGATGATTTCATGCTACATTTTAGTTCGTTATTACTGAATCGAAATGAGCCGCAAGCCATAAGCTGGTGTTTGCCTTACTATGTTGATCCATTCCTTGATTCTCCTTTTGAATTATGTGAACTAAATGGTGTAATTAAGGGGTTGAAAGCCAATAAATCCCCAGGACTGGATGGAATCCCTTACGAGTTCTACAAATATGCCCCTCACCACTTCCTACAAGAGATACTGGCTGTCTTTAATAAAATATTCCTCTTTGAAATTATACCGTTATCCTTCAAGGGATCTATTCTAATACCTCTATTTAAAAAAGGTGATGCCAATCTTACGACCAATTACAGAGGCTTATCCCTTTTAGACACAATCAGTAAAATCTTTAATTCTGTACTATTAAATCGAATATCGAACTGGACAGAGAGACATAACATCTTGAATGAGTTCCAAGCAGGTTTTAGAAAAGAGTACTCAACGATTGATAATATATTCAACTTGTTAAATACTGTAACTCTAAATCTTTTGAAAAACAAAGCCACTTATGCATTTTTTGTCGACTTTTCATCTGCCTTTGATCTGATTCCCAGAAATAGCTTATTCTATAAACTATCAAGTCTTGGTCTATCCACAAAAATTGTGAGAATCTTAACAGCATTGTATGAAAATAATAGGAGCAAAATATGGGACGGAAATACGTTTTCAGAATACTTTTCAGTAGAAACAGGAGTGAAACAAGGTTGTACACTAAGTCCATTACTGTTTTCTCTATATATAAACGACCTGCCTCATGTTTTACCAGGTGGTGTAAATGTAGCGGATACTAACATAAAAGTCCTTCTTTATGCGGACGACATCGTCATTCTATCGGACACAGCAGAAGGTTTACAAAAAATGATAAATGCTCTCCAAGAATATTGTTTGACATGGAGTCTAAAAGTAAATCTTTCCAAATCAAAAGTATTGATCTTCCGCAAAGGCCCAAGAGTGGCTGCCAGTTTGAAATGGCAGTACGAAGATCAAAATATCGAAATTGTTAATAGCTACTTATATTTATCTTGGAGTCGAAATAACGTACAACCTATCTTTCAGAAAACATTTGCAAAATAAACTCACCGCCTCTAAAATCGCAATTAATTCCACTTGGTCAAAATATATAAACCATCCTAAAATATCAAAAACAAATAATCTTAAAATTTTTGACTCATATTCAAAATCTATAATGTTTTATGCAGCTCAAGTCTGGGGATATAAAACATATGAGGACGTCGAGAAATTATTTCGCTTTTTTATTAAAAAAAATGTTATATCTGCCTAACAACACACCGAACTATATGCTGTACCTTGATACCGGATTGAGCTCCTTATTTTGCTCCACTCTAAAAACACATTTTTGTTATATTAATAGAATACTACAGCTCAACCATCAAAGGTTACCACGTATTCTTGCAGAGAGGGTAATAGAATTGAACATATCTTGGGCAAAAGAATGGTCTAATTTGTGTCAATTCCTACAATTTTCCCCTCCCAATAGCAGAGCTCCTTTATCTACGTACTGGAAAGAGATAATAGATCTATTGAAAACAAAAGAAAAATATGACTTTGAAATAAATGAAAGGGGTTTTCAACTCCATGATCTATATCCTGAACTAGAATACAACAGGATATCAACACTTACTGCAGAGTTATCTTCATGGGCTACAGGTACGATTGTGAAGGCTAGAGGCGGTCTACTTGGTCTAAACGCGCGAGCGTTCAGAAACAACAAAGATGGTATTTGCTCTATTTGCAACACGAATGAAATTGAGAACACTTTTCACTTCATCGGCTTTTGTCCAATATATAGGGACCTCAGAAAATCCTACTTAGGTCAATATACTCTTAACGTAAACGAAGTACTAAACATATTAAATGGCATGAATTTCTTATCTTTATACAAATATTTGGAAAACTGTATCAAGTATAGAAATTGTATACTAAATGAATTTAATGTTTAAAATAAGCATGAATCATAAATCTTTATTTTATATTGTATTTAATAAACTGTATCAAGTATAACAACTATATGCACAATGAATTAAATGTATATAATACTAAGCGACAGTAAACAATTTTTATTAACTCCAAATTATATGGCAAACAGCATTTTTGCTACGCCAAATATAGATTTTAAATCACAATATATATCACAAGTATCACATTGTAAAATTAATAATCTATTAATAAATAATAATAAATAGTTTAGAATGGAGGTATCGATATGCGTTTTAAAATATGGGGCGATTATTCTAGTGTGTGGTAGAGGCAATTTTGTCGAATCTAGAAGAAACATTGCCAAATTTTAAGAAATAGTTCAAATTTTGATACTCGTATAGACCCCATATATAATTTTTTTTCCCGATTTTGACTATCGGGCCTGTTCTGAAATCACGCGATTTGATATCACGGTGGTTTAGTATTATCACCGATTTTAAAATCGCTCTTGGAGAGTTCGAAAATCGTCCGATTTTGGTATAGTTGGTTTAAATTGATTGTTGTTTACTTTAAACAATAAATCGTACCATTTCCGATCACCAATAATGATTTTTAAATCGATGGTGTTTTGAAATCACCGTGATATCAAGTCGAGTGATTACAGAACAGGCCCGTATCAGCGTTACCGTTGTGCGACTAAAGTGGCATATTTGCCCCTTTTTTCAGCCGTACTACTTTTGCGCCCCTTTTATTTTTTGATACTAAATGTGCCCCTTTTCGCTTTTTTGTGCCACGTTTTGGCTTTTTTTAAAAAAAATCTGCGAATAGGTCGGCGTCTATGCAACAATACAATTAATTTGAGTGATTTCATAATTGTAACAATATATGTGTTTATAAAAAAATCCAATTTATTTTTTATTTTTCATTAGGTTGATGTACATAAATATTATAAGCTTTTTTCTAAACAGATTTATTGTGAGATCAAAAAAACTCAATACAAAACACATCTGTCCCGACCACAGATCTAATAAGAAAGTATAAAAAAAAGTTACAAAAAAGTAACTATAAATAAAGAAATGTATGTGATAAAATATATTTAGTATACATCATAAGAGGTTTTGTATAACATTGTATTTTTTGTTTAGTTTTAGTGTAAATAAATGCATTTTTTAATGTTACCTACTTATTTTTTATGTTAAGCTTTGTTTTTTTATTGTTGTTTTTTTTAAATAAAAACCTTAAAATTGATCCCCCTTTCTTAATGATCGGTTGCCCCTTTTTTCGAAAAAATCCCCTTTTTGTGCCCCTTTTTGAAATTTCCCAACGGTAACGCTGGCCCGTATTACGGCCAATTTCACCATCTGCGTTTATCCCATAGATAGAGCTAACCTACTGTAATAGCTGACAGATTGTGTGGAGTTTAATAATTTTTACTGTTGGTTAAAAATAAGAAGAAAATCCGTCCACATTTAGACATAGCCCCCATATATGCCTATATCACGATTTTGTATCTAAGCGATATAAGATCCACATTTTGCAATTGATGCTTATAAAATTTAACCAATAACAGTTTTTTTAATTAATAACTACAGCTGTTCAATTTTAAGAAAATCGGTTCAGATTTAGATATAGCTCCGCATATATAGAGTGATTTTTAAGATCCTTCGGATTTGATTTAAAAAAAAACACAACAAAAATTTAGAGAAATGTATGAAATCTCTATTTGAGTCGATAGAACGGTGTATATAATTCAATATTTAAACAGGGAAAACAATGTTTAAAGATGAAAACACGAAAACAGCTGAGCTGCCAAAAAATAGTGTTTCCAAAAAATCACCCTTTACATATCTGTGGTCACAAGGCAAAACAACATAACTCGAGTTATGCTCAAACTGAGTTATTATTGCCATAATGTTCCCCATCTTCGATTACATATTGTGACACATTTTGGTGATGATCCATCGTTCAGTTATCTATATAAGGCAGCATATCTCACTGTGTCACTATGTACATTACAAATGGATTTTTATATCGCTACAAACCTTTAAAGTTCCCTACTGAAAAGTTTTAAAAACAGACATATGCGGTTATGCCTTGTGGCCACAGATATATTCGGTGGTGAAGGGCACCACAAAAATTAAGCTGAAGGTAAGTACAGACGATTTGCAGATCGGACAACATTGCCAGAAAAATGGCGGAAAAATGCAACCCTGTGAATTTACAACCGTGTGAACATACAATTTTTGTTTTGCAACGTTAGCAGAAAAGTCATTGCGAGATAATTTGCTGATTGTTATATGCCCGAAGTTTATGCATGTGACAACGGCGCAATTGCCAGAAAATCATGTTATTTGCAACACTGTCTATAATGTATTTTTATTGGCAATCCTGCATATAAATATTTACAAAATATATTGTATATATTGCAATCGTCTGAACTGTCAATTCGCATTTGCCTAACAATCTGACATTGCCCGTATATTTGCAGCACTTTAACAGGGTTGATAACGTTTGCCGATCTGGCAATCGTCTATACTCAGCTTGAGTATCATAGACAGTGTTGCAAATAAAATGTTTTTCTGGCAATGGCGCCGTTGTCACATGCAAAAACTTCGCACATATAACAATCTGCAAATTATATCGCAATGACTTTTCTGCTAACGTTGCAAAACAAAAATTGTGTGTTCGCACTGTTGTAAATTCACAGGGTTGCATTTTTCCGCCATTTTTCTCGCAACGTTGTCCGTTGTCCAAATCGTGTGTACGTACGTACCTTAATGCATGATTTTAGGCTTATAACTTTTTTCCTATTCCATTTTTAAATGTGCAATTTTTCGTTTATGGTACGTCAATGTCATAAAAAAAACACGTGGGTAAAATTAGCTCATTGGACCAGTTATATCGGGTGATCCAAGTAGAGATAATTTTTTCAATAGCCTTTTTTGACAGATCACTTGTGCGTCGTGTCATGCTGTAATGTTATTTTTGTTAAGGATTGTTTGGCATTTCATCATGGAAATACTTACGCCTGAACAACGTTTACAAATCGTTCAACTTTATTACAAAAATTCACGTTCTGTGAGGAATGTGTTTCGTGCACTTCGCTCAACTTATGGTCAACATAATCGGCCTACTGAGCGTACTATTCGCAACACCATCACTCATCTTGAGACCCAGCATTCATTATTGGATAATATTCGACCGAATAGACCACGTCCAGCAGGCAGTGAAGAAAATGTAGCGGCCGTAGCTGAGAGTGTACACGAAGATGGTGGAGAGTCGATTCGGCGCCGTTCGCAGCAACTCGGACGACTTGGTGCATTTTACGTCGAGATCTTAAATAGAAAGCATACAAAATACAGCTTGTAACTGAAGCCGCCCGACCTTCCCTAGCGACATCGCTTCGCTCTATGGGCTCTTGAAAAGTTCCAAGAAGATCCGACGTTTTCGAGCCAAATTTTGTTCAGCGATGATGCCCATTTCTGACTCAATGGGTATGTAAACAAGCTAAATTTATGCATTTGGGACGAAGACCAACCTGAAGAGATTCAAGAGCTGCCACTTCATCCAAAAAAACAACGGTTTGGTGTGGTTTGTAGGCCGGTGGAATCATCGGTCCATATTTCTTCAAAAATGATGCCGGTGAGAACGTAACCGTCAATGGCGACCGTTATCGTGCCATGGTAACCGACTATTTGATGCCTGAAATTGAAGCTCGTGATCTCGGCGACATTTGGTTTCAACAATACGGCGCCACTTCCCACACATCGCATCAATCAATGGATTTATTGAGAGAACACGGATAGCAGATAATTTCACGTTTTGGGCCGGTCGATTGGCCACCAAGGTCGTGTGATATCACACTGTTAGACTTTTTCCTGTGGGGATATGTAAAGTCTAAAGTTTATGCGGACAAACCCGCTTCGATTCAGGCCTTGGAGCAAAACATCACGCGTGTCATTCGCCAGTTACCAGTCGAAATGCTCGAACGAGTCATCGAAAATTGGACTCAACGGATGAACCATCTGAGACGTAGCCGCGGCCTATATTTGATAGACATAATCTTAAAAAAATAAATGCCAAAGAATGTTCTTTCAAATGATAATAAACATTCCCCATTCAATTTGAATTTGTTGTGTTTTTTTTTTTCAAAAAAAAAGTAGGGAACCTTGGAATGGATCACGCTTTATATGTATTTCAATATCGATAGACAATAAAAAGTACGTAAACGGATTATCAAAAATTTCCACAAAATTTAATGTTTTTCACAAAATAACAATCGCTAAGAAGGCCGCAATGTCCGCATTATGTTTATAGAGTCAGAAGAAGACTTAAGGAACTCATAACCATTAATAGGAAACCTGGCAGTGCCAGAAAAAGGGGTTTTTCGGGTTAAGAAAATAATAGTCATTTTGAAAAAAAAACCTAACGTTTCGGAAAGAAATGAGCATGTATGACAAATTTCTCGGAGACTTTTGTAAAAAAATTTAAAAAAGGGACTCATCTGAAGACTTACAAGCGAAAATGGTGTAAGTAAGAAATTCAAAAAAGAATTATGCACCAATACTTAAGAGTTCGAAAATTGCAAAGAAATTTTCTGTCAATGTACGATATGATTGCTGAATCCGAAATGATGAGATTTATGTGTTATCTGACTTATTGCACATATAATGGCAGGAGTTTTATATTTCTGGTAGTGGGGGAATATTGCAGAAGAGTTCCGTGTAAAAAAGACGGATTATCAAAAATTTCCACAAAATTTAATGTTTTTCACAAAATAACAATCGCTAAGAAGGCCGCAATGTCCGCATTATGTTTATAGAGTCAGAAGAAGACTTAAGGAACTCATAACCATTAATAGGAAACCTGGCAGTGCCAGAAAAAGGGGTTTTTCGGGTTAAGAAAATAATAGTCATTTTGAAAAAAAAACCTAACGTTTCGGAAAGAAATGAGCATGTATGACAAATTTCTCGGAGACTTTTGTAAAAAAATTTAAAAAAGGGACTCATCTGAAGACTTACAATTGAAAATGGTGTAAGTAAGAAATTCAAAAAAGAATTATGCACCAATACTTAAGAGTTCGAAAATTGCAAAGAAATTTTCTGTCAATGTACGATATGATTGCTGAATCCGGAATGATGAGATTTACGTGTTATCTGACTTATTGCACATATAATGGCAGGAGTTTTATATTTCTGGTAGTGGGGGAATATTGCAGAAGAGTTCCGTGTAAAAAAGAAGTCAAAGTTTCCCTAAAAGTTTTTAGTATAGCTAGCTATTTGCACATGTGGAGAAAGAAACAGCATATTTCTATCCATGGGAGCCATAAATACTGAATGGTATCTCAAAGAATGTCTACCAAAGGGTTTACTTCCATTTATAAGAAAGTACGACGTTTCAAAATTTTTCTGTCCCTATCTCTCGTCTTGTATTTACAGCAAAAGTGCTATTGAGTGGTACCAGCCGAAGAACATTTTATTCGTACGGAAGGAAGCTAATCCACCTAACTGCCCGGAAATACATCCAAACGAAAGATATTCGGCCTTAGTTAAAAGGACGTTAAAGGCATCACAAATAGAAGCAAATTATGTCATTTAGTTGGAAAGAATGTGTGCCACATGCTCCAATAAAGTACCAAACACTACTATTGAAGTCTGATCAGAGGGATTTCAGCAAAACTCAAAATTTTTCTAAAAAAAAAAATTCAATAAATGTAACAACATTTAGAATAAAAATACAAATTAAAGCTGCTCTATTTAAAAGAGCGTAAATAATGGATTAATCAGTCCACTAAAATAAATTATTGAAAAGTGTGTAACATTTTCTTCGTGTGCAGTCCTTGGTAGGCACTGTGAAATGAGACACCGTTCCATAAAGACAGACCAAACAGCGACCTTTTGTAGATATAACGATGGCTCGTGAATTTCTTGTGATTTCTCTTCACTCTAAATGCAGCAATTTTGGTTTGTGGCATGTGCATTGAGCCGCATCACATAGAATATTGTAATAAAACAATCCCGAATGGAAATAAGATTTAAGATATAAATTTAAATGATTTGCTAGCGTTGTTCTGACGTATTATTCTATTCATGATGAAATGACAACTTCAGCTGGTTGTCATCTGAAATTTGATGTACCACTAAGGTCTTCCGCTAACTAGAGTCGACTACAGAGGTCTTCCTCTATTCTATAGTCGAACGCTGAGGTCTTCCTATGTATTTGAGTCAACAACTGAGGTCTTTCTATGTTCTAGAGTCTAACGCGGAAGTCTTCCTATGTTCTAGAAGCGACTACTGGGGTCCTTCTCTGAACTAAAGTTGAACAATGAGGTCCTATTCTGTACTACAACCAATCACTGAGTCAGTCCTCTATTCTAGGGTCAAACTCCGAGGTCCTTCTCTGTACTAATGTCGAACAATGAGGTTCTTCACTGTACTAGAGTCGACCACTATGGTCTTCCGTTATGCAAGAGTCGATCACTAAAGACTTCCTCTACATTAGAGTCGACCACTGAGGTGTTTCTCTATACTAGAGTCAACCACTGAGGTCTTCCTCTATACTAAAGTCGACCACTGAGGTCTTCCTCTGTATTAGAGTTGACCACTGAGGTCGTCCACTATGATACGGTCAAACTCTGAGTTCTTCCTCTATACTAGAGTCGATCACTGAGGTATTCCTCTACACAAGTCTTTCTCTGTACCAGAGAGTCGACCACTGAGGTCTAGGAAGAATATTCTTTGGACTTCTCAATTTTTTATTACAATTTTCACCGAAGGATAATTTTCCTTTCTTTTATAACTACAGAAACGTAACGTTCGCCCATGTGATGACAATCGCGTGAGTTCAAATCGCAAAAAAATTCCCCTATAATTTTAATGGTCTTCGAAATTAAATTTTAATAAAATGCACACATGGGTGTATTTATTTTTCACTGTAAATAATAATTTGATTTTAATAAATCCAAATTGTTGTGCTAAAAAAGAATTCAGAACATGAATTTTGCGACTTGAAATCACAATCGCCAATTTTAGGAGAAATGCGATTGCCATCACATGGGCGGTTATTACTCCCTTTTTGTTGCATAGTGTAATATTAATTCAAAATGGATTTGAGCACATTGGAAATGTGATTATCAAGCACAAAATAATATTTCTCACTTACTATTGTAAAATTCACATGATTAAATTTAAAGGTTTATTGCCCTGCCAATCCAAATACGAGTATATTTTAATCTCATTCTTTTGTTATCTACAACACTCGTCTTACTCGCCTCTTTAAGCCATTGCGAGCTTTAAAATCTGCGTGTTTTTTGTTCAAAAATAAAAGGTTATATTTTTTAAAACATTCATATGTACATAGTTTCAATACAAAATTGTGATTAATAGTAAATGCATAGTTTCAGGTAACATTCATTGCTTTTTATGATTTCTATCCGTTTTGTTGTCTTTCATTTGTGCTTTTAGTATTTTAGTAGAGAGTGTACCTCGGCGTCTAGTTTCTTACGACCCTCCAGAGCAGCCAATTCCATAACAACCAAACATTCTGCAACTTCTCCGCCAGCTTTACGCACTAACTTGAGGGCCGCCTCCAAGGAACCACCAGTGGCCAATAGATCATCTATGATCAAAACTTTTTGTCCGGGTTTTATGGCAGTTTTTTGCATTTCAAAAATGTCCTAAAAAGGAGAATAAGAGGAATATTACTCTATTAAACAGAATGTCCTATGTCACTTACCGTTCCATACTCCAGCGTATATTCAACCGAAATACATTCACCCGGCAGTTTGCCCTTCTTCCGTATGGGAGCACAACCTATACCCAATTCGGAGGCTAACATTAGATTGAAGAGGAAACCACGAGATTCCAGACCAACTATAAGATCTATATCAGGATGGGTTTGACGCACGTGGTCCAGCAGCAAGTCTCTGAGGTACTGACATGCTTTTCCATCGGTCAAGGCGCCAAAGATATCACTGAAAATAGTTCAGACGTAAAAGAAACATTAAACAATTAATTGTACAATTCAAACTCTCTACTCACTTACCGAAAAAGTATGCCCTTTTTTGGAAAGTCCGGATACGCGCCTATATGTTGATCGATATATTCCAATTTCTGTTGATTGTCCATTTTCTTGTGTGATGATTGATTGCTGCTGCCCTTCCTCTCTACAGATAACGTTTAATACCACTGGACCGTTTTATTTACAAATCGGCATTTATTAGCCACTGCCACAGATAACAATTAATAGAATATATAAATAAGTAAGAGAGGGTCTTTGATGTCATGGATGCGAACAGCTGATTGTACAATGATAACAATGACAGCTGAATACGATAGGGATGGGAAAAATGTATTCGTAGCAGTAACTGTACGAAAAAGTGTACTTTCTATCATGACGAATTGATGAAGGTAGTATACGGCGAAATCTGAATAGTAAATTGCACTGTATGAGGGGCATCGCGAAAATTAAAAATGTAGCCTATCCATCAGCGTTACCGTTGGAAAATTTCAAAAAGGGGCACAAAAAGGGGATTTTTTTGAAAAAAGGGGCAACTGATCATTAAAAAAGGGGGATCAATTTTAAGGTTTTTATTTAAAGAAAACAACAATAAAAAAAACAAAGCTTAACATAAAAAATAAGTAGGTAACATCAAAAAATGCATTACACGAAAACTAAACAAAAAATACAATGTTATAGAAAACTTCTTATGATGTATACTAAATATATTTTATCACATACATTTCTTTATTTATAGTTACTTTTTTGTAACTTTTTTTATACTTCCTAATTAGATCTGTGCTTGGGACAGATGTGTTTTATATTGAGTTTTTTTGATCTCACAATAGATCTGTTTAGAAAAAAACTTATATGTTTATGTACATCAACTAAAAATGAAAAATACTTATCCATATATTTATTACATTTAAGAAACCACAAGCAAACCAAATTGGATTTTTTTATAAACGCCGACCGATTCGAAAAAATCAATTTTCACCATATATTGTTACATTTAAGAACTCACTCAAATTATTTGTATTGTTGCATAGACGCCGACCTATTCGCAGAATTTTCACCAATAAGATGAAACGGTGGAAATAAATTCTCATATGCATACACATACAAAAGATAAATGTAAATCGTTTTAGCATATTCGTATATCCCATTAAATAACCTAATTCAGAACGTAGCGCGTGAGGCATTTCCGTACGTTAGTACGAAAGTGTTGTTATAAGAGTATAAAAAGCTGATTTTTTTTCAAAAGCCAAAAAGTGGCACAAAAAATCGAAAAGTGGCACAAAAAATCGAAAAGGGGCACATTTAGTATCAAAAAATAAAAGGGGCGCGATAGTAGCACGGCTGAAAAAAAGGGGCAAATATGCCACTTTAGTCGCACAACGGTAACGCTGCTATCCATGATACATTGATTGTAAAGGTTCATTCAAGGTATATTAAACAAGGTAGCGTACATGATACAATAATAGAAGGTAAAATCACTTGCCCAATAACAAAACTGGGATACAACCCTGTACATTATTTTCGTACAATAGCTTGTCAAAATAGGCAGCCGACTCGAACAGCTGACCAACAATTGGTTGTCAAATAATTTTTTATTTGAAATTTGATTTTCTTTGAAAAGGATAATTTTTTCTAATATTTCAAACTTACCTGCAATTACCCTTTAAAGTAAATCTGGTGACTGCAATTTTATTCAGTATAACAAGTTTTCTCTTGTATTGGGATCCACACACAATGTATGTTTTGTCTTTAAGGAACTATAAAATTTAAATAATTTCCTTATTTTAATCTCGGAAGGAAATGTCATTATCCTTCATGGCACCCAGATGTTTTTGCTGTTACAGTATTGAGTAGTATTGATGATGGATGACATATAATACAATACTGCCCGGTCGAGCTTTCCAACGATTTTACTTCTTTGGAATACATTTTTTAAAAGATTTGTCTCTTCAGAGCTTTTCCTTACAAATGAGTGGCGAGAGGCATAAGCTGAATGCGGCCATACGTGTCACACATATCACCCATATCAGTAAAAAGGCAGAACAGAAAAAATGGAGCAGTAAATGCATAAAATGGATGACGACCGGCCTCTCGTGCAATGGAATTAACTCAAAATGCCAACAGCAATATCCTTTTGGGCAGAATGGGCCTCCTGATGACGTAGAGGACTTTGGGTTGAAGAGCTACTCCTCATGTTAAAACCAATTTTCAGGTTGTATTTATTTTCTAGTTAGGAAATAAGTTTTTCATGTTATAAGAAAATACATACTCGTACATAAGTATATGGACCATTTATTAAAAAATATGATGAACGAATAATGTAAAAAGATTTGAACGTATTATATATATTTTTTAATTTAATAACAAAGTTTTTCGCTGTACGCTACCTTGTTCAATATACCTTGGTAGCGTACAGCGAACAGCTGATTTTCTCGCCATTTTTTCTGAGCTCAATGAACTGTCAAACTCATGGATGACGTTTGATTGTTTGTTTACATTTTGTTGGGAGCGTTTTAAAAAATAGTGTACAATCAAACAAAATTCACGCAAATTAAAAATAATGTAAATTGCATTTAACATTTCCAATATTTAAATGTAAATAAAGCAAAGTGTGTATGTGTGATATAACATAACTTTATTAATTTCGTTTTAAAGTCCTATTGATGTCATTATAAATGGAATATAATATCTTGCAAATGTATGCAAGTTTCGCAGAGTCGCGAATCCGTAATTTCGAATTTTCAATGACTTTGGCGCATGAGACAAGCTGAATTTTACCGATGTCAATGGTTGTGTTGGCTGTTATGCTTTGTAGATTGTTCTCATAGACGTGCCACTTAGCAAAACTCCACAAAAAATTCTAATTGAGTCACATCGCACGATCTCGGAGGCCAGTTCACATCACCTCCTCGTGAGAAGACGATGCCATGTAGCATGAGTTGTGTGGCTAGTGCGCCGTCCTGTTGGAACCACATGTTAGTGTCCATATCATCCAATTCAGCACAAAAGAACTTGGTAAGCCCCAAATCCACATCAAACAGCAACTTTTTCAATTTGAATTGGACGTTCTTGGAACTCTAGGCGGAAGACAACACCCATTTTCATAAAACTGAATAATTGATGGACAATTCAACAGATGTAGCTTGAACAATGTTGCAGCTAACAACTTATTATTTTTATCAACGAAAAACTTTGTTATTAAATTAAAAAATATATATAATACGTTCAAATCTTTTTACATTATTCGTTCATCATATTTTTTAATAAATGGTCCATATACTTATGTACGAGTATGTATTTTCTTATAACATGAAAAACTTATTTCCTAACTAGAAAATAAATACAACCTGAAAATTGGTTTTAACATGAGGAGTAGCTCTTCAACCCAAAGTCCTCTACGTCATCAGGAGGCCCATTCTGCCCAAAAGGATATTGCTGTTGGCATTTTGAGTTAATTCCATTGCACGAGAGGCCGGTCGTCATCCATTTTATGCATTTACTGCTCCATTTTTTCTGTTCTGCCTTTTTACTGATATGGGTGATATGTGTGACACGTATGGCCGCATTCAGCTTATGCCTCTCGCCACTCATTTGTAAGGAAAAGCTCTGAAGAGACAAATCTTTTAAAAAATGTATTCCAAAGAAGTAAAATCGTTGGAAAGCTCGACCGGGCAGTATTGTATTATATGTCATCCATCATCAATACTACTCAATACTGTAACAGCAAAAACATCTGGGTGCCATGAAGGATAATGACATTTCCTTCCGAGATTAAAATAAGGAAATTATTTAAATTTTATAGTTCCTTAAAGACAAAACTTACATTGTGTGTGGATCCCAATACAAGAGAAAACTTGTTATACTGAATAAAATTGCAGTCACCAGATTTACTTTAAAGGGTAATTGCACGTAAGTTTGAAATATTAGAAAAAATTATCCTTTTCAAAGAAAATCAAATTTCAAATAAAAAATTATTTGACAACCAATTGTTGGTCAGCTGTTCGAGTCGGCTGCCTATTTTGACAAGCTATTGTACGAAAATAATGTACAGGGTTGTATCCCAGTTTTGTTATTGGGCAAGTGATTTTACCTTCTATTATTGTATCATGGGTTCATTAGCCCAACAACAAATAGGCAAATACAACCCTAGGTGCTTCGGGTGATCTCATTTTATAAAAACACCCAACAATTTTATTTAATGCATTTGTTAAATGTTTATGTGCTGTTTCAAGTTTCAATTTATTTTTTATTTATATGAATTACAATACAAAGTAAATGTATATTCTAATTTTACGGCTAGGTTTTGCAGCGACAGACCAGAGCCTCTGGTGGGAATCGAACCCCCAAACACATAGGCGAGCACGCTACCAACTCACCTACTGAGGCTCTCTTTCAATTTATACTTTTAACCCCCATTAACAGAAAACAAAATAACCCAGCGTTAGTGCTAACGAAAGTTAAATTGTATGGAATTTGACAGCTACAACCCATAGTTAACTCTTAAACGTAGTTTATTTTCTTATTGTTAATGGCCCTAAGAGTATTAGTTCGAACATTTGCCTTGTAAACAATAAGTTTCCAAAATGCTGTCAAAGTGGCTTTAAATTAAAAAAATTTAATCAGCTGTTCGCTCAAAATATTTAAATGAAGTAGCGAATAGAGACTAAATATGAAACAGTTGATCCAATAGTCCCCAAGGGCCAATACATTAGGGCCTTGATCCCTAAAACTAATATTATACTCAGTGGCCAATAGAACGTGGGGAATAGAGCCTAAATATGAAAAACAAAACATAAGATGAGTACCCAGTAGGTCCATACAGTCCAAAATATAGGGGGGGGGGGGGGCTGGGTCGCCAAAATCAATATTATACTCAAACGAAACAAAATGGCGAATATAGCCTATATATGAAAAACAAATAAAATGGGGGCCCGGGTTCTCAAAATCAATTTTATGCTAAACGAAAGGAAATAAAATGATATAAAGACAAAGTTTCAATCGGGTAAACCGTCTACCGTATATAATATGGAATATTACACTAATTAATCTGTCAATTGTGTGGGATTACTGGTATATTAAAGTTATGATCTATTAAATTTTGGTATGATTTGGCCATTTTGTGTTGGAGGTACCAAAAGCGGCATGTTGATAACGTCAATTTTTCACAGGACTATAGGTACTTTAAAAATAATACATTGTGCAAAATGTTGTTGTATTTTTGGGCATTGGTACTCACGCTGTAAGCTGTTAACTTTTTGTATAAAATGGTACATTTGTGTGGGAGATACCAATAGGTACCCCGATTTTTAACTGGACTGTAGGTGCTATAAAATCATTACACTGTGCAAAATTTGAAGTATTTTTATGCGCTAGTAAAGGGTTTTCCAACAAGAGGTGTTATTTTGGTATTCAAAGAAAAGTGCAATTTTTTGAGATAAATGATCGGATGTTTTTTTCATAATAAAGCGGAAGGTATGCCGTTAATAATGAAAAACAACATCAGCCAAATGGCCACCACGACCACGCTTACAGGACCATATCCTTTTTATGAAATTTTCCATAACCAAATCGCAAAGTGGCTGCCATATGTCCTCGATAGCCTCACGAATTCTATCTTCGAGGTCTTGAATCGACGCTGGGCTGTTGGCGTAGACCTTATATTTCACGTGGCCTCAAGGGATGAAATCGCAAGGTGTTAAATCACAAGATCTCGGTGGCCAATTGTGATCACCTCTTCGAGAGATAACACGGTCCGGAAACTTTTCCCGTAACAGAGCAATGGTTTCGATGCTTGTGTGGCACGTAGCGCCGTCTAGTTGAAAATAAACGTTGTCCAGATCAATACCATCCAACTCCGACCATAAAAAATCATTAATCATCTCTCGATAGCGCAATCCATTCACCGTAACTGTTGATCCAACCTCATTTTCGAAAAAGTAAGGTCCAATGACCCCGCCGGACCATAAACCGCACCAAACAGTCACACGTTGACGATAGAGAGGCTTCTCAGCAATAACTCTTGGGTTTTCCGAGCCCCATATGCGACGATTTTGCTTGTTGACGTAGCCACCGAGGTGGAAATGGGCCTTGTCAGTCAAGATGATTTTTCGATGATTTTCGAATTTTAATAATTTCAATGAGTTGTTGAATCGTGTATCGTTCCATTTTTAGTAATGGAGTAGTTTCTACTTGTCAAATGTCAAAGAATAAAAGCTTCAAAAGTGACAGCTACCGAAATACCCGGTGATTCAAAATAACACATCTTGTTGGAAAACCCTGTATTAATGGTATAAGCTGTTAACTTTTGGTGGTAGCGACTTATAAACTATCACAATTTGTGGAATGGCCACACCTCACCCGCTCGACTCAGAGCAGCTTTATACAATTCTACTGATCTGGCATCACCGAAATATAAGAGATTTACTCTCCCTGATGCCATCCTGCATCGTTGCAGATTTGTAGTTTGTCCGGCATTTCTCTACGGACATTATGGCTGATTGCACATGGCTTAAGTTTGTCCTTTATAATGGATCCATCCTTACTATTTCTGTCTATAACAAACAGCCATCACTAGACTCTCCTTCGCGCCTGGTGAGTGTCCTGTTGATGGCGACATTTGTCTTGCCTTTTTCGAAGGCAGGGGTTCATCAGGTGATCTGATAGTCGGACGATTGGGGAACCCTGCTCCATCGGAACATGAAGGAATCCCCCGTCAAGCGATATTTATTTTTTGTCTGTATAAGCCCGTAAGATGTACTACGATGTAGGCCTTCCCGACTCGGTACAGTTGGTAGAGTTTTAATTGCTTGGTAGAATTGACTGTAGTTTCGATAGACACCACTCTATCATCTTTAGAATTCAGTAGCAATAGTGTATGTCTAACTTAAATCAGCTGAAATACTTATGGAAGCAGTAAATTGAATTTAACAAGAACTGCTAACCAAACCCGTATTTTGCCGAACTAAGTCAACATACTAAAATTACTAATAAAAAAATTCGCCAGCGGAGCTTTCTGCTTAACATAACATTATTTTGTAATAATATTTTTAAAAATAATCTAAACACTTTTTAAACCAGAAATACCAATGATTTTTTCTGGACATTTTTCGACTTTCTGCTACCAACCGGGTATTATTTTGTAATAATTCTAATTTGCATTTGTCTTGAAAAATAATTTAAACACTTTTTAATAAGGAATACAAATCATATTTTTTACAGAAAAAATATTGCGCTTTACTTTGAGTGAAATAATGATTTCTTGTTATATTATCCTTTCAGAATAACATTGACTACGTCGCTGACCGATTTCCTTTTTAGGGTCCTTAGGGCCCCATGAGCCCAACTTTATTACGCTCTACTACATGATTTTCCCCCACTTTGATTACAATATTTTAGGTCTATTAGACATTTTCTTTCCTTTGGATATAATATTTATTTTCTGCACCCGGGAGCCCTCTTTTAATTCGTACATTCTGAATCTATTTTTCATATTTTTGTATACATATTTTGTCTCTACTCGTAATTTCATTTTACTAACAGGTGGCGCAAAAGTAACCTTTCGATGTTTTTTGTGCCAAAGTCACCGACCGATTATTGGTCAAATAAATAGTCAGCAATATTCCGCGTTCTGGAGCAGTGTAGCGTAACATTGTTTATTGACGTGTATTTCGCATGTGTTTACTACACAAATGTCAACATTAGGCATTAGGGGCAAATCGCAAAATTTATAGCATTTTCTGATAGGAGGATTACTTTTGCGCCACCTGTTATAATACATAGAAGGTGTTCAATTAGTAGAAATACTTTACAGACAACTGTTGTACAGTTGTTTTTTGACAGTTGTTCTTTTTCCATTCCTTTATTTTCTTCTGTCAAGGAAGCACGCGTTCGTTTTGTGAAAATAATTTTTGTGTGTTAAAAAGATGATAACAATTATTTTATAAAAATAAAAAAATGAGTAAAAGAAATTATAAAAGACTTGTAAAAAAAACAAACAATATCATATAAAAATAGAAGTTTGCAATGTGAGCAAGAAAACAGCGAAATGCATATTGTGGGAGAACGAGAAGATTTTGTGGAGAATTTGGAAGGTTTTGGCGTTCCGAAATTGACGTTGCGGGAGAAGTTAAAGCAGTGGTACATAGAAACAACTCCTTCTAGGAAGTGTTTGGAGAAACTATTGTCAAAATTAAATGCATTTAATTTTATGTACATTCCAGTATTTATTATTTTTTGTTAATTAAATGAATAGAAGGTTTAGCCAGCCTCCAAGAAAGTGAGCATATAAATATATGTGTTTAAGTGTACTGCGCCCACCTTTATAAAGATGTAGTCCAGGGTCACTAAAGTTTGCTTCTGAATCTTTGGTTCAAATGTCTCTATATGAATTACTTTGACATTTAACATTTACTAGTGAATCTTTGTTCCAAATGTCAACATATGGTTAACTTTGACATTTAACATTTACTAGTGAATCTTTACTTTGACATTTAATATTTACTGCTGAATCTTTGGTTCAAATGTTACTGGTGGTTTTTCAATGACAGCTAATGTTAAATGTCTATAGGACATGTCACAAGTAAATCACTACAATTTTACTAATGGCATTTCCTACAGGGTGGCTCATAACGCTAATACCAGTACACAAATATATATGGATATATTCATCAAGCCACCTCTACTTAGTACCACACACACAGATTGAAAGATTCATTCGAACACAACATTCCCATAACTTATGCAGCAATCATCTAAAAGTTTTTAGAAAACATTTCCGATTAATGCCCAGTAAAAAGTTCAGGTTATATATATTTGTAACCGACTCGCCTAGAAATTCTTCCAATTTCACTTGCCAAGATTCAATTAAGCATTGCTCACTGCATTCTATTGAAGTAGCTGTATAACTGGCTCCAAGACATTAATTCTTCATTGTATTTTTACCTTCCGAAATATAATGCGCTATATTTTTCCTGGATTTTCTAATGGAGAACTTAATTCTAAAAATTCCCAAAAGTAAGTGCGTCTAAAAATTGAACAGTCAAATGTCAGCTTTATTCCATAAATGAAGCGAAGCTATCGACATAATCAGGTTTCCTTAAATATTTAGGGCCGTATTCATAGAAAGTTATGGAAGGTTTAAAATACATTTTAACGTTGAAAATCTGTTCTATAAACCTTCCAGAATTTTTTATGAATAATGCCGTTAGTATAATTAGCGTTAATGAGTGCGATACCGTTAGTTGTGCAGAGTGCGAAAATGCACCTTTCTGAAGCAAGTAACCCGGGTTCAAATCCTCGTCGGATCGAAATAGGGAATACTTAAGTGTAAAAATAAAATTATATATAGAGAGAAATAAAAACGAAAGAAAAAATATTTTTTTAGACGGTTTTCCCCAACAATAAGTCCTGCTACACACGAGGCAATTTTTTCCAAGCATGTGTCAAAGTTTGTTGGAGAGAGAGAGAGGCAGAGAGCTCATTCCGCCTGCCTCTCTCTCCTACAAACTTTTACATTTGCTTGGAAAAAATCGCCTTGTGTGAATCTCGACTTACAGAGTAAGAAGACAAGACATCTGTAGAACTGTCAAAACCTGTTAGTTACGACGACTGGTAATGTGTTTGCTAACTCGAAAATACAGCTTTCCGTTAACATAACGTGCATTTTTTTGCACTTATCGATTAATATAAATTAATGAAAAAATTAGGAAACCTCACTCTATAATTTTTGGTCTACCCTACTCACCTCTCCTTACCTGTTTATTAGCTCCGATAATTGTGAAATTTAGCAAGCACTTCTTTTTCGGTTCAGAGTTAGATATAGCCTCAAATATATGTGTCCTATTAACTATGCGCTATAGAATTTCAACTAATCTGTACGAATTTCAACAAAAGTTTAAAAAATTGTTGATATACATATGTACTATGTGAGCTTATTATAGTCGGCTCCGCCCGACTTTGGCCTTGCCTTACTGGTTTGGTTTTTAAATTTACATTTATCCGTTATTTTAATTATAATTCATCAATTTAATATTACGTGGATATACCACGTAATATTGTTTCTGAATTTAGAAGTACCATAATTTCCAAAAATACCAGTTACCCTCCACAAGGAAGGTAGGCTACGTACCACAACCAGTGATGGGATTGGAAAATTTTCTAATTGTACCACAATGATCAAGAAATTGTACCAAGTGTAACACGATTGTACCAAATTACCGGAAGTGAAAAATTTTGTTTGTTTTTAAAACGTATTTTGTTTTGTATACCCTCCACCATAGGAAGGGGTATATTCATTTTGTCACTCCATCTGTAACACGACGAAATATTGATGAGAAACATCATAAAGTATAGCTTGATCCATTTCGAGGTTCCCTACTTTTTTAAAGAAAAAACACAGAAAATTCAAATTGAATGGGGAATGTTTATTATCATTATTTGAAAGAACATTCTTTGGCATTTATTTTTTGAAGACTATGTCTATCAAATGTAGGCCGCGGCTACGTCTCAGATGGTCCATCCGTTGAGTCAAATTTTCGATGACTCGTTCGAGCATTTCGACTGGTAACATTACACGCGTGATGCTTTGCTCCAAGGCCTGAATCGAAGCGGGTTCGTCCGCATAAACTTTAGACTTTACATATCCCCACAGGAAAAAGTCTAACGGTGTGATATCACATGATCTTGGCCAAAACGTGAAATTATCTGCTCACCGAAGTGTTCTCTTAATAAATCCATTGATTGATGCGATGTGTGGGAAGTGGCGCCGTCTTGTTGAAACCAAATGTAGCCGAGATCACGAGCTTCAATTTCAGACATCAAATAGTCGGTTATCATGGCACGATAACGGTCGCCATTGACGGTTACGTTCTCACCGGCATCATTTTTGAAGAAATATTAACCGATGATTCCGAGACGTCGGATCGGGAATCGGTCAATGGCAGAAAGATAGCTCTTAACGAGAGCTAAAATGTTAAGGTAATGGGTCGACTGGAAATTTTTTTTTATTTAAAAAAATGGACGTAGCGCAAATGACGAACGATTATTTTAATAATAAAACTGAAAAATTTGTAAACGTTGTTCAGGCGTAAGTCTTTCCATGATGAAATGCCAAACGATACTTAACAAAAATAGCATGACACGACTCACACGTGATCTGTCAAAAAAAAGCTATTGAAAAAAGTATCTCTACTGGGATCACCCTATGTAAGATTCGGCATCGCCGAACTTAACGCTGTCTTCTTGCTTAATTGTTTTAATCAACGATGCAATTAATAGTTGTGGTGCATACTGGTAAGAAAGGCATACTTACAAAATGATATCGTAAGTATGTACTCTTTTTCTGCTTTTAAAAATGTGTGAATAGGTTTTTTATTAATTTTACCAGCCAGAAAAGTTGTACAATTGTACCACGTTTTCCATCACCACAACCGTACTTTCTATTGCATCTCTGACTATTTAATTACATACATATACATATGTATGTATGTACAACCGAGTACATCGGACTATGCATCTCTACTGTTATCTGTTTAGCTTTGGAAAAAGTTTTTGTTATAACATAAAAGCTTTGCGTTTCATTTGAAATGTTTTAGCGTTGAGAGCAGGCGAAAGCTTTTCTTAAAGCTCACGCGTGACTTGCCGAATAGTGGAATCTGACATATTCGGTCGGCGAAATGCTGTACATAAATACATATTTTATTATTTTTTGATATATATTCGAAATATGTAACATTATTCAACAAAACAAGTAAAAAAACATTAAGTTCGGCCATGCCGAATCTTATATACCCTCCACCATGGATTGCATTCAATTATATTACTGGAAAAAATCTTTGGATATGGAGCAAATCTTCGAACCATCCTTTTGGTTGAAGCAAACATTGAAAAAAAGAACGCTGCAATTTTTAGCCAAATTCTATAGCCAAACTCTTCATCAGGGCTACCTCTACACGGGGACTACAACAAAAGATAAACTGACTAAACTTTCTTGCCAAAATAGAATACGAACTGCAAAGTTTCAGCTAAATTGCTTAGAAAATGTGGTGTTTATGGCTTAAAAAAGCCTTTTGGGAGCGACATCTATAGGTGGAATATAACAAAATATGAATTGATTTAAATTGATTTGATGTGATGAATTCTTGTCTAAATGAAACGCAAACTGAAAAGATTCGCTTCGAATGCTTAGAAAATGTGGTATTTATGATTTAAATAAGCCTATTTTGGAGCGACCTCTATAGGGTGACTATAACTAAATATGAACCGATTTGCAAAATTGTTACTGTGATGAATTCTAGCCAAAATAGAATACAAACTACAAAGTTTCAGCAAAATTGCTTTAAAAACCTGGTATCTATGGCTCAAAACCCGTATTTTAGATCGACCTCTAAAGGGAAGCAATATCAAAACATTGACCGATATGGCCCATTTGCAATCTCAAACGACCTGCAACTATAAGAATTATTCATACCCAATTTCATCAACCTAGCTCATTATTACGGATTGTAGCGTGATTTCGAGAGACGGACATGGCTAAATCGTCTTAGAATTTCACGACGATCATGTACGAGTATATGTATACTTTATGGGGTCGCAGATCAATATTTCAAGGTGTTGCCAACGGAATAACAAAGTTAGCATACCCCCTTCCAATGGTGGAGGGTATAAAAATCAAATTTTTGTGTCTGGTACACAATGAATGTTATGTATGTCCATAATGTATATCCTGGCTTCCTAACACCAACAAAAATCAGTAGGGAAAGGCAGAAAATCGGGCGGGGCCGACTATATAATACCCTACACCTCCCTAACAATGCGATAAGGGGCATTGCGATAATAATTTGGAATAATTGGTAAATGGGTAAGAACATATATATGTGGATATCTCTAATTCTGAACCGATAATCGCTAAATTAAGCAATATTCGTTCCGAAATTGAGAAACATCTTTCTGGAGATTTTTGTAATGATCGGAAGTAAAGTACAACTTCTATAGCGCTTTGTAACCACATCAGGAGGAACCTATATATGGAGGTTATATATAAATCTGAATGGATTTTCCCTGAATACTCATGCATGTAAAATAGATACCTCTTTCTACCGAATTTCGCAGTGTTTCTACAGCGCTTGCATTTCAAATCGGGGGTAACATATATATGGGGGCGATATCTAAATCTGAACCGATTTTCAGTATTCCATCATGTAATAAGAAACCTCTTTCTGCCGAATTTTGTACTGATCGGATATAAAATACAGTTTCTACAGCGCGTACATGTCAAATCGGGGGTAACATATATATGGGGGCTATATCTAAATCTGAACCGATTTCCCCCAAATTTTGTATTGTCTATAAGTGTATCACGAGACTACTCTCTGTCAATTTTTGTACAAATCGGTTCAAAAATGTTGCTTATACAGCGCATATATGCCAAATCAGAGGTACATATATATGGGAGCTATATGTCAATCTGAACCGATTTTAACCAAATTCAATAGGGATCGTCCTTGGGCCTAAAGAAAGATATGTGCAAAGTTTCGTTGAGATAGGACCATAATTGCGACCTGTATTTGATTACAAAAATACATCTACAGACAGACAGACAGACGGACATAGCTAAATCGACTCAGAAAGTGATTACAAGTCGATCGGTATAATAAACAATGGGTCTATCTCTTCTCCTTTTGGGTGTTACAAACAAATGCACAAAGTCATAATACCATGTACCACAGTGTGGTGTAGGGTATACAAACTATTGTAAAGTTTAAACATATTTATACCCTACACCACACTGTGGTACAGGGTATAAGTTTGTTTCACGGCAGATTTTTGTAACACCTGAAAATAACACAGCTAGACCCACCTTAAAGTATACCGATCGACTCAGAATCACTAGCTGAGTCGATTTAAGCATGTCTGTCCGTCCGTCCGTCTGTCCATGTAAAGTTGTTCGTCGACTACAGGTTGCAATTTCACTCCGATCGTTCTGAAATTTTGCAGTTTAGAGTATTTCGCGGCTGTTAAGATCGCTATTGAATTTGGTTGAAATCGGTTCAGATTTAGATATAGCTATCATATATATATTTCGTCCGATTTGGCCCTTTAGTCCTATAGAAGCTGTATTTTACACCCAATCCTATTGAAATTTAGCATGGTAGAGTTTCTTGATCCATGAACCAACATTGCCGAATTTGAAGAAAATCGGTTAAGATTTAGCTATAGCTCCCATATATATGCTTCGTCCGATTTGGCCCTTTATTCCTATAGAAGCTGTATTTTACATCCAGTCGTTTTGAAATTTAGAATGGTAGAGTTTCTTGATCCACGAACCAACGTTGCCGAATTTGAAGAAAATCGGTTAAGATTTAGCTATAGCTCCCATATATATGTTTCGTCCGATTTTGCTCTTTAGTCCTGTAGAAGCTGTATTTTACATCCAATCCTTTTGAAATTTAGAATGGTAGAGTTTCTTGATCCATGAACCAACACTAACGAATTTGAAGAAAATCGTTTAAGATTTAGCTATAGCTCCCATATATATGTTTCGTCCGATTTGACCCTTTAGTCCTATAAAAGCTGTATTTTACATCCAATCGTTTTGAAATTTAGAATGGTAGAGTTTCTTGATCCATGAACCAACATTGCCGAATTTGAAGAAAATCGGTTAAGATGTAGCTATAGCTCCCATATATATGTTTCGTCCGATTTTGCTCTTTAGTCCTGAAGAAGCTGTATTTTACATCCAATCATTTAAATTTAGAATGGTAGAGTTTCATGATCCATGAACCAACACTACCGAATTTGAAGAAAATCGGTTAAGATTTAGCTATATCTCCCATATATATGTTTCGTCCGATTTGGCCCTTTAGTTCTATAGAAGCTGTATTTTACATCCAATCGTATTGAAATTTAGAATGGTAGAGAATGGAGTAAAATACAGCTTTTATAGGACTAAATGGCCAAATCGGACGAAACATATATATGGGAGCTATAGCTAAATCTTAACCAATTTTCTTCAAATTCGGCAATGTTGGTTCATGGATCAAGAAACTCTACCATTCTAAATTTCAAAATGATTGGATGTAAAATACAGCTTCTTCAGGACTAAAGAGCAAAATCGGATGAAACATATATATGGGAGCTATAGCTAAATCTTAACCGATTTTCTTCAAATTCGGCAATGTTGGTTCATGGATCAAGAAACTGTACCATTCTAAATTTCAAAACGATTGGATGTAAAATACAGCTTTTATAGGACTAAATGGACAAATCGGACGAAACATATATATGGGAGCTATAGCTAAATCTTAACCGATTTTCTTCAAATTCGGTAGTGTTGGTTCATGGATCAAGAAACTCTACCATTCTAAATTTCAAAACGATTGGATGTAAAACACAGCTTCTATAGGACAAAAGGGCCAAATCGGACGAAAGATATATATGGGAGCTATATATAAATCTGAACAGATTTCAACCAAATTCAATAGCGATCTTAACAGCCGCGAAATACTCTAAACTGCAAAATTTCAGAACGATCGGAGTGAAATTGCGACCTGTAGTCGACGAACAACTTTATATGGACAGACGGACGGACGGACGGACATCGTTAAATCGACTCAGCTAGTGATTCTGAGTCGATCGGTATACTTTAAGGTGGGTCTATCTGTGTTATTTTCAGGTGTTACAAACATCTGCCGTGAAACAAACTTATAATACCCTGTACCACAGTGTGGTGTAGGGTATAAAAATAATATTAATATGCATTTAGGTCACTTTCACAAAATGCAGACTCAGTCATATTTACATTTAATTTTCTCCAAAATTCCGTAATACTCGAAAGAATTCGTTCTCACACACGTACAAGTGAACAAATTAAATATTACATGAATTTGCTATTAAATATTGTG
The DNA here is from genome assembly GCA_963930755.1 of Eudasyphora cyanicolor. Taxonomy (NCBI): domain Eukaryota; kingdom Metazoa; phylum Arthropoda; class Insecta; order Diptera; family Muscidae; genus Eudasyphora; species Eudasyphora cyanicolor. Next base: position 157,664,561 of record OZ005735.1, on the reverse strand, counting down.
GCAGATATTTTTGGTTTCTATTTTTTCTTATAAAAACATAATTACTTAATAATTTAATAACCTGAGATCAAAGCAATTCATATAGAATTGGCGGACAAACAACAAAACGTGGCTTACGGCTTCTAACGACAAAAGGTTACGGTTATAATGTTACTCCAATTTGGACATTTCGCATCAGATGTTGTTGTTTTTATTTATATTTCTTTTGAATTTTCTATGTGTTGGTGAGGTTTAAATCTGTTAATTGCTCTTCAAGAACACGATCACACGACGAAGAATGCTCGTAGACCGAAACCGAACTGAGTGGCTGTAGTGGCGGACAAATTTCAAAACGACGCTCTCTGCCAGGCAGTTCAGAGCTAGATTTAAAGAACAAACAAACAAACCTAGAAATAAACATTGAAAATACATTAGAAAAGACAGGTGCTAAACGGCTAAATGGCCAAGAATAAATGATCAACAACACAAACATCAAAAATATAAACTGATACCAAAGCAAACAATGTAAACACAAAATAAAAAAAAATTGACGTGAGAGAGAAGCTGGGATATTTGAAAGAAGTCGAAGAGAGGGAGAGATTCCGCTATGTTGTTATACGAGGGAGGGCCGCAGCAACAGTACCCTAATTATTCATTTCACATGGAGATGAGAAAAATAAGTACATAATACACCGTGCGACAAAAGTTAAAATTTTCCTTGAAATTTTAAAAGTCCTGTAAAAGGTATAAACGATCACGAAATAAAAAACTGAGTATGCAGTATTGCTACCTATGGTCTCTAGTTTCACTTGTAAATAGTTTCGTTTATGGGTGAAAAATTGTGTCGCACGGTGTTATAAGTACATATTATTATACTCGTATTATTACGAAATACTAAGACAGGTCTGGCAATATTTGACATTTTTGAAAAACACTGCGTGTAAAATTTCACACAAAGGGATTTTAAAATTCATATGTGCAGAAACAGAATAAAATTGTCAGACCTATCGTAATTTTTATCTTTATAACTTTTTCAAATATTTAGTCCCCAAAAATCCAATTACTGTATTGTATTTGTGAGAGTCTGGTGCATATTCTGTGAAAAATTTAAAAAAAATGAAGGGCGAGAATTTTTTTAAATAGAAGTGTTTACAAATTACAATTATACAAGATCCAAAATAACAAATCTTTAAAACGATCCAATTTTAAATAATTATTCAGAATATAGTAACGCTAGAATAACATCTGCAGAGCCAGATAGATAGTTATATATTTATTCTGAGGGTACGGATTTACCCCCTAACACTTTCTTAGCTTTCTTATCTGCTGGCTAGGATTCGATTCGACCAGTGCAATAATGTAGGTCAGTGCAAAAAGTCCGACGTCGATTTTTTTCGAAATAAGTTTTTTTGTTCTGGTATATATGCCACCATTCCATTTTGTTAATCGTGTTTCTGATCTACATTCTGAAGTAAAATCACTTTATACGAGTAATACGAGGAATTATAAAAATTAGTATTTTTGCACGTTGAAAAAAATCGCTTCTGTAGTATATTGTCCCAAACATATACGGCTTGAAACATACATATGTTTAGGATACACTCTAAACACATAATTTTTAGCACACACAAAAATTATATATTTGGGCAGATGTTGTCCTACACAAATTTTTGTTTACATCCCAATATGTTTTTATTTGGGACTATTATTTCCACAACAAATATTTATTTGCATTTAAGTGTTCAGAAAATACCTAAATTGTGTTAAATTTTTCAGTAATTTAATGTTACATTTTTAAAAACTTTAAAAATTAAAAATGTTCAAAAAATTAAAAATAATTGTTGTCGTATAATATGGGATCAATATAATATACTTGGACGATTGACAACTAATGATGATTTGGAATACACAGAAATATTAAATGATTGATTTAAAGCAGAAGTTAATGCTGCATATGGTATCATAACTGGGAGGTACAATTTGAATCCAAGAAAAAATTTAAACTGAAATTCGAAAAAGTCCACAAAAGTTTTGGATTTTTCATTGTTTTTGTTTTTTGTTATTCGATCTGTTGTGACTTTTCATAGTTTTGTTTTTGACTATTGAGTTCGAGATCGTTGTTTTTGTTTTCTGTTAAACAGAAAAACAAACCTTCTTTAAATAAGAAGAATAAGAAATGTGTGAAATGTATTAAGGGTGGTCACTGGTTGGTGGACGATATCGTTTGAGAAGCTACCAAGCAACCTCATCGGCACCTTGGACAAAATACCCTGTCAATAATTGGCACAATATGAGAGCAGCTCAATATGAAATAATTGAGAACTGACTTCAAAGTCCCATATCTCCAAAACATTGCAGACAGTATTTCTCAACCTTAATACATCCCCACACTTCTTGTTTGGTTTTTTGTGTGTCCCTGCAATTTGCGGGGAAGGCACACGATTTCTTGTTATTGTCGCTTCTTACAGCGACAACAAACTTTCGGCCGTACTCTGCCTCATTCTGTTAAACAGAAAACAAAAACAACGATCTCGAACTCAATAGTCAAAAACAAAACTATGAAACAGGCTTGCCACTTTTTTTTAGTGCCGAATCCCCAAATTTGTATTTTTTATCCCCTAAATCCCCAAAAAAAGATTTCTCATCCCCAAAAAAATCCCCAGTAAATATTTTAACTAATGTGAATGAAGTATTTTAAAATTCAATGTACTTTGTACTAAAATTCATTTTATTTGTCAACATGCATTATATCAAATATATTTGATTCAAACTCTTCCATCTCTAATTTTTGTACATGTTTTTAGTATTAAAAGATTGATAATTTCTGCCAATGGGCTAAATAATTGGCAACATATTATTTTTAAAGTACTAGCAATGCCACTTATTTAAAATGAAGTTCTGGTACAAGTAATCTTTACTCCAAAATTAGCTTAAATTGTTTGTAATTTTGCCTCCGAAGAATTCTTTTCATTTTATAAACCACATTTGGTTTCCATTGAGGTTTAGAAATATTTATAAAAATACGTATTTGCAATTACTACAGGTTGTCTATTTAAGTCGGTCTCTAAAACACTGCGAGCCAAAGCTTCTTTTTGTTCGAACTTTTGTCACAATTTTTACAGACGCATTTTTAAAAAAAGATTTAACAGAAAACATAAATTTTAATATAAATGAAGACATGCAATAAAAAGAAATTTCAATCCCCACCAAATCCCCGGATCCCCAAACAAAAAAAATATATCCCCATTTATAAAGAAAAATTCCCAAATTGGGGATAAATCCCCTAAACTGGCAGCGCTGCTATGAAAAGTCACAACAGATCGAATAACAAAAAACAAAAACAATGATGAATGAGGCAGAGTACGGCCGAAAGTTTGTTGTCGCTGTAAGAAGCGACAATAACAAGAAATCGTGTGCCTTCCCCGCAAATTGCAGGGACACACAAAAAACCAAACAAGAAGTGTGGGGATGTATTAAGGTTGAGAAATACTGTCTGCAATGTTTTGGAGATATGGGACTTTGAAGTCAGTTCTCAATTATTTCATATTGAGCTGCTCTCATATTGTGCCAATTATTGACAGGGTATTTTGTCCAAGGTGCCGATGAGGTTGCTTGGTAGCTTCCGAAACGATATCGTCCACCAACCAGTGACCACCCTTAATACATTTCACACATTTCTTATTCTTCTTATTTAAAGGTTTGTTTTTCTGTTTAACAGAAAACAAAAACAACGATCTCGAACTCAATAGTCAAAAACAAAACTATGAAAAGTTTTGGATTTTTATTTGAAATAAAATATATTTAGAAAAAATCCTAAACAATAATTTTTTTGTAAATAAAAACACATTTTATTTGAGAAATTTAGTTTGCAAATATATTTTGTTGTAATATATTAATATATGCGTTCCAAATACATTTTATTGATTTTCAAATACAATTTATTTGCTAAGAAATATATAATATTTAAAAATTTGTGTTCCAAATATATCATATTTCGGTTCAAACATATCAAAAAAGGCGATTTTGCCCCGTGTGAAATTTAAAATTTCCATAGCTTTTATTGTGTTTGTCATCCCATTACGAAAATTCGTTTTGATATAGGGAACAGGATGGGCTTCGTTTTTGTAATTTAATTATATACAATCCCATCCGCGGAACGCAATTATAATCGCGAGGAAAACATAAGTAGCGAGAACAAAAATATGATAATTAAATATTTGCAAACAATTATAAATATACATTTTGTGCGTTTCTAAATAGCTGTCATATAAACCAGGGTCATTTAAACCAGTTAGCCGATACACTGGTCAAAATATTAAACCTGTATCCTCGTAACCCACGCTAGAAAGCTGTATATGTATTTAGCACACCTCATTCCCATAGTACACTTCTGCAACCCCACCAAGTACTGACGCGATCGGAATAAAATTATTGTTCTAAACAAATATTTGTTTTTGTCCTAATATTTTTTTGGAAATTATTTACGAAACTAATATTTAGTTCCATTTAAGTATTCAGAAAATATATCAATTCTTTTATTTAAAGACAAGTTTTATGATTTTCAGTAATTCAACGTTAATTTTTTCAGATATTTTAAATGTTCGTAAAATTCCTTTATAACTGAAATGGTACAACTGCTTGATGGGTTGATAAATTACTTAAATGACTTGGAATAAATAGAAATTAAAAATTAGTGCTTTAAAACAAAAGTTATTGATATTTAAATTGTAAGGTACGAGTATAACTCGAAATCAATGAAAAATAAAAAAATGAAATTCGAAAAATCTGCAACGTGTTCAAAAGCTTTTTTAAACAAAATAAGTTTGGAGAATTCCTATACAATAATTTTACATATTTGAATATAAACACATATTTCATTTGAGAAAACTAGTTTGCAAATATATTTTGTTGAAATATGTTAATACATTCGTTGCAAATAAGTTTTATTGATTTTCAAATAAAATCTATTTGCTCAGAATTATATAATACTAGCATTTACATACCCGGCGTTGCCCGGGTTGTCTTTAAACACCGGTCAGCAAAAGCTTAGCGGAGAAACAAATGCTATGTATGATCCTAATTTCGATATAATCCGTATAGTCATGATAATTGAAATCATATCATATAATTCAAAATATGATCATTTGCATACATATTGTCCAAACTCAAAAATTAGCTAAACTTTTGTTAAATATATTACTGCTGTAATTGGCAAGTGAAATATTTTGAAAAGACTTTTCTCGTTTCTATTTTGACCTCAATCCGGATGACGCTCTTTATGGTATCTTTAAAGTGTTGGAAGAAAGAAAATAGCTTTGGTAACTGCAACGCTGACCACCTTCTGAGAATTCAAAATTATCATGTTACGAGGGCGGTTCGGAAACTTCTTAGCCTAGCACAAAAAGCGCGGTATAAACAGAAAAAAGTTAAGTGTTTTGGAAACTTCCATCTCTGCTATGAACACACGTTAAATTTTGTTTCGATCTGGCAACTCCTTCATATAGAAACAGGTGTTCACAAAAGACGTATCCGCGATTTTTTTACAATGGAAAAATTAGAAATGCGTGGTGTCATTAAATATTTACATAAAAAAGGTTTATCGGGACAAGAAATTCATAATGATATGGTGAATGTGTTAGGTGAAAGTGCTCCTTCATATGCAACAGTAAAAAATTGGGTTGCTGAATTTAAACGTGGTCGTACATGCATTGAAGTTGAACCAAGTAGTGGACGTCCAAAAACAGCAACAACAACAGAAATTGTAGCCAAAGTGCATGATATGGTATTAAATGATCGACGAGTAAAAGTGCGTGAAATAGCTAATATCATGGGCATCTCAAATGATCGAGTCCATTTAATTTTGCATGAAGAACTACAGATGAAAAAGCTTTCTGCAAGATGGGTGCCGCACTTGTTAACAGTCGACCAAAAACGCATAAGAATGAACATTTCTCAAGCTTGTTTGGATCGTTTTAAGCGAAATAAAATAGATTTTAAGTGTCGTTTCATAACCGTTGATGAGACATGGATCCACCACTAAACTCCAGAGACAAAAGAACAATCCAAACAATGGACTGAAGCTGGAGGAAGTGCCCCAAAGAAGGCAAAAACAATTCAATCGGCTGGTAAGGTTATGGCAACGGTTTTTTGGGACTTCAAAGGTATTTTATTGATTGACTATCTGCAAAAGGGTAAAACAATAAATTCAGAGTACTATTGCAACCTTTTGGATCAATTAAATGTACAAATTCGAGAAAAACGTCCTGGCTTACAACACAAAAAAATAATTTTTCATCAAGACAACGCACCAGCGCACAAGATTGTTTTAACAATGGCTAAAATCAACGAATTTAAGTACGAATTGCTTGACCACCCACCTTATTCTCCTGATTTAGCTCCCAGTGACTTTTACCTGTTCCCAAATCTAAAAAAATTCCTTGCTGGCAAGCGTTTTACCTCAAATGAAGATGCAATTACAGTTGTAAACCACTATTTTGAAGACCTTGAGGAAAACTATTTTAATCAAGGGATAGAATTGCTAGATAAGCGTTGGACTAAGTGTATTGAAGTTTCAGGAGATTATATTGAAAAATAAAAATATTTCTGAAAAACTAACTATTCTCTTTCATTGATAGGCTAAGAAGTTTCCGAACCGCCCTCGTAGATATGTTACCACAATAAGAAGTGAACGATATATTTCGCAAAATGATTTCAGGATTTTAAAATGCGGTTTTATGTCCGAGTTGACCTCAGGCTGGTCATCCGATAGTTATTTTCGCTTCTCCTTTGAGATCAGTATGTATACATCAATTTGTCGATTTTTATTTCCTAATGAATTTTGAAATGCAATGAAATAATGAAAATTGTTTTGGCCACCGCTAAGCTGGCCGCATCTTAGTATTTAAAAAGTGTTTTTTCCTGTGTATAATACATATAATTTTATCTTTATATCATTTAAGATTCTTATGAAATACAAAAATAATATTAAAGATTTTGTTAGCGCGAGAACTGACCACGGGCCAAAAAAACAACTTTTTGAATAGTCCATGGTTTATACAACACTCTAGTCTATATACATATATGACAAATTTCACTTTTCTAGCTCTTACTGGAGCCTCAGCAGTCAAATGGTCAAAACCCATTTGGCGGTAAATCCTGGAGATCAATATATACACATTAGGCCGGGTCGATTTGTGGGGAGGCAAAAAAAGTCGCCATTGCTCAGTGAAAATCGTATTCTAGGGATCAAAATAAGAAACTTTGCCGAAGGAACCATACCTCGAAAATGAATTCTGATGTCCCGGAATTTGGGTCGAACTTTTGGGTAGGGGCAAATTTTGAAAAATCCCACTTTGACCCATTTAGAGTGCTCCAATCGAGTCCAAATGTATGACCGACCCCCACTAACTTTGGAGGCCCGACCCACCCATGCCAGTGGCACAACCCCTGGAACCCCCTGGGGGTTCCATACATTTGGACTCGATTGGAGCACTCTAAATGGGTCAAAGTGGGATTTTTTCCGGGACATCAGAATTCGTTTTAGATGTATGGTTCCTTCGGCACAGTTTCTTATTTTGATCCCTAGAATACGATTTTCACTGAGCAATGGGCGATTTTTAAATCGACCCGTTCTAATACACATACATTTATGGGTTTATAGCTCGTAAGGTACTTTTTTAGTACTGAAAGTGTGGAAATTGCTTTGGTCACTGCTACACTGACCACAGATTGTGAATTGATATGTTACCACTATAAGTGGTGACCGATATATTTTGAAAAGGCTTTAGAAAATGTCAAGAGACGGTTTGACCTCAGGATGGACACGGATTAATTGTTTTCGCATTTCATGTGAGGTCAGTATGTGCATATACATTTTTATATTTTAGAAGGAACTTTTAAAATCAGTGAAATAATGAAAATTATTCTGGTCAAAGCTACACTGACCACAGCCAGAAAATTAAAAAGTATTGTTACAATGTTTTAACTTTGTACCATATAAGAGGCTTCTAAAAGAACAAAAATAATATTAAAGTTGTGAAAGACGAATATGTGACATGGGCCTACGTGTGTGCAAAATTTCAGCTTTCTAACTCTTGTAGGAACCCAAGCGGTCAAGTGGTCGAAAATCAGCAATACACATACAAAGACCATACATACATAAAAACTTTGCTATTGACGTAACCTTTCATGGGAAATTTACAGAAACAAAATCGGTTCACGCATTACAGAGAACCTCTACTTATTTTTTTATATATAAGGGGTGTTTAAATTTTAAGGGCCGATGATACTTTGCTGTGCGTATATATTCTAATAATTTCGACTGAAGTAATCGTTGTAATAAGGATATTGATAATGGGAGTTTGGTGCAGAGAACGAAGCCAGCCAGGTTTTAGCCGATAAGCCGCCGAAGGCGATTTTTTTTATTGAGCAACGCCGCCGCCGATCGGTCGGCTAAAATTGGCTTGAAATCGCCGCCGTTCTCATCGGCTCATACCGGCTTAAAATCGCCACCGTTGTAATTTTTTAATTACGCCTTTCATTTATATACGACCAAACTCGTACATGTTTGTGTATATACATATGTATTAAAATTATATGTGTGCATCTATATGGTGTATTTTTATGTAAAAAGTTGCACTTGCCTTAAACTTCTTTACACATTCTACATTACACATTCGACGCGTATAATACATATATAAATATATATGTACATAGATATATCGCTTAAAATACTATCAGGTATTCCCAATTACAACTCGAATTAAAATTTTAAACGTTTAAAAGAGATTAAAAAAAGTTGCATGTTTTGTATGCATCAAGATATTTTTTATACATTGTGATATTTATGTATACAAATAATATACATACATTTAATAACAAAAGAATGTTAAATACACTCAATTTAACGTAAGAGGTGCGTTCTATAACATTTTTTATGTATTTATGTATTTATGTAAGATGTTGATTAGTTACGACATGTAAATTTCGAGTAAAACAGTGAAAACTGAAATAACACCGGTCGACAAAAACTAATTTTTTCTTGGGTTTAAAGTTAAAACCTTACTAAATTAGCTACAACTTTTTAAATAATGCATCGATTTTCTTCGAAATGGTCTCATTTTCTTTATGACCGATCAAAATTTACGCTAAAATCCTAAAAAGGTGATATTATTAAAATTTTCTTCAAAAATAGGATTTTTTACAATATTTTGTAGGATATCGTCGAAAAGGCCGAACGGATGGAAAATGGAATGGAAGAAGTTGAAGGCTACTTAGTTTTGAATTCTTTAACACTTGCCTGAACCAATTCGGATCATTTTTTCAAAATCACGATTTATCGCGAGAAATCTAAGAAGTAATCCTTTAGGCTAAGAAAGAAAAGAGGTTGAACCACATATTATGGCATAGAGAACCATTTCTCCTAATTGGATCAGGAAAAAAATCAAATTAAGTATTCAACTTCCTACAATACAATTTTCCATTCGTTCAGCGGTTTCGCAATATCTTACAAAATATTGCAAAAAATCCTATTTTTTTTTGAAAATTTTAATAATTTTCAAATAAAGGCCTCATAAAAACGCACTACTGTTATATTTTTATGTTTTTATAGTAAAGTCTGATGGTAATGAATAAAATGAGACCATTCCGAAGAAAATCGATGTATAATATAAAATGTTGTAGCGAGGAAAACAATTCCATTTTCTTGAAATTCGAAAATTTGCTCTAATTTCTACAAAATAGATTTTAGCAAACAAAACATTTTTTCACTTTATTAGTAACAAAAAATAAACCAAAATTTTACACTTAGCAAAATCCCAAATCGTGTCGACCGGTGGAATTGAAAATAATCGGTATTTAATATCAAAAATGTACAAATATAGATTTAATATTGTATTGCATTACAATATGTGTATATCAGCATTAAGCTTTGTTTTCAAAATGTGTTCAAGTTTTTCTATAACTAAAAATAAATATTTTTAAAAGGAAGAAAAAAAATAGAAAACTAATTTAACTTTGTGTTTCCTTTTTTCGATCAATGAACTAGTAAAAGTATTAGGCAAATTTAAGAGAGAATTTACAAAATGTCTTTTCCTTTGCCAGTTTTTACTCAACGAGTGAAAGTAGTAACATTCAAAATATTTTGGAAGGCATATAAAATAAACTTCAAATAGATGAAGTCTTTCAGATCTTTCTAGATTTGTCAGATATACGTTTGTACAGCAAATATGTTTAATTTCAGACAATTTTTTAATTACTTCTCTTTTGCTCGATTTAATTTTTAGGGGAAAAATCTATTTTTACACTGTGCTCATACTTCCAACTAAGTTGTACAATAAATGTGTATCTGTTATGTTGCACAATAAATCGTAAGCCGAAAAGCCGCCGCCGCCGACCCATTTTTGACTAGCCGCCGCCGCCGACAATTTTGCCTCGGCTTCGTTCTCTGGTTTGGTGGCTAACGAAACAGATCTATCTATCCAACCATTACAACCACCCCCAATACATGTTACTTACTTCTTCTTTAATTTTTACCAAAGTTGTTTTCATATACTGAAAACAACAATAACGATCTTGAGGCGGAGTACAAAAACAAAATATGTGTATTTTATTTTATTTTTTAAAAGTTTGCATCCTAGCGAAGATAATAATGCCTATTTGAAAAAAATCTATGGATAAATGTAGAAATTATTTAAAAAAATCTTTTTTTTAATTTCTGTTTAAATAGCGATTTTATTTATTACTTTTATTTATATTATGTACATTTGAGTTTATTTACATGAACAAGTTTCATTAGAACTAATTGTGAGTTATTTGTTGACGTTTGTAGATTTCGGAATCGGTTTCTCTAATGAGGAACCAAATATAATCTCCCATCATTCTTTCAACCCAGTGCCCTTGGTAACGTCGCTCGATGGACTTCAAGTCTTGGTGAAACCTTTCGAAACTTACGTCGCCAAGATTCTCGGGGAAAAAGTTTAAATGAGAATGCTAGAAATGAATTTTGAGGGACATATTTACATCTGTTGGAATACATAAGTGAAAAATAAGTTGGAAGAATACATACATATGTGTTATATACATAAATATAAAAAATTATATTTCTAACCAATTTCTTCATAATTTTTTAACAAATCATAAATCATTGTTTCATATTGCGGGCTTTTATTGAATCCAAGGAAATTTGAAACTACAAGCTTAAACGACCTCCATGCTGCAATTTCATCCGACGTCAAATATGATTCGAAATTCACATCTTTTATCAGTTTCCTTATTTTAGGCCCATCAAAAACTCCTTCTTCGATTTTTGAAAAGAAAGACTTTTAAATAAACTTTTTAAATATGAGAGTGAATTGCCATCTTTCCTTAAGGCTTTTATACAATTTTTAAAGAGCCCCAGCTTAATATGCAGTGGTGGCAAAATATCGGCTATCCCAGAGGCATAACATACCAACTACTTTTAAATCGCAACAAATTTTCCAGTCATGTCTCCAAATCATTGGCATTCCAAATTGCACGTGAAGTCTAAAATTGAAACGTTTTATTCCACAAAACATTGTAATACATTAATTTTAAAGTACTTACCGCATTCTTCCACTTGTCCATCGAGTAAGATTTACATGGCACGAATTACACAAAATACTAGGTGTCCACGGTTCGCTCATATTTTTAACTCGTATACCAAAATATTACACATATATTTCTTCTATTATTTTACTAAACGCACGTTGATTTTTTTAATTACCTATTTTCCGCCGATGTAGCAGATATTACACATTGAAAAGTTCTTTGGATTTTACTCATACTTCGAAATATAACTTTGTAATATTTTTCAGAAAATCGACTTATCTCATTAAGGCGCTGAATTACACTAATTTATTAATAAGAAATTTCATTCATAAATTCCGGGTTTAAGGTTCATAAGTTGCAGTACCTGTAGCTGACATATAGTTTGCTTCGAACGTAGACACCCAATATTTTCAAGACCTCCGCGTACTACTTTGTATTGCGTACATATAATTTTACTACCTGTATATAACTACAAATATTGTTGAATGACCGTCTATCTGAGCGGATCTCATCCAATATAGCTCTCACATTGCATACCATGTTTTATGAAGGGTTACGAACGGCCATAAAACCTCGTCCTCTCTATAATTTTATAATGTCTGACCAATCTGATCAATCCTCATAAAATAAAATGCAAGTGCAATGTCTCTTATATGTCTCTCTCACATATGGCGAATTCAATATAAGCAAAAACATCATTAAACCAGTAAGGAAAGGCTAAAGTCGGGCGGTGCCGACTATATAATACCCTACACCACTCTCGTAATATTGAATAACTCTGATATATAAATTTTGTAATTCATGTATAAAATGTTTACATAAATTTACTTTTGGGACATTTTATACTTAAATAATACCTTAAATAATAATAGGGTATAAAAACGATTGGATCTAAAGAGCCAAATCGGATGAAACATATATATGGGAGCTATAGGTAAATCTTTACCGATTTTCTTCAAATTCGGCAATGTTGGTTCATGAATCAAGAAACTCTACCATTCTAAATTTCAAAACGATTGGATGTAAAATATAGCTTCTATAGAACTAAAGGGTCAAATCGGACGAAACATATATATGAGAGCTATAGCTAAATCTTAACCGATTTACTTCAAATTCGGTAGTGTTGGTACATGGATCAAGAAACTCTACCATTCTAAATTTCAAAACGATTGGATGTAAAATACAGCTTTTATAGGACTAAACGGCCAAATCGGACGAAACATGTATATGGGAGCTATAGCTAAATCTTAACCGATTTTCTTCAAATTCGGTAGTGTTGGTTTATGGATCAATAAACTCTACCATTCTAAATTTCAAAACGATTGGATGTAAAATACAGCATCTATACAACTAAAGGGCCAAATCGGACGAAACATATATATGGGAGCTATAGCTAAATCTTAACCGATTTTCTTCAAATTCGGTAGTGTAGGTTCATGGATCAAGAAACTCTACCATTCTAAATTTCAAAATGATTGAATGTAAAATACAGCTTCTTCAGGACTAAAGAGCAAATCGGACGAAACATATATATGGGAGCTATAGCTAAATCTTAACCGATTTTCTTCAAATTCGGTAGTGTTGGGTCATGGATCAAGAAACTCTACTGTTCTAAATTTCAAAATGATCGGTTGTAAAATACAGCTTTTATAGGACTAAAGGGCCAAATCGGACGAAACATATATATGGGAGCTATAGCTAAATCTTAACCGATTTTCTTCAAATTCGGCAATGTTGGTTCATGGATCAAGAAACTCTACCATTCTAAATTTCAAAACGATTGGATGTAAAATACAGCTTCTATAGGACTAAAGGGCCAAATCGGACGAAATATATATATGATAGCTATATCTAAATCTGAACCGATTTCAACCAAATTCAATAGCGATCTTAACAGCAGCGAAATACTCTAAACTGCAAAATTTCAGAACGATTGGAGTGAAATTGCGACCTGTAGTCGACGAACAACTTTACATGGACAGACGGACGGACGGACGGACAGACATGCTTAAATCGACTCAGCTAGTGATTCTGAGTCGATCGGTATACTTTAAGGTGGGTCTAGCTATGTTATTTTCAGGTGTTACAAACATCTGCCGTGAAACAAACTTATAATACCCTGTTTCTTGATTCATGAACCAACATTGCCGAATTTGAAGAAAATCGGTTAAGATTTAGCTATAGCTCCCATATATATGTTTCGTCCGATTTGGCCCATTAATCCTATAAAAGCTATATTTTACATCCAATCGTTTTGAAATTTAGAATGGTAGAGTTTCTTGATTCATGAACCAACATTGCCGAATTTGAAGAAAATCGGTAAAGATTTAGCTATAGCTCCCATATATATGTTTCATCCAATTTGGCTCTTTAGATCCAATCGTTTTTATACCCTACACCACACTGTGGTACAGGGTATTATTTAAGTATAAAATGTCCCAAAAGCAAATTTATGTAAACAATTTATACATGAATTACAAAATTTATATATCAGAGTTATTCAATATTACGAGAGTGGTGTAGGGTATTATATAGTCGGCACCGCCCGACTTTAGCCTTTCCTTACTGGTTTTCAAATAGACAGTGTTTTCTTCCTTTTCGTACCTCCCACACAAAGGGTTCAAATAAATATATAAAGAACGATAAATATATAAAGAACTAGGGGGCTGTTGCAAGATCCCTCGCAACAGCCCCCTAGAAGATCTTGAAAATCGGGGTTTTCGTCTATATATCGTGCGACCCATAAAGGGAATTTTGCGCAGAGTATAAAGATTACAAAAGTTGAAGACTCACTAGGGAAAATGTCCGTATGTCAAACGCCGGGTACGTGTACCCAATTTTTATTGCCTAGTATTATTTCGTTTAATGCATGTATTTTTCACAAGAGTTTCCTTCGTTGACTTCTAAAATAATATTATCATCTTCGTGAAAAATGTCGTCAAAAATACCGCATAAATCTTCGTTTAACAGATACTTGATATAGTACTTTAAAAAATATTGTCAATGTTCAGTTTTTAAGATTTTTAAACATATAATAGGATCAGAATTTATTGTAAGGTATGACAATAAATATTTGTTTGGACTATTTTTCTTAGTATGGAACAAGCGAGCTTCTCGGATTATTTTTTTACTGGTTTCCTCAGATAAACAACCTTAAATTAAATCAATGTTTTCAGAAATAAAAGTTTGAATATTTATATACCTATTGGCTAATTAGGGTAACTAATAACATCTTATCAATGAATTAGTACTATATGTACGAGTACACTACTGGCAAATAATATCCTTGTTGCTATTAGGAACTCCATGAATGCATTAATTTTTTTTTTGTCGCAAGACAATTTTGGACTTAATGCAAAAGAAATTTTTCGTAATTTTGTGCACGAATAATTTGAACTTTTATATTTTATGTTTAAAGAGGACATGGCATCAATAATATATATATATAAATTTTCGATTTTAAGACATAAAATCACCATATAAAAACAATTTTTCTATGTTTTCCCGAAAATTATTTTGTAAGTATGAATTTTTGTATTTTTAAAGACAGAAAGTCGGGCGGGACCCTACTCCTTCCTAACAATGCAAAAATGGGCATTGCGATAAGAATTTGACAGTGTTTATAATTACATGTAATAAGAAAACTCTCTCTGTTGAATTTCGTACTGATCGGATACAAAATACGTTTCTACAGCGCTTACATGTCAAATCGGGTGAAAAATATATATGGGGGCTATATCTAAATCTGAATGGATTTTGTCCGAATTCGGTAGTGTTCATTCACGTAATAAGATAACTCTCTCTGCCGATTTTCGTACAGATCGGATGTATGTAAAATACGGTTTCTACAGCGCTTACATGTCAAATCGGGTGAAACATATATATGGGGGCTATATCTAAATATAAAAGGATTTTCCCCGAATTTTGTAGTATTCATTCATGTAATAAGAGAACTCTCTCTGCCAAATTTCGTATTGATCTGTTATAAAATACAGTTTCTACAGCGTTTACATGTCAAATCGGGGGTAATAATATAAGGGGGCTATATCTAAATCTGAACCGATTTTGACCAATTTCAATACTGATCGTCCTTGGGCCAAAAAAGAGCGCTGTGCTAAATTTCATCACAATCGGACCATAAATACAACCTGCACTTTGATCACAAGAATACATGGACCGACAGACAGACGGACATGGCTTAATCGACTCAAAAAGTGATTCTATGTCAATCGGTATAATAAACAATGGTTCTATTTCTTCTTATTTTGGGCGTTACAAACAAATGCACAAATTAATAATACCATGTACCACAGTGTGGTGTAGGGTATAAAAATAGGGTTTGGTGTACAAGTTAAGCGTTAGCGACTGTTTTTGGAAAATCTCTACAAATTGTATTTGAAAATAACGTTTTTAGACATAAAAATATACAGGGTTTTCCAACAAGAGGTGTTATTTTGAATCACTTGGTATTTCGGTAGCTGTCACTTTTGAAGCTTTTATTCTTTGACATTTGACAAGTAGAAACTACGCCATTACTAAAAATGGAACGATACACGATTCAACAACGCATTGAAATTATTAAAACTCACTACAAAAATGGTGAAAATCTTGCAATCACAGTTCGCAAAACTAAATCATTTTTGGGTCGTCGTGAAGCACCTTGTCGAACCGCAATACAGAAATTGGTGGAAAAATTCGAGCTGTTGGGACAAGTTAGTGATGTGAAGAATAAAACCCGTGCACGTCGCTCAAGAACAACTTAGAATATTGCTGCTGTAGCCCAAAGTGTTGAAGAAAACCCAGGTTTGTCCATTCCTCGTCGTTCTTTGGAATTGGGCGTTCCAGAAACGTCATTACACCGTATCTTACATAAAGACTTGGGTCTTAAGGCTTATAAAGTTCAGTTAACACAAGAACTCAAGCCGGCCGATCATCAACAACGTCGTGTCCTTGCTAATTGGGTCCTTGAAATGCATGAAAATGATCCGGAATTCCATCGAAAAATCATCTTGACTGATGTGGCCCATTTCCACCTCGGTGGCTACGTCAACAAGCAAAATTGTCGCATCTGGGGCTCGGAAAACCCAAGAGTTATTGTTGAGAAGCCTCTCCATCCTCAACGTGTGACTGTTTGGTGCGGTTTATGGTCCGGCGGGGTCATTGGATTTTACTTTTTCGAAAATGAGGTTGGATCAACAGTTACGGTAAAGGGATTGCGCTATCGAGAGATGATTAATGATTTGTTTTGGTCGGAGTTGGATGGTATTGATCTGGACAACGTTTACTTTTAACTAGACGGCGCTACGTGCCACACAAGCAACGAAACCATGGCCCGTGTTATCTCTTGAAGATGTGATCACAATTGGTCACCGAGATCTTGTGATTTAACACCTTGCGACTTCTTCCTTTGGGACCACGTGAAAGATAAGGTCTACGCCAACAGCCCAGCGTCGATTCAAGACCTCAAAGATAGAATTCGTGAGGCTATCGAGGACATAGGACAGCAACTTTGCGATTTGGTTATGGAAAATTTCATGAAAAGGACATGGTCCTGTAAGCGTGGTCGTGGTGGCCATTTGGCTGATGTTGTTTTTCATTATTAACGGCATGCTTTCCTTTTTATTATGAAATAAACATCCGATCATTTATCTCAAAAAATGACATTTTTCTTTGAATACCAAAATACACCTCTTGTTGGAAAACCCTTTATAAATATAGGCTGATACAAGTAGATATACTTTTTTCAATAGACTTTTTTTTGACAGATCACGTGTGAGTCGTGCCATGCTGTCATGTTATTTTTGTTAAGTATTGCTTGGCATTTCATCATGGAAAGACTTACGCCTGAACAACGTTTAAAATTTTTTCAGTTTTATTATCAAAATAGTCGTTCGCCAATTGCGCTAAGTCCATTTTTTTTAAATCCAAAAAACCCTTTCCAGTCGACCCACGACCTTGACACCCATAAGCAATATTTTAGCTCTCGTTAAGGGCTATCTTTTTGCCATTGACCGATTCCCGATCCGACGTACCGGAATCATCCGTCCATATTTCTTCAAAAATGATGCCGGTGAGAACGTAACCGTCAATGGCGACCATTATCGTGCCATGATAACCGACTATTTCATGCCTGAAATTGAAGCTCGTGATCTCGGCAACATTTGGTTTCAACAAGACGGCGCCACTTCCACACATCGCAACAATCAATGGATTTATTGAGAGAACATTTCGGTGAGCAGATAATTGCACGTTTTGGGCCGGTCGATAGGCCACCAAGATCGTGTGATATCACACCGTTAGACGTTTTCTTGTGGGGATATGTAAAGTCTAAAGTTTATGCGGACGAACCCGCTTCGATTCAGGCCTTGGAGCAAAACATCACGCGTGTCATTCGCCAGTTACCAGTCGAAATGCTCGAACGAGTCATCGAAAATTGGACTCAACGGATGGACCATCTGAGACGTAGCCGCGGCCAACATTTGATAGACATAATCTTCAAAAAATAAATGCCAAAGAATGTTCTTTCAAATGATAATAAACATCCCCATTCAATTTGAATTTTCTGTGTTTTTTTCTTTAAAAAAGTAGGGAACCTCGAAATGGATCACGCTATAGTATTTAAAATCCGGAGAAAATTGATGGTTATTGGTACGCCCCTTTTGATACCTCCCAAACAAATGGACCATTTTGTAGCAAAAGTAAACAGTTTTTAACTTTATTACCAGTACATACTTTAAAGTTATTAAATGCAATTTAAATTGTTAATAATTTAATTAAAACAAAAAATAAATAAAGTAACGAATATTTTTTTGGGACTCAAGGTGAGGGGATTCATAAGTCGGTTTACCCGACTGAACTTTCTTACTTCTTGAATAATAAATTTTTATGGATCTTTGCAACTTTTTTTCTCATTCCATTTAAACCTGCACACTTTTTAAACAAAAATTAAGAATTTTCCAAAGCAATTTAGAATAGTATGAAGGCATTTTTCTGCTGACTTGCAATTTTTGTATTATTAGGAATTCCATTAAATATCATATACAAAAAGTTTGAATCAATTAACTTATTAAACGAATTTTATACAGCTATTTTACAACGTACATTTAAGATAGTTTATTTTGTGGTAGATTTTCACATACAACCATTGACTTTGGCGCCCTCACGTGGTGTCAAAAAGAGCTGAATCAAAAAATATTGTTATTTTTTATCTTAATTGGTTTGCTAAGATATTATGGGTACCAATTTTACAATTATTTGAGCCATTACATTATTATCGATTTTTGTCAATGGCACAGAGCACTGTGCTCCGCCTCTGTATGCCATAGGGGGGCTCACATTTAAAACTTAAGTACTCCAGTATCTCTTCTACAAGTAAGCCAAGTTATCCTCCTATTGGGTGTTTTTTTTAGGGGTATAGAACTTCGAATTGAAATAAAACACAAGAAAATCGTTTTAAGGTCCATCAATTTGGCTTTATTGGAAGGATAATTTTATGCCATTAATGTTTAAATATGATTTCGGGCATGTGGCCGCCGCGGCTGGCTCGAATAAAGCCAATTCTACAGGTCCAATTTTCAACCACTTTTTCGAGCATATGGGGCCGTATGTCGGCAATAACGCCACGAATGTTGGCTTCCAATTCCCCTAACGTTTCTGGTTTGTTGGCGTAGACGAGCGACTTCACATATCCCCAAAGAAAATAATCCAATGGTGTCAAATCACACGATCTTGGTGGCCAATTGACAGGTCCATTCCGCGAAATTATGCGCTCATCGAATGTTTCCTTCAATAAATCGATTGTGACGTGCGCTGTGTGGCATGTAGCGCCGTCTTGTTGGAACCACAACTCATCCACATTCATGCCATCCAATTCGGGAACAAAATAGTCGGTTATCATGGCTCTATACCGGTCTCCATTAGCTCTCCACAGCTCCAATTGCTATGCACGGTGGCGAATCGATTCATTCGGGTCCTCTTCAACACTTTGCTCTACAGCGGCAATTGTTTCTTCGGTGCGCACTGTTCGACGTCTCTGCGGATGCGTATTATCACATAGAGTAAACGTAGTGCGAAAACGATCCATGGTTAACCGAATTAATTGCTCTGATGGACGACCATAAAATGGACGGAGCTTGCGGTAAACTTCGCGAACTGAACCATTATTTTCGAAATAAATTTGCACGATTTGCAAGCGTTCTTTTGTCAACCTGTTCATGATGAAATGGCAAACCAAACTGAACATAAATGACATTAGAGTTGCCAGATTTGACCACAAAATGCCAGTTTTATCTCTATTCGAAAAACAAAGCTGTTTGGCGTGTTTTCACAAAACTTTTGCTGCGGTCTCCGTTCACATTGTTTCGCTCTCTCTCGCAGGCCACTCATTCAATACATTTTCATTAGCTGTTGCATGGCTCTCGTGCATACGTCACATTTTCACCTGAGCGACATATTCTCCCGCTCACAACGGTGGTAGACTGTCTTGTCTACCTTCTTTCAATAGTAACTTCAGTTTAAACAGAGACTACCTGAGAAACGGACGTGGTTTTCGGTTGGATTGTGCGACAAGCGTAACGACTTAAAAAAAAAAAAACAAACAAAAAACGGATATTATTATTAATATCTTTTTGGGACATTCATTAAGATATACGAGAGACAGACGGTCGATCGGTCGATTCGTTTAAGACGAGAAAGAAGTGCTAATAAAATTTGAGAAAAGATCAAAACACGAAAACCTGAATTTTAAATATGTATAAATTTGAAGATAAGAATTTAATTTTTTCTTTTAAATAACAAAAACAAGGTTTGGCTAATCTTGAAACTAAGAAAGAAAAGAAATACATTGGTTTGTTTATTGAATGGTGGTATGCGGTTTGATTTGACAAGAAAAAATCCATGCATTTTGCCAAACCTGTATCGAAATTCTAAAGGTCACTTGTATTAACAGTAAACAAGGCGTGAGACTTTTAGTTTTTATAAAGGTTCAGAGTTTTTTATAAAATATTGTTTTTTTTTGTTTTTATTTTTTGTTATAATTTTTATGTATGTGCTAAAATAGAAATATATCTATACAAACAAAGTTTTTTTTTGTGAAATACCTACTCGAAATTGAAAAAAAAACCAAAGCAAGAAGGTAAAACCAGTCTTTTATCTCGCTCAAAAAAAGAAGAAAATTGGCTAAAACTAGAAGAAGAGCAGCACCGGGTAACATCATCAGCAAAAAATAAAAACTGCAGCAGCACATTACATAGGGAGAGGAGAGTCTGCGACCGCGGCCTACAGAATCAGCAGCAGAAGCGCGAATTCACAAAAACAAACCCATCAACCTTCGCAGAATCTTACATCTTAACCAGTCTGTGTGTTTTAAGCCAAGTTAAGTTTACGTTACAACGTACTCGGCGTACGGTTTTACGCTAGTAAAACTACAGCTATGCACTAACACTACCACTAATACTGACTGACAACAACCATAACAGTAGCAAGAAGTACGAGTTTGTGTTGAGAGCTCTGCGCCTGCGTGAAGGTGTCTGTCTGTCTTTCAGTCTTGCTTGGCTTTCTGTTTGTGAATGTTTTTGTTTGCGGCCAACATGAGAATCGTGATCTAATAAAAACAGAAACATGAATATGAGACTCTGTAACCGAATGCAATGTCGTCGTTAAGTCAGTCTACTTAAATATCAATACGGATTTCATTGATTTCACTGAGCCTGAATGTCACCAACAACAAACGAGTCAAAGGTTCCACTAAACTCAAACCCAACCCGGTCCATTCCATAAAACAAAGAAACAAACAGAAATCAACAATAATAACTCCCCCTTCTTCACATATATATATATATAGTTCCAATCTCACGGATGTCTTTAACTTTAAACCAACGAAAATTTATGTGCCAATATTCCCAAGAGTAAAGAAAAGAGAAAATCTTGTTTATACACAAAAAAAATAAAAGAAATTCCTCAGAGAAAAAAAAAAGAATTCGCCAGACGTAAAATAAAAAAAAAATCGCCAACAAAGGAAGTGATTGAAAACGAAAAGCAAAAATAAACGTCCACAAAAAAAAACCCAAAAATAAAAAAGAAAGTTTCGCTAAACATTTCATCTTCATCTTTCCCTTTAAGCCGTTGTTGTTGCTGATTATAATGATTTTTTTATATTTTCAATAAAAAATTTCATAATTTCCAAAACAAACGCAAAAAACGTTAAAAATATCTTCAACGATCCGCCACCACCATTACCGTACACACATCGTCCACAATCAATGCGGTAAACGACGACGTACCAAAGTTGTTTGCAGCCAAAATCAACAATTGCAAAAGTTGTTTTTGTTACCTACTCATCATCAATAAAAAAAACATACATATTTCGCATATTCTCTTTGAGCTTCTTCAGTTGGCCATATTTTGTTCCTGTGCAGTTGCAGCAGTTGTTAAACTTGTTCTGTTTTCCCCTGGATATTTCGTTTGTAGTGGCAGCTGATTTGCATTAACAGCGCCGGAGCAGAGAAGGTAAGTAAATTTTAGTTATTCACATGTTTTATATACATACTACAATTTAACTCTCCGAATGTTGGTCTTAAAACGGATGTAGAATAACACATGTTGGAAACGAACAAAAAGAAGAACCGACCGACTATAATAAAATGAACTTTAAAATTACCTTTATTTAAAGGAAATTAGGAACATTAACCACAAGTCAAGTTCATGGAGTTGGTTTATAGCAATGAACATACACAATTTGAAGCTATATTTTGCTAATTGTCATTATATGTATTTACGTAAAACCTCCTCAGGCGGTGTAAACGGAAGTAGAATAAGACATACTCTAATAACTTAGGACTTCGTTGGTGGCCACCTCTATCATGTCAGGCTCACTTAGACTTACACAGTACAACACATGATTTTGGAACTCAATTCTGAGAATTTGACGTGAAGTTAGCCCCAAAAATAAGATCTTCTGCATCATTCGTTTAGTCAAGTTTCAACAGTGCAACAGTGAAAAAAATACACGGACTTGACTGTATAGGCTCGATTCTACTACACCCAGGAAAATAATTGGTTGGAATTCGATTGAAACAACAATAAAAACATGGATACGATCAAATGAAAATGATTGCAACTAAATCGATGGTTGTATCAATCGAATTAAGATTGTTTTTTTCATTGACACTCGGTTAGTTGTGGTAACCGATTTAAAATTTTCATTATAGTACCATATGATCGATTTTTGGTTGTGACAACCAATGTTTTTTCTTGACAACAGAAACGGTATCAATAGACCAAAGATTATTATCGCAACGAATAATTGGTTACTAAAACAGAAAAAATATTAATAAATAATCGTTTATTGGTTATCCCAATCATTTCCCAAATGTATTTTGGGAAATACAACCGAAAGATTGGTTGCTGTTCTTTTGCTGATACATGACAAACAAAAAATAAAATTACTCGACATAAAACAATCTTCAACATTTTGTTCAAGAGCGGTATAGGTAATCAAAAATAATCTCGTGTGAATAATAATGTGTGGAATGCAGAATATGTTGTGCAAAATGTTTTACATAAATAAAAAATAAAAGCAACAATCATGAAATTGAAAGCACAGGGTTAAGCGATATTTGCATAAAAGTTTTGTGTTTTTTTTTCTTATACTAAAATGTGTGTCAAATATTTTCACATCTCATAATAGTGATGAATTTGTAATATGGGATTCTTAATTTTGTTATGAATTGCTTTGTTTTTTGTTCAATAAATAAAATAAAAATTAATGAAAACTGTTTTTAATTAATTGTCGGTAGTATATGACTGACAAATTGTCAGAACAACCAATTTTTTAAAACAGTTGGTTTTGGCAACTACAGCAGATAATTTAAGCCACCATTTTCGTAGTTGGCGCAACCAAATATGATTGTTGTCAACTTGGAAGCAGATGTATACCACAACCAAAATATTGGTTGTCCTGATGGAATCGCATGATAGTAGACAGAACTACCAACATTCGGTTGGCAAATAATTCGGTTGAGGCAACCAAACTGTATTCTGTGTGTATCAAAGGGTAGTATAACCCTATACTCGGTTTGGCGAAATTGGTGACCAATTTTTTTTATGGGCCTCCAAAGTTTCTGAAAATCAGTGGGCCCCTCGAAAAAGGTGTCATCAGCTTTTGTCCAACCACTAACTCAGACTTGGTGATACCGCCTAACTATATTTGGCAATAATGTAGCTAAGAATATGCTGAACAAAGCTTCTTAACATTTTTTGCGAAAAAAAATTTTCCCCTACTTTTTTTTGAAAAAGTGAAGGAGAACATTTTTTTTTTTTTGCTTTTTTCAGCATTACTTTCTGGGACTCGTTATTTTTCACTAACAATGTTTGGCAAAATTGTAGCCAACGTAAATCTGTTTTTTGGTTTTTGTGTTATGTTTTGGGCTTTGGTGTGTTCTGACACATATAGTAAAATTTTACTATATGAATCGAACCTATACTGTCAAGCCCGTTAATTTTTTCAAAAAGTGTTCATTTGGTACGATCTTTTTCGCTCAATGTGGATTTTTTGCACTTCTCAAATATTTTTTCGGTATACCTTACGGAATATCTCTTTGTGTCTGAAGCAAAGTTGTAGATATTGAATAAGAGAAAAAAATGCTGAACCTACCCGAAAAAAGTGCATCCAGTGCCCTGAAAATCGCAAAATCACATATTTCTCTGTGTGCTCGCAATTGACTTACACAGTACAATACTCTTCAGCCCATAAGGTTAGGTTGAATAGAGGAGACGTTTAAACGTCTCATGTCCACGGACATACACTTAATCCAGTGGTTCGGCCTGTTGTGCGCTCCTTATTTATGATTTTTATACCCCACGGGTTACAGAAAATCGGTACTAGACACGTATTTTCTCAGTATCTTCCAGTCATATCCTCTGAGATGAGTCAAGTCTGGCAATATGTCGGAACCGAAATATCGGGATCTTGCATGTGTGAAAGCTGGGCAGTGACACAGAAAATGTTCCATCGTTTCGATGTTTTCCCTGCATGCCCTGTACTCGTCGTGTTCTGCTAGTCCTATGAGATGAAGATGTGCCTGTAAGCTTGGGTGTCCCGTTAGAACACTCATCATCTTACTAATATCGATCTTGTTTAGTTTCAGAAAACTACTTGTTTTCTTCTCATTTGGGTCACCCCACAGTATCTTTGCAGTTGCTCCTATTCCACACAGTTTTGTGAGCCATCACTGCCCAGTGCTTCAACTCATCCTTCATGGCTTCGAAAGGTTTCCAATTTTCCAAGTTTATTACTCGAAGTTCTCTGCCCTTTGAAGCCAAGCTGTTTGCTCGTTCATTTCCAATCACTCCGTTGTGTCCCGGTTCCCAGAAAATACGCAGTTGGCCATGGACTGAGTAATTGTTTATCGTTCTCTTACAGTCTAACACTGTTCAGGATTTGACCTTTTCCGATGTTATTGCTTTGATCGCCATTTGGGTATCTGTGAATATGTTGGCATATTTAGGCTTTGTGGTATTACTGAGCCAGTTACTGGATTACCTTTTTTCCATAACAAAGATAAACAATTAAAAATTGCGTTTATTGTGTAGGTAAGGGAAGTTAATTTCCTTACTTTTTTTATTCGAATTTTATTCCTAAATATAAATATGTACTTTAGTACGTTTCGCAGAAACGAAATTTTTCTTTGCGTGTAGTCGGCCCCGCCCGACTTTCTGCCTTTCCTTACTGGTTTTGATTCCGTCGGTCCTCCCGTCTGTTGTAATCACGCTACACTCCGTTATAATAGAGCTAGGGTGATCAAATTTGGTAGAAATATTTGTTATAGTTTCAGGTTGTTTGGGATTGCAAATGGGCCATATCGGTCAATGTTTTGATATACCCCCCATATATAGCATCTTTCTTATTGTGATTCCTAGTGTTCTCATCTTCTATACATTCACCATATTTGTAAACCCTCCACCATAGGACGGGGGGTATAACACTTCTAAATATTGATCTGAGACCACATAAAATATGTATGTATATTCTTAATCGTCGTAAAATTCCAAGACGATCCGTCCGTCTTTTGTAATAACGCAACAGTCTACAATACTTCAGCTAGGTAGCTGAAATTTGGTATAGATACTTCTTATACCTGCAGGTAACTTAAGGTTGAGAGTGGGCTATATCGGTCCACATTTTTATATAGTCCCCATGTATAGCATCTGTCCGATTAAGAAGTCATTCTTAACACCATAGAGACCACAAATGTCAACTGATCGGGCTGAAAATTGGTAACCGGGGTTAATTTATACCCGCACCCGCACCCTCACACGAACAACCGTAGCCATAGGTCCATGGTTTGATGTAACCCCCATACAAAGGTCCCTCTAGATTTTA
The DNA here is from genome assembly GCA_963930755.1 of Eudasyphora cyanicolor. NCBI lineage: Eukaryota > Metazoa > Arthropoda > Insecta > Diptera > Muscidae > Eudasyphora > Eudasyphora cyanicolor. The sequence goes on along the minus strand of OZ005735.1, from coordinate 157,638,634 downwards.
CTTCTTCACGCAACAAAAACCACAAATTTCAACGAATCAGGCTGAAATTTTGTAATATGACTTTATTTGTGCCCGAAACCATTCACATGCTATCCATGGTGGAGGGTATATAAGATTCGGCCAGGCCGAACTTAACGCTTTTACTTGTTTTAAATTCCAATTTTCTTGGAATGTATCTTTAATAGTTGGACCATATTTTTTATACCCTACACCACACTGTGGTACAGGGTATTATAAGTTTGTTTCATGGCAGATGTTTGTAACACCTGAAAATAACACAGCTAGACCCACCTTAAAGTATACCGATAGACTCAGAATCACTAGCTGAGTCGATTTAAGCATGTCTGTCCGTCCGTCCGTCCGTCCGTCTGTCCATGTAAAGTTGTTCGTCGACTACAGGTCGCAATTTCACTCCGATCGTTCTGAAATTTTGCAGTTTAGAGTATTTCGCAACTGTTAAGATCGCTATTGAATTTGGTTGAAATCGGTTCAGATTTAGATATAGCTCCCATATATATCTTTCGTCCGATTTGGCCCTTTAGTCCTATAGAAGCTGTATTTTACATCCAATCGTTTTGAAATTTAGAATGGTAGAGTTTCTTGATCCATGAACCAACATTGCCGAATTTGAAGAAAATCAGTTAAGATTTAGCTATAGCGTCCGATTTGGCCCTTTAGTCCTATAGAAGCTGTATTTTACATCCAATCATTTTGAAATTTAGAATGGTAGAGTTTCTTGATCCATGAACCAACACTACCGAATTTTAAGAAAATCGGTTAAGATTTAGCTATAGCTCCCATATATATGTTTCGTCCGATTTGGACCTTTAGTTCTATAGAAGCTATATTTTACATCCAATCGTTTTGAAATTTAGAATGGTAGAGTTTCTTGATCCATGAACCAACATTGCCGAATATGAAGAAAATCGGTTAAGATTTAGCTATAGCTCCCATATATATGTTTCGTCCGATTTTGCTCTTTAGTCCTGTAGAAGCTGTATTTTACATCCAATCATTTTGAAATTTAGAATGGTAGATGAATTACAAAATTTATATATCAGAGTTATCCAATATTACGAGAGTGGTGTAGGGTATTATATAGTCGGCCCCGCCCGACTTTAGTCATTCCTTACTGGTTTAGGTATATGCTCGATAATGCCGGGATACCCGTTAAATTAAAGGAAATTATGAAGGCAACAGATGTTGGTAATGACACTTTCATGTGGAAACAGAAGTTTAATAACTGTCGTTAGAACAATTAGAAAAAAATGATTTTATTTTTCAAAAAAATCGTTTTTTTGCTGGCACAAAAAAAAGCATTGAAAAATATAAAAACAATCGTATCCATCCATATTTTGGAAGCTAGCATCCTAACGAAGAAAACAATGCCTATTTGAAGAAAATCTATGCATAAATGCGGAAATTACATCACTTTTGGTAGAAATAAGAGAATTTCAACAAAATTCTGTTCTTATACCCCCTTATTGTGAACGAGGGTATATATCGAATGCACCAAATATGACCCCAAAAATATATGGCGGAAATTCGTTTTGGGCCATTTTAAATCATTTTAAAAATGTCCGTCTGCTTGATGCGCACTATAACTTTCGACATGATTAACCGATTGACTTCAACTTTAATATGTGTCAATATTTTTTTTCTATCTCAGCCTAAGGTCCCACGAAGGCTCAAAATTTAATGAAATATTGATTATCCCATAACTTATATACCCAAAAAATGATCCCATAACTTATATCTCAAAAAAGTTATGTCAATTTGAGATTAGCGAGAAATATACCACACAAACTTAACCGCACTTTCTTGAAATTGTTAATGTACGAGTACATATCCAGACTTATGCTAGTAGTCCTAAAAACCTATGATGAAAGGTAGACCGCACCCAATTGCTGCGGGCCTTAAACGACTTATATCTACAACTACTTAAAATTAAGCTACTTATCTCAAAAGCAAAATACCAAATAATCTTTCCTGCTGATCATGAAAAAGAAGCCAATAACGATATCCTCTTCCGGTGGATCGTGTTTAATGACTTCAATTAGCTACGACCACCATTCGAACGCTGCTGCAGCAATTCGGCAGCGACGCACAGTGTTGTGTGCGTGGCCAAAAATACCGAGAGTCGATGTTGGAATTTTTAAATTTATTTACACGAATCGATGAAAAACAGTTACATTAGAAAGCACATAAAATATTTTGTAGATTCATTCAGCCGTTTCAGAGATATGGGGCTACAAAGTTTAAGTTGTGTACCTACATATATTTATCACATTAAATATTTAAAATTTGTATGATCTTTTAAGGGTTAAAATTAATATTTATTCATAAATAATTGCAAAACGTATATTTTGATGTTGTACAAAAATGTTCCTACAATACAACAAAATAATTTTTTGGTCCAAATATAACTCACATAGAAAGTACCGTTAGGATAATTTGTGTGTACAGAAAAACACGCTTGTTTTTTAAGTGGACCCTTTTTGAGTGGACCGAAAAGACAATTTATACCGACAGTTCACCAACGATATTTTTTTGGTTTTTAGCTATAATGTATTAGTTTTAAAGTAAATAAATTCCAGCTGCGAATATTTGCGAATTTGCCTACACGCAAAGAAAAAAATCGTTTTTGCGAAACGAAATATTAGACAAATATAATTCTCGTTTAACGACAATTAAAATTTCTTTTGGTCCGAACAAACAATTGCTTACGCGAAATAAGTTTCTGTCACAACAAACGAAATTTCAGTTCCGACAAACGAGAATTGTAGTTGTCTAATAAAGGGTCCGCCAAAAAACTTTTTTTTTTGAAAATGCTATAAAAAAAACTACTGTATATTTTCTCAAATTTCTTTTTTTATTTGAAAGTACAATCCTTCCGGTTAATAATGGAAAATAATTTAATTCAAATGGCTACCGATGGCCAGCCGACCATGCAGTAGCCATTTCCTGTCATGCAGCTGTATTTCACCAATGGCTTCACGAATATTTTCCTTTAAAGCGTCAATTGTCTCTGGCTTGTCGGCGTAACACTTATCTTTGAGGGCACCCCACAAATAATAGTCCAACGGTGTCAAATCGCAGCTCCGAGGTGGCCAAACGACATCAGCTCTGCGGCTGATAATGCGATCTGCAAACTGCAACATTACCATGATTTTCAATGTAATGTCGCAATATTTCCCAGCGTTGTTCAAGCGTATACACAACCATATTCGTTCAGCGGAAGGATAAAACTAATTATCTGTCAAATCAGACATGAGCTAAGTGTTACCATTCACGAAATAAGCACTAGTTGAAAATCAGTAAGGAAAGGCTAAAGTCGGGCGGGGCCGACTATATAATACCCTACACCACTCTCGTAATATTAAATAACTCTGAAATATAAATTTTGTAGTTCATGTTTAAATTGTTTATTCTAAATTTCAAAACGATTGGATGTAAAATACAGCTTATATAGAACTAAAGGGCCAAATCGGACGAAACATATATATGGGAGCTATAGCTAAATCTTAACCGATTTTCTTCAAATTCGGTAGTGTTGGTTCATGGATCAAGAAACTCTACCATTCTAAATTTCAAAATGATTGGATGTAAAATACAGCTTCTACAGGACTAAAGAGCAAAATCGGACGAAACATATATATGGGAGCTATAGCTAAATCTTAACCGATTTTCTTCAAATTCGGCAATGTTGGTTCATGGATCAAGAAACTCTACCATTCTAAATTTCAAAACGATTGGATGTAAAATACAGCTTCTATAGGACTAAAGGGCCAAATTGGACGAAACATATATATGGGAGCTATAGCTAAATCTTAACCGATTTTCTTCAAATTCGGCAATGTTGGGTCATGGATCATGAAACTCTACCATTCAAAATTTCAAAACGATTGGATGTAAAATACAGCTTCTATAGGACTAAAGGGCCAAATCGGACGAAAGATATATATGGGAGCTATATCTAAATCTGAACCGATTTTCTTCTAATTCGGCAATGTTGGGTCATGGATCATGAAACTCTACCATTCAAAATTTCAAAACGATTGGATGTAAAATACAGCTTCTATAGGACTAAAGGGCCAAATCGGACGAAAGATATATATGGGAGCTATATCTAAATCTGAACCGATTTTTTTCTAATTCGGCAATGTTGGGTCATGGATCATGAAACTCTACCATTCAAAATTTCAAAACGATTGGATGTAAAATACAGCTTCTATAGGACTAAAGGGCCAAATCGGACGAAAGATATATATGGGAGCTATATCTAAATCTGAACCGATTTCAACCAAATTCAATAGCGATCTTAACAGCTGCGAAATACTCTAAACTGCAAAATTTCAGAACGATCGGAGTGAAATTGCGACCTGTAGTCGACGAACAACTTTACATGGACAGACGGACGGACGGACGACCGGACGCAGAAATTTATTTAAAGAATCAACATTTTGAAAAAAGTTTCAGTTCGAATTAAATTAAAATCGAAAGAAATTATATTTCTGACAATACAATATGCCGCATATTACATTTTAAGTAATTTTTGCACTATTTGCATATTTTACTAGCAACTACTCAAAAAGGATAATTTAATCCTATATTATATTGAGCGAAATTTGGTTGAATTCCGTGGGCAGTTTTAGACAATATTGTATTGGTGGGCGCGTCCTTTGGCGGATTTGATCCAAAATTTGTTTTTACCTTATTATGCTTATAAAAACTACTTGTGCAAAATTTCGATGATCTACATCTACTTCTTCCATTTTTGGCCAACCGTACAGAGAAATCACGACACTGTGGGACGTATAACCTCATCTTGTGGTAAAAAGAACCACGATCTAATTTAGTTTCATACATCCTTTTTTTTTGTATGAGTATTTTAACCATTTCACTAACCATCTTTTTTGGTGGCTAAGAAAATGAAGATAATGAAGAAGAGGAGAAGATTGAGGAATTTAATGCCTTTTCATTTTAAGTTTTAACGGAAGTTAAATGCTTCTTTCTTGGCTGACTTTTTTCCAAAGCGGGTTTAATTCACACGCTTAACATATTTTTGTTTGTTTCGCACGAAAAATAGAGGTTAAATGTTTTCTTAGCGTTTTTATTGTCTCTTTCCTTTGCACCGACACTTGTAACAAACTATACAAGTAACTGACGGTTAGCTGAAAACTGAGAAAAGTGTGTATGTTGAATGTGCGGGTTAAGGTAGACATTTGAATACACTACAGTGAGATATTATTATAAATTTGGAAAATTTGTTGTTTTAAATAGTTTCAATTTTATTTGTTTCCAATATTTCGACTGATTTCGACAGTCATCCTCAGGGAAATTCAATTTAGAACAGAAACTATCGACCACTTCTTAACAGAGTTAACAATTAACGGTTAATCGTCAACAAATCCATCGTTTTTTTAAAATAATACTTGACCTCAAGCCAAACCATCAATAACTTCATACTATAATAAAGGTCAACGATAAATAATTAACATTTGAAAAATAAAATTTATTTAGAGTTAAAAAAAAAAACAAAAAAAGTAGGACCTGTTGGTCTTTATATGATGGACAGCAATATTTTTTATGAACTAACCGATAGAAACCGTTGCAACCGGGTTTTCCCCTTTTCTTTCCACAAGAACGAATTTCTAGACCACTAAACTTTGTATTTTCTCACACAAACAAACAACCAATCAAACTCAACCACCAATTGTCTCCCAGGTTATGCTGTAGGGCACCTTTTTGAGGCGGGCAGCCAACTGTATTACACAAACTCAACGATGTGTAAAGTTTATGTAATTAAATAAAATTAAAAGCAGCCATGTGACGGCGATGATAAGACACATTTTAGTTGTACGAGACAATGTTGTTTTTTATTTAATTGTTTCTGGAAAAGTTGATTTTTTCTTGTCTCGTTTCACAAAATGAATATGAAATTAACAAATAATGTTATCGCCACGAAAGGTGTACAAACATTGACAAAACTTAAATAAAGATGGGAAAGGAGGCGAATTATAATGGAAGAGATTGTAGGTATTGTTTGGAGCAGGGCATTGACTTGATGGAAATATTTACATTTCACAAATATTTATTAAAAATCCCACTAATTATACTTTCACCCACAATAGGGGGTAGCAAGCTACGCTTATAGCATAAATTAATAAAAAAAATTGGAAAGAATTCGAAACAATTTGTGAGTTAATTTGTCCGTCTGTCTGTCTGGCTGGTGCGCACGATAATTCTTAAAAGAAGTAACGAATTGACTTAAAATTTGGTATGCCATAATAGTTTTTTCTTTCTCAGGCTAAGTTCGAAAAAGGACCATTTTGTTCAACTCCTTCTATTACCTCCCTCACAAAGGGTTAAATTGAAATGAAATATTGATTCTCTAAAAACTTCTACACTTCCTATCTGAATCATCTGTAATTCCACACATAGTAAAAGTTTATCGGTCGCTATCATCTTGAGAAAAATGGGAGAAGCGTCCCCGCCCCTTTTGGTATCTCTCATACAAAGTTAACATTTTGTACAAAAAGTTAACTGCTTATAAGTTTAATAACAGTACATATAAATACTTGCAGTTCTGTGCAGTGTAATGCTTTTATAATATGGACATTACTGCCATGCCCCTTTTGGTACCTCCCACACAAAATGGCGAAATCATATACTTGACTGTTTTGATTTATGTTTACTAAATATATGTTATGTGTTTGTTAATTGTAGCTTTCTTAGGCATAGAGAGAGCTGTCAATAATGTAGGTCTATGTACCACAGTTACGGCTGTGACAACCCTGAATATAGATAGAATTTCTCTATCCACAAAATTCGACTTTCTATGGAGATCATGGCGGTAAGAGGGAAGTTTCCATGTACTCTTCGAGGCAATCTACACTAGGCTCTTCATACCACCACAAGATGGGCTTCAGAACAAGTCCTTATCAGCAGAAGAAATAAGGTCCCAACTGTTCTATATTGGAGTGGCTTCATTTGTGAGGACGAAAAAAATAGTGTTTTTTGTAAAAACAAGTAAGAAAGTTTCAGTCGGGTAAACCGACTAAGGTATACCCTCACTTTGTGAGTAATGTAATATATAACATTACACCAATAAATCTGTCAATTTGTGTGGGAGGTACCAGAAGGGGTTTTCCAAATACACATATTTTTCGGTAAACAGTACATTCTTAAATACATTGCCTTGTGCTGAACTATAAGCGTTTGTGTGCACTGGTATATTAAAGTTACGAGCTATGTAATTTTGGTATGATTTGGTCATTTTGTGTGGGAGGTACAAAAAGGGGCGGGGTGATAACGCCCACTTTTTACAGGACTATAGGCACTACAACAGCATTACACTGTACAAAATTTCAAGTATTTGTATGCACTGGTATTAAAGTTACAAGCCGTTTACTTTGGTACGAAACGGGCCATTTGTGTGGGCGGTACCAAAAGGGGCTGTACAATGATGCCCATTTTTTACCGGACTATAGGCGCTACAAAAACATTATACTGTAGAAAATTTCAAGCATTTTTATGCACTTGTATTAAAGTTATAAGCAGTTAAATTTTGATGCAAAATGGTCCATTTGTGTGGGAGGTACCAAAAGGGGCATGCCAACTTCACCCATTTTTCTCGAGTTAATAGCGACTAATATACTAATATTATGTGCAGAATTTCAAAAGATTCGAATAAGTAGTATAGAAGTTATTAAAGAATCAATATTTCACTAAATTGTAACCCTTTGTGTGGGAGGTACCAGAAGGAGTAGACCAATATGGTCCATCTTCGAACTCATCCGGAGATTGATCAAAATATTACCACATACCAAATTTAAAGTCAATCGGTTACTCCTTTCGAGAGTTATCGTGCGCACCAGCCAGCAGACACACAGACAGACAGACAGACAGACAGACAGACAGACGGACGGACATTGCTCATTCGACTTAAAATGACCCAAAACGGATTTCCTCCGAACATACTTAGGGTCTTAGATCACTCCTTCGATGTGTTACACTTTTTTCCGTAGCAAATGATATATACCCTCGTCACACTAAAGTGAGGGTATAAAAATTAACCATTTCAAAGCCGTTAACTTTTTATTTGTCTGTTTTTTTCCAAATGGGTTAAAGCGAATTGATTGCAATAAAAATGATCCTGCACGTATTATTTCATTTACCATTTTGTAAATTTGTCTAGAAAAATTGTTTTATTTTCACTTGAAATTGAGCAATTTTTTAGAAAAATGTACAATATGTCCAACTTCTGAAAAATTTCAGTATTTAAACCATAAAAACTTAATTTTTTAAGCAATTTAGCTGAAACTTTACAGTTTGTATCCTGTTAAGAATTTATCACAAATAAAACTACTCAGTTCATACTCTGTTATAGTCCACATATACGAGTAAAGTTCGTTCTCACAAAATGTTATTAAACAAATGTTATCACATTTTCCTGAAGATTAGTCAAAGATTTGTATTTTGTGTTTTATATCTACTCAAATTCTGCACAATAAAAGTTGACCATTTCTCGGAATAACCGTATACGACATATTTGTTAAACAATTTTGCTGAAAGTACGATTTTTGCGATTTTAGCTATTGCAACAAGCTAATGATTGGGATGCCTACAAGGATCAACTCAAGATATATAAGAAGGAGCTTAGGAAGGCGCAAAGACGCTCTTGGTATACCTTTCGTGGCGAAGTGGAAAAGGTCTCCGACGCCGCAAGTCTGAGGAAGATACTATCAGCTTCACCGTATACAGAGGGTTTTTTGCAGGATGAGGCAAATAACTGGACAAAAAACAGCGAGCAGTCGCTGAAAATACTGCTCGACACACATTTCCCGGGGAACTCACCAACAGAACCCGAAGATCAGCAAGACCAACAAGAATGCGAGTGGACTGCGAGCGTTGCTAGCTTGTTGACTGAGAAATCCAGAATAAGCAGGGCTATTAACAGCTTTGAGCCCTTCAAGTCACCTGGACCAGACGGTATCATTCCCGCAGAAATGCAGAAAATGTCAAAGTACATTATCCCCTGGCTGGAGAAAATGTATGTAGGCTGTATGAGGCGTTTATACATCCCGAATTGATGGAGGGATACCAAAGTGGTATTCATACCCAAAGCGGGAAAAATTTCGCACACTAGGCCAAAAAGACTTCAGACCAATTAGCCGATCCTCCTTCCTATTAAAAGGTCTGTAAAGACTTTTAGATTATTTCATTAGGGAAAACCTGAATACAAAACTCCTGTCGGGGAACCAACATGCTTACAACAAGTAAGCAAGTTTCAGTCGGGTAAACCGACTAAGGTATACCCTCACTTTGTGAGTAATGTAATATGGAATATTAAACGAATTATTCTCTCAATTTGTATGGGAGGTACCAGAATGTTTTTAACAAATACACCTATTTTTCGCTGAATAGTAGATTCTTTAAATACATTACACTGCGCCGAATTATACACGTTTTTTGCACTGATATATTAACGTTATGAAATATTAAATTTTGGTATGATTTGGCCATTTTGTGTGGGAGGTACAAAAAGGGGCGTGGTGATAACGGCCATTTTTTACAGGGCTATAGGGACTTCAAAAGCGTTACACTGTGCAAAATGTTGTTGCATTTTCGTGCATTGGTACTCATGCTGTGAGCTCTTAACTTTTTGTGCAAAATGGTACCTTTGTATGGGAGGTACAAAAAGGGGCGTGTAAATAGCGTCCATTTTTCACAGTGCAAAAGACATTATAAAAGCATTACACTTAAAAAAATTTCAAGTATTTTTATACACTGGTATTAATGTTATAAGCTGTTATCTTTTGGTGCAAAATGGTACCTTTGTGTAAGAGGTACCAAAGGGGGCGTGAATATGACACCCATTTTCACTGGACTGTAGGCACTATGAAAGCATTACACTGTACAACATTTCAAGTATTTTTATGCACTGGTATTAATGTTATAAGCTGTTAACTTTTGGTGCAAAATGGTGCATTTGTGTGGGAGGTACCAAAAGGGGCGTAGCAACATGGCCCATTTTTCTCGAGTTGATAGCGACTAATAAACTAATGCTATGTGTGGAATTTCAGAAGATTCGAATAAGTAGTATAGCAGTTATTAAAGATTCAATATTTCACAACATTTTAACACTTTGTGGGGGAGGTACTAGAAGGAGTGGACCAATATGGCCCATCTTCGAACTTAGACGGAGATAGAAAAAAATATTACCACGTACCAAATTTGAAGTCAATCGGTTACTCCTTTCGAGAGTTATCGTGCGCACCAACCAGCAGACAGACAGACACACAGACAGACAGACAGACAGATAGACAGACAGACAGACAGACAGACGGACGGACATTGCTCATTCGTCTTAAAATGACCCAAAACGAATATCCGCCGAACATACTTAGGGTTTTAGATCACTCCTTCGATGTGTTACACTTTTTTTCGTAGCAAATGATATATACCCTCGTCACACTAAAGTGAGGGTATAATAAGGGAAAGTCTACAGAATCAGCCCTGCACGAACTTGTGAGCACTATTGAATCATCCCTGCATTTCAAGGAATTCACCATGGTGGCATTTCTTGACATAGAAGGGGCTTTTAAGAACATTCACTCAGATGCGGTAATTGCGGCACTCTCACATCTAATAGTTAACACTAGTTTGATTAGACTAATTCAAAGTCTGCTCACCAGAAGACGCATAACAGCATGTCTAGGGTCCACCACTCTAACAAGGTTTGTAAACAGAGGGACCCCAGAAGGAGAAGTACTGTCTCCACTAATTTGGAACCTAGCGGTGAATGAAATCCTGCTAGTTTTAGAACGTTGTGGCTGCAAGGTCGTGGCATATGCGGACGTCGTGGCAATCGCAGTGAGTGGCAAATTCGAAAACGTTCTCAGAGATATCCTACAGGTGGCTCTGAACAAGTTGGCTAGATGGGTCAGAAGCAGCGGTTTGGGCGTTAACCCAAACAAGACAGAATGGGTTCTCTTTACCAGAATGAATAAAGTCCACACATGTGGACCCTCCACCTCGGATAAATGGAACAGATCTAGGCTTTTCTGAAAGTGCAAAATATAATAATAATTCTAGATAGAAAACCGTTATTTAGACTTAACGTATTGGAACGTGTAAGGAAGGCCAACGTCGCCTTATATCCCTGCAGGAAGGTTGTATGGTCGCGGTGGGCCCTCTCTTCTAAAATCATCCATTGGATATATATAGCTGTAGTTAGTTCAATACTGTTATACAGCATTGTGGTATGGTGGACGGAAACTGACATACTAACCATCAACAACCTACTATCAAAGTTTCAGATAACTGCCTGCCTGAGTATAAGCGGAGCCTTAAGGACTACAGCGATTGAGTCCCTACAAGCCCTAATCCATATACTGCCGAATAATATTGTGGCGAGAGAAGTTGCAACCAACGCGGTAATGAGACTATACTGCCTATCAATGTGGAGGTACAAGAACTAGCGGTCACATGAGGATATCAAAGTGTAGTGCTATAGTAACCGACCGACTGGACTACATATATACCAACTGTGTGCACCCTCGAGAGAAATTACATCACTATGATTCCCGCCAGAGATGAATGGGTTGGCAGAATACCAGGTAATAGAAACCATCTCCACTTTTACACCGATGGTTCGAAGCTTGATGAAAAGGTTGGCTTCGGAGTACACTGTGGAGAACTTAGTTTGGATATAGCTCACAGACTACCAGATACCTACAGTGCATATCAAGCCGAAATAATGGAAATATGGGAAGTCGCCAAGTGGCTGAGTCGCAACATAGTAAATAACACTGGCGCTGTCAATTACTCGGACAGCCAGGAGGACACATCCCTAAATTCACAAACAGCCCTCGACTGCCGCAGATCTCTTAACGAGATGGCTGAGCAGTTTAATCTACACCTCGTATGGATGCCTGGGCATAGGGATATCGCGGGGAACTGCAATGCCGATGAACGTGCTAGGAAAGGGACGACATTACAAATTCTCGATGAATTTGCATATATTGGTGCGCCACTATCCTCCACGTGCAAGCTTTGGCTTAGGCAGTCCAATGAAAAGTTTGAAATATCTCCTCGCACTAGAGAGGAAAAGATTGTCTACGTTAGTATCAGTTCTGAAGGGACACTGCCTGATCGACGAACACGCCAGGAGATTGGGTATTGACTCTAATGACTTCTGCAGAAGCTGTGGAGATGAGGAAGAAGTGGAGAGCAATGAGCACTTGCTATGCGACTGTTGTTTCATCATCCACTATTGCGATGGCCAAAATCAATGAATTATTGAATCGAATTGCTTTATCACGCTTCTTATTCGCCTAAATTAGCTTCTACGGATTATTATATATGTGTGAAAAACAGTTGAGGAGCTAGACAGTTCTTCCTATAAACAGGGCATTGATGCTATTGAATATCGCTGGGAAATTGTATCGAGCTAAAATGAGAATGTAGAGAAAAAAGAAGAATTTTCCCAAACTTACTTTGTTTTCTTTGGTAGGCTGACTACTTTTGGGCCGTTCTCGAATTTATAGTAAAATTCGGCACAACTTATATTTACCATACCGGTTTACGTTTAGATATAGTTCCCATATAGAGGTCGCTTTTTAATATATTTGGTTAAGTCATTGATACCACATTTTCTAAACAATTTGGCTGAAACTTTGCTGATTTTGTATTATTTTTAATATAATTAGCTACAAAAAATATATCGATTCATGACATAAGATTCGGCCCGGACTATCGTTTCTACTTGCTTTTATTATACCCTACACCACACTGTGGTACAGGGTATTATAAGTTTGTTTCACGGCAGATGTTTGTAACACCTGAAAATAACACAGCTAGACCCACCTTAAAGTATACCGATCGACTCAGAATCACTAGCTGAGTCGATTTAACGACGTCCGTCCGTCTGTCCATGTTAAGTTGTTCGTCGACTACAGGTCGCAATTTCACTCCGATCGATCTGAAATTTTGCAGTGTAGAGTATTTCGCGGCTGTTAAGATCGCTTTTGAATTTGGTAGAAATCGGTTCAGATTCAGATATAGCTCCCATATATATCTTTCGTCCGATTTGGCCCTTTAGTCCTATAGAAGCTGTATTTTACATCCAATCGTTTTGAAATTTAGAATGGTAGAGTTTCTTGATCCATGCACCAACATTGCCGAATTTGAAGAAAATCGGTTAAGATTTAGCTATAGCTCCCATATATATGTTTCGTCCGATTTGGCCCTTTAGTCCTATAGAAGCTGTATTTTACAACCGATCGTTTTGAAATTTAAAATGGTAGAGTTTCTTGATCCATGAACCAACATTGCCAAATTTGAAGAAAATCGGTTAAGATTTAGCTCTAGCTCCCATATATATGTTTCGTCCGATTTGGCCCTTTAGTCCTATAGAAGCTGTATTTTACATTCAATCGTTTTGAAATTTAGAATGGTAGAGTTTCTTGATCCATGAACCAACATTGCCGAATTTGAAGAAAATCGGTTAAGATTTAGCTATAGCTCCCATGTATATGTTTCGTCCGATTTTGCTCTTTAATCATGTAGAAGCTGTATTTTACATCCAATCGTTTTGAAATTTAGAATGGTAGAGTTTCTTGATCCATAAAACAACATTGCCGAATTTGAAGAAAATCGGTTAAGATTTAGCTATAGCTCCCATGTATATGTTTCGTCCGATTTTGCTCTTTAGTCATGTATAAGCTGTATTTTACATCCAATCGTTTTGAAATTTAGAATGGTAGAGTTTCTTGATCCATGAACCAACATTGCCTAATTTCAAGAAAATCGGTTAAGATTTAGCTATAGGTCCCATATATATGTTTCGTCCGATTTTGCTCTTTAGTCCTGAAGAAACTGTATTTTACATCCAATCATTTTGAAATTTAGAATGGTAGAGTTTCTTGATCCATGAACCAACATTGCCGAATTTGAAGAAAATCGGTTAAGATTTAGCTATAGCTCCCATATATATGTTTGGCTGTTGAGATGCAATCGTTTTTATATCCTACACCACACTGTGGTACAGGGTATTATTTAAGTATAAAATGTCCCAAAAGTAAATTTATGTACACAATTTATACATGAATTACAAAATTTATATATCAGAGTTATTCAATATTACGAGAGTGGTGTAGGGTATTATATAGTCGGCCACGCCCGACTTTAGCCTTTCCTTACTGGTTTTTTTCTAATATTTTGTCATACGAGTATTTACATTAATCAAAAGAATTGAAATGACATTCGATTTTAAATACACAACTGGAGTGTATCGAGTATCAGTTGCATTCATTATGGTGTAATTGAATATCAATTTCAGAGTCTGAAATTTCAGACATACTTGTACATATTGCACATACTTACGTATGTTCCTAATTACTTCTGTATATAGACAAAAAACTTTCACACCGGCAAATACAAACAGTGTACTCGTACATATATGTTTATGGACCATGGACGGCAGACACTGCAATCAACTCGACTTGACCATTAAAAGTTATACAACTTTGAGTTTTAGGCCTTTTGTTGTGAGAATGGCTAAGGCAACACACCAAGTGACGATGACAACAACGGCAACTGCCATAACAACAATTCATCCATTCAACTGTCCGTCCGCCCATCCATCCATCCATCATAAAATCCGTATTTAAGCAAGATTCGTATTCGAATCCGAATTCGTCTGTTGTAAGAGAAGATTGCAATTAAGTGTGAATTGATGGAATGCCTCAAACGAGTATTCGGTATTCGGACCAACAGCACAAACTGCCAAATCATGGACTGGTCCATTTGGATGCATGAATGAATGGATGTCAGACAGAGATTCCGACTCTGTCTGTCTGTCCATCTGTCTGTGGAGTTATCGTCCATTGTGTGTGAGTCTGTTGCTCGATTTGGGGAGAAATTAAAAGTAAATGGTCCGACTTTAAAGTAGTCCGAGATGATGATGATGCCTCCATTGTGGTGCAGATCGGGTGGAGGGATATCTATCGTATCTACCTTTCTTCAGAGTAATTTTCGTTTAGTGTTGTGGGGTTTAACACGTTTCTTTTTATTTGTGGTTGCTTTCAGCAGAGTCATGCCAATAATTCTTTTGAGTTTATTTGAGTCTACCCAATGGCTTGAAATGCTCATATGTCCGTCCCACTGTTTGTCCGTCTTTCGGTTTACTTTACTTTCTACTTATGGCCATTCATAGATCTGCATGTATGTAATGAGTGTGTGGAAATACTTACATACAAACATCTATAAATTGTGGTTCAGTTTTATCCAATGCATTAGGGATTTCAGTTCAGCATTTGAATTATAGCACTATACCCAAGCAAAAAATTGCTCAAATAAACACTGTACTATTTTAAATGTCTTATGACCCTACCATTTACAACGTATTGTAGAAACAAGTAAGCAAATTTTAGTAGAGTAAACCGACTGAAGTATAACTTCACTTTGTAAATAATGTGATATGGTATTTGGTAGTTTCTGTGGGAGATGCAAGAAAAAATTCTAGTGGAGACAAATGTTCCCATTTTTTGTTAGACTATAGTCCTTGGAAAATTAATCAAAAGAACGTAATATGAAGAGATTAGTTACAGAATTTTAGGGAAATAAGGTTATGTTAGGTTAGTGATACCACGGGCCCAGTTGCCCCTCATGTGAACCAAGCTGTTTGATACACAAAGTTATAAAATATACGAACATCGTTGCCGGCAAGATCTGTCGGACTTCCTACAAAGGTCTAGCCCAGTATATCCAGATGTCGTTTACTCATTGCAGGAAAGTAACAAAACAGGTGCTCAATGCTCTCCACTTCCGCCTCATCGCCGCAGCTTCTGCAGAAGTCATTGTATTCTCGTCAGAACTGATACTAAAGTAGACATTTTTTTCCTTTCTAGTACGAGGAGACATTTTGATCTTCTCAGTCCGTATCTTAGCCTGATTTGTCTAGCCACCCTACAGATGCCGATTTCTGACCATCTTTCATTGGACAATACAATCGAAAGACAACAGCCGATCGGGCAGATCGACTGATGGAGCTGCCAACGCCAGAAATGGTTAAAAAATATGCACAAACTGGAATTGGATGACCGTCGGTTGAAGGTTCGTGAGCTAGCTGAAGTCATAGGCATTTCAAAAAGTACTATACATCGCATATTGACGGAAAATTTGATCATGAGAAAGATGGGTTCCGCGTTTGCTCACAATCAAGACAATGCACCAGTCCACACATCAACTATTGCGATGGTCAAAATCAATGTATTAAATTTCGAATTGCTTCAGAATCGAAGCTGTTGAAAATCGCTGCAAATTCTTCGAGAATTTGTAATGTCGTCCCTTTCCTAGAAATTTCATCAGTTTTGCAGTTCCCTATGCCCAGGTACCCATATGAGGTGCACGTTAACTGCTCAGCCATCTAGTTAAGAGATCTGCGGCTATCGAGCGCTGTTTGTGCATTTAGGGTTGTGGACTCCAGAGAATTGATGGCAGCCTGTCTGTCCGAGTAAATTACAACGCTACAATTTTGCGACTCACCCACTAGGCGACTTCCCTTATTGTCATTATTTCGGCTTGATAGACACTGCATCAAGACTATGTTCTTTACGGTGTACTCCAAAGCCAACCTTATCATTAAGCTTCGATCCATCAGTATAGAAGCGAAGATGTTTTCTATTACCTGGTATTCTGCCATCCCATTGCTCTCTGGCAGGTTTCTTAGAGGTGAAGTTCGTCTCGAAGGCATATAGTCCAGTCTGTCGGTTACCATAGCACTACACTCTGGTATCCTCACGTGGCCGTACTTTTTATACCTCCACACTGATAGGCAGTTTAACCTTAATGCCACTCTATCTGAAACTTCTCTAGCCACAATATCGAGCGGCAGTGGATTGAGTATGACTTGTAGAAACACTGCAGGTCCGCTGATGCTCAGGCAGGCGATTCTCTGAACCTTCATTACTTGACACACGTGGAACCTTATAATTCTTATTAAAGATGGCCAATTCTGTCTTGTTTGGGTTAACGCTCAAACCACTACTTTTGGCTCATTTGGCCAATGTGTTCGGAGATACCTGTATAATGTCTCTAAGATGCAGTAGCTGGCAAATTCATGACTGCAGAACCAAAATTCTAGATCTAACAGGATTCCATTCACCACTATATTCCAAATTAGTTGAGACTGTAGGTCTTCCTGTGGGCTCCCTCTGTTTATAAATCTCGCCAGAGTTGTGGCTTACTGTTATGCGTTTTCTGGTGAGCAAACGATCTCATACATGTGCCACTTTATCTGTGATCTGAGAACGAGTGGTCGTCCAGTACATTCCACCCAATTATTTTGTCTGACAGTCAGTCTGTAGCGAATGCTACGTCGAATACTTGCTGTCTCCCTTTAACTGTAAAGTTCGGTTTATTGCCTTTGTTACAAATAGTTCGGTTGGTAGTTAGAATCAAGTCAAGAAGTGACTCACCCCTTCTGTTTCTATCCGAACTGCCCCAGATATGAAGATAAGCGTTCGTGTCTGCGCCAAAAATCAACACACGTTCTGCAGACGTTGATTCTTCTACTACTTCCTTTAATGGTGAAGGGCCAATGCACGCGTCAAGCGGCACGGTGCGAATTCGGCATTGCCCGTACACAAAACATGTGGTTGTTTTCAATAAAAGTTGAATAAGAAATTGTGTCAGATTTTGAATATTTTAATCTAGCAATGCAAAAGCAAGCGGCGGCGCGGAGATGTTGAATAAAATTCAACTTTTTTAATTGGCCGCGCCGAATTCCGCTTGCATTGGCCCTTCACCAGAAGAGAGCTGTCGGTGCAAGTAACTGGAGACCACGCAATATATGCGATTACCTATCTCAAGACTAGCAGCTGTTTGGTCTTTACCACTGAAATTAGCCAAGAGAAAAATACTTAGATCCTTCCTGGCCAAAATGCAGATTCTTGGAGTACCTTCACAGTTGGCCAGAAACAGCCTAAAGTTAGGTGTCCTGATACCACATAACTTTCCTCCCACTACGATGTCTACTGTACCTGTGGGCAGGCGCAGCAATAGAGTCGCTGAGGCTGCTTTAGCGTGATGTAGGTTAATCTGTAGAATTCTTACCATCATTAGTGACCGACAGATTAAACTCCACCCCAACAAGGGTGTTGTCGAAATCCTCGTCCGTATCATCGAGGATCATTTCCCAATCAGATGCGTCAAGGAGTCCAGAAACCACCCTCAGCCCCTCAGTTTTCGAAGTAGTGCTCCCATCCTCAGTAAAGGTGTAACAGCCTTTGTGTTAGGATCGGAGGCTACCGAAATTATGGGCGTGGGTAGCACCGCACATCCGGAGGGGAGGGCTGCGTGCCAACCATGGTGGATACCTCACACTCCGCAATGGGAGCTATATCCAGCTATAGTCTATAGTCTCAAAGCCATATCGCAGGGTTCCATTTAGCCGTTGTAAGTAGGGAGTGGATTCAGCATTAAGAATCGAATCGACCTGCCATTTTTTTACCATCTGCCTTACTATTCTTACTAATTATCTAATCGGCAGATCAGGATTGGAATTTTTAATTATCTCAAGTATGTCAGCAGAGTTTGATGGTTCTTCTGTAAACCAGGTGAGGGCTATGAGATGACTAGGAATGCTGTTTTTAGGAAAACATCCAACTGGGCGCTCGGCCAGATCACACTCACTCGACTCAGAGCTGCCTTATACAGGTCTACTGATCTGGCATCACCGAGAGCTATGAACTTACTCTTCCCTGATGCCATCCTACATTGTTGTAGATTGGAGGTGTGCCATGTATCTCACTGAGGACCACGAGGTATGGAGCCATAAGGGCCGATCGAACATGACTCTATTTGTCCTTGGGGATGGTACCATCCTCACTACTTCTATCTACATATAACATTCATCACTAGACTCGCCTTCGCCACTTCATTGAAGTTCTTGGTGAGTGCACTATTGATGGAGATGGGATCATCAGGTGATCTGATTCTTTTTCAACCGACTCATTGGCTTTCGAAGCATCTATGACGCCCTTAGCCCAGGTAAGTGACTCTTTTTGTTTTTCGGTAAGAGTCGAAGCCTTAACGGCCTGCAATTTCGTCAAAACTCTGAGAGCTATCCGGTGCTCATTGCGCTTCTGTTTTGACGGTCGGACATGACGCTTTTCCCTCGCCATACTACCAGTTGTGAGTACTTTTGGGGACATTTTCACCAGTTTTGGTGTGCTCAACTTTGGCCAAGACCAGCGGAGGTACCTCCTGGATGAAGTTGGATTCAGAGCCCAAAGACCGTGTTAGTTATCCATACAGTTCCCACGAGCGTTGGGGAGATACATGTCTAACGCAGCATAGCTCCCGGTAGTGTGGCAAGGACTGGCTGGCACAACACCTTTTACTTACAGAGGTGCCCATGTATCAGCAAGGCTCCGTACAAATACAGTCGATTAGCCCTGACTGCAAACCATACACCATACATGAGGTCGCATTACGCCCCGTGTTAGGTTAGTTTTTAAGTAAAACCAATACTTGGTAGATCATTTGGCGTTCGTTATAACAGTACTCGACTGTAGCCTCAATTTATTTGGGTTTATTATAAGAAACAAATTTGGAAAATTATAAGGAGCTATATAGTCTGTTATATAGTCTGAAAATATCGCTGTTTCTTTCTGCCATGAAATCCCTATTGGGGGGAAAATCAAAATACAATTACAACTTTTCGAGCAACATTTAAAATGTTCGTTGATAACATTTTGTCGGCAAAAGAGATGATACATAAACACCCGGCATTATGGGTTTAAGTACTTCAACATTAGTTTCGTTCGCCGATACAATGATACATGGATATGGATAATACGAGTATTGACGCGAGAGATGGAGATGTAGTACTTACATGCAAAGTACGAGTACTCGTACATATTGCCAACAATTGAATAAACACATGAAGTGAAATTAATTTTGCCAACATGCAATGCAATCTCTTCACTGCCGGCTTTTCCCATCTCCCATCCCAGTCTGGTCTGCGACACTGCAATTCTGTGGTAAACGACGGACAGACAGATAGACGGACAGCACATGTCGTTCGGTTCAGTACGTGTGTCTGAATCTCAAAAGACGCCTTTCCATTCCATACCGCCGCCCCGCCCAATCTCAGTCTACTCCACCGCAAAAGTGATGTGTGCCCGGTCGAACGGCCGCCAGCAGAAGTTATGATTGCAATGGGTATTCCACTCATATTTTTTTTTATTTATTTTTGGAGAGCTGGTCTTTTCGATCGGACGGTCATACAATACATCTAGGGAGTTGCATGTCCAGTTTTCTTTCGCCACAATCGATCATGTTGGTACTTGGTGCGGATTGAGGACTGGTGTGGCGGCTGTGCGCTGCCTGAGAATGTGGCACAATTGAAAAACAAAATCGCAGAGAAGAGAAAGACAACGAACAAAAAAGGCAACCACGAATGGTTGCTCCAATGGCTTAGACTAGGATTGGGATACCTCGAGGGGATGCTCGAGGTAAATTGTCTGACAGTCTCAGACAATTGTGGTAGTTGTTGTTTTTTTGCGGTATTGACTTTATTTGTCGTAATAGAAACACAATTTTTTCCTCCATATTTAAAATCGCAAGATAACGCACACACCTTATGTTGTTCATATCTTTTTGAGGTCCATACACACAAGCGGATGGATTTTCCATTATTGATTATTGTCTTGTGGATTTTCTTTCACAGTTTTCCAAGAAATTTTATCGAATTAACCAACATGACTCATATGACTGCTGTCAGTAGATGCTGGGCAATACTTGCCACGGGCTGACTTGTGATTGTTAATTTGTTTTTTGAATTTCTTACCTATTTTTAGCTTACTGGGGCTTGCTTTATCCAGTTTCAAATATGAACAAAGTCATAAATATATTAGAAGACTTCTGCATTATGGCTATTGAAATGTCCCACGCAAATCATTTGAATCTGCAGTGCCTCCATGTGGTAACTACAATGAACAAAATTACTTAATATTAAAGATTTTGCTTCAAAGGCGCACTAATCTAGGCTAATTAATTTCATATTAAGGAAACTGCCTCAGGTGGCATTTCTCCAATAGAAATGCAGAAAATGTGACTTAATCATGCTATGGCTGGGAAGATATATGAGGACTGCATTAGGCTCTCGTATAGCCACTACAAACTAT
Source organism: Eudasyphora cyanicolor (assembly GCA_963930755.1). NCBI lineage: Eukaryota > Metazoa > Arthropoda > Insecta > Diptera > Muscidae > Eudasyphora > Eudasyphora cyanicolor. The sequence goes on along the minus strand of OZ005735.1, from coordinate 157,617,434 downwards.
CCATTACAAACTAATTTTCAAAGGTTCAGACAACCGCCTGAATATGCATAAGCTTAGCATTGAGGACTATAGCGACTGAGTCTCTACAAGCCCTACTCTATGTACTGCCCATTGATATTGTGGCGTGTGAAGTTGCCACCAGAGCGACATTACGATTGAGCTGTTTCTTAAAGTGGAGTTACAAGCACTACGGCCACACAAGGATATCGCAATGAATGTAGTGCTATGGTAACCGACCGAGTGGGCTATATACCAACAGTGTATTCCTTCGGGAGGAACTTCACCACTAATATATCTGCCAGAGATGACTGGGTTTGCAGAACACCAGGAAATAGAAAACATCTTCACTGCTACAAAGATGGTTTGAAGCTTGATGATAAGGTTGGCTACAGAGTGCACTGCAAATAACTCAGTCTTGATATAGCTCATAGATTACCAGGTACTTGTAGGGTCCATCAAGCCGAAATAATAGCAATAAGAGAAGTCGCGAAGTGGCTGAGTCGCAAAGTAGTGACCAGCACTGGCGTTGCCATTTACTCGGACAGTCAGGCTGCCATCAATTCTCTGAAGGCCACATCCCTAAATTCACAAACGGACCTTGACTGCCACAGATCTCTTAACGACTGAGCAGTTTAACATACACCTCATATGGGTGCCTGTGCATAGGGTTATCCCGGGGAACTGCAAAGCTGATGTACTTGCTGGAAAGGCTCGACCTTACAAATTATCAAAGCATTTGCATATATTGGAGCGCCACTGCCCACATGCTAGCTTTGGCTTAGACAAGAGGCACTCAGGCAGTCCAATATCAGCAAATTCTTCGGGAATTTTTAATATTATCCCTTTCCTAGTAAGTTCATCAGCTTTACAATTCCCCGAGATATCCCTACGCACAGGTATCCATATCGATTAGCATGTTTTAGAATGGAGTCGACTTAGCATGTTTTTAGGAAGATTGCATTTTTAGCTTCTAAATATTCAAAATTATTTTCGATCAAAATTTGGTGTTTGTCCGTCAACCCAATCAAAAGTTATTCACAAAACAGTGCGGGTCATTCGATTTCCATTACAAAGGAATTCCACACAAATTTTAATAAATCAAACTTTGATCGCTTCTCCTGAGAAACACTTAGCATAGTTTAGAATGTAGGTATCGATATGAGGTATATGTTAAACTGCTCAGCAATCTTGTTAAGAGATCTGCAGGTGTCGATAGATGTTGAATGAATTTTTGGATATATCCTTCAGAGATTTAATGACAGCCTGGCTCCCCGAGTAAATGTATTGGTCACTATGTTGTGCCTCAGCCGCTTGGTTGTCTGTGAGCTATGTCAAGTCTAAATTCTCTACTGTGTATTCCGAAGGGGGATCTACTAATCCTATAGTTCCCATCTATTCTGGACAGTGATCCCAGATTTTCTGGAGTCTAACTGGAAGTACCTTTGGTTACGCAGTCTGACCAGGGAACTTAATCTGGTACCAAGGGAGTCAGAAATGCCCCTGGAACGTAGGTTCTGGTCTGAATATTGGTGTGGTCCCTTCGGGGGCATCGTGTTGGCAGTGGTTAAAACCAAAATCGCTGGGAGAGAATAGTCTCGGATCTGGAGTTGCAAACCAACCGGCTGCCATGGCCCCTAGAATGGCAAGGAGTTTTAGATGGGCTTCGCTCCTAACCAAGTAGGAGAACAAATTTGTCCAGAAACACGGAATTGTTTGGAACTCATCCACATTGTGAGTGGGAGCACGGTGGGGTTAAGCCTAACGGTAGGAAATCACCTAAATCCAGAATACCTAACTGTGTAATCCGAAGCCAATTTACCTATCAAGCTTCGAACCATAGCTAGGGAGATAGTTACTATTCCATGTAGTCTGTCAATCCATTCCACCCTGGCATGTATCTTAGTGGAAATGTTCCTCTCGAAGGTGTAAACCATTGTTATAGTGTCCATCGGTCGGTTTCCAAAGCACTACAGTGTGATATCCTCAAGCGACTGTAGTTCTTGTAACGCTACATTGACAGAAAGTTTATTCTTAATACCGCTCTGGTAGCAACATATCTAGCCAATATATCAATCTGTAGTAGGGTTTTCCAACAAGAGGTGTTATTTTGGTATTCAAAGAAAAATGCCATTTTTTAGATAAATGATCGGATGTTTATTTCATAATAAAGCGGAAGGTATGCCGTTAATAATGAAAAACAACATCAGCCAAATGGCCACCACGACCACGCTTACAGGACCATATCCTTTTCATGAAATTTGCCATAACCAAATCGCGAAGTGGCTGCCCTATGTCCTCAATAGCCTCACGAATTCTATCTTTGAGGTCTTGAATCGACGCTGGGTTGTTGGTGTATACCTTATCTTTCACGTGGCCCCAAAGCAAGAAGTCGCAAGAAGTTAAATCACAAGATCTCGGTGGCCAATTGTAATCACCTCTTCGAGAGATAATACGGTCCGGAAACTTTTAACGTAACAGAGCAATGGTATCGTTGCTTGTGTGGCACGTAGCGCCGTCTTGTTGAAAGTAAACGTTGTCCAGATCAATACCATCCAACTCCGACCATAAAAAATCATTAATCATCTCTCGATAGCGCAATCCATTCACCGCAACTGTTGATCCAACTTCGTTTTCGAAAAAGTAAGGTCCAATGACCCCGCCGGACCATGAACCGCACCAAACAGTCACACGTTGACGATGGAGAGGCTTCTCAACAATAACTCTTGAGTTTTCCGAGCCCCAGATGCGACAATTTTGCTTGTTGACGTAGCCACCAAATGGCCTCATCAGTCAAGATGATTTTTCGATGATTTTCGATTTTTCGAATTTTAATAATTTCAATGCGTTTTTGAATCGTGTATCGTTCCATTTTTATACCCTACACCACACTGTGGTACAGGGTATTATAAGTTTGTTTCACGGCAGATGTTTGTAACACCTGAAAATAACACAGCTAGACCCACCTTAAAGTATACCGATCGACTCAGAATCACTAGCTGAGTCGATTTAAGCATGTCCGTCCGTCCGTCCGTCTGTCCATGTAAAGTTGTTCGTCGACTACAGGTCGCAATTTCTCTCCGATCGTTCTGAAATTTTGCAGTTTAGAGTATTTCGCAGCTGTTACGATCGCTATTGAATTTGGTTGAAATCGGTTCAGATTTAGATATAGCTCCCATATATATCTTTCGTCCGATTTGGCCCTTTAGTCCTATAGAAGCTGTATTTTACATCCAATCGTTTTGAAATTTTGAATGGTAGAGTTTCATGATCCATGACCCAACATTGCCGAATTTGAAGAAAATCGGTTAAGATTTAGCTATAGCTCCCATAAATATGTTTCGTCCGATTTTGCTCTTTAGTCCAGAAGAAGCTGTATTTTACATCCAATCATTTTGAAATTTAGAATGGTAGAGTTTCTTGATCCATGAACCAACACTACCGAATTTGAAGAAAATCGGTTAAGATTTAGCTATAGCTCCCATATATATGTTTCGTCCGATTTCGTTCTATAGAAGCTGTATTTTACATCCAATCGTTTTGAAATTTAGAATAAACAATTTAAACATGAACTACAAAATTTATATTTCAGAGTTATTCAATATTACGAGAGTAGTGTAGGGTATTATATAGTCGGCCCCGCCCGACTTTAGCCTTTCCTTACTGGTTAGTAATGGCGTAGTTTCTACTTTTAAAATGTCAAAGAATAAAAGCTTCAAAAGTGACAGCTACCGAAATACCGGGTGATTCAAAATAACACCTCTTGTTGGAAAATATGGAGTAGAAGTTGTAGATACACTGTCGCTGCAGTATGTATTTAAAGCTTCGCTAATTCTTCATAAAGAAATCAACATAAGTTGAGGGATGTTCTTCAAAAATAGAGAATCCTGGTATTTCATGACAGCCTAACTATCAGAGAACATCTTTATCCGAATATTTTTCAGAACGTTATACTCGTATATTAGCCATTCTGCTACCTTCCTAACAGCCAACATTTCAGCCTGTTATATGCTGTAGTCATCAGGCATCCTATGAGCTATAGATATTCTTAGGTATTTCAAGAAAAGTCCGAGACCATTATGTTTGATGTCATTTGTATGTAATAGAGGAAGTTTATACATAGAAGTTCACACATCTCATACCACCCGGAATACGGCCTTTTCATCCATCTCTGCCTGGTATAAATGTATGTGGTACTTCTAATCAAAGATGGACTGTGACAGAGTGTAGACAGTGATGCCTGATATCAAGAATACAAGAATTGGTTTGCACTGTGTCCACATTAATTTCCTGACCATTGTGATAATTCCCTCAATTGCACCAAAATATAAGAGAATACAACTCAATAAGACCTCTTAAGGTTTGTTGGCTGTAGTGTTGCTGAGATACGACTCTTGGTATGAAGGGTTTTAACAAGTCTTCCAATGCTTTCACTTCTACCAAGATTGTTTAGGAACATTGTTATTGCGTTCGGTTTAACGTTATTGAAAGCCCCCGCCCCCCTGAATTTAACTAGGCACGACGAAGGCCTTCAAAAAGATGATACGAGGAATATGGTTAATGACTGCCAAGAAACCAGTTTGATGAAATAAAAAGTTTAAATTTCGATATAGAAAATTGGGGACAATCTGATCACTTAAAGTGGAAATTATCTGCTGTATCTTAATTTGCTTTCCAAAGTATGTATTCAAAAATTGTGATTTTTTCGTTTTGAAAATGCCAATAAACCTGTTATGTTATTGTTATTATTGTTGTCAATATGTAGTAGAAAACGACTTAAATGGTTTGTTATTTTAATTATATGAGAATTTCCAAAAGCTCACGCATTACATTGTTTAACGTGGGAGTGTCCGACAAAGAATGTGGTTTTGCTGACGACATAAATGGAAACAAAAAGGCAAATGTAATTTATTAAAATTTATTGTGTACAGTTTTGTTAATTTTAAAAGAGGTAATGCATAAAAATTACTTTGCATAATATTTATTAAACGCAAGTTAGGTTGAAATGTAGCTAAGATAAGGGTGCAAAGTTGACCTAAAATTATTAATTATATTTATATTAATTGCTATTTAGCGGTTTTGTGCCCTAAATCGCTGCTTTCTGATTCTGCAAAATGTAGACAATTTGCAAAGTCAGCAAAAAGCTGAATTTATTTAGTTTTATGGGAACTACTTTTAGCTTTATAGCATTAACGAAAAGCAAAGAAAGAAATGCACACAAACCATTATGGTTTCGAATATCGAATTTATTAACAACTACTTTTCTAGAAAATATTTTCATTTAAATTTACTTAGCCATAATTTTGAAATTATTGTTTTGTTATATTTTCTAGCAAATAATAAGGTTGCAAATTATAATTAGTTAGCCACTTTCACAATTTAAACAATTTTATGTTAATTTCAGTAAAATAAGAAACTTTGCCGAAGGAACCATACCTCTAAAACGAATTCTGATGTCCCGGAAAAAATCCCACTTTGACCCATTTAGAGTGCTCCAATCGAGTCCAAATGCATGGAACCCCCAGGGGGTGTGCCATTGGCATGGGTGGGTCGGGCCTCCAAAGTTAGTGGTGGTCGGTCATACATTTGGGCTCGATTGGAGCACTCTAAAAGGGTCAAAGTGGGATTTTTCAAAATTTGCCCCTACCCAAAAGTTCGACCCAAATTCCGGGACATCAGAATTCGTTTTAGAGGTATGGTTCCTTCGGCAAAGTTTCTTATTTGGTCCCTAGAATTCGATTTTCACTGAGCAATGGCGACTGTTTTTGCCTCCCCACAAATCGACCCGGACTAGCTCCCATATATATGTTCCATCCGAGTTGGCTCTTTAGATCCAATCGTTTTTATACCCTACACCACACTGTGGTACAGGGTATTATTTAAGTATAAAATGTCCCAAAAGTAAATTTATGTAAACAATTTATACACGAATTACAAAATTTATATATCAGAGTTATTCAATATTACGAGAGGGTAGGGTATTACATAGTCGACACCGCCCGACATTAGCCTTTCCTTACTGGTTTTTATTATGATAATGTTGGTATGGTTCAATTATGTATGGAACCAAATATCGGCCAAATGGCCGCTGCGACCTCGGCGGCACACCTCCATCCGGTGGTCTAAATTTTCAATGACGCTGAGGCATAATTAAGGTTCTATGCCGTTAATGTGCCGAATTATCTCATCCTTTAGCTCTTGAATTGTTGCTGGCTTATCGACGTACACATTTTCTTTCTAATAACCCCAAAGAAAGAAATTCAACGGTGTCAAATCACATGATCTTGGTGGCCACTTGACATCGCCGCGACGTGATATAACATGGCCATAGAATTTGTTGCGCAAAAGAGCCATTGTTTCGTTAGCTGTGTGGCAAGTGGCACCATCCTGTTGAAACCACATATTGTCCACATCCATATCTTCCAATTCGGGCCATAAAAAGTTCTTTATCATCTCACGATAGCGAACACCATTCACAGTAACTGCCTGACCGGCCTCATTTCGAAGAAGTATAGCCCGATGACGTCGCCAGCCCATAAGCCGCCCCGAACGAGCAGGGCGAGCATGCATAGGTGTTTTCACATCTCCTACAGACCCGGCTTGCTGAAATTTGCGCACAATTCTCCCGATTGTGAACACATTTGGTCGATTATGCTGATCAACAAAACATCACGAAGAGCACGAAATGCATTTTGATTTGAACGCCCATTTTTGTAAAAGGCTTAAAAAACTTTAACGCGTTGCTCGATTGTGTATCTTTCCATGGTTCAAATTGAGTTAGTCTGAAATTGAGAAATGTCAAATGAAATGCAGAAAAAATTGACGTTCACATTCAACATCGGTCCTTACAATTTAACCACCCATTAGAATAGCATTAAATGAACTGAAGACAAATCCAATCATACCTCGAAGTCAGAAAAAGTGAACTTATACCAATCAGGGATGTAACGAATATTCGCATTCGCATATGCGAAAGCGAATTATTCGCATCATTCTAACATTCGCTTTCGCAAAAACCATCTTTGGAATATTCGTTTTCGCATTCGCTTTCGCAAAATATATTTCAGTATTCGCTTCCATTTGTTAAAATTATTTTATCTTCATATCCGCTTCACACATTTTGAAGATTTTAATACCAATTAAAACCTCTGCGACTTCTCTTCAAAAGGGTTGAAAAAATATGTTTGTCCTTGTGGAAACAGGAGGTAAAAATATGGAAAACATTGTTAATACTTGACTATCCTGGAAAAGTATCAATTCAGGTCCTCAATTTTGATGATACTAAGAGGTCAAACTATTATTCGCATTCACATTCGCTTTCGCAAAAATGCATATTTCACTATTCGCTTTCGCATTCGCAAGTAGTATATTTCAATATTCGCTTTCGCTAAAGTCACTTTCGTTACATCCCTAAAACCAATATATCTTATAAGTGGCTATGTGTATGAAACAACTAACATGTTGTAAACTTGTGTACTTAATATCAACAAAGTTCTTAGTTCATTGAGGCTTTCAATCAAAGTAAATTTATTAGAGAAAAATGAAAGGCGTGAAGCGTTAACTATTAATATTATTAACAATGCACAGCACTCTCTCCTCCTCCTGCTTGTGATCACACGAAATTAATGCCACCAGCAACATCGTCATTATCATAAATATCATTATTGTCATAAATAAAACATAAACAATGAAATCACTGTTAATGTGAATGAATTGTATGTGAAAGTCCCAACATTAAGGCGCAATATCGGTCGGTCTTGAGGTCTTTGCTTTTCAAACTTATTCAGTAAATTGTATTTTCTCACTAGAAGTACACATGAAGTAAATGTGAATCCATGCATTCCATCCATCCACCAATTCATCCACTCATCAATCCGTCATATCCTGTGTAATTAAGGCAATTGCAAGATATTTATGTTGTTTTGTTTAACAATTTTAAATCAACTTTCATTGGATTTAAATCATAATTAAATGTTTAATTGTATTCAGACCTGCACACTTTGATATTCATAGAAAAATAAAAATTAATTATAAACAATTTTTTAATAAGAGAGAAAAAAGTCGTGACAAGGCCAAACAAAAGATTTAAAATGAAACGAATGAAAAAACGCAATTGTTTTATGAAACAGAATAAATGAATGACATTGTCATCGTCAACGACTTCGACTCTGACACCGACACCGGCAGTCACCGCGTGCAGTTCAACCAACTTTCACATCTGCAGATCACGAAGAAATACAAAAATATAAATCATGTTTATGCTATTGTCTGTGAACAAAAAGACGAAGAAACGTAGACAACATACAATTATTTAATAAATCTTTGGTTTAAGTTGTTATTGTTGCTGCTCTTGTGATATGGCCAAAATTATTAATTGATTAGCGACGGTAAACAGAACCAAATGTCTAGATGTTTGAGATTTACATAATATACTGAAAACAGGAAGACTAATATTAAATACGTGCTATTGATTGAATTGGTGCCATAAATAACACAGTACAACAAATGATTTTGGGACTCAATTCTGAGAATTGGTCGTGAAAGTAGCCCCAAAAATAATAATCACTTAATAATTTAATGGCCATACGAATTTTTTTGCTCAAGGTGTATTTTAAAAATTGTTTCTATATTTTAACACGGTTATATCTCGTTATACCGTACGGAATATCTCATTTGTGTCTGAAGCAAAGTTATAGATATTGAATAGGAGGGTCAGAATATTTAATATCGACCTATGAAGTTTATTTTTGGCTAAAATGTTTATAAGCAGTAATTTTTTTCTAAACAAACAATTTTATGGGAACTTTAATTTTTTAAAAAAATAAAGAAATGAGTTTTTGTGTTGTACGAAATTTGTAATTGCTCTCGAACGGCTGAACTGATTTTTGCAAAGTGTACTTTGTTTTAAAGAGGACACAATGCGCCATTTTTGGAAAACAAATATTTTAGAATTTTTTTTAACGAATTTTTTTTTTTGAAAAAACCTTTGTAGAAAAAATTGCTCCCCCTCGATTTTCTTCAAATTTTCACAGAATATTCGTCGCACTCTCACAAATAAAGAACAGTCAACATTTTTGTGAGACTCAATCTTTGTAAAAGTTATGGATGAAATACCAAGACTAGTCTGACAATTTTCGTGCACAGTGGTACGAATTCAAAAAGGGGAAATAATTCGATCGTTTCTTAAACAAACAACCGATTGCAACCAAACATGCTAGATGAAGAGGTGTAAGAGAAGCTAAGTTTTATATTTGGGCCCCCTATGTCAGACAGGGTCGGAGCTAGAAGGCCTCAAAATTGGTCACATCGTGTGAAGAAAATGTTCCAGCGCGTGTAACTCGTGTTTCTCTTCCGATTTATACAATTTATTTTTGCGTGTGTTCTACTAACTGGGGTCTACAAATAAACTGTTTATACCTAAGAATTATCTCGTATAGTTACCGTGATATTTGCAATTAAAAATTAAATTTTTAATTTTTTCCCTTACCGTGTGCTAGTATTTTGGAAATATCGGAGCACAATATGCACCGATTTCATCCGTATCAACATGTCTGGATGGGCAATAAAAAAAATTGGTTCGATATACCCCATAGTACAAAAGTTATGACCACTTGAAGTTATATATATTTATACTTTTTTCCTATACAAATTGAAAAAAATTGTTTTTTTTTTGAAAATAAAGGGTGATCTAAGTAGAGACACTTTTTTCAATAGCCTTTTTTGAAAGATCACGTGTGAGTCGTGTCATGCTGTCTTGTTATTTTTGTTAAGTATTGTTTGGCATTTCATAATGGAAAGACATACGCCTGAACAACGTTTACAAATTATTCAGTTTTATTATTATTATTTTATTATTATTATTATCAATCGCCAATTGCGCTAAGCCAATTTTTTTTTAAATAAAAAAAAAACTCTTTCCAATCGACCCACGATCTTGACACCCATGAGTAATATTTAAGCTCTCGTTAAGAGCTATCTTTTTGCCATTGACCGATTCCCGATCCGACGTACCGGATTCATCGGTCTATATTTCTTCAAAATGATGCCGGTGAGAACGTAACCGTCAATGGCGACCCTTATCGTGCCATGATAACCGATTATTTGATGCCTGAAATTGAAGCTCGTGATCTCGGCGACATTTGGTTTCAACAAGACGGCGCCACTTCCCACTCATGACATCAATCAATGGATTTATTGAGAGAACACTTCGGTGAGCAGATAATTTCACGTTTTGGGCCGGTCGATTGGCCACCAAGATCGTGTGATATCACACCGTTAGACTTTTTCCTGTGGGGATATGTAAAGTCTAAAGTTAATGCGGACAAACCCCGCTTCGATGCAGGCCTTAGAGCAAAACATCACGCATGTCATTCGCCAGTTACCAGTCGAAATGCTCGAACGAGTCATCGAAAATTGGACTCAACGGATGAACCATCTGAGACGTAGCCGCGGCCAACAATTGATAGACATAATCTTCAAAAAATAAATGCCAAAGAATGTTCATTCAAATCATAATAAACATTCTCCATTCAATTTGAATTTTCTGTGTTTATACCCTACACCACACTGTGGTACAGGGTATTATGACTTTGTGCATTTGTTTGTAACACCCAAAAGGAGAAGAGATAGATCCATTGTTTATTATACCGATCGACTTGTACTCACTTTCTGAGTCGATTTAGCTATGTCCGTCTGTCTGTCTGTCCGTCTGTCTGTAGATGTATTCTTGTAATCAAAGTACAGGTCGCAAATATGGCCCGATCTTGACGAAACGTTACACATATCTTTTTGTTGGCCCAAGGACGATCCCTATTTAATTTGGTTAAAATCGGTTCAGATTTTGATATTGCCCCCATATATATGTTAGCCCCGATTTGACATGTAAGCGCTGTAAAAACTTTATTTTATATCCGATCAGTATGAAATTCAGCAGAAAGAGGTCTCTTATTATATGAATGAACACTGTTAAATTTGGAAGAAATCGGTTTAGATTTAGATATAGCCCCCATATATACGTTACCCCCGATTTCACATATAAGCGCCATAAAAAATTTATTTTATAACCGATCAGTGTGAAATTCGGCAAAAAGAGGTTTCTTATTACATGAAGGAATACTGCCAAATTCGGAGAAAATCGGTTCAGATTTAGATATAGCCCCATATATATGTTACCCCGATTTTACATGTAAGCGCTGTAAAAAGTGTATTTTTAATCCGATCAGTACGAAATTCGGCAGAAAGAGGTTTCTTATTACATGAATTAATACTGCCCAATTTGAGGGAAATCGGTTGAGATTTAGATATAGCCCCCATATTTACGTTACCCCCGATTTCACATGTAAGCGCCATAAAAAATTTATTTTATAACCGATCAATGTGAAATTCAACAAAAAGAGGTTTCTTATTACATGAAGGAATACTGCCAAATTCGGAGAAAATCGGTTCAGATTTAGATATAGCCCCCATATATGTATATGTTACCCCCGATTTGACATGTAAGCGCTGCAGAACTGTATTTTAAATCCGATCAGTAAAAAAATTGTCAGAAGAGGTTTCTCATTACATGAATTAACACTGCCAAATTTGAGGGAAATCGGTTCAGATTTAGATATAGCCCCCATATATACGTTACCCACGATTTGACATGTAAGTGCTGTAGAGACTTTATTTTATATCCGGTCAGTACGAAATTTGACAGAAAGAAGTTTCTTTTTCAATGAATGAGTATTCAAGGAAAATCCGTTCAGATTTATATATAACCTCCATATATATGTTCCTCCTGATTTGGTACCAAAGCGCTATATAAGTTGTACTTTACTTCCGATCACAATTTTCCAGAAAGATGTTCCTAATTTTTTTATATAAGCGCTATTTTAGAGACCTGAAAGGCTTCAGCGGAAATTAAAATTAAAACATTACTTAAACCAATTATTCCAAGGTTGTACCAATTATTCCAAGGTAGTACCTACCTAACATACCCTGCATATATTACTTATATTGTGTACGACCAAAAATCGGACTAGTTATTGTGTTAAGGCTAATAATAACCACAGTAAATGCAAATATGTGGAATATTATTATTAGTTCAATTTTTAATTCCACACATTATATTAAACTCCTCTTTGGAATTAGCCTTGACGTGGCGGGGGAGCTAAGTACTTTCGTAAAAGAAAGGAAACTAATTATTCCAACTATTCAAAAAGAAATTCTTAATGTACATTGCCGAGGTGGTGTAGGGTATTATATAGTCGGCCCCGCCCGACTTTAACCTTTCCTTACTGGTTTTTCTTTAAACACGTAGGGAACCTCGAAATGGATCACGCTACATAACTTCAAGTGCTCAGAACTTTACAAAAGATGGCGCATTGTGCCCTCTTTCATCCGTATCAACAGGTAGACTTTGCAAAAATCGCTTCAGCCGTTCGAGAGCAATTACAACACAAAAAAATTATTTTTTAAATTTTTTCAAAATATAAACTGCCCATAAAATTTTTCCAAAAAAAAAAAAATAAAAAAAATTTAGCTGCTTATAAACATTTTAGTCAAAAAAACTACATAGGTCGATATTAAATTTTCTGACCCAGGAGAAATACTCGTACTGCTAGACAAACCTACCCGAAAAAAAGTGCATCCAGTGCCTTAAAAATCGCAAAATTCCCAATTTTCCACCCCCTTTTGCTCAATAACTGGATTACAAATCCACAAATATGCTGTTTTTGCCTATTTACAATACCGTAGCGACGTTTCGTCGATGTTCTATAGGAAATGGTATAATGAAAATGCAGAACATAGAAAGGGAAGTGGACTTTTTTATGCATGTGTTTTTTATTATTAATGAGTTTTCTTATGACTTTATGAATGCAAATTTTTTGGAAAGCTTTGAAAAATTTTAAACGCACACGTGCTTGAACAATTTCGTAAATGATGATAAGTACCTGTCCGTAAAATATTGAAAAATACGTAGTATTTATAGGTGTTCATTAATCGATGTTTGTCATCCAACAGACGACGACGAACGCGAAAAGTACTATTTTTAAATTATGATTTAGAGTGACAAACATTTTAGAAAGCAGAAAAGCATTCAAAATTTCGATATGGAAAATAATAAGTGTCCAAAATTGGATGATTTTTGCTACGTTTATGGTCCGTTTATATAGTCCAAAAATAGGCAATGAGGATCGAAAAAATTGTTTATTGAGAAATTCAAAACAGCGTATTGTCTTTATTTTGCAGAAACAGATTTAGGTGGTGCAAATGTTACGCCGAACACAGTGTGCAAAAGATGTTATAATACCCTTATAATGTGAATACAAAAAATTGGATGCATTGCTTGCGGAGGTTTGTTGGTGGAGTTCTAAAATTATGCTGTTTAAAGATGAAAGCATTGAAGATGAAGATGACACTGAAATTGGTGGACACACTGAACAAAACATGCCTTTGAATATTGTGTCTAACTCGGATGATGATGCAGACTTAGAACATGATAATGAAAAACCTACGAAGAAAAGAAGATCATCAGAACCTCAAGCGTCAACTTCAACGAGGATAGATATTGACAATAATTGAAAATGTTCCAAAATTTCATTTCCATGCATAGATAACATATAAAAATCTCATATTGTCTGTGTAGGAATAGCTGTAATATGAATCGGAATTTTTAGTTTCATGCAAAATAAGGTTTATAACGAAAAAAACTGCATATTTGTGAATTTGTAATCCAGTTATTGAGCAACAAAGGTGAAAAATGGGGAACATTTTTAAGGCACTGAATGCACCTTTTTCGGGTAGGTTTGTTCCGCATTTTTTCTCGTATCTAATATCTACAACTCAGCTTCAGACACAAAAGAGATATTTCGTACGGTATACCGAGAAAAATATATAGAAAAAGTGCAAAAATCCACCTTGAGCAAAAAAAATCGTATGACCATTAAATTATTAATTGAGCCAACTTGACTAAACGAACGATGTAGAAATTCTTATTTTTGAGGTTACTTTCACCACGACCAATTCTCAGAATTGAGTCCCAAATCAATGAGCTGAAAAATGCTGTAGTGTGTAAGTATTTTTCATATATGATGATAATATATATAAGTATAAAATGTACCCATTTTTATACCCTCCACCAAAGGATGGGGGTATATTCATTTTGTCACTCCGTTTGTAACACATCTAAATATTGATCTGAGACCCCATAAAGTATATATATTCTTAATCGTCGTAAAATGCTAAGACTATTTAGCTATGTCCGTCTGTCCGTCCCTCTGTTGTAATCAGGGCTGTGGCGTCGAGCCAAAACTACTCGACTCCGACTCCCGGAATCGAATTTTAAAATCATTCGACTCCGACTCCGACTCCGGCATTTAAATAACATAAATTTCGGAAATTATATTTCTACTAAGACGTTAGTTCATGTTATTGAATATAAGATATAGCTTTGTTAAAAAACATAAAAAAGAAGGTATTAAATTAAATAGAATTTTATTATTTATTAATCGAGGCTTGACCTGCAAGTTGCAACTTATATGACATTTCTTTCAACATGGAATCATGATAAAATTTTCATCAATCTGTTTTAATATACCGCAATTTTTGGAAATTATGTCCGCTTCAGGCAACCAGTTTATTCGTTAGTTATTATACCCTATGGTACAGGAGGTTATAAATTAGTTTTGTGATTGATTTGTAAAAAATACTACAGCTAGACACACCTTAAAATATACCGTTCTACGCAGAATCACTAACTGTCCGTTTGTCCATCTTAAGTTGTTCGTAAAGTATTTGTACCATATTAAATTGTACCAGTACTAAAATTTGGCAATAAGAACTCTTTCAAACTAGGGAGGAAACCTATTGGAATTGGTGAAAATCGGTTCAGGTCGACATTGCCCCCAGATATAAATGTTTCTTTACATTTGGCCTTGTTACGCTATGGAAGCTGTTTTCACATTCAATCATTTTTTATACCCTCCACTATGGGCTGGGGGTATATTCGTTTTGTCACTCCGTTTGTAACACCTCTAAATATTGATCTGAGAACGCCATAAAGTATATATATTCTTAATCGTCGTACAATTCTAAGACAATGCCATGTCCGTCTGTTCATCCGTCCGTCCGTCTGTTGTAATCACGCTACAGTCCGTAATAATAGAGCTAGGTTGATCAAATGTGGTAGAAATATTTCTTATAGTTGCAGGTTGTTTGGGATTTGGGATATGGGCCATATCGGTCAATGTTTTGATATATCGCCCCTATAGAGGTCGCTCCAAAATACGGGATTTGAGCCATAGATACCACATTTTTAAAGCAGAAACTTTGCAGTTTGCATTCTATTTTGACAAGAATCCATCACAGCAAAAATTTTACAAATCGCTTCATATTTTGTTATAGTCATCCTATAGAGGTCGCTCCAAAATATACTTATTTAAGCCATAAACACCACATTTTCTAAGCACTTTGACTGAATCTTTGCAGTATGTATTTAATGAAGACAAGAGTTCATCGCAGTAAACATTTTTTAAATCAGTTCATACTTTGTTATAGTCAACCTATAGATGTCGCCCCCAAAAATGCTTATTAAAGCCATAAACACCACATTTTCTAAGAAATTAAGCAGAAACTTTGCAGTTTGTATTCTATTTTGTCAAGAATTCATCTCAATAAAATTTATACAAATCAGTTTTTATATTGCTGTGATCCCCGTTTAGATCTATGTAGTTCTCAAATATGCTAATTTAAGCCATAAATACTACATTTTTCAGCGTTTTTCAGATTTCAATATAGCCCCGTATGTTAAACCCGACTGACATGTAAGCGCTGTAGAAACTGTATTCTGTATCAATTCAGTACGAAATTTGGCAGAGAGAGTTCTCTTATTACATGAATGAACTCTGCCAAATTCGGGGAAATTCAGTTCAGATTTAGATATAGCCCCCATATATATGTTTCACCCGATTTTACATGTAAGCGCTGTAGAAATCGTACTTTATATCCGATAAGTACGAAATTCGGCAGATAGAGTTTTCTTACTACATGTATGAACACTGCCAAAATCTTATAGCAATGCACATTTTCGCATTGTTAGGAATGCGTAGGGTATTATATGGTCGGCCCCACCCGACTTTCTGTCTTTCCTTACTGGTTTCTACCTTTCTTAATGTATATGACCCTGTCAAATTTGAAGGAAATCTGTTCATATTTACACGGAGGAAAATCGTCATTTTTGATATGTTTGAAAAGAAAGAAAATATACTTGGAAACGATTTTTTTAAATATTATATATTTGTTAACAAATAAATTTTATTTGAAAATCAAGAAATTTTGTTTGGAACGCATATATTAATATATTAGAACATAATTTATTTGCAAACTGAATTTCACAAATAAAATATATGTTTGCACACAAACAAAGTTACTGTTTAAGAAGATTTCCAAATATGTTTTATTTAAAAAGATTTTTAAAACATTACTGACTTAGTCGAATTTTAGGTAGCTTTTCCTAGTTTTCGTGTTACACTTTATAGCTAAAAATTTCCTTATTTATAAATATTCCTATTCATCACTTTTTGTCAATCCATCAATGTCGTTTATATTTACGAAAGATTGTTCGATTTAAGTTTTGATTAAATTTTACAAACATATAAAATTTATAAAAAAATTGCTCTTTGAAAATCTGAAAAACAGAAAACTTGTCTTTAAGTTAAGACATTTAATACATTACCAAAATAAATAATTACAAATGAATCCTTGTTTCGGAAATACTAGTTCCAAATAAAAAATATTTGAATGGGAGCATATTTTTGTTTAGAACAATATCCTCACAAACATATAATATTTGTGTGTGTAATATATTATATATTTGGAGTGTACCCTAAACATATGTTTATTTCAAGCCGAATATGTTTGGGACAATATGCTACAGAAGCGATTTTTTTTCAGCGTGTAGATATAGCGCAGTAAAATCCGCTTTTCCCAACAGATGTATATAAGATTTGGCAGATAACTGTTTCATAAGCCAAGGACAAACTTTGCCTTGACTTTGAGAAATCTAAGCGCTACAAAATTTATTTATACCCTCACTTTAGTGATTCGAGGGATATATCATTTTTTACGGGCCAAAAGTGTAGCTCATCGAAGACCCAAAGTATGTTCGGCGGATATTCGTTTTGGGTCATTTTAAGTCGAATGAGAAATGTCCGTCCGTCCGTCTGTATGTCTGCTGGCTGGTGCGCACGTTAACTCTCGAAAGGAGTAACCGATTGACTTCAAATTTAGTATGTGGTAATATTTTTTTCTATCTCTGGCTAAGTTCGAAGATGGGCCATATTGGCCCACTCCTCCCACGCAAAGGGTTAATATTTAGTGAAATATTGATTCTTTAACGACATATATACTACTTATTAGAATCCTCTGAAATTCTACATACGATATAAGCTTATTAGTCACTATTATCTCGAGAAAAATGGGTGAAGTTGCCGCGCCCCTTTTGGTACCTCCCACACAAATGACCATTTTGCACCAAAAGTTAACTGCTTATAACAATAATATAACTTTATGCAAATACTTAAAAATTTTTACAGTGTAATGCTTTTACAGTACCTATTGTTCAGTGAAAATTGGGCGTAATTGGCACGCTCCTTTTGGTACCTCCCACACAAATGTACTATTTTGCACCAAAAGTTAACAGCTTATAACTTGAATACCTGCGCATACAAAGACTTGAAATTTTGTACAGTGTAGTGGTTTTAAAGTACCTATAATCTAGTGCAAAATGGCCGAAGTTGCCACGCCCCTTTTGGTACCTCCCACGGAAATGAACCATTTTACACCAAAATTTAACAGCTTATAACTTTAATACCAGTGCATAAAAATACTTGAAATTTTGTGCAGTGTAATGCTTTTATAGTGCCTAAAGTCCAGTGAAAAACGGGGGTTATTGCCACGCCCCCTTTTGGTACCTCCCACATAAATGTACCATTTTCTACAAAAAGTTAAGAGCTTATGGCGTGAGTACCAATGCACGAAATTATATAAAACAAATTTTTGCACAGTGCAATATTTTAAAAGGATATATAGCCCTACGAAAAATGGGCGCTATCAACCCTCCCCTTTTCGTACCTCCCACACAAAATGACCAAATCACACTTAAATTGGATATATCATTTCTCTAATACACCAGTGCACATAAACGCCTACAATTCGGTACAGTCCAATATTTTTGAAGTATTTACTGTTTAGCAAAAAATAGGAGTATGTATTTGTTAAACGCCCTCTGGTACCTCCCATAGAAATTGATAGATTAATTCGTATATTTCATATTGCAGTACTCCCAAAGTGAGGGTATACGGTTTACCCGACGGTATACGGTTTACCCGACGGTATACGGTTTACCCGACAGAAACTTTCTTACTTGTTTAATTTTCGAGTAAATATATCTTCGAAAATTTTTGTTTGCGCTTTTGTATGTATACAGAGTTGAAAATATAAGCGTGCAAAAACAATCAAAATTCTATAAAATGCAATTTTCATCGGACTAAATAGAGATGTCGTTGAATGCTAAAAGAATTGGTTTAGATATGGATCCGTGTTCCATCCGATATAACTAATCATTTTGAAACTCGGGTGAGTGAAGTTTATCCGAGGACGGACCCTGTCAAATGTTAAGAATATCTGTTCATATTTAGATATAGCGCCCATATATACGGTACATATATCCCGATTTTGGGTCTCAGGGCTATAGACCCCGTATCTCTCGTCTGTTTTGGCAATCAAGAACGAACACTGCCATCTTGGAAATCGATTCAGATTTAGATATAGCCCTAAACCTAAACCTATCATATAGACGCAGTAAAATCCGCTTTTCTCAACAGATGTGTATAAGAATTGGCAGATAACTGTTTCATAAGCCAAGGACAAACTTTGCCTTGACTTTGACATTTTTTTTGACAGATTAGATCATTGCATTAGAAAAACAACATTGATAAAACTTGACAATATTTTTCCTTATTCTGTTCTGATAAGGTGGTGTATGGTATAACATAGAGGCTCCTCCCGACTTTAGCCCTCCCATACTGGTTTTAGGTTAGGTTACTTTATAAGGAACATTAATAAATCAACATGTCCTTTGATTTTAGATGGGAAGAACTACACCTAATTTTTTCGACCCGCTTTAATGTATATAAGGAAAATTTTCTCTCTGCCAAATTTCATTGAGATTGTTTAGAAAATATAAGTATATGTATATAAAATCAGTGGTTTATGTGGATAGTAATTTCTAAAATATAATCCATAGAACCTATGGATTATCAAAAAACCTATGTATCTAAACTTCTTGAAGATTGTTTCGAAAATATGTATTTATGCCAAATACGGCGATATGTTTATATGGGGAATATATCAAAATGTGACCCGATTGTCATCAATAAGTATAATAACGGGTTTTCCAATAGGGATGATATGATTTTGAAGTGACGTTTCGGCCATTTGTAGTATGTCATGATCTGTCATTTGTTTTTCATTGTATTCAGTAGTGTTCACAATTTCATCATGGAGAAATATACGCATGAACAACGTTTACAAATTATTCAGTTTTATTATCAAAATAATCTTTTTCCAAATGCAACATTTCGTGCGCTAAGTCAATTTTTTTTTAAATTCAAAACAAACACTTTCCAGTCGACCTACGACCTTGATACACATGAGCAATATTTTAGCTCTCATTAAGAGCTATCTGTTTCCATTGACCGATTTCCGATCCGACGTACCGTTAAGGAGCTGGAGCAAAAATAAACTTTCCGTTCACATTTGAAAATGAAGCTAAGTCAATTTTTTAAATCCCAAAAACCAATATTTTAGCTCTCATTAAGAGCTATCTTTTTCCATTGACCGATTTCCGATCCGACGTACCGTTAAGGAGCTAGAGCAAAAATAAACTTTCCGTTCACATTTGAAAATGAAGCTAAGTCAATTTTT
The DNA here is from genome assembly GCA_963930755.1 of Eudasyphora cyanicolor. NCBI lineage: Eukaryota > Metazoa > Arthropoda > Insecta > Diptera > Muscidae > Eudasyphora > Eudasyphora cyanicolor. Next base: position 157,597,469 of record OZ005735.1, on the reverse strand, counting down.
TAAATCCCAAAAACCAATATTTTAGCTCTCATTAAGAGCTATCTTTTTCCATTGACCGATTTCCGATCCGACGTACCGTTAAGGAGCTAGAGCAAAAATAAACTTTCCGTTCACATTTGAAAATGAAGCTAAGTCAATTTTTTAAATCCCAAAAACCAATATTTTAGCTCTCATTAAGAGCTATCTTTTTCCATTGACCGATTTCCGATCCGACGTACCGTTAAGGAGCTAGAGCAAAAATAAACTTTCCGTTCACATTTGAAAATGAAGCTAAGTCAATTTTTTAAATCCCAAAAACCACTTTCCAGCCAACCTACAACCTTGACACACATGAGCAATATGTTAGCTCTCGTGAAGGGCTATGTTTTTGCCATTGACCGATTCCCGATCCGATGAACCGTTAAGGAGCTAGAGCAAAAATAAACTTTCCGTTCACATTTGAAAAAGATGCTAAGTGCAATGAGCAATATTTTAGCTCTCGGTAAGAGCCATTGACCGTTTGTTTCTACATGCCACACAGCAAATGAAACGATTGAATTGTTGCGACAAAAGTTTGGAGATTCGATTATTTCAAGAAATTGTGATATTGAATGGCCTCCAAGAAGGTGTGATTTAACACCATTAGACTATTTCTTGTGGGGTTATTTGAAGTCATTGGACTCTCTTCAAGCTTTACAAGTCAATATTGAACGTGTCATTCATGACATACGTCTTGATTTAGTGGAAAAAGTGCTCAAAATTTGGGTTCATCGAATTCCGCATACTTTTCATATTAATAATTTAGTGACCGATATAAACTGTTTTAGATAAAATTAATATCTTAAGTCAAGGAAAAATAATAGATCGATTCTGAGATATCGTAATTTATATTTTCATTTCCGCGAAAAGTGACCGAAAGAATTGTTTAAGATAAAATTAATATTTTTTATGGAAAGTGCACGGAAAATCCTTTCAGATATAATATTTTATATTTTCAATTTCTAATGCTTTGTAGCATTAACAATTAACTTCAAAAAACCATTACAGAGGAAAAAATCAATTTTTCTGAACTTTGACCTCGCCCCCTGCATCCAATTTTGATTAAATTTTTTTAATATTTTGGGTCATTACTCCCACATACTAGGGTAACATTTTCTGAGAATTTGAGAAAGATCTAATTTTTGACCTGTGACACTTGAGAAACAACTGCCCATATCTGCATTCTACAAGTGTATGTTTCATGCAGATTATTTTAGGGACAATCTATGTACTGCAGAAGTACTAAAAGTACACAGACATCGATAAGACAAGTTAGATCAACTGTATAGCTCTCTTGTGACCATGACCTAATAAGTACTCGTAGCTTGATCGTTAGGAAATTCCCAAGCATTTAAATAATAATAACAGTTCTACATAAATCAACATTAAAATTGCTTTATAACTGTTCCCTAGTGTAGTTATTCAAAATTAATTTTTGCCAACAATATCCAGAGTGTAGCATTTGAAAGACAGACAGTACAAGATAAAACAGTAAACCAGTTTGGTATTTTTTGTTGTTTAATTACTGAATATTGATTCCGACAAATGTGTGAATCATTAACTATTATTAAAATACGGGTAATGGACAGAGCTAATGTCTCTAAACATTTAATGATGGACAGTTGACCATCCATCCGCAGTGATGTGAACGGGTTTCTCAAAGAAAAAAAAAACAAAACAAAAAACTTCATAAAAAAACTAAAAGAAATTCAATAACACAATGAATGAGGAAAAGCTCCGACTCAAAGCAAAAAGACACAAGACCAAGACTTAATAATCATCATCATCGTCCATCGGACAGCCATAAAAAACATCAGACACTTGAGCTGAACTACATAAAACGACTTAAAGGTCACTAACTTTTGCAGTTTTAAACTTAGTCATATTTAGTTTTATTTTTTAACTAACAAACTCCGCTAAAAGCGGCTTATTTTTTCTTGCTTTTCTTATGATTTCTCTGCGTTCTATTCTGTGTTCCAGATTAGCACTACCAAAATGGGCACAAAGATCGAATACGTGGACACAACGCATCTGTATGCGACCAAATACATTCGGAACTCAAAAGCCATTGCGGTGCTGTGGGCCATATTCACGATATGTTATGCCATCATTGGCATTGTGGCATTCGTAACACCCGGTAAGTACTTACTCGTAATTGCTAATTGATTGCATGCGGTAACATTTTTCTCTATCTCCGGCTAAGTTCGAAGATGGGCCATATTGGTCCACTCCTTCTAGTACCTATCCCACAATGGGTTAACAATTAGTGAAATGTTGATTCTTTAATTACTTCTATACTACCGACTGGAATCTTGTGAAATTCCGAACATAGTATTAGTTTATTACTCGCTAACACTACAAGAAAACTGGGCGAAGTTGCCACACCCCTTTTGGTACCTCCCACACAAATGGACCATTTTGCCCCAAAAGCTAACTGCTTATAGCTTTAATATCAGTTCATACAAATATTTGAAATTTTGTGCAGTGTAATGTTATTACAGTATATAAGGTCCAGACAAAAGTGGGCGGTATTGGCACGCTCCTTTTGGTACCTCCCACACGAATAGACCATTCTGCACCAAAAGTAAACAGATTATAACTTTATGGTTATAGCTTATAACTTTAAAGTTACTAATTGCAATTGAAATTGATAATAATTTATTTAAAACAAAAAAATAAATAAAATTACGAATATTTTTTGAGACTGCAGGTGAGGGGATTCTTAAGTCGGTTTACCCGACCAAACTTTCTTACATACTTGTTTTTTTCTTTCGGTCTGTATTTTCTTGTGGCGTCATACAAATATGAAAATATCTTAATAAAATTTTGGTCAACATCGAATCTAAACGAATATCACATAAACATTGCAGTTTAGTGTAATTATGTATTTAGTCTACCCTGTGTCCGGATTTTGTCTTTCATAGTTGTTATCTGTATTTCAGTTTAAATCATTTGCAGTTTTCTTTTTAATTATTGTTGCGCAAATATTTGAAATGCTAAAAAATTGGCATTTTAAATGTTTGCCACAATGTTGTCAACCATTTAAGTTGTCGTAAGAGATTGATAACAATTTTGCGAAATTGTCACGTTTTGGAGTTTTGCAAATATTTTAGGTGTATTTTACTTAATTATACGAATGTTGTTTTTAGTGCGAAATTTATTTTTGGAATTTACCTGGAAGTGATGCATGAACAACAGGGAGAGACGGACAGTGCTAACAAAATTTGATAAATGGGTTTAAACTAAGTAACGAGGAAATCATTTGTCATACTTGTGCGTATAATCTTAGGTTGTTATATAATCTGTATCGTTGTTATGCTTCGAAATTTAATTCGACATGTCATAAGTTAAATTTATATTTATAAAGCTAGACATATCGACAGTTTCGATCAATCATTAATATGCCATTGCCAGAAATAAATTGAAACTATGTTTATTAAGATCTTTCAGCAGCTCTGGTTAGAGATAACTAGACCTCGGGTTTTTACATATTTTTAATTTTTCATTCAATTACACTATGCAACAAAAATTTATTTTTTTGTGCCCGAGACCTAAAATCTTTTTTTATCCCCTCATCTTAGAGAAGAGGGCATATATCATTTGCTACGAACCAAAAGTGTAACACATCGAAGGAGTGACCTAAGACTCTAAGTATGTTCTGTAGATATCCGTTTTGGGGTCATTTTAAGTCGATTGAGCAATATCCGTCCGTCCGTCTGTCTGTCTGCTGGCTGGTGCGCACGATAACTCTCGAAAGGAGTAACCGATTGACTTCAAATTTGGTATGTGGAAATATTTTCTTCTATCTCCGGCTAAGTTCGAAGATGGGTCATATTGGTCCACTCCTTCTAGTACCTCCCCCACAAAAGGTTAACATTTAGTCAAATATTGATTATTTAATAACTTTTATAGAAGAGCGCAATTTTTAATTTTAAATAAAACACAGATATTTAAGAAAAAATCGTGAAACTTTATTATATCGTAAAGTAGACAGAATGAGGTTATGTATGGAACAATATATCGTGCAGATGGCCGCCGCGGCTTTGCTGGCATGCACGCGATCTTTTAATGAAATTTTCAATGACCGTTTTGCATGAATGCTGCGGTATTTCATTAATGCAGCGTCCAATTTCGTCTTTTAAGGCTTGAGTCGTCGTCGGCTTATTCGCGTAAACCATCGACTTCAAAAAACCCCAAAGAAAAAAATCTAATGGTGTTAAATCGCACGATCTAGGCGGCCAATTCTGATCTCCAAAACGCGAAATAACACGACCGGGAAATGACTGATGCAGCAATTGAATTGTTTCTCTGGCTGTATGACATGTGGCGCCGTCTTGTTGGAACCACATGCCCTCCACATTCATTTCTTCAATTCTAGGCAAGAAAAAACTGGTTATCATTTCACGATACCGAACACCATTGACTGTTTGCGCTTGACCTGCCTCAATTTCATAAAAAAAGGTCCAATGATTCCTCCAGCCCAAAAACCACACCACACAGTGACACGTTGAGGATGCATTTGCTTCTCGTGAATCACTCGAGGATTTTCCGCACCCCAAATGCGACAATTCTGCCTATTGACGAAGCCATCAAGATGAAAATGGGCCTCGTCACTGAAGATGATTTTATCGGCAAAATCAGCATTTTCATGTTGTCTCTCCAATACCCAATTAACGAACTCCCTTCGCTGTCCTTCTCCATTTTTACTAACCTCGTACCTTCTACTAACACACAATAACAATTATTCAAATGTCAAACAATGACACTTCGAATGTTGCGAGATTTAAAAATTGCGTTCTTCTTGGGACACCCTTTAGTTTTTAACTTTATTACCAGTGCATACAAAGACTTGAAATTTTGTACAATGTAATGGTTTAATAGTACCTACAATACAGTGAAAAATGGGCATTACTGCCACGCTCCTTTTGGTAACTCCCACACAAATGGAGCATTTTTTACCAAAAGTTACCAGCATATAAATTTAATACCAGTACATACAAATACTTGAATTTTCGTACAGTGCAATGCTTTTATAGTACCTAGAGTGTAGAGTAAAGTGGCCGTAGATGGCACTCCCCTTTTGGTACCTGTCACACAAATGGACCATATTACACCAAAAGCTAACAAATTATAACTTTAATACCAGAGGATATAAATACTTGAAATTTTGTACAGTGCAATGCTTTTATAGTACCTAGAGTGTAGAGTAAAGTGGCCGTAGATGGCACTCCCCTTTTGGTACCTGTCACACAAATGGACCATTTTGTAGCAAAAGTAAACAGCTTTGAACTTCAATACCAGTACATACTTTAAAGTTATTAAATGCAATTTAAATTCATAATAATTTAAATAAAACAAAAAAAAAAATAAATAAATGTACTAATATTTTTTTAGGACTCAAGGTGAGGGGTTTTCGTTAGTCGGTTTACCCGACTGAACTTTATTACTTGTTTTTTGTATAGATTGCGGCATTCTATTTTATGAAACCAAATTTATTTTTAAGCTAAATTTTTTTAATAAATTTTTTACATTCCAGCTTTCATGGAAGGTACCTTTAGTATTTGAACCACATTTTTCTAAGCTCGATAAAGCCGAGATACCATTTAAATTAAAGGAAATTATAAGGGCTAGAAATGCTGAAAACACCACTTTCACATAGAAAAGGGAGTTTAGTAACTGTCGTTAAAACAATTAGAAAATAATCGATTTTTTCAAAAACATCTTTTTTTGCGGGTACGAAAAAAACCATAAAAATAGAAAAAATCGAAAAAAAAACTAATTTTGTTCCATTTTTTGAAAGCTAGCTTCTTAACGAAGAAAACAATGCCTATTTGCAAAATATCTCTGGATAAATGTATTAAGTATGACCCATATTTTGAAAATAGGGAAATTCAAAAAAAAAATTGTTCATATTTTTTATTTTGGCAATTTTGTTCGGGAGGTAACAAAAGGGGTGTGGCAATATACTATGGGAACTATAAAAACATTACATTGTACAAAATTTTAAGTATTTGTATAGACTGAAATCGAAGTTATTTGCCGTTAACTTTTTGTGCAAAATGGTCCATTTGTTTGGTAGGTACCAAAAGGGGCGTGGCAACGTCGCCCAATTTGCACGGGACTGTAGGTACTACAAAATGGTTACACTCCACAAACTTTCAAGTGTTTGTATGTGCAGCAATCCAAGTTAGAGGCCGTCAACTTTTTGTGCAAAATGGTCCATTTGTATGGGAGGTACCAAAAGGGGCGTGGCAACTTCGCCCATTTTTCTAAATATGACAGCGATTAATAAACTAATACTATGTGTGGAATTGTGAAAGATTCTGGATAGTAGTATATAAGTTATGGGATAATCAATATTTCAAAAAATGTTGACCCTTCGTGGAGGAGGTACTCGATGAAGTGGAGCAACATAGTCCATCTATGACCTTAGCCTGAGATAGAAAAAAATATTGACACATACCAAATTTGAAGTCAAGCGGTTAATCCTGTCCAAAGTTATCCTGCGCACCACGCAGACAGACAGACGGACATGCTGACGGACATTGCTAAAATGACTTAAAATGGCCCAAAGCGGTTTTCCGCCAAATATTCTTGGGGTCTCTTAGGTCACTCCATCGATGTGTTACACTTTTGGTTGGCAGCGTCTGATATATACCCTTGTTCACAATAGGGGGGTAAAACCGAATTTTGTTGAAATTCTGTTATTTCTACCAAAAGTGCTATAATTTCTACATTTATCCATAGATTTTCTTCAAATAGTCATTGTTTTATTCGTTCAAAATATTTTTCGTGTCAGCTTTTTTTCTAATTGTTTTAACGACAGTTACTAAACTTCTTTTCCACATAAAAGTGTCATTACTAACATTTGTAGTCCTCATAATTAACGTATATCCCGGCATTTTCGAGCATATACTTAAACCAATGGCCCAAAGCGGTTTTCCGCCAAATATTCTTGGGGTCTCTTAGGTCACTCCATCGATGTGTTACACTTTTGGTTGGCAGCGTCTGATATATACCCTTGTTCACAATAGGGGGGTAAAACCGAATTTTGTTGAAATTCTGTTATTTCTACCAAAAGTGCTATAATTTCTACATTTATCCATAGATTTTCTTCAAATAGTCATTGTTTTATTCGTTCAAAATATTTTTCGTGTCAGCTTTTTTTCTAATTGTTTTAACGACAGTTACTAAACTTCTTTTCCACATAAAAGTGTCATTACTAACATTTGTAGTCCTCATAATTAACGTATATCCCGGCATTTTCGAGCATATACTTAAACCAGTGAGGAAAGGCTAAAGTCGGGCGGGGCCGACTATATAATACCCTACACCACTCTCGTAATATTGAATAAATCTGATATATAAATTTTGTAATTCATGTATAAATTGTTTACATAAATTTACTTTTGTGACATTTTATACTTAAATAATACCCTGTACCACAGTGTGGTGTAGGGTATAAAAAAGATTGGATGTAAACTACAGCATCTATAGGACTAAAGGTTCAAATCGGACGAAAGATATGTATTGGAGCTATATCTAAATATTAACCGATTTTCTTCAAATTCGGCAATGTTGGTTCATGGATCAAGAAACTCTACCATTCTAAACTTCAAAACGATTGGATGTAAAATTCAGCTTCTATAGAACTAAAGGGCCAAATCGGACGAAACATATATATGGGAGCTATAGCTAAATCTTAACCGATTTTCTTCAAATTCGGCAATGTTGGTTCATGGATCAAGAAACTCTACCATTCTAAATTTCAAAACGATTGGATGTAAAATACAGCTTCTATAGGACTAAAGGGCCAAATCGGATGAAAGATATATATGGGAGCTATATCTAAATCTGAACCGATTTTCTTAAAATTCGGTAGTGTTGGTTCATGGATCAAGAAACTCTACCATTCTAAATTTCAAAACGATTGGATGTAAAGTACAGCTTCTATAGGTCTAAAGGGCCAAATCGGACGAAAGATATATATGGGAGCTATATCTAAATCTGAACCGATTTCAACCAAATTCAATAGGGATCTTAACAGCTGCGAAATACTCTAAACTGCAAAATTTCAAAACGATCGGAGTGAAATTGCGACCTGTAGTCGACGAACAACTTTACATGGACAGACGGACGGACATGGTTAAATCGACTCAGCTAGTGATTCTGAGTCGATCGGTATACTTTAAGGTGGGTCTAGCTGTGTTATTTTTAGGTGTTACAAACATCTGCCGTGAAACAAACTTATAATACCCTGTACCACAGTGTGGTGTAGGGTATAAAAAATATAGTCCAAATACTAAAGGCACCTTCCATGAAAATCAGAACTTTAAAGAACAATTTTTTAAAACCAGTAAGGAAAGGTAGAAAGTCGGGCGGGGCCGACTATATAATACCCTACACCTCCCTAACAATGCGATAAGGGTCATTGCCATAATAATTTGGAATAATTGGTAAATGAGTTGAAACATATTATCTAATTCTGAAACGATAATCGCTAAATTAAGCAATATTCGTTCCTAAATTGAGAAACATCTTTCTGGAAAATTTTAATGAAGTAAAATACAACTTCTATAGCGGTTTGATACCAAATCAGGAGGAACATATATATGGAGCTTTAATATAAATCTGAACCGATCATCCCTGAATACTCATTCATGTAAAAAGACCTCCTTCTGTCGAATTTCGTACTGATCGGATATAAAATACAGTCTCTACAGCGCTTACATGTCAAATCGGGGGTAACATATATATGGGAGCTATATCTAAATCTGAACCGATTTTCTCCGACCTCCGCTTACAGGTCAAATCGGGGGTAACATATATATGGGTGTTATATCTAAATCTAAACCGAGTTTCGCCGAATTTGGCAGTATTCCTTCATGTAGAAAGAAACCTCTTTTTGCCGACTTTCGCACTGATCGGATATAAAATAACATTTTTACAGCGCTCACATGTCAAATCGGGGGTAACGTATATATGGGGGCTATATCTTAATCTGAACCGATTTCTTCCAGATTTAAAAGTGTTCATTCATATAATAGGAAACCTCTTTCAGACGAATTTCATACCGATGTGATATAAAATACAGTTTTTACAGCGCTTACATGTGAAATCGGGGGTAATATATATATGGGGGCTATATCTAAATCCGAACAGATTTTCTCCGAATTTGGCAGTATTCCTTCATGTAATAAGAAAAATCTTTCTGCCGAATTTCGCACTGATCGGATATAAAATACAGTTTTTACAGCGCTTACATGTCAAATCGGGGCTAACATATATATGGGGGCTATATCTAAATCTGAACCGATTTCCTCCAAATTTAACAGTGTTTATTCATATAATAAGAAACCTCTTTCTGCCGAATTTCATACTGATCGGATATAAAATAAAGTTTTTACAGCGCTTACATGTCAAATCGGGGCTAACATATATATGGGGGCTATATCTAAATCTGAACCGATTTTAACCAAATTCAATAGGGATCGTCCTTGGGCCAAAAAAAGTTTCATCGAGATCGGACCATAATTGCGACCTGTACTTTGATTACAAGAATACATGCACAGACGGACAGACAGACAGACGGACGGACAGACAGACAGACGGACAGACAGACAGACGGACAGACAGACAGACAGACATACGGACAGACGGACATAGCTAAATCAACTCAGAAAGTGATTCTAAGTCGATCGGTATAATAAACGATGGGTCTATTTCTTCTCCTTTTGGGTGTTACAAACAAATGCACAAAGTTATAATACCCTGTACCATAGTGTGGTGTAGGGTATAAAAAAAAATTACCATAAAAAAATTTTTTTAATGTTTGGGACTTCATATTACACCACAAAATTTTATTGGCAGACCTTCAACAAAATATGTTTATACTCTCCACCATAGGATTGGGGTATATTCATTTTGTCACTTACTTTGTAACACCTCTAAATATTGATCGGGGACCCCATAAAGTATATATATTCTTAATCGTCGTAAAATTCATAGACGATTTAGCCATGTCCGTCAGTCCGTCTGTTGTAATCACGCTACAGTCCGTAATAATAGAGCTAGGTTCATCAAATTTGGTAGAAATATTTCTTATAGTTGCAGGTTGTTTGGGATTGCAAATGGGCCATATCGGTCAATGTTTTGATATATCTCCCCTATAGAGGTTGCTCCAAAATACGGGTTTTGAGCCATAGATACCACATTTTTAAAGCAATTTAGCAGAAACTTTGCAGTTTGTATTATATTTTGACAGGAATTCATCACAGCAAAAATTTTACAAATCAGTTCATATTTTGTTATAGTCACCGTATAGAGGTCGCTCCAAAATATACGTATTTAAGCCATAAATACCATATTTTCTAAGCATTTTAACTGAATCTTTGCTGTTTGTATTTAATTAAGACAAGAATTCATCGCAGTAAAAAATTTTTAAATCAGTTCGTATTTTGTTAATGTCCATCTATAGATGTCGCTCCCAAAAATGTTTTTTTAAGCCATAAACACCACATTTTTTAAGAAATTTAGCAGAAAATTTGAAGTTTGTATTCTATTTTGACAAGAATTCATCTCAATAAAATGAATACAAATAAATAGTTATTTTGTTGTAGTCCTTGTGTAGATGTAGCTCTCAAAATGTTATTTTAACCCATAAATTCCACATTTTTCAGGTGAAGAGTTTGACTAAAGACTTTGCGGCCTACAAATTGCAGCGTTCGTTTTTTTAATAATTTACTAAAACAACAAGTAAGAAAGTTCAGTCGGGTAAACCGACTTATGAATACCCTCACCTTGAGTCCCAAAAAATATTCGCGAATTTTTTTTATTTTTTTGTTGTAATTAAATTATTATCAATTTAAATTGCATTTAATAACTTTCAAGTATGTACTGGTATTAAAGTTAATAGCTGTTTACTTTTGTTAGAAAATAGTCCATTTGTGTGGGAGGTCACAAAAGGGGCGTGCCAATAACGGTCACTTTTCTCTAGACTGTAAGTACTATAAAAGCATTACACTGTACAAAATTTCAAGTATTTGTATGCAGTGTTATTAAAGTTAAAAGCTGTTAACTTTTGGTACAAAAAGGTCCAGTTGTGTGGGAGGTACCAAAAGGGGCGTGCTAATAACGCCATTTTTTCTCCGGACTCTAGGTACTATAAAAGCATTACACTGTACAAAATTTCAAGTGTTTGTATGCACTGGTATAAAGGTTATAAGCTGGTAACTTTTGGTACAAAATGGTCGTCGTTGGCTTGTTGGCATAGACCATAGACTTGACGTAGTCCCACAGGAAATAGTCTAACAGCGTCAAATCACACGACCGAGGCGGCCAATCGACTGGACCAGTTCTTGAGATAACACGTTCTCCAAACTTGGTTTCCAATAAATTGATTGTGGCATTCTCTGTGTGGCTTGTGGCGCCGTCCTGTTCGAACTACATGTCCTCCAAATGTTCGGTTATCATTGAACGGTAGCGATTCCCATTCACAGTAACCTGCCGGTCTTGATCATCACGGAAGAAGTACGGCCCAATGACGCCGCCGGCCCATATACCGCACCAAAACGTAATTTTTTCGGGATGCAATGATGACTCATGGAGTACGTGTGGATTGCTGTCTGACCAATAACGCATATTTTGTTTATTGACGAAGCCATTCAGCCAGAAATGAGCCTCATCGCTGAAGATGATTTTTCGCGCTCTTAACGTTGAGGCCACTGACTCCGAATTTCGGTAGTAAATTTTAATAATTTCGACTCGTTGTTGGCTCGTATATCTTTCCATCATGAAATGGCAAACCTTACTGAAGAGAAATGTCAAAAGAGCGGCAAATGTCAAATGGCGTCGTTTGCTGTCCCTGTCGGTCTACTTTTGTAGCGTCCCTGTTGAAAACCCCTTTACCAGCAGGGGCGTGGCAACTTCGCCCATTTTTCTCGAGGTAATAGTGCCTTATAAACTAATAATATGTATAGAATTTCAGAGGATTCAAGTAAGTTGTATAGAAGTTATTAAATGATCAATATTTCTCTAAATGTTAACCCTTTGTGGGGGAGGTACTAGAAGGAGTAGACCAATATGGTCCATCTTCGAACTTAGCCGGCGATAGAAGAAAATATTACCACATACCAAATTTGAAGTCAATCGGATACTCCTTTCGAGAGTTATCGTGCGCACCAACCAGCAGACAGACGGACGGACGGATATTGCTCATTCGACTTAAAATGACCCAAAACGGATATCCGCCGAACATACATAGGGTCTTAGGTCACTCCTTTGATGTGTTACACTTTTGGCTCGTACCAAATGATATATACCCTCCTCTCTAAGGTGAGGGGATAAAAAGGATCGTTTCATGATTTGCTTCATATCCAAAGATGTTTCCAGTAATAAAATTGTATGCAGTCCATGGTGGAGGGTATGTTAGATTCGGCATGGTCGAACTAAACGCATTTACTTGTTTTGCATAGTGTTATAACCAAACTTTGCATTTAGACGTTTTATCGTTCAAATATAGAAAATTTTAGTGCATATCGAAAATATACAACAAAATTTGAACAATAAAACGTCTAAATGCAAAGTTTGGTTCCAATCGAATGAAAAATATGCAAAAATCCGAGGTCTAAAATTTATCAAAAGTAAAAGTTTTCAAATTCGGTACAAATTGACAGCTCTTACTGTAGGTTACATCTGACTGTGACCTAACAGTGACCCCGAACAAAGACAATCGCCAATGATTTTATGCTAAAGACAATTAACATAATTGTTTTCGATTATTCTGTTCTAAAAATAGGGGTGTAGGGTATCATAAAGTCGGCGCCCTAACAGTGACCGTGAACAAAGACAATCGCCAATGATTCTATGCTAAAGCCAATTAACTTAATCGTTTTCGATTATTCTGTTCTAAAAAAGTGGTGTAGGGTATCATAAAGTCGGCGCGGCCGACTTTAGCCCTTCTATACTGGTTTTTCATTGTGTAATTTGACTTTTTTTTTATAATATTACTCGTATTTCTATTTACAATACTACAATAACCACAAATGTTCGATTTAAATTTTCAGAATGGATCGGTGATCCCGATAATGAAAGTGCTGGTCGTTTGGGTCTGTGGCAAATGTGTCAAAAGGATGAAATCTTCGACAATTGTAAACGCAAATGGGAAAATATACTACAAGTGCCGACATTCTCGTTCCAAGTAAGTATTGTTACCCTAATCCCAACCATCTCAATGCTAAATGAAACTATTTATTTATTGCCTCATCATCTCATTTTTCACAGTTGGCCACTTTGTTTATGGCGGCGGCAGTTGTTTTGGCCTTATTGACGATATGTTTCTTAATATTTGTAATATTTATGAAATCCACACGAGTCTTTCACATTTGCGGTTGGTTGCAAATCATATCAGGTATGTACACAAGATGATAGATGGATAGACTGTTGGGCGAGCGGCCGGACAGACAGACAGACATTCATATGATGAAATTTATATGAATATCTTTATTGTCATACATACACTGCTCTGCTACAATACATAGTATTGTTTGTTTAACTGCTGATGTTTCCAATGATAGATTTTCAATTACTTCATAATTTTTCAATATCTTTTCTCTTTTTTTGTGCTGATGCCTTTGCATTGCGGAAATACAAATTTCGCTTGAAAAGAAAAAAAAACGCTACAATAAAAGTCGCTAGACGAAATCAGAGTTGGGTTTCAAAATGTCACAATATTTTGTACTTGAGCAGTTCTGGACACGTAGCAAAACGATAAAGTATATTTGTTGCTTATATTTTTGATGATTGAGTCAATTTTTGTATCTGTCTTCACATAGAAGTGGTTTTCTTAATGGTTTCGCGGAATTATTTAATTGTGTTGATTGAATGCGGAAATTGGGGTCATTTGGTTGGATAGTAGTTACATTGTGCTAAATGGGAAATATTGTCGTATGCACTCAGAAAAGTGAACCCCGAAATCTGCTCATCCGATGAAAAAATAATTTCCTTTTTATCCCCTTACCTTAGAGAGGAGGGTGTATATCTATATATGTATATGTAACACATCGAAGGAGTGACCTAAGATCCTAAGTATGTATGTTCGGCGGATATCCGTTTTGGGTCATTTTAAGTCGAATGAGCAATATCCGTCCGTCCGTCCGTCCGTATGTCTGTCTGCTGGCTGGTGCGCACGATAACTCTCGAAAGGAGTAACCAATTGACTTCAAAGTTGGTATGCGGTAATATTTTTCTCTATCTCCGGCTAAGTTCTAAGATGGGCTATATTAGTACACTCCTTCTAGTACCTCCCCCACAAAGGGTAATTTCACATCAGTCATATCATTCCTGTAACAAGTTTCAGACAATATTTCATAACTCTGCTAAACCCCGAACAATTGCCCAGACAGATTTCATATGCACCTCCCCTAATATCAAATGAGTTATTAGACTCAACTATAACTGTAGAGGAAATTAAATATATTCTACGAAATACTAGCCCAAACAAGGCACCTGGAGAAGACAGAATATTGTACCAGCACTTTATCAACGCTCCGGATGAGTATCTGATTAAACTATTTAACGACATTTACAATAAAGGAGAAATAGATCAAATGTTTACCAAAACTATTATTTTCCCCATACATAAGCTTGGCTGATACTGCAAATTACAGGGGAATCTCTTTTATGAACGTCGTAGCAAAAATCTTTATGGGAGTTTTAAACGAAAGATTGTAGAAATGGACGGAAGAACAAAAAATCTTAGTCGAATACCAAGCAGGCTTTAGGAAAGGTTATTCTACTATTGATAACATTTACAACCTCTCATCAATTGCCAATATCAAATTCGCACAACAAAAGAAAGTGTATACTTTCTTTGTAGATTTTGTAGAGATCTCCGAATATTTCGATACAAATTGTGGAGTAAAGCACAAAAAAAAAGGATGGTACCTTTAGTATTTGGACCATTCGAGCCCGATAGAGCCGTGATACCCTTTAGATTTTCTTTCTATTTATAGGAATTACAATACAAAGTAAATTTATATTCTAATTTTTACAGTCCGGGGAAATGCCGGGTGACAAAGACCATGTTGCTTGCTATATTTTGTAGCGATAGACCAGAGTCTCTGGTGGGAATCGAGCCCACGACCCCCAAACGCATAGGCGAGCACACTTCCAATTCACCTACTGGGGCGCTCGTACGCTTTAGATTAAAGAAAATTATAAGAGCTAAAAATGTTGGGAATATCACATTCACGTAGAGATACTTGAAACAATTACCCTTTAGATTAAAGAACAAGTAAGAAAGTTTCAGTCGGGTAAACCGACTAAGGTATACCCTCACTTTGTGAGTAATGTAATATGGAATATTAAACGAATTATTCTGTCAATTCGTATGGGAGGTACCAGAATGTTTTTAACAAATACACCTATTTTTCGCTGAATAGTAGATTCTTTAAATACATTACACTGCGCCGAATTATAAACGTTTTTTGCACTGGTATATTAACGTTATGAAATATTAAATTTTGGTATGATTTGGCCATTTTGTGTGGGAGGTACAAAAAGGGGCGTGGTGATAACGGCCATTTTTTACAGGGCTATAGGGACTTCAAAAGCGTTACACTGTGCAAAATGTTGTTGCATTTTCGTGCATTGGTACTCATGCTGTGAGCTCTTAACTTTTTGTGCAAAATGGTACCTTTGTGTGGGAGGTAAAAAAAGGGGCGTGGAAATAGCGTCAATTTTACACAGTGCAAAAGACACTATAAAAGCACTACACTGTAAAAAATTTTAAGTATTTTTATACACTGGTATTAATGTTATAAGCTGTTAACTTTTGGTGCAAAATGGTGCATTTGTGTGGGAGGTACCAAAAGGGGCGTAGCAACATGGCCCATTTTTCTCGAGTTGATAGCGACTAATAAACTAATGCTATGTGTGGAATTTCAGAAGTTTCGAATAAGTAGTATAACAGTTATTAAAGATTCAATATTTCACAACATTTTAACACTTTGTGGGGGAGGTACTAGAAGGAGTGGACCAATATGGCCCATCTTCGAACTTAGCCGGAGATAGAAAAAAATATTAACACGTACCAAATTTGTAGTCAATCGGTTACTCCTTTCGAGAGTTATCGTGCGCACCAGCCAGCAGACAGACAGACACACAGACAGACAGACAGATAGACAGACAGACAGACAGACGGACGGACATTGCTCATTCGTCTTAAAATGACCCAAAACGAATATCCGCCTAACATACTTAGGGTCTTAGATCACTCCTTCGATGTGTTACACTTTTTTTCGTAGCAAATGATATATACCCTCGTCACACTAAAGTGAGGGTATAAAAATATAAGGGCTAAAAATGTTGGGAATATCACTTTCACGTAGAGATACTTGAAACAATTAGATAAAATTTAGTAAGGGGTAATTCCGTTAGTAAGGGGTTATTCCAACGGCAGTCGACCCACTTTTTAAAATGACCCCCTCCAGTTGGCAGACGGACTCTCCGAGTGTGTAAAATGTTTGTGATATCTAGGTTTAACCCAAATTAGTTATAGTTCTTGTTTTACAGCGTCCGAAAGTTGGTCGAATCTCTACTTTATTCTTAAAGGATACTGAATTCAACAGAGTATAACTAAAGAACGCGTTATTCGATTTTAATTTAGGAATAAAATAAATAAAGTATTGCGAATAAAATAAATAAAGTATTGCGGATAAAACTTTAAAACCCAATTACATTAAAAATATAAACTCAACAAAAACTGCAAAACTATTGTAATATTAATAAACAAATATTACTTGTCGTTAGTTATAAATACGTGCCCTTATTTTCGAAAATCCAAGAAGTTACACCCTTGTAATTCCTTCTAACCAATGTATTTTTCAAGCTAGGTTTACTTTTGAGGCCCAAAAGTAATCCTGGCTTGAGACTTTCAAAAATATAAATCTGATTTTCTTATTACTACGGTCCGATATGAGTATATCACAATGTAGTGCTATGGTAACCGACCGAGTGGACTATATACCAACGGTGTACACCTTCGAGAGGAAGTTCACCACTATGTATTATAACTGCCAGAAAGGATTGGGTTGGCAGAATACCAGAAAATATAAATCATCTACACTTCTACACAGATGTTTCGGATCTCGATGATAAGATTGGTTTCGGAGTAGACTGTAAAGATCTGGATATAGCTTGCAGACTGCCAGATATCTACAGTATCTATCAGGCCGAAATAATGGCAATAAGGGAACTCGCCAAGTGGCTGAGTCGCAAAATAGTGACAGCACTGGCATTGTCATCTACTCGGACAGTCAGGCTGCCATCAATTCTCTGGAGGCCACATTGCTAAATGCACAAACAGCCCTCGACTGCCGCAGATCTCTTAACGAGATAGCTGAGCAGTTTAACATACATCTTATATGGGTACCTGGTCGTAGGGATATCCCGGGGAACTGCAAAGCTGATGAACTTGCTAGGATGGAGACGACATTAGAAATTCTCGATGAATTTGCATATATTAGTGCGCCACTGTCCATATGCAAGCTTAGGCAAGAGGCGATCAGACAGTCCAACGAAAGATGGACAGAAATCGGCACCTGTAGGGTACCTAGACAAATCTGGAGATGAAAATACTGTCTACGTTGGTGTCATTTCTGACGGGACTCTGTCTCTTCGAACACACTAAAAGGTTGGGTATTGCGTCCATTGACTTCTGTAGGAGCTGTGGTGATGAGGAGGAAGTAGAGAGCATTGAGCACTTGCTATGCTACTGTCCCAAATTAAGTAGACTACGTCTGGATTTAGTGTAGTCGGCCTTTGTAGTAAGTCTGAAATATCTTTCCGGTACAGATGTTCTTGCTATTGATAGATTTGTTTGTCATGCTGGTTGGTATGATGAGGGGCTCCTGAGGCCTTGGTAACACTAGGGACCTACATTGGTCTTTGTCAATCGGTTACTCCTACCGAAAGATATTGTGCGCTTCAGTCAGACAGACAGACAGACGGACATTGCTCAAATGATTTTAAATGGCCCAAAACGGATTTGCGTCAAATATTCTTGGAGTGTTTTATGTCACTTCTTCGATGTGTTACACTTTTGGCCCGCAGAATCTGATATATACTCTTGTTAACAATGGTAGGGGTATAAAAAACCGGATTATGATAATATTTTTTTATTTCTACCAAAAGTGCTATAGTTTCTACATTTATTCATAGTTTTTCTTCAAATATGCATTGTTTCCTTCGTTAAGATAGCTGGCTTTTAAAAAATTGGCACAAACGGAATTTTTGTATAGTTTTAACTTAGAAAAAACAATAATTATTTAATTTCTTCAAAAAAATTGGTGTCAAACGTGTTTTTTACACTTTTTTGACGGCCCCATACTCCGATCTGTAGTACATTTACGGACACTTTTTGCAATTTTATGCAATTAAAAATTCAAATAAAATATTTTTTAAAAAAAATCAAATGTCGAAACTCTTTCTTGACATACTGTATGTATCTTCAAATGAAATTAATTTCATGATCAAAAACTATAATAATGGATATGTTTCTGAAAAGAACTCAAACAAATCTATATACGAAAAAGAAATGCTAAAAAATTGCAAAGAGCACATGGCGTCGAACAACTCTAATGGAAATACTGAAAAATAATAGAAAGATCAAGTCTTTAAAATATATATAACTAGCTGGACCCGGTCCACTTCGTTGCCCCAGACTTCAGATTTGCGATCCCGTTAATTTTTGGACTAATTACGTAGACTGCCACCAAATATATATGCACATAATTACATTGATCTCTCTAACAAATTGCTCAAGATATATCAAACACAAAATTTAATTGGCTTATATGGGCGGGGCCACTCCCATTTGTCCGACCCCGCCCATTTTTGGACCAAGCACGTAGACTGCCACCTAATATATATGCACAAAATTAGAGTAATCTCGCTAATAATTTGTGCGAGTTATGTCAATTTCAAAATTGGGTTTATATTGGCGGGGCCACGCCGATTGGTCCAATCCCGCCCATTTTTGCACCAACCAATTAGACTACCACCTAATACATATGCAAAAATTACAGCACTCTCGCTAACAAATTGTGCAAGATATGTCAATTTAAAATCGTTGTTTATATATGGGCGGGGCCACGCCCATTCCGCCTATATTTGGACAAATCACGAACACTACCACCAGACACATGACACAAAATTACAGCAAATTACTCGCTAACAAATTGTGTAAGATATCTCAATTTCAAAATTTGGCTTATATGGGCGGGGCCACGCCCATTGGCCGATCCCGCCCATTTTTGGACCAATTTAGTAGACCACCACCTAATACATATGCACAACATTACAGCACTCTCGCTAAAAAATTGTGCAATATATATCAATTTAAAAATTTGGTTTATAAGGGCGGGGCCACGCCCATTGGTCCAATCCCGCCCATTTTTGGACCAATCACGAAGACTGCCACCAGATACAGTTGCACAAAATTACAGCTCTCTCGCTAACAAATTGTGCAAGATATCTCAAATTCAAAATTTGGCTTATATGGGCGGGGCCACGCCCATTGGTCCAATCCCGCCCATTTTTGGACCAATTAAGTACACTACCACCAATACGTATGTACAATATTACAGTACCCTCCCTAACAAATTGTGCAATATATGTCAATTTAAAAATTTGGTTTATAAGGGCGGGGCCACGCCCATTGGTCCTATCCCGCCCATTTTTGGACGAATCACGTAGACTGCCACCAGATACATATGTACAACATTACAGCACTCTAGTTAAAAAATTGTGCAAGATATCTCAATTTCAAAATTTGGCTTATATGGGCGGGGCCACGCCCATTCGTCTGATTCCGCCCATTTTTGGACCAATCACGTAGGTCGCCAACAGATATATTTACCCAAAATTACAGCTCTCTCACTAACAAATTGTGCAAGATATCTCAAATTCAAAACTTGGCTTATATGGGCGGGGCCACGCCCATTGGTCCGATTCCGTCCACTTTTGAACCAATCACGTAGAGTGCCACCAGATACATATGCACAAAATTACAGCTCTCTCGCTAACAAATTGTGTCAGATATCTCGATTTCAAAATGTGGCTTAAAGGGGCGGGGCCACGCCCATTAGTCCGACCCCGCCCATTTTAGGACCAATCACGTAGACTGCCTCCATATATATATATACAAATTTCAAGTTCTCTCACTAACAAATTGTGCAAGATATCTCAAATTCAAAATTTGGCTAATATGGGCGGGGCCACGCCCATTGGTCCGATCCCGCCCATTTTTTGACCAATCACGTAAGTCTCCAGCAGATATATATACACAAAATTACAGCTCTCTTGCTAACAAATTGTGCAAGATATCTCGATTTCAAAATTTAGCTTAATGGGGCGGGGCCACGCCCATTAGTCTGACCCCGCCCATTTTTGGACCAATCACGTAGACTGCCTCCAGATATATATAAACAAAATTACAGTTCTCTCGCTAACAAATTGTGCAAGATATCTCAAATTCAAAATTTGGCTTATATGGGCGGGGCCACGCCCATTGGTCCGATCCCGCCCATTTTTTACCAATCACGTAGACTGCCACCAGATACATATGTACAAAATTGCAGCACTCTCACTGACAAATTGTGCAAGATATCTCAATTTTAAAATTTGTCTTATGTGGGCGGGGCCACGCCCACTTCATATATCGAAAATTCAAGTACCCTATTTTCACCACGCCCCACACATGTACATTCTGTGAAAATTTCAAGAAGATCGGTTCAGCCGTTTAGACGTCTATACGGTACAAACAAACCAACAAACCAACAAACAAACAAACCAACAAACAAACAAACAAATAAACACACATTCTTCTTTATATATATAGATACTTACGTTGAGATTTTTGTTAGAATTAGTCACTCTTCTATGACATATTAACAAGAACATCCCCCATGCGCAACACAATAAAGCCAAAACTAACTACGACACACAAGAAATATAAGCTGGTCGAATAAAAGTAGTCGGCAACGTCGACGACAGAATAGTACATGAATAATTACACTCGTGCTCCAAGTCAAGGCCATCAACATTATGAACATAATACGAATATATTTTTTTTTTACTATTTTTGTAATATAGGGTGATCCAAGTAGAGATACTTTTTTCAATAGCCTTTTTTGCCAGATCACGTGTGAGTCGTGTCATGCTATCATGTTATTTTTGTTAAGTATTGCATTTCATCATGGAAAGACTTACGCCTGAACAACGTTTACGCGTGTCATTCGCCAGTTACCAGTCGCAATGCTCGAACGAGTCATCGAAAATTGGACTCAATGGATGGACCATCTGAGACGTAGCCGCGGCCAACATTTGGTAGACATAATCTTCAAAAAATAAATGCCAAAGAATGTTCTTTCAAATTATAATAAACATTCCACATTCCATTTGAATTTTCTGTGTTTTTCTTTCTTTAAAAAAGTAGGGAACCTCGAAATGGATCACCCTATACATAGAATTGTATCTCAATGTTGAAGTAAAGAAAAAACAAATGAAATTAAAACCAGTAAGGAAAGGCTAAAGTCGGGCGGTGCCGACTATATAATACCCTACACCACTCTCGTAATATTGAATAACTCTGATATATAAATTTTGTAATTCATGTCTAAATTGTTTACATAAATTTACTTTTGGGACATTTTATACTTAAATAATACCTTGTACCACAGTGTGGTGTAGGGTATAAAAACGATTGGATCTAAAGAGCCAAATCGGATGAAACATATATGTGGGAGCTATAGCTAAATCTTTACCGATGTTCTTCAAATTCGGCAATGTTGGTTCATGAATCAAGAAACTCTACCATTCTAAATTTCAAAACGATTGGATGAAAATATAGCTTCTAAAGAACTAAAGGGCCAAATCGGACGAAACATATATATGGGAGCTATAGCTAAATCTTAACCGATTTTCTTCAAATTCGGTAGTGTTGGTTCATGGATCAAGACACTCTACCATTCTAAATTTCAAAACGATTGGATGTAAAATACAGCTTCTATAGGACTAAAGGGCCAAATCGGACGAAAGATATATATGGGAGCTATATCTAAATCTGAACCGATTTCAACCAAATTCAATAGCGATCTTAGCAGCTGCGAAATACTCTAAACTGCAAAATTTCAGAACGATCGGAGTGAAATTGCGACCTGTAGTCGACGAACAACTTTACATGGACAGACGGACGGACGACGGACAGACATGCTTAAATCGACTCAGCTAGTGATTCTGAGTCGATCGGTATACTTTAAGGTGGGTCTAGCTGTGTTATTTTCAGGTGTTACAAACATCTGCCATGAAACAAACTTATAATACCCTGTACCACAGTGTGGTGTAGGATATAAATAGCTCTTGTCGTAAATAACAATAATTGTGAAAATATAATATCAAAAAACTTCATCTTCAAGGTAAAATTCGCAAAAAAAAAAACTTAAAAAAAACGATTTTCAGGTCCATAGAAACATGTACCTAAGATCTCAATAAACAACTTTCTAGAACATATGAACTTCCTAAGAATCATTCTTAATACCCTTTAGGTAGCGCTTAGGTAGCCGCAAAAGTGCAAAATGTCCCGAAATGTTTATACCCTACACCACATTATTATAAGTTTGTTTCACGGCAGATAGTTTTAACACCTTAAAATAACACAGCTAGACCCACCATACCGAAGTATAACCATGTCTGTCCGTCCGTCCGTCCGTCTGTCCATGTAAAGTTGTTCGACGACTACAGGTCGCAATTTCACTCCGATCGTTCTGAAATTTTGCAGTTTAGAGTATTTCGCAGCTGCTAAGATCGCTATTGATATATTTGCTATATTTGGTTGAAATCGGTTAAGATTTAGCTATAGCTCCCATATATATGTTTCGTCCGATTTAGTCCTATAAAAGCTGTATTTTACATCCAATCGTTTTGAAATTTAGAATGGTAGAGTTTCTTGATCCATGAACCAACATTGCTGAATTTGAAGAAAATCGGTTAAGATTTAGCTATAGTATTTTACATCCAATAATTTTGAAATTTTGAATGGTAGAGTTTATTGATCCATGAACCAACACTACCGAATTTGAAGAAAATCGGTTAAGATTTAGCTATAGCTCCCATATATATGTTTCGTCCGATTTGGCCCTTTAGTTCTATAGAAGCTATATTTTACATCCAATCGTTTTGAAATTTAGAATGGTAGAGTTTCTTGATCCATGAACCAACATTGCCGAATTTGAAGAAAATCGGTAAAGATTTAGTTATAGCTCCCATATATATGTTTCATCCGAGTTGGCTCTTTAGATCCAATCGTTTTTATACCCTACACCACACTGTGGTACAGGGTATTATATAAGTATAAAATGTCCCAAAAGTAAATTTATGTAAACAATTTATACATGAATTACAAAATTTATATATCAGAGTTATTCAATATTACGAGAGTGGTGTAGGGTATTATATAGTCGGCCCCGCCCGACTTTAGCCTTTCCTTACTGGTTTTTTACTATTTTTGTAATATAGGGTGATCCAAGTAGAGATACTTTTTTTCAATAGCCTTTTTTGACAGATCACTTGTGAGTCGTGTCATGCTGGCATGTTATTTTTGTTAAGTATTGTTTGGCATTTCACCATGGAAAGACTTACGCCTGAACAACGTTTACGCGTGTCATTCGCCAGTTACCAGTCGAAATGCTCGAACGAGTCATCGAAAATTAGACTCAACCGATGGTCCATCTGAGACGTAGCAGCGGCCAACATTAGGTAGACATAATCTTCAAAAAGTAAATGCCACAGAATGTTCTTTCAAATGATAATAAACATTCCCCATTCAATTTTATATTTATTTATTTATTTATTTATATGAATTACAATACAAAGTAAATTTATATTCTAATTATAAGGTCCAGGGAAAGGCCGGGTTACAAAGACCATATGGCTAAATGTTTGCAGCGACAGACCAGAGCCTCTGGTGGGAATCGAACCCACAACCCCCAAACTCATAGCCGAGTACGCTACCAACTCGCCTACTGGGGCGCTCCAGCCATTCAATTTGAATTTTCTGTTTTTCTACCCTCTACCATAGGATGGGGGGTATATTCATTTTGTCACTCCGTTTGTAACACCTCTAAATATTGATCTGAGACCCCATAAAGTATATATATTCTTAATCGTCGTAAAATTCTAAGACGATTTAGCCATGTCCCTCCGTCCCTCCGTCCGTCTGTGGTAATCACGCTACAGTCCGCAATAATAGAGCTAGGTTGATCAAATTTCGTACAAATACTTCTTATAGTTGCAGGTTGTTTGGGTTTGCAAATGGGCCATATCGGTCCATATTTAGATATAGCTCCCATATATAGCATCTAACTTGTTGTGATTCCTACTGTTCTCATCTACAATATTTTTTGTGTTTTCGGTGTTATTTACTTTAGGTTTGAGTTATTTTGTGAGGTCACATGCTATCCATGGTGGAGGGTATATAAGATTCGGCATGGCCAAACTTAACCCTTTTACTTGTTTTCTTTAAAAAAGTAGGGAACCTCGAAATAGATCACCCTATACATAGCATTGTATCTCAATGTTGAAGTAAAGAAAAAACAAATGAAATTAAAACCAGTAAGGAAAGGCTAAAGTCGGGCGGGGCCGACTATATAATACCCTACACCACTCTCGTAATATTGAATAACTCTGATATATAAATTTTGTAATTCATGTATATATATCAAATTCGGTAGTGTTGGTTCATGGATAAAGAAACTTTACCATTCCAAATTTCAAAATGATTGGATGTAAAGTACAGCTTCTACAGGACTAAAGAGCAAAGTCGGACGAAACATATATATGGGAGCTATAGCTAAATCTTAACCGATTTTCTTCAAATTCGGTAGTGTTGGTTCATGGATCAAGAAACTCTACCATTCTAAATTTCAAAACGATTGGGTGTAAAATACAGCTTCTATAGGACTAAAGGGCCAAATCGGACGAAAGATATATATGGGAGCTATATCTAAATCTGAACCGATTTCAACCAAACCGATTTCAGAACGATCGGAGTGAAATTGCGACCTTAAATCGACTCAGCTAGTGATTCTGAGTCGATCGGTATACTTTAAGGTGGGTCTAGCTGTGTTATTTTCAGGTGTTACAAACATCTGCCGTGAAACAAACTTATAATACCCTGTACCACAGTGTGGTGTAGGGTATAAACATTTCGGGACATTTTGGACTTTTGCGGCTACCTAAGCGCTACCTAAAGGGTATTAAGAATCATTCCTAGGAAGTTCATATGTTCTAGAAAGTTGTTTATTGAGATCTTAGGTACATGTTTCTATGGACTTGAAAAATCGGTTTTTTTAAAATTTTTTTTTTTGCGAATTTTACCTTGAAGATGAAGTTTTTTGATTTTATATTTTCACAATTATTGTTATTTATGACAAGAGGTATTTATACCCTACACCAGACTGTGGTACAGGGTATTATTTAAGTATAAAATGTCCCAAAAGTAAATTTATGTAAACAATTTATACATGAATTACAAAATTTATATATCAGAGTTATTCAATATTACGAGAGTGGTGTAGGGTATTATATAGTCGGCAGCGCCCGACTTTAGCCTTTCCTTACTGGTTTTTTTATTATTTTTGTAATAGATAGCATAGCATCTCAATGTTGAAGTAAAGAAAAGACAAATGAAATTAAAAAATTTTCGGGACATTTTTACTTTTGCGGCTATCTAAGCGCTACCTAAACGGTATTAAGAATCATTCCTAGGAAGTTCGTATGTTCTAGAAAGTTGCTTATTGAGATCTTAGGTACATTTTGGTAGTTCATTGTTTCCTTGAGTTTGCAACGGTTTGCTACCTATGGACATGAACAGGGTAAAAAATGTAAAAAAAATAGAATTTTTAAAGTTTTTGCGATTTTGACCTTGATAATGAATTTTTGTTTTGATTTTATATGTTCTTTGTGACAAGAGCTACAACATTGCCTCAGTGAGTAAATCAAAATTCCGAACGGTTTGCAAGATATGAGCCTGATAAAACGATCACTTGCCTCAAAACTTTGGGGACCCATAAAAAAACTGTGGGAAAAACTGGGAGACACGAGTCCTTTTTTTGGTCTTTTATCGCATAGTAGTGTCCGCATATGCTTATATTTCCATGACTTAAAAAATTACACACAGTATTATGCAAACGCCGCCATTTTGTACGCCATCCTTGAGATTTCCATTGTTGTTGTTACTATGAATAAATGTAAAATATTTTTAAATAAAATTAAATTTTGTATTCACGTATTACTAATCACAGACCTTCAATTATACGGATGATCCGTCCGGACGAAACGTCAAAATCTATCTGTTACAAACGAATAGGAACGAAGTGTCACACGCGAAAAAACAGTTTTCCACGAACATAGTTTGAACTTGTTTTGCACTAATCGATTAACTAATCGATTGTGACAATTTCAAAAAAATTCGGGAAAAACGGTCCGAAATCTGCGGAAAACCTCACTCTTTGAAGTCCTACTGCTTGAAATTTCTATTCGTTCGTAACTGACAACTTACTCGCTCCGGGATGATATGTATCATAATACATATTTATTATTTTTGTTACTTATATCTTTATCACAATTTAATTTTAACACAATCAAGACGAGTATTGTAACAAACACAACCCTTTTTTTTGTAATTTCTCAAAAATTTATTAATCGAAAATAAACAAAAAAAAACAAGTAAAAGCGTTAAGTTCGGCCATGCTGAATCTTATATACCCTCCACCATGGATAGCATGTGACAACACAAAATAACGCAAACCTAACACAAAATAACACAGAAAAACACAAAAATATAGAGTAGATGAGAACAGTAGGAATCACACGAAGTTAGATGCTATATATGGGAGCTATATCTAAATATGGACCCATATCGCCCATTTTCAATCCCAAGTTACCTGCAGCTATAAGAAGCATCTATACTAAATTTCAGCCACCTAGCTCTATTATTACGGACTGTAGCGTGATTACAACAGACGGACGGACGGACAGACGGACATGGCTAAATCGTCTTAGAATTTTACGACGATTAAGAATATATATAAAGTGTCCGCCAAATAACTTTTGAAAATGCTATAATAAAAAACTACTGAATATATTCTCAAATTTCTTTTGAAAGTGCAATCCTTCCGGTTAATAATGGAAAATAATTTCATTCAAATGGCTGCCTCGGCTGGCCATGCAGTAGCCATTTCCTGCCATGCAGCTGTATTTCACCAATGGCTTCACGAATATTGTCCTTTAAAGCGTCAATTGTCTCTGGCTTGTCGTCGTAACACTTATCTTTGAGGGCACCCCACAAATAATAGTCCAACGGGGTCAAATCGCAGCTCCGAGGTGGCCAAACGACATCAGCTCTGCGGCTGATAATGCGATCTTCAAAAACAGGGCGCAAAACAGCGAGTGTAGCTTCGGCTGTGTGGCACGTTGCGCCGTCCTGTTGAAACTAAATGTTGCCAATATCCTCCTCTTCAATTTTTGTGATCAAAAATTAGTTCAACATGGCCCCATAACGATCGATCTGGACCAAAATCCGCACCAAACAGTGACTCGTTTTGGGTGTATCGGCTTTTCAATGTAAGCGTGCGGGTTTTCTGTGCCCCAAATGCGACAATTTTGCTTGTTTACATACCCGCCAAGATCAAAATGGAAAAATCAAAATCAAATGAAAATCAAAAATGAACAAAAAATTTAAAATCAAAATTTTCAAAGTAATGTCGCAATATTTCCCAGCGTTGTTCAAGCGTACACGACCATATTCGTTCAGCGAAAGGATAAAACTAATTATCTGTCAAATCAGACATGAGCTAAGTGTTACCATTCACGAAATAAGCACTAGTTGAAAAAAAAAAACGTTAGATGGCGGACCCTTTACTTTATGGGGTCTCAAATCTATATTTAGAGGTGGACCTTTTTGTACCAAAAGTTAACAGCTTTTAACTTTAATACCAGTACATACAAATACTTGAAATTTCGGACAGTGCAATGCTTTTATAGTACCTAAAGACTAGAGAAAAGTGTCCGTAATTGGCACGCCCCTTTTGGTACCTCCCACACAAATGGACCATTTTGTACCAAAAGTTACCTGCTTATAACTTTAATGCCAGTGCATACAAATACTTGAAATTTTATACAGTGTAATGCTTCTATAGTACCTATAGTCCAGAGAAAAATTGGCATTATTGGCCCGCCCGTTTTGGTAACTCCCACACAAATGGACCTTTTTGTACCAAAAGTCAACACTTTTTAACTTTAATACCAGTGCATACAAATACTTGAAATTTCGAACAGTGCAATGCTTTTATAGTACAGGGTTTTCCAACTAGATGTGTTATTTTGAATCATCCGGTACTTCGGTAGCTGTCACTTGTGAAGCTTTTATTCTTTGACATTTGACAAGTATAAACTACGCCATTACTAAAAATGGAACGATACACGATCATGGAACGATACAAAACGATCAACAAACGATCGA
Organism: Eudasyphora cyanicolor; assembly: GCA_963930755.1. Taxonomy (NCBI): domain Eukaryota; kingdom Metazoa; phylum Arthropoda; class Insecta; order Diptera; family Muscidae; genus Eudasyphora; species Eudasyphora cyanicolor. Next base: position 157,568,872 of record OZ005735.1, on the reverse strand, counting down.
ACAAAAAAACGATACAAAATCATCTTGACTGATGGGGCCCATTTAGACATCGGTGGCTACGTCAACAAGCAAAATTGTCGCATCTGGGGCTCGGAAAACCCAAGAGTTATTGTTGAGAAACCTCTCCATCCTCAACGTGTGACTGTTTGGTGCGGTTTATGGTCCGGCGGGGTCATTGGACCCTACTTTTTTGAAAATGAGATTGGATCAACAGTTACGGTGAATGGATTGCGCTATCGAGAGATGATTAATGATTTTTTATGATCGGAGTTGAATGGTATTGATCTGGACAATATTTACTTTCAACAAGACGGCGCTACGTGCCACACAAGCAACGAAACCATTGCTCTGTTACGGGAAATGTTTCCGGACCGTGTTATCTCTTGAAGAGGTGATCACAATTGGTCACCGAGATCTTGTGATTTAACACCTTGCGACTTCTTCCTTTGGGGCCACGTGAAAGATAAGGTCTACGCCAACAGCCCAGCGTCGATTCAAGACCTCAAAGATAGAATTCGTGAGGGTATCGAGGACATAGGGCAGACACGTAGCGATTTGGTTATGGAAAATTTCATGAAAAGGATATAGTCCTGTATACGTGGTCGTGGCGGCTATTTGGCTGATGTTGTTTTTCATTATTAACGGCATACCTTCCTCTTTGTTATGAAATAAACATCCGATCATTTATCTCAAAAAATTGAATTTTTCTTTGAATACCAAAATAACACCTCTTGATGGAAAACGCTTTACCTAAGACAAGAGAAAAGTGTCTGTAATTGGCACGCCCATTTTGGTCCTCCCACACAAATGAACCATTTTATACCAAAAGTTACCTGCTTATAACTTTAATACCAGTGCATACAAATACTTGACATTTTATACAGTGTAATGCTTCTACATATAGTACCTAGAATCCAGAAAAAAATTGGCGTTATTGGCCCGCCCGTTTTGGTAACTCCCACACAAATGGACCTTTTTGTATTAAAAGTTTACAGCTTTTAACTTTAATTGCATACAAATACTTGAAATTTCGAATAGTGCAATACTTTTATAGTACCTAGAGTCCAGAGAAAAGTGACCGTTATTGGGACACCCCCTTTTGGTACCTCTCACAGAAATGTATCAAAAATAAACAGCTTTTAACTATAATACCAGTACATTCTTTAAATGCAATTTAAATTGATAATAATTTAAATAAAAGAAAAAAAGAAATTTACAAATATTTTTTTTGAGATTCAACGTGAGGGGATTCATTAGTCGGTTTACCCGACTAAACTTTCTTACTTGTTTTCAATAGCGTTGAACAAAGAACGTTTTGGAAAATTTTAATAAAATTGGTTAAGATTTGCGTTTGATTATACACATCTATATAAAATTTAGAAAATACAGTTTTTTGAACCAAGAAGGAATGTTTCCAAATTTGAAGAAAATCGATTTAGATTTATATATAACTTCGGTGTAAATCTTTAATCCGATTTTTAAACCAAACGCTATGAAATAAAAGTTGTTGGACATATCATTATCATAATCATTAGGATAACAGCATTGATAAAACTTGACAATATTTCATCTTATTAAGCCCTTACTTACTGGTTTTTATATGGAATCGTTTTGAAATTCGGATTTCCGATCCCGATATTGAGTTTCGGAGCCATAGAGTCCGCATTTCTCATCAGATCATAAAATTTGGTAGATAGCAGTTTCTTTAATCAAAAACAAACTCTGGAAAATTTTAAGAATATCGGTTAAGATATAGATATACGAGTATACCTATATCCATACTTTGCGTTAAAATCCAAATTTTAAATATTAAAAAATCAATATCGATGAAACTTGCAAACTTTTCTTCTTAATTTGTGGTGGTATCATATTGTCGACCCCGTCGACTTTAGCTATTCCTTACTGGTTTTTAATTTCAATATCCCCGATTTCTTCACTTCAGTTATTGGTGGTCATTGGAACTATTTTTTTAATTTGTATAGTCTTACTGATATTATTTATTTTTTTGCAGCTATTTGTATGATTGTTGCCTGTGGGGCCTTTCCCTTCGGCTGGAATTCAGACGATTTTCGCAAAGTCTGTGGACCCGATGCCAATCGCTTTGAACTGGGCCTATGTGGCATTAGATGGGCGTATCCTTTGGCCATAATTGGATGCGTAGATGGCGTTGTGTTGGCGACACTCGCCTTTATATTGGCCACCAGACATGTGCGCCTGCAACCGGATCCAATGTATCAGAATTCACTGTTTAAGGGTAACCAATTGGATTGATCTTATTTTTTTGCGTTCATTTCAAATATTAAAGCATTTGTCGTTTCAGGTGAAATCAACAACAGTTACATCACAGACGCTGTCAGTTTAGCGGGTTCAAGGAAAAACCTCAATTTGCAACCAATCCTCTTGGTTGCGCCACCCGGGGATGACACCATTTCCCAATTCTCAAGTCGAACCCCCAATCATCGATATAACCGACCGGATTATCACAATTCTATGCATCAATTCTAGTACATTCTGTGTTGTATCTTCTTTTGTATAAATCGATACATATACGAGTATAAATACTGCCTATGACTACGACTTTAAACTATGATGACCATTTATGTATGTGTAATATTGGAGACAAATAATTAGTTTTAAGCATTATAGTTTTGTACTAGTGCACTTAAAGAACAACTTTCTTCCACGGGGACGAAATCGTAAAGAACTGCATTCTGTATTTTCTGTAACAGAATTTTTGCAATTGAAAATTATCGTTGAATTTGTAACAAGAGTTTCTGGAATTAAAAAATTCATAGTGTAGTTGTCTAAAATTTCATTCCTGTGGAAAGATGTATTTCTTTGCGTGTGTTAAACTGCCGTTTTTCTTGCTAATTCAAATTTAAGTTATTTTAATTTTCATTTTTGAATGAGTAATGTGACCAATAATAAATATGTAATAGGATGTAATGCAAGTGTTTTTTTATGCCCTTGACTGTTATTAATTTATAAACTATTATAATGAAAATATATGATAACAATTTATGTATTCTATGTGTAAAGTATGTAAAGTTTTTTTTTTTTGTAATGAGAACAAATTACAGAAATGTATATTAAATGATTATGATTTATCTGTACAAAAAGATATGACTGTTTTCCTATGAAGTTTAATATAATTTAAAATGAAATTAATTTGAAACTAGGTAGGATATTGTTCTGTCTTGAGACTATGACAAAAATTACATAACCGCAATGATATTCCTATCGCATTTTCACTAAGCTCATTTGATCATTATATGTAGTAAATTTTTTTCTTGTGTTAAATTGTATTAAAAGATATTTAAGATTAACAAAATTGTTGCAAATCAAAAAAAATTCTTAAACCTTATGCGAATTCGATGATGATAAAGCAAATATGTACTTAATCTTAAACAAGTCTTATCTACACAAAGAATACAGTTTGGTTGCCTCAACCGAATTATTTGCCAATCGAATTTTGGTAGTTCTGTCTACTATCATGCGATAACATCAGTACAACCAAAATTTTGGTTGTGGTATATTTCTGCTTCCATGTTGAGAACAATCAGATTTGGTTGCGCCAACTACGAAAATGGTGGCTAAAATTATCTGTTGCATGTTGCCACAGCCAACTGTTTTAAAAACTTGGTTGTTCTGACAATTTGTCAGTCTTATACACGCTGAAAAATAATCGCTTCTCTAGTATATTGTCCCAAACATATTCGGCTTGAAACATATATATGTTTAGGGTACACTCTAAACATATAATATTTGGCACATACAAAAACTATATATTTGGGAAGATGTTGTATTAAACAAATCTTTTTTACATCCCCATATATTTAAATCTGGGACTATTATTTCCGAAACAAATATTTATTTGCATTTAAGTATTCGGAAAATACATAAATTGTGTTAAATTTTTCAGTAATTCAAAGTTAATTTTTAAGAAATGTTAAATGCTCGTAAAATAAGAAATAATAATAATTGAAATCGTATAATCTTGGATCAAAATAAATTACTTGGAAGATTGACAACTAATGATGGCTTGGAATACTCAGAAATTTGAAATGATTGATTTAAAACAGATGTTAATAAACAAGGAAAAATTGAAACTAAAAGTTTTGAAAATCTTTTTTAAATAAAACATATTTGGAGAAATTCCTAAACAATAATTTTATTTGTATTTATATACATTTTTTATTTCAGAAATTTAGTTTGCAAATACATTTTGTTGTAATATATTAATATATGCTTTCCAAATATATTTTATTGATTTTCAAATAAAATTTATTTGCTCAGAAATATGTAATATTTAAAAATTTATGTTCCAAATATATTTTCTTTCGATTCAAACATATCAAACAACTCGATTTTTCCCCGTGTACTACCGACAATTAATTAAAAACTGTTTTCATTAATTTTTATTTTATTTATTGAACAAAAAACCAAACATTTCATAACAAAATTTCATTTCATTTATTTCATACAAACTTGTAATTCAAAGCCGTCTGGCCAATTAAACATAAATTACAATATGCATATAACTAAGCTTTTTAACCAAGGGTAAAAAACTACTCATTGGTAAATAATGATATGTTGATTTGTTTAAACTTAATTAATATATAAGGAATAAATAATATAAATACAGATTGGGTATACAGAAAAGTATTTAGGATAACTAAATAGCTACTCAGTTGAATTAATTGAAAAATCCCATATTAAAAATTCATCACTATTATGAGATGTTGAAATATTACACGCTGAAGAAAAATCGCTTCTGTAGCATATTGTCCCAAACATATTCGGAATGAAACAAACATGTGTTTAGGGTAGACTCTAAATGTTTAATATTTGGTACGCGCAAATATTATATATTTGGGAAGATGTTGGTCTAAACAAATCTTTGTTTCCATCCTAATATGTTTTTATTTGGCAATATTATTTCCGTAACAAAGATTTATTTGCTTTTAAGTATTTAGAAAATATACCGATACCTTAATTGATTTTCAGCAATTCAAAGTTAATTTGTTAGAAATTTTCTAAACGATTTTATAATTGAATCGTATAATCTTGGAAAACAATAAATTACTCAAAGAATTAACAACAAATGATGTCTTGGAATATTTAGAAATTTAAAATAAGTATGCTGCATATGCCATTTTTAATTGGGAGGTAAAATTCGAAATCAAGGAAAAATTAAAACTGATGTTCGAAAAGTCAGCAACGTTTTGAAAATCTTTCTTAAATAAAATATATTTGGAGCAATTCCTAAACATTAATTTTATTTGTATTTAAACTCATATTTTATTTGAGAAAATTAGTTTGCAAATATATTTTGTTGTAATATATTAATATTTTTTTCCCTTTATTTATTCAACAAGATATTTCCAACTTAATCTATTACATGAAATAATTTTAGCTTCTTCCCATGATTTGTCTATTGCTGCTAGCTCTTTTCTTACTGTTCTGCGCCAAGTATTTTTGGGTCTTCCTCGTTGTCTACTTCCTTGGGGGTTCCATTCCAAGGCCATCCTTGATACGCTTTCAACTGGCTTTCTCAAGGTATGACCTATCCATTTCCACTTTCTGTGTTTTATTTGTATGTGGATGGGTTCCTCCCGGGTCAAGCTCCAGAGATTTTCATTTGTTATGGTGTTAGGCCAAAATATTCCACATATTATGCGTATACTTTTATTTATAAAAACTTTAGTCGTTGTTTTATCGACTCGTTGGTCAACCATGTCTCACTTCCGTACAACAGGGTAGATTTAACGCATGCGTTAAAAATGCTCATTTTGGTATTCCTCGTGATATGTGGTGCGCGCCATATATTTTTGAGTCTGCCGAAAGCACTTCTAGCCTTATTAAGCCTTTTTTGCGACATCTACATTAACCACTCCGTTCACAGACATTGTGCTTCCTAGGTAGCAGAAGCTTTCAACGTATTATATTCGTTGGGTTTCGATAGAAATATGACCGTTGTTATTGTTATTAAGGCGCATTGCATAGGTCTTTTTTATATTAATTTCTAAACCAACTCTTTTGGCGAACTTCACAAGATCGTTCGCTTTATCTTGCATGTCTGAAAGTTTATGCGATAGGAGACATATATCGTCTGCGTAATCTAAGTCTTCAAGGTGTCTTTGAAAACTCCAGACTATACCCCTTTTCTGCATGCTTAGTTTTTTTCATAAAACAATCCATTACAACTGCAAAGAGGAGTGGTGAGAGTGGGCAGCCCTGTCTTACGCCCATGTTAGTCGTGAAAGTTTCACTGACTGACCCATTATGTAGTACCTGCAGTTCGGCGTTGGTGTACATAGCTTTGATAATTTTAATTATTTTGTTTGGTACTCCCTTTTCCATTAGAGCTAACCATATTGCGCTTCTTTTGATGGCATCGAAGGCTTTTTTGAAGTCAATGAACAGTAGGTATAAAGGTGATTTCCACTCAATCGACTGTTCCATAATTATTCGGAGTGTGTTTGCCTGATCTACACAACTACGATGTGGACGAAACCCAGCCTGTTCATCTCTAAGTTTAGCCTCTACAGTTTCCAGCCTTTTGAGAATTATTGTAGCTAGTACCTTGTAGATGGAGTTGAGCAAGGTAATACCCCTCCAGTTCTCACGTTCTCTGATAACGTCCTTTTTGGTAAATTGATCACAGTGCCCCTAGTCCACGAGCAGTCTATGAACTCCGTTCTCCAAGCCTGCACAATATGCGGGTGTATGATCTTTGCGCTTATTTCTGGATCTATTAACAAGAGTTCTGGGGGCATTCCGTCTTCGCCACAAGCTTTATTTTTTTTTTAAGTTTGTTTATTTTGGTTGCCGTTTCTGTGACAGTTGGCGGGTCACATGAGATTGTTTCATCATATTGCGATGCGATTTGGGATTGTTCGAGCTCTGTTTCATTGCTGTTACTTAATTCTCTGAAATACTTCATCCATCTGTTGGTTTGTTCCTCTGGTGATGTAAGTAGCATGCCGTTTCGGTCACGTAGTGGTTGGTTTAAGTTTCGCCTCTTATTTGTGAGACGATTAATTATCTGGTGTAATTCCCTTGTGTTATTTGATCCTGCTGCCTTTTCTGCTTCATCTGCCAGTGATTCTATATACAAGGTGGCGCAAAAGTAATCCTCCTATCAGAAAATGCTATAAATTTTGCGATTGGCCCCTAATGTCAGTTCTGTTTTGACATTTGTGTAGTAAACACATGCGAAATACACGTTAATAAACAATATTACGATAGACTGCTCCAGAACGCGGAATATTGCTGACTATTTATTTGACCAATAATCGGTCGGTGACTTTGGCACAACGTGAATTTCGTCGCAGATTTCGTGGCCGTCCAACGCCTACTGGTGAAACACTGCGACGTTTAGCCGCTCGCTTCGAAGAGACTTGCACAACACGAGATGCTGCCAGGCGTGGCAGACCCCGGAGTAGCCGTTCTGCAGAGAATATTGCTGCTGTAGCCGAGGATGTCATGGAAGCGCCGTCGACATCGACCAGACGACGTGCCACGCAAATGGGTATCAGTCGACGGTCTCTACAGCGAATTTTGGTACAAGATTTGAAGATGTTTCCGTACAAAGTCCAGACGGTGCATCAGCTGTTAGCTGCTGACCGCCAATCGCGTCTAACATACGCTCAAGCCATCCTTAATCACCACCAAGAGGAAGATGATTTTTCTTCAAAAATAATCATGAGTGATGAGGCCCATTTCCATCTTAGCGGGTACGTAAATAAGCAAAATTTACGCTTCTGGGGCACTGAAAATCCGCGTGTAACCCACGAAGAGCCATTACACCCGCTCAAAGTCACTGTGTGGTGTGCTGTTTTCGCTGGAGGAGTCATCGGACCTTTTTTCTTCGAAGACGTCGCGGGCCAAACGGTTACTGTGAATGGTGAGCGCTACAGAGCAATGATCAACGAGTTCTGTTTGCCGCAACTTGATGAATTGGGATTGGAAAACATGTGGTTCCAACAGGACGGTGCAACGGCACACACTGCACGTGCCACAACCGATATGCTGAAGGATGCATTTCCCGGGCGCCTAATCTCCCGTTTTGGCGATTAAGTAGCACTGGCCAGCAAGATCGCCTGATTTGACCGCTCCAGACTTCTTTTTGTGGGGCTTTTTGAAGTCGCGGGTTTATGTCAACAAGCCTCAGACTCTTGCAGCTCTTAAAGACAATATCCGTCAAGAATTTACATGACATCATATTCTCGACTTGATGTAAAAAAAATTAAAAGACCAAATAAAAATAATCCACAAGAAGAATCAAAGTTTTTAATTTTTTTTAAATTACAGCCAAAAAACATCGAAAGGTTACTTTTGCGCCACCTTGTACAACCGTTTGTCACTTCTCGCAGCTCTCTTCACATTTTTGGCGGCAGTTGCGTACTGTTGTTTAAACTGGGGGTCGTTGGCCGCTATCAATTTCAATTGGTTACGATGTTCAATGATATTCTATGTTCTATCTGTAATCCACGATTTTCTGTTGGGGTTCTGGATTGGTCCTAATTTTCTTCCGCTGTTTGTTTAATTATCCTGCAGGTATTTTCCCATGATTGCACTTCATTATTAAGTATTCTTTCGGTGTACAAATGTTTTATTCGTTCTTGGACTTCTTGATCCTTTAGATTGTCCACGAATCTTTCTCCATTGTTGTTTCGAACTCCCAGTCCGTTGCGACCCATGAATTGCTCTACTCCATCATTGTCAATGCCAACCTTAGCATTGAAGTCGCCCATCAAAATTATTATGTCGCTTTTAGCAATTTTATTAAGTGTTGCAAACAGTTGCTCATAAAAGAGGTCTTTCATAGAATCTTCTGCTTCTTCAGTAGGCGCATAACATTGAACAAGGGTGACAAAATGTTGCACTTTGCTGAAAAAACGTGCTTTTATTATACGGTCGCATATTGGGGTCCATGTTTGTAAGGTGTTGCGCATTTTTTGGAAATTGTTATCCCCACTCCGCTTTCCTTTTTATCAACCTTTCCGCTGTGGAGAATCATATTACCATCTCCTGTGATCGATTGCCCACATCCATCCCATCTCATTTCACTAACGCCTAATATATCCACTTTTATTTTTGCTAGTTGCTTTTCTAGTTGGGCTGTTCTTGTGGTGCCATTTAACGTTCTAACATTCCATTGTCCAATAAATATCCTATTTCGTGTGCTAAAGTTCGTCGTCCGTATTCGTTCATTTTGGTGGTTTTTTCTTGTTGTAGTTTCGTTAATCATTATAGTATTCAGGTAGACAGATGATTGGTCTGTCGTGCCCTATTCTGGTACTGGGACTGCCAGTTTTTTGCAACCAGACTTACAAGTGTGTTCAGAAGGCCGCCTCTAACCTGAGGAACAGACGCCCACCAATGGTCGCTCATTCTGAGACAGTCACCAATTGGATTTTATTGCGTGTCTGTTTTGGTCCGCGGGTGGTATTTGATTTTCCACCTACCTTGCATATCTGCAGGGCCTCCCCCTATCCGCCGCCTGGGGACGCGTCCGATGGGAGACAGACAACTCCACACGGAATATATTAAAAATATATAATATTTAATTTGTGTTCCAAATATATTTTCTTTCTATTCAAATAGATCAAAAATGGCGATTTTCCTCCGTGTAGACACAAAGTTTAGTACACGAAAAAAAAAACAAAACTTTTATTCAAATATCGCTTAACCCTGTGCTTTAAATTTCTTGTTTGTTCCTTTTATTTCTTATTTATGTAAAACATTTTGCACAACATTCTGCATTCCACACATTATTATCCACACGAGATTACTTTTGACTACATATACCATTCTTAAACAAAATGTTGAAGATTTATTTATGTCGAGTAATTTTATTTTTTGTTTATCATGTATCAGCAAAAGAACAGCAACCAATATATCGGTTGTATTTCCCAAAATACATTTAATTATTCTAAATTTGGGAAATTATTGGGATAACCAAAAAACGATTATTTATTAATATTTTTGCTGTTGTAGTAACCAATTATACGTTGCAATAATAATCTTTGGTCTATTGATACAATTTCTGTTGTCAAGAAAGAAACATTGGTTGTCACAACCAAAAATCGATCATATGGTACTAAAATGAAAGTTTAAAATTGGTTACCACAACTAACCGAGTGTCTATGAAAAAAAACAATCTTAATTCGATTGATACAATCATCGATTAAGTTGCAAGCATTTTCATTTGATCGTATCCATGTTATTATTGTTGTTCCAACTATTTATATATAAATACAACCGAAACACGTTTTTGTTGCTAGTACTATTTTTTTATTGTTACAATCAAATTCCAACCAATTATTTTCCTGGGTGTAAGTCTGATTTTGACCGAACTTCAGCATAGTAGCTATCAACTCGTTAAAACCCGGTGGAAGCAAAAATGTACATATGTCTCTAAAAAAATTTTAACGTTCCTGCTGAAGAATCGAATATTTAAATGCAAATAAATGTTTGTTCCGAATATAATATGTAAATCCAAATAATGAATAAACTGTGCTCGAAATGGACACATTAAAAATGTAACCGAAAGGAGACTCTATGGATATACCTATTTCGACATTGCTGAATCCAGTGGTGCTAACCGTTTTTCTAGGTTAGCTCTTGTTTTCGCGATATTCGACCACAAAGTTTGCAAGGAAATCATAGAGGTTAGTTATCTCGGAGGTCATTTTGAAGTGGAAGTCGTCGGAATACACGCTTCATTACAAAGAACGAAATAAAGGAGAAAAATATTTCTCGGGAAGAATTACTATAGGCCTCGCTTCAATATATTTATGAACAATCAACAGTTTTCAAAATTTAGAAAGTTTTGTTAGCTAGCTTTGTAATTTTCATAAACACTAACCGAAAAATTATTTTAAAAAAAGGTAGAAAAATACACAAATTATGTGGTAACTCGAAATCTACTTATTTCTCACAAAAACGTTGAAAAGGGACCCATTGTATTTTTGAGTGAGAAATATTTTTCTAAAAGACTCCAACCAAAAATGTCGAAAATGTATATGACTTTTGACATATCGCTCACTCACTTCAAGAGTGACATTAGTCAAAATTTAAAATTTTTGAGGTTGCCTTACAAAAATGCAAATTTTGCAAATGTCCATAAATTTATCTCAGCGAAATTTGGTCTATAAGGAAACAACCATATTTCGGATTATTCAAGCGTTTTTTTACATCCTCGTTCATGTTACTTATCTATTTATACGGACTTAATGTTACACATCTTGGCAATTTTCAATTTTGAGTTATGTCACTCTTTAAGTGAGTGAGCGATATGATAAGATTTGATTGCAATTTTTTAGGATAAGGGGTTGAGAAGCGGGGACGGCTGGTTTGAGAAAAATAATTCTCCAACACGCTAAAAAAAAATCGCTTCTGTAGTATATTGTCCCAAACATATTCGGCTTGAAACATATATATCTTTAGGGTACACTCTAAACATATAATATTTAGTACACACAAAAATTATATATTTGGGAAGATGTTGTTCTAAACAAATCTTTGTTTACTTCCCAATATGTGTTTATTTTGGACTAATTTTCCGAAACAAATATTTATTTGCATTGAAGTATTCAGAAAACACCTAAATTGTGTTAAATTTTTCAGTACTTGAAAGTTAATTTTTTAGAAATTTTTCACGTCGTAAATATAATAAATAATTATAATTGAAATCATATAATCTTGGATCGAAATAGGCTTGGAATACTCAAAAAGTTTAAATGATTGATTTAAAACATAAGTTAATGCTGCATTTGGTACCATAACGGGGAGGTCCAAACCAAAGAAACCAAAAATTTAACAAAAGTTTCGAAAATTTTTTTATAGTAAATATATTAGGAGAAATTTTTAAACAATAATTTTATTTGTATTCAAATACATATTTTATTTGAGAAATTTAGATTGCAAATATTATATGTTGTAACATATTAATATACGAGTTTCAAATATATTTTATTGATTTTCAAATAAAATTTATTTGCTCAGAAATATATAATATTTAAAAATTTGTGTTTCAAATATATTTTCTTTCGATTTAAACATATCAAAAAAGGCGATTATAGCCAAGGTTATAGTAAATTTTTTTTAATATAGGATACCTATTAAATTGAAGGAAATTATGAAGGCTACAAATGCTGAATCAACACTTTAACGGAGTAATTGTCGTTAAAACAATTAGAAATTTTTTTTAATTTTTAAAAAAAAAAAACGTTTTTTGTTGGCAAAAAAATAAAGAATAGAAAAAATTCAAATAAAAAAACTGTTTAATTTTTTTAAAGCTGGCATCTTAACAAAGAAAACAATGCCTATTTGCAAAAAGTCTATGGATAAATGTATTAATTATGACCCATATTGTTAAAATAGGGAAATTAAAAAAAATAATTTTTCATATTTTTTATGTTGGCAATTTGTTGTTCAATAGCCTTTTTTTGACAGATCACGTGTGAGTCGTGTCATGCTGTCATGTTATTTTTGTTAAGTATTGTTTGGCGTTTCATCATGGAAAGACTTACGCCTGAACAACATTTACAAATCGTTCGTTCATCGTACGAAAATTCACGTTCTGTGAGAAATGTGTTTCGTGCACTTCGCACAACTTATGGTCAATATAATCGAGTCAAGCGTGATCCATTTCGAGGTTCCCTACTTTTTTAAAGAAAAAAAAAACAAAGAAAATTCAAATTGAATGGGGAATATTTATTATCATTTGAAAGAAAATTCTTTGGCATTTATTTTTTGAAGATTATGTCTATCAAATGTTGGCCGCGGTTACGTCTCAGATGGTCCATCCGTTGAGTCCAATTTTCGATGACTCGTTCGAGAATTTCGAATGGTAACTGGCGAATGACACGCGTGATGTGTTGCTTCAAGGCCTGAATCGAAGCGGGTTTATCCGCATAAACTTTAGACTGTACATATCCCCACAGGAAAAAGTCTAACGGTGTGATATCACACGATCTTGGTGGCCAATCGACCGGCCCAAACCGTGAAATTATCTGCTCACAGAAGTGTTCTCTCAATAAATCCATTGATTGATGCGATGTGTGGGAAGTGGCGCCGTCTTGTTGAAACCAAATGTCGCCGACATCACGAGCTTCAATTTGAGGCATCAAATAGTCGGTTATCATGGCACGATAACGGTCGCCATTGACGGTTACGTTCTCACCGGCATCATTTTTGAAGAAATATGGACCGATGATTCCACCGGCCCACAAACCACACCAAACCGTTGTTTTTTTCTGGATGGAGTGGCAGCTCTTGAATCTCTTCAGGTTGATCTTCGTCCAAAATGCGGCAATTTGGCTTGCTTACATACCCATGGAGCCAGAAATGGGCCTCATCGCTGAACAAAATTTGGCTCGAAAACGGGCGGCTTCAGTTCTTGCACAAGCTGTATTTTGTATCCCAGCAAAATTTCTCATTACCAAATAATCCGACGAGTAAGCAAAGTTCGATAATGGTAAGTACTTATTATTTAGCCACTTTTCTCATTATTTTAACATGGGGATGTCATTGGAGGGAAGTACTTCCCAAAAGCATACAATGAAGTAGCATAATAAGTACTTATTTGTAGCATTGGCATACCACATAAATATGTGCTTATGTTTTCACGATTTTAAGTACTTGAATAATGCATTACCAATAAGTTACAAAATACGTGGTAGATATGGTAGATATGTAGAGATGGCCATTTAAAGTAATTTTGTGCATATTGTCGCGCATATTCGAATTTCTGAACCCAAACCACCATGTGAAAAATTCTTCAATGGTCCAACATCACACGATATACGTAAATATTTTTGGTATTTTCATTCAATTTGCACGTATTTTTGGAAAACTTGTTGAAAATAAATAAATCTTCTACAATAACCCACATATAGCTAAAATTGCATTATACTCAAATTTGCCAAAAATTATTTTGATAAAAAAATCACTTATTTCTGTTATTATTGGTAAGTCATTATTAATAAGCCGAAAGTAATTCAGCGAATAATGAGATGTCATTATTTGGTAATGCAGGGAATAATGACAGGTACTTACCAAGATTTTGCTGGGATGCTTTCAATTTAAGACCTCAACGTAAAATGCTCCAAGTCGTTCCATACGTCAGTCCGAGTTGCTGCGAACGGCGCCGAATCGGCTCTTCACGGTCTTCGTGTACACTCTCAACTACGGCAGCTACATTTTCTTCACTGCGTGCTGGACGCGATCTATTCGGTCGAATATTATCCAATAATGAATGCTGAGTCTCAAGATGGGTGATGGTGTTGCGAATAGTACGCTCAGTAGGCCGATTATGTTGACCAAAAGTTGAGCGAAGTGCACGAAACACATTCCTCACAGAACGTGAATTTTCGTAATAAAGTTGAACGACTTGAAAACGTTGATCAGGCGTAAGATTTCCATGATGAAATGCCAAACAATACTTAACAAAAATAACATGACAGCATGACACGACTCACACGTGATCTGTCCAAAAAAGTATCTCTACTTGGATCACCCGTTATTTACATGATGAAATGCCAAACAATACATTAAAAAATAACATGACAGGATGACACGACTCACACGCGATCTATCCAAAAAAGACTATTGAAAAAAGTATCTCTACTTGGATCACTATATATATATTACACCCGATTTGATATGTAAGCGCTGTAGAAACTGTAGTTTACATCCGATCTGTACGAAATTCGGCAGAGAGAGTTTTCTTATTACGTGAATGAACACTACCAAATTTGGGGAAATTCAGTTCAGATTTAGATATAGCCTATATATGTATTTTTCACCCGGCTCTGTAGAAACAGTATTTTATAACCGATCAGTAAGAAATTCAACAGAGAGAGTTATCTTATTACATGAATAAAATAAGAATATAGCCTTAATATATTCATTTTGTCACTCCGTTTGTAATACCTCTAAATATTGATCTGAGACCCCATAAAGTATATGTATATATTCTTAATCGTCGTAAAATTCTAAGACGATTTAGACGATGTCCGTCCGTCCGTTGTAATCATGCTACAGTCCGTAACAATAGAGCTAGGTTGATCAAATTTGGAATAAATATTTCTTATAGTTGCAGGTTGTTTGGGATTGCAAATGGGCCATATCGGTCAATGTTTCGATATAGCTCCCCTACAGAGGTCGCTCCAAAATACGGTTTTAGTGACATAGATACCACATTTTTAAAGCAATTTAGCCGAAACTTTGCAGTTTGTATTCTATTTTGACAAGAATTCATCACAGCAAACTTTTTACAAATCAGATCATATTTTGTTATAGTCATTCTATAGAGGTCGTTTTAAAATATGCGTATTAAAGCCATAAATACCACATTTTCTAAGCATTATAACTGAATCTGTGAAGTTTGTATTTAATTAAAACAAGAATTCATAGCAGTAACAATTTTTAAATCAGTTCATATTTTGTTATAGTCCACCTATAGATGTCGCTCCCTAAAAGGCTTATTTAAGCCATAAACACCACATTTTAGCTGAAACTTTGCAGTTTGTATTCTATTTTGGCATGAATTCATATTGGCTAAAGAATTTGAGCCCTAAAATTTGGCTAAAATTATAGTGTGTTTATAGTTTACTTAAACAAGTAAGAAAGTTTCATTCGGGTAAACCACTTAAGATATATCCTCACTTTGTGAATAATGTAATATATAACATTACACTAATTAATCTGTCAATTTGTGTGTAAGGTACCAGAAGGGGTTTAACCAGAAATGCCAACATAGTGCTTTCGCACCAGATTTAGTACTTTTTAGAATACCCAATACGTGAAAAGTGTTCAGTTAGTGCCAAACGAAAAAAAAGCACTAACTGCACGCTTTGTGTACATTTTTCAGATCACATCTGTTAACATAACGAAATAAGTCTATTCTACATCCCGATTTGGCATCTACGCGGAATAGACGCCACAATTTGTATCAAATCTTTCGAAAGTTGTTTGTGCTTATAATGAACTCTTGCATTTATTGAAATTTTTTGCAGGTTTAGATTTTTGAGTCTAAGCGCCATAGAATAGCCGTTTCTCATCAGATCTACATACAATTTAGTATATAGTAGTTCCTTCAACCAGGAATGAACACTGCCAAATTCCAAAAAAATTGGTTCAAATTTAGATATAGACTCAATTGCACGTATATCCCGATGTTGAATGTAGGCGCTTTAAAATCGACATTGTCAACACATCTTTATAATTTTTAACCGATAACAGATTCTTGAAAAAAACGAACGTTGTCAAATTTACGAAAATTTCAGTTCAGTTTTAGATACGAGTATGTCCCCTGTATGTACGAGTATCTACGAGTATATCCTGATTTTGAATCTAAGCCCATAAAATAAAAAAATTTGGACATATTATTTTCATTAGGAAAACAACACTGATAAACATATTTCTTTTAATTCTGCTCTGATGAGGTCGTGTAGGGTACAATGTAGTCTTCTTCGCCCGACTAAAGCAATGTTATAGTTTAGTGCTTTTTTACGCATTTTTGTTTGGAATTTACGCCCTTTTACGATTTTTAAATATCTTTATTACGCTTTTGCTGAAAAAAAAATTTGGCATCACTGGGTTTAACAAATACAACTATTTTTCGGTAAACAGTATTTTCTTTAAATACATTATTGCACTGTTCCGATTTATAAGCGTTAATGTGCACTGGTATATTAACGTTACGAGCTATTCAATGTTGGTGTGATTTGGACATTTTGTGTGGGAGGTACAAAAAGGGGCGTGGTGATAACGCCCACTTTTCACAGGACTGTAGGCACTATAACAGCATTACACTGTACAAAATTTCAGATATTTATCTGCACTGGTATTAAAGTTATAAGCTGTTAACTTTTGGAACAAAACGGTCCATTTGTGTGGGAGGTACCAAAAGGGGCTGTACAATAATGCCCATTTTTTACCGGACTATATGTGCTACAAAAACATTATACTGTACAAAATGTCAAGTATTTTCATGCACTTGTATTAATGTTATAAGCAGTTTAATTTTTATGCAAAATGGTCCATTTGTGTGGGAGATACCAAAAAGGGCGTTGCAACTTCGCCCATTTTTCTCGAGGTAATACCGACTAATATACTAATATTATGTGTAGAATTTCAGAAGATTCGAATAAGTAGTATAGAAGTTATTAAAGAATCAATATTTCACTAAATTTTAACCCTTTGTGTGGGAGGTACCAGAAGAAGTAGACCAATATGGCCCATCTTCGAACTCATCCGGAGATAGATAAAAATATTACCGCATACCAAATTTGAAGTCAATCGGTTACTCCTTTCGAGAGTTATCGTGCGCACCAGCCAGCAGACAGACAGACAGACGGACGGACATTGCTCATTCGACTTAAAATTACCCAAAACGAATATCCGCCGAACATACTTGGGGTCTTAGGTCACTCCTTCGATGTGTTACACTTTTTTCTGTAGCAAATGATATATACCCTCGTATCACTAAAGTGATGGTATAAAAAAGGATCGTTTTATGATTTGGTCCATATCCAAAGATTTTTCTAGTAATAAAATTGAATGCAATCCATGGTGGAGGTTATATAAGATTCAGCATGGCCGAACTTAAAGATTTTTCTTGTTAAGTCTAAAAGGGTTAGTCCTTTGATTTTCAATTAAATTTTTAATTTTAATTTTCAATTAAATTTTCAAATTTCCGACATGTGTTAGAAAGTGCATTTTTCGGCATTGTATTTCTAGAATATGTATGTCTAGCAGCAGTATACAATTTAGTTCCTCAGTTCGTGTCGTTCTCAGCGCACCAGTAAAGAATACAGCAGCCACTCGCTGAACTATGTTTATTATCGCGCAGAAGGTGGATTATTGCAGAGTTTTTCTCCACTACAATCTTGTAAAACATTAACAGTCTGACTACTGCCGTCTGACTACTGGAATAGCGCAACAGTTGGAGAAACTGCAAAGATACTGTGGGTTGACCCAAATGAAAAGAAAATAAGTTTTCTGAAACTAAACAAAATCGATATTAATAAGATGATGAGTGTTCTAACGGGACACTCAAGCTTACAAGCACATCTTCATCGCATAGGACTAGCAGGAAACGACGAATGCAGGGCATGTAGGGAAAACATCGAAACGATGGAACATTTTCTGTGTCAGTGCCCGGCTTTCACACATGCAAGATCCCAACATTTCGGGTCCGACATATTACCAGACTTGACTCATATCAGAGCATATGACTGGAAGATACTGAGAAAATTCCTGTCTAGTACCGATTTTCTGTAACTCGTGAGGTATAAAATGATCATAAATAAGGAGCGCACAACAGGCAGAACCACTGGCTTAAGTGTATGTCCATGGACATGAGACGTTTAAACGTCTCCTCTCTTCAACCTAACCTAACTGCCGTCTACAATCAATAGACTATATACTGTATCAGACCCTAGCGTCTTCCTATTACTAGTGCCTTGGTCGTGTTAACACGACCAATTATCGGAAGCCCATATTGCGGTTGTTTGATGGGCCTACAGTAGAGTTGGGCACTTTAGTACTTTTAATTGATCGCTTTTTTGTAGTTCAGTTCAATTGAGTGAACTAGTTCGTTAATTTAGTTCACCAGCTCACTTTAGCTAACCAGCTCTTTAGCTGGCCACACACCAAACACTCTCTTTTATACAGATGTGCCCAAAGAAAAGACATTTATAAAGAACGTCCGTCCAGTAAATCCGAAAAAAATCACTCGCTAAAAACAAATCACTAGTAGTAGTAACCTTTATTTATAAACATAGTTTCTAAAAAAAGTACAATTTAGAACAATTTTGATTAAACAATAAATAATAAATTAAAGGATATAATGTACAAAACGTTTGACAATGGCATTTAGGCCGTCTGTCATATTATTAGACGTGTTATATATATATATTTTTTATTTAATTATACTCATTCATTAAAAAATTTCTATAGTTCATAGCTTCTTCTACATATAAGCTTACATTTAACCAATTATCATATCTTTCTCCATTTAAAATTTCTATTAATTCTTTCTGATTAATGTTGGATTTTCCTAAATGTCTGATTCTGAATTCTCTATGTATTGAACACTTAGCCATAAAGTGCAATAAATTTTCGTCTTCTTCCGTGTTACATAGCGTACACTTTTTATCGCGTTGAGCTCTGAAGTTATTAGCTTTCAGGCCTAGCAAATCGCACCTGGTTTTGAAAATTGTTGTAATTAATTTTTGATCATTCTCTTCGTTTATATAATGGTTTCCAATATTGTATTTTAGGACTTTATAAAATCGTGACTCACTGCTGATTGCCTTGTTTTCCATCTCACAAACACTTTTCTGCTTAAGATTTTGCAGTAGCATAGCTCCTCTATTTCGCCAATCACATTCCGTTGTTTCAGCGTTAAAATTTAAATTAAAAACATTTGCCAAATTATTCATGTTCCTGGCCCAGTATATGTTTTTAGAAAAAATTTCCAACGATTGTTTGTGTGGCAATCTATTCGAGTGCATTTTGAAAATTGTTTTATACACAGCCATGTATAAAATACTTGTTTCTATAATAATATAGAAACAAAATGGTCTTGAAGCCGGGAGAATATCCTAGTTAGAATCACATTGTTTTATAAATATAATCCATATGAAGTTCTAGACAATAAAAGAGGATATCTTCAGCATTGGTTTCTAAGTTTACAGCATAGTTCGGTGTAAAGTCTGGTAATTTTAGAACACGTTTTATAAAGTACCTCTGTAGCTTATCCACTTCCTCAAATTGGCTAAAACCCCATACCTGTGCCCCATAGGTTTGTATGGATCTGCATGCAGCTTGGTATAGTTTCCACTTTGATGATAGTGTCACGTCGTTTTTATTTAAAAATGTGTTGCAAGTAGCATTTATACTTTGTTTTGCTGAGTTATTTCGTTTAACGACATGATTATAGAATGATAACTTTGGAGTCATTATAACTCCAAGATAGCAATATTCATTTACTATCCGAATTTTTTCGCTTCTGTACTTCCATTCCTCTTGTCCTGACAGTCTTCCTCCTTTCCTAAATACCAGCATTTCCGATTTGTTCATGTTTACTTCCATTCCCCATAGATTGCAGTATCGGTCTAGGTTGTCGATCATGTTTTGCATAACAACAATGTTATCTGCTAGTATCACCAGATCATCTGCATACATTAATAATCTAATATTAATTTCTCCAATGTTTAGTCCGCCACCAAGAGAGTCATGTAGGTCATTCAGATACAGGGTAAATAGTAACGGCGATAGTAAACATCCTTGTTTTACTCCCGAAAATGTTTGAAAAGATTCTGAGACCTCCTTGCCAGTCCATACTGCAGCTGTGGTATGACTGTAAATGGCTTCAATCATGTTTGTGATTTTGGTTGAAATTCTCAGCAAATGCAGCTTGTATAGTAATCTTCTCTATAGTTATTGGGTATATTTACATCTCCCTTTTTATGAATAGGGAAAATAATAGATTCGCCAAAGATTCATCAACTATTCCAGATTCGAAAATAGCATTGTATGTTTTTGCCATTTGTACGAAAAAGTCATTTGAAGCATTCTTGAAAAACTCGTATGGCACTCTGTCCTTTCCTGGAGCCTTGTTTGCTTTCATTCTCTTAAGAGTTTGTTTAATCTCTTTAACCGTCATTGGTTCATCGAGATCCAAATCCTGGTTGAATATGGGGGCATATTGCATATTTCTCGTATACTGCACAGGGTTCAGTAATACTTCGAAATACTCCTTAAACTCACTCGGGGTTATATCTGCACCACAGACGTAAGATTGGCCTCTGATTTCCTTCACCAATTTCCACCAGTCTTTAGAGTTTCTTACGTGATTAATTTTTATTTCTAATTGTTGATAGTATTCATATTTTCTTGCTTTGCAGATTTGCTCATACATTTTTTTCGCCTTCATGTAGTTTTCCTTGTTTGACTGGGTGCTTCTCTTTCTGTAGGTATTCAGCATTTTGAAGGTATTTGCTCTGGCCTTGTAACATTTAAAATTATACCAGGGACTTTTAAATTCTATTACCTTACCTCTATGTTGGGAATTTACTGCCGACTCATTTATTATAGCCACCAAATTATTTAACGTAAATGTACCTGTTCCACTTTCTCTCAAATTTCCATCAATATTGCGCTGATATATTTCTTTTGTAGAATCTCCCCATTTGAGTTTTGGCAGCAGGTTCATATTTTCTATTTGTCTTCGTTGTTCATGGGAGATGTTTATGCTAATTTTCATCGGCATATGGTCGGACCATATTTTTGACTCTATTTGAAATAAATCAACATTCTTTAGGAATGAGGTTGAAATGGTGCAAATATCATTTACTGAGCTTCCGACTGCATTTATAAATGTATATTTTCCTTTTTCGTCACCCAGTGTACGGCCATTCAAAATTATCTGTCCATAATTATTACAAAATTCTACAAGTCGCTTGCCCTTTGCGTTCACAACTTGGTCCTCTGACTCTCGGATTTCTAGGCCTGACGGAAAGTCGATGTTGTTTATATCATCCAATTCTTGTTGTATATTTCCGATTATTGCATTCATGTCTCCTAAAAGCACTACGTTTCTTTCATTTATTGTATAAAAATATTTTTTAATTTTTTGAAATTCTTCCTCCCAATTTGCACCTCGTATATACACTGGGATTATGCTGAACCTAGTATCATTCAATTGTATTTTTATAACAACCACTTCTTCTATAGCCTGGAATGAGTATTTTAAACCATACTGTTGTAAGTCCTTTCGTATGCCATAAAGGCATCCTCCACTTGCCCTGCCATGCACACTCAGTCGTTTTGCATATCTCCAGTATAACGAAAAATTGTTAAAGTATTTTTTCCATCTTTCAGTATTTTCATTCATTACAACAAATCTGTATTCGTTCGTCACTGATAGACTACTCGCTACTGGACGGACCTTCTCTATAACTTTATTTTCTTTGGGTTGAACTACAGAGCTGAACGAGTTGTGTGAACTGGTTCGTACCGTTTAGTAAAGTGACCCCTTCAATTGAACTAGTTCGTTCACGAACTACACAACTCTAGCCTACAGTAGAATGACTCTCAGAGACGGGTATATAAAATGTTTAAGCGCGTGTAACTATTGTTTTTCTTGCCCGATTCGAGTAATATTTGTACTTTTAACTAATCGAGGTCTACACAAGACTTTTTATAGCTAAGTGTTATCTCATATAGTTCCTGGGATATCTGCAATTACAAATTTTATTTTTCATGAAAATTTATTTCAGAATATATATATAAAATAAACTTTTCTGCTTTAAAATAACAGTTCATTTGAAGTTTTATTTTCAAAAAAAATCTGATTTTTTGTGATTTGTTACGAAAAAAATATATATATCTTATTTTGGAGTTATAGCACAAGTTATTTAAAAAAGTATAACATATTTATATTCACCTTAAAGGAAACTTCCTGGAGAATGTCTTCGAAGAAAAAACAAATTAGAAATTGTCACTGGTATTGTTGCCACGCTTCTTCAACTTACACTATATTTACACAAATTTCAAAACTAAGCGACATTTTGGCCAATGGTAAAACACATATAAACCTTTACAAGTTTTATATGTGGCAAGGTGTTGCAAGTTAAACAGCAAAGAGAATATGGAGCCCGGTTTTTAGTATAGCAGAAATTATGTGCAGATTTAGAGCAGCTACATGTGTGCCTAATATGCAGTAACAGGGCGGTGCAGGATATCATGCAGTTTTAAATTTCGTGTCCCGTTCTGCGCGAAGAGTTCAATCGAATCGTTAAGAAAACATTTCAAGTTTGCAAAGTACAGTATTTTGTGTCCATTTTACATACTTAAATTTTATATGTTTTGCACCTAGAACATTAGGTACTCAAACCCAATGCCATGAGCAAATCAGCGAAAGTTTTGCCCAAGTCACCGACAAGTCCAAGAATTATAGAAGGGTTGGCTAGAATTTTTCCTAGACTTCCAACTATTTTGGTTAAGTTAGCTAATATAGCGCCGACATCCTGAATCAAAGTGTTATGCTGAGCTTCGACGACGCCAACAAAGGCAAAAGCCAGAGCTGAAAATTTTAATTAAAAACTCAATAAAATATGAACTCACTGACAGGATGAAATCTGTAAATACCTGCTACGACGAATAGGGCAATGATTTTCTTAGAAAACATTTCGATTTGTATTTACAACTGAAACACTGAAACTTTTGCCGATTTTACAACTAACTGGAGTTTTTATAGGATTCTATATCTCTAGAAAAGCAATGCAACTTGCAGTGCATCAATCAATACCAATTTGAAAGACATTTTGAACTAAACTACCTATTATTATCGTTCAATGACTTTATATTTTACATTTTAATATTATTCATAGCTAAAATAATAATAAAGGGTTTTCCAACAAGAGCTGTTATTTTGGAATTCAAAGAAAAATTCAATTTTTTTAGATAAACGATCGGATGTTTATTTCATAATAAAGGGGAAGGTATGCCGTTAATAATGAAAAACAACATCAGCCAAATGGCCCCCACGACCACACTTACAGGACCATATCCTTTTCAAGAAATTTTCCATAACCAAATCGCAAAGTGGCTGCCCTATATCCTCGATAGCCTCACGAGTTCTATCTTTGAGGTCTTTAATCGACGCTGGGCTGTTGACGTAGAGACCTTATCTTTCACGTGGCCCCAAAGGAAGAAGTCGCAAGGTGTTAAATCACAAGATCTCGGTGGCCAATTGTGATCACCTCTTCCAGAGATAACGCGGAAACTTTTCCCGTAACAGGAGCAATGGTTTCGTTGCTTGTGTGGCACGTAGCGCCGTCTTGTTGAAAGTAAACGTTGTCCAGATCAATACCATCCAACTGCGACCATAAAAAATCATTAATCATCTCTCGATAGCGCAATCCATTCACCGTAACTGTTGATCTAACCTCATTTTCGAAAAAGTAAGGTCCAATGACCCCACCGGGCCATAAACCGCACCAAACAGTCACACACGTTGAGGATGGAGAGGCTTCTCAACAATAACTCTTGGGTTTTCCGAGCTTGTTGATGTAGCCACCGAGGTGGAAATGGGCCTCATCAGTCAAGATGATTTTTCGAATTTTAATAATTTCAGTGCGTTGTTGAATCGTATATCGTTCCATTTTTAGTAATTGCGTATTTGGCAGTGTTAATTCATGTAATAGAAACCTCTTTCTGCGAAATTTCGTACTGATCGGATATAAAATACAGGGTTTACAGCGCCTACATATCAAATCGGGGGTAACATATAACGGGGTTTCCAATAGGGATGATATGATTTTGAAGTGACGTTTCGGCCATTTGTAGTATGTCATGATCTGTCATTTGTTTTTCATTGTATTCAGTAGTGTTTACAAGTTCATCATGGAGAGATATACGCAAGAACAACGTTTACAAATTATTCAGTTTTTTTTTTATCAAAATAATCGTTCTCCAATTGCAACTTTTCGTGCGCTAAGTCCATTTTTTTTAAATCCAAAAAAATACACTTTCCAGTCGACCTACGACCTTGACACCCATGAGCAATATTTTAGCTCTCGTTAAGAGCTATCTTTTTGCCATTGACCGATTGTGGCTATGTGTCACACAGCAAATAATTGAATTGTTGCGAGAAAAGTTTAGATTCGATTATTTCAAGAAATTGTGATATTGAATTAAACCACAGGAAGTTGTGATTTAACACCATTAGACTATTTCTTGTGGGGTTATTTGAAGTCATTGGTCTTTCGAAATAAACCAGACTCTCTTCAAGCTTTACAAGTCAATATTGAACGTGCCATTCATGACATTCGACTTGATTTAGTGGAAAAAGTGCTCGAAAATTGGGTTTGTCGAATTCGTTCCTGCAGAAGAAGTCGTGGAGGCCATTTTATTTAGAACTTAATTGCTTAATTGTATCGATTGTACTTCACATTAAATACAAAACTTTTGAATTTCCTTAACAATAAGTGTGTTTTTTTTCGAAGAAATCATACCACTCTTATTGGAAAACCCCTTATAGGTATGGACTTGAATCAAAGTTAAAACCCGTAAATTTTAGTGCCAAATGGCCCTTTTGTATGGGAGGTTCAAAAATGGGGGCGTGGTAACTTCGCCCATTTTTCTGAAAGTGGTAGCGGCTAAGAAACGAATACTATTTGTGAAATGAATACGGTAAGTAGTATAGAACTTATTAAATAATCAATATTTCTCTAAATTTTGACCCTTTGTGGGGGAGTTACTCGAAAAAGTGGACCAACGGGGTTCTTATTTAATCTTTGCCTGAGATTGAAAAAAATATTAAACATACCTAATTTGAAGTCAATCGGTTACTCCTTTCAAAAGATATCATGCGCACGACTTAAAATGCCCCAAACAGATTTCCGCCAAATATTCTGGGAGTCTCTTAGGTTACTCCTTGAATGTGTTACACTTTTGGCCCGCAGCAACTCATATACATATGTATACCCACGTTCACAATAGTGGTGGTATAAAAACGTGATTTTGTTGAAATTCTCTTACTTCTATGAAAAGGGATATAATTTCTATATTTAACCATAGATTTCATTCGGATATTCATTGTTTTCTTCGCTATGATGATAGCTTTCAAAAATTGGAACAAACTAATTGTTTACGATTTTTTTTATATATTTTTAATATTTTTTCGAGCCATAAAAAAATTTTTTTTTTGAAAAATTATTTTTTTTCCAATTGTTTTAACGACAGTTATAGTGGTATTTTCAACATTTGTGGCTCTCATAATTTCCTTTAACCTAAAGGGTATCAGGGCTTTACCAAGCTATTAATAACGTAATTAAAAAAAATTAAAACAGGAAAATACTTCATATATTTACAAATTATTAAGTGCTTGTTTTTCATACATATGTATATTCTTTCGCTTCGCAGAACTTTACCTAGGTGCTCAAACCCAATGCCGCGAGCAATTCTGCGACAGTTTTGCCCAAGTCAGCGACCAGTTCCATAATCCTATTGACCACATCACCGACATTGGCGCCAAGATTCCCATTCAAAATTACAGAAGGGTTGGCAAGTATTGTGCCAAGACTTCCAATTATTTTGGTTAAGTCAGTCACTATGACACGGACATTCTGAAGCAGAGTATTCCTTTGAGCTTCAACGCCAACAAAAGCAAAAATCACAGCTGAAAATTTAAAGTGAAAATTTTTATAAAATATCAAAATCACTGTACAAATCACTGAAAGTACCTGCTACGACGAATATGGCGAAAACCTTTGTGGAAAGCATTTTGTTTTGTTGTATTTACGACTGAAACACTGGAACTGTTGCCGATTTTAGAGCTAATGAGAGTTTTTATAGGATTCTATTTTTCTCTGGCAAAGCACATCAACAATATCAATTTGATTTATATACATAATTTTAAACTATTCTATTACACTGGTCTACAAAAACTAAACTTTTTTTCTTGGGTTTCTGTTTTAATGCAGAGAGAGTGCTAGACATCAAAAAAAACGCCAAAATATCCAGTCCTAGATTTTAAAGTTTATTTTTATAAATTGTACATCGATACTTTTTTTAGTTAAAACCTTACTCATTTTCTTCGGAATTGGGGTCATTTATAACACCGACCGTGTGATTTAAATGATCACCACGATAAAATCATAAAAATATAACAATTGTGCATTTTTTATACTAACTTTGTCATTCCGTTTGCAACACCTTGAAATATTGATCCGCGACCCCATAAAGTATACGTATATCGAGCCCTAACCGCCAAAAAGACGTAAGCGCCACCATGATTTACTTTTAATTTTTTGAGGGAAATCGTTTACTTAAGACTATTAGCATCATGTTTCCGAAATTTATAGCTGTAAATACTTAATTTCACATTTATATAAACTGATGTATGCATTACATATGCAATTAAGAGTGGCGAGTGGCGCTTACGTCTTTTGCTTTGCAATTTGTATGCTATTTTGACTAGAATTCATCACAGTAAAAATTGAAAATCGGCTCATATTTTCTTATAGTCACCCTATAGAGATCGCTCCCAAATAGGATTATTTAAATCATAAATACCACATTCCCTAAGCATTTTAAGCGAATCATTGCAGTTTGTTTTTTTACTTAGACAAGAATTCATCACAGTAAACGTTTTTTATAACGGGTTTTCCAATAGCGATGATATGATTTTGAAGTGACGTTTCGTCCATTTGTAATATGTTATGATCTGTCATTTGTTTTTCGTTGTATTCAGTAGTGTTTACAATTTCATCATGAAGAGATATACGCAAGAACAACGTTTACAAATTATTCAGTTTTATTATCAAAATAATCGTTCTCCAATTGCAACTTTTCGTGCGCTAAATCCATTTTTTTTAAATCCAAAAAAGACCACTTTCCAGTCGACCCACGACCTTGGCACCCATGAGCTATTTTTAGCTCTCGTTAAGAGCTATCTTTTTGCCATTGACCGATTCCCGATCCGACGTTAAGGAGCTAGAGCAAAAATAAACTTTCCGTTCACATTTGAAAATGCTGCTAAGTCCATTTTTTTTAAATCCAAAAAAAAAAACACTTTCTGGTCGACCTACGACCTTGACACCCATGAGCAATATCTTAGCTCTCGTTAAGAGCTACATTTTTGCCATTGACCGATCGTGGCTACGTGCCACACAGCAAATGAAACTATTGAATTGTTGCGAGAAAAGTTTGGAGATTCGATTATTTCAAGAAATTGTGATATTGAATGGCCTCCAAGAAGTTGTGATTTAACACCATTAGACCATTAGACAAGTCAATATTGAACGTGCCATTCATGACATACGACTTGATTTATTGGAAACAGTGCTCAAAAATTGGGTTCATCGAATTCGTTCCTGCACAAGAAGTCGTGGAGGCTATTTGAATGACGTTTTATTTAGAACTTAATTGTATCGATTGTACTTCACATTAAATAAACAACTTTTGAATTTCCTTAACAATAAGTGTGTTCTCACAAAATTTGACTTTTTGCAATGTTTATGTAAGATATCTTCAAAACCGCTGAATTTATGGGAGATTGTGTTGCAAGAAGTCGAAGACTACTTAATTTTGAATTCTTTAAAACTTTCCTGAACTAATTCGGATAAATGGTTTTCGATTTATACCAAAATAAGTGGTTCAACCTCTCCATTTTTTCAATATCACGGTTTATCGCGAGAATTCAAAGAAAAAACCCTCTAGGCTAAGAATAATAAAATAGGTTGAACTACATATTATGGCATACCTAGAGAACCATTTCTCTAAATTGGTTGTGGAAAGTTTTAAAAAATACAAAATTAAGCAGCCTTCAACTGATTACAATACAATTTTCTATCCGTTCAGCGGTTTCGAAAATAATGCCAATTTTTTTATGGGACCGTAGGCACTATAAAAACATTACACATTTCAAGTATTTTTATGCACTTGTATTAATGTAAAAAGCTGTTAACTTTTGGCGCAAAACTGTCAATTTGTGTGGGAGGTACCGAAAGACGCGGGGCCACTTCGCCCATTTTTCTCAAGGTGATAATTACTAATAAACTAATACTATGTGTGGAATTTCAGAAGATTCGAATAAGTAGTACAGAAGTTATTAGCGAATCAATATTTCACTAAATTTAAAGCCTTTGTGAGGAAGGTGTGGACCAATATGGTCCATTTTCAAACATAGCCGGAGATAGAGCAAAATATTACCGCAATTCAAATTTGAAGTCAATCGGTTGCTCCTTTCAAGAGTTATCGTGAACACCAGCCAGCAGACAGACAGACAGACAGGCAGACAGAGAGACAGACAGACGGACGGACGGACATTGCTCAAATTACTTAAAATGACCCAAAATGGATTTCCGGCGAACATACATGGGGTCTTAGGACACTCCTTCGATGTGTTACACTTTTGGCCCGTAGCATGTGATATATACCCTCGTCCAACTAAAGTGAGGGTATAAAAAGTTGTCACTCCTCTTGAAATTCGAAAATTTGCACTCAATTCTACAAAAACAAACATTGACAAAAAAAATATTTTTCCCTTTAGAAGTCAGACCCAAAAATCATGTCGCCCAGTGTTATTATCTTTTAATGAGTTTGTATTTTAAACTTTATTATTATCCATAGTGAGAATAATAATAGCTATTCTAATCTAATCTAATTTCAAAAACTAATATATGGGAATTTTTTCTATATCCCACAAACGTGTGGGGAATATGTATATCACACGTATATTAAAGAACTTGATCTTCAATAGAACAAGTAAGAAAGTTCAGTCGGGTATACCGACTTAAGAATCCCCTCACCTTCAGATCCAAAAAATATTCGTAAATTTATTAATTTTTTTGTTTTAATTAAATTTATATCGATATAAATTGCATGTAATAACTTTAAAAGTATGTACTGTAGGGCGGGTCGATTTAAAGATCGCCCATTGCTCAGTGAAAATCGTATTCTAGGGATCAAAATAAGAAACTTTGCCGAAGGAACCATACCTCTAAACCGAATTCTGATGTCCCGGAAAAAATCCCACTTTGACCCATTTAGAGTGCTCCAATCGAGTCCAAATGTATGAAACCCCCAGGGGGTTCCAGGGGGTGTGCCACTGGCATGGGTGGGTCGGGCCTCCAAAGTTAGTGGGGGTCGGTCATACATTTGGACTCGATTGGATCACTCTAAATGGGTCAAAGTGGGATTTTTCAAAATTTGCCCCTACCCAAAAGTTCGACCCAAATTCCGGGACATCAGAATTCGTTTTAGAGGTATGGTTCCTTCGGCAAAGTTTCTTATTTTGATCCCTAGAATACGACTTTTTTTGCCTCCCCACAAATCGACCCGGCCTAATGTACTGGTATTAAAGTTATAAGCAGTTAACTCTTGGTGCAAAATGCTGCATTTGTGTGGGAGGTACCAAAGGGGGCTTGCCAATAACGCCCACTTTTATCTGGACTTAAGGTACTTTAAAAGCGTTACACTGTACAAAATGTCAAGTATTTGTATGAACTGATATAAAAGCTAGAAGCAGTTAACTTTTGGTGCAAAATAACAAAACGGGGTGCCAATTACGCCCATTTTTTACTGGACTCTACACAAAAAAAAAAAAGTTTGCTGTTAATAACAAACAACGTCTGCTAATTTTCAGCAAACATTTTTTCTGCTAATACAGCAAATTTTCTGCTGTAATAGCAAAAAGTTTGCAGTTTTGCATTAGCAAAGGCACTGCTGAAAAATTTGCAGTTTGCTGAAAATGTTTGCTGTTAATCAAAATATGTGAAAATAAGACAAAAGTTGCAATAATTTACATGATAAAGTACAACTACCATTGAAAATCAAAAAACGTTAAGGTCATTCGTGCGATGAAAAAAGTATATTTAAAAAAAATTAAATAATTTGTCGGCGATATCTGTTTTCCGAGTAACGGTTCTCAATATTTATATGATTTGACGTGGAAATAGAGCGATTTCAAAATTTTATTACTCTTAGATTTTAGTTTCTATTGTTTATACCCTACACCACACTGTGGTACAGGGTATTATGACTTTGTGCATTTGTTTGTAACACCCAAAAGGAGAAGAGATAGATCCATTGTTTATTATACCGATGGACTTGTAATCACTTTCTGAGTCGATTTAGCTATGTCCGTCTGTCTGTCCGTCTGTAGATGTATTCTTGTAATCAAAGTACAGGTCGCAATTATGGCCCGATCTTGACGAAACTTTATACATATCATTTTTTTGGGCCAAGGACGATCCCTATTTAATTTGGTTAAAATCGGTTCAGATTTGGATGTAGCCCCCATATATATGTTAGCCCCGATTTGACATGTAAGCGCTGTAAAAACTTTATTTTATATCCGATCAGTATGAAATTCAGCAGAAAGAGGTCTCTTATTATATTAATGAACACTGTTAAATTTGGAAGAAATCGGTTCAGATTTAGATATAGCCCCCATATATACGTTATCCCCGATTTCACATGTAAGCGCCGTAAAAAATTTATTTTATAACCGATCAGTGTGAAATTCGGCAGAAAGAGGTTTCTTATTACATGAAGGAATACTGCCACATTCGGAGAAAATCGGTTCAGATTTAGATATAGCCCCCATATATATGTTACCCCCGATTTTACATGTAAGCGCTGTAAAAAGTGTATTTTTAATCCGATCAGTAGAAATTCGGCACAAAGAGGTTTCTTATTACATGAATTAATTCTGCCAAATTTAAGGGAAATCGGTTCAGATTTACATATAGCCCCCATATATATGTTACCCCCGATTTTACATGTAAGCGCTGTAAAAAGTGTATTTTTAATCCGATCAGTACGAAATTCGGCAGAAAGAGGTTTCTTATTACATGAATTAATACTACCAAATTTGAGGGAAATCGGTTGAGATTTAGATATAGCCCACATATATATGTTACCCCCGATTTGACATGTAAGCGCTGTAGAATCTGTATTTTATATCCGATCAGTAAAAAAATTGGCAGGAAGAGGTTTCTCATTACGTGAATTAACACTGCAAAATTTGAGGGAAATCGGTTCAGATTTAGCTATAGCCCCCATAAATGTATATGTTACCCCCGATTTGACATGTAAGCGCTGTAGAACTGTATTTTAAATCCGATCAGTAAAAAAATTGTCAGAAGAGGTTTCTAATTACATGAATTAACACTGCAAAATTTGAGGGAAATCGGTTCAGATTTAGATATAGCCCCCATATATAGATTACTTCCGATTTGACATGTAAATGCTGTAGAAACTGTATTTTATATCCGATCAGTGCGAAATTCGGCAGAAAGAGGTTTCTTATTACTCGAAGGAATACTGCCAAATTCGGAGAAAATCGGTTCAGATTTAGATATAGCCCCCATATATATGTTACCACCGATTTGACATGTAAGCGCTGTAGAGACTGTATTTTATATCCGATCAATACGAAATTCTACAGAAAGAGGTCTTTTTACATGAATGAGTATTCAGGGAAAATCGGTTCAGATTTATATATAACATATATATGTTCCTCCTGATTTGGTATCAAAGCGCTATAGAAGTTGTACTTTACTTCCGATCATTAATATTTTCCGGAAAGATGTTTCTCAATTTAGGAACAAATATTGCTTAATTTAGCGATTATCGGCTCAGAATTAGATAATATGTTGCTGCCGACTTACCAATTATTCCAAATTATTATCGCAATGACCTTTATCGCATTGTTAGGGAGGTGTAGGGTATTATATAGTCGGCCCCGCCCGACTTTCTGCCTTTCCTTACTGGTTTGGTGTTGTATTTATTTGATGAATGTATGTCGTTCTTATTAACATCTTTGGGTCCAGAGATCTCTTAATTTAAAGGAATACAAATGTTGACATAGGGAAGGGAACGTATAAATAATATAATATTGGGCAAAGAGATAAACGGTCATATATATGTAAGTAAGTTTAGGACATGTGTGACCGAATGACCCCATAGTGTAACTTCTAGTAATATTTTCGCAAATAATCAACATTCTCACCAATAGAAAAGTATTTTTATTTTACACTGTAATATATAGCACATTTGTGCGGCGCTATGTATTTTCCGTAGGCCCGGTTCAGAGAGTAGTAAAGTACCACAGTGTGGTACAGTAAGTATTGTAGGGTATATTTAATTACCATAATTTCTTTTAAAATTATTTAATTATAACCTACACCACACTGTGGTACAATTTATTATAATGTTATGCATTTGTTTCTAACACCCAAAATGAGAAGAGATATATAGAACCATCGTTTATTATACCGATCGACTTAGAATCACTTTCTGAACCAATTTAGCTATATCAGTCTGGTCATGCATTCTTGTAATCAATGTGCAGGTCACAAATATACACTGATAGAAAAAGCTTCGTCATTCGTCAAAAGTCAGCTAACGTACGGATAATCCTATCTATGAATTTGTTCGTAGCCATGACGAATCTCTGTTTAAGTATACTAGAACAAGAACTATTTAGTGGAATAAAAAAAACCCCACAGGGTGATGAATCGTGTTCATAAATAAAATAAAATATATATACCCTCCTCTCTAAGTTGAGGGGATAAATATGGGGATTTATTTGATTTATAATACAAATATCAATAAGTGTATATATATCATATAGCAAAAAGGGAACGCATCAAAGGAGTGGCCTAAGACCCTAAGTTTCTGCGGAGGAAATCCGTTTTAAAACACATTAAGTCATTTTAATTATGTCCGTCCATCCGTAAGCCTGACTGGAGCGAACGATAACCCTCGAAACTATAGTTTCCAGAGATTAAACAGAGATTTGTCAGGGCGACGAACAAATTCATCAATAGGATTATCCGTACGTTAGCTGACTTTTGACGAATGACGAAGCTTTTTATATCAGTGTAGTACGATCTCAAAGAAATTTTGCACATATCTTTATTTTGGGACAAGACAATTCGTGTTAAAATTGAAAGACAGTCCGTATTTAGATATAGGGCCTGTTTCTGTATCTTATTTTCTTTCGTCTACGGCGAACGATCAAAAATCTCTCAACTATTTGAATAATAGTTTAGAACCAGACATCTTAACATATATGAATGTTCCTTCGATTTAACTTATTCCCTCTATAGAAGATATAATTTGCTTTCGATATTCATGAAATTTGGTAAAGAGTATCTTATTTTAACAGTTAATATCTGTGTGAACAATATCGGTTCAAATTTACATATAGCCCCACATAGTCGCATGGATGTGTTCCTTCCGATTTGGCATCTAAGCTCCATAGAAGTCATATTTTAGTCAAATGTACTATAGTTATAAAAATGTGTTTTCATGTTTTACTTCAGATCATTATTAAATTTGGCAAAGATTAGTTTATAGAATCATGAACACTGCGAAATTTAATAAAAAAATGGATACCATTCAGATAAAGGTCAAATTTAAATACAGACCCCATATAGAATTTTGCATCTAAAATAGTTGTCAAACACGATTATCAAAAATCAAAACAGCAACAAGAGAACAACAACAAAGGTTAAATAGATTAATACAGTGCGTTTTGTTTAATACAATGTGGGTTACGCCTTTTGTGCTTTATCAAAAACGAGCACTTGATGTTACGTCTTTTTTCCTCAATAAAATTTTGATTTTTGGACGAAAAACGAATTTTAATTTTTTAAGGGTTACGCTCTTGGGCATTTCTGATGACGATATATCAACATTTTTGGAAAGTATAAAATGTTATTAATAAATTCAGTTTTTATCGCAATCCAATGTACTACAATTCCACAATTTAATATATTTCGAAGAAAATCAGTACTTTGAAATGACTTTATGTTATTTTAATCGACTATGCAAAAGTCGCCTTTAGATCCGATTAATCGAACTAGCCGACTGAATCGAAATTTTGTTGATGAAAAAGTCGAAAGTCGACTAGCTTCCAGAATCATTCACTAATTCTGATATAGCCGCATAATAAATATATATTTCTTCCCTTTAGCACTATAGAAGCAGTATTTTAAATATATTTCATAGCCTTCATATATATGTTCCTTCCGATCTGGACTTTTATCACTTCAGAAGCTTTATTTTACATCCAATCGTTTTGAAATTATGCATTCTAAATAATTAATAATTTATATTCCGAAATTAAATTTTGGTTAGTTATTTAGAAGAACTTCATTAAATGCCGAAAAAATTTTCAAACTTATGATTTGGAAGTACTTATAATGTTATTCTTTTGGAAGTACTTCTTTTATTTTTTGCTGGGTATTAACGGATCCGTTACTCTTTGTGGGACTCAAGGTGGGGGGATTCATAAGTCGGTTTACCCGACTGAACTTTCTTACTTGTTTTGTTCTATGTCTCCATTGTTCTCGTATAGCCCTAAAGTGAGGGTATAGATATAGGAAATTTTAAAGAATAAGATGAATATAATATACTAGCTGACCCCAGCAGACGTTGCCCTACCCGTTCTGTTCGGTAAAAACACATACATATATCATTTGGTACGGGCCAAAAGTGTAACACATCGAAGGAGTGATCCAAGACCCTAAGTATGTTCGGCGGATATCCGTTTTAGGTCGTTTTAAGTAGAATGAGCAATGTCCTTCCGTCCGTCTGTCTGTCAGTCTGCTGGCTGGTGCGCACGATAACTCTCGAAAGGAGTAACCGATTGACTTCATATTCGGTATGTGGTAATATGTTTTGCTATCTCCGGCTAAGTTCGAAGAAGGGCCATATTGCTTCACTCCATCTAGTACCTCCCCCACAAAGGGTTAATATTTAGTGAATTATTGATTATTTAATAACTTCTATACTATTTATTTGAATCCTCTGAAATTCTACACATAATATTAGTTTATTAGTCACTATCACCTCGAGAAAAAGGGGCGAAGTTGCCGCGCCCCTTGTGGTACCTCCCACACAAAAGGACCATTTTGCACCGAAAGTTAATTGCTTAAACAATATATCACTTCATGCAAATACTTGAAATTTTGTACAGTGTAATGCTTTTATTGTAGCTATAGTCCAGTGAAAAGCGGGCGTAGTTGGCACTCCCCTTTTGGTGCCTCCCACACAAATGGACAATTTACACCAAAATTTAACAGCTTATAACTTTAATACCAGTGCATAAAAATACTTGAAATTTCGTACAGTGTAATGCTTTTAAAGTACATATAGCCCTATGAAAAATGGGCGGTATCAACACGCTCCTTTTGGTACCTCCATCATAAAATGTCCAAATCAATGCATACTTGAATAGATCATAACTCTAATATACTAGTGCACATAAACGCTTACAATTCGGTACAGTGCAATATATTTTAAAAAAAATTTTAAGAACTTTAAGTACTCAAACCCATTGCCACGAGCAAATCCAGTCATATCCTCTGAGATGAGTCAAGTCTGGTAATATGTCGGACCCGAACATTTCTGACACAGAAAATGTCCCATCGCTTCGATGATTTCCCTGCATGCCCTGCATTTGTCGATTCCTGCTAGTACTATGCGATGAAGATTTGCTCGTAAGCTTGAGTGTCCCGTTAGAAAACTCAACATCTTACTAATATCGATCTTGTTTAGTTTCAAAAAAACTTCTTGATTTCTTTTCATTTGGGTCACCCCACAGTATCTTTGCAGTTGCTCCTACTGTTGCGCTAGTCCACACAGTTTTGTGAGCCATCACTGCCCAGTGCTTTACTCATTCTTCGTGGCTTCGAAATGTTTCCAATTTTCCAAGTTTATTACTCGAAGTTCTCTGCCCTTTGAAGCCAAGCTGTTTGCCCTTTCATTACACAATTTACCATTGGCTGAGTAATCATTTATAGTTCTTTTACAGTCCAACACAGTTCTGGATCTGACCCTTTCCGATGTTATTGCTTTAATCGCCATGTGGCTATCTGTGAAGATGTTGGCATATTTAGGATTTGTCGTGTTACTGAGCCAGTTCACACACTCCGTGATTGCTCGAACTTCTGCTTGAAATACTGTGTTATGGTCTGGGAGGCGGAAGTAAAGTTCGACTTCTGCTTCATCAATAAAAAGTCCCAGACCCGTCCTTCCTCCTCGCTTGGACCCATCCGTGTAGCAGCTAGTCCCCACTGGCACATGGGCCAAAGTTCCATTTTCCCAGGAGCGTCTGTCTGGCACAAACGAATCACAGGTAGCTGTAAGCCGCACTTTAGGAATGCGTTCGGAGATTTCTGGCGTTTGAATGTGACCAACTAGTGATTCTAAAATCTTCTGATGGTACGACTTGTGGCCTCGATTTATCCATTCACCCATCACTTGTAGACGTCTTGCTGTGAGGGCTGCCTCATACTTTATACTGATGTCTATTGGTTGGATGTACAGTATAGTCTCCAAGGCTTTTTTTGGTGCAGTTCTTATTGCCCCGCTTATGCCTAGACAGCACATACGTTGCATTTTGGGCAAAGGCATTACGTTGCACTTCTTGTCCATTGATGTCCACCACACTACACAGGTGTATGTGATTATTGGTCTAATCACGCTCATGTAAAGCCAGTGAGTCATATTTGGTCGTAGTGACCATTTTGAACCTATAGCTCTTCTGCACAACCACCATCATATGTGAGCCTTTGTAACTCTTTCTTCAAGATGATCTTTCCAGTACAGTTTCTCATCCAAGATTACTCCCAAGTATTTTACTTTTTTAGTTATAGCAATTGTCTTATTCAGGAATCGAGGCCGGGTAAAACGTGTGATCTACGTTTTCCTTGTAAATAGACATATTTTTGTTTTGTCTGGGTTAACATTTAATCCCCTTGGCTGTGCCCAGTTATATGCTATGTTAAGGGCCTCCTCAGCTCTTCTGCATAATAGATTTGGATGAAACCCCCTTAGAAGTATTACAACGTCGTCTGTATAACAGACTCTGGTTTTAGTCCTTCATTGGTGAGGGCTTTTAGGAGACTGTGTATCGTCGTTACCCATAGAAGAGGCGATAAAATGCCCCCTGAGGTATACCACGATTTACCTTGTCTCTAAATTTTAACGTCATATGACCCACAAATAATCCACCCACAATAAATCCATATTGTTGATACAGTTTTTCTGCGCCCGATCAACCTGAAACTCGTCTAAGGACGGGATAAGTGTATCGGTCTGTACATTGTTAAATGCGCTCTCAATGTCTATGCAAACAGCGAGTGTATACATTTCTTTACTGAAGGACTCTTCTATGTGGTGCACTACCTCAAATAGCATTGCTTTGCTGTAGAACTAGGCTCGTATAAAAATTCCAACGAGCCCTAACATCGGCAACAGTTTCAGTGTTTAAGTTGTCAGTTCAAATCGAAACGTTATCGAAGAAGATCATTGCAGTTTTCGTTGTAACAGGCAATTAAAAATTTGCAGCTGTGGTTTTTGCCTTTGTTGCCGTCGAAGCTCAGCAGAATAATCTTATTCAGAATGTTTTTCGTTATATTGGCAGACTTAACCAAAGTAATAGGAAGTCTTGGCACAATTCTTGCCAAACCTTCTGTAATTTTGGATGACGGACTTGGTGCTAATATCGGTGAATTGGTCAATAGAATTCTGCAACTAGTCGGTGACTTGGGAAAAACTGTCGCTGATTTGCTCGTGGCAATGGGTTTGAGTACTTAAAGTTCTTAAAACATTTTGGAGATCGATTGAAAATATGTATATAAATAATAAGTCATACAAACTGTATATATTATTAGCACAAATGAATTAGTAAATACATAAATTCATTTTTCTGTTTTTCTTTGCACACTATAAATGCGTTTTTAATGTTTAACTTAACTTAATTATGTATTTACATATGACACGAAATTTCAGGAAATTTGTATCAAACAAGTTGGGGCATTGATTGATAAACTATAATGAGAAATTCAGTAGGTTATTTCGGCAGCCCGAGTTACCAGCTCACATAGACCAATTGAGGGTCCAATTGCTACCAAGGGCCCGGTTGCCCCTCATCGGAATCAACCTGTTTGATACACAAATTTACCAATAACACTATGCAACAAAATTTTTGTCGAAGGGATGGGCATAACATTTTTTGCTGTAATAAGGGGTCCTAACCAGGGATGATAATTGAGAGTAACCAAATGATACAAAAATCGCTCTAAAAGGTACTTTTAAGACCCAAAAAGTACCAATTTTGAAATATATTTAAATATACGTGTAATCAACCAAAATTAAGTATATTGAAATATCAGAACGTTATTATCCCCTTACCTTAGAGAGGAGGGTATATATCATTTGCTACTAGCCAAAAGTGTAACACATCGAAGGAGTGGCCTAAGACCCTAAGTATGTTCGGCGGATATCCGTTTTGGGTCATTTTGAGTCGAAAGAGCAATGTCCGTCCGTCTGTCTGTCTGCGGGCTGGTGCGCACGATAACTCTCGAAAGGAGTAACCGATAGACTTCAAATTTGGTATGTGGTAATATTTTCTTCTATCTCCGGCTAAGTTCGAAGGTGGGCCATATTGGTACTTCCTTCTAGTACCTTCTCCTTCTAGTACCTCCCTCACGAAGGGTTACAATTTATTGAAATACAAATGGACCTATTTGTACTAAAAGTTAACAGCTTTTAACTTTAATATCAGTGCATACAAATACTTGAAATTTCGTACAGTGCAATGCTTTTATAGTAAATAGAGTCTAGACAAAAGTGGCCGCTATTGGCACGCCACTTTTGGTACCCCCACACAAAAAATGTACACCAAAAGTATTAAAGTTAAAAGCTGTCTACTTTTGGTAAAATGGTCCATTTATATGGGAGGTACCAAAAGGGGGGTGCCAATAATGGCCACTTTTCTCTGGACTCTAGGTACTATAAAAGCATTACACTGTACAAAATTTCAAGTATTTGTATGCACTAGTATTAAAGTTATATGCTGGTAACTTTTGGTAAACACAGAATACAGTTTGGTTGCCTCAACCGAATTTTGGTAGTTCTGTCTACTATCATGCGATTCCATCAGGACAACCAATATTTTGGTTGTGGTATACTTCTGCTTCCATGTTGACAACAATCATATTTGGTTGCGCCAACTACGAAAATGGTGGCTAAAATTATCTGTTGTAGTTGCCACAAGCAACTGTTTTAAAAAATTGGTTGTTCTGACAATTTATCAGTCATATACTACCGACAATTAATTAAAAACAGTTTTCATTAATTTTTATTTTATTTATTGTGTGCTTTGAATTACATGATTGTTGCTTTTATTTATGTAAAACATTTTGCACAACATATTCTGCATTCCACACATTATTATCCACACGAGATTATTTTTGAATACCTATACCGTTCTTGAACAAAATGTTGAAGATATATTTATGTCGAGTAATTTTATTTTTTGTTTGTTATGTATCAGCAAAAGAATAGCAACCATTCTTTCGGTTGTATTTCCCAAAATACATTTAATTAATCTAAATTTTGGAAATGATTGGGATAACCAATAAACGATTATTTTTAATATTTTTTCTGTTGTAGTAACCAATTATTCGTTGCAATTATAATCTTTGGTCTATTAATACAATTTCTGTTGTCAAGAATAAAACATTGGTTGTCACAACCACAAATCGATCATAATGAAAATTTAAAATTGGTTACCACAACTAACCGAGTGTCACTGAAAAAAACAATCTTAATTCGATTGAGACAACCATCGATTTAGTTGCAAGCATTTTCATTTGATCGTATCCATGTTATTATTGTTGTTTCAACTATTTATTTATAAATACAACAGACGGTGTAGGCAATATACTTTTTGTTGCTAGTACTATTTTTATCCCCTCACCTTAGAGAGGAGGTACATTGACTTCACATTTGGTATGCGGTAATATTTTTCTCTATCTCCGGCTAAGTTCGAAGATGGGCCATATTGGTCCACTCCTTCTAGTACCTCCCCCACAAAGGGTTAACTTTTTGTGAAATATTGATTCTTTAGTACCTTCTATACCACTTACTCGAATCTTCTGAAATTTCACACATAGTATTAGTTTATTAGTCGCTAACACGTCGAGGAAAATGGGCGAACTGGCCACTTCCTTTTTTGTATCTCCCACATAAATGGACCATTTTTCTCCAAAAGTTAACTTTTTATATATTTAATACCAATGCATATAAATACTTGAAATTTTGTACAGTAAATTGAAAAATTGGCGCTGTTGGCACTCCCCTTTTTGTACCTCCCACACAAATGGGCCTTTTTGTACCAATAGTTAACAGATTTTAACTTTAATACCAGTGCATAAAAATACTTGAATTTTCGTACAGTGTAATGCTTTTATAGTACCTAAAGTCTAGAGAAAAGTGGCCATTATTAGCACGCCCCTTTTGGTACCTTACACACAAATGGACTCTTTTAAAACAAAAGTTAACAGCTTATAAGTTTAATACCAGTGCATATAAGAACTTGCAATTTTGTACAGTGTAATGCTTTTATAGTACCTAGAGTTCACAGAAAAGTGGGCGTTATTGGCACGCCCCTTTTGGTACCTCCCACACAAAATGATCATTTTGTACCAAAAGTTAACAGATTTTAACTTTAATACCAGTATATTCTTTAATGTTATTAAATGCAATTTAAATTGATAACAATTTAATAAAAAAAAAATATTTACGAATATTTTTTTGGGACTCAAGGTGAGGGGATTCATAATTCGGTTTACCGGACTGAACTTTCTTACTTGTTTTATTGTTACAATCGAATTCCAACCAATTATTTTCCTGGGTGTACAAAATGGTCCATTTGTGTGGGAGGTATCAAAAGGAGCGTGGCAGTAATGCCCATTTTTCACTGTATTTTAGGTACTATTAAACCATTACACTGTACAAAATTTCAAGTATTTGTATGCACTGGCAATTAATTTATAAACTTTCAACTTTTGGTTCAAAATTGTCCATTTGTGTGGGAGGTACGAAAAGGGGCGTGGAAACTTCACCCATTTTTCTTGAGTTTCAGAGGATTTAAAGTGATTCAAATAAGTAGTATAAAAATTATTAAATAATCAATATTTCACTAAATGTTAACCCTTTGTGGGGGAGGTACTAGAAGGAGTAAGCCAATATGGCCCATCTTCGAACTTAGCCGGAGATAGAAGAAAATATTGTTTCATACCAAATTTGAAGTCAATCAGTTACTCCTTACGAGAGTTATCGAGCGCACCAGCCAGCAGACAGACGGACGGACATTGCTCATTCGTCTTAAAATGACCCAAAACGGATATCCGCCGAACATACTTAGGATCTTAGGTCACTCATTCGATATGTTACACTTTTGGCAAATGATATATACCCTCCTCTCTAAGGTGAGGGCATAATTAATTGCCTTTACATTTTATTTTATCCAATATCGCTGCTTGTTAGTATTGCTTCAGGTTTTGATATACAAATTTGAATTTTTGGAGGTGTAGATGCCACGTTTTACAACCTACGTGTCTTTAATAGGTTTTTAATTTTGTTAAAAATGCAAAATTTGAATCTGGAAAGGCGCGATTTCATACACAATAAAAACAAAGTGAATTTTTTTGTAATACAAAGAGCCAAACATACTTCTTGGCGTTGCTACTTATACGACTTATGACATATTTTTGCTAAAGTGTATATTATTTTCGTGCAAAGACCTGTTTGATAAAAAAAACTATCAAAAGTGTTGCGGGAGTATCACAGTACTTTGAGGGTCTGAAAAGTACCAAAAAAAGTACTAAAGTATCAACTTTATCATCCCTGGTCCTAACCACGAAAATGATACTTGGCTGTGCGTATATATTTAATAATTTCGACTGAAGTAATCGTTGTAATAAGGATATTGATAATGGGAGTTTGGTGGCTCCCGAAACAGATCTGTCTATCCAACCATTACAACCGCGCCCAATACATGTCACTTGCTTCTTCTTTAATTTTTAACAAAGTTGTTTTCATATACTGAAAACAACAATAACGATCTTGAGCCTGAGTACAAAAACAAAATATGTACTATGAAAGCAGATCGAATAAAACAAAAAAACAAAAACAACACGAAAAAAATATGCAAAATATTTTTACGGTAATTTTTTTTTTAATTAGTGTTTAACATTCCAATGTTCTTGGCATATCTTTAATATTTCGATCATATTTGAAGTACCGGGTGTTTTTTTTACAGCTTTGTTTTTCGAATAGAGATAAAACTGGCATTTTGTGGTCAAATCTGGCAACTCTAATGTCATTTATGTTCAGTTTGGTTTGCCATTTCATCATGAACAGGTTGACAAAAGAACAACGCTTGCAAATCGTGCAAATTTATTTCGAAAATAATGGTTCAGTTCGCGAAGTTTACCGCAAGCTCCGTCCATTTTACGGTCGACATAATCGTCCATCAGAGCAATTAATTCGGTTAACCATGGATCGTTTTCGCACTACGTTTACTCTATGTGATAATACGCATCCGCAGAGACGTCGAACAGTGCGCACCGAAGAAACAATTGCCGCTGTAGAGCAAAGTGTTGAAGAGGACCCGAATGAATCGATTCGCCACCGTGCACAGCAATTGGAGCTGTGGAGAGCTAATGGAGACCTGTATAGAGCCATGATAACCGACTATTTTGTTCCCGAATTGGATGGCATGAATGTGGATGAGTTGTGGTTCCAACAAGACGGCGCTACATGCCACACAGCGCACGTCACAATCGATTTATTGAAGGAAACATTCGATGAGCGCATAATTTCGCGGAATGGACCTGTCAATTGGCCACCAAGATCGTGTGATTTGACACCATTGGATTATTTTCTTTGGGGATATGTGAAGTCGCTCGTCTACGCCAACAAACCAGAAACGTTAGGGGAATTGGAAGCCAACATTCGTGGCGTTATTGCCGACATACGGCCCCATATGCTCGAAAAAGTGGTTGAAAATTGGACCTGTAGAATTGGCTTTATTCGAGCCAGCCGCGGCGGCCACATGCCCGAAATCATATTTAAACATTAATGGCATAAAATTATCCTTCCAATAAATCCAAATTGATGGACCTTAAAACGATTTTCTTGTGTTTTATTTCAATTCGAAGTTCTATACCCCTAAAAAAAACACCCGATATATGCTAGATTAGGCCGGGTACACGTTAAATTAAAGGAAATTATGAGGACTAGAGGACTAGTTAGTAACGACACTTTCAGGTGGAAACGTTTAGTAACTCGTGGGCTTATTACTTTTTTGTTCCATACGCCATGATTGTCATGCATTTCTATGCCATTACATATACAAATAAGCAAGTTATAACAATTTTTGTACATGGCAGTTTTGTCCATACCCACTTTTGTTTCAATATTTTTTCGTAGTTGGGCCCCAAAGATGGTCGGTATGGAAGGAGAGTAATTTACATAGTGTGATCGAAAGAACGTAAAATAGTGAGTAAAAAATATTGGACGATAGAAAAATGGAGACATAGACCAAAAATATCAAAATTATTTCCCGTAAATCGATTTACCCTACCAATATCTCGAAAACTAGACGAGATAGAAAAAAAATTATTGCAGACTTTAAAAGGGCATGCTTGAAACCCATATTATCAACTCCTAATTCAGAAATGATGTATGGACCAAAATAGCATTAAGCCGACGGACTGTGGTAAAACAATTTTTTGCGCCTTTTTTATTTTTATGTTTTTTCCGTTCGAGCAAAAAACGACTTTTTTGAAAAA
Source organism: Eudasyphora cyanicolor (assembly GCA_963930755.1). NCBI lineage: Eukaryota > Metazoa > Arthropoda > Insecta > Diptera > Muscidae > Eudasyphora > Eudasyphora cyanicolor. The sequence continues at coordinate 157,524,677 of OZ005735.1, read as the reverse complement.
AAAAATTTTTTAAAAAAAATTTTTCCTAATTGTTTTACTAACAGTTACAAAACTTCCCTGCACCACACTGAGGTACAGGGTATTATGACTTTGTGCATTTGTTTGTAATGCCCAAAAAGAGAAGAAAAAAGAATAGTAGTTTATTATACCGGTCGACATAGAATCACTTTTTTAGCAGATTTAGGCATGTCCGTCTGTCTGTCCATGTACATATTCTTGTGATCTTACCAGTTTTCTTTAATTTAAATGGTATCCCGGCAATATCGCCCTAAAGTCTTGAATATCTTGCACTGCACTGTTTTAAGCAGAATAGCGAGTTATAGCTGCACATATGAAAAGTGTCGCGCTTTAGTCCAAGGTGTCCGATATTTGCCAGAAACACATGAATTTTAGATGTTATGTAATATTGCTCTTCCTCACTGGCGGCTCAAGATAAACGAGTACATAGGTGAAATATTTTTTGGATATTCTCTAAACAAAACAAGTTTTCATTTGAGATGCGGACAACCGCTATATATTTTTTCGACCCGGACTAATGTACATCCCGCTGTATCATTTAAGTGGTATATAAGTTTTTTTTAACAGATCCTTATGAAACATTTTGCCAAATTTCATTAAAATCGGTTCAAAATTATATATAGCCCCTCATTTATATCCCGATTTGTTGATAACACGGATCTTTAGATCTTTACGAAATTCGATACAGGATAGTTGTTTGCGCCGACAATAAACTTTTCCATGCTTGATATTGCATAAAATTCTCTCACAGTTTTGGTGTGATCAACATATTTTCTCAGAAAATTTGCAAAGTTATCCCAATATTTTACTTAACTAATTTATTTGGAAGTGTTTTTAAATGCAAATTAAAATTTTGTACCACATTTCAATCTAATATTGAAAATTGTATTTGTTTATTGGTGATTGCCGCATAAAAATTACCGTATTGCAGTTTCTAATTTATTTACAAGTATTTATATGAATTACAACCTCAGAGAGGACGGAATACATCATTTGCTACGAGCCAAAAATATAACACATCGAAGGAGTGACCTAAGACCCTAAGTATGTTTGGCGGATATCCGTTTTGGATAATTTTAAGTCGAATGAGCAATGTCCGTCCGTCCGTCTGTCTGGGTGGTGCGCACGATAACTCTCGAAAGGAGTAACCGATTGACTTCAAATTTGGTATGTAGTAATATTTTCTTCTATATCCGGCTGAGTTCGAAGATGGGCCATATTGGTCCACTCCTTCTAGTACCTCCCCCACAAAGGGTTAACATTAGGTGAAATATTGATTACACTATGCAACAAACAAATTTTTTTTTGTGTCTCAGACCTAAAAATTATTTTTTGTATAGATTGTGGCATAATGTTATATAAAATCAAAACCAAAAATTTTTTATAGATAAAATTTTTTTTTAAAATACTATTATCGTCGAACCCTTGGTATTTGCACTATAATTTTGTGAGTATATGCCCGAAGCTATTAATGTGGGCTGCCAATGTTGGAAATATCTCTTTCACTTAGAAACAGTGGTTTAGTAACAGTAATTAAACAAATTGGAAAAAGTAGATTTTTTAAAAAAAAAAAATCCTGGGACGAAAAAAACATAAAACATAGAAAAAATATTTTATTTTATTTTTTAAAAGCTTGCTTCCAGGCGAAGAAAATAATGCCTATTTGAAAAAAATCTATGTATAAATTTAGAAATTATAGCCCTTTTGGTAAAGGTAAGAGAATTTAACTTTTATTTATATTATGTACATATGATACAATTGTACAATTGGGTCAAATTTACACGGAGCAACTTGTCCCTGCGACTTTTTTGAATTCTCTTTTGAAATCCCTACGTAAGATCATGCTCATTTAGACGGTGAGTCTTTTGTTTCAGCAATCAGGGGACAAATTTATGTTTTTTATTCGTTCACTCACATTTATTTTATTGAATTTGTTTTTTTGTATTCAGTCACTCATAAAATTAAATGTCAATTTGTCCCTTGTACTTTCATTTCGAGAAACTTTTTCTACCCCGGAAGCTTCTCTACACTTTTCGTCTACAAATTCGTGTCGCAAGCCTCATGTCGCAGGGACAAGTTGCACCGTGTAAATTGGGTCTATATTTACATGTATAAGTTTCATTAGAAATAATTGTGAGTTCTTTGTTGACGTTTGTAGATTTCAGAAACGGTTTCTCTAATGAGGAACCAAACATAATATCCCATCATTCTTTCATCCCAGTGCCTTTTAAGGGCGAAAAATAAGTTGGAAGAATACATATGTACATACATATCGTCGGTGCGCCGACAAAAACTCCTATGTGTAATTTTTCGAATTTTTTTTTATTGTCGAATTAGAACGTCTTAACGGTCAAACGACTACCCACCAAAGCATTTTGCGCTATCTTGACCGGTTCCGAAGTTACCGAAAACTCCTATGTGTATTCCTCTATAGCAATGCTCCGACAAAAACTCCTATGTGTTGTAGGCACAGCCTGTCCCAAGGGATAGAAGGTTGGCCTAGATTCACGCCAAAAAACGGCTAATGAGGTTTTGTTCAGAATCATCTGCTCTATTTGACAATGAATAGATCAAAATTGGATCTGCTTCCATTCGAGAGTTATCGCGAATACAACACTTTTACTCAAAACAAAATTAATAGCTTTTATTTGTAAAGAAAACCGCGGAAATTTAGAACTGTAACACAATTTCCTTTAAATATGATTATTTGCAAGACGCTTTGTAACGTCCGCGACATTTGCCATGTTTTTATATTGCGAATTTTGTGTAATCCATTAAATCGACTTACGCGCAAATTTTTCCTAAAATATACATATTTGCATTCTATAATCTCTGAGGAATAGATTAATATCAGCATTTTCGCGAAAAATATCCCTCGACGAATAAATTTTGTATATTTCGGAATTATTTTACTATATAATGCTATTATCTCGCGAATGAACAGTTATAGGGAAAAGTAGTCAAAGGAAGTTTGGGAGATAAGCGAAAGGCCTACAACTCTTTCTTTAACAAACAAAATGTATAGTGATTTGGTAAGGATGTACAGTGTGTTAAAACTTTTGTATGCTTTTCCCTTTATATCAGGCATATTTTGATTTGACACATTGTAAATCCCTACTAAATTATTATAATTTTTTTTTGTTAAAGAAAGACTTGTAGTCGTTTTAAATATCTCCCAAACTTTCTTTGACCACTTTTTCCTAGGACTGACCGTTCGCGTAATAATAGCATTATATAGTTAAATAATTCTGAACTTAAATGTTTTTTGTTCGAAATGTATTCGTCGCGGGATGTTTATGGCGGAAATGCTAGTGCCAATCTATGCCTCAAAAATCATAGAATGTAAATGTATTAATTTTAATAAATTCGCAATAATATTTTTGTTAAAATTTAGCTGCGTAAGTCGAATTTTAGGATTACAAAAATTTCGCTATAGAATAATATAGCAAATATCGCGGACATTACAAAGCGTCTTACAAATGTTCATATCTATAAGAAATTATCTTATAGTTTTAAATTTCCGCGATTCAATGTAATAAAGTTCGGTTTTTTGGTTAAAAATTGTTTTTATCGCGATAACTCGCGAAAGGGAACAGATCAGATTTTGATTTCTTCTTATCTGAGTAGAGAGGGGGATTCTGTACAAAACCTCATTAGCCGTTTTTAGTCACAATCTAGACCAACTTTCGTTTGCCTGAGATACGCTGTGAACATTGAAATATCAAAACTCCTATGTGTAATTTTTTTGTTTTATAAATATTTAAAATGCTCCAAACAAAACATCCTATGTGTCGATTTTCATGAAAACAATTTACCACGTCATGGGATTTTCACATATACTATTTTTGTTATGTTATATTGGTGGTAAATAATTAAAAGAAAAATTAAAAAATCTGAAATATTAAAAATATCGCGATTTGACGAAATAGCAACGTTTTTTGTCTCTCCTGAAAACTAGTAAAAAAACACATAGGAGTTTTCGTCGGCGCACCGACGATATGTGTTATATACATAAATATGGAAAAATATATTTCTTACCAATTTTTTCATAATTTTTCAACAAATCATTAATCAGTCCGCAATATGAAACAAATTGCGGACTTTTATTGGATCCAAGGGAATTTGAAACTACAAGCATAAACGACCTCCATGCTGCAATTTCATCCGAAGTCAAATATGAGTTGAAATTCAACATCTTTCATCAGTTTCCTTTTTTTTATTCCCATCAGAAACGCCATCTTCGTTTTTTGAAAAGAAAGGCTTTTAAATAAACTTTTTAAATGTGATAGTGAATTGCCATCTTTCCTTAAGGCTTTTACACATTTTTTAAAGAGCCCCAGCTTAATATGCAGGGGTGGCAAAATAATGTTTTCTTTTTGGACGAGAGGTGTGTATTTTATGTTGTTTTCACCTAATGTAATGTTTTTTCTTGTTGGCCATTTCTTTCTTCTGTAATGATCTTCGCGAGCACGGCTATCCCAGAGGCATAAAACACAGCAATATTTTGTATATCCACCTTGCATTTCACATAACATCCCAAACACTTTTAAATCGCAACAAATTTTCCAGTCATGTTTTTCATATTTTATGTATTTTTTCAATTTAGCCATTGTTTTGTATGATTCCTTAGTGTTCACAGCATGAACAATGGGAATCAATGGTTTGTGATTTCCGTTGTGCAAAAGTACTGCTTTCAAACTTACTTACTGCTGTCAACAAATAACCGCCATTCCTTTGAATTGTATGTTTGATTAAATTCCTCGAACAATCCGGGAATATCCTTGCAAAAGCATCTGTTATCCACAGTTGTATAAAATTGTTTGTAAGTTATATCACGGACTCTATAATATGATATGTTAATATCTGGGGCCAAAATATTGTACTGTTTCATCCGAGATGCAAGTAGTTCTGCATTATCTTTGGACAGTTCCAAATCTCTCACTAGATCATTGAGTTGAAACTGAGTTAAAAGAGATGACTTCTGACTCAAACTTGAATCGTTCAGAGTTGAGTACTCAGTTGAACTTGATGATGTTTTCGTCATTAGGCTGTTAGCTATACTTGGACACTTGGGAATTGGTATTGTTTCCGAATGTGCAACTGGCACAGTGACAGATTTTATTTCCTTCTCATCCAATATTGCTCTCACATTGCATATGTTGTATGGAGGGATACGAACGGCCATAAAACCTCTTCCTCTCTATAATATTATAATGTCTGACACCAATCCTCATAAAATAAAATGCAAGTGCATTGTCTCTTATATGACTCTCTCACATATGGCGAATTCAATATAAGCAAAAACATCATTTAAAAACGGAAAAATAGGAAACAAGATTTTTTGGAATTTCCCTAACATTTACAAAATGTCTCATAACTTTTACATCTATCCAAATAGACAGTGTTTTCTTCATTAGCATGTTGGCTTTTTAAAAATGTGATAAAATATATTACTTTTTTTCGACTTTTTTTTTTTTTTTATGATTTTTTTTGTGGCAAGGAAAAGTGTTTAAAAAAAATAATTTTTTCCTCATATTTTTGACGACTGTAACTAAACCAAAGACTCTACGTGAAAGTGATATTTGCAGCATATGTAGCGCTCCTAATTCACTTCCGTCCGTCTGTCTGTCCGTCTGTCCGTCTGTCCATGTATTCTTGTAATCAAAGTGCAGGTCGTATTTATGGTCCGATTGTGATGAAATTTAGCATAGTGCTGTTTTTTTGGCCCAAGGACGATCCCTATTGAAATTGGTTAAAATCGGTTCAGATTTGGTTATAGTCCCCATATATATGTTTCACCCGATTTGACATGTAAGCGCTGTAGAAACCACATTTTACATCCGATCTTTATGAAATTCGGCAGAGAGAGTTTTATTATTACGTGAATGAACACTACCAAATTCGGAGAAAATCCGTTCAGATTTAGATATAGCCCCCATATATATGTTTCACCCGATTTGACATGTAAGCGCTGTAGGAACTGTATTTTACATCCGACCTGAACGAAATTCGGCAGAGAAAGTTCTCTTATTACATGAATAAACACTGTTATGTTGTTCAGTGTAATGCTTTTATAGTACGTAGAGTCTAGAGAAAAGTGAGAGTTAATGCACGCCCCTTTTGGTACAGCTTATAACTTTAATACCAGTACACTAAAGTTATTAAATGCAGCAATAACAATTATGATCCCATACCCAACTTCTCGCTATCTTTGTATAACTTAACCCTTCTTAAACCCTTTTTTCAAATTTCGAGTCAGTTTTAATGTAAAAGCGAATGAAATAAAATGAACTGAATCCAAACATTAAGAAAACATTAAAAATTTGCAAACTAAAACAGGAATATATTTCATATATTTACGAATACATTTTATATGAATAATAATGAATATATTATCTATCATCACCTAAAACTTTATCACCTTAAACACCAAAATAGAGCAAATTGATCTTCTTATCGCAATTGATCTATGATTAATAAACCAATGAGTGCAAAAGTGATATTATGCGGTCTTGTATTTTAGCCGACCCTAAATTCTGAATCCTTTAGAAACTTTAGGTGCTCAAACCCAATGCCGCGAGCAAATCCGCAACAGTTTTGAGCAAGTCACCCACAAGTTGGAGAATCCTGTCGACCAGTTCACCGACATTTTCGCCAAGTCCGCCATCCAAAATTACAGATGGATTGGCAAGAATTGTGCCAAGACTTCCAATTACTTTAGTTAAGTCTCCCAAAATGACACCGACATTCTGAATTAGAGTGTTCTGCTGAGCTTCGACGGCAACAAAGGCAAAAACCAAAGCTGAAATAGAAATATAAAATTAACAAAAAATGTCCAACCACTGGCAGGACGAGATATATTTTCATATATATATATAAGTAGTACCTGTTACAACGAACACTGCAATGATCTTCTTAGAAAACATTTCGAATTGTCTTGACAGCTGAAAAACTAAAACTGTTGTCGTTTTTAGGGCTAATGGGAGTTTTTATATGATTCTATTTGTATAGCAATGTAATGCTGTGCAATTAGAAAAGCATAGTAATTTTATATAGATACGTTTTAAATTCCATTTTTATATTTAAACGACTTGGCGGTGCTTTTTAAGTACATTCAGTTTGTACTTTAAATTCTAATATTCTTTATAGCAAGAATAATTGGAAATCTAATCGATATAGATAATTTTTAAAAATAAAAAAAGATTTGTAAGAGTATATATCTATCTATTAGTGCGGTCAAAACGTGCTCTAAATTACAATTCAGCATGCATTTCTGTAAAAAAATATAAGCAAACCATATCTCTTAAATCAATTTTCCAAAAAAAAAGTATATCAAATAACCGAGAAGGCCTTTAAATATACCCCTTACAAAACGCTCTGGCGAACAAAATTTCCACGAAAATCATTTTATACTTAAATAATACCCTGTACCACAGTGTGGTGTATGGTATAAAAACGATTGGATCTAAAGAGCCAAATCGGATGAAACATATATATGGGAGCTATAGCTAAATCTTTACCGATTTTCTTCAAATTCGGTAGTGTTGGTTCATGGATGAAGAAACTCTACCATTCCAAATTTCAAAATGATTGGATGTAAAATACTATAGCTAAATCTTAACCGATTTCTTCAAATTCGGCAATGTTGGTTCATGGATCAAGAAACTCTACCATTCTAAATTTCAAAACGATCGGATGTAAAATACAGCTTCTATAGGACTAAAGGGCCAATCGGACGAAACATATATATGGGAGCTATAGCTAAATCTTAACCGATTTTCTTCAAATTCAGCAATGTTGGTTCATGGATCAAGAAACTCTACCATTCTAAATTTCAAAAGGATTGGATGTAAAATACAGCTTCTATAGGACTAAAGGGCCAATCGGACGAAACATATATATGGGAGCTATAGCTAATATATAGCTATAGCTATAGTTAAATCGACTCAGCTAGTGATTCTGAGTCGATCGGTATACTTTAAGGTGGGTCTAGCTGTGTTATTTTCAGGTGTTACAAACATTTACCGTGAAACAAACTTATAATACCCTGTACCACAGTGTGGTGTAGGGTATAAAAATAGTTTTTCTCGCAGTTTTGAAATATGATTAAATTAAAGAGCAGGTACTTGACCATATGTACTGACCATAGACTTTGTCAGGTTAGGTTGAAGAGAGGAGACGTTGCAACTTCTCATGTCCATGGCCATACACTTAAGAAAATCGGTACTAGAGACGAATTTTCTCAGTATCTTCCAGACATATCCTCTGAGATGAGTGAAGTCCGGTAGTGTGTTGGACCCAAAATATCGGAATCTTCCATGTGTGTAAGCCGGGCAGTTGCAAAGAAAATTTTCCATTGTTTCGATGTTTCCCTGCATACCGCATACCTTGCATTCGTCGCTTGAGTGTCCCGTTAGAACACTCATCACCTTACTAATCTCGCTCTTGTTCTACTTTTCTTCTCATTTGAGTCACCCCACAGTATCTTTGCAGTTTCTCCCACTGTTTCGCTATTCCACACAGTTTTGTGAGCCACCACTGTCCATTGCTTCAATTCGTCCTTCGTGGCTTCGAAAGGTTTCCAATTTTCTAAGTTTATTACCCGCGGTTCTCTGCCCTTTGAAACCAAGCTATTTGACCGTTCATTTCCAATCACTCCGTTGTGTCCCGGTACCCAGAAAATAAGCAGTTGACCATCATGGGCTGAGTAATCATTTATCGTTCTTTTGCAGTCCCACACAGTTCTGGATTTGACCCTTTCCGACGTTTTGCTTTGATCGCCATTTGGCAGTCCGTGAAGATGTTGGCATATCTATTATATTTGAGCGAGTTCACACACTCAGTGATTGCTGTAACTTCCCCTTGAAATACCGTGTTATGGTCTGGGAGGCGGAAGTAAAGTTCGACTTCTGGTTCATCAATAAAAGCTCCCAGACCCTTCCTCCCTCCTAGCTTGGACCCATCCGTGTAACAGTTGGTTCCCACGGGCACATGAGCCAATGTTCCATTCTCCCAGGAGCGTCTGTCTGGCACAAATGTATCACAGGTAACTGCAAGCCGTATTTCTGGTGTTTGAATGTGACTAACTAGTGATTCTAAAATCTTCTGATGGTACGACTTGTGGCCTCGATTTATCCATTCACCCATCACTTGTAGACGTCTTGCTGTAAGGGCTGCCTCATACTTTATACGGTTGTTTATTGGTTGAATGTGCAGTAATAGTCTCCAACGTTCTTGTCGGTGAGGTTCGAATTGCCCCGCTTATGCCTAGACAGCACATTCGTTGAATTGTTGGCAAAGGTATTACTTTGCACTTCTTGACCATTGACCATAAAGAAGGGTAAAAAGCCACCATCTTATTCTAAAATAGCTAAACAACATTTTCGAGACGATCTATTCTATGCCATAATTGATAGCAGTAGTGCATCTGGCAGAATCCCCAAAGACCAAAAGAGTAACTTCGAAGATTTGGTCTATACGAGGGTAGCGGAGTACGTCCTCGAATCTAAGCATGAAACACCAATCAAAGTAATGAGCTGCAAGTTTGAGGATAGTGTTTTGATGCTAAGGCTGGCATCACAACGCTGCGCTGGTGTCCTCGTAAAACTTATGGATAGCTTCCCCTCACCTTGGGACGGCCGCAAAGCTGAAATTGGTAAGGAAAACGACATTCATAAACTCATAAAAACGACTCTATATGTCAAGCGATGTCCCAGTAAGTTCTTATCAGAGTACATACTCGACATCATTGGCAGAATTCAACAGAATTCAAAGCTTTCCGTGAGAAAGTGGGAAGTCTTCTTATAGGAAGGATGATAACGAGGGTACTTTCCTCGTGTTGGACATAGACCCAGAATCCAAGAACAATCTTGTCATGGCGTACTTCTTGAAAAATTGGAAAGGTCCCTATTGGCAGGACAGATGAATCGATTCCACTGTCTGAAGAGGCAAACACTGGTAGTGAACGGATGGAGACAAGTAAGACACTGCCATAAACTGATGTGGAAGTAGTCGATAACACCACCAGTTTACCAATTGTACCGCCACTTTTGCAGGAAGTTTCCAGCAAAGGTGGTAATCATAATAAAAAGTGCCACACAACGATTCAAAACAAGGAGGGGCGAAAAAATAACACCTCCTCCCAAAAATGCCTACTGGAAGATGGTGCAATAGTGAGTGAACGAAATTATGAACGAGTGCCACCAGATACGATAGACTCCCAACAGGAACTTTTAGTGGAAAGACAATGATTGAGGTCATCCAAATAAACCTCCACCGGAGCGAGCATCCAACGCTCTGATGGACCTCATAAATAAAGGCAGGGTTCATATTGCTTTGATCCAGGAACCATAGATAACTAGCAACAAGGCTACTGGATTAAACCAAGTGAACTACAACCTTTTTTTACGCTAACACAGGTACTCGTCCAAGGACTGGTATTTTGTGGCATAAAATCGTTATGTACCTGGCGTCAGTATATCTACCATTCGATGCGCCGACATTGCCACCTACGTCGAAATTACAACGTCTGATGAGGGAATCGAAACACACAAGTAATGAGTTATTAGCTTGTTGTGATGCCAACTCCCATCATATCGCTTGGCGTAGTCCAAAATTTAGTCCAAAATTCGACAATCTACTTAGAAATCAATTGGGCCAGCCTAAACACGATTATCTAAGTACAGAAGACATTGATATCAATTTGAGGAGGATTACGGAGGCTCTTGTAAAATCATTCGAAGATAGTTGCCCGCTTCGAGAAAGGAATTCTGCCTATGAGAAACCCTGGATGACAGGGCAAATTCGCTCGATTGGCAAAGACGTCCGCAGATGTTATGATACCGTTAGGCTCTTGATGAAAACTCATGTTCCTACTGGTAATGCTGGGCCAATAGAAGAACAGTTACAGAACGTAAATGTGATGCATCAAGTACCTATTACGGATATAACATATGATATGGTTAAAGGAGCAATAAAAAGCTTCTCTCCTTTCAAGGCTGCGGGACCAGACGGAATATTTCCAGCGCTTCTTCAGAATGAGGTAGATCTAGTATCAACTCATCTGGCTGGAGTTTTCACTGCATGCCTAACTCATGCATATAACCCAACAAATTGGCAGGAATCAAGGGTGGTGTTCATACCCAAGCCTGGCAAGGCGAGTTATACGACCCCAAAGACTTATCGACTCATTACCCTAAATTATTTCTGGTTAAAAACAATGTGACAGACTAAAATTCAAACAACACGCCTATGTCATAGTAAGATCAGTGGAAACAGCTCTGCATGAGGTATGCACCACATAGAAGAGTCCTTCAGTAAAGAAATGTATACACTCGCTGTTTGCATAGACACTGAAGGCGCATTTAGCAATGTGCAGACCGATACACTTATCCAGTCCTTAGACGAGTTTCAGGTTAACCGGGCGCTGGAGAACTAGATCAACCATATGCTAAGGAATATGTGGATTATTTGTGGGACCTATGACGTAAAAATTAGAGACAAGATAAATACTCGTAGTGGTATACCTCAGGGGGACATTTTATCGCCTCTTCTATGGGTTACGACGATACACAGTCTCCTAAAAGCCCTCACTAATGAAGGACTTAAACCAGTCTGTTATGCAGACGACATTATAATACTTCTAAGGGGCATACATCCAAACCTATTATGCAGAAGGGCTGAGGAGGCACTAAATATTTGGGATTAAATGTTAACCCAGACAGAACAGAAATATGTATATTTACAATTAAAACGAAGATCTACCTTTTACCGTGCCTCAATTCCTGGATAACAATATTGCCATAAATAGGTAAAATATTTGGGTGTAATCTTGGAAATCTTGCAAACCGCACTTCAGGAATGCGGTCGTAGATTTCTGGTGTTTGAATGAGACCAACTAGAGAATCTACACGCTGAAAAAAATCGCTTCTGTAGTATATTGTCCCAAACATACACGGCTTGAAACATATATATGTTTAGAATACACTCTAAACACATAATTTTTAGCACACATAAATATTATATATTTGGGCAGATGTTGTCCTACACAACTTTTTGTTTACATCCCAATATGTTTTTATTTGGGACTATTATTTCCGTAACAAATTCAATGTTACATTTTTAAAAATGTTTAATGTTCGTAAAAATAATAAATAATAATAATTGAAATCGTATAATATTGGATCAATATAAATTACTTGGACGATTGACAACTAATGATGATTTGGAGTACACAGAAATTTTAAATGATTGATTTAAAGTATAACTGGGATGTACAATTTGAATCCAAGGAAAAATTAAAACTGAAATTCGAAAAAATCCACAAAATTTTGGAATTTTTTTTGATAAAATATATTTAGGAAAATTCCTAAACAATATTTTTTTTGTAAATAAACACATATTTTATTTGAGAAATTTAGTTTGCAAATATATTTTGTTGTATTATATTAATACTAGCGGGCCCGGCGAACTTCGCCTCGCCCCAATTTAACGTCTTCAGATAAACTCCAGAGTGATAATAAAACACAGATAGTTAAAATTTTAATGCGATTTGTTTAAAAGGAATCGAAATCAGTAGAGAGCGATGTGATAAACAACAAACAACGAAGACAGAAGACAGGCAACGTACAGATGACCGTGCGAAAAACAGGGAAATTCGAGATTAATTCCACAGACTTCCTACGATTTGTCTTGAGATTTATTGATTGTCATCGTAAAAGCCAATCGTACAGGGAACTGAATCCGCTTAAATTGGAATGAAAGATCAGTTGGAATAATCGGAATTCGTGGGATAAGGACTTCCTCTCCTTTGAATTTTCCCTTGATGATCGTCGCCTGAATCACATTGTCCATCAGTTTCATAATGGACAACCGCGAACTATGCACAATTTCGGATGATTCAGATTCCGCAACATGATTATGATCGATTCCATCTTCAGCTGTAAATTATGCGGCGGAGCTCCTGGCACATCAAGCGAGTTCGATTTTACTTTGAATAATAAAATTCATGCTATTGACGTCCTTATTCTTCGCTGCTAATATTGCCCGTTCACTAATCTAATCGAGATTTGGAAACACTTTGGTGATGAGTTCCTCGTTTGAAGATATGAACTCGCAAAAATTTGCCGGGAACAATATCAATGCAGTGGAAACATCAACAGTAATTTGGCCATTGCCAAGCGCCAACAGTTGTTTCGAGAATTAAAGAGCCGATGAGTCGTTCTGCATCGCGACTTTCATGTTCGTGGTCAATTTCAACTTCTTGACATGCCGCCACAAAGACCACGATTTCAGGCATGCATTAATTTCATCGGCAGTAGATTTCGGGATGACGGGAAGCGTTTGACGAAAATCTCCGGGCAGCAATATCATAGACTCACCAAATTGTCTCAAATCACGTCGTAAATCCTTCATCGTTCGGTCAAGTGCCTCCAGAGCTCGTTTATGCGCCATCGTGCATTCATCCCAAATTATGATTTTGCAATGCCCGCAATCCAATAAGATAACCTTACCTCTTATACTCAAACTTATTATCTGAAAAAATGTTCGAATTGATAAATATCGCGTTGAATTTTAATTGATCGTAATGCTTGTACCGTTTGCCGATGTGATACGCGATATAACTATCTGAAATCTGTGTAACAATACGCAAAACTCGAATGAATTGCAGAAACTTTTTTGTTTAATAGAAAATTAATAAAAAAAATTTGGATTGAAAAAAAGAACAGTAGATAGGAACAGTAGGAATCTGGCAAGAAATAGCTATTTTCGATTTTCCCAATTTTCCGACTTTTCCGGAGGGTTTTCCCAAAATTTTCTTTCGTAACAACCTTCTCCAGGCAAATACGAACAACTGAAAAAAAAATTGATCCAAATCGCTCCAGCCGTTCTGACGTGATGCCATTACACAGATGGACCGTTTCATTTATATATATACATAGCTGGACCCGGTCCACTTCGTTGCCCCAGATTTCAGATTTCTGATCCCGTCCATTTTTGGACTAATAACGTAGACTGCTGCCAAATACATATACAAAAAACTCAGCAATCTCTCTAACAAATTTCTCAAGATATATCAATTTCAAAACATGGCTCATGTGGGCGGTGTCACTACCATTGGTCCAATCCCTCCAATTTTTTTTACCAATCACGTAGCCTGTCACCAGATACACAATCTTGCTAACAAATTGTGCTAGATATCTCAATTTAAAAATGTTACCTATATAGGCGGGGCCAAGCCCATTGGTGCGAACTCGCCCATTTTTCGATCCCGTCCATTCTTCGACAAATAACCTAAACTGCCACCAGATACATATACACAAAATTAAAGTAAAAATTGTGCTAGACACATCAATTTAAAATATTAGCTTATACGGGCTGGGTCCTATTCCGCCGATTTTTGTGTCAATCACGTAGACAGCCTCCAGACACATACATATACACAAAATTACAACTCTATCGCTTATAAATTGTGCAAGATATCTCAATTTGGACAGGGCCACGCCCATTGGTCCGATCCCGCTCACTTTTCTACCAATCACGTAGACTGTCACCAGATACATATATATACGCAAAATGTCAGCACTCTTGCTAACAAATTATGTAATATATCTCAATTTCAAAATTTGGCCTATAAGGGCGGGGCCACGCCCATTTGTCCGATCCAGCCCATTTTTGGACCAGTCACGTAGACTGCCACCAGATATATATAAACTAAATTGCAGCACTGTCGATAACATTTTTTTCAAGATATCCCAATTCCAAAATTTGCCTTATATGGGCGGCCGCAGTCTTGTACCAGATACATATACGCAAAATTTCAGCGCTCTCTTTTACAAATTGTGTAAGATATCTCGATTTCAATAATTGGCTTATATAGACGGGGCCACGCCCATTGCTCCGATCGCGCCCTTTTTTAGACCAAACACGTGGACTGCTACCAGATACATGTAAACAAAATTAAACGCTCTTGCTAAAAAATTGTGCAAGATATCTCAATTTAAAATTTTGTCTTACTAGGGCGGGGCCACGCCCATTGGTCCGATTCCGCCCATTCCGTCCAGTCCCGTAGACTGCCACCAGATACATATCCACAAAATTACAGTACTCTCGCTAACAAATTGTGGAAGATATCTCCATTTCAAAATTCGGGCGAGGCCACGCCCATTGGTCCGATCCCGACCACTTTTGGACCAATCACGTAGACTACCACCAGATACATATGCACCAAATTACAGCACTATCGCTAACAAATTGTGTAAGATATCGCAATTTAAAAATCTGTCTTATGTGGGCGTGGCCACGCCCATTGGTCCAATCCCGCCCTTTTTTGGACCAATCCCATAGACTACCACCAGATACATATGCACCAAAGTCCATACAACACTCTCGCTAACAAATTGTGTAAGATATCTCAATTCCATAATTTGGCTTACATGGGCGGGGCCACGCCCCTTGGTCCGATCACGCCCATTTTTTGACCAATCACGTAGACTGCCACCAGATACATATGTACAAAATTACAGCACTCTCGCTAACAAATTGTGCAAGATATCTCAATTTTAAAATTTGTCTTATGTGGGCGGGGCCACGCCCAATATATATATCGAAAATTCAAGTACCCTATTTTCACCACGCCCCACATATGTACATTCTGTGAAAATTTCAAGAAGATCGGTCCAGCCGTTTAGACGTCTATTCGGTACAAACAAACCAACAAACAAACAAACAAACACACATTCTTCTTTATATATATAGATATGCGTTCCAAATATATTTTATTGATTTTCAAATAAAATTTATTTGCTAAGAAATATATAATATTTAAAAATTTGTGTTCCAAATATATTTTCTTTCGTTTCAAACATATCAAAAAAGGTGATTTTGCTCCGTGTAAAATCTTCTGATGGTACGACTTGTGGTACCGATTTATCCATTCACCCATCACTTGTGGACGTCAGCACATGCGTTGAATTGTTGGCAAAGGTATTACGTTGGACTTCTTGGCCATTGATGTCTAATCCACTCCATAGGCGTAGGTTATAACTGGTCTTATCACGCTCATGTAAAGTCAGTGTGTGTCACGTAGTCCCTTATTTTGAACCTATAGCTCTTCTGCAAGACGACCAACATCTGTAGTCCTTGGTAACTCTTTCTTCAATTTGATCTTTCCAATTCAGTTTCCGCTCCAAGATTACTCCCAAGTTGTTTAGCTTTTTAGATATAGCAATTCAGGAATCGATGCACGGTAAAAGGCGGTATCTTCGTTTTCCTTATAAAAAAACAACTTGTGGTCCCGATATATCCATTCAACCATCACTTGTAGACGTCAGCACATGTGTTGAATTGTTGGCAAAGGTATTACGTTGGACTTCTTGGCCATTGATGTCCACCCCACTACAGAGGCGTTGGTTATAATTGGTCTTATCACGCTCATGTAAAGCCAGTGTGTGTCACGTAGTTCCCTTTTGTGAACCTATAGCTCTTCTGCAAAACGACCAACATGTGTGGACCTCGGTAACTCTTCCTTACGCTTTAACATTCCCGTTCGTTCGACTCGTAATTTTATTCCACTAAAAATTGATTTTTGAAGATTTAATTATGAACAATTCAATCCTCTAAACTCACTTCGCAGAAACTTTAACTCGGTTTACTCGGTTTACTCGCTCTTCTCAGCTTCCGACTCTATTTCACTGATAAAACGCGTAATCCTTGAATCTAATCTTTAAACTCACTTCGCAAAAACTCTAACTCGGTTAACTCTTCCTTCTCGTCTTCCGACTCGATTTCAATGATAAAACGCGTAGTAATTGAATCTATTCTTTAACTATTCTTCTTTTTTTATTGATCTTACGTTATCTCGCGCTATTTTAAAAGACGGTTGCCAGTCTCCTGCTACGTCCTGGTCCTGCTACGCTTTGTTCCTGCTTAGTTCAACCTGAAACCCGCCAGGTCAACCGGAAACTCGTCTAAGGACTGCATAAATGTATCGGTCTACACATTGTTAAGTGCGCCTTCAATGTCTATGCAAGCAGCAAGTGTATACTGTCGCCGTCGTAGCAAAAGTAGATATGTGTTTTTTTTCAAATTTTCAGGAGAGCAAATAAACTTTTTAATTTTATTATTTCGCGATAATTTTAATATGATATGAATTCGAACATGTATGATATACTCGTACACCTTCGAATTCCTAATTTATATCATATTGAAACCAGTAAGAAAAGGCAGAAATTTGGGCGGGGCCGACTATATAATACCCTACACCTCCCTAACAATTGCGATAAGGGTCATTGCGATAATAATTTGATATATATGTGTCTATATCTAAATCTTAACCGATTATCGCTAAATTAAGCGATTGTTAATGATGGGAAGTAAAGTACAACGTCTATAGCGCTTTGATACCAAATCAGGAGGAACATATATATGGAGGTTATATCTAAATCTGAACCGATTTTTCCTGAATGTTCATTCATAAGAAATCTCTTTTAGTCGAATTTCGTACGGATACAAGTCAAATCGGAGGTAACATTTATAAGGGGGCTATATCTAAATCTGAACCGACTTCCCTCAAATTTGGCAGTGTCAATTCATGTAATAAGTAACCTCTTTCTGTCAAATTTCGTACTGATCGGATATAAAATACAGTTTCTACAGCGCTTACATGTGAAATTGAGGGAACATATAGGGTGATCCATTTCGAGGTTTCCCACTTTTTTAAAGGAAAAAAAAACACAGAAAATTCAAATTGAATGGGGAATGTTTATTATCATTTGAGAGAACGTTCTTTGGCATTTATTTTTTGAAGATTATGTCTATCAAATGTTGACCGCGGCTACGTCTCAGATTGTCCATCCGTTGAGTCGGGGGGAACATATACATGGGGGCTATATCTAAATCTGAACCGATTTCCCCCAAATTTTGTATTTTTTGTACAAATCGGATTCAAAATGTTGCTTATACAATGCATATAAAAATGCCAAATCGGAAGTACATATATATGGGAGCTATATGTAAATCTGAACCGATTTTAACCAAATTCAATAGGGATCGTCCTTGGGCCAACAAAAAAAAGATATGTGTAAAGTTTCGTCGGGATCGGACCGTAACGGACGGACAGACGGACATAGCGGACAAGTGATTCTAAGTCGATCGGAATAATAAACGATGGGTCTATTTCTTCTCCGTTTGGGTGTTACAAAACAAATGCACAAACTCATAATACCCTGTACCACAGTGTGGTGTAGGGTATAATTATAGCGCAATAATAAAATTAAACAATGTATTTGCTCTCCTGAAAAATTAGGAACAAACACATAGCTACTTTTGCCACGAGGGCGACGATGCATTTCTTTACTGAATGACTTTTCTATGTGGTGCACTACCTCATGCAGAGCTGCTTCCACTGATCTTCCTTTGACATAGGCGTGTTGTTTGTATTTTAATCTGTTATCCGCTATTTTACTTTCGACCATGTCATCACTTATTCGCTCCATGGTTTTTAATAGGACAGAAGTTAAGCTAAAGGGTCGATAAGCCTTCGCCTTGACAGGCTTGTCTATAAAGTCCTCCCTTAATTCCTGCCAATTTTTTGAGGTATATCTGTGAGTTAGGCATGCAGTGAATACTCCAGCCAGATGAGTTGATGCCAGATCCACCTCATTCTGCAGAAGTTCTGGAAATATTTTATCCGGTCCCACAGCCTTGAAGGGAGAGATGGTATGGTTATCGCTTCTTTAACCATACCATCTGTTATATCCGTAATAGGTACTTGATGCGACACACTTTTTCGTTCTGTAGCTGTTCCTCAGTTGGCCCAGCATTACCAGTCGCAAAATTAGTTTTTATCAAGAGCCATACGGTTTCCTCTAGAGTACCCATACTTTTACCCCTGTCATCCACCAGTTTTTCGGTTTGAACATGAGTTTTTGAGAGGAATTTTTATACCCTCACTTTAGTGTGACGAGGGTATATATCATTTGCTACGGAAAAAAGTGTAACACATCGAAGGAGTGATCTAAGACCCTAAGTATGTTCGGAGGAAATCCGTTTTGGGTCATTTTAAGTCGAATGAGCAATGTCCGTCCGTCTGTCTGTCTGTCTGTCTGTCTGTCTGCTGGCTGGTGCGCACGATAACTCTCGAAAGGAGTAACCGATTGACTTCAAATTTGGTATGTGGTAATATTTTGGTCTATCTCCGGATGAGTTCGAAGATGGGCCATATTGGTCTACTCCTTCTGGTACCTCCCACACAAAGGGTTAAAATTTAGTGAAATATTGATTCTTTAATAACTTCTATACTACTTATTCGAATCTTTTGAAATTCTTCACATAATATTAGTATATTAGTCGCTATTAACTCGAGAAAAATGGGTGAAGTTGGCATGCCCCTTTTGGTACCTCCCACACAAATGGACCATTTTGCATCAACATTTAACTGCTTATAACTTTAATACAAGTGCATAAAAATGCTTGAAATTTTCTACAGTATAATGTTTTTGTAGCGTCTATAGTCCGGTAAAAAAATGGGCATTATTGTACAGCCCCTTTTGGTACCTCCCACACAAATGGACCGTTTCGTACCAAAAGTAAACGGCTTGTAACTTTAATACCAGTGCATACAAATACTTGAAATTTTGTACAGTGTAATGCTGTTATAGTGCCTATAGTCCTGTAAAAAGTGGGCGTTATCACCCCGCCCCTTTTTGTACCTCCCACACAAAATGACCAAATCATACCAAAATTGCATAGCTCGTAACTTTAATATACCAGTGCACATAAACGCTTATAGTTCAGCACAATGCAATGTATTTAAGAATGTACTGTTTACCGAAAAATATGTGTATTTGGAAAACCCCTTCTGGTACCTCCCACACAAATTGACAGATTTATTGGTGTAATGTTATATATTACATTACTCACAAAGTGAGGGTATACCTTAGTCGGTTTACCCGACTGAAACTTTCTTACTTGTTTTTATTTTATTTATGCTGTTAACACTGTCTACCTGCTCGCAAAACGTCCCTTTCGCCAATCTAATGATTTTATGGTATTCTTTGAGTCTTCTGTGGTAGTTTACGTCGGGCTCTGTTGTTAATGGTGATTTCGTTTGTGCAAACAAATGTACAATTTTTCCTACATTTTACACTGAAAACGCATTTTTAGGTTTGTTTGTAAAAATGGTGTAGCCGCAAATGCGAAAATATCGCATTTCCACACTCAGCTCAGTCCACGGTGTGGAGTGTTGCACCGTCAAAAAGCAAACTTCAGAACCAAACCTAATTGAAAGCGTACATTCTTAATGCACTATCAAATGTTTGCGCCATAATGTAGGTATGGGTTTTACTCACCGCACGATTTTTGTTCGATTGTTCGCATGCAAAATGCGAAATTAGCAGTGGCTGCAGGGGTAATTTTTAAAATGTCGCAACATGATGTGGTGATATTAGCTTTCAGAAAAGAAATCACCATAAGTCTGCGGTCATCCTTGCCAATCGAACGAATTTGCCTTATTAATTTAGCAATATTCGTTCCTAAATTGAGAAACATCTTTCTTGGAAATTTAAATGATCGGAAGTAAAGTACAACTTATATAGCGCTTTGATACGAAATCAGGAGGAACATGGTATATATGGAGGTTATATTTAAATCTGAACATATATATGGAGGTTATATTTAAATCTGAACCGATTTCCCTGAATACTAATTCATGTAAACAGACCTCTTTCTGTCGAATTTCGATCTGATCGGATATAAAATACAGTCACTGATCGGATATAAAATAACATTTTTACAGGGCTTACATGTCAAATCGGGGTAACTTATATATGGGGGCTATATCTAAATCTGAACCGATTTCTTCCAAATTTAAAAGTGTTCATTCATATAATAGGAAACCTTTTTCTGCCGAATTTCGCACTGATCGGATATAAAATACAGTTTCTTCAGCGCTTACATGTCAAATCGGAAGTTACATATATATGGGGGCTATATCTAAATCCGAACCGATTTTCTCCGAATTTAGCAGTATTCCCTCATGTAATAAGAAACCTCTTTCTGCCGAATTTCATACTGATCGGATATAAAATAAAGTGTTTACAGCGCTTACATGTCAAATCGGGGGCAACATATATATGGGGGCTATATCTAAATCTGAACCGATTTTAATCAAATTCAATAGGGATCGTTCTTGGGCCAAACAAATTATATGTGTAAAGTTTTGTCGAAATCGGACCATAATTGCGACCTGTACTTTGATTACAAGAATAAATGCACAGACGGACAGACAGACGGACATAGCTAAATCAACTCAGAAAGTGATTCTAAGTCGATGGGTATAATAAACGATGGGTCTATTTTCTCTCCTTTTGGGTGTTACAAACAAATGCACATAGTTATAATACCCTGTACCACAGTGTGGTGTAGGGTACCTACGACCTTGACACCCATGAGCCATATTTATACCCTACACCACACTGTGGTACAGGGTATTATAACTTTGTGCATTTGTTTGTAACACCCAAAAGGAGAAGAAATAGACCCATCGTTTATTATACCGATCGACTTAGAATCACTTTCTGAGTTGATTTAGCTATGTCCGTCTGTCTGTCCGTCTGTCTGTGCATGTAGTCTTGCAATCAAAGTACAGGTCGCAATTATGGTCGGATCTCGACGAAACTTTACACATATCTTTTTTTTGGCCCAAGGACGATCCCTATTGAATTTGGTTAAAATCGGTTCAGATTTAGATATAGCCCCCATATATATGTTACCCAGATTTGACATGTACGCGCTGTAAAAACTTTATTTGATATCCGATCAGTATGAAATTCGGCAGAAAGATGTTTCTTATTATATGAATGAACACTGTTAAATTTGGAAGAAATCGGTTCAGATTTAGATATAGCCCCCATATATACGTTACCCCCGATTTGACATGTGAGTGCTGTCAAAATGTTATTTTATATCCGATCAGTGCGAAAGTCGGCAAAAAGAAGTTTCTTTCTACATGAAGGAATACTGCCAAATTCGGAGAAACTCGGTTTAGATTTAGATATAACTCCCATATATATGTTACCCCCGATTTGACCTGTAAGCGCTGTAAAAACTGTATTTTATATCCGATTTGACATGTAAGCGCTGTAGAGACTGTATTTTATATCCGATCAGTACGAAATTCGACAGAAGGAGGTCTTTTTACATGAATAGGTATTCAGGGAAGATCAGTTCAGATTTATATTGAAGCTCCATATATACACGCTGAAAAAAAATCGCCTCTGTAGTATATTGACCCAAACATTTTCTGCTTGAAACATATATATTTTTAGGGTGCACTCTAAATATATAACATTTGACACATACAAATATTATATGTTTGGGAGGATGTTGTTCTAGACAAAACTATGTTTACATCCTAATATTTTTTATTTGCTTATGTTATTTCCCAAACAAAGATCTATTTGCGTGAATATATATATATTCTTTAATTTTTTTTAAGTTTTCAGCAATTGAAAGGTAATTTTAAGAAATTTATAATGTCAGTAAAATTTCTTTATAATTGAAAATAATGACTGGGAATAGTTAGAAAAAAAATAAGTGGTTTCAAATAGAAGTTAATGCTTAGTATGCCATTTTTAATAGGAAAGCATAATTCGAAAACATGGAAAAAAATTAAAACTAAAGTTCGAAAAATTCAGCAAAGTTTTGAAAATCTTTTTTTTTAAATAAAATATATTTGGAAATATTCATAAACAATAATTTTATTTGTATTTAAACACATATTTTATTTGAGAAAATTAGTTCGCAAATATATTTTATTCTAATATATTAACATATGCGTTCTAAACACATTTTATTGATTTTCAAATAAAATTTATTTGCTCGAAAATATATAATAATTAAAAATTTGTGTTCCAAGTATATTATCTTTCGATTCAAGCAAATCAAAAAAATGCAATTTTGCCCCGTGTATGTTCCTCCTGATTTGGTATCAAACCGCGATAGAAGTTGTATTTTACTTCATTAAAATTTCCGATCATTAAAATTTTCCAGAAAGATGTTTCTCAATTTAGGAACGAATATTATGTAATTTAGCGATTATCGTTTCAGAATTAGATAATATGTTTCTACCCATTTACCAATTATTCCAAATTATTATGGCAATGACCCTTATCGCATTGTTAGGGAGGTGTAGGGTATTATATAGTCGGCCCCGCCCGACTTTCTGCCTTTCCTTACTGGTTTAGCTATCTTTTTGCCATTGACCGATTGTGGCTACGTGCCACACAGCAAATGAAACAATTGAATTGTTGCGAGAAAAGTATGGAGATTCGATTATTTCAAGAAATTGTGATATTGAATGGCCTCCAAGAAGTTGCGATTAAACACCATTAGACTATTTCGTGTGGGGTTATTTGAAGTCATTGGTCTAGTCCGGGCAAATAAACCAGACTCTCTTCTAGCTTTACAAGTCAATATTGAACGTGCCATTCATGATATACGACTTGATTTAGTGGAAAACGTGCTCGAAAATTGGGTTCATCGAATTCGTTCCTGCAGAAGAAGTCGTGTCGTGGAGGCCATTTGAATGACGTTTTATTTATAACTTAACAACAATTGAGTTGTTTTCAAAGAAATCATATCACTCTTATTGGAAACACCTACATACATATCTTCGAATTAGCCTTCGTAATCTTCTTCCCATTGATATTAATGTGTTCTGTACTTATATAGTCGTGTGTAGGCTGGCCCAATCTATTGAAGAATTTAGTCCAGCCAGATTTAGCCTTATTACGGAAACTTATTGGGTTAGGCGGTGGCCGTGCAATTTTAAACTTTAGGAGTGTTCATCCGAAACCCTCCACTCATGGTTCTCATCAATAAGGTTTTCTGAGCATATCGTTACATGTATCTAATACTTCTTACACAATTTTATTGACAAAGGTTCCCTTGTTCCCTATGGTGAGAGTTAGGAATTCGGTTAAGTTCAAAAATTCTATAATGGCTTGTACCCTTCTATTGGTGTCAGTACTACCCTAAGCGATATGGTGGGAGTTAGCATCACAACCAGCTAATAACTCATTATTTGTATGTCTGGATTCCATAACCAGACGTTGTATTTCCAATGTAGGTGTCAATGTCGGCGCATCGTAGGTGGCAGTATCAACATCAGTACGGGTATATAATCGTACACATAAACAGTCAAAGAATTCAAAGTTACTTTTCGCGCATATATTTGCCGTTAACTTTACTTAATATCTACACAGTTTTAACTTTGTATCTTATAAGAGGCTTCTGAAAGGACATAAACAATAATAAAGATTTTGATAGCGCTAGGACTGACCACAGACCGCAAAGTGATTACGTGAGTAGCCCATGGTTTATAAAACGCTCCTATGTGTATGCAAAATTTAAGTTCTCTAGCTCTAACAGGAGCCCCTGCGGTCAAGTGGTCGAAAATCTCTTGGCGGAAAATCTAACATTAAAGTAGTCTATGACACTTCCTAGGCATTGGTCTATCTGTCCATCCTGTTTCAAGAAAATCGATTAAGCAGTATTGGCGTGATGCTGGAAAAAACAAGCAAAGGATTTTATAATATTAATAGGATTATGAGTTGCTTTACTCACTGGTTGACTGACAGACTGATCGCGGACAGCTTAAAAAACAGAAGCTAGAATCATATAATTTGGATAGTCCTTGGGCCATAGACATGCAATAAGGCGGGATTTTTCGGAATTTGTATTTTTGTGTACACAGTAGAACAGCTAATAACAGTTAAGTTAATTCGAAATTAATACTTTTAGGGGCACAGTGGGTCAAAAAAGGTTGTATACAGGGTGGATGATATGTATTGCAACCAACTTCAGGTTGCTATCATTTCTAAACCGCTAGTCTGATAGCTGACAGATTTATTTCAGTGACAGTTCATTTTATTGTTTACAAGCTTACAAAAGCATTTTGATCTATTGCATTCAGAAAAAAGTTATTCGTGATGGAATTCAAGCGTGATAGTGTGATTGCTTTATATTTGGGTGGAAAAACACAAGTGGCTATCGTTAGAGCCCTCCAGAATTTAAATGTGAATAAATCTTTTGTTTCTCGTACCATTGCTCGTTACCGTGATACTGGCAGTGTTGCATCGCGTCCAAAAAGTGGACGAAAAAAAACGGTAACAACACCAGAAATGATCCGAAAAGTGAAGGCCAGATTTGATCGAAATCAACGCCGCAGTGGTAGAAAAATTGCTCGTGAGCTGAACATGTCGCGAGAACGGATACAACACATATTAAAAAATGAGCTTGGACTAAAGCCATTGAAGTTCCAAAAAGTGCAAGAGCTCACCGATGCACAAAAAAATGTTAGACTGGAAAGAGCCAAGGAGTTGCTTCGCTTCCACGAAAGTGGCCACTTACCGAATTTGGTTTTCTCCGATGAGAAGTCATTCCAAATTGAGCAGTTTGTGAACAAACAAAATGATCGGGTTTACTTGCCAAAGAGGTCAGCTGAAAGTTTACACCTTCGATTGACCACCAGAACTCAAGCGCCGCCGATGGTAATGGTAACGGCCGATAGTCGCTCCCCGCTCGTATTCATCGACCATGGGGTCAAAATATTTTAATTTTTGCGCCTTGTGCACTTTAGAGAGTAAGTTTCGCACTTAAAAATACCAAAGTATCGATCATCTCAAGACGGCGCTTCGCCGGGAATGGGCCAAAATACCTTTCGTGCAGCGTGTGATGGCTTTGTCGGCCGTTTGAAGGCCATAATTCGTGCCAAAGGTGGCCAATTCGAACAAATCTAAACTGTTTCTAAAATTTTATGTTATTTCCGACATTTTTTGCTTTTGAGCAATAAAATTTTAAAAAAAAATTTAAAAAATATAGCGCTTTACTTTGTTGCATTACATATCATCCACCCTGTATATTGTACAGCGGGGTAAAAATGGTTGAATATGGTAGAGTGAGGATAATAAGTGTTAAGTATGGTACAGTCGGGCAGAATGGGTTAAAGATGGCACAGTGTGGCAAAAAGGGTTGAACATGGTGCCACGGCACATGTGTAGTTCTTGGATGTAATTTTCAAATTGTGCTTCCAATTGTGCAAACCAAACAGCTGGATTTTCTTTCCAAAAACGTGGAATTCGCATGGTAACTGACGATTGTGTCGTTGGCGTTGTTGGTGGCGCTTGCGGACTCGTTGTTGCTGCCGCAGATGTAGACGCAGATGCATCTGAATGTTCACCTTTTCCTTTTGAAGTATCCTGTTGCATGTCCTCTCGTCATTTTGCTTTTTTTTACTATTCGATTTAAAAACGCGTGTGGAAGTCGGGGTCACCAATTTGTAACGTGAAAGTGTAAAAATGAAAGACATTCGTTTTCTTCCAAATCACAAAATAAACTAAATTTTATTTTTTCATTTTAGACTTTTCAAAAACAATAAATTTCAATGCTATATATCTGAATAAAATATTTTCAAACAAAGTACATTTTGTTGTAGCGGTTGTATCGCTACAAGTGTTTTAATTTTTGGAAATTCATGTGAAAGTGGGCAAAAAGGGTTAAATATGGTACAGAGGTTTATGTGTGTCACAGTGAAGCAAAAAGGGTTATAAATGGTCCCAGAACGCGGGACTAGCTCTTGGATCATGAAATTTATAAAAGAGTTTTTTCTCAAAATTCAGACTTTAAGGGGCACAAACGGTTAAATATTCCACAGTGGGGCAATGTGGTTAAGTATGGTAGGGTGGGGAAAACGGCTTAATGTAGTCCAATGGTGCCAGGGTATCTTTTGTAACATAAACCTAATATGAGAAGTGTTTTTTTAATTCATTGCAGCACAGTGGGAAAAAACCGAAATATTGTACAGGGGGTAAAAAATGTGTTAAATATGGTACAGTGGAGCAAAAAGGGTTAATGTGCGAGGGCATCTCTTACCAAATAAATTAGAAATAAGTAGCTTATAGATCTTTTTTTTTAGAGACACAGTAGGGCAAAAGTGTACAACATGTCACGGAGGCGCAAAAGAGTTTGCGAAAGTATCACTTGGAATAAAAGTAAAGATAAGAAGTACTTTTTTAATTCGTTCTTTTTGAGGCACATTGGGGCAAAACCAGTTAAATATGTTGCAGTGGGAGAAAATAAGCTGCGATAGAAAATAAATTAAAGATAAGGAGTTGTTTTTCGAAATTCGTAATTTTAGGGTACAGTTAAGACAGTGGATAAATATGGTTCCTGGGAGCGGGAGCGACAGTTCTAGAGGGTTCTAGTGTTTTCCATTCTATTATACAAAACGAAGAAAATCTGCTTCATTCAGGACCACCAATGCCCACCCCCCCACTGTAATCATCATGTTTGTTTTGTTGTTTGTTTGTTTTATTTGCTATCAATACTACAAAGTTTATAAAATATTAAAATATTTACAGAGTTTTGAGTTTGTACCATTAAGATATTACAACAAATAGCTACGTTAATTGATTAATTATTAACTTATTAAGATAAAACATAATTCATAGGGAAAAAAGATAGTAAAAAACCTATATATATTATCACAAAATAGAAGTAATAAGAAGTTTTAAAAACAACAACTATTTATATCTATAAAAATCATTATAGAGTAAAATAGCTATTGTTAAACCAAACTTCTCAGATGAGCGTAGTTTGACCTTCTGCATTTGTCATTAAACGTCAGCGTCAAGTCATTTATAATGTTATGACTCATTTTCTGTTTGGATCATCTGTGGAGTTCTCCAGTGGGAAACCTTAAAGGTAAATTGTAAATAATTTTAAGATTTTTGTTTTGAATTATTTGCATTTTCTTTTTATAGGTTTTTGCGCAATCTTCCCAGATTTGACAGCCATATGTAAGAACTGGTCTAATGCATAAATTGTACAATAATAGCTTGTTCTCGGTATTTAATTTTGATTTTCTGTTTAATAACGGATATAATGTTCGACCACACCTTGTTGCCTTTAGACATGCTCCTTAAAAGTTAGTTTTCTCTTCTCTGTGCCATCAGTTTCCGTGAAGGAATTCTTCTAGGAGATTTGTTGAAGGGAAATATAATAGCTTGGGATTTTTCGTTATTTATTTTTATTTTCCATTTGGAATAATATTTGTCAGCAAAAAGCAACGCTTTCTGCATTTTCTTAACAATTGCATTTGAGACTTTTCCATGGCAGACGAATGCGCTATCATCAGCATAGAATGCTACCTCATTTCCAACAGGAGATTTAAAGTCAGAAATATAAATCGAGTATAATAATGGAGAAAGAACTGATCCCTGAGGAAATCCAGCAGATATTCCTTTTTCGGCGGATTTCTCTCCATCTATGTCCACAACAAACTTTCTATCAGTTAGAAAATTTTTAATAAGCTTTATTAAATACACTGGACACTTAATTTTGTGAAGCTTGTATAAGAGTCCATTATGCCAGATGGAATCAAATGCCTTTTCAATATCTAGGAAGAGTATACCTGTGGATAACCTTCTGTTCTTATTTGACTTTATCATATTAACTACTCTTTTAACCTGATGAGTTGTGGAGTGTTGCGCCCTAAATCCGTATTGACAACTGTGGATTAGATTATTTTCTTCGACATAGGATTGAAGTCTGTGGAAGATTATTTTTTCAAAAATTTTATCTAAGGAAGATAAAAGACTGATTGGGCGATAACTAGTCGGGGATTGGGGTCTTTGCCTTTTTTAAGAATTGGAATAACTTTAGCCAATTTAAAACATTTTGGGAAATATGAACTTTTTAAACAGAAGTTAAACAATTTAAGCAAATACTCGTAAGCAGATCGGGGAAGGTGTTTTAGCAACACATTGCTTATCTCATCAATTCCTGGTGATTTCGAATTTTTTAGATTTTTAATGAAGAATATGACTTCGTCATAAGTTGTGAGTATAGATGGGTCATTGTTAGGCGTGTTATTATCGTTTAATAAAGACATAAAACAGTTAACCTTTCTTTTTGCTGAGCTATAAATGTTGTTGGTAGTTAGGTGAGCGCTTAAAAATTGATTTGCGATAATATCTGATTTTTCTTTGTTGCTAGAAATGTCCTGATTATTAACAGTTAAACTTTTAATAGATTTATTTCTGCCTTTTATACGCTTTGTTACATTCCAAAAGTTTTTACTACCGACAGGAAGTTTGGATAAAAACTTACCCCACTCAATTTACTTATGTTCCATGATATTAGCTTATTAAGTTCCCTGACTATTATCTCCCATAAAACCGGGAATTGAGAGTTTGTGGTTTGGTTTGAAGAATGTTTCGTTTAATAGTATAACGTCTATAGAGTTGAGCTTGATGAATCGTTGAAGTTCCACTTGCTGCGCTAGAGTTGTAATGCCTTGACAGTTCCAGTACATTACTTGAAGACAGTTTGATGATTGATTATACTGCATACTTTAACATGGTCATAATGACATTAAGTTGTTCCATTTTTGATCTGCATTTACGAAGATCTGAAAGTGCTCCAGTAAATATTTGGAACAATTCGTCGATTGAGAACAAGTCTCCAGTATTGGTGTTTTGCTGAGTATGGCATTGAAGAGTGTTCGAATAGCTACGGGCAAAAGGAACGAAAGACTCTGATCTGCTGAAGTGAGGGAAATCACCAGGATTTTCTTCAAAAACTTCGTAAATGCGTTGATTCTGCATTTTTGTTTTGTTTGTTAGTTTTTGACGAATAGACAAGTATTCCTTACGGCAAGGATAGCGAGGGTCATCTGCTTTATGGCCCGTGCTTTTCAAATTATTTTTAATGCAGTTAAAGCATTTGTATGCTGCGGGACTTCCTTGTGTCGTCTTGTTTATTTGACAGTTGGCGAAATCGTGCTCTCCACTGCAGGCAATGCAAATATTTTTACGGAAGCAGTTTCTTGCTCCATGGCCGTACATCGCGCAATTTGTGCATTGGGTTGGACCTTTGTTTCCTTTCATAGGCTTTCTCCAGTAGACGACGATGCTACACAGACATTTTATTTTTAGGACTTGGGATTTGGAGTTCATCGAACGATCAAACTCTAACATGTATAATGCGTCGTTCATAGAAGAGCGAGAAGTAGTAATTTCCTTTATCTTAACTACGTTGATATTGTATGCGTTTTTAAGCTCGTCTTTAATTTCATTGATTTCTGCTTTAGGAAGACCATAAAGAACTAGTTTGAACATCTTAGTATCTCTACATTCATGCGTATAAAACGTATACTTTGCTTCCTTAAGCTTATTTTTCGCTTGCTCAAAAAGAGCCAACGAGGGTGAAATTATTTTAGTACCAATAGACATTCTTTTAAACTCGAATGAAGTACCAATAAGCTTGTATACAGAATGAAAATTGTATGCAGCGTCAACAACGATGGGAGGAACTACAACTTTGAACTCCCTCACTTCTTCTTCTTCAGCTCCTTCACTGTAGGTGTCGTCTTCATCAATGGATCGTAAAGCGTCAAACCGGTCTTCATTGGTTTTGTATTTTTCTTTTGGTGCTCTGCCCGCTAACTTCTTTCTTTTTTGAGTGTTCATTGCAGAATTGTTTGTTTAGTAAAAAAAAACAACACTAAGAAACTTAAATTTTTTGCACAAATTATGTTAAGGTAAGTACAGACGATTTGCAGATCGGACAAAATTGCCAGAAAAATGGCGGAAAAATGCAACCCTGTGAATTTACAACAGTGTGAACATACAATTTTTGTTTTGCAACGTTAGCAGAAAAGTCATTGCGAGATAATTTGCTGATTGTTATATGTTCGAAGTTTATGCATGTGACAACGGCGCCATTGCCAGAAAATCATGTTATTTGCAACACTGTCTATAATGTACTTTTATTGGCAATCCTGAATATAAATATTTACAAAATATATTGTAAATATATGAAGTTGTAATGTTTTCTTGCAATCGTCTGAACTGTCAATTCACCTTTGCCTAACAATCTGACATTTCCCGTATATTTGCAGCACTTTAACAGGGTTGATAACGTTTGCCGATCTGGCAATCGTCTAAACTCAGCTTTAGTTATGTTGTTGTTGTTTTTGTAAACGAATTTTTGCACTTGACACAATAGAAAAACACGTACAACTATTTGACAATACCCCAAAAAAAAATAATGAATGGGAGTGCCATGGTAGATGTGTTTAGGGGGTCATGGGTTCGAATCCCCAGCGATGTTCTGATCTGTCGCAGCTTTGCTTTTGTGACCCGACTTTCCCTGTACCGTACAATTAAATATACTCGTAATTTTATTTAGTTATGTTATTCATATTAAATAAAAGAATCTATTAAGGATGGGGGCTTCGAAGCGCACCGGATAATAGCTAGTATTTCATATATTTACAAACTCATTTGTTATCATTTTCATAATACATTTCATATGAATAATAATGAATATATTATCTACATATCGTCACCTTGAATGCCATATAGCGTAACAACAAAATAGGCCAAATAGATATTCATTGTATTTTAGTCGATCTTAGATTAATTAACCAATGATTTAAATCGAAGATGTTCCTAGCATAAATCTTTTGATTAATGTACTTTATAAAAAACCATTCAAATATGCCACAAACATCTTTATTTTGCGAAATTGATATTACGCGGTCTTGCAGTTTAGTGACTCTATGATCGACCTATATTCTAAATACTTTAGGAACTTTAAGTGCTCAAACCCAATGCCGAGAGCAACTCAGCGACAGTTCTGCCCAAATCACCGACTAGGCCGATAATTCTATTGACCAGTTGAGCGACATTGCCGCCTAGTCCGCCATTCAAAAGTACAGCTGGGTTGGAAAGAATTGTGCCAAGTCCTCCAATTATGTCGGTCAAATCACCCACAATACCAACAACATTCTGTATCAGATTATTCTGCTGAGCTTCGACGGCAACAAAGGCAACAACCACAGCTGTAATAGAAAAATGTGAAATTAATAAATAAATATTTTTAACCACTTGCAGGACTAGATTCGTGTATATACTACCTGTTACAATGAAAACTGCAATTATACTTTTTGTAAACATTTCGATTCGTCTTGTCAACTGAAACACTAAAACTGTTCTCGTTTTTAGGGCTAATTCGAGTTTTTATGGGATTCTATTTGTACAGCAATATAATGCTCGTTTTATATCTTTACAAGTTGGACGTCGAATTCGTACTATGAATTCCTGTTGTATTCTTTAGAGTGAGAGAATATATAGGAAATCTAATAGATATACAGCCCATTTAATATTTATAACCCATGTACGAAGTTATATGTACTTTGTCAATTTACCTTGAATCCAGAATTAATTGGGAATGAATGCAGAATGAAACAGAATGTCAGTTATTTAAATATTCATTTGGTTTAAATCAATTGGGTATTGTTGTTTTGCGATAAAGAAGGCATTTTTCCACGAGTTTCAGAATTATAACGCAGGTATAATTATAAACACACTTTCTGCGATTTTTTTAATAAGTATTTATTAGTTAAAATTTCAAAAGGAATCGCCCGTTCTGATGTGGAAAAAAAGGACAAATTTCGGGCTTTACAAACCAAAAGCTATCAATTTCCACAATTTCACGTTTCACAATTGGTCGAAGTGAAAGGGTAATCGCGTTTTTTTTTCAAATGATAACAAAAATAGTGAAACTAAGAAGAGAATTGGAAGAAAGCTAATTAGAGCGCTGCAAATAACATTATGCAACACCAATTTTGTTTGTCCTGGACCTAAAAACTTTTTTGTATAGATTGAGACATACTATTTTCTGAAACCAAAACTAATTATCCCCTCACCTTAGGGAGGAAGTTATATATAATTTGCTACGAGCCAAAAGTGTAACATATCGAAGGAGTGAACTAAGATCCCAAGTATGTTTGGCGGAAATTCGATTTGGGTCATTTTAAGTCATTTGAGCAATGTCCGTCCGTCCGTCTGTCTGCATGTCTGTCTGCTGGATGGTGCGCACAATAACTCTCGAAAGTATTAACCGATTGGCTTCACATTTGGTGTGCGGTAATATTTTTCTCTATCTCCGGCTAAGTTCGAAGATGGGCCATATTGGTCCACTCCTTTTAGTACCTCCCCTTCAAAGGGTTAATATTTAGTGAAATATTGATTATTTAATAACTTCTTACTACTTACTCGAATCATCTGAATTCACTAGCAACTCAAGAAAAATGGGCGAAGTTGCCACGCCCCTTTTCGTACCTCCCACACAAGTTAACCATTTTGCTCCAAACGTTAACTGCTTATAACTTTAATACCAGTGCATACAAATACTTGAAATTGTGTACAGTATAATGTTTTATAGTACCTAGAGTCCCGAGAAAAGTGGCCCAAAGGGACCATTTTACACCAAAAGTTAACTGCTTATAGCTTTAATATCAATTCATACAAATACTTGGAATTTTGTACAGTGTAATGCTTTTATTGTACCTATAATCTAGAGGAAAGTGGGCGTTATTGGCATGCCCGTTTTTGTACCGCCCACACAAATGGACTAGTTTGCACCAAAACTTAAGAGCATATAACTTTGATACCGGTACATACTATAACATTATTATATGCAATTTAAATTGATAGTAATGTAATTAAAACAAAAAAAAAACAAGTAGGAAAGTTTCGGCTAAGGTATACCCCCATTTTGTGAGTTTTTATATGGAATATTATACGAATTATTCTGTCAATTTGTGTGGGAGGTACCAGAAGGGGTTAAACAAATACACCTATTTTTCCGTGAACAGTAGATACTTTAAATACATTACACTGTGCCGAATTATAAGCGTTTATGTGCACTGCTATATATTAACGTTGTGAGATATCAAATTTGGTTACGATTTGCCCATTTAGTGTGAGAGGTAAAAAAAAGGGGCGTGGTGACAACGCCAATTTTTCACAGGGCTATAGGTACTTCAAAAGCGTTACAATGTGCAATATGTTGTGGTATTTCCCTTCATTGGTACTTATGATGTAAGCTCTTATCTTTGTGTGGGAGGTACAAAAAGGGGCGTGGTAATAATGTCAATTTTTCACAGTGCTATAGACACTATAAAAACTTTACACTGTACAAAATTTCAAGTATTTTTAAACACTGGTATTAATGTTATAAGCTGTTAACTTTTGGTGCAAAATTGTACATTTGCGTGGCAGGTACCAAAAGGGGCGTGGCAACTTCGTCTATTTTTCTCTAGTTGATAGCGACTTATAAACTAATACTAGGTGTGGATTTTTTAGAAGATTCGAATACGTAGTATAGTTGTTATTAAATAATCAATATTTCACAACATTTTAACCATTTGTGGGGGAGGTACTAGAAGGAGTGGACCACTATGGCCCATCTTCGAACTTAGCCGGAGATAGAAAAAAATATTACCACATACAAAATTTGAAGTCAATCGGTTACTCCTTTCGAGAGTTATCATGCTCACCAGCCAGCAGACAGACAGACAGACAGACGAACGGACGGACATTTCTAATTCGACTTAAATTGACCCAAAACGGATTTCCGCCGAACATACTTGGGGTCTTAGGTCACTCTATCGATGTGTTACACTTTTTTTCGTACCAAATGGTATATACCCTCGTCACACTAAAGTGAGGGTCTAATAAATATAGTTACGAATTTTTTTTCGGAACTCATGGTGAGAGGATTCATAAGTCGGTTTACCCGACAGAACTTTCTTACTTGTTTTTTTCTAGAATTCCAATTTTCATGGATGGTACCTTTAGTATAGAACCAAATTTTTTGAAGTAAAGCCGAGATACCCTTACAATTAAAGGAAAGTATCAATGACAATTGAATACTATAGACGTCGCATGGTATTTACAGACTTCATCCGTCAGGTGGCGTCCGAGCAGCCTTTCTCTCATTCTCGAATTCCTCTCTCAATTATTTCTCTTTCAAAACATGCAGACTTTTTGTACTCTCAAATAATTTCTGAGAAGGGAGTGAGTTTTTCAGTTTGTTTTGTAGTTGAATGTTTTGAAGTTCAGTTTGTTTTGTAGTTGAATGTTTTGAAGTTGGAATATAACAAAATTAATGATGAAAATCTTTTCTCTCTTTGCAGAGTAAATAAAAGTAAATCTCCTCTCTTTACCGAACGCTCTCTTTACAGTTTAGCCAGACAAAGCGCCATCTTCAATATGCAGACAAACTAAACGAATTGTCAAACTCCATGCGACGTCTATAGTATTCAATTGTCATTGAAAGTATGAGGGCTAAAAATGCTTAAAACATCGCCTTCATGTAGAAACTGAAGTTTAGTAACTGTCATTAAAAAAATTATAAAAAATCGATTTTTTTAAAAACATCGTCTTTTGCTGGCACGAATAAAACAAAAAATATAAAAACAGTTGCAAAAAAGGAAATTCCAAAACTTCTGTTGCAAAAAGGTACCTTTGTGTGGGAGGTCCCAAAAGGGGCGTGGCAATAACACCCATTTTTCACTGGACTGTATGTACTACCGAGCATTACACTGTACAAAATTTCAAGTATTTTTATACATTGGCATTAATGCTGTATGTAAGCTGTTAACTTTTTGTACAAAATGGAACCTTTGTGTGGGAGGTACCAAAAGGGGCGTGGCAATAACATCCATTTTTCACTGGACTGTAGGCACTGAAAAAGCATTACACTGTAAAAAATTTCAAATTTGTTTATCCACTGGTATTAATGCTGTAAGCTGTTTACTTTTGGTGCAAAATTGTCCATTTATATGGCAGGTACCAAAAGGGGTGTGGAAACTTCGCCAATTTTTCTCTAGGTGGCACCGACTAATAATCTAATACTATGTGTTGTGTTTCAGAATATTCGAATAAGTAGTATAAAAGTTATTATGGAATCAATATTTCATTAAATATTAACCCTTTGTGGGTGAGGTACTAGAAGGAGTGGACCAATATGGCCCATCTTCGAACTTAGCCGGAGATAGAAAAAAGATTGTCGCATAAAAAATTTGAAGTCAATCGGTTACTCCTTTCGAGAGTTATCGTGCGCACCAGCCAGCAGACAGACAGACGGACGGACATTGCCCACTCGACTTAAAATGACCCAAATCGAATATCCGCCGAACATACTGTTACACTTTTGGTCCGTAGCAAATGATATATACCCTCGTATCACTAAAGTGAGGGTATAAAAATGGGACGTATTGCCACACCACCAAACAGAATAGCCAAATTAAAAAATAAAAATTATTTTTTTGAATTCCCTGTTTTTTCAATATGGGTCATAATTTATACATTTATCCAGAGTTTTTTTTTTAAATAGGCACAGTTTCTTCGTTAGGATGATAGCTCAATGACAATTTTATACTTAGACGTCGAATGGTATTTGCAGACTTATTCCGCCAACTTATCCCGAGCAGCTTTTCTCTCATTCTCAAATTCTTCTCTCAATTATTTCTCTGTCAAAAAAAACATGCAGACTTTTTTGTACTCTCAAATAATTTCTGAGAAGGGAGTGAGTTTTTCAGTTTGTTTTGTTGTTGAATGTTTTGAAGTTGGAATATAATAAAATTAATGATGAAAATCTTTTCTCTCTTTGCAGAGTAAATAAAAGTATCTATCCTCTCTTTGCAGAACGCTCTCTTTACATTTTAGCCAGACAAAGCGCCATCTTCAATATGCAGAGATACTAAATGAATTGTCAAACTCCATGCGACGTCTATAATATTCAATTGTCATTGGATAGCTTTCGAAAAAATGGAACAAACATTTATTTTCGATTTTTTTTTCTGTTTTTATGGTTTTTTTCATGCCAGCAAAAAACGATGTTTTTAAAAAAATCGATTTTTTTCTAAGTTTTAACGACAGTTACTAAACTTCAATTTCTACATGAAAGTGATGTTTCCAGCATTTTTAGCCCTCACAATTTTCATTAATTTAAATGGTATCTCAGATAGCCAAATGGCGATCAAAGCCATAACATCGAAAAGGGTCAAATCCAGAACTGTGTTAGACTGTAAAAGAACTATACATGATTACTGAGCCCATGGCCAATTGCGTATTTGCTGGGTACCAGGACACAACGAAGTGATTGGAAATGAACGGGCAAACAGCTTGGCTTTAAAGGGCAGAGAACTTCGAGTAATAAACTTGGAAAATTGGAAACCTTTCGAAGCCACGAAGAATGAGTTGAAGCACTGGGCGGTGATGGCTCACAAAACTGTGTGGAATAGCGAAACAGTGGGAGAAACTGCAAAGATACTGTGGGGTGACGCAAATGAAAAGAAAACAAGAAGTTTTCTGAAACTAAACAAGATCGATATTAGGGCTGTTTGTGATCGATGAGTGTTCTAACGGGACAGAAAACGACGAAACATCGAGCTCAGAGCGGGGCAGTCGCATAGCAAGTGCTCAATGCTCTCCACTTCTTCCTCAACTCCACAGCTTCTGCAGAAGTTATTGGAGTCAATACCCAACCTTTTGGCGTGTTTGCCGATCAAACAGTGTCCCGTCAGAACCGATACCTCTCTAGTGCGAGTAGATATTTTGATCTTCTCATGTCATACCATGGCCAGATTTGTTTAGCTACCCTGCAGGTGCAGATTTCTGTCCATCGTTGGACTGCCTGATTGCCTCTTGCCTAAGTCAAAGCTTGCACGTGGATAGTGGCGCACCAATATATGCAAATTCTTCGAGAATTTGTAATGTCGTCCCTTTCCTAGCAAGTTCATCGGCTCTGCAGTTCCCAGGAATATCCCTATGCCCAGGCACCCATATGAGGTGCATATTAAACTGCTCAACCATCTCGTTAAGAGATCCGCCGCAGTCGAGGGCTGTTTGTGAATTTAGGAATGTTGCCTCCAGAGAATTGATGGCAGCCTGGCTGTCCGAGTAAATGACAACTATGCTGCGACTCAGCCACTTGTGGACTTCCCATATTGCCATTGTTTCGGCTTGATAGACACTGTAGGTATCTGGTAGTCTGTGAGCTAAATATATCCAAGCTAAGTTCTTCACAGTGTACTCCGAAGCCAACGTTTTCATCAAGCTTCGAACCATCCGAGTAAAAGTGGAGATGGTTTATATTATTTGGTATTCTACTAACACTTTTATCTCTGGCGAGAATGATAGTGATGTAGTTCCTTTGAATGGTGCGCACCGTTGATATACATATAGTCCACTCGGTCGGTTACCATATCACTACACTTTGATATCCTCATGTGACCGTAGTTCTTGTACCTCCACATTGATAGGCAGTTTAATCCTATTGCCGCTGTGGTTGCAACTTCTCTCGCCACAATATTAATCGGCAGTATATGGAGTAGGGCTCGGTCGCCGTAGTCCTTAAGGCTCCACTTATGCTCAGGCTGGCAGTTCTCTGAAACTTTGTTAGTAGGTTGGAGATGGTTAGTTTGTCAGTTGCCGTCCACCATACCACAATGCCGTATAACAGTATAGGACGAACTACTGCTATATATATCGAGTGGACCAATCCTAGGTAATTCCAATTCATATTGAGAAAAAGGGTCGACGTGGCCCCGCCCCTTTTGGTACCTCCCACATAGATGGACCATTTTGTACAAAAAAACTGCTTATAACATTAATTCCAGTGCAGTACAATAAGTAATTTTTTCCGTACCTACAGCCCAGTAAAAAAAAATTAGATTATTGCCACTCCTCATTTGGTACCTCCCACACAAAACGGCCAAACAATACCAAAATTGAATGGCTCATAATGTTAATATCAGTACAAATAAACACTTACAATTCGGTACAGTGCAATGTCTTTAATGTGTCTACTGTTCAGCGAAATTAGGCGCATTCGTCGAGCCATTTCCTGTACCTTCCACACAAATTGACAGATTCATTGGAACACAACATTCTCATAACTTCTGCAGCTATCATCTATTGAAAATAAGAATGAAATGTTTTTTCAACGTTCAAGCATTTCTAAGCCGATGCATAGAGGAAGGAATTAAAAAAAAAATAATTCGGTCGTTTCTGAACTAGACATACATTCTAGTGAAAATGGGGCGCATCGGCCCATGTTTCGATATATCACCCATATAGAGATTCTTAAGATTAGGCATATTGACGTTCTACACTGAAAAAATTTGTCATAAAATTAAAGAATTGCTCCAAATACGTCATTAGTCTTCAAAATAAGTACATTTTGTAACGTGTAGAGAACACGGTCCATATTCTATTGACCTGGCTGAAATTTAACAAATTATGTTTATACAGCTAATAGTTGGCCCTAGTGGAAATGGTACGCATCGGTCCAGCGCCATTATAAAGATCCATTCCGATAAGACTTTTGGACGTTTTCAAAGCGTTAGTGCTGAAATGTTAACATTTGTTATTTGCACTTTATTTTATATAGGCCATACTGAAAATGGGGCGTATCGGTCCATGTTTTGATTAAGCCCACATATAAAGGACACCTCCGATGTCACTTTTTTTTTTTAATGTGGGGCTTATATCAAAAAATGTACCGCTGTGGCCCATTTTCGAAAGGGGCGATTTAATAGCGAAAAAATACTTACTTGATTATTGGCGCCCTAGCAGGGGCACACATGCAATTGAAAAGAAAATGTTATTAAATGTTTAAAGTACGTTTTTTTATCCCAGAATGATTATTTATCCCATGTGATATTAGTTGTTTATATTCTGTTTACATTTCTAATTTTTATACCCTCACTTTAGTGTGACGAGGGTATATATCATTTGCTACGGAAAAAAGTGTAACACATCGAAGGAGTGACCTAAGAACCCAAGTATGTTCGGCGGAAATCCGTTTTGGATCATTTTAAGTCGAATGAGCAATGTCCGTCCGTCCGTCTGTCTGTCTGCTGGCTGGTGCGCACGATAACTCTCGAAAGGAGTAACCGATTGACTTCAAATTTGGTATGTGGTAATATTTTTTTCTATCTCCGGCTTAGTTCGAAGATGGGCCATATTGGTCCACTCCTTCTGGTACCTCCCCCACAAATGGTTAAAATGTTGTGAAATATTTATTCTTTAATAACTGATATTATACTTATTCGAATCATGTGAAATTCCGTACATAGTAATAGTTTATTAGTCGTTATAAACTCGAGAAAAATGGGCGAAGTGGCCACGCCCTTTTTGGTACCTCCCACACAAATGCATCATTTTGCACCAAAAGTTTACAGCTCATAACATTAATGCTAGTATATAAAAATGCTTGAAATTTTGTACAGTGTAATGCTTTTATAGTGCCTACAGTCCAGTAAAAAATGGGCGTTATTATCACGCTCCTTTTGGTACCTCCCACACAAAGGTGCCATTTTGCACCAAAAGTTAACAGCTTATAACATTAAAACCAGTATATAAAAATACTTGAAATTATGTACAATGTAATGCTTTTATAATGCCTATAGCCCAGTCAGTGAACAAGTAAAAAAGTTCAGTCGGGTAAACCGACTAACGAATCCCCTAACATTGAGTTTAAAAAAAAATTAGTAGATTAATTTATTTTTTTATTTTATTTAAATTATTATCACTATAAATTGCATTTAATAACTTTAAAGTATGTACTGGTATTAAAAATAAAAGCTGTTTACTTTTGGTAAAAATGGTCCATTTGTGTGAGAGGTACCATAATGGGCGAACCAATAACGGTCACTTTACTCTGGACTCTACATACTATAAAAGCATTACACTGTAAAAAAGTGCAAGTGTTAATATGCACTGGTATTCAAGTTATAAGCTGTTAAATTTTGGTGTAAAATGGTTAATTTGTGTAGGAGGTACCAAAAGGGGCGTGCCAATTACGGCCACTCTTCTCTAGATTCTAGGTACTATAATAGCATTGCACTGTACGAAATTGCAAGTATTTGTATGCGCTGGTATCAGGGATGGTCCGTCGTAAACTGTGACGTATATGACATACATTTGAGACGTATTCGACATACGTATATAACGTCGTAAACCTAATGTCGGAAACTTGACTTTGTCACTAACAGTAAATAATTAGCAAATCAATAGAAAAGAAAAAATATTTATTTTGAACTTTCAAGTTTATATATTGGTTCAAATAAATTATTATTTGTTTATAAATTAGGTATATTCTTCACTCGAATCTCGAATCTCTTCAATGCTCAAAGTTGTCTTTTTTCGCGTATTTTAAGTGAAAAGTAAACTTCCATCAACTTTTTAGATCGTTCCGATTCTAATAGATTTCGAAAATCAGCATGCACATGAGACCGAATGGAGAAAATGCCTTCTAATTATGCAGTTGACGCTGGGATCATCAGTAATATAAGAGCAAATGATGCCAATGCGTTATGTCGACATTTTGCCATATTCCAGAATAAGTCAGGCCTTCTATTTTTTTGAAGCAAGCACAGGAATGGGTGGGGTGTCAAAGTTTGTTGGAGAGCGGTAGACAAACTACAAACTTTGATATATGCTTTGAAAAAATTGTCTCGTGTGAATCAGCACTTATATAATATTTTGC
The DNA here is from genome assembly GCA_963930755.1 of Eudasyphora cyanicolor. NCBI lineage: Eukaryota > Metazoa > Arthropoda > Insecta > Diptera > Muscidae > Eudasyphora > Eudasyphora cyanicolor. The sequence goes on along the minus strand of OZ005735.1, from coordinate 157,483,250 downwards.
AAAAAAAACTGAAACTGAACGATTTACGGCCGTTTTCAGGTAGCTCCGTTAAATGTTAACTGGTACATTACGGACCCGTTAAGAAAAAATGATTTCCATGAAGCTCCGTTAAAATTTAACTGACAGTTTTAACTGAAAATAAGTCGTTAAATTTACATGGTATATTTTCACCAGTTAAGTGCTTTAACCGGAGAAAAATATGAATTGTCAAAAAAAAATATTTAAAAAAGCCAGTAAGGTCAATAGGCATAGCAAAGATTCATAAAATAGGGAATATAAAAATGTTTAGATGATTCATGGGGCAATTGTTTTGGAATTAATCTGTCAATTTGTGGGGGTACCAGAAGGGGATCGACAAATTCGATTATTTTGCACTGAACAATGGGTTCTTGTAAGACAATGAACGTTCTTGTAAGACAATGCAAGCGTTTGTGTGCACTAATATTAATGTTTCGAGCTACTAAATGTTGGTCTAATTTGGCCGCATATTGCGGAAGGTACCAAAAGGGAGTGGAGTCACTAGGATAGGCTATGGGCCCTATCAAAATGTACACTGCATACAATATCAAGTATTTGAATGTAATGGTCACTTTTTGTGGGAAGTACCAAAAGTTACACAAGATTCGGGTAAAGAGTACTAGCTGAGCCTGGTCTACTTCGTTGCCGCTGATTTCCGATCCCACCCTAGATACATATACACAAAATTCCAGCACTCTCGTTAACAAATTGTGCGAGATATCTCAATTTCAAAATTCAGCTTATATTGGCGGTGCCACGCCCATTGGTCCGATTCCGCCAATTTTTGGACCAATCACATAAACTACCGCTAAATGCAGCCATTTAGCCGCCTATACGGAACAGACAAGAAAAATGCACATCCTCTTTTAAACATTTACACATTGAGGAGGGGTAAAGTCTGGAAGGAGTGGGACAATTCGGCACGTCTTTAATCCACCTATCACATGAAGTCAATCGGTTACCCCTTTCGAGAGTTAAAGTGCGCATCATGCAGACAGGCAGTCGGAAGAAGGGCAACGCTGAAGTAATTAAAATGTCCTCAAAAGTTTTCTTTCAATACGTATATCATTCATCATTCATTCAGACGAAATACGTGCATATGTATGTATGTATATCCTCCTCCACTAAAAATGGTCTCCAGTCCCTTCTGCTACCTTCCTCGCAAAGCAGCCAAATCATACTGCAACAAAATAACTCATATGTACGAGTATATTCAATGAAATAACACTTTTTAATATTTGATAAACACATTGTGCCCGATTTTCAGAAATTAAAAAATATATAAATATGTCAAAATATTTTAGGAGTCATTCACAATAGTAATAAACTTAAAGTTATCTAACGGAACCTTCCTGAAAACGAATTTTTTAACGGGCGTTTAAATTGTTCGTTAGGCTAACCGACTGTTAGCTAACTTTTCCAATAAAAATAACTAACGGAGCTACCTGAAAACGGCCGTTATTGTTCGTCAAGAATATAAATTAAATGGTCTACAAAAGATGTGAGGAAAAGTGAATTTTATGATCTGAAAAGATGTGCCTGCCATTGTTGAAAAACTAGATTTATCGCCGAAAGTAGTTGATTTTCCGATTTGAATTTAAATAATGTTCGGGTTGTACACTATATCATACCATTGCGTAAATATTGGTATTCGATGAAAAACATATATTTTCTCAAAAAAAAATATATAAAGTTGTATCTCGTATTTCGATTAGTTTTTATGTGGTGTCTACCAAATTTTTACGTGAAGGGATGAAGTCTGCAGCGTCCTTATAATTGATATAACAGTTTACGACTTTTCATACAGTTCAGACGGGTTTATGACGTATGTGACGTTTACACCTTTCTGACAGTCGTAAACCTACAAAATCATGTCGTGGACCATCCCTGGCTGGTATTAAAGTTAAAAGCGGTTAACTTTTGGTACAAAAAGGTCCATTTGTGTGGGAGGTACCAACAGGGGCGTGCCAATAACGCCCATTTTTCTCTGGATTCTAGGTACTATAAAAGCATTACACTGTACAAAATTTCAAGTATTTGTATGCACTGATATTACAGTTATAAGCTGGTAACTTTTTGTACAAAATGGTCCATTTGTGTGGGAGGTACCAAAACGAGCGTGGCAATAATGCCCATTTTTCACTCTATTGTAGGTACTATAAAACCATTACACTGTACAAAATTTCAAGTCGTTAAATGCACTGGTAATAAAGTTATAAGCTATTCACTTTTGGTTCAAAATTGTCCATTTGTGTGGGAGGTACCAAAGGGGGTGTGCCAATAACGCCCATTTTTCTCTGGATTCTAGGTACTATAAAAGCATTACACTGTACAAAATTTCAAGTATTTGTATGCACTGATATTACAGTTATAAGCTGGTAACTTTTTGTACAAAATGGTCCATTTGTGTGGGAGGTACCAAAACGAGCGTGGCAATAATGCCCATTTTTCACTCTATTGTAGGTACTATAAAACCATTACACTGTACAAAATTTCAAGTCGTTAAATGCACTGGTAATAAAGTTATAAGCTATTCACTTTTGGTTCAAAATTGTCCATTTGTGTGGGAGGTACCAAAGGGGGTGTGGCAACTTCTCCCATTTTTCTCGGGGTAATAGTGACTAATAAACTAATACTATGTATAGAATTTCAGAGGATTCAAATAAGTAGTATAGAAGTTATTAAATAATCGATATTTCACTAAATCTTAACCCTTTGTGGGGAAGGTACTAGAAGGAGTGGACCACTATGGCCCATCTTCGAACTTAGCCGGAGATAGAAGAAAATATTACCAAATACCAAATTTGAAGTCAATCGGTTACTCCGTTCGAGAGTTATCGTGCGCACCAGCCAGCAGACAGACAGACAGACGGACGGACATTGCTCATTCTACTTAAAATGACCCAAAACGGATATCAGCCGAACATACTTAGGGTCTTAGGTCACTCCTTCGATGTGTTACACTTTTGGCTCGTAGCAAATGATATATACCCTCGTCACACTAAAGTGAGGGTATAATAAATATAGTTACGAATATTTTTTTGGAACTTATGGTGAGGGGATTCATAAGTCGGTTTACTCGACAGAACTTTCTTACTTGTTTTTTTCTAGAATTCCAATTTTCTATACCTTTAGTATAGAACCAAAGGGAAATTCAAAAAAATAATTTTAAATTTTTTTATGGGAGGTACCAAAAGGGTCGTGGAAACTTCGCCCATTTTTTAAGGGACTGTCGGTATTATAAAAACATTATACTTCACAACATTTCCAGTGATTCTATGGACTGGAATTAAGGGTAGTAGTATATAAGTTATAGGATAATCAATATATATATCAGCAAAATCAATATATATAATAATATATATAATCAATATATATACCACAAAATGGTCAAATCATATCACAATTTAATATATATCTCATAACGTTAATATACCAGTCCACATAAACGCTTATAATTCGGCACAGTGCAATGTATTTAAAGTAACGGGTTTTTCAACAGGGACGCTACAAAAGTAGACCGACAGGGACAGCAAACGACGCCATATTTTTTGCCGCTCTTTTGACATTTCTCTTCAGTAAGGTTTGCCATTTCATGATGGAAAGATGTACGAGCCAACAACGAGTCGAAATTATTAAAATTTACTACCGAAATTCGGAGTCAGTGGCCTCAACGTTAAGAGCGCTACGTCCAATTTATGGTCGATGAGCGATGAGGCTCATTTCTAGCTGAATGGCTTCGTCAATAAACAAAATATGCGTTATTGGTCATACAGTTCGTTCAATGATAACCGAATATTTTTGGCCCCAATTGGATGATATGGACTTGGAGGACATTTGGTTCCAACAGGACGGCGCCACAAGCCACACAGCGAATGCCACAAACAATTTATTGGAAACCAAGTTTGGAGAACGTGTTATCTCACGAAATGGTCCAGTCGATTGGCCGCCTCGGTCGTGCAATTTGACGCCGTTAGACTATTTCCTGTAGGGCTATGTCAAGTCTATGGTATTTGCCAACAAGCCAGCGACGATTGATGAACTTCGCATGAATATCGAACGTGAAATTGCAGCAGTATCGGCCGATTTATGGTTGAAAACCGTCGAAAATTGGGTTCAGCGTCTGGACTTCTGCAAGCGTGCCCGTGGTGGCCATGCAAAAGAAATCGAGTTCCATACATACTGGCATCGAACGTACTTTCACAGGAATAAAGAATTTCATTGATATCCAAAACCGTTTTTGTTTTATTTCAAAAAACTTTTGTAGCGCTCTTATTGAAAAACCCGGTATCTATTGCTCAGCGAAATATAGGTGTATTTGTTAACCCCTTTTGGTACCTTCTACACAAATTAACAGAAGAATTCGTGTAATATTCAATATTATATTACTCACAAAGTGAGGGTATACCTTAATCGGTTTACCCGACTGAAACTTTCTTACTTGTTTTATAAGTTTATTGTTAGTTATATTAAGGTAGTAGCCGCATATTCTTTTTTTTACCTTTTAGTTATTAGTTACTTTATACATACGCTTAAATACACAGAGCCGAAAATACAATGATTTTTTTAACCATGTGTCTGGTTAAATTTTTCATGGTAAATGTTTGATTACGAAGACAAAAATAACCTTATATAAGTTCAAATGTACATGAAAAATGGTTATGTTAACATTATATATGGTTGGTTTTTTTGAAAGAGAGGCAGAAAAATGTGCGAGATAAACAACAATTCGGCTCTGTTGTGGTCGACGTTTTTCAACTGCTTTGTGTTAGACGAAGTTGAGTATTAAGTTAAACGAAGTTGAAACGAATGCGACTGTCGTCATAAGAGAATTTATCTCGCTCATTGAAAACACCACCAAATGCCAGCTTCGGTGCTTGATCGAGTGCGGGAGTTCAGTTGGTGTTGAATAGTCGATGGGACTAGTGCTGTTGTCGGAAGCTGTTGGTATAGAGGTAAGTAGTAAAACATTTTGTAAAGAACTACATTCATAAGTATGTATGTACATATGTGTATTTAAAAAGTGAAATAATAAAATATGTGTGTTAAAAATGTTAATAGTGTTTTGTGCCTGTTTAATTATAGTAAAGGCGAATGTAATATTAATATTATTTTTTGTGCTTATGCCATTACAATTGTGAAATTTAGTGGTTAAGAGTGGAAAGAAATATGTACACGCTGTCGCATTAACTGAGCATGAAAAAACAACAATGTATGTACGTAAGTACATGCAGCAGCAAGCAAACATACGGAGAGAAGTGATGTGTACGTGTGGGTATGTGTTCATCTTGTCTTTTCGTTTGAACACTTGTGGCTGATACGCCGTACATACATACGTTAGTTTTTTTGTTGTGCGATGTTGATACTGTTAAATGTACATACATACATATGTTAGAAGTGCTTTCGTAGTACCTACATAACAGGTGGCGCAAAAGTAACCTTTCGATGTTATGTTAGACGCGATTGGCGGTCAGCAGCTAACAGCTGATGCACCGTCTGGACTTTGTACGGAAACATCTTCAAATCTTGTACCAAAATTCGCTGTAGAGACCGTCGACTGATACCCATTTGCGTGGCACGTCGTCTGGTCGATGTCGACGGCGCTTCCATGACATCCTCGGCTACAGCAGCAATATTCTCTGCAGAACGGCTACTCCGGGGTCTGCCACGCCTGGCAGCATCTCGTGTTGTGCCAGTCTCTTCGAGGCGAGCGGCTAAACGTCGCAGTGTTTCACCAGTAGGCGTTGGATGGCCAGGAAATCTGTGCCAAAGTCACCGACCGATTATTGGTCAAATAAATAGTCAGCAATATTCCGCGTTCTGGAGCAGTGTAGCGTAACATTGTTTATTAACGTGTATTTCGCATGTGTTTACTACACAAATGTCAAAACAGAACTGACATTAGGGGCCAATCGCAAAATTTATAGCATTTTCTGATAGGAGGATTACTTTTGCGCCACCTTGTACATACATATAAACGATATTTTGTTTTTTTCTTTTCAGTTGTTTCTTTTTCTGTGGCTTGCGGCTGCTTGTGCTGGGAGTCCGGCCTTGAATCTGTTGGTAAGTTGTGCCAATACTAGAAACTGTTGATAAGCTGTATCAATACTAGTTGTAGTGTGCGAAGTAATTACAGGAAAAGTGGTATGCATGCATACATTTGTTTTTTTATACCCTCACTTTAGTAATACGAGGGTATATATCATTTGCAACGGGCCAAAAGTGTAACACATTGAAGGAGTGATCTAAGACCCTAAGTATGTTCAGCGCATATTAGTTTTGGGTCATTTTAAGTCGAATGAGATATGTCCGTCCGTCTGTCTGCTGGCTAGTGCGCACGATAACTCTCGAAAAGAGTGACCGATTCACTTCAAATTTGGTATACGGTAATATTTTTTTCTATCTCCAGTTAAGTTCAAAGATGGGCCATATTGGTCCATTCCTTCTGGTACCTCCCACACAAAGGGTTAACATTTAGTGAAATATTGATTATTTAATAACAACTATACCTTGGTCGGTTTACCCGACTGAAACTTTCTTACTTGTCTTTAATATACAATTCAGTGCACTTCCTTGAAGTATCATCCATTGACTTACCCAATCCTTGATTTTTATATCTATTCCGATTATGATTTTGGTGGGACATCGGCTTTCTATCAGATTGCCTTTGTTATTAATCTCCTCTCTCCTATAAGTTTGCCGTAAGATCGGACTAAGCTCAGTACCCCAATCTAAGTGCCTAACCGTCCTGGGCCCTTAATAATCGAAAGATTCAGGGAGTTTACGTGGACGGCACCTTTTGAGCGGGGACTGATCACATGTTGGTCAAGCACAGAAACGTAGGCACTTAACTTATAGTCACAGAGCAGATTTTTCCATCAGATCAGCCCATCGGTAAATGCTTATGCTCTTTGAACTACAGAATTTAGGTAAAAAGTCAAAAGATCTTCTTAGAATTGCACCCTTTTTTACATTTATACTTATATTTTCTAACCTTTTTGTTTTTTTTTTTCTTTTCAGGTGTTTCTTATACATATATTTTGTAAATAAAATAAAAAATAAAAATGCGGAAGTTAAATTTTTCTTGTTTTATTTGATATATTGAAACAACTATGTTTCTGGTTACATGAAGTAACCACTAAATAGTGAAATTAACAATAAAAAAGGTTTCAATAACAATCTTCATAGTTAATAATATTAACAATTTCATTGTTAAATTGAGCATGCATTGTTTCAATAAATTAACTATGAAATGTTAATATTAACTATTTTCATGGTTAACAAATTCAAAAATGCATTGTTAAAGTAACAATTATTATTATAATATTAACAATTTTCATGGTTAAAAAATTCAACCATGGAATAGTTAAATTAAATATTATTATTGTTAAATACCAGTCAACAAGAAAATGTTCAAATTAACCTTATATAACGTAGACTCCAAATCATGTTTATTTATGGTTAAGTTAACCTTATATAAGGTTAATTTTTGGCTCAGTGTATGTCTTTGTTTTTGTAGTATTTATAACCATATATGGCCCAGGGCTTTGTTTAATATTGAATAATAAATAAAAAAAAATTGGGGAAAACTATGTTAGCTGCAGTTAATTTGATGGAGAAGATTTTGAGATAGAATAAGAGGTTGCATTATGAATTGGAAACCAAAATTAACTTGTCATTGCTTCTGGGAATAAAATGAAAAATAAAATCGGTTTGGTATATATGAGAAAAAAAACTTTGTAAAATTTTAGTTTCCAGCTAAAACCAGTACGGAAAGGCAGAAAGTGGGGCGGGGCAGACAATATAATAACCCTACACCTCTCTAACAATGCTATATTAATTTGGAATAATAAATCTGAACTGATTATCGATAACTTAAGCAATATTCGTTCCTAAATTGAGAAACAACTTTCTGCCAAATTTTGTAACGATGGAGGTAAAGTACAACTTCTATAGCGCTTAGATACCAAATCAGGAGGAACATATACATGGAGGTTATATCAAAATCTGAACCGATTTTCCCTGAATGCTCATTCATGTAAAAATACCTCTTTCTGTAGAATTTCGTACTGACCGGTTATAAAATACAGTCTCTACAGCGCCTACATGTCAAATCGGTGGTAACATAAGTATTGGCCAATATCTAAATCTGAACCGATTTTCCCCGAATTTGGCAGTATTCCTTCATGTAATAAGAAACCTCTTTCTTACGAATTTCGTACTGATCGAATATAAAATACAGTTTGTCAAATCGGGTGTTACATATATATGGGGACTATATCTAAATCTGAACCGATTTTCCCCGGATTTGGCAGTGTTCATTCGTGTAATAAGACAACTCTCTCTGCCAAACTTCGTACTGATCGGATATAAAAAACGGTTTCTACAGCGCTTACATGTCAAATCGGGTGTAACATACTTATATATGGGGGCTGGATCTAAATCTGAACCTATTTTCCCCGCATTTGGCAGTGTTCATTCGTGTAATAAGACAACTCTCTCTGATCGGATATAAAATATGCTTTCTACAGCGCTTACATGTCAAATCTGGTGTAACATATATATGGGGGCTATATCTAAATCTGAACCGATGTTGACCAATTTCAATAGGGATCGTCCTTGGGCCAAAGAAGAGCACTGTGCTAAATTTCGTGCAAAATTCTTATTTTGTAAGCACCATATGCATATTCAGCATAATATTCTTCGATGTGTTACACTTTTGGCCCATAGCAAATGATATACACCCTGCTTCCTGTAAGCTGAGGTGATAATTCATACATTTCAATGAAATATTTTGTAGTTTGCATGAAAGAAATCGAAAGTAATTCGCAAAACATTGTATTTGCAAAAGTCACTACCACAATTCCCAAAATAATTTCAAAAATCCCCAAAAAGCCAGATTACGTTGCAGTTAAACTTGCAACACCATACCACGTATTAAAGCCGTAAAGTTTTTAATATTCCAGCTTTGCGTTTGGAGAAAATGTGGCTTACTTTTGAAATTTGTATAAAAAAATAGTGTAAATACATATATTTTTATTCCGTCCTATCTTCGAAAAAATCCTCTAAGAACTTTCTTTTAAGATGAATATAAATAGGTTATAAATTTTTTAAATATCTTCTTCAAAAATTCCAAAATACGACATATATGTACTACTTTCTTCCCAAAAAAAAAAAGAAAACAATATTTTTTTGGAAAATATATCTTCAAATGGCCATAACTTATTGTCTTATTGGGTATATCGGATAGAATTCATCATATAGCAAATTTTGCTGCCAGTTCAGGAATGTTAAAGTGAATGAAATCGGTACATACCAGGTAATGAAGCCGACCAAAATTATCGGCGGCGGCGGCGGATCAGCTTAGCCGATCAAATTTCAACAATCGGCTGAGCCGACAAAGTTCCAACAAACGATGGCGCACGAATGTCAATCTCAGGCAAAAATGGCGCTTTAAGATATTTACAATTAGATGACAAAACCTAAAATTAACACAAAAATTTAAGAAAAGTTAAGGAAGTTTTGATATAATGTCGAAAATCAGTTCAATAAATGTCTACTTATTAGTCTTTATTGTGAAAGAGAATTTATTGTGAATGGCATACCGCCTGTTGTTTTCTCTCTAGAACGACGTAGACTTTGTGAAAATTGGTTCGGCCGCTCAAGAGCTATTGTATTTTCCGTAAAAACCTAAACACGCATTTCTTTAAATAAATGATAGCGAGATTAATTTAGAAACTTTTTATGCAAAAATGAACTTTATTAAAATTTCTGACCCTATTGTATTACTTAGTAGTGACTTTCTTAATTTTCATGGTTGCATAAAATAAATCGATTTAACTCACTAAATAATGTTCGGCGGCTGAGTTTCAGCCGATGTGAGCCGCTGAAATCGGCGGCGGCGCCGGCTGGAAATAAATGACCGGCTGTGGCGCGCCGCCGATTTGCGCCGCGTCGGCTTCATACCCTGGTACATACTCGTATTCTGCTTATGAACAAACCCATTTGAATTTAACGTAAAACATGATAAAGCAGTTTTATTATAAATCGTCGATAATAACGTTTCCGAAAAGAGTATACACAATGAATATAAATAGATACTACAAAGAGCTTTCTTAAAGTTCGAATTCAAATTTCGACATTCGGAGCTTTCGACGAAAAGTATTACAACGTTTATAACGGTTGCAATCAATCATGTGGACTTAGTCGTCGAATGACGTCATAAATAACCTGACAAACCAAAGCGAGTAGCTCGTCGATTTATACGAGTTCCCAAAGTATGCTAAATAGAGAATCACAGTTCTGCAGGTATTGTGAAAATTTTTATTTTTATATAATTCCAAGAAAAAAATCGCTTCCTGAACATTATCTGCTTGAAACATATATTTTTATATACTCGTATTCTATTATTTCCGAAATACACATTTATTGTTTTAAGTATTCAAAAATATATATATAAATATATTTTTCAGTAACTTAAAGTATTTTTTTTTTAGAAATTTACCTAATTGAAATTGTATAATCTTGCATAACTATGTACAGAGTTTTCCAATAAGAGAAATATGATTTCTTCGAAAAAAACACTTATTGTCAAAGAAATTCAAAAGTTTTTTATTTAATATGAAGTACATACGTATCGATACAATTAAGTTCAAAATAAAACGTCATTCAAATGGCCTCCGCGACTTCTTCTGCAGGAACGAATTCGATGAACCCAATTTTCGAGCACTTTTTCCACTAAATCAAGTCGTATGTCATGAATGGCATGTTCAATATTGACTTGTAAAGCTTGAAGAGAGTCTGGTTTATGTCGAAAGACCAATGACTTCAAATAACCCCACAAGAAGTAGTCTACTGGTGTTAAATCACAACTTCATGGAGGCCATTCAATATCACAATTTCTTGAAATAATCGAATCTCCATACTTTTCTCGCAACAATTCAATTGTTTCATTTGCTGTGTGGCACGTAGCCACAATCGATCAATGGCAAAAAGATAGCTCTAACGAGAGCTAAAATATTGCTCATGGGTGTCAAGGTCGTCGGTCGACTGGAAAGTGTTTTTTTGGATTTAAAAAACAAATGGACTTAGCATCATTTTCAAATGTGAACGGAAAGTTTATTTTTGCTCTAGCTCTTTAACGGTACGTCGGATCGGGAATCGGTCTAATGTGTTTAATGACAACTTCTTGGAGGCCATTCAATATCACAATTTCTTGAAATAATCGAATCTCCAAACTTTTCCCGCAACATGGGTGTCAAGGTTGTAGGTCGACTGGAAAGTGTTTTTTTTTTGGATTAAAAAAAATTGACTTATCGCACGAAAAGTTTTCAATACAATGAAAAACAAATGACAGATCATGACATTTTACAAATGACCGAAACATCACTTCAAAATCATATCATCCCTATTGGAAAACACGTTATAAATTGCTCGATGGATTGACAACAAATTATGACATGGAATATTTAGAAATTAATGAGTGCTTTAAAACAAATGTTAATGCAATTTTTTAATGTAGAAAAATTAACTGAAATTCGAAAAATTCAGCACAGTTTTGAATTATTTTAAATAAAATACATATGTATATTTGAAGAAATTTCTAAACAATAATTTTATTTGTTTGTAAACACATATTTAGTTTGAGAAAGTTAGTTTGCAAATATCTTTTCTTGTAATATATGAACATAAGCGCTCCAAATAAATTTTAATGATTTTCAAATAAAATTTATTTATTCAGAAATATAAATATTTATAAATCTTTGTTCCAAATATATTTTATTTCTATTCAAACATGTCAAAAACGGCGGTTTTGCCCTGTGTATAAGTTAACGAATCTCCTATGTTGGGATACGACAATTTCAGAACAATAACATTGTTTTTGATCCATGCATCCTACATACGGCCTAAGTAGTTTTTATTTCCAGCGCCTTCAAAAAACGTCCATATTTTGTTGGTTTGTTAATAAAACAAGTAAGAAAGTTTCAGTCGGGTAAACCGACTAAGGTATACCCTCACTTTGTGAGTAATGTAATATTGAATATTACTCGAATTATTCTGTCAATTTGTGTGGGAGGTACCAGAAGGGGTTTATCAAATACACCTTTTTTTGCTGAACATTAGATACTTTAAATTCATTGCACTGTGCCGACTTATAAGCATTTATGTGCACTGGTATAAACGTTATGAGACATTAAATTGTGGTATGATTTGGGCATTTTGTGTGGGAGGTACAAAGAGGGGCGTGGCAATAACGCCCATTTTGCACAGGGCTATGGCCACTATAAAAACTTTACACTGTACAAAATTTCAAGTATTTTTATACACTGGTTTTAATGTTATAAGCTGTTAACTTTTGGTGCAAAAAGGTACCTTTGTGTGGGAGGTACCAAAAGGGGCGTGACAACAACGCCCATTTTTCCCTGGACTGTACGCAATATAAAAGCATAATAATGTACAAAATTTCAAGTATTTTTATACACTGTTATTAATGTTATAAGCTGTTAACTTTTGGTGCAAAATAGTGCATTTGTGTGGGAGGTACCAAAAGGGTACCTCCCACACAACGACTAATAAGATAATACTATGTGTGGAATTTCAAAAGATTCGAATAAGTAGTATAGCAGTTATTAAAGAATCGATATTTCACAACATTTTAACCCTTTGTGGGGGAGGTACTAGAAGGAGTGGACCAATATGGCCCATCTTCGAACTTAGCCGGAGATAGAAAAAAATATTACCACATACCAAATTTGAGGTCAATCGGTTACTCCTTTCGAGAGTTATCGTGCGCACCAGCCAGCAGACACACAGACAGACAGACGGACGGACATTGCTCATTCGACTTAAAATGACCCAAAACGGATTTCCTCCGAACATACTTGGGGTCTTAGGTCACTCCTTCGACGTGTTCCACTTTTTTCCATAGCAAATGATATATACCCTCGTCACACTAAAGTGAGGGTATAAAAATGCTGTCAAGTCAAAAGTTTCATGGTTGTTAGGAGTCTTGAGAAATATACATTATATGCATGAAGGAAACGAAATACAGAAAGTCAACAATCAAAATTGACTTCGGAGTCTAAAGTGATCAAGCAAGTGGCGCACCAATATATGCAAATTCTCCGAGAATTTGTAATGTCGTCCCTTTCCTAGCAAGTTCATCGGCTTTGCAGTTCTCCGGGATATCCCTATGCCCAGGAACCCATATGAGGTGCTCAGCCATCTCATTAAGAGATCTGCGGCAGTCGAGGGCTATTTGTGGATTTAGGGATGTTGCCTCCAGAGAATTGATGGCAGCCTGGCTGTCCGAGTAAATGATAACGCCAGTGTTGGTTACTATGTTGCGACGCAGCCACTTGTCGACTTCCCATATTGTCAGTTTTTCGGCTTGATAGACACTGCAAGTATCTTGTAGTCTGTGAGCTATATCTAAAGATATCACACACTGGGCCAATGGCATCCTATTGAAAGGTCTGGAAAGGCTTTTAGATTCTTACATTAGAAAACCATGTCGGTTCCCCAACAGAAGGAAGATTAGAGAAGTCTACAGAATCGGCCCTGCACGAACTATTGGTCAATATCGAATAAAATTCCTTTTTTGATATAGAAGGGGCTTTAATTGGTACTCCCCCATAAGGAGGAGTACTGCCTCCACTTATTTATAAACAAGAGGGGAATGGAATCCTGTTAGATCTGGAGCGCTGTGTCTGCAAAGTCGTGGTATATACGACGTGGCGATCGCAGTATCTGGAAAATTCCCCAGCGTCCTCGGAGACATCTTACAGGTGGCTCTGAATAAATTGGCTTGATGGGCCAGAAGCAGCGTTAACTCAAACAAGATAGAATTGATTATATTTACTAGGAATTATAAGGTGCCACATATGGACCCTCCTCGGATAAATGGAACAGAGATTTTCTAAAAATGCAAAATTTCTAGGAATAATAATATAGGAAATAGTCACTTAATGTACTGGAACGTGTAAGAAAGGCCAGCGTTGTCTTATATACCTGCAGAAAACAGTGGGGTCTCGTTGGGGTCTTTCTCCTAAAATAGACCAATGGATATACATATGTACTCGTATATAGCTGTAGTTCGTCCAATACTGTTCTACGGAATTGTAATGTGGTGGACGCCAACTGATAAACGACCCATTACCAACCAATTATGAACTGCCTGATTATGCATAAGCGGAACTTTAAGGACTACAGCGACAGAGTCTCTACAAGTTCTTCTCCATCTACTGCCGATTGATATTATGGCGAGAGAAGTTGCAACCAGAGCGTTATTAAGGTCAAACTGTCTATCAGTGTGGAGTTAGAAGTCCTACGGCCATATTAGGATATCACAGTGTATGTAGTGTTATGGTAACCGACCGAGTGGACTATATCCAACGGTATATAACTTAGAGGGGTCTTTAACACTAAGGTACATGCCAGAGAGGATTAGTTTGGCAGAATACCAGGCAATAGAAACCATCTCCATTTCTATACGGATGGTTCAAAGCTTGATGATAAGGTTGGCTTCGGAGTACACTTAAAAGAACTTAGTCTTGATATATGTAGCTCATAGACTACCAGACCCCTGCAGGGGTCTTTTAAGTCGAAATAATGGCAATACGGAAAGTCGCCAAGCGGCTGAGTCGCAGCACAGTGATCAACACTGGTGTTATCATTTTCATTTACTTAACTCACAGATATCCCTCGATTGCCGCAGATCTGTTAGCTAGATGGCAGAACAGTTTAACTTATACATACCTCATATGGGTACTTGTGCATAGAGACATCTCGGGGAACTGCAAAGCCGATGACATTACACATTATCGAAGAATTTGCATATATTAGTGCGCCGATGTCCACTTGCAAGCTTTGGCTAAGGCAAGCTGCAATGAGGCAGTCTAATGAAAGATAGACAGAAATAGAAACCTGTAGTATAGCTAGACAAATCTGGCCAAGATATGCAAGTCAAAATATCTACTCGTACTAGAGGGTAAAATTTTGTCTACGCTAGCGTCAGTTCATACGGCACATCCTCGCCAGAATGTTGGGTATGGACTCCAATGACTTCTGCCGAAGCTGTGGAGATGAGTAAGTAACGGAGAGTATTGAGCACCTGCTTTACTACTGTCGCGCATCGAGTACATGACGTACGGATATACTAGGGTCGGCATTTTTAGGAAGTTTAACAGATCTTTCCGGTACCGATATTAGTACTATTGATAAATTTTTTTAACAAACAGGTTCGTTTTGACGAGGTGTATCTGAGCCGTGAGCTGAGAATACCGTTTGCCACCCTAATCTAATCTAAGAATGATGTTACCTATTTTATTTTACCCACAGGAATTACGATTGAAATATATTTGGTTTCAATACATGATTGAATAAGTACATACATATTTACTTTTTGTTTAATTTGTTTTTCTTTTCTAGTCCTGAATATCAAGTTTCACACATTTCCACGTCCTTTTCATGTGCATATCTATCTGCGAGTGTAAGTGTCTACCAATTGTATTGTACCGGCCTTCTTTCCATTGGGCACATTTTCCATCCACTAATAGAGTGTTAGCTTTTCCACCATATTTAGCTCAGCTGCAGCTGCTTGTTATGGTGTCGGCTGCTGATTCTTCCATTTTTTCCTCCTTTTTTTTTGGTTGACTGCTAGTGCAGTCAGGGATGCTGGGAGTGGATGATGGGGGTGAGGTTCTGTGTGTGGGGTGCTTGAGGGTCTCCTTTGCACAGTCACTTCCTTGAGACAATTCAATATAAAAATGCCAATATTTGGCGTCAGCTTGTTGGCCACTTAGATTATGTTAACGCATTATAAATGCGTTGATAGAATAACTTATGAATTATTCGGTTTTTACGAAACAAAAGAAAGAAAATAAAACGGTAGCCGGGAAGAACAATTATGCATGGTATGAAATAGACGGAATATGGTTTCATAAAACACCCTACAATTTACTTGGTGGTATGTTATGTACAAGTACAATCATGAAACGGGAGGCAATCTTTGATAGTTAGGTAACTTTTTTGCATTATTTTGTTATACTATTGTATATAAACGGCGCGAAGAAGTTAATATATATTATAGATGTGTCTAGCAACTCAAATTTTAAGTATATAAGTATAGCATCCAAGAAATGTATGCACGGGGCAAAATCGCCTTTTTTGATATGTTTGAATAGAAAGAAAATATATTTGGAACACTAATTTTTAAATATTATATATTTCTGAGCAAATAAATTTTATTTGAAAATCAATAAAATATATTTGGAACTCGTATATTAATATGTTACAACATATAATATTTGCAAACTAAATATCTCAAATAAAATATGTATTTGAATACAAATAAAATGATTGTTTAGGAATTTCTCCAAATATATTTTATTTAAAAAAGATTTTCGAAACTTTTGTTGAATTTTTCGAATTTAAATTTTATTTTTGTTTGTTTTTTTTTTTTTTTTGGTTTGAACCTCCCAGTTATGATACAAAATGCAGCAATGTCTTATGTTTTAAACCAAACATTTAAAATTTCTGAGTATTCCGAGCCATCATTGGTTGTCAATCCTCCAAGTATATATTTCGATCCAAGATTATATGATTTCAATTGTTATTATTTTTTATATTTACGACGTTAAAATTTTTGAAAAAATTAACTTTGAATTACTGAAAAATTTAACACAATTTAGATATTTTCTGAATACTTAAATGAAAATAAATATTTGTTTCGGAAAAAATAGTCCAAAATAAAGACATTGGGATGTAAACAAAGATTTGTTTAGAACAACATCTTCCCAAATATATAATTTGTGTGTGTACCAAATATTATATGTTTAGAGTGTATCCTAAAGATATATGTGTTTAAAGCCGAATATGTTTGGGACAATATACTACAGGAGCGATTTTTTTTCAGCGTGTGGCAATTGAGTTGCCGAATAGTCATCAACCTCTTGCCAGCAGAACATGCAAAAGGCAAATCAGGCCCAAAGCATGCGGGCCATGATTTGAAAGAGGCAGATAAGAGAATATGGTTGAGGTAAGCATATTCTTGGAGCATAATATAATGGCTGTAGCAGCTATAACGCATTATTATATTCTTACTTTAGTAGAATGGGGTATATCATTTGATATGTGCCAAAAGAAGGAGTGACCTACGCCCCTTTGTATGTTCGGCGGAAATCCGATTTTTGGAGATAAAGTAAAAAACTTCAGAAATATCCGCCCGTCTGCCTGTCTGGAGCGCACGATAACTCTCGAAAGAAACATTTTGCATGTGTTAATATTTTTTCTATCTCTGGCTGAGTTCCAATATTTACTCTCAACACAAAGTGTTGAAATTTACTGAAATATTGAATCTCCAAAAAACTATAAATTATTTATTCAAATCTTTTGAAATGAGTAGTAGTTTATCTGAGGAAAATGGGCCAATTTACCACTCCTCTTTTGGTAAAAAAGACAAATTGGAAAACAATGCCTTTCAGTTATGCAATTCACCCACGGTCATCTTCTTACCCCTGATAATCTCCCTCCAAAAATGATGATAGAACAAAAGTCTTAGAAATCAACTTCAGCTAAAAAATGCATCGATTTCTACGACTTTGATATATCCTTATTTTGTCGGATGTTTTGGGAGAAATACTTCTTGGAATGTCTCCTTTCATAATAAATACGATACATTTAAAAAATCATTGGGTTACCATAAAAGTGTATTGTGGGGACCTATAGTGCGATTTTAGAAAGAACATTTTTGTTGAATACGTCACAAAACCAGTAAGGAATGGCAAAAGTCGGGCGGTGCCGACTATATGATACCCTACACCACTCTAGTAAGATTGGATAACAATGTATACTTCAACTAAAATTTGTTTACACAATTTACACTTCGTCGGCTTAATGCTATTTTGGTCCATACGCCATTTTTGCGCTTTTGGAGTTAGGAGTTGATAATATTGGTTTCAAGCATGCTCTTTCAGAATCTGCAATAATTTTTTTCTTATCTCGTCTAGTTTTCGAGATATTGGAAGGGTAAAGCGATATAACTCTGATTTAAGGGAAATAATTTTTATATTTTTGTTCTACATATATCCCCATTTTTCTATCGCCTTATATTTTTTACTCACTATTTTACGTTCTTTCGATCACAATATGGAAATTACTCTCCTTTCATACCGACCTTCTTTGTGGTCCATGTAATACAAATACGAAAAAATATTAAAATAAAAGTGGATATGGACCAAAATGCCATGTACAAAAATTATTATAACTTGCTTATTTTTGAATATAATGGCATAGAAATGCATGGGAATCATACAAATACTGTTGGGAACCCTATGGAATAAAAAGTGTGCAAGTCTTCAGTCCCGTTTTTACTCAAACAATAAATTGCGTTTTTCTCCGATCATACAAAATGGCGTATGGAACAAAATAGCATTAAGCCGACGATTTGGTACGTCTCCTCTGCATCTGTAGCCAAATCGGACGAAACATATAAATATATGGGAGCTGTAACAAAATATGAACAGATTTTTTTCAAATTTGGCAATGTTGGTCCAAGGATCAAGAAACTTTACCATGCTAAATTTCAAAACGATTGGTTTTAAACTACAGCTTCTATAGGGCTAAAGGGCCAAATCGGACGAAATATATATATGGGAGCTATATCTAAATCTGAACCGATTTTCTTCAAACTCAGAAAAGTTGGTCCATGTATCAAAAAACTCTTACATGCTAAATTTCAAAACGATTGGATGTAAAATACAGCTTCTATAGGTCTAAAGGGCTAAATCGAACGAAAGATATATATGGGAGCTATATCTAAATCTGAACCGATTTCAACCAAATTCAATAGGGTTCTTTCCAGCTGCGAAAGACTCCAAACTGTATTTCAAAACGATCGGAGTGAAATTGCGACCTGTAGTCGACGAACAACTTAATACGGACGGACGTACAGACGGACAGACATCGTTAAATTGACTCAGCTAGTGCCGATCTGAGTCGATCGGTATACTTTTGAGGTGGGTCTAGCTATAGTATTTTCAGGTGTTACAAACATCTGCCATGAAACAAAGTTATAATACCCTGTACCACAGTGTGGTGTAGGGTATAAAAAGTGTTGCATAGGGTTACACAGTACAGCACATGATCTAGGTACTCATTTCTGAGAATAAGAACGAAGAATAGGTGTATTTGTTAAACACACAAATTGACATGTTAATTCGTGTAATAGTCCATATTACATTACTTATAAAGTGAGGGTATACCTTAGTTTCTATTGCATAATTAGAATTTATGTAATTGATTTTATATGTGGTAATAATAGCCTAAGCGCCGATATCGAGTTTTAATTGTTCCTCGGAATATAATTGCGAAGAAAGGCGGTGTTTTACGATTCATTTAATTAACCGGTTTTCGATTTTGAGATCCCTGGTTGCATTAACAAAACTAGTTTGGAGTGCGGAGTAGGGCTTCAAAAAGGCCCACTAAAATATAAATCCCCCAACACCGCCAAGTGCTGCGTGACAATAATATTTTCATACATTTCTTCCCCCATTTGTTGGCGAATTAAGATGTCTGTTAGTGTGTAACATATGCCGCCAAATCCTCTGGGCAAACTTTGTTTCCTTTTCCGTACTTTTTTCCCGACTGCGTCTGTCTGTCGTCTATGGTGGTTTGCCATAGGATTCACATCTTAAGTAGAACACAGTCTAGTTATTCGTATCCTCATTCTTTTTTATGGTAAATTTGTATTCAATTCAACCCCTGATTTCCGACACACTAAGCAAAAATCCCCCGCAAGCGCCAAAGATGGTGGCAAAATATTGTCTAAATTGTTATTGGCATCTGTAAATTGCTGCGTTTTATTGATTTGAATTTTTCGTGTGGTTCCAGATCGCCGGTTGTCTGACCGTTTTCGTAGTATTGGCATCTTTGGAATTGGGCGCTAAACTGTTTCGAAATTTGTTTGTTATTACTCTTCCCCCCCCTTGTTGTTGTATTTTGTTCTTGTTGTTGTAATTTTATATGATGTACATTTGCTCTTGATGGTTATTTGATATGTTGCCAATGAACATTTTTCGATTTGTACGACTATTTGAATTAAATATCCTATCCGACCCGATAAGTGAGTGAGAAGAAGAAAGTGCTCTTGTCCGTCCGTCCGGCTATGTGGTTTGAGAGTGAAGCAAAATTATTGATTTGATTGTTATTTTATTCTTATTAAATTGTTCTAATGGCCTTTTATTGGTATCGTAAATGTGAGTATTATGTTATTGGCTTTTCTTTGAGCTGGACCGACTGACTGACGGATGTCACGAAGTGTTTTTTTTTTTGGTTGAGTTCATATATTCTTGCAAAGACTGTGATATTTATTAATTCATAAAATATGTACATAATCATGGAAATCGAATAAAGTAATACCGTTAATACGAACAAGTATAGAAAGGCAAAAATCGGATGGTTCCGATTACACTATGCAACAAAATTAAAAACAAACTGGGAGATGTTGGTCGAGTAAACCGACCACAGTAATCGTATATTCCATCAAAAGAAACTTCACTATTTTCAGCAGGTTAGTAAGGGAGAGATGTAGTATGAATTGCTTAACCTCCTGAATCAGCGCTGATTTTTTGTTAGTACTTTCCGCTTTAGCTTAAGAATTTTACAACGAAAATCTTAAATAATTTATCTGAAACCCTTTATTTATTTTTGATCGTTGTAAACTTCTAAGACGATTTAGCAATGTCCGTCTCAACTGGCCGTCAACTAAGGAGTAGATATCCCAACTGCTCATCTACTAAGGAGTAGGTAATCCACCTCACCACATACTAAGTGGCATCTAACCCAGCTGGACGTCTACTAAGCACTACGTAACCCAGCTGGACGTTTACTGGGGAGTATATAGCACAGTTGGACATCTACAAGTCAGTAGATAACCAATTTGCATTTTACTAAGTAGTAGATAACACTCTACTAAGGAGTAGATAACCTAACTGGTCTAATAGGTTTAGGTTTGGGTGGCAGCCGGTTTTACCAGCTCACATAGACCAATTTAGGTTCGCCGATCAAACAGTGTCCCGTCAGAACTGATACTAGCGCAGACAATCTTTGCCTCTCTAGTGCGAGGAGATATTTTGATCTCCTCAGGTCATACATTGGCCAGATTTGTCAAGCTACCTTGCAGGTGCCGATTTCTGTCCATCTTTCGTTGGACTGCCTGATTGCCTCTTGTCTAAGCCAAAGATTGCACGTGGATAGTGGCACCAATATATGCCAATTCTTAGAGAATTTGTAATGCCGTCCCTTTCTTAGCAAGTTCCCCGGGTTATCCCTATGTCAGGGCACCCATATGAGGTGTATATTAAATTGTTCAGCCATTTCATTAAGAGATCTGTGGCAGTCAAGGCCTTTTTGTGGATTTAGGGATGTTGCCTCCAGAGAATTGATGGCAGCCTGGCTGTCCGAGTAAATGATAACGCCAGTGTTGGTTACTATGTTGCGACGTAGCCACTTGGCGACTTCCCATATTGCCATTATTTCGGCTTGATATACACTGCAGGTATCTGGTAGTCTGTGAGCTATATCCAAACTAAGATCTTCACAGTGTACTCCGAAGCCAACCTTTTCATCAAGCTTGGAACCATCCGTGTAAAAGTGGAGTTGGTTTCTATTACCTGGTATTCTGCCAACCCATTCATCTCTGGCGGGAATCATAGTGATGTAATTTCTCTCGAAGGTGTACACAGTTGGTATATAGTCCACTCGGTCGGTTACCATATCACTACACTTTGATATCCTCATGTGACCGTAGTACTTGTACCTCCAGATTGATAGGCAGTTTAATCTTATTGCCGCTTTGGTTGCACCTTCTCTCGCCACAATATTAACCGGCAGTTTATGGAGTAGGACTTGTAGAGACTCGGTCGCTGTAGTCCTTAAGGCTCCGTTTATGCTCAGGCAGGCTGTTCTCTAAACCTTTGTTAGTAGGTTGGTGATGGTTAGTTTGTCAGTTGCCGTCCACCATACCACAATACCGTATAACAGTATTGGACGAACTACTGCTGTATATATCCAGTTGGCGATTTTCGGAGAGAGGCCCCACCGCGACCCTACAGCCTTTTTACGGGAATATAAGGTGACGTTGGCCTTCCTTACACGTTCCAATACGTTAAGTCTAAATAACAGTTTTCTATCTAGAATTATTCCTAAAAATTTTGCACTTTCAGAAAAGACTAGATCTGCTCCATTTATCCAAGTGGAGGGCCACATGTGGGACATTATTCATTCTAGTAAAGAGAACCAATTCTGTATTGTTTGGTTTTACGCCCAAACCGCTGCTTCAGGCCCATCTAGCCAATTTGTTCAGAGCCACCTGTAGGATGTCTCAGAGGTCGTTTACGAATTTGCCGCTCACTGCGATTGCCACGTCGTCCGCATATGCCACGACCTTGCAGCCACAACGTTCTAGATCTAGCAGGATTTCATTCACCGCTAGGTTCCAAATTAGTGGAGACAGTACTCCTCCTTGTGGGGTCCCCCTTTTTACAAACCTTGTTAGAGTTGTGGACCCTAGACATGCTGAATGAATTCTAGTCTACTCAAACTAGAGTTAACTTTTAGATGTGACAGTGCCGCAATTACCGCATCTGAGTGAATGTTTTTAAAAGCCCCTTCTATGTCAAGAAATGCCACCATGGTGAATTCCTTGAAATGCAGGGACGATAGTGCTCACAAGTTCGTGCAGGGCTGATTCTGGAGACTTTCCCTTTTTGTAAGAACAACCTTCTAGCGTGTTCGTCGATCAGGCAGTGTCCCCGCAGAACTGATTCTAACGTGGACAATTTTTTCCTCTCTAGTGTGAGGATTGCTCTAGCTACGCTACAGGTGTCAATTTCTGTCCATATCTCATTGGACTGCCTCTCGCAAGTTCCTAGCAAGTTCATCGGAAATGCAGTTCTCCGGGATATCCCTATGTCCCGGCACCCATTTGCTGTGTATGCCATCTCGTTGAGAGATATGTGACAGCCAGCGTTGCCGTTTTGGTCATTTACGACCAAATTTGGTCGGATATATTAAAAATTTTTCTTTCTGGTCGGATGGTCGGACCAACATAATTTTGGTCGGTTTTATTCTCGAATATTAAGATTTAGTATAATACAGAATTATTTCAAGATTAATACATTTCAAGGTAAATTACTGAAAGCTAAACATTTTCACCTCTGGAAATACCTTAAAATGTCGCTTCGGAATCCCAATATTTTTCTTAATCGCTACAAGGAGTATCGACCTGTTAATCGATATTGTAGACAAATAGATTGTAATAATATTTAATTTGAAAATAAAAATTTCAGGTTCGACCAGAGAAATTTCGTATTCTCTAAATAAAGAATTATTTATTTAGAGAGTAGAGTGAAGCCGAAATTTTGGTTCAAATCTCACCATAATTGCGGAATTTTGCCATTTGTATTCAAAGAAAAAATTCAGAAACTGAATTCAGAGCGGAAACTTCCGAATCATGGGACACTGAAATACAGTATACAGGGTTGCCCATATTCGACGGACCCATCTGGCAACGCCATAACTTTTGACAGAGATGTCAGATCGTTTAATGACATACCGCGTTTGAAGCGTCAGTCCAAGCAGATTTTTACCATGGAACAATACACGCCACGCGAGCGCTCTGAAATAGTTGAAATTTACATTCAACAGAAGAAGTCAATTGTGAAAACTCAAAAAACAAAATTATCATGTCCGATGAAGCCCATTTCACATTGAATGGGACCGTAAATAAGCAAAATTGCCGTATTTACGCCACTGAAAATCCTCAGGAGATTCAAGAATTGCCTCTTCATGACGAAAAAGTCACAGTTTGGTGCGGCGTTAGTGCGAAAACGGTCATTGGGCCGTTTTTCTTCCAAAACGAAAATGGCCATGCTGTTACCATCAACCAGGAGCGTTATCGCGACATGATGACCAATTTTGTGATGCCAATTATTCGTCGAAAGCGTATGAGGCAGTTCTGGTTTCAACAAGACGGCGCTCCACCGCACACAAGTCGCATAACAATCGATTTTCTGAAGAATTTGTTTCCGGGCCGTTTGATGTCGAAAAGTGGTGATTTGGACTGGCCACCGCGTTCGCCCGATTTGACGCCGCCTGACTTCTTCTTGTGGGGATATTTGAAGTCAAAGGTTTACGTTAACAAGCCAAGGACCGTAGAAGAGCTCAAGGACAACATTCGTGAAGAAATAGCCGCTATTCCGGCCGAAATGTTGGCGAAAACGATGGAAAATGCTGCAAAAAGGGCACAATACGCCATCAACGCCAGAGGCGGCCATTTGAGAGATATCATATTCAAAAATTGATGTAAACAAATCTACTTGGAACAAATTAAATGATTAAGATTGCCAACCGCCAAATTTTTATTTTTTTCTTTGATTTTTTTTAAAAAAACATGGGTCCGTCGAATATGGGCAACCCTGTATATACATTCGCTTATATGTCAACATTGAATTATTCAGACAGATTCGACATTTCTGCATAACTTACGAGTTTACAGTTTGGTCTACTTCTGGTATTTTGCTGATATTTTGTAAATTTCCGAACATCACTGAATTTTTCAACTTTTAAAATCCTACAATTAACGAAAGTCCTTACTATTGTGTTTTAGAAATCACAGCCTTTCATCATAAATGATGGACGTTCAAAATAATTTTTAATGTTGAAATCAGTTCAACAAAACTTAACATGTTTTAAATAAGGGTTTCAATGCAAATTGCTTTATCCTTTTTAAAAAATTTTGTTATTTGTCACAATCTAGGTCATACAACTTAAACGTATTCTTTTTTTTAGGAGTCTAACATATATTAAGAAAAACTCAAAACAAATTACCAAAAATATGTTAAAATGTGTATTAAAAGTTTTATAAAAAAGTAGAAATAAGTCAGTTTACTCACTCTGAATATCAAAAATGTGAAAACAAACAGAAAGAAAATATGTTTAAAATTATTTTTGAATGTAGGATTCCTTTTTTTACAATTTTTTTTTTGTAATTTATAAATTGACGCTTACCGGCTAGGATTTACCATATTCCTTTGTCTACAATAATAAAACCAGTAGTTATTTGGAGTAGAAAATGAACCATATTGGTTCATGTTTCGATGCGTCTAAGTTTACATAGAACTACTCACACTTACAAGGATCAATTAGAAGTCTCATCCAATTTGAATCCTGGGCTCCTTTGTAACAAATATTAATATTTTGGGATGCAATTCGGCAATTATTATTTCCATTAGTAATGGATCTTATTTGACCATGTTTGAATTTATCTCCCATATAAAGGTCAAAGAAGATTTGTCTTATTGACGCCTTAACAATAGCATATGCCAAACTACAGAACTAAAATTTGGCGAATTTCCGCTGGAATCAATTAAGCGAGCAAATCCAAATATTTTTTTGTTATATCATTGAATGCGATCCATGATGTAGGGTATATTTGATTCGGAAGGGAAACTTTTCCAAAACTTCATCAAAGTCGGAAAATTTTGTCTTCAAACTTTACAAAATATCGAAAATCTTAATTTTATAAAATTGGTCGGCTACAACGGATTTTGGTCGGTTTTTGGAAATATTTTGGTCGGAAAAAAATTTCTCCTGTGGCAACACTGGTGACAGCCCAGGTCTGTTTGTGAATTTAGGGATGTGACCTCCAGAAAATTGACGGCGCCATCTTTATCGCCATTGAAGCAGGCGGCAGCAGACCTATTGCATATAGATTTGTCTGTAAATCCAGTATGTAACTATTCCTCTCTCTTCACCAGGTATCTTAGTTATGAAGTTCCTCTCGAAGGTGTACCACGTTGGTATATAGTCTACTCGGTCGTTTACCTTAACACGTTCATAGACTGTTTAACGTTCCCTGTCCCTGTAGTCCTTAAAGCTTCGATTACACTATGCAACAAAAACATTTTTTTTGTGTCCTAGATCTACAAATTATTTGTTTGTATAGATTGTGGCATACTGTTATATAAAATCAAAACCAAATTTTTTTTATGGATACATTTTTTTTACAAAAAACTTTTTATTATAAATACTATTATCGTCGAAGGTACCCTTAGTATTTGCACTATAATTTATGGAGTATATTCCCGATCAGGTCGACTTATACGTTAAATTGAAGCTATTAATGTGGGCTACCAATGTTGGAAATATATCTTTCACTTAGAAAAAGTGGTTTAGTAATAAATTGGAAAAAGTAGATATTTTTCAAAAAAAAAAAACTTCGTGGGACAAAAAAAAATAAAAAATAGAAGGAAATCGAAAAAAAATTTTATTCTATTTCTTAAAAGTTTGCATCCTAGCGAAGAAAATAATGCATATTTGAAAAAAATCTATGGATAAATGTAGAAATTATAGCCCTTTTGGTAGAGGTAAGAGAATTTCAAAAAATATTTTTCTTTATTTCTGTTTAAATAGCTATTTTATTTATTACTTTTATTTATATTATGTACATTTGAGTTTATTTACATGAACAAGTTTCATTAGATGTAATTGTGAGTTCATTGTTGACGTTTGTAGATTTCGGAATCGGTTTCTCTAATGAGGAACCAAATATAATCTCTCATCATTCTTTCATCCCAGTGCCCTTGGTAACTCGATGGACTTCATTTCTTGGTGAAACCTTTCGCCATGTTCGCCACTTACGTCGCCAAGTTTCTCGGGAAAAAGTTTAAATGAGAATGCAAGAAATTAATTTTGAGAGACATACTTACACCTGTTGGAATACATAAAGTGAAAAATAAGTTGGTACAATACATACTAGGCCGGGTCGATTTGTGGGGAGGCAAAAAAAGTCGCCATTGCTCAGAAAAATCGTATTATAGGGATCAAAATAAGAAACTTTGCCGAAGGAACCATACCTCTAAAACGAATTCTGATATCCCGGAATTTGGGTCGAACTTTTGGGTAGGGGCAAATTTTGAAAAATCCCACTTTGACCCATTTAGAGTGCTCCAATGTATGACCGACCCCCACTAACTTTGGAGGCCCGACCCACCCATGCCAGTGGCACACCCCCTGGAACCCCCTGGGGGTTCCATACATTTGGACTCGATTGGAGCACTCAAAGTGGGATTTTTTCCGGGACATCAGAATTCGTTTTAGAGGTATGGTTCCTTCGGCAAAGTTTCTTATTTTGATCCCTAGAATACGATTTTCACTGAGCACTTCACTGAGTGGGGGTCGGTCATACATTTGGACTCGATTAGAGCACTCTAAATGGGTCAAAGTGGGATTTTTTCCGGGACATCAGAATTCGTTTTAGAGGTATGGTTCCTTCGGCAAAGTTTCTTATTTTGATCCCTAGAAAAAAAATATATTTCTAACTAATTTTTTTATAAATTTCATACCCTCACTTTAGTGTGACGATGGTATATATCATTTGCTACGGAAAAAAGTGTAACACGTCGAAGGAGTGACCTAAGACCCCCAAGTATGTTCGGAGGAAATCCGTTTTGGGTCATTTTAAGTCGAATGAGCAATGTCCGTCCGTCCGTCTGTCTGTCTGCTGGCTGGTGCGCACGATAACTCTCGAAAGGAGTAACCGATTGACCTCAAATTTGGTATGTGGTAATATTTTTTTCTATCTCCGGCTAAGTTCGAAGATGGGCCATATTGGTCCACTCCTTCTAGTACCTCCCCCACAAAGGGTTAAAATGTTGTGAAATATTGATTCTTTAATAACTGCTATACTACTTATTCGAATCTTTTGAAATTCCACACATAGTATTATCTTATTAGTCCCTATCAACTCGAGAAAAATGGGCGAAGTCGTCACGTCCCTTTTGGTACCTCCCACACAAATGCACCATTTTGCACCAAAAGTTAACAGCTTATAACATTAATAACAGTGTATAAAAATACTTGAAATTTTGTACAACATTATGCTTTTATATTGCCTACAGTCCAGGGAAAAATTGGTGTTGTTGCCACGCCCCTTTTGGTACCTCCCACACAAAGGTACGTTTTTGCACCAAAAGTTAACAGCTTATAACATTAAAACCAGTGTATAAAAATACTTGAAATTTTGTACAGTATAATGTTTTTATAGTGTCTATAGCCCTGAGAAAAATGGGCGTTATTGCCACGCCCCTTTTTGTACCTCCCACACAAAATGCCCAAATCATACCACAATTTAATGTCTCATAACGTTTATACCAGTGCACATAAATGTTTATAAGTCGGCACAGTGCAATGAATTTAAAGTATCTAATGTTCAGCAAAAAAAGGTGTATTTGATAAACCCCTTCTGGTACCTCCCACACAAATTGTCAGAATAATTCGAGTAATATTCAATATTACATTACTCACAAAGTGAGGGTATACCATAGTCGGTTTACCCGACTGAAACTTTCTTACTTGTTTTAAAGTACTTACCGCATTCTTCCACTAGTCCATCGAGTAAGACTTACATGACACGAATTACACAAAATACTAGGTGTCCACGGTTCGTTTATATTTGTAACTCGTATACCAAAATATTACACATATATTTCTCCTATTATTTTACTAAACGCACGTCGATTCTTATACCCTACACCACACTGTGGTACAGGGTATTATAACTTTGTGCATTTGTTTGTAACACCCAAAAGGAGAAGAAATAGACCCATCGTTTATTATACCGATCGGCTTAGAATCACTTTCTGAGTCGATTTAGCTATGCCAGTCTGTCCGTCTGTCTGTCTGTCTGTCTGTCTGTCTGTCCGTTTGTGCATGTATTCTTGTAATCAAAGTACAGGTCGCAATTATGGTCCGATCTAGACGAAAGTTTACACATACATTTTTTTTTTGGCCCAAGGACGATCCCTATTGAATTTGGTTGAAATCGGTTCAGATTTAGATATAGCCCCCATATATATGTTAGCCCCGATTTGACATGTAAGCGCTGTAAAAACTTTATTTTATTTCCGATCAGTATGAAATTCGGCAGGAAAAGGTTTCTTATTACATGAATGAACTCTGTTAAATTTGGAAAAAATCAGTTCAGATTTAGATATAGCCCCCATATATACATTACCCCCGATTTGACATATAAGCGCTGTAAAAATGTTATTTTATATCCGATCACTGCGAAATTCGGCACTGATAGGTTTCTTATTACATGAAGGAATACTGCTAAATTCGGAGAAAATCGGTTCAGATTTAGATATAGCCCCCGTATATACGTTACCCCCGATTTGACTTGTAAGCGCTGTAAAAATGTTATTTTGTATCCGATCAGTATGAAATTCGGCAGAAAGAGGTTTCTTATTATATGAATGAACACTGTTAAATTTGGAAGAAATCGGTTCAGATTTAGATATAGCCCCCATATATACGTTACCCCCGATTTGACATGTAGGCGCTGTAGAGACTGTATTTTATATGCGATCAGTACGAAATTCGACAGAAGGAGGTCTTTTTACATGAATGAGTATTCAGGGAAGATCGGTTCAGATTTATATTGATTGTTCCTCCTGATTTGGTATCAAACCGCTATAGAAGTTGTATTTTACTTCCGATCATTAAAATTTTCCAGATAGATGTTTCTCAATTTAGGAACGAATATTGCTTAATTTAGCGATTATCGTTTCAGAATTAAATAATATGTTTCTACCCATTTACCAATTATTCCAAATTATTATGGCAATGTCCCTTATCGCATTGTTAGGGAGGTGTAGGGTATTATATAGTCGGCCCCGCCCGACTTTCTGCCTTTCCTTACTGGTTTTAATTACATATTTTCCGCAGATGTAGCAGAAATTGTCGGGATCATTTACACATTGAAAAGTTCTTTGCCTTTTACTCATACTTCGAAATATTTTGTAATATTTTTCAGAAAATCGACTTATCTCTTTAGGGCGCTGAATTACACTAATTTATTAATAAGAAATTTCATTCATAAATTCCGGGTTTAAGGTTTATAAGTTGCAGTACCTGTAGCTGACATATAGTTTTCTTCGAAAGTAGACACCCAATATTTTCAAGACTGCCGCGTACTACTTTGTATTGCGTACATCTAATTTTACTACCTGTAAATACGACTGGGATGTCCATGCCCCTAAAAGGCGTAACTGAATGGAAACCTCATAAATAAAAAACCACAAATATTGTTGAATGACCCTCTATCTGAGAGGATCTCATCCAATATAGCTCTCACATTGCATATCATGTTTTATGGATGGTTACTAACAGCCATAAAACCTCGTCCTCTCTATAATTTTATAATGTCTGACATCAATCCTCATAAAAATGCAAGTGCAATGTCTCTTATATGTCTATATCACATATGGCGAATTCAATATAAGCAAAAACATCATTTAAAAACGAAAAAATATGAAACAAGATTTTTTTGAATTTCCCCAGCATTTACAAAATGGCTCATAACTTTTACATCTATCCATTTTCAAATAGACAGTGATTTCTTCGTTAGCATAGTGGCTTTTTAAAAATGTGATAATCATTTTTTAATTTTTTTTTTCTATTTTTTATGGTTTTTTTTGTACCAGGAACAAGTGCTTTTTTAAAAAAATCATTTTTTTCTCATATTTTTGACGACTATTACTAAACCAAAGATTCTACGCGAAAGCAATATTTGCAGTATATGTAGCCCTCATAATTCCCTTTAATTTGAGGCATAACTCACGGCTCAATCGGGCTTATACTTTATTTTAATTATGATTAATTATGGTCCAAATACTGAATGTACCTTCCATAAAAGCTGGAATTAAAAAAAAAATTTGCCATAAAAAAATTTTATTTTATTTTTTTCGTGTTTGTGACACTCAATTGCACCAAAAACTGTTATCCACATCCCTTGGATACAAATTTTGTTGCATAGTGTTATTAATGGATCGTTTATCGATTGCCGTCCACCACACCATAATGCCGTACAACAGTATTGGGCAAACTACGTTATATGTATATATCCGATGGACGAATTTAGGAGAGAGATCCCAATGTGTCCCTTCAGCTTTCCTGCAGGAATATAAGACGACGTTGGGTTTCCTTACACGATTTTCCTATCTAGAATTATTCCTAGATATTTTGCACTTTCAGAAAAGACTAGCTCTGTTCCATTTATCCAAGAAGGTTCCACATGTGGGACCTTATGCTTCATAGTAAAGAAAACTAATTCTGTCTTGTTAACGCCCAACCCGCTGCATCAGATCAATCTCGCCTATGGTCTTCTAATAAGTAGTAGACTTCTCCGATGTAGTCGTATCATGATCTTCTACATTATGCAATATTGTTTGGTGTATGTAACGCTGATTAATTGATAAAAATCAATCTCTACGCTATCAGATCCGAACGGGGTCCAACTTAACCAGTACTGGGATCAGAAGTAGACTCAGTTAAATTGAAATTAGTTTTCTCTTAGGACATTTAAAAAAAAAATATTTTTAATATTGATTTTTTTTGCAACGATTTGAACCTGTGTCTTCTAGTGCCGCAGCAGCATAACATCAAGCCTTAATGTGTTCGGCCACAAACGAGTTTGAGTGAGCACCGTTCTAAGATGCAAAATTAACATATAGCGGAAACTGGACGAAATTGGATATTTCCCCGGCTTTGGGTGCTCTCTTTTTGCTGAATTAATATTGAGGATTACAGGTTCGAAACCTGAAGCGGACATTTATTATACATATTTTCTATGAAAATTTTAATATTTTATATTATGTTTTTCATAAAATACATACATACATACGAGTATCTATGGCATATTGACAAAACAACCGATCTCAACTTTTATTACGCTACAGAAATCAGTTACGACATATTTAAGCATTTGTAAAATAATTATATGTAGAGAATATTCTCAACTTTATTTCCCAATTCATATGATTCTTTCAGATATAGTAATTGCCGAGAAAATTACAATAAATTAAAGATGTATTCCACATTAATTTCTTTAGAAGAGGAAAAATCCAGCAATTGATTTATTAGATGAACTTTAAATGTGATTTGCTTTATTGAAATCGCGAATTTACAAGTAATTGGGTTTTTACCACATCTTTTTCAAAATCCTGAAAAAACTGACTTTTGTTCATATTTTTAATTTTTAAAAATAAACCTAAAATTGGACCACATGCAAAACGGGTCTTTTTAATACTCCAACGGATTAGTTTTCAATGTGGGTAATCACCAATGAAAATACCATTTTTCTATTCAATAATTTTTACACAATCAACTCGACGGAGAACCTTGACGGACTTAC
Organism: Eudasyphora cyanicolor; assembly: GCA_963930755.1. Classification (NCBI taxonomy): domain Eukaryota; kingdom Metazoa; phylum Arthropoda; class Insecta; order Diptera; family Muscidae; genus Eudasyphora; species Eudasyphora cyanicolor. The sequence continues at coordinate 157,450,978 of OZ005735.1, read as the reverse complement.
GCAAATTAAATGCACACAAAACCACTTCTAGGCACCCGCCCGCATTCACTTTGTTGAGGTTGAAAAGGGCCGTTGAGCGGTTGGGAGGAGTTTTGCCAAAACTCGTATATATTCGTTTAAAAAACGTTACTTTTTATATGAAACCAACCAAACAAACAACTTAGATTGCATTTTGTTGCCTCGGTTCTTTTATTTGAACCACTGACTCTATGGAATGGGATTTGAGTTGCCAACAAACAAGAGCCGCCGCCTTAAAGGTTTCACATTTAGTAAATGTCAGGAACAGAAATTGAAATTTTATAAATGTTAAAAAATAAGCTTCACTTAAACAAAGAACGAACGCAATCATGAGAAGAAAAAATGCAAGAAAAGGAAAATGAAATCGGCAAATATGTTTTGTAACAAGAAATCCTATAAATTATTTGCTTCAACGAACGGACATATGGGCTCGGATTGGATTGAATTGAATGGAATAATGGCAAGGGTTGGTATGTATGTACTCGTAGTTCTTGTGTTTCCCAAAAACCCCCATAAAGTTTGTGCATTTTTCACTGCCTTTTGATTGAAGTTATTTATAGTCCACTTATGATGTAGTTTCGTCAAGGATGGAGGAATGGAAAATATTTATTCAACTGAATGGAGGTTCCTTGAACCAAGAATAATGCCACATCAAAAAAAGAACATCAATCTACATCAGTCCAGCCATACGTGGATGTTGTGAAAAGTTAGCTAACGATCAGAAGATCGAAGAAAAACATGAATTTTGACTTTGTCTTTTGTATCATTGTTAAAATTTTCAATTTGTACAACTGCTTGCTGAAAATTCTGGGCTCCTGGTATTTCAGACGGAAAATTAAGAAAAATATGAATATTGATTTTGCATTTTGTACATTTGTCTAATTTTTCGATTTGTAATTTTGTAAAATTGTACAGCGGCTTGCTGAAAATACTGGTCTCCTGGTATTTTAGTCGGAAAATTAAGAAAAATATTGAATATTGATTTTGCATTTTATACATTTGTCGAATTTTTCAATTTGTACTTCCGCTTGCTGAAAATGCTGGGCTCCTGGTATTTCAGTCGGAAAATTAAGAAAAATATGAATATTGATTTTGCATATATACATTTGTCGAATTTGTAAAAATGTTTCAATTTGTAAATTTGTACAACTGCTTGCTGAAAATGCTGGGCTCCCGGTATTTCAGTCGGAAAATTAAGAAAAATATGAATATTGATTTTGCATTTTGTACATTTGTCGAATTTGTCAAATTTTTCAATTTTTAATTTTTTGCTACTGAATTCTAAAGATGATAGAGTGGTGACTATCGAAACTGCAGTCAATTCTACCAAGCAATTAAAACTCTCTACCAATTTTTGTATTTGTTTCTATTACTTTTTTGGAATAGATAGAAAGTAAATGGAACATATGGTCTCAAACAAAAAATAAATTCTGACTGAATAACAAAAGCACAGACCAACAATAAATAACAACAACACATACAAACACATGAGGTACGATGACGTCGGCATTAGCCGTTGACAAAACTACATTTGTTTTCGTGGTTCGCGATGCGAACCCAAGCAAAAAACAAAAATGTATTGGTATGAGAGTTTTAGTATGTTGACATAGTTCGGCAAAATACGGGTTTGGTTAGCAGTTCTTGTTAAATTCAATTTACTGCTTCCATAAGTATTTCAGCTGATTAAGTTAAAGACATACACTATTGCTACTGAATTCTGAAGATGATAGAGTGCTGTCTATCGAAACTGCAGTCAATTCTACCAAGCAATTAAAACTCTCTACCAATTTTTGTATTTGTTTCTATTACTTTTTTGGAATAGATAGAAAATAAATGGAACATATGGTCTCAAACCAAATAAATTCTGACTGAATAACAAAAGCACAGACCAACAATAAATAACAACAACACAATTTTGTAAATTTGTACATCTGCTTGCTGAAAATGCTGGGCTCCTGGTATTTCATTTTGTACATTTGTCGAATTTGGCAAATTTGTAAAATTTTTCAATGTGTAATTTTGTAAATTTGAAAATAAGAAAAATATGAATATTGATTTTGCTTTTTGTACATTTGTCGAATTTGTCAAATTTTTCAATTTGTACATCTCCTTGCTGAAAATGCTGGGCTTCTGGTATTTCAGTCGGAAAATTAAGAAAAATATGAATATTGATTTTGCATTTTGTACATTTGTCTACTTTTTCGATTTGTAATTTGTAAATTTGTACATCGGCTTGCTGAAAATGCTGGGCTCCTGGTATTTCAGTCGAAAAAAATGTAAAATATATGAATATTGATTTTGCATTTTGTAAATTTGTCAATTGCATTTGTAATTATGCCGATTTTGCATTTTGTACATTTGTCGACTTTGTCAAATTGTTATACCCTACACCACACTGTGGTACAGGGTATTATGACTTTGTGCATTTGTTTGTAACACCTAAAAGGAGAAGAGATAGACCCATTGTATATTATACACTTTCTGAGTCGATTTAGCCATGTCCGTCTGTCTGTCTGTCCGTCTGTTCATGTATTCTTGTAATCAAAGTGCAGGTCGTATTTATGGTCGATTGTGATGAAATTTAGCATAGAGCTCTTTTTTGGCCCAAGGACGATCCCTATTGAAATTGATTAAAATCGGTTCAGATTTGGATATAGTCCCCATATATATGTTTCACCCGATTTGACATGCAAGCGCCGTAGAAACCACATTTTACATCCGATCTTTATGAAATTCGGCAGAGAGAGTTTTATTATTACGTGAATGAACACTACCAAATTCGGAGAAAATCCGATCAGATTTAGATATAGCCCCCATATATATGTTTCACCCGATTTGGCATATAAGCGCTGTAGGAACTGTATTTTAAATCAGATCAGTAAGAAATTTGGCAGAGAGAGTTCTCTTATTACATGAATAAACACTGCCGAATTCGGGGAAAATCGGTTCCGATTTAGATATAGCCACCATATATATGTTTCACCCGATTTAACATTTAAGCGCTGTAGAAATCGTGTTTTATATCCGATCAGTACGAAATTTAACAGAGAGAGTTATCTGATTACATGAATAAACACTGCCAAATTCGGGGAAAATCGGTTCAGATTTAGATATAGCCACCATATATATGTTTCACCCGATTTAACATTTAAGCGCTGTAGAAACCGTATTTTACATCCGACCTGTACGAAATTCGGCAGAGAAAGTTCTCTTATTACATGAAAAAACACTGCGCAATTCGGGGAAAATCGGTTCAGATTTAGATATAGCCCCCATATATATGTTCCACCCGGTTTAACATTTAAGCGCTGTAGAAATCGTGTTTTATATCCGATCAGTACGAAATTTAACAGAGAGAGCTTTCTTATTACATGTATGAACATGTAATAAGATTTAAACATAGTCCCAATATATATGTTACACCCGATTTGACATGTAAGCACTGTAGAAACCGTGTTTTATATCCGATCAGTAAGAAAATCGGCAGAGAGAGTTTGCTTATTACATGTATGAACACTGCCAAATTCTTATCGCAATGCCCATTTTCGGATTGGTAGGTAGGTGTAGGGTATTATATAGTCGGCCCTACCCGACTTTCTATCTTTCCTTACTGTTTTTAATTTGTAAATCTGCTTGCTGAAAATGCTGGGCTCCTGGTATTTCAATCGGAAAATTAAGAAAAATATAAATATTAATTTAGCATTTTGTACATTTGTCGAATTTGTAAAATTTTTCAATTTGTAATTTTGTACATCTGCTTGCTGAAAATGCTGAGCTCCTGGTATTTCAGTCGGAACATTAAGAAAAATATGAATATTGATTTTGCATTCTGTAAATTTGTTACATTTTTCAATGTGTAAATTTATACATCTGCTTGCTGAAAATACTGGACACCTGGTATTTCAGTCGAAAAAAATGTAAAATATATGAATATTAATTTTGCATTTTGTAAATATGTCAATTGCATTTGCAATTATGCCAATTTGTACATCTGCTTTCTGAAAATGCTGGGCTACTATTACTTCAGTCGATAAATTTTAATTTTGTCTTTTTTTAAGTTTGTTATTTTGTAAAATTTTTCAATTTGTAAATTTGTACATCTGCTTGCTGAAAATACTGGGCGCCTGGTATTTCGGTCGGAAAATTGAGCAAAACGTGAGTTTTGATTTATAATAAATGTAAAGTAGAAAATAAATAAAACATCTATTAAAAAATCTACAAAATATTGTAGTTCATAATTTGTTTATTTAATTCATAACTAACTAAAGCTATTTATATGTATAGATATAAAATATGCCGAAAATACAGTTCGATCTCTTACTGACTAACAAGTAAAAAAATACATAATTAAATATTTATTACAAAAAGAAACCTAAAAATGACAAAATTGCAAAATGATTCCAGTAAATGACCATGACATGCATTCCATACAAACGTACAATTTTAAACTTTTTAATTTATTAAAATAAAATATTTACATTTTCCGAAAAATGTACAATGCAATTTCAACATTTTACTGAAATACATTTCGAATTTAAAAATATATATATTTTTTTGTTTTAAATAAACTTAAACTATTGTAGCTAAATTATTGTTTTAATCTACTCTCATTTTTGTTAATAAAAACGACTAGTGAATGAATGTAATATTCTAAAAATACAAGAAAATTAGGAAGTGGGTTAAAACGGAAGAAATGGGACTTAAATGTCCAAATCCCAAACATAATATTTTTGATTAAATATTTATTTATACTCGTATTTAGCTAAATATAATAAAATTAAATTATTTATTTTTTATAACGTGAATTTCATAAATGAGGTGAATATCTTGTTTGGTGTACATAAGTTTTCCTAAAAAGGAGAATAATTTTAAAGAAATAAATTTATTTTATTGATGCTATTATTTGGACGGTGAGATGGTAGATTTGAGAAAAAAAATCTACAGGAAATTTCAAACAACTTCAGCACTTGCAGTAGTCGTAAATTCGACTGCTTAACCAGAAAATAGGTTCCTTCCAACAATTTTTTCATTTGTTTTTTATTTCTAATTTACATCAGCCCTTGCTGTGATGAGGGTGTGTAGATGTCTAAAATATCCTATGGAATATTTTTTTCTTTGGCTGTATAGAGCGAATGCTCCAACGTTTTAGTGAATTTGTGAAAATTTGAAAAAATGTATGAATAAATACAAATCGACCTCATCCCATAATAGTGAGTGTAACAAGGTGATCGTTGTATATTCCTTTGTTTAAAAATTGAAAGAAATGATGAATGGTTCTGAGTTCTGAGAAAAATCTTAAAGACGGTCCAATCTTGTCTATTTTAACTGTTAAAATATATGTATGTGTATCAAAAATAGTTCACGAGCCTTTATTTGAGCGATGAGATTTAGGGAAAAACTAATTTTAGTATTTTCCCCAATTTGAAACCTCGATTTTATGGGAAATGCCCTAAATTTTTTGCTCATCTTTATTATTTCGTGTTTCTAAAGGAAACGTAAATTCATCTCTATTTTAAAATAACAAACAAATGTCGCCACTAGGGTTCGAACATAGAGTTCTCTGCAGTTCCTTAGCATCTCATGAGAGTGAGTCGGTGTCCAGTACGGTATAGTTTTATTGTAAAATTTTGGCACTAAATAAATTGTCTCTTTCGCTTACTATTGCACCTAATTCACGTAGAGTTATAGCAGTAGTACTTTACTTGCATTATCAGAAAACCACAGTCCAGAAACTACATTACTACTTGTCCAAGAGATGTGAATAATTTCTTCAACTTATAGTGGGCGCATAAACTCGAAAAAAAAACAATAAAAAAATGTATGCTTGACAAATAGACGGGGTCGGATCCGGAAAGGAGTACTCCTAAAAGAAAATATATAAATGAATGTAAATTGAGTACAATTTGATTTCATTGTGATTTTTTTACTGAAACAATGGCAGTCTATTTTAAATAAATTTTACTAAAAGTGGTTGAACAATTTCGGTGTGTAATCATTTTTTCTTTCACATTATCTAGGTTAGGCTGCCTTTGCATCATAGCTTCATATTTGATTTGATTACTTCATTCCACAGAGGTCGAATCCGGTAAAAACTCAAAACAACTTTTTTCGATTATTGTAAAAATGATAGATACTTCAAAACGTTTTAACATTTTCTTTCCAAGAATATAAGCTAATATTTGAAGCATACACAATTTATGTCGATTATTCTCACTTATAATTTTCCAATCAAAAACTGTATTACTGTATGGAAATCAGAAGGGTAAGGCGGGACGGGAACGATTGTATAACACCCCATTATTCACGGATACATATCGCTCATTTAGGAAAAGAACGTCACATTTCGAGTTATGACATTTGACTAAAGTGTGATTTGAAAGATCTATACAAAAATAACTAGTAGACACAGAATGGGATGACTTAACTTCTGCAGTGCGCCAAATATTGTTATCTTCCTCAGGAATCAGCCCTATCATGGTTTAGCTTGTAGATACATATTTAAATGTAGGACAAAAACTCCAAAAAAATATATTTTGAGTTGTGACGTTCTTTTTCTAAATGATCGATATGAGTACTACATACATATAGAGGGTATGTCAAAACCATTATTCCTAGGAAATGTTACAGGATATGTAGAGTGCAAATATTTAAATTCTAGGTAGATGGGGTTAAAAATGTAGCTTATAGGCCACTAAGAATCCAAATTCGATTACCATACCCTAAAAATTGTTCAATCATTGTCAGTCTATAGTCATTGGCAATGCTGTCTAAAATGCAAAAATGAAAACATTTAGATGGTTACTGCAGTTATGGGAATATTGTGTTCAAATGGAGATGTACCAAAAGTGGCTAGACGAATACGCTTCTGAACAGTAGATACTTAAAAGACATTGCTGTGTACAAAATTTCAAGCGTTTATGTGCACTGGTACTAACGATATGAGCCATTCAATTCTGATATAATTTGGGTCTGGGGTACCAAAGGGGGCGTGGAAATATTTCCCATTTTTTTTTAGCGGAATGTTGGTACTATAAAAGTATTACAATGCAGAAAATGTCTGGTATTTATGTACTGGTATTAAACTGGTATTAAAGTTATAAGGTGTTAACTTGTTTTGCAAGACGGCTCACTTGAGTGGGAGTTGTCCCGTCCAAAAGGCGGGGTTGATAGCAACCGATAAACTTTTAATATATACGGAATTCCGGCAGATTCTGACAAGTAGTATAGAATTTATTGGATAATCAATATTTCACGAAACGATATATACCCTCCTCCACTAAAGTGAGAAGTTATTAAGTCTTGGCTTGAAATGGTAAAAGGAACAAATAAAGTATAGACTAATTCGACAGTACGTAAAATACGAGGGTAGTCCGGGACTTTTGCTATGGCAAAATAACCATGAATTGGACTACGAATTGCCACCTTATATAGCATACTCTCCGGATTTAGCCCATTGCGACTATATTCTGGTTCCAAATTTGAAGGAATGGTTTTGTGGTAAGATATTAGGGTCAAAGTAAGAGGACATCAGTAAAGCAAAAGCTTATTTCAGGCCTTTGAGAACTCTTATTATTTGGAGGGGGAAAAAATGAAAAGGCGCTCGACTAAATGTATCGATCTAAAACGTGGCCATATATCCCACATTGGAACGAGGGGAATGAATGTATATATAGGGTGATCCATTTCGAGGTTCCCGACTTTTTAAAAGAAAAAAACATAGAAAATTCAAATTGAATGGGGAATGTTTATAATAATTTGAAAGAACATTAATTGGTATTTATTTTTTGAAGATTATGTCTATCAAATGTTGGCCGCGGCTACGTCTCAGATGGTCCATCCGTTGAGTCCAATTTTCGATGACTCGTTCGAGCATTTCCACTGGTAACTGGCGAATGACACGCGTGATGTTTTGCTCCAAGGCCTGAATCGAAGCGGGTTTGTATACTTTACATATCCCCACAGGAAAAAGTCTAACGGTGTGGCCAATCGACCGGCCCAAAACGTGAAATTATCTGCTCACCGAAGTGTTCTCTCAATAAATCCATTGATTGCTGCCATGTGTGGGAAGTGGCGCCGTCTTGTTGAAACAAAATGTCGCCGAGATCACGAGCTTCAATTTCAGGCATCAAATAGTCGGTTATCATGGCACGATAACGGTCGCCATTGACGGTTACGTTCTCACCGGCTTCATTTTTGAAGAAATATGGACTGATGATGCCGGTACGTCGGATCGGGAATCGGTCAATGGCAAAAAGATAGCTCTTAACGAGAGCTAAAATATTGCTCATGGGTGTCAAGGTCGTAGGTCGACTGGAAAGTGTTTTTTTGGATTTAAAAAAAAAATATTATTTTGATAATAAAACTGAATAATTTGTAAACGTTGTTCAGGCGTAAGTCTTTCCATGATGAAATGCCAAACAATACTTAACAAAAATAACATGACAGCATGACACGACTCACACGTGATCTGCCAAAAAGAGGCTATTGAAAAAAAGGATCTCTACATAGATCCTTTTTTTATAAGAAGAGTAGAGATATAAAGGCTCGAAAAAATTGTCTTATTAATATTTCGGTAGCGGCTTTTATACCCTCACTTTAGTGATACGAGGGTATATATCATTTGCTACGGGCCAAAAGTGTAACACATCGCAGGAGTGACTTAAGACCCTAAGTGTGTTCGGCAGATATCCATTTTGGGTAATTTTAAGTCGAATGAGCTATATCCGTCCGTCTGTCTGTCTGTCTGTCTGCTGGCTGGTGCGCACGATAACTCTCGAAAGGAGTAACCGATTGACTGCAAATTTGGTATGTGGTAATATATTCTTATATCTCCGGCTAAGTTCGAAGATGGGCCATATTGGTCCACTCCTTCTAGTACCTCCCCCACAAAGGGTTAAAATGCAGTGAAATATTTTGTTCTTTAATAATTGCTATACTACTTATTCGAATCTTCTGAAATTTCACACATAGTATTAGTTTATTAGTCGCTATCACCTCGGGAAAAATGCGCGAAGTTTCCCGCCTCTTTTGGTACCTCCCACTCATATGCACCTTTTTGCACCAAATGTTAACAGCTCATAACATGCATACCAGTTCATATAAACACTTAAAGTGTTGTCCAGTGTAATGCTTTTATAGTACCTACAGTCCAGTGAAAAATGGGCGTTATTGCCACGCCCCTTTTGGTACCTCCCACACAAATGTACCATTTTGCACCAAAAGTTATCAACTTATAACATTAATAGCAGCGTATAAAAATACTTGGAATTTTGTACGGTGTAGTGCTTTTATAGAGCCTACAGTCCATGAAAAATGGACGTTATTGCCTCTTTATACCTCCCACACAATGGTACCATATACCTCCCACACAACAACATGTTGCACAGTGTAACGCTTTGAAGTAACAGGTGGCGCAAAAGTAACCTTTCGATGTTATGTTAGACGCGATTGGCGGTCAGCAGCTAACAGCTGATGCCACCGTCTGGACTTTGTACGGAAACATCTTCAAATCTTGTACCAAAATTCGCTGTAGAGACCGTCGACTGATACCCATTTGCGTGGCACGTCGTCTGGTCGATGTCGACGGCGCTTCCATGACTTCCTCGGCTACAGCAGCAATATTCTCTCCAGAATGGCTACTCCGGGGTCTGCCACGCCTGGCAGCATCTCGTGTTGTGCCAGTCTCTTCGAGGCGAGCGGCTAAACGTCGCAGTGTTTCACCAGTAGGCGTTGGACGGCCAGGAAATCTGTGCCAAAGTCACAGACCGATTATTGGTCAAATAAATAGTCAGCAATATTCCGCGTTCTGGAGCAGTGTAGCGTAACATTGTTTATTAACGTGTATTTCGCATGTGTTTACTACACAAATGTCAAAACAGAACTGACATTAGGGGCCCATCGCAAAATTTATAGCATTTTCTGATAGGAGGATTACTTTTGCGCCACCTTGTACATATAGTCCTGTGAAAAATGGGAGTTATCACCACGCCCCTTTTTGTACCTCCCACACAAAATGGCCCAATCATAGCAGTATTTAATCTACTGTTCAGCGAAAAATAGGTGTATTTGTTTAACACCTTCTGGTACCTCCCACACAAATTGACGGAATAATTCATGTAATATTCCATATTACATTACTCACATAGTGAGGGTATACCTTAGTCGGTTTATCTGACTGAAACTTTCTTACTTGTTGATATAATAGTTTAGAAAAAAACGTTTAACAAGTTATTTACATCATTTTCTTTTAATCTTCTGGATAATCTAGGGAAATTATTTGAAGCTGTAAGTTGAAAAAAAGTTATCGGGTTTTTGATGCATCCGTTCAGTGTGCATTCATACCTTTAAATAATTACAACCAAGTCGGGTAAAGGTTTTGGACGTAGTGAATTTATATTTTATGAACTTTTTCTCGGTTCATTTTTATGCACCAGGTAAACGTAGAGAAAAATATTTTAACCGGTTTTTGGATTTTTTCTTTCGTTTATAAAAAAATGGTTGGGTTTTGGTCGAATCCGACCACTGTGCGTTTCAATATGTGAACTCCCATTTACAAAATTATCAATAAGTGGATGTTTTAGAAAACTTTTCACGGATAGACGATTACCAATACCGGTTATATTTAAAAATCTCGGTTAGATAATTGAAATATCCGCTTATTTTTATTTTATATAGAATAAAGTTTTTTGAATGCATGAAGTTTGGCTTCTTAAAGAAGAAAAATCACGCAGAACCGGTTTTGGGATTTTTTTTTCGTTTATTTAAAATAAATTAATTAAAAAAAAATATTTAAATAAAATATATTATTCGTCGTTGGAGGAATGTGACCACTATACGTTCCAATAGATTCGTGCTTTTAAATAATTGTATACTATTCATGTAAAGATTTTGGAAACTGTGAACCGCGCGTTTTCAAAATTATCAGAATAGATAGTTTAAAACCCGTTGCACGGTTTGATGGTTTAAAAAATTCGGTTATTTCTATGCACAAGGTGAAATAATCGTTTATAAAGCTGTTTGAGTGCATGAAGTTTGGTTTCTTAAAGTAGAAAATTTTTTCGTAACCGGTTTTTGGTATAATCGCAGAGTAAAATATTTCCACTGGTTTTGGGAATTTTTTATGTTTATTCTAAGAAAAAAAATTGACTTTTTTTCGAATCGGACCGCTGTCAGTTTAAATATATATGTGTTTCTAAATAATTGCATAAAATTCATGTAAACATTTTGGAAGCTCTCAACCCCCAGCATTTGAAAATTATTTAAAAATTTATATTTTAAAAACTTTTTACGGTTATAAGATTAAAAATCCGATTATTTTTAATCGATTTTAATCGATTATTTTATAACGAAATAAGTTGTTTGAATGCATGGACTTCGATTTCTTCACAAAGAAAGAGAAAAGCCTATATACCGGTTTTTTGAGTTTTTTTCGTTTATAATAAAAAATGGGGTTTTGTCCGAATCCAATTACTGTAATAAAAACATCTAATTCATGCAGATATTTGGAGCTGTCGACATTCTAAAATCGTCAGAATAGCTAACAAAGTAATACTGTTAAAGTGGCCACGATTGGAGAAAAGCTAAATGAGTTTGGAATTTCAGATTGGAATATCAGATTATGGTTTTTCAATTTGTTGTAGACATGAAAAAAGGTTTTTTTTTCTTTGCAAGGAAACTAATCAAACGTCGATCCCCAATTTTGGCTAAATGTCGCCTAACTAAATAACAAAATAAGTGATTATATTCTCTTATATACAATTCGACTTGTTACACTTAATACGATAATAAAAACCCGTTTTCCAAAATACTATTTGAACTTTTGTGAACTTTAAGTGCGAGTTAAGTTGGATGACAAAATTATGGTAATGATTTGGTTGGTTGGTTGACTTAACAATGGAATTTAAATTAAAATTTAAATATGAATTTAATTGCATTTCATTAACAAAATAATAGAAAGGTTTTTTTGTGTAAAATTTCAGTGAAGGTTTTTTTTTTTGGCATGAAAATGAAATGTTTGATTTCTATGTAACAGTAGTAATATAAACTTAATTAAATAAATGTCTAATGAGTAGAAAAATAAAAAAAAACTTTAAGATTATATGAAAGTTGGGAAATTAAATAAAAATACTAAAATGTTTTTTTAAGATAAATAATAAGAATAATAAAAAATATTTAACAAACAGTGAAGTGAATCACGCATTCGCATTCGCACAGAGAGACATACAAACACGCAGAGAGAAAGAGATTACATGCATTCAATTTCATTGTTTTTTAGGTATTGTCTTGTTTCAAAATGATTTGAAACTCAGTTATGAAAACTACAATTAATTAAAAATTACATCACAATTATTTGTTGTTGTTGTTGCCGTTGTCTGTTTCAAATTTGTTTCTAAACACAAAAAATTGCCCTTAACATAAAACGTAAATGTATATATGACCTATGTTACAATCAAGCTTTTGGATCAATTGAGGATCTGCCATTGCCCGGGAAATACTGTCCTCGGCAGTTTCTTAATACCTACTATGAGCAGGACTCACTATCGTCTACAATGGGTATTGCATCTTCTGCCAGCCGATTAGTATCCGTCGCACACCTCGACCCCGTTGTGGGTCCGAAAGTCGCCGCTGATGTTGAGTTCGGGGTCTTGAGCAGAGTATACGAATCGCGATGCATAAACCTATGCTGATGGTGAGCAATGAAAGTACTGCTGCGCCTCAAAGAACGACGACCCATTTCGAGTATTTCCAAGGTGGGATCATGGGCAAACACATAGTTCTGATAGGCACGCAGGAAGACATAGATAATGGCGAAAGCTCCTCCAAAAATCATAAGATAAGAGCCAATGGGTATAACAGTGGGGGCGAAAACGGTGGCCAAATAAATCCATCGCCTAATGGGTGGAGTTAAATCCGAAATGCCCTCCTCCAGCCACATGACCGGAAAGACAAATGTACGAAAGTCCTTTACGGGGAAGATGTGTTTGGCCTGAGTAACTCTCAAATTCAATTGAATGCGAACTTTGCCCTCCAAAGGTACACCGAGTTTCTGGAAAGGAACAAATAGATTGAATAATTTAAAACATCTGCAATAATTACACAGAATATTTTACACTATACCGGTTGTATTTTAAAATAGGTCTGATGTTCTTCGGCATTCGGAGTCAAGCCCTCTACAGTATCCAATAACTCGGGATCGGCTTGAAAGAAATGAGGATTTGATAGATACACTGGGGCACCATATTGGCAAGGACTGATATTCTGCAAACCCTTGACAGCCTGATAATCTTTGGTGTCATAACATTTATTCTCGGGATTATTGTCAGCATCGCCATAGCTGTTGTTGGTCAGTTTGTAGAGATCTGCTTTAATGCCTAAAGGGAACAAAGAACCGATGTATACAGTTACCTCTATATATTCTCAAATAACCCAAATCTTACCATCTTTAACCACTGACTTATCATATTCCAATGGTATCACCCGACACAAATCCTTATCGTAAACATAAACCATATTCGAATTGGTTAAATCTCTAGGTGGGAAAAATGATCCTTCAGAACCGGTTATTCTTGTACAAGGCTCCTGCTCCCATTGGGTAAAATGATCAATACCATTCAGACGGTCGATATAGCCAAAATCATCCATACTCGTGTAACCAGTCCTTATGGATGACACTTCCGATAATGTGCCATTGCGCTGTAAATTTCAAAGTTGTTCTAGCTTTACTAAGCTTTTCGCATTATAACGCTTTACTTACCGCTATGAGCAAACCCATTCGTTCTCCTGGTCTCAAGTGCTTTGGATAGAATTTATGCGCCAGCGTTACCAGTGGATCATCGTAACCGAACACCAATTGTTCGGCCGTTACATTGATGAACGGTTTAAACTTGGCTGCCGTCAATATGACGGATATGGTTTTGGAGAGAACATAGCCCAGCTTGGGACTTAAGCTGGTAAGAGTCTGTAAGGAAATAAAATACGATAGGCTTAAATTTAAAACGTAAAAATCAAATACAAATTTCATAAAAACTGGTTAATGCGGGCTCGAAATATGTAGTACAAAAATAGGCAACCAAAGGAAGGAGGTCACAATAGCAATAGCCAAGTGTGCTTTGCGATTTTAAATAGCTTCGATACCCTGTTTATATTAAGAACTATGTAGCTCCAGAAAATAGTCATAAACCGCAAACTCCACCTCTTCATTGCTGGCAAATCTTGTTCTGCCGAGCCATTTTTTCAAGTTTGGAAACAAAAAATATGCCATGGGAGCTAAATCAGGTAAATAAGGTGCGTGCTGATGCATTTCGAACTTTAATGCATTGATTTTGGCTATTGTAATAGTGGATGTGTGAACTGGTGCATTGTCTTGATTGTGAGCAATCGCGGCACCCATCTTGCGCATAGATTTCTAATCATCAATTTTTCCTTCAATATGCGATGTACTCGTATAGCAAACGCACCTTCAACCGACGGTCATCCAATACCATAGTGTAGATTTTTTTACCATTTCTGGCGCGGACACCTCAATTTGTCGACAACTATGGTGTTCGTCGCGGCAGCTCGTACGGCCTCGTTTAAACTTTGACATCCAATATTATATAGTAGAAAATGAAGGACCAGACTCCCCCAAAGTAGAATCTAGCTCGGTTATAATATTGGTTGAACTAAGACCTTTCAAATGAAAGTAGTGTATTTATTACATATCGGTGACCGATTTTTTCCATCTATACAATTTCACTGACATCGTTTATCGTGCTCAAAAATAATTTTTCTTCTATATGTCAGGTCGGCTAATTTTGGGACCGCTCTCGTGTCCATTGCAAAAAGACTCCCTCATCAATGTTGTGATAATCAGGCAGAATTCTTAGGTACCAGACAGAAGACAGATACCAAAAAATTATCTAAGTATAAGAGAAGAGCCTGTCTATGCATAAGTGGAGCTTTAAGGACTACAGCGACTGAGTCTCTACAAGTCCTACTTCATTTACTGCCCATTGATATCGTGGCGAGATATGTTGCCACCAGAGCGGCATTACGATTAAACTGTTAATCAATGTAGAGGTATACGAACTAAGGTCATATGAGGATATCACAATGTATTGGTACGGTAACCGACCGAGTGGACTATACACCAACCTTCGAGAGCAACTTCACCACTTACATACCTACAAGAGAGGAATGGATTGGCAGAATCTATCAAATAATGACAATAAGGGAATCACCAAGTAACTGAGTCTCAACATAGTGACAACCGCTGTCTTTTACTCGGAAATTCAGGCTGCAATCAATTCTCTGGAGGCAACATGCCTATTAAACAGCCTACGACCGCCGCAGATATCTTAACGAGATGGCTGAGAAGTTTAACATACACCTCATATTGGTACCTAAGCATAGCGATCTACCGGGGAAATTCAAAGCTGATGAACTTGCTAGGAAATGGACAACATTACAAATTCTGAAGAATTTGCATGTATTGGTGCGTCACTATCCTCATACAAGCTTTGGTATAGGTAAGAGGCAATCAGGCAGTCCACTGAAATATGGACACAAATCACAGCATGTAGGGAAGCTAGACAGATCTGCAATGATACGAACTGATAATGCCAAAATGATTCCCGCAGTGGAGAGAAAAAAACTGTCTTATGCCTTATTGGCGAACACACCAGAAAGTTAGGTATTGATTTCAATGACTTCTGCAGAAACTGTGGTAATTAGGACGAAGTAGAGAGTATTGAGCACCTGCCATACTGATGTGTTTCAATAGATTAACGACATCTGAATATACTGGGGTTGGTCTTTCTAGGAAGTCTGACAGATCTTTACGGTACCGATATTCGTACTATTGATAAATTTGTTAAACCTAAACCTAAAGATTCTGCTATCTATGGCCGAAAATTAATGTTCTGACTCAAGTGGGTGTCATTTTTTTGATAGTCAGGCTGTTGTAATGTCTCTGGAAACTTCCTGAATTAAAAAAACTACATACCAAAGAACTGCAAAGAAGATTACCTTGAATGGCTAGGAACTACCGTCGCTTCAAAGGAACTGGAATATGCGAGCTTACCTCTAGAGACATGTATGCTCTTCTTGAGAAATAGCTTCCGTAAGGCAACAAACTAGTCAGGATCTATATACATTCCGGTAGATTTGTGTAGTTCGTGAACGAACTAGTTCAATTGAACGGTCACTTGACTAAACGGTACGAACTAGTTCACACAACTCGTTCATTTCAGCTCCGTAGTTCACCAGGTATTTTTTCTTCAACAATGTCATTTCGTTCTCTCTTCTCAGCAGTTATGTGTTGCTTCAATTTCTATCCCCTCACCTTAGAGAGGAGGGTATATATCATTTGCTACGAGCCAAAAGTGTAACACATCGAAGGAGTGACCTCAGACCCTAAGTATGTTTGGCGGATATCCGTTTTGGGTCATGTTAAGTCGAATGAGGAATGCCCGTCAGTCCGTCTGTCTGTCTACTGGCTGGTGCGCACGATAACTCTCGAAAGGAGTAACCGATTGACTTCAAATTTGGTATGTGGTAATATTTTCTTCTACCTCCGGCTGGTCCCCTCAGTGAAATATTGATTATTTAATAACTTTTATACTACTTATTTGAGTCCTCTGAAACTCTACACGTAGTAATAGTTTATTAGTCACTATCACCTCGACAAAAGGTGAGGGGATTCATAATTAATTTTACCCGACTGAACTTTCTTACATGTTATGTATCATGAATGTAGGATTCTACCTAAACAACGCCTTTGTTCATTCGCCTCATTTCATTCATATTCCAATTAAAATTTCTTTAATAACTGTTGATTTGAACTGGTGATCTGCTGAACGAAATGAGCTGTTGAACTAAGGAGCTGGTGAACTAAGGAGCTGGTGAACTAGAGAGCATTGTAACTAAAGTGATCTGGTGAGCTAAAGAGTTGTTGAATTAAAGTGCGCTGGTGAACTTAAGAGCTGTTGAAGTAAAAGGCTGGTGAACTAATGAGCTGGTGAGCTAAAGTGAGTTGGTGAAAGGCACGCAGAGATATTGAAGATCTTGAGAAATGAATTTTGCAGAAGGAAGAGGAATCAATAGAACACATTCTGTATCTGTGCCTCGTTTTTTCTAGAAGGCGACAGCCTACCAGAGGCTCTCATTTCTTTGGGGAGTTATCAGGCTTGACTGAGGTTAAAGTCTGCCATCTTTAGAGCTTTCTAAAGCAATAAAATTGGTTCACACCTAAGAGTTATATCTGCATTTAAATATTGATTATTTAGTTTTTTCCGACACTAGTTAGTCCTTACGCCACACTGTGGCACAGGGTATTATATATTTGTTTTGAGCGCCCCAGTAGGTCAGTAGATGGTGTGCTCGCATATGAGTTTGGGGGTCGTGAGTTCGATTCCCACCAGAGGCTCTGGTCTGTCACTGAAAAAATCTAGTCACATAGTTTTTGTATCCCGGCATTTCCGTGGACCGTAAAATTAGAATATACATTTATTTTGATTGTAATTCATTTAAATAAATATATGTTTGTTTTGTGGCAGATGTTGGTAGCACCTAAAAATACTACAGCTAGACCCACCTTAAAGTATACCGATCGACTCAGAATCACTACTCGTATATAAATAATATAAAACAAAAATGTTTTTGAGCAGCAAATCGAACAATTAAACATTTTGCGTAATATAAAATATTATTTATCAAATATACACATGTCAAATTTAAATACTTCATTAATAGTTATTTGCAGGTACGTGAATAATTAGTTTAAAATTGATATGCAAATGGAATCTTAATTGATTACTTGAATTATTCCCATCTTTCGTAATAATAGAACAACGTGCGGCTCGATTTAAAATAAAACCAGTAAGAAATGGCTAAAGTGGGGCAAAGCTGTCTATATGTGATACTCTACATCACCCTATCGGTGTTTTGAAAGATCACATCGAAATTTTATTATAAAGGAGGTTGTTGAATTCCCCTCATTGGCCTGTTCGTGCATCACAAAAAGAGATTGTTTGGTGCGATTTATGGGCTGTCGGCGTCATCGGGACCGATCGCGATTTTTTACAAAGAATCTTTTTTTCGAATACATCATCCAAAAAATCTATAGATTTCTACGACTTTTGATATATCATTGATTATGTAGTTGTATTTGCAGTGGTAAGAGGATGAGCGGGGGTTGTCGGGTGTTTTGGGAGAAATACTTCTAGAAATGTCTCCTTTATTTTGTTTTTCTACATGGAACATTCCGAGGGCTTATATACTAAAACTGTGTCTGAATTTATGCAGCGAATACATCTTTAAAAAATCGATTTCTACGACTTTTGATATATCATTATTTTTAGAGGAGGATTTTCAAAGGTAAGGGGATGATCGGGTGTGTTGGATGTTTTACGAGAAATATTTCTGGAAGGGCCTCCTTTATTTTGTTCTTTGACATGGAACATCTATTCCCATATATATATATATATATATATACTAAAACTGTTTCTGAATTTCCCAACCGCTTGTGTACCCAGCAAACATTGTGGCTACATATCTCGAAAACGCGATGTCACAGTAGAAAACGGCTAATGCCATTCGATTTAGCGGGTCGAAATAATGCGATGTAAATTGGTTTCATTGAGGATGCACTTTTAAGGTGTATTTTTCACACACAGTGTTACTAAAGAGTACTAAATTTAGCGGCGTAGCGTCATATCGCCCAAAACCATGTATGTCATATCACCCAAAAAGCGACATATCGCCCAAAATAGTAACCTGAAAATGTCATGTCGCCCAAACGCAATGTCAGAAAGCCCAAAGTTTTTTTTTTGGGCGATATGACATTTCAATTAATATAAAATGTTGCACAGCTTAGCGTAACAAAACAACTGTAACAATACCCTTCATCATGTAGCGGTAACACATACTGATTTGTCTCACCAAAGACGGCTACGCGGACCAAAGTGTAAATGGGTGGCCGGCCTTCGGCCGGGATTAAAGATTTTCTCCTCTGGGGTATGTCAAAAGACGGCTACGCTGACAAAATAGCCTGTGAATGGGCGGCCTTCGGCCAGGTTAAAGATTTTCTCCTCTGTGGTATGTCCAAAGACGGCTACGCGAAGTAAAGTACCTTTGCTAAGATACCTTGATCAGCATAGCAGTGTTTGAACATACGACAGAGGAGAAATTCTTTAACCGCGGCCGAGGGCCGGCCAGTCTTTTGACATACCCCAAAGGAGGAAATCTTTAATTCCGGCCGAAGAGCGTCCACGCAACGACAATTTGGTCCGCGTAGCCGTCATTCGAAAAAAAAATACCGGAGAAAATCGTCAATACCGGCCGAAAACCGGCCATGTAAGAACTTGGGCCAAAGGCCTCGTACCACAGATCACATAGGTCCGCGCAGCCGCGTTTGGGCGTTATGACATAGCTTTTATTTTGGGCGAAAAAAAATAAAAAAATATCTACTGTTCAAAATGACATATTGCCCAATGTCGATGTCATATTGCCCAAAACCCAAATTTTTCCACAACATACATGGTTTTGGGCGATATGACGCTACGCCAATTTAGCGAATGTTCCGATTAGGTACCTAAGCGCCATAGAAGCGGTATATTTTACCAGATCGAGGTAAAAATTTGCAGAAAGAATTCTTTACAAACTACTAAATTTAGTGGAAAACGGTTCAGATTTAGATATAGTCCCCATATAAAGGGTCCGCCAAATAACTTTTTATACCCTACACCACACTGTGGTACAGGGTATTATAACTTTGTGCATTTGTTTGTAACACCCAAAAGGAGAGAAAATAGACCCATCGTTTATTATACCGATCGACTTAGAATCACTTTCTGAGTTGATTTAGCTATGTCCGTCTGTCTGTCCGTCTGTGCATGTATTCTTGTAATCAAAGTACAGGTCGCAATTATGGTCCGATCTCGACGAAACTTTACACATATAATTTGTTTGGCCCAAGGACGATCCCTATTGAATTTGGTTAAAATCGGTTCAGATTTAGATATAGCCCCCATATATATGTAACTTCCGATTTGACATGTAAGCGCTGAAGAAACTGTATTTTATATCCGATCAGTGCGAAATTCGGCAGAAAGAGGTCTCTTATTACGTGAAGGAATACTGCCAAATTTGGAGAAAATCAGTTCAGATTTAGATATAGCCCCCATATATATGTTACCCCCGATTTGATATGTATCCGCTGTAAAAACTGCATTTTATATCCGATCAGTATGAAATTCGGCAGAAAAAGGTTTCCTATTATATGAATGAAATATAAATTTGGAAGAAATCGGTTCAGATTTAGATATAGCCCCCATATATAAGTTACCCAGATTTGACATGCAAGTCCTGTAAAAATGTTATTTTATATCCGATCAGTGACTGTATTTTATATCCGATCAGAACGAAATTCGGCAGAAAGAGGTCTGTTTACATGAATGAGTATTCAGGGAAATCGGTTCATATTGCTAAATTTAGCGATTATCGGTTTAGAATTAGATAATATGTTCCTACCCATTTACCAATTATTCCAAATTATTATGGCAATGACCCTTATCGCATTGTTAGGGAGGTGTAGGGTATTATATAGTCGGCCCGCCCGACTTTCCGCCTTTCCTTACTGGTTTTTTTTTGAAAATGCTATAAAAAAACGACTGAAAACGCATTGGATGGTCAGTTGGCTTCAACTCCTGAACCATTTGGACTTTGTATGGCGTCATACCAAGGTCTTTATGCAAAATTCGTCTCGTCTCCGAAATGTTCAATTGTTGAGAACGACGGTGAATTGATGTTGATGGCGCTTCACACACACTTTCGGCCACAACAGCAATATTCTCGGGTGTACGCACTGTTTTTTCCTTTTCACGCTTTGGTTTATCGATGAGGATGCCAGTTTCTTTCACTTTTTTCACTAGATAACGAACATACGGAGCTGACGGTGCTTCTCTTCTTCCAAAATCCGTACGCAATTTTCGCACACTATCTGCAACATTACCATGATTTTCAAAGTAATGTCGCAATATTCGCAATATACACATATTCGTTCAGCGGAAGGATAAAACTAATTATCTGTCAAATCAGACATGAGCTAAGTGTTACCATTCACGAAATAAGCACTAGTTGAAAAAAAAGTTACATTGCGGACCCTATATATGTTCCATGCGGTTTGGCTCCACGCTGCTAAATTTAAAAAAAAAATCGATTCATATTCGATGTGAAGGATTAGCAAAGCTAAATTTTCCAAATGATTTTTCGGTAATTGTTACAGACTTAGATCAAGTATATGCGTGTTTATTCTGCACTGACAGGGTGGTGTAGGGTATCATATAGTCGACTTCGCCCGACTTTAGCCTTTCCTTAATGGTTGATTCTCGAATTATTTTCAATGCAAATGATGCGTCTCACTGTGACCTTTCCTAAATTGCTTTAATGCTGATGTTGTAGCTGATGACGAGGCATCAGATTCCAAAACTTTAAGGTCATTCTAGATTTCTACATTTCTGAAAATGTGTTAATAATGAATACATCTCCCATTCGTAAACACGGCGAAATTTATTTAAGTAAATAAATCATAGCATCATAACCTCAGCTGTCATCAACTGTCAAAACAGTACTGTGATGATGACTTGATAAGGCGATTTGAACAGAAAAAATATTACGCCTATTTTTCTACGAAATTACCTTATTCATCACAATTTATCAAAGTGTGTTGGGTAAACATTTTTTTTGTACATTGGATACTTACCAATAGAGGTATATTAGGTGTGACGATTGGCGTATTCTTGTCAATACTTAATTCAGGAACAAATTCTAAGATTTTTTTGTGCTGATATGACACCGTGAAATTGTCGTGAAACTTGACGTTCACCTTCTGCATGTCTTCTCTGGAAATGAAAAAAAAAACAAGAAGATAAATTTAAGTTGTTTTGTTCGTAAAAATAAATTAATTTCTTATCTGTCATCTCATAATAAACCCAAAATAAATCCAACGAAACTCGGTCAAATGTCAAAATAAAACGTAAATCTCGCAAAAAACTCATTTAATAATTTTTAATTGTTTACTTACGAAATGTAATTAAGGTTCGAAATGTCATTCCCGACATGTAGGTATGTGGCCCTTTCAGACAAACATCTGTCAGCGTAAAAAGAAAAAAATATCTAAGGCTATAAAGAGCGAGCGCTAGTGCGAGTGCACGCGTACGAATGTCAAGTTCATATAAAATTCACATTAAACCCCTTTTGACGCATACACGAGTTAATGATTCATTTGAGTCGTCGCGTCAAAGATCTGAGAAGACAGCGACGTTTAAACACTTTCGTTTTCATTTGAACAAGGCATTCGTGACACCGACAGTTCAAGTACTCTATGTCGTGTAGATATATTAGATGGGGGTCACAATTAAATAACTGTTATTGTCTGGAAATAGTACCAATAATGGTTTCAGATAAAGTAAAATATATTTTTCTACATTGCAGCCAGTTCGGCACAAAAATGTCCTCTACAACTAGAGTCGACCACTGTGGTCTTCCTCTACAACTAGAGTCGACCACTGTGGTCTTCCTCTACAACTAGAGTCGACCACTGTGGTCTTCCTCTACAACTAGAGTCGACCACTGTGGTCTTCCTACATAAATCGACTTACAAACGACCAACGCTTGCATATTATTTAATTATACCCTACACCACACTGTGGTACAGGGTATTATAAGTTTGTTTCACGACAGACGTTTGTAACACCTGAAAATAACACAGCTAGACCCACCTTAAAGTATTCCGATCGACTCAGAATCACTAACTGAGTCGATTTAACCATGTCTGTCCGTCCATGTAAAGTTGTTCGTCGACTACAGGTCGCAATTTCACTCCGATCGTTCTGAAATTTTGCAGTTTAGAGTATTTCGCAGATTTAGATATAGCTCCCATATATATCTTTCGTTCGATTTGGCCCTTTAGTGCTATAGAAGCTGTATTTTAAATCCAATCGTTTTGAAATTTAGAATGGTAGAGTCTCTTGATCCATGAACCAACACTATCGAAATTGAAGAAAATCGTTTAAGATTTAGCTATAGCTCCCATATATATGTTTCGTCCGATTTTGCTCTTTAGTCCTGTAGAAGCTGTATTTTAAATCCAATCGTTTTGAAATTTAGAATGGTAGAGTTTCTTGATCCATGAACCAACACTACCGAATTTGAAGAAAATCGGTTTAGATTTAGCTATGGCTCCCATATATATGTTTCGTCCGATTTGGCCCTTTAGTTCTATAGAAGCTATATTTTACATCCAATCGGTTAAGATTTAGCTATAGCTCCCATATATATGTTTCATCCGATTTGGCTCTTTAGATCCAATCGTTTTTAAAATCCTACTGGTTTTATTTATTTTTATTGAATTTTTATTAAATTTTGAGTTCGCTGCAAAGTTTATTTTAGGTTTTGGGCCGGTCAATTGGCCGCCTAGATCGTGCGATTTAACGCCTTAAGATTATTTTTTGTGGGGCTATGTTAAAGCTCACGTCTGTTGGGACGATCCCACAACGGTTGACGAACGGGAGCCAATATTGAAAAATTTATTCGTGAGATACCGGTCGATATGTTGGAGAGAGTATGCCAAAATTGGACCCAGCGTATGAACCATTTGAGGCGCAGCTGCGGTCAACATTTACATGAAAACATCTTTTAGCATTAAATTATATATACCGTTCCATCGATTCAAATAATGATTTCATACTTTTCTCTAAATTTTATGTGTTTTTTTTCAAATCAAATCCGAAAGCTCATACAAAATCACTCGTTATATACAGATATAGCCTTCAGAATGTGATAAAATTCGTATCACATCTCCCAAAAATTAAATGTTTTATTCTGTCTATCTAATTCCCGATAAATGATTCAAATGAAATAGTTTGGGAATCCCAATTCCTCAGCCTCAACACTATCGAAATTGAAGAAAATCGTTTAAGATTTAGCTATAGCTCCCATATATATGTTTCGTCCGATTTTGCTCTTTAGTCCTGTAGAAGCTGTATTTTAAATCCAATCGTTTTGAAATTTAGAATGGTAGAGTTTCTTGATCCATGAACCAACACTACCGAATTTGAAGAAAATCGGTTTAGATTTAGCTATAGCTCCCATATATATGTTTCGTCCGATTTGGCCCTTTAGTTCTATAGAAGCTATATTTTACATCCAATCGGTTAAGATTTAGCTATAGCTCCCATATATATGTTGCATCCGATTTGGCTCTTTAGATCCAATCGTTTTTAAAATCCTACTGGTTTTATTTATTTTTATTGAATTTTTATTAAATTTTGAGTTCGCTGCAAAGTTTATTTTAGGTTTTGGGCCGGTCAATTGGCCGCCTAGATCGTGCGATTTAACGCCTTAAGATTATTTTTTGTGGGGCTATGTTAAAGCTCACGTCTGTTGGGACGATCCCACAACGGTTGACGAACGGGAGCCAATATTGAAAAATTTATTCGTGAGATACCGGTCGATATGTTGGAGAGAGTATGCCAAAATTGGACCCAGCGTATGAACCATTTGAGGCGCAGCTGCGGTCAACATTTACATGAAAACATCTTTTAGCATTAAATTATATATACCGTTCCATCGATTCAAATAATGATTTCATACTTTTCTCTAAATTTTATGTGTTTTTTTTCAAATCAAATCCGAAAGCTCATACAAAATCACTCGTTATATACAGATATAGCCTTCAGAATGTGATAAAATTCGTATCACATCTCCCAAAAATTAAATGTTTTATTCTGTCTATCTAATTCCCGATAAATGATTCAAATGAAATAGTTTGGGAATCCCAATTCCTCAGCGTATGAAAAACAACTAAAAATCTAAGTATGTATGTATATCACCTTCTGTCGACTTTTATCTCTCATTAGGTGTCACTTTTTACTTCGAATGACTTCAAATAACTTGTGGCTAACTTGTTTTTTTTTTATGTCGCGAACTGTCGGTATGACTGTCTGCATGCACGCATGCGCTCATCTATCTGTTGCTCTGTCGCTCTGTGTAAATGTCTTAATAAAATTTGTATTAAATCATTCAAGTACTCCATCCATCCGTCGGTACACAGTTCACGTTAAACCAAATGAGGCGGTGTTTGCTCACTTTTTTATGATTGCTGATTTTTAAGCGTTTTTTTAGTTTATCTCATGACGGCTCTAAAGCATTTGCGGTTCATAACTCAATTTTATGTTTTTTTTCGTTATTTCCAGCACGCCCCACCAGACGGCTGATTGTACGTCCGTCCGTCCGACAGTGTGTCATTTCGATATTATGACTCTAGGTTTTTTTTTCTTCGGTTTAAACTGTTTTGTACTCTGGTTTTTGTGGGTAATTTATGCTAACCAAAAACAAAATAAAAATTGTGAACAATGTTTGTTTGTAAGTTCATCACATCTGTGTTATTTGAGAACGAGCATTTAACACCTTTTGTCTTAAAATAAATATTTTTTAAATATTTAATGACCAAAATGTCACATTAATCTTATCGAACGAACGAACGGCTTTTTTAGGAAAATGACTATTTATTATTGTATATTGTGTTAAATATCTACAATTGACGTCAAGTGCCTGGGAAATGTGTTTTGAAAAGTTAGACTTCGAAGAATTTTAGAAATTTACTGCAGAAATTCTTTATGTGTAGACCGGAAATCGCAAAACAGTTTAATACATTTTTATTATTACACCGGTCGACAAAAACAAAATTTTTCCTTGGGTTTCTGTTCATATGAATTGATTCTGTTGATAGACAGCAAAAAATTCCAAAATGTCAATTCTTAGCTTCTAAGGTTTGTTTTTGTAAATTCTACAGCGATAAGAATGTTTTGAAGTTAAAACCTTACTAAATTAGCTACAACTTTTTAAATTATGCATCGATTTTCTTTGGAAAGGGGTCATTTAATTCATGGCCAATCAGACTTGGCCAATCAGACAATAAAATCATAAAAATATAACGGTTGTGCATTTTTAGATTATTTAATATGGCTTTTATTTAAAAACCAGTAAGGAAAGGCTAAAGTCGGGCGGTGCCGACTATATAATACCCTACACCACTCTCGTAATATTGCATAACTCTGATACATAAATTTTGTAATTCATGAATAAATTGTTTACATAAATTTACTTTTGGGACATTTTATACTTAAATAATACCCCGTACCACAGTGTGGTGTAGGGTATAAAAACGATTGGATCTAAAGAGCCAAATCGGATGAAACATATATATGGGAGCTATAGCTAAATCTTTACCGATTTTCTTCAAATTCGGCAATGTTGGTTCATGAATCAATAAACTCTACCATTCTAAATTTCAAAACGATTGGATGTAAAATACAGCTTTTATAGGACTAATGGCCAAATCGGACGAAACATATATATGGGAGCTATAGCTAAATCTTAACCGATTTTCTTCAAATTCGGTAGTGTTGGTTCATGGATCAAGAAACTCTACCATTCTAAATTTCAAAATGATTGGATGTAAAATACAGCTTCTACAGGACTAAAGTGCCAAATCGGACGAAACATATATATGGGAGCTATATCTAAATCTTTACCGATTTTCTTCAAATTCGGTAGTGTTGGTTCATGGATCAAGAAACTCTACCGTTCTAAATTTCAAAACGATTGGATGTAAAATACAGCTTTTATAGGACTAAAGGGCCAAATCGGACGAAACATATATATGGGAGCTATAGCTAAATCTTAACCGATTTTCTTCAAATTCGATAGTGTTGGTTCATGGATCAAGAAACTCTACCGTTCTAAATTTCAAAACGATTGGATGTAAAATACAGCTTTTATAGGACTAAAGGGCCAAATCGGACGAAACATATATATGGGAGCTATAGCTAAATCTTAACCGATTCTCTTCAAATTCGGCAGTGTTGGTTCATGGATCAAGAAACTCTACCATTCTAAATTTCAAAATGATTGGATGTAAAATACAGCTTCTACAGGACTAAAGTGCCAAATCGGACGAAAGATATATATGGGAGCTATATCTAAATCTGAACCGATTTCAACCAAATTCAATAGCGATCTTAGCAGCCGCGAAATACTCTAAACTGCAAAATTTCAGAACGATCGGAGTGAAATTGCGACCTGTAGTCGACGAACAACTTTACATGGACAGACGGACGGACGGACGGACGGACGGACATCGTTAAATCGACTCAGCTAGTGATTCTGAGTCGATCGGTATACTTTAAGGTGGGTCTAGCTGTGTTATTTTCAGGTGTTACAAACATCTGCCGTGAACCCTGTACCACAGTGTGGTGTAGGGTATAAAAATAGCTAAACGAACGGAAAACGATGTTTTAAGAAGTTGATGGCTACTTTTTTTTAAAATTTTTTTAAAACTTTCCTCAACTAATTCAGATAAATGGTTCTCGAGTTGTACCAAAATATGTGACTCAACCTCTCTTTTTTTATCCCCTCACCTTAGAGAGGAGGGTATATATCATTTGCTACGAACCAAAAGTGTAACACATCGAAGGAGTGACCTAAGACCCTGAGTATGTTCGCGGATATCCGTTTTGGGTCATTTTAAGTCGAATGAGTAATGTCCGTCCGTCAGTCCGTCTGTCTGTCTGCTGGCTGGTGCGCACGATAACTCTCGAAAGGAGTAACCGATTGACTTCAAATTTGGTATGTGGTAATATTTTCTTCTATCTCCGGCTAAGTTCGAAGATGGGCCATATTGGTCCACTCCTTCTAGTACTTCCCCCACAAAGGGTTAACATTTAGTGAAATATTGATTATTTAATAACTTCTATACCACTTATTTGAATCTTCTGTAATTTTACACATAGTATTAGTTTATTAGTCACTATTACCTCGAGAAAATGTGCGAAGTTGCCACGCTCCTTTTGGTACCTCTCACACAAATAGACAATTTTTAACCAAAATTAATAGCTTATAACTTTATTATAGTGCATACAAAGACTTGAAACTTTGTAACGTGTAATGGTTTAATAGTACCTACAATGGGCATTATTGCCACACAAATGGACCGTTTTGTACCAAAAGTTAACAGCTTTTAACTTTAATACCAGTGCATATAAATACTTGAAATTTTGTACAGTGTAATGCTTTTATAGCACCTAGAGTCCAGTGAAAAGTAACCGTTATTGGGACGCCCCTTTTGGTACCTCTCACACAAATGGACCATTTTGTACCAAAAATAAAAAGCTTTTAACTTGAATACCAGTACATACTTTAAAGATATTAAATGCAATTTAAATTGATAATACATAATTTAACAAAACAAACAAAAAAAATAAATTTACTAATATTTTTTTGAGACTCAAGGTGAGGGGATATATTTGTCGGTTTACCCGACTGAACTTTATTACATGTTTTAATATCACGGTTTATCGCGAGAATTCAAAGAAACCACCCTTTAGGCTAAGAAAAAAAAGAGACGTTGGACTAAATATTCCGGCACAACTAGTGAACCATTTATCCGAATTGGTTCAGGAAGGTTTTAACAATTTCAAAATTAAGTTGCTTTCAACTTCTTACAATATCAATTTTCATCCGTTCAGCGGTTTCGACGATGCCTGACAACATATTGCAAAAAATCCTATTTTTTGAGAAAATTGTAATAAGTTTTTAATATAAGCCTCAGAAATACATCTAAAAATGCACAGTTGTTGAATTGTGATGATTTAATCATAAAGTATGATCAGTCATGAATAAAATTCCGAAGAAAATCGAAGTACAACACTATGCAACAAAAAAAAATTTGTTGTGTCCGAGATTTAAAATTTTTTTTAATAGATTGAGCTGAAGGCATGATAATCTATGAAGCCAAAACAAAATTTTGTTGAAGGTAAAATTTTTTTTGATATTCCAATTTTCATGGAAGTTACCTTTAGTATTTGGACCACGTTTGAAGTATAAACTAGAAAAAGCCGAGATACCTTTTAAATTAAAGGAAATTATAAGAGCTAGAAATGCTGAAAACATCAGTTTCAAGTAGAAACGGAAGTTTAGCAACTGTCGTTAAAACAATGAGAAATTTTTTTTTTTTCAAAAAAATATTTTTTTGTTGGCACGAAAAAATCCATAAAATATAGAAAAAAAAAATGCCAAGAAATGATTGTTCCATTTCTTGAAAGCTACCATCTTAACAAAAAAACAAGTAAGAAAGTTTCAGTCGGGTAAACCGACTAAGGTATACCCTCACTTTGTGAGTAATGTAATATTGAATATTACACAAATTATTCTGTCAATTTTTGTGGGAGGTACCAGAAGGGGTTTAAGAAATACACCTATATTTCGCTGAACAGTAGATACTTTAAATACATTGCACTGTGCCGAATTTTAACCGTTTATATGGACTGGTATATTAACGTTGAGATATTAAATTGTGGTATAATTTGGCCATTTTGTGTGGGAGGTACAAAAAGGGGCTTGGCGATAACTCTCATTTTTCACTGGACTATAGGCATTATAAAAGCATTACACTGTACAAAATTTCAAGTAATTGTATATACTGATATTAATGTTATAAACTGTTAACTTTTGGTGCAAAATGGTACCTTTGTGGGAGAGGTACCAAAAGGGGCGTGACAATAACGCCCATTTATCAATGGACGGTAGGCATTATAAAAACATTACGCTGTACAAAATTTCAAGTATTTTTATACACTGGTATTAATGTTATAAGCTGTTAACTTTTGGTGCAAAATGGTGCATTTGTGTGGGTGGTATCAAAAGGGGCGCGGCAATAACGCCCATTTTTCTCGAGTTGATAGCGACTAACAAACTAATACTATGTGTGGAATTTCAGAAGATTCGAATACGTATAATAGCAGTTATTAAAGAATCAATATTTCACAACATTTTAACCCTTTGTGGGGGAGGTACCAGAAGGAGTGGACCAATATGGCCCATCTTCGAACTTAGCCGGAGATAGAAAAAAATATTACCACATACGAAATTTGAAGTCAATCGGTTACTCCTTTCGAGAGTTATCGTGCGCACCAGCCAGCAGACAGACAGACAGACAGGCAGACAGACAGACAGACGGACGGACATTGCTCATTCGACTTAAAATGACCCAAAACGGATTTCCGCCGAACATACTTGGGGTCTTAGGTCACTCCTTCGATGTGTTACACTTTTTTCCGTAGCAAATGATATATACCCTCGTCACACTAAAGTGAGGTTATAAATATTACACTGTACAAGATCTCAGGTATTTGTATGTGCAGGAAACCAAGTTATAAACCGTTAACTTTTGGTACAAAAAGGTCTATTTGTATGTTAGGTGGCAAAAGGTGCGTGGTAATATCGACCATTTGGTACGGAACTGTAGTAACCGTTAAGGCATTACACTCCACAAAATTTTAAGTATTTGTATGATCTGGAATAAATGTTATAAGACATTAACTTTTTGTACAAAATGGTCCATTTGTATGTAAGGTACCAAAAGGGGTGTGGCAATAACGCCCATTTTTCACGGGACTGTAGGTACTCTTTAAAGCATTACACTTCACAAAATTTCAAGTATTTCTATGGACTGGAATCGAAGTTGTAAGTCGTTAAATTGTTGTGCAAAATGGTCCATTTGTATGGGAGGTACCAAACGGGGCGTGGCAACTTCGTCCATTTTCTCAAGATGATAGCCACCAAGAAACTGATACTATGTGTGGAATGGTCAAAGATTCTGAATAGAAGTTATGAGATAATCAACATTTCACTAAATTTGGACCATTTGTGGGGGAGGTACTCGAAGGAATGGACAAATATAATCCATATTTGACCTCAGTCTGAGATAGAAAAAAACATTGACAATCGGTAAATCCTGTAGAAAGTTATCGTGCGCACCAACCAGACAGACGGACTGGCTGACGGACATTGCTAAAATGGCTTAAAATTGCCCAAAATGGATTTCCGCCAAATAATCTTGGGGTCTCAGATGGAGTACCATCTATATGTTACACTTTTGACCTGCAGCATCTGATATATAGCCTTGTTCACAATAGTGGGTGTATAAAAACCGGATTATGTTGAAATTCTCTTATTTCTACCAAAAGTGCTTTACTTTCTCCATAGATTTTCTTCTAATAGGTAATGGTTTCTTCGTTAGAATTCTAGCTTCCAAAAATTGGAACAAACTATTTTTTCCAAATTTTTTTTTTTATTTGTATACCCTACACCACACTGTGGTACAGGGTATTATAACTTTGTGCATTTGTTTGTAACACCCAAAAGGAGAAGAAATAGACCCATCGTTTATTATACCGATCGACTTAGAATCACTTTCTGAGTTGATTTAGTTATGTCCGTCTGTCTGTCTGTCTGTCCGTCTGTCTGTCTGTCTGTCTGTCTGTCTGTCTGTCTGTCTGTCTGTCCGTCTGTCTGTCTGTCCGTCTGTCTGTCCGTCTGCCTGTCTGTCCGTCTGTGCATGTATTCTTGTAATCAAAGTACAGGTCGCAATTATGGTCCGATCTCGACGAAACTTTACACACATCTTTTGTTTGGCCCAAGGACGATCCCTATTGAATTTGGTTAAAATCGGTTCAGATTTAGATATAGCCCCCATACATGTTTGTTAGCCCCGATTTGACACGTAAGCGCTGTAAAAACTTTATTTTATATCCGATCAGTATGAAATTCGGCAGAAAGAGGTTTCTTATTATATGGGTGAACACTATTAAATTTGGAAGAAATCGGTTCAGATTTAGATCCCATATATACGTTACCCCCGATTTGACATGTAAGCGCTGTAAAAACTTTATTTTATATCCGATCAGTATGAAATTCGGCAGAAAGAGGTTTCTTATTATGTGGATGAACGCTATTAAACTTGGAAGAAATCGGTTTAGACTTAGATATAGCCCCCATATATATGTTACCCCCGATTTGACATGTAAGCGCTGTATAGACTGTATTTTATATCCGATCAGTACGAAATTCGACAGAAGGAGGTCTTTTTACATGAATAAGTATTCAGGGAAGATCGGTTCAGATTTACATTAAAGCTCCATATATATGTTCCTCCTGATTTGGTATCAAACCGCTATATAAGTTGTATTTTTCTTCCGATCATTAAAATTTTCCAGAAAGATGTTTCTCACTTTAGGAACGAATATTGCTTAATTTAGCGATTATCGTTTCAGAATTAGATAATATGTTTCTCCCATTTACCAATTATTCCAAATTATTATGGCAATAACCCTTATCGCATTGTAAGGGAGGTGTAGGTTATTATATAGTCGGCCCCGCCCGACTTTCTGCCTTTCCTTACTGGTTTATGATTTTTTTCGTGACAACAAAAAACGATTTTTGTTTTAAAAACAAATTTTTTTTAATTATTTTAACGACATTTACTAAACTTCTTTTTCCAAGAGAACTAATATTTGTAGTCCTCATAATTTTCTTTAATTTAAAGTACTCGTATATATACTTCAGAAAATATGGTCCAAATCATAAAGACACCTTCCAAGAAAATGGGAATCTTAAAGAAAAAATTTGTAAAAAAAAATTACCATACAATTTCTTTTTAATGTTTTTTTCGTGTTTAGGACAACATATTACACCAGAACATGTTATGCACAGTCCTTCGACAAACATTTTGTTGCATAGTGTAATTTAAAAATTTGTAGAGAGGAAAAACGTTACTTTCCTTGAAATTCGAAAATTTGCTGTCATTTCTATAAAAACAAACTTTGATAAAAAAAAAACATTTTTCCCTGAAATTAGTAACACAAAAGAAACCAAACTTGGACACTTAAAAGTCAGACCCAAAAATAGTGTCGACCAGTGTTATTATTGTTGAATGCCCTTTAGTCCCATACAGCGTCCATCACTTGTTTGAGTCCGTTGTTAACCGGATTATTTACTCTGTCGCATTTACATATTTTTATACCCTCACTTTAGTGTGACGAGGGTATATATCATTTGCTACGGAAAAAAGTGTAACACGTCGAAGGAGTGACCTAAGACCCCAAGTATGTTCGGAGGAAATCCGTTTTGGGTCATTTTAAGTCGAATGAGCAATGTCCGTCCGTCTGTCTGTCTGTCTGTCTGTCTGTCTGTCTGTCTGCTGGCTGGTGCGCACGATAACTCTCGAAAGGAATAACCGATTGACCTCAAATTTGGTATGTGGTAATATTTTTTTCTATCTCCGGCTAAGTTCGAAGATGGGCCATATTGGTCCACTCCTTCTAGTACCTCCCCCACAAAGGGTTAAAATGTTGTGAAATATTGATTCTTTAGTAACTGCTATACTACTTATTCGAATCTTTTGAAATTCCACACATAGTATTAGCTTATTAGTCGTTATCAACTCGAGAAAAATGGGCGAAGTCGCCACGTCCCTTTTGGTACCTCCCACACAAATGCTCCATTTTGCACCAAAAGTTAACAGCTTATAACATTAATAACAGTGTATAAAAATACTTGAAATTTTGTACAGTATTATGCTTTTATATTGCCTACAGTCCAGGGAAAAATGGGTGTTGTTGTCACCCCCTTTTTGGTACCTCCCACACAAAGGTACCTTTTTGCACCAAAAGTTAACAGTTTATAACATTAAAACCAGTGTATAAAAATACTTGAAATTTTCTACAGTGTAATGTTTTTATAGTGTTTATAGCCCTGTGAAAAATGGGCATTATTGCCACGCCCCTTTTTGTACCTCCCACACAAAATGCCCAAATCATACCACAATTTAATGTCTCATAACGTTTATACCAGTGCACATAAATGCTTATAAGTCGGCACAGTGCAATGAATTTAAAGTATCTAATGTTCAGCAAAAAAAAGGTGTATTTGATAAACCCCTTCTGGTACCTCCCACACAAATTGACAGAATAATTCGAGTAATATTCAATATTACATTACTCACAAAGTGAGGGTATACCTTAGTCGGTTTACCCGACTGAAACTTTCTTACTTGTTTAATTAAAATTGAAGATTTATTGACATTGCAATCCCAGTTTAATATGATACTTAAATGTTAATCTCCAATACATTCTATTAATAACTTATTAATGATAATAAA
Source organism: Eudasyphora cyanicolor (assembly GCA_963930755.1). Lineage (NCBI taxonomy): Eukaryota > Metazoa > Arthropoda > Insecta > Diptera > Muscidae > Eudasyphora > Eudasyphora cyanicolor. The sequence goes on along the minus strand of OZ005735.1, from coordinate 157,416,924 downwards.
AGACTATTACGTAGTATAAAATATTTGATGCATGTGAACAATAAGGGAAAGATGAATTCCCACAAGGGAAAGATGAATTCCCTAGAAGCGAAATTTTAGAAAACTTTACTACACGTTTCCAATAGTCGAAATTTCCTTTGTTGGATATGACAATTATTTGGCTCAAAAAAAGTTTTACTGCTATTTTTAAAAAGATCGGTTGAAAAACGATTTTTTTTAAATTTTAGGGGCAAAGTTTGGACGGCGAGGGATAAACATGGTAGCAATGCCAAATTTAACGCCTAGAATTAGAATAGTGGATATTGAAGCGAGGGATGTCCTTAAGACAACAGATCGGGGTAGTCAGTTTTTTTTATTCCTACTTTTCGGAACACAGTGGGGCAAAACGTGTAAAATGTGGTACAGTTGTTTAAAAATGTTAAACCCATGGTTGTAGGGTAGCTTTCGTAACATAAACTAGAGATCGGAAGTGATTTTTAGAAATTCTAGCTTTGAGAGGCACTGTGGTGTATAATGGGTTAATCATGGTGCTTTGGGGAAAAACTGAATCAATCTGGCAAAATTAGAACTTAAACTTGAGATCTAAAGAGTTGTCATGCTTTTAGGAGCAGAGTCAAAAACATTAAATAATGTATAGTGGACAAAAATGGAAAAAATGTATAAAATGTGGTTGAATATGATACAGTGGGGAAAAAGTGCTAAGTATGGTACAGGGGTCAAAAACAGTTATATATGGAAAAGTGTAACAAAATGGGTTAAATATGGTACAGTTTGGAAAAAATCGTTAACTATGGAACAGTGGGGCATAAATGTATTAACTATGATACAGTGTGGCAAAGGGTTAAATATGGTACAGTGTGACAATAATGGTTAACTATGGTACAGTGGGGCAAAAAGGTGTTAAATATGGTATAGTGAACTAAATAAGGCATAAATGTATTAACTATGATACAGTGTGGCAAAGTGTTAAATATGGTACAGTTTGACAAAAAGTGTTTAATATGATACAATGAGACAAAGGATTGTTCAAAGGGTTAACTTTGGTACAGTGGGGCACAAATAGTTAAATGTGGTAACGTGGGACAAAATGGGTTAAATATGGTACAGAGGGACAAAAAGCGTTAACTATGGAACAGTGGGAAAAAATGTGTTAACTATGCTACAGTGGGACGAATATGGTTGAATAAGGCACAATGTAACAAAAATGGTTACAGTGGGGTGCAAACCGTTAAATATGGTAACATGGACAAAATGGGTTAAATATGGTAAGATGAGGACAAAAGCGTTAACTATGGAGCAGTGGGTCAAAAATTGTTAAATACATGTGACTCAGTGGACCCAAAAGCGTTAAAAATGGCACACTACGCAAAAGCGTACATTTAGTCTTTTTTTTCTTCAATGTTTATGTTTTTAGTAGCACTGTGGCGCAAAAGGGTTAAAATTATGGTGCAGTTGGGGCAAGCTAAAATTGTTCAATATGTTACAGAGTGGCGAAAAGGTGTTAAATATGGTTGAGTGAAGCAAAAAGAGTTATATATGGTACAGTGGGGCAAAAAGGTGTTAAATAGGTAAAGTGTGGCAAAATAGTTAAATGTGGTAAGTGGGAAAACAGTGGAATAAAAAGTATTAAATATGGTACAGTGGTGCATAAAGGGTTCAATGTGGTCCCAGAGTGCGAAAGTAGCTCTTACAATATAAATCAAAGCTAAGAATTTTTTTTGAAAAACAAATACTTCTATTTAAACCGTGGGGGAAAATAAGTTAAATAAGGTAGGGTATAGGCAAAAGTTAAACACGGCACAGATAAGGGGCATTGTGGGGCAAAAACAATTAAATATTACACAGTGGTACAAAATTGGTTAACTATGGCACATTGGCCAATAGGGTTAATTGTGGAAAAACTGAGCGATTATCTTTAGCTTTTTAAATTCGTACCTTTATAGATACGGTGGAAAAAACATGGTTTTATATTGTACCAGGGTGTGAATGTAGCTATTGGAACATTGTCTAGGGTAAAGAAGCTAACATATGATCCAAAATAGTTTTTCAACAAGAGGTACAGTGGGGAAAGGGATAATTATTGTACCATGCTGTCAGGGTAACTCTTGGAACATTAACGAAATGAAACGGGATTGCGTATTTTTATCGTATGAAAGTAATTAAATCAATTTTATTTTGCACCATATGTAATACTAGTAATCATGTAATGTTGAGAGAAAGAGGTATAACTATTTTACAGTACCCTAAACAGAAAATAGATAAATGATGGGGGCTGCGAAGCGCACCGAGTTAAAGCAGTGTGAGATATAAATACTGGTGTTTTCTTTTCTAAAAAACGGTGTTGCCCTGTCAGAGAGCAGCAAAAATTTCGCCTACACCAGCTTGTACTGTTGCATTTTTGATAGTCAGAATCGGAAGTGTAGAAAGGCAACCTTTTAACTCACTATAATTAAGGTATACTTCAAGGCGTCACCTAAATAAAAAAACTGTCCAAACTTTATTATAAAAAATATTTTGACACCACGCAAATACATAAGCGGATATTTAGGTTATTCACTTGAACCTGAAAAACATCTGTTTTTTAGGGCAACGCTCAACCTCTGATTTAATACAGTGCTGAAAGACACTTTTTACGGTGGGCATATTGCCACGTCCCTTTTGGTGCCTCCCAAATAAAATGGACAAAATAAAAAATTTGAAAAATGATTTCTTTGAATTTCCATTATTTTTATAATATGGGTCATAATTTATATAGGGTGATCTAAGTAGAGATACTTTTTTCAATAGCCTTTTTTGACAGATCACGTGTGAGTCGTGTCATGCTGTCATGTTATTTTTGTTAAGTATTGTTTGGCATTTCATCATGGAAAGACTTGCGTTTGAACAACGTTTACAAATTATTCAGTTTTATTATCAAAATAATCGTTCGCCAATTGCGCTAAGTCCATTTTTTTTAATCAAAAAAAAACACTTTCCTGTCGACCCACGACCTTGACACCGATTCCCGATCCGACGTACCGGAATCATCGGTCCATATTTCTTCAAAAATGATGCCGGTGAGAACGTAACCGTCAATGGCGACCGTTATCGTGCCATGATAACGGAACATGATGCAGATAATTTCACGTTTTGGGCCGGTCGATTGGCCACCAAGATCGTGTGATATCACACCGTTAGACTTTTTCCTGTAGGGATATGTAAAGTCTAAAGTTTATGCGGACAAACCCGCTTCGATTCAGGCCTTGGAGCAAAACATCACGCGTGTCATTCGCCAGTTACCGGTCGAAATCCTCAAACGAGTCATCGAAAATTGGACACAACGGATGGACCATCTGAGACGTAGCCAACATTTGATAGACACAATCTTCAAAAAGAAAATGCCAAAGAATGTTCTTTCAAATGATAATAAACATTCCCCATTCAATTTGAATTTTCTGTCTTTTTTTCTTTAAAAAAAGTAGGGAACCTCGAAATGGATCACCCTATACATTTATCCATAGATTTTTTCAAATATGTATTGTTTTCAGCGTTAGGATACTAGCTTTTAAAAATTTAATAAACATTTTTTTTGCGATTTTTATACCCTACACCACACTGTGGTACAGGCTTTGTAGGCTGTGTTTGTTTCACGGCAGATGTTTGTAACACCTGAAAATAACACAGCTAGACCCACCTTAAAGTATACCGATCGACTCAGAATCACTAGCTGAGTCGATTTAACCATGTCTGCCCGTCCGTCCGTCTGTCCATGTAAAGTTGTTCGTCGACTACAGGTCGCAATTTCACTCCGATCGTTCTGAAATTTTGCAGTTGTAAAGATCCCTATTGAATTTGGTTGAAATCGGTTCAGATTTAGATATAGCTCCCATATATATCTTTCGTCCGATTTGGCCCTTTAGTCCTATAGAAGCTGTATTTTACATCCAATCGTTTTGAAATTTAGAATGGTAAAGTTTCTTGATCCATGAACCAACATTGCCGAATTTGAAGAAAATTGGTTAAGCTTTAGCTATAGCTCCCATATATATGTTTCGTCGGATTTGGCCCTTTAGTTCTATAGAAGCTGTATTTTACATCCAATCGTTTTGAAATTTAGAATAAACATTTTACACATATATATGGGAGTTATAGCTCCCATATATATGTTTCATCCGATTTGGCTCGTTAGATCCAATCGTTTTTATAACCTATACCACACTGTGTTACAGGGTATTATTTAAGTATAAAATGTCCCAAAAGTAAATTTATGTAAACAATTTATTTATGAATTACAAAATTTATATATCAGAGTTATTCAATATTACGAGAGTGGTGTAGGGTATTATATAGTCGGCCCCGCCCGATTTTAGCCTTTCCTTACATGTTTTCTATTTTGTTTAGTAATAAACAGTTACTAGGACACTGTCTCTACGTAAAAATGATATTCCCAACATGTGTAGCCATTATAATTTTCTTTAATATAAAGGCTATCACAGCTCTATCGGACTTATACTTAAAAAAAACTTCAAAATGTGGTCCAAATACTAAGTCATTCCATGGAAGTGAAACTTTACCAAAAAATTTTTTGTTTTGGTTTCATAAAATTGTATTTCTCAATTTTAACTAAATTGAATTTTTTTTTCACACAAAAAAATTTTGTAATTTTGACAATTCTACTTCCCCATGAAAGTAACAGGGAAATATGTTTCCCCCCATATTGTTTCGAACGTAAAATGGTGGGTTTTTAAAACACTAGGTGCGGTTGGACTTACCACCGTTTTAACTTCTTACAAAAAAAAAACAAACAAAATCCATTTGAAACTAAATACAAATATCTTCGAGTGCAAATCTACCGGTTGTTAGTTGTACATATGGCGTTTATTTATAGCACAGATAGTATATGTAAATTACGAAATATATTTTTCATTTAGCAACTCAAGAAGTTTTTGAGACAAAGTCAACAGCAAACACAAGTAGTTCAGAGCAGTTCAGCAAATACTTGATTAAAAATCAACAGTACAGCACAATAATTATATTATTATTATTAACATCGATAAAATTAGTAAAAACTAACAACAATACAAATCAAAATTAATTAATTATACATAGTGCATATGAAAGCATAATTAGCGGAAGCTACGAGAACGATATTACATCAACAATGTTCAGACTTTAGGGTTTATGGGGGGCCCAATAAGGTCACAAAGGTTCGTTCGTTTTTGACGACCGTGGAGTGTGGCACTAAACAATATATTTTTGTAACTTGTACGAGTACATATGAGGCTTTGAAATATTGGAGCAAACTACAGGTATTTATTCTGGTGTTCTTAATTTTGTGTACACATGATTTTTGAACTACTTATATAATGACTTCGAATTCAGTCTATGAATTTTTATGCAAAAATATCTAGTTGAATGTTTAAAATTCCGACCGTAAACAAGTCAGAATCTTCTATGGGAGATAATAGAATATAAAACAGTAGGCAGCGTAAACGCAATGACCAGAATTTGTTCCACAAAAATGAATAGATCTGCAAATGGCCGTTCCATATGACACTATGCAACAAACAAATTGTTATATGTGTCCATATAATCAAATCCAATTTTTTTTTATGGTAAAGTTTTTTTTTAATTTGAACTATATTTTGTGAAGTATAAACCCGATAGAGCCGGAATACGATTTCAGTATAAGGCAACTATGATGAACATGAATTGTTGCAGGTTAAATAGAGTATGTAAATTCCTATATACCAGGCACAAAGATTAAAAAACGAGACCTTCATAAGGATCTCATACTTATCAAAATATGGACTGATATACTTCAATTTCACTAGAGACCTTTGTATGGGGCCTATATCAAAACAAAAACCGTTGTTCCCCATTTTACCAAAACAAAACATGGGCCGATGTGTTCCATTTTTACCAGGGACGATTACGTCCAATATAAAGTATAAATTCTTTAAAAAAATGTTTGTTCCATTTCATGATAGCTGTTATTCTAACAAAGAAAACAATGCCTTTTTGCAAAATATCTATGGATAAATGTATAAATTATGACCCATATTGTAAAAATAGGAAAAATTCAAAAAAAAATAATTTTTCATATTTTTATACCATCGACCATAGAATGGTGGAATATTCATTTTGTCACTCAGTTTGTAACACCTCTAAATATTGATCTGAGACCCCATAAAGTATATAAATTCTTAATCGCCTTAACATTCTAAGAAGATTTAGCCATGTTCGTCTGCCCGTCCGTCAGGTGTAATAGCGCTACAGTCTATAACGCTTGAGTTAGGTGACTGAAATTTGTTACATATACTTCGTATATCTGCAGGTATTTTGGGATTGAAAATGGGCAATATCGGTCCATTTTTTGATATAGCCCTCATATATAGCATCACTCCGATTTGAATTCTTAACGTCAAAGAATGCCTGAAAATTGGTAACTGGGGTTTATTTCTTCCAGGAAACCTTCACACGAACAACGGTAGTCATAGGCCCATGTTTTGATATAGCCCCCATAAAAGGGGCGTATTAAAATCGCCCATTTTGCAGGTACTGTAAAGTCATTAATTATACTTCACAATATTGTAAGTATTTGTATGGACTGGACTCAAAGTTATTGTGCAAAATTGTCCATTTGTATGGGAGGTACCAAAAAGGGGCGTGACAATTACGTCAATTTTTCGCGGGACTGCACCCAGCAAAATCTTGCGTATATACGTTGTATTTGGTATTCAGTTAAATCATTCAAAGAACAGTTTATAAGTACAAATTAGATTCTCTAAGTTAGATTACTAATAATAACTTATTATACCCTACACCACACTGTGGTACAGGGTATTATAAGTTTGTTTCACGGCAGATGTTTGTAACACCTGAAAATAACACAGCTAGACCCACCTTAAAGTATACCGATCGACTCAGAATCACTAGCTGAGTCGATTTAACGATGTCTGTCCGTCCGTCCGTCCGTCCGTCTGTCCATGTAAAGTTGTTCGTCGACTACAGGTCGCAATTTCACTCCGATCGTTCTGAAATTTTTCAATTTAGAGTATTTCGCGGCTGTTAAGATCGCTATTGAATTTGGTTGAAATCGGTTCAGATTTAGATATAGCTCCCATATATATCTTTCGTCTGATTTGGCCCTTTAGTCCTATCGAAGCTGTATTTTACATCCAATCGTTTTGAAATTTAGAATGGTAGAGTTTCTTGATCCATGAACCAACATTGTCGAATTTGAAGAAAATCGGTTAAGATTTAGCTATAGCTCCCATATATATGTTTCGTCCGATTTGGCCCTTTAGTCCTATTGAAGCTGTATTTTACATCCGATCGTTTTGAAATTTAGAATGGTAGAGTTTCTTGATCCATGAACCAACATTGCCGAATTTGAAGAAAATCGGTTAAGATTTAGCTATAGCTTCCATATATATGTTTCGTCCGATTTTGCTCTTTAGTCCTGTAGAAGCTGTATTTTACATCCAATCATTTTGAAATTTAGAATGGTAGAGTTTCTTGATCCATAAACCAACACTACCAAATTTGAAGAAAATCGGTTAAGATTTAGCTACAGCTCCCATATATATGTTTCGTCCGATTTGGCCATTTAGTCCTATAAAAGCTGTATTTTACATCCAATCGTTTTGAAATTTAGAATGGTAGAGTTTCTTGATCCATGAACCAACATTGTCGAATTTGAAGAAAATCGGTTAAGATTTAGCTATAGCTCCCATATATATGTTTCGTCCGATTTGGCCCTTTAGTCCTATTGAAGCTGTATTTTACATCCGATCGTTTTGAAATTTAGAATGGTAGAGTTTCTTGATCCATGAACCAACACTACCGAATTTGAAGAAAATCGGTAAAGATTTAGCTATAGCTCCCATATATATGTTTCATCCGATTTGGCACTTTAGATCAATCGTTTTTGTACCCTACACCACACTGTGGTACAGGGTATTATTTAAGTATAAAATGTCCCAAAAGTAAATTTATGTAAACAATTTATACATGAATTACAAAATCTATATATCAGAGTTACTAAATATTACGAGAGTGGTGTAGGGTATTATATAGTCGGCACCGCCTGACTTTAGCCTTTCCTTACTGGTTTTTGTTTTAATTTAGTTAGTCGTTATTTATTTACCGAAAGTAATGCTGGCGATATTGAGATATCATTACATGGTAACGCAAGTGGTACGACATTGACTTACCAAGATTTTGATGGGTTATATTTTTGTACTTGATTATTAAGCGATTTGTCTACGAATCGCGAGGTAGGCCAGTGGTTGTGATGCTAAACTACGAAACCAGGAGGTCGCGAGTTCAATCCCACCTCCCGGCAAATAAAATTTTTCGTCATATGACGACAACAATCGATAACTACTCCCTCCCAGTTATACGCTCTACCCAATGTTGCGCTCATCCCAATGTTAAGCTCTTCCCAATTTTACGCTCTTCTACTTTCTCACCGCATGCCACCACTGATGGTGGTGAACAAGCAGTAGCAACTCAGAAATATCTACCCACAAACACACTCATAATAGTATTACTTACGTCCACGCTTACTTTTTAAGCTTCTGGTATGCTTGAGTGGAAGCACTTTCCTCCAATGACATGCATGTGTAAAAATAATTCGAAGGGAGGCCAAATTATAAGCAGTTACTAGATTTGAATTTAGCTTACCCGTCAGGTTATTTGGTAATGGGAAATTTTGCTAAGTAGGTGCTATAAAAGCATTACACTTCACAAAATTGCAAGTATTTCTATGGACTGGAATCAAAGTTATAAGCCGTTAACTTTTTGTGCAAAATGGTCCATTTGTATGGTAGGTACCAAAAGGGGCATGGCAACTTCGCCCATTTTTCTCAAGATGATACCGACAAAGAAACTGATATTATGTTTGGAATGTTCAAAGATTCTGAATAGTAGTATAGAAGTTATGATATAATCAATATTTCACCAAGTTTTGACCCTTTGTGGGGGAGGTACTTGAAGGAATGGACAAACATAATCACTATTTGATCTCAGTTTGGGATAGAAACCAGTACGGAAAGGCAGAAAGTCGGGCGGGGCCGACTATATAATACCCTACACCTCCCTAACAATGCGATAAGGGTCATTGCCATAATAATTTGGAATAATTGGTAAATTGGTAGAAACGTATTCTAATTCTGAAACGATAATCGCTAAATTAAGCAATATTCCTTCCTAAAGTGAGAAACATCTTTCTGGAAAATTTTAATGATCGGAAGTAAATTACAACTTCTATAGCGGTTTGATACCAAATCAGGAGGAACATATATATGGAGCTTTAATGTAAATCTGAACCGATCTTCCCTGAATACTTATTCATGTAAAAAGACCTCCTTCTGATCGGATATAAAATACAGTCACTACAGCGCTTACATGTCAAATCGGGGGTAACATATATATGGGAGCTATATCTAAATCTGAACCGATTTTCCCCGAATTTGGCAGTATTCCTTCATGCAATAAGAAACCTCTTTCTGCCGAATTTCGCACTGATCGGATATAAAATACAGTTTTTACAGCGCTTACAGGTCAAATCGGGGGTAACATATATATGGGGGCTATATCTAAATCTGAACCGATTTCTTCCAAATTTAATAGTGTTCATCCATATAATAAGAAACCTCTTTCTGCCGAATTTCATACTGATCGGATATAAAATAAAGTTTTTACTGCGCTTACACGTCAAATCGGGGGTAACGTATATATGGGGGCTATATCTAAATCTAAACCGATTTCTTCCAAATTTAATAGTGTTCATCCATATAATAAGAAACCTCTTTCTGCCGAATTTCATACTGGTCGGATATAAAATAAAGTTTTTACAGCGCTTACATGTCAAATCGGGGGTAACGTATATATGGGGGCTATATCTAAATCTGAACCGATTTCTTCCAAATTTAATAGTGTTCATTCATATAATAAGAAACCTCTTTCTGCCGAATTTCATACTGATCGGATATAAAATAAAGTTTTTACAGCGCTTACATTTCAAATCGGGGGTAACGTATATATGGGGGCTATATCTAAATCTGAACCGATTTCTTCCAAATTTAATAGTGTTCATTCATATAATAAGAAACCTCTTTCTGCCGAATTTCATACTGATCGGATATAAAATAAAGTTTTTACAGCGCTTACATGTCAAATCGGGGGTAACGTATATATGGGGGCTATATCTAAATCTGAACCGATTTCTTCCAAATTTAATAGTGTTCATCCATATAATAAGAAACCTCTTTCTGCCGAATTTCATACTGGTCGGATATAAAATAAAGTTTTTACTGCGCTTACAGGTCAAATCGGGGGTAACATATATATGGGGGCTATATCTAAATCTGAACCGATTTCTTCCAAATTTAATAGTGTTCATCCATATAATAAGAAACCTCTTTCTGCCGAATTTCATACTGATCGGATATAAAATAAAGTTTTTACTGCGCTTACACGTCAAATCGGGGGTAACGTATATATGGGGGCTATATCTAAATCTAAACCGATTTCTTCCAAATTTAATAGTGTTCATCCATATAATAAGAAACCTCTTTCTGCCGAATTTCATACTGGTCGGATATAAAATAAAGTTTTTACAGCGCTTACATGTCAAATCGGGGGTAACGTATATATGGGGGCTATATCTAAATCTGAACCGATTTCTTCCAAATTTAATAGTGTTCATTCATATAATAAGAAACCTCTTTCTGCCGAATTTCATACTGATCGGATATAAAATAAAGTTTTTACAGCGCTTACATGTCAAATCGGGGGTAACGTATATATGGGGGCTATATCTAAATCTGAACCGATTTCTTCCAAATTTAATAGTGTTCATTCATATAATAAGAAACCTCTTTCTGCCGAATTTCATACTGATCGGATATAAAATAAAGTTTTTACAGCGCTTACATGTCAAATCGGGGGTAACGTATATATGGGAGCTATATCTAAATCTAAACCGATTTCTTCCAAATTTAATAGTGTTCATCCATATAATAAGAATCCTCTTTCTGCCGAATTTCATACTGGTCGGATATAAAATAAAGTTTTTACAGCGCTTACATGTCAAATCGGGGGTAACGTATATATGGGGGCTATATCTAAATCTGAACCGATTTCTTCCAAATTTAATAGTGTTTATCCATATAATAAGAAACCTCTTTCTGCCGAATTTCATACTGATCGGATATAAAATAAAGTTTTTACAGCGCTTACATGTCAAATCCCCCGATTAACATATATATGGGGGCTATATCTAAATCTGAACCGATTTTAACCAAATTCAATAGGGATCGTCCTTGGGCCAAAAAAAAGATGTGTGTAAAGTTTCGTCGAGATCGGACCATAATTCCGACCTGTACATTGATTACAAGAATACATGCACAGACGGACAGACAGACGGACAGACAGACAGACGGACAGGCGGACATAGCTAAATCAGCTCAGAAAGTGATTCTAAGTCGATCGGTATAATAAACGATGGGTCTATTTGGGTGTTACAAACAAATGCACAAAGTTATAATACCCTGTACCACAGTGTAAAAAACATTGACACGTACCATATTTAAAGTCAATCGGTTAATAATGTCGAAAGTTATCGCGCGCACCAACCTGGCAGACAGACGGACAGGCTGACGGACATTGTTAAAATGGCTTAAAATTGCCCAAAATGGATTTCCGCCAAATATTCTTGGGGTCTCTTAGGTCACTCCATCGATATGTTACAATTTTGACCTGCAGCATCTGATATATAGCCTTGTTCACAATAGGGTGATTCCAACGGAACGGGTGTGATATTGTTACTGAGTATTTTCCTGATTTTGATCTACATAATTTATAACGACAATTCACAAAGGGTGGTTTATGTAGATATACTTAAGTGTTACCTACTGACATGCAAGGAAATTAAATAATATTTTTAATAACAAAATATAGTTGATATATCACCGTAACGGGTGTGACCTAAGGTATTGACAAAATCTTGATTAGCCGCTTTCTGCAGTGTATATTGTATACTTCATTCCAATTAATTTAAATTATTATTCCATTTGTAGGAAATATATTAATATATAACGGGTGTGACATGCCAATGTAACGGGTGTGACATAGTCTCGATCTGGAGAAGAAATAAGTAGAACGAAATATTGTTTAGGATTTATTAGCCAACATGCTTCAATTAAAATTTTTTTTTTCTGCGAAAAACCAATCGAAGTCTTTTTATTCACTAAATCATATTCATATTGCCGACTTTCTTTATCACATAGAGTAAAAACGTACAAATACAAAATTCGTTGTCAAAAACAAATTTTTACATCTTCAAAACTCTTTCTCTTATGTATCAATGTTTATGACAATGCTATTTTTTCATTTTCTACAAAGAATAAGTTTCTGAATTAGAATACGCTGTGCGTTCTGCTAGAATATTATAAGCAGAACTCTTTTCAAAATAATGCTTAGTTTGTTATTCTTGATTTTTATAGTTTTCCACCTATTTTCTAAAATATATTGATCTTTGTTAACTCCATTTGAGCAATATACTTATGCCTTTTATTCCAGAACCAATCAAACCCTTGTAACAATGAATAGATTGATTAGAAAACCAGTAAGGAAAGGCAGAAAGTCGGGCGGGGCCTACTATATAATACCCTACACCTCCCTAATAATGTGATAAGGGTCATTGCGATAATAATTTGGAATAATTGGTAAATGGGTAGGAACATATTATCTAATTCTGAACCGATAATCGCTAAATTAAGCAATATTCGTTCCTAAATTGAGAAACATATTTCTGGAAAATTTTAATGATCGGAAGTAAAGTACAACTTCTATAGCGCTTTGATACCCCATCAGGAGGAACATATATACGGATATTATATATAAATCTGAACCGATTTTCCCTGAATACTCATTCATGTAAAAAGACATCTTTCTATCGAATTTCGTACTGATCGGATATAAAATCCAATCTCTACAGCGCTTAAATTTCGAATCGGGGGTAACATATATATGGGGCTATATCTAAAACTTAACCGATTTTCTCCGAATTTGGCAGTATTTCTTCATGTAGAAGGAAACCTCTTTTTGCCGAAGTTCGCACTGATCGGATATAAAATAACATTTTTACAGCGCTTACATGTGAAATCGGGGGTAACGTTTATATGGGGGCTATATCTAAATCTGAATCGATTTCTTCCAAATTTAACAGTGTTCATTCAAATAATAGGAAACCTCTTTCTGCCGAATTTCATACTGATTGGATATAAAATAACATTTTTACAGCGCTTACACTTCAAATCGGGGGTAACGTATATATGGGGGCCATATCTAAATCTGAACCGATTTCTTCCAAATTAAGCAGTGTTCATTCATATAATATGAAACCTCTTTCTGCCGAAACCTCTTTCTGATCGGATATAAAATAACATTTTTACAGCGCTTACACTTCAAATCCGGGGTAACGTATATATCGGGGCCATATCTAAATCTGAACCGATTTCTTCCAAATTTAACAGTGTTCATGCATATGATAAGAAACCTCTTTCTGCCGAATTTCAGACTGATCGGATATAAAGTAAAGTTTTTACAGCGCTTACATGTCAAATCTGGGGTAACATATATATGGGGGCTATATCTAAATCTGAACCGATTTTAACCAAATTCAATAGGGATCGTCCTTGGGCCAAATAAAACATATGTGTAAAGTTTCGTCGAGATCGGACCATAATTGCGACCTGGACTTTGATTACAAGAATACATGCACAGACAGACGGACAGACAGACAGACGGACATAGCTAAATCAACTCAGAAAGTACTTCTAAATCGATCGGTATAATAAACGATGGGTCTATTTCTTCTCCTTTTGGGTGTTACAAACAAATGCACAAAGTTATAATACCCTGTACCACAGTGTGGTGTAGGGTATAAAAAATATTGACACGTACCATATTTAAAGTCAATCGGTTAATAATGTCGAAAGTTATCGCGCGCACCAACCTGGCAGACAGACGGACAGGCTGACGGACATTGTTAAAATGGCTTAAAATTGCCCAAAATGGATTTCCGCCAAATATTTTTGGGGTCTCTTAGGTCACTCCATCGATATGTTACACTTTTGACCTGCAGCATCTGATATATAGCCTTGTTCACAATAGGGTGATTCCAACGGAACGGGTGTGATATTGTTACTGAGTATTTTCCTGATTTTGATCTACATAATTTATAATGACAATTCACAAAGGGTGGTTTATGTAGATATACTTAAGTGTTACCTACTGACATGCAAGGAAATTAAATAATATTTTTTTTTTTGCCGAAGTTCGCACTGATCGGATATAAAATAACATTTTTACAGCGCTTACATGTGAAATCGGGGGTAACGTTTATATGGGGGCCATATCTAAATCTGAACCGATTTCTTCCAAATTAAGCAGTGTTCATTCATATAATAAGAAACCTCTTTCTGTCGAATTTCATACTGATCGGATATAAAATAACATTTTTACAGCGCTTACACTTCAAATCCAGGGTAACGTATATATGGGGGCCATATCTAAATCTGAACCGATTTCTTCCAAATTTAACAGTGTTCATGCATATGATAAGAAACCTCTTTCTGCCGAATTTCATACTGATCGGATATAAAATAAAGTTTTTACAGCGCTTACATGTGAAATCGGGGGTAACGTTTATATGGGGGCCATATCTAAATCTGAACCGATTTCTTCCAAATTAAGCAGTGTTCATTCATATAATAAGAGACCTCTTTCTGTCGAATTTCATACTGATCGGATATAAAATAAAGTTTTTACAGCGCTTACATGTCAAATCTGGGGTAACATATATATGGGGGCTATATCTAAATCTGAACCGATTTTAACCAAATTCAATAGGGATCGTCCTTGGGCCAAATAAAACATATGTGTAAAGTTTCGTCGAGATCGGACCATAATTGCGACCTGGACTTTGATTACAAGAATACATGCACAGACAGACGGACATAGCTAAATCAACTCAGAAAGTACTTCTAAATCGATCGGTATAATAAACGATGGGTCTATTTCTTCTCCTTTTGGGTGTTACAAACAAATGCACAAAGTTATAATACCCTGTACCACAGTGTGGTGTAGGGTATAATGACCTTATGGGACTTCACTGTCGCACACATCGTTCACTTAATGATTGCCCCCTTATGCCATCTATCTATCCATCCACCTTATCCATCTATTTATTTCTTCAATTTATACCGAAATTAGTGCTTTCTATTATTTAATTTAATACTTGAAATAAAATTAATAAATAGACAATATTTTTAAATCGATTAAAAATTATTTACGGTCTTTGCGCAACGGGTGTGACAAATATTAGAATGCAAATTCTAGCGTAAATATTGCAATGACACTTAAACATTTTGATTTACTTTATACTATATAACCTTGACCTAACGTACACAAAACATGATATATGAATATCTACATAAAATTTATTAAAATTAAGTTTTTGTATATTTTCCGTATCGGATGTGACAAAAAAAAAACACTCCAAGATACAAAACTGTTTGCAGGCACTGAATATTTTCCAAAAGTTACGAGTTTTACACTAAACTACACATAATGATGTGTACTTTCTTGTAGTCAAAAGACAAATATCAGAAAATAAAAAATATGTCGAAAAATAGTTCATGTCAGTTCAACAGTAAAAGTAGTGCATCCAACAATTTTATAATAACCTACACGGAGGAAAATCGTCATTTTTGATATGTTTGAAATCAAAGAAAATATACTTGTAACCAAATTTTTTAAATATTATATATTTTTCAACAAATATATGTTATTTGAAAATCAAAAAATTTTGTTTCGAACGCATATATTAATATATTACAACAAAATATATTTGCGAACTGACTGTTACAAATAAAATATGTGTTTAGACACAAACAAAGATATTGTTTAAGAAATCTTCCAAATATATTACATTTAAAAAAATATTTTAACTTTGCTGACTTTGTCAATTTTTAATTTTATTTTTTCCCAAATTTCGTGTTATACTCGTACTTTATAGTTAAAAATGTCGTAAGCAGCAGTTTCTTTTGTTTTACAGCACTAATTTTTAATTTATAAATAGTCCAATTGTCAATCCATCAATGCTATTTTTCGTTACCAAAAATTATACGATTTAAATTTTAATAGAATTTTACAAACATATAAAATTAAAAAAAAAATAAACCTTTAATTTAGAAAAAAACGAAATTCAAGCATCTATACATTGCCAAAATATTTAAATACAAATTAAACATTGTTTCGGAAATATTATTTCCATATAAAAAAATACAAGGATGAAAACATAATTTTGTTTAGAACAACATCCTCCTAAACATACTGTACCCTAAACATATGTATGTTTCCAGCAGAATATGTTTGGAACAATATACTACAGAAGCGATTTTTTTTCAGCGTGTATAAAAACTCATTGGTAGGAAAAAAGGTATGTATTCCTAAATTTCATCAACTCTTCATGAATTTCTAAAATTCAATTGTTCGTGATGGCCCTTCTGGTACTTTTTTTTGCAAAAATCGGATTAATTGTTTTTATGTGTGATAGGGTCAGTTTACATGGAATCACCCAATAGTGGGTGTATAAAAACCGGGTTATGTTGAAATTCTCTTATTCCTACCAAAAGTGCTATAATTTCTCCATAGATTTTCTTCAAATAGGTAATGGTTTCTTCGTTAGAATTCTAGCTTCCATAAATTGGAACAAACAATTTTTTTCTATTTTTTATGATTTTTTTCGCGCCAGCAGAAAACGATTTTTTTTGAAAAAATCGAATTTTTTCTAATTATTATAATGACAGTTATTAAACTTCTTTTTCCACGTGAACTAACATTTGTAGTCCTCATAATTTCCTTTAGTTTTAAGTATATCAGGGCTTTATCGAGCACATACTTAAAAAAATATGGTCCAAATACTAAAGACACCTTCCAAGAAAATGGGAATTTTCAAGAAAATTTTTTAAAAAAAAAATTAACATACTTTTTTTATACCCTACACCACACTGTGGTACAGGGTATTATAACTTTGTGCATTTGTTTGTAACACCCAAAAGGAGAAGAATTAGACCCATCATTTATTATACCGATCGACTTAGAATCACTTTCTGAGTTGATTTAGCTATGTCCGTCTGTCCGTCTGTCCGTCTGTCCGTCTGTCCGTCTGTGCATGTATTCTTGTAATCAAAGTACAGGTCGCAATTATGGTCCGATCTCGACGAAACTTTACACATATCTTTTTTCTGACCCAAGGACGATCCCTATTGAATTTGGTTAAAATCGGTTCAGATTTAGATATAGCCCCCATATATATGTTAGCCCCGATTTGGCATGTAAGCGCTGTAAAAACTTTATTTTATATCCGATCAGTATGAAATTTGGCAGAAAGAGGTTTCTTATTATATGAATGAACACTGTTAAATTTGGAAGAAATCGGTTCAGATTTAGATATAGCCCCCATATATACGTTACACCCGATTTGACATGTAAGCGCTGTAAAAATGTTATTTTATATCCGATCAGTGCGAAATTCGGCAAAGAGAGGTTTCTTATTACACGAAGGAATACTGCTAAATTCGGAGAAAATCGATTCAGATTTAGATATAGCCCCCATATATATGTTACTCCCGATTTGACATGTAAACGCTGTAAAAACTGTATTTTATATCCGATCAGTGCAAAATTTGGCAGAAAGAGGTTTCTTATTACACGAAGGAATACTGCCAAAATCCCTATTTGACATGTGAGCGCTGTAAAAATGTCATTTTATATCCGATCAGTGCGAATGTCGGCAAAAAGAGGTTTCTTTCTACATGAAGGAATACTGCCAAATTCGGAGAAACTCGGGTTAGATATAACACCCATATATATGTTACCCCCGATTTGACCTGTAAGCGCTGTAAAAACTGTATTTTATATCAGAAATTCGGCAGAAAGAGGTTTCTTATTACATGAAGGAATACCGCCAAATTCGGAGAAAATCGGTTCAGATTTAGATATAGCTCCCATATATATGTTAACCCCGATTTGACATGTAAGCGCTGTAGAGACTGTATTTTATATCCGATCAGTACGAAATTCGACAGAAGGAGGTCTACATGAATGAGTATTCAGGGAAGATCGGTTCAGATTTATATTAAAGCTCCATATATATGTTCCTCCTGATTTGGTATCAAACCGCTATAGAAGGTCGTATTTTCCAGAAAGATGTTTCTCAATTTAGGAACGAATATTGCTTAATTTAGCGATTATCGTTTCAGAATTAGATAATATGTTTCTACCCATTTACCAATTATTCCAAATTATTATGGCAATGACCCTTATCGCATTGTTAGGGAGGTGTAGGGTATTATATAGTCGGTCCCGGCCGACTTTCTGCCTTTCCTTACTGGTTTTATTTAATTTGATGTTTATTTCATAGCGCCCATGTTGGTCAAATTCTTCCACATAGCCATAGCTGGTATACAAATTGGCTGTTAAAGTGCTGTGCCACAGGTTGGACGCCTGGGAATAACACCGAAGCCCCCAACAAGCCAATTTTGAATTTTTGCTTACTCTTCGAGAATTTTACACACGTGTATGTGCGTCTGAATGTGGACGTACTTAACTTTTATTAATTTATTGCAATGTTCAACAAGTAATTGGCCTAAATACTGGCTAATTGAGGTCTATGACGTGTAAAAATAAAAAAAGCAACGTTTGGCTTTTGTACCATCCACAAACATAATGTAATTTATTACTATTGCCAATGTTAGAGGGCGGACATATACATCGGAGGTACGCCCTCCGCTACTGGTCTGCTGTTCTACGGTTCAAACCAATGCGAAATGAAAACATCTCAATTTAAAACAAAAAGTTTAGAAATGTAATTAATTGAAAACAATTATTTTGTAATTGTTAGTAAACAATAATTAAATGTGTGTATGTGTGTGTGTGTGCGTTTTTGTTCAAAACATTTAAATATTTGATCTAGAGTTGACCCGTAACTAGAAATAATAGTCAAGACAATAATAAACGGCCCAACAAACAACATTAAGTGACATCATTAAGGTTTTCTCAAGAATTCTCTGGAAATAAAGTAATCGCGTGGAATAACTGAAAAATTATTCCATTTATTAAGAATATCTTATATTCGCCATTTTTTACACTATTTGTCAGTTTAAAGGGCAATCACTCTCACTCACCTATAAACAAAAGGTCCAACCTCTTGTAACTTTGGTTTTTCGCCGGTAAGAAAGCCTTCCGGATTTGTGACATTATAAATGTAGACTTTTGTCAGGCGTATGACACCGGGTCTCTGCCAATAATGATAACTCAGCGTATCATTCCACAGCCTTAAATTCTGCAAAACAAAAGAGGGGGTTGTGGAGTGGATAGTGGTGGGTAATTACTTATAATGCAGACAATATTTAGTTTGAGCGGTCATTTACCTTTAGTATGAAGTAATCTAACCATGGAATTGTGGTTAATAGTATTCCTAAAATTAATGTTATTATACCGATAATTATCACAGCTACTCTATCTGAAATGAGATGAAAACAAATAATAGATTTAAATAGTTTTCAGTTTTTCTAATGGCTGCGAATGTAAATATAATAAATAGTAATACATGAAAATTTAACATAGTCTGAAAATTAAAAATTGTATATAGAACTTTAGTTGATGTCAAAATTGTCTACTATATTTCAAGTAATCTTTGAAATATTGTCAATTAAGCCTTCTTGGGAAAAATTCTAAAAATTTTAGAAATATGAGAATCATAGTTATTAAAATAATTGATATTAATTTAATGGCAAAGTTCAGCATTATACACGCAAATTCCGTAAGCGATTGATATAAGTTCAAATTTCCACGTTTCTCATACAGATTACCACACTACCTTTTTAAAGTCAGCATATAAAGAGAAACAATCAAATATGCAGATTATAATTGACGCCTTCCAATTTGATATTGCAATTAAATAGAATTTGAAATTCACCATCGAAGGAACATAATCCGAAATTTGGCATTTTGATTAGGAATATTGTACCTGGACCGAATCTGAAGTACTTAAGTTCACTAGTATTACATTTGGAGCTAGTTTCTGTTAAATTTGCCTGCTATTTGCACTAGCTTTTTGAGTAAGGGAACTCTTTTTGGAGTAACACTGGGCTGTGTTACGCCGCACAGTGGGATGAATTAAAAAAGGAAATAATTTCGCCGTTTCTTAATCAGACAACTGGTTGCGACAAAAGCTTGTCACGCTTGTACAAGAATACCGATCGACTCAATTTTTCAATTTTTGAGTCGATTTAGCCATGTCCGCCTGTCTGTCTGCCCGTCTGTCCGCCTGTGAATACATCCTTGTGATCAAACTACAGCTCGCAATCGATTCGTACGAAAATTTGCACAGGGACTTCCTTGGTGCAGGGGAAGAACGCTATTGAAAATGGGCCAATTCGGCCCATGAGTTTATATAGTTCCCATATATCTGTACCTTCCGATTTGAATTCTACAAGTTCAAGCGATCCGGCTGAAATTTGGTAGTTTAGGTTATATAATGCCTTTAACTATTCCTGACCCATGTTGTGACACGACAGCCATATATCGGAAGGATTCGACTTAATCACATTTTAGCAACTTCTTTGTTCAACCGGTTTGGCTGAAAATTGACAGATTGTATTTATTTTATCCTAAACCATCCCTACCCTAAGAAAAAAAAATCGCTTCTGTAGTATATTTTCTGGAAACATATTATATTTGAGAAAAATTACTTTTTTGCTATAGGTAGGAAAACAAATTAGGTAGCCGATTTAAATATTTCCCCGTTTTTGAAGATAATTTGCACCAAAACTCCGAAAAAAATAACATTGATAAGAGAAATGGGAAGTTCTTTCTCAAGTGTCACAGGTCAAAAATTAGATCTTTCTCAAATTCTATGAAAATGTTGCTCTAGTATGTGGGAGTAATGACCCACAATATTTGAAAACTTAAATAAAAATTGGAGGCAAGGGGCGAGGTCAAAGTTCAGAAAAATGGATTTTTTTCCTCAGTAATGGATTTTTGAAGTTAATTATAATGCTACCAAGCATAGGAAATTAAAAATAGAAAATATCATTTCTTAAAGCCTTTTCCGCGTACTTTAAATAAAAAAATTCTAACTTTATCTAAAACAGTTTATTTCGGTTACTTTTCGCGGAAATCTATACATATATTATAAAAATGGATGCGTGTGTTACGTATGGACTCCAAAACGGCTGGACCGATTTTGATGAAATTTTCTGGGAATCTTCAGATTAGAGTAGCGGGCGAAATTGGCTATATAAGTTCTTGATTGAGGAGGCGTGGCCCCGCCCATATAAGCTAATTTTGAGTAATGATTTTTGGAGTGATTCTTACTGTGCGTACATACGAATGGATTAACGAGATTCCTACGTTCCCTGTGATTGGGACTGGACAGTGATCCCAGATAGGCCACCTGAGATAAATTGCGATATCTCAGAATCGATCTAATAATTTTTTTTTTTAAAAAATGGTCCACCGATGGTGTAAATTTTGGAGTGGGCACAACTTTGGTTCAGAAGTTATATTATAACAACTGAAAATCTTCACGAAAATACAAAGAAAAAATATTTGTATGTGTTTTTAACCATTGTTTGTTGTTGATTTTTATACCCTACACCACACTGTGGTACAGGGTATTATAACTTTGTGCATTTGTTTGAAACACCCAAAAGGAGAAGAAATAGACCCATCGTTTATTATACCGATCGATTTAGAAGTACTTTCTGAGTTGATTCAGCTATGTACGTCTGTCTGTCCGTCTGTCTGTGCATGTATTCTTGTAATCAAAGTACAGGTCGCAATTATGGACCGAGCTTGACGAAACTTTACCAATATCTTTTTGTTTTGGCCAAGGACGATCCCTATTGAATTTGGTTAAAATCGGTTCAGATTTATATATAGCCCCCATATATATGTTACCCCCGATTTGACATGTTAGCGCTGTAAAAATGTTAGAAGGAGGTCTTTTTACATGAATGAGTATTCAGGGAAAATCGGTTCAGATTTATACAAAACCTCCATATATATGTTCCTCCTGATTTGGCATCAAAGCGCTATAGAAGTTGTACTTTAGAAAGAAGTTTCTCAATTTAGGAAAGAATATTGCTTAATTTAGCTATTATCGGTTCAGAATTAGATAATATATTCCTACCCATTTACCAATTATTCCAAATTATAATCGCAATGACCCTTATCGGATTGTTAGGGAGGTGTAGGTAATTATTATAGAGTCGGCCCCGCCCGACTTTCTGCCTTTCCTTACTGGTTTTTCAAATATTTTTTCTTTGTAATTTGGTGAAGATTTTCAGTTATTTAACTTCTGAACCAAAGTTCAGAGCAGCATTTTTTTCACAAACTAAAACAAACGCGTTTTAGGGCGAAAGGCAAACAAATTTAGCATTTTTTGGCACAAAAGGAAACACCATTAAGCACGGTACTATGTTCCGGTTTCCCGCTGAAATCCCATTAAAAAAACAAAGTTGTGAACAAATTAGTGAACTTTTTTTTTGTTTTGGGTCATTTTAAGTAATTTGAGCACTGTCCGTCCGTCCGTTTGTCTGTCTGTCTGCTGGCTAGTGCGCACGATAACTCTCGAAAGGAGTAACAGATTGACTTAAAATTAGGTATGCGGTAATATTTTTCTCTATCTCCGGCTAAGTTTGAAGATGGGCCATATTGGGCCACTACTTCTAGTACCTCCCTCATAAAGTGTTAACTTTTAGTGAAATATTGATTCTTTAATACCGTCTATACTACTTACTCCTGAAATTTTTTGCTAGTCGCTAACACGTAAAGAAAAGTGGGCGAAGTGACCACTCACTTTTTGGTACCTCCCACACGAATGGATCATTTTGCACCAAAAGTTAACTGCTTGTGGCTTTAATATCAGTTCATACAAATACTTGAAATTTTGTACAGTGTAATGCTTTTATAGTACCTAGAGTCCAGAGAAAAGTGGGCCTTATTGGCACGCCCATTTTTTGGTGCATCCCACACAAATGGACAATTTTGTACCACAAGTTACCAGCTTATAACTTTAATACCAGTGCATACAAATAACGGGTGATCAAAGTAGAGATACTTTTTTCAATAGCCTTTTTTTGACAGATCACGTGGGAGTCGTGTCATACTGTCATGTTATTTTTGTTAAGTATTGTTTGGCATTTCATCATGGAAAGACTTACGCCTGAACAACGTTTACAAATCGTTCAACTTTATTACAAACATTCACGTTCTGTGAGGAATGTGTTTCGTGCACTTCGCTCAACTTATGGTCAACATAATCGGCCTACTGAGCGTACTATTCGCAACACCATCACCCATCTTGAGACCCAGCATTCATTATTGGATAATATTCGACCGAATAGACCACGTCCAGCACGCAGTGAAGAAAATGTAGCGGCCGTAGCTGAGAGTGTACACGAAGACCGTGGAGAGTCGATTCGGCGCCGTTCGCAGCAACTCGGAGTGACGTATGGAACGACTTGGCGCATTTTACGTCGAGATCTTCAATTGAAAGCATTCAAAATACAGCTTGTGCAAGAACTGAAGCTGCCCGAGTTTCCCAAGCGACATCGCTTCGCTCTATGGGCTCTTGAATGGTTCCAAGAAGATCCGACGTTTTCGAGCCAAATTTTGTTGAGCGATGAGGCCCATTTCTGGCTCAATGGGTATGTAAACAAGCAAAATTGCCGCATTTGGGACGAAGAGCAACCTGAAGAGATTCAAGAGCTGCCACTTCATCCAGAAAAAACTACGGTTTGGTGTGGTTTGTGGGCCGGTGGAATCATCGGTCCATATTTCTTCAAAAATGATGCCGGTAAGAACGTAACCGTCAATGGCGACCGTTATCGTGCCATGATAACCGACTATTTGATGCCTGAAATTGAAGCTCGTGATCTCGGCGACATTTGGTTTCAACACGAGGGCGCCACTTCCCACACATCGCATCAATCAATGGATTTATTGAGAGAACACTTCGGTGAGCAGATAATTTCACGTTCTGGGCCGGTCGATTGGCCACCAAGATAGTGTGATATCACACCGTTAGACTTTTTTCTGTGGGGATATGTAAAGTCTAAAGTTTATGCGGAACATCACGCGTGTCATTCGCCAGTTACCGGTCGAAATGCTCGAACGGGTCATCGAAAATTGGACTCAACGGATGGACCATCTGAGACGTAGCCGCGGCCAACATTTGATAGACATAATCTTCAAAAAATAAATGCCAAAGAATGTTCTTTCAAATGATTATAAACATTCCCCATTCAATTTGAATTTTCTGTGTTTTTTTTTTCTTAAAAAAGAAGGGAATCTCGAAATTGATCACGCTTAATGGATCATACTTAACATTTCGTATATTGTAATGCTTTTATAGTACCAAGATTCCAGAGAAAAGTGACCGTTATTGGCACGCGCCATTTGGTACCTCCTACACAAATGGACCATTTTGTACCAAAAGTAAACAGCTTTAAACTTTATTATCAGTACATACTTTAAAGTTATTAAACGCAATTTAAATTGATACAAATTTAATTAAAACAAAAAATAAATACATTTACGCATATTTTTTTTGGACTCAAGGTGAGGTATTCAATAGTCGGTTTACTCGACTGAACTTTCTACTTGTTTTACCTATTTGCAACTGCTTATGAACATTTTAGCCAAACATAAACTACATAGGTCGCTATTAAATATTCTGACCCATTTAGAAAAGCCCCATATGAACCTTTATTTAGATTTTGGCATCTAAGGGCTATATAACTTCATTTGTCAATAGATCTTTATAAAACAGTTTTCTGAAACAGGAATATATCTGGCCAATATATTTACCTATATCGCAATCAACATTTACTAGATACTCCTTTATAAAATTAGGTATTTTTTGAAATATTAAAATCTGCATGTCCAAACAAATGCAAGTAACCTACCATTGGTACAAAGTGTTATAGTTTTCTTCTTCGCCGAAATACGCGTGAACAACACATACGATTTCTCACACAATTGACACTTGAAAATATCCGAACAAATAATATTTTTAAATGGCAAATCTGAATTATCACTGATGAATTTCCGCCGTGCCAGTAAATATTTGAAAAAGGAACGCATTTTTGGAGAATTTTCACTTTGCCCGCAAAAGAATTTCGCTGATGACGCGGCACATAAATACATTTTTAAACGAGTTTCAAAAATTCCGCATTGATCTCGGAGTTTGACCAATTATTATTAAGATTAATGTGATGACGTTTCGTAATTTTACACATTTATCAGTATTTTGATATTTTGGCATTCAGACGCCGCTAAACACTAGACTAACTTGAGAATCGGACACGCTATTCGATATGTTAGGTTTTCAGATTATTCTGTTGCAATTTTCATTAAACTTGGCATTTCCGTGTAATTTGCTTGAGGCGTCCAATTCATAAACACGTTCAATTAAAAACTGTTTGCACTACGAGTTACAAATGTGGTATCGGAGTTTGCATTTTGTCGTTTTGGTTATGGGTGGAATAAGAGCAGTGAAGTGAGTGGTGGGATTTTGGCAGTATCGACATGGGTGGCACTCTTCTTTGGATAAACATGAATTCAAATCATATTATTGGAACTGATCAAACTATGTAACAAAATAGTAAATAATTTCAGAACCCAACAAAAAAAACATTTTCCTGATGGATTCCAGTTTACATACTATTTGACGAACTGAAATCCTAAAACAATTTGAAAAACTTCTAAACTGTTTGTGCAAAAAAAAAATCTGAGGATGTCCGTCAACCCGCTCGTCTGTCTGTCAGGTTGGTGCGCACGATAACTTTCGACAGTTTTAACAGATTGACTTAAAATTTGGTATGTGTCAATATTTTTTTTATACCCTCCACCATAGGATGGGGGGTATATTCATTTTGTCACTCCGTTTGTAACACCTCTAAATATTGATCTGAGACACGATAAAGTATATATATTCTTAATCGTCGTAAAATTCTAAGACGATTTAGCCATGTCCGTCTGTCCGTCCGTCCGTCCGTCTGTTGTAATCACGCTATATGTTATACTAATTAAATATCTAAGTTTAAAAAACATCTAGTGTATAATTATTTTAAAGTTTCTAGAAAATCACATTTGAAGTTCTTGTGAAATTACATTTTAGAAGGGAGTCTATGTTTCGATTTCTTGTAATTTCAATATATGGGAAAATAATCAGGCTATATCCAGATGATATTCTTTTAGTCTAAAAGTGGGTTAATTGTAAATAAAAGGGTTTTAATGTACCATACTACATACATACTCGTACACTATTTTATACCCTCCTCCACACTCCGTGTGCAACATCTCTAAATATTGATCTGAGACTACATTTTTAAAGCAATTTAGCAGAAACTTTGCAGTTTGTATTATAAAGGGTTTTCCAACAAGAGGTGTTATTTTGGTATTCAAAGAAAAATTCAATTTTTTGAGATAAATGATCGGATGTTTATTTCAAAATAAAGAGGAAGGTATGCCGTTAATAATGAAAAACAACATCAGCCAAATGGCCACCACGACCACCCTTACAGCACCATATCCTTTTCATGAAATTTTCCATAACCAAATCGCAAAGTGGCTGCCCTATGTCCTCGATAGCCTCACGAATTCTATCTTTGAGGACTTTTATCGACGCTGGGCTGTTGGCGTAGACCTTATCTTTCACGTGGCCCAAAGGAAGGAGACCCAAGGTGTTAAATCACATGATCTCGGTGGCCAATTGTGATCACCTCTTTGAGAGATAACACGGTCCGAAAACTTTTCCCGTAACAGAGCAATGGTTTCGTTGCTTGTGTGGCATGTAGCGCCGTCTTTTTGAAAGTAAACGTTGTCCAGATCAATACCATCCAACTCCGACCATAAAAAATCATTAATCATCTCTCGATAGCGCAATCCATTCACCGTATCTATTGATCCAACCTCATTTTCGAAAAAGTAAGGTCCAACGACGCCGCCGGACCATAAAACGCACCAAACAGTCACACGTTGAGGATGGAGAGGCTTCTCAACAATAACTCTTGGGTTTTCCGAGCCCCAGATGCGACAATTTTGCTTGTTGACGTAGCCACCGAGGTGGAAATGGGCCTCATTAGTCAAAATAACACCTCTTGTTGGGAAACCCTGTATAAAGTGCTTTTGAGCAATTAATTTAATTTTTTATCCCCTCACCTTAGAGAGGAGGGTATATATCATTTGCTACGAGCCAAAAGTGTAACACATCGAAGGAGTGACCTAAGACCGTAAGTATGTTTGGCGGAAATCTGTTTTGGGTCATTTTAAGTCGAATGAGCAATGTCCGTCCGTCCGTCCGTCCGTCTGTCTGTCTGCTGGCTGGTGGGCACGATAGCTCTCGAAAGGAGTAACCGATTGACTTCAAATTTGGTATGTAATAATATTTTCTTCTATCTCCGGCTGAGTTCGAAGATGGGCCATATTGGTCCACTCCTTCTAGTACCTCCCCCACAAAGGGTTAACTTTTAGTGAAATATTGATTATATAATAACTTCTATACTACTTACTTAAATCCTCTGAAATTCTACACATAGTATTACTTTATTAGTCACTATTACCTCGAGAAAAATGGGCGAAGTTGTCACGCCCCTTTTGGTACCTCCCACACAAATGGACAATTTTGAACCAAAAGTTACCAGCTTATAACTTAATTACCAGTACATACAAAGACTTGGAATTTAGTACAATATAATGGTTTTATAGTACCTCCAATACAGTGAAAAATGGGCATTATTGCCACCCTCCTTTTGTACATCCCACACAAATGGACCATTTTGTACCAAAAGTTACCAGCTTATAACTTTAATACCAGTGCATACAAATACTTGAAATTGTGTACAGTGTAATGCTTTTATAGTACCTAGAGTTCAGAGAAAAATGGGCGTTATTGGCCCACCCCTTTTGGTACCTCCCACACAAATTGACCTTTTTGTACCAAAAGTTAACAGCTTTTAACTTTTATACCAGTGCATACAAATACTTGAAATTTCGTACTGTGCAATCCTTTTATAGTACTTAGAGTCTAGAGAAAGGTGGCCGTATTTGGCTCGCCCCTTTTGGTACCTCCCACACAAATTGACCATTTTACACCAAAAGTTAACAGCTTATTACTTTAATACCAGTGCATTCAAATTGTGTACAGTGTAATGCTTTTATAGTACCTAGATTCCAGAGAAAAGTGACCGTTAGGGACGTTCCCCTTTTGGTACCTCTCACACGAATGGACCATTTTGTACCAAAAGAAACAGCTTTTAACTTTAATACCAGTACATACTTTAAAGTTATTAAATGCAATTTAAATTGGTAATATGTAATTTAAATAAAACAAGAAAATAAATAAATTTACTAATATTTTTTGAGACTCAAGGTGAGGGGATTCATTAGTCGGTATTACCCGACTGAACTTTCTTACTTGTTTTACACAAAATTTGATGCAAATTGTTTGATTTGTTGTTTTCCACAGCAGAAAATCGCTTAGCTCAATTTATTGATGTACAAATGCAATAATCAGAATTTTCTCAGATTTTACGTTTATTTCAGAAAACCACAGATTTATCAATTATATAAACACAATTAAAGTAGGGTATTTATTTACAATGAAAGTTCAGCTTACTTGCTTTTCTCCCTGGCTAAATTTATTGGGTTAACATTTTATTGCTGAACTGTGATTTTAGTTGGTAATTAAAATTGCCGCGTCATTCTTTATATGTGTTTATAGTGTAATTATTTTACTTTCTTGTTATATATTGATATATGTGCATAAATTAAGGTGGAGGAGAGAGCTATCAATGATCTACTTATTTCTTAATTACTACTAATGTTTTAATCTAAAATTAAAAGTATCAATAAGCAAGCATATCGTTTTTTTGTGCAAGAGCGTCATATTTCAAAAACGAACAGTAACTTAAACATTATTTATGCAAAATAAACGACCAAGGAGCTCCCCAGTAGGTGAGTTGTAGTGTGCTCTGCCTATGAGTTTGGGGGGTCGGGGTTTCGATTTCCACCAGAGGCTCTGGTCTGTCGCTGCAAAATCTAGCCACATGGTCTTTGTCACCCGGCTTCCTCGGACTGCATAATTAGAGTATAAATTTACTTTGTATTGTAATTTATATATTTAAATAAATAAATA
Source organism: Eudasyphora cyanicolor (assembly GCA_963930755.1). NCBI lineage: Eukaryota > Metazoa > Arthropoda > Insecta > Diptera > Muscidae > Eudasyphora > Eudasyphora cyanicolor. The sequence continues at coordinate 157,387,658 of OZ005735.1, read as the reverse complement.
AACGACAAAAAGAACGAAATTGAAGTACGCGCTATATAATTGTCTTCCACAGGAAGCAGACAAATCTTTAAATAGTTTGTGGATATTGAAATGTGATAGATTTTTGTGGGACCACCCCAAAAATGTTCAATTTTGATATATGACACTCTTGCGCGAAATGAGTGATATGTATATGTTAGGCTCGTAAAACTGCTATCAAAGCAACAACAGTGTTCAACACGATTGAAAACAATGAAAATAAATCGTTATTTAATATGTATTTATGTGAATTGGAAAAGTTTTAATTCCAATTATGGGACATTCATTCTTCATTTGAAATATGAACCGTTTATAAAAATATTCATTGTTGAAGTATTCGTATTGTAATAGAAGCGTAGCTAATTTATTGCACGCACTAAATTAACGCCATAGAATGTTCTATTAATAAATTTATTTTTTAATAAACTCCGTTAGATTCAGTTTTTGTGGTATTTTACGAGTAATTAATAAGCCCTTTTTATACCCTACAACACACTGCGGTACAGGATATTACGACTTTGTGCATTTGTTTGTAGCGCCCAAAAGGAGAAGAGATAGACTTATCGTTTATTATACTGATCGACTTGGAATCACTTTCTGAGTTGAATTAGCCATGTCCGTCAGTCTGTCTGTCCATGTAATCTTGTAATCAAAGTGCAGGCCGTATTTATGGTTCGATTGTGATACAATTTAGCACTGTCTTTAGCACTCTTTTTTGGCCAAAGGACGATCCCTATTGAAATTGGTCAAAATCGGTTCAGATTTAGATATATTTATATTTTATATCAGTTCAGTACGAAATTTGGCAGAGAGAGTTCCCTTATTACATGAATGAACACTGCCAAATTCGGGGAAAATCGGTTCAGATTTAGATATAGGCCCCATATACAGGGTGGCTGATATGTATTGTAACCAACTTCAGGTTGCTATCATTTCTAAACCGCTAGTCTGATAGCTGACAGATTTATTTCAGTGACAGTTCATTTTATTCTTTACAAGCTTACAAAAGCATTTTGATCTATTGCATTCAGAAAAAAAGTTATTCGTGATGGAATTCAAGCGTGATAGTGTGATTGCTTTATATTTGGGTGGAAAAACACAAGTGGCTATCGTTAGAGCCCTCCAACATTTAAATGTGAATAAATCTTTTGTTTCTCGTACCATTGCTCGTTACCGTGATACTGGCAGTGTTGCATCGCGTCCAAAAAGTGGACAAAAAAACGGTAACAACACCAGAAATGATCCGAAAAGTGAAGGCCAGATTTGATCGAAATCCACTCCGCAGAACGGATACAACACATATTAAAAAATGAGCTTGGACTAAAGCCATTGAAGTTCCAAAAAGTGCAAGAACTCACCGATGCACAAAAAAAAATTAGACTGGAAAGAGCCAAAGAGTTGCTTCGCTTGCACGAAAGTGGCCAGTTACCGAATTTGGTTTTCTCCGATGAGAAGCCATTCCAAATTGAGCAGTTTGTGAACAAACAAAATGATCGGGTTTACTTGCCAAAGAGGTCAGCTGAAAATTTACACCTTCGATTGGCCACCAGAACTCAAGCGCCGCCGATGGTAATGGTGTGGGCCGCCGTAACGGCCGATGGTCGCTCCCCGCTCGTATCCATCGACCATGGGGTCAAAATAAATGCCGAATATTATCGGGAAAATGTCCTAAAGACAGTATTGAAGCCCTGGGCAGACAAACATTTCGGCCACAGACCATGGACATTCCAACAGGACTCAGCACCATCGCACTCAGCACGCGTCAACTAAGAATGGCTTAAAAAGGAGGTTCCTCGCTTCATTTCTACCGCACAATGGCCACCAAGATCTCCGGATCTCAAGCCGTTGCGCCTGGGGTATTTTAGAGAGTAAGGTTCGCACTAAAAAATACCAAAGTATCGATCATCTCAAGACGGCGCTTCGCCGGGAATGGGCCAAAATACTGCAGAGCCACCTTCGTGCAGCGTGTGATGGCTTTGTCGGCCGTTTCAAGGCCATAATTCGTGCCAAAGGTGGCCAATTCGAACAAATCTAAACTGTTTCTAAAATTTTATGTTATTTCCGACATTTTTGCTTTTGAACAATAAAATTTAAAAAAAATTAAAAAAAATATAGCTCTTTACTTTGTTGCATTACATATCAGCCACCCTGTATATGTTAACCCCAATTTGACATGTAAGCGCTGTAGAAACTGTGTTTTATATCCGATAAGTACGAAATTCGGCAGAAGAAGTTTTCGTATTACATGTATGAACACTGCCAGGTTCTTATCGCAATGCTCATTTTCGCGTTCTTAGGGAGGTGTAGGGGATTATACATATAGTCGGCCCCGCCTGACTCTCTGTCTTTCCTTACTGGTTTTAAATTAATTTATACTGGTTAAAAAGAACTTGAGTAATTTGACCTGAAGGTTCTAACCTACTCGTACCATGGAATTTGAAGAAAGTTTAATAAATGACAGTGATTTCAAGCTAAGCAAAATTAGTGCGATTATATGATTCCTATATGTACACCTCCAATATTGGTACTTCTTGGAATGAAGGTACAAATAATAACACTATGCAACAAATGAAGACTTTTTGAAAAATACACGGACTGAAAGCATGTGTTCGATTCTAATATCAAAGGGTAGTTTAACCGTATACTCTGAATGGTGACCAAATTTTTTTAATGGCCCTCCAAAGTTTCTCAATGACATATGGGCCCCTCGAAAAAAGTGTCATCAGTGTCCAACAACTAATTCAGACTTGGTGATACCGCTTAACTATATTTGGGAATAATGTAGCCAAGAATATGCTAAACAATGTTTCTTAATATTTCATGCGAACAAAATTTTCCCGTACTTTTATTTTGAAAAAGTGATCGAAATAAATACTTTTTTTAAATTTTTTCAGCATAACTTTCAGGGAGTCAAATTGTTCACTAACAATGTTGGGCAAAATTGTAGCCAAGGTAAATTTGAACAACTTTTGTAAACATATCAGTACAATCAAAACGTGTCTAGGCTCAAAACCTCAAAAATTTTAGTATTTTCCAATTATGTTCCATGTTATGTTCAGCAACTTTATAGAAAATGTTAAGGGCAATATTTTTGTGGAACATATTAACCCTCTAGCTCCCCTAGCTGTAATTTTTGATTCAATTTTAACAAATCGTAAAAAACACCCCTTAAAATGGGGAGGGAGGGGATGAAACGTTTTACAAAAGTTTACTATATGTATCGGAACACACCAAAGCCCAAAACTTAACACAAAAACCAAAAAGGTCAAATTCCAGTCAAAAACGCTCATTAGTGGTATAGAACGCCAGGTCGTATGACTAACATTGCTGCACGAACAGGCCAAGGACCGTTTTTGACTGGAATTTGACCTTTTTTGTGATTGTGTTTGTGTTAAGTTTTGGGCTTTGGTGTGTTCTAATACATATACATATAGATAGTTGAAACAACAATAATAACACGGATACGATCAAATAAAAATGATTGCAACTAAATCGAGGGTTCTATCAATCGAATTAAGATTGTTTTTTTCATTGACACTCGGTTAGTTATGGTAACCAATTTTAAACTTTCATTATAGTACCATACGATCGATTTGTACCATGCAATCGATTTTTGGTTGTGACAACCAATGTTTTATTCTTGACAACAGAAATTGTTTCAATAGACCAAAGATTATTATTGCAACTAATAATTGGTTGCTACAACAGAAAAAAATATTAATAAATAATCGTTTTTTGGTGATGTCAATAATTTCCCAAATTTAGAACATTTAAATGTATTAAATAATTAAATTATTTAACAATGTACAGACCGATACACTTATCCAGTCCTTAGACGAGTTTCAGGTTGACCGGGCGCTGGAAACTGGAATAACATTATGCTAAGGAATAGGGGGATTATTTGTGGGTCATATGACGTAAAAATTAGAGACATGGTAAATCGAGGTATACCTCAGGGGGGCATTTTATCGCCTCTTCTATGTGTTACGACGATACACAGTCTCCTAAAAGCCCTCACCAATGAAGGACTTAAACCAGTCTGTTATGCAGACGACGTTGTAATACTTCTGAGGGGCTTTCATCCAAATCTATTATGCAGAAGAGCTGAAGAGGCACTTAACATAGCATATAACTGGGCACAACCAAGGGGATTAAATGTTAACCCAGACAAAACAGAAATATGTCCATTTACAAGGAAAACGAAGATCCCACGTTTTACTCGGCCTCGATTCCTGAATAAGACAATTGCTATAACTAAAAAAGTAAAATACTTGGGAGTAATCTTGGATCAGAAACTGTACTGGAAAGATCATCTTGAAGAAAGAGTTACAAAGGCCCACAGATGTTGGTCGTTGTACAGAAGAGCTATAGGTTCAAAATGGGGACTACCTCCAAATATGACTCACTGGCTTTACATGAGCGTGATTAGACCAATAATCACCTACACCTGTGTAGTGTGGTGGACATCAATGGACAAGAAGTGCAACGTAATACCTTTGCAAAAAATTCAACGTATGTACTGTCTAAGCATAAGCGGGGCATTTAGAACTGCAACAACAAAAGCGTTGGAGACTATACTGCACATCCATCCAATAGACATCCGTGTAAAGTATGTATGAGGCAGCCCTCACAGCAAGACGTCTACAAGTGATGGGTGAATGGATAAATCGAGACCACAAGTCGTACCATCAGAAGATTGTAGAATCTCTAGTTGGTCACATTCAAACGCCAGAAAACTCCGACCGCATTCCTGAAGTGCGGCTTACTGCTACCTGTGATACGTTTGTGCAAGACAGACGCTCCTTGGAAAATGGAACTTTGGCCCATGTGCCAGTGGGAACCAGCTGCTACACGGATGGGTCCAAGCGAGGAGGAAGGACGGGTCTGGGACTTTTTATTGATGAACCAGAAGTCGAACTTCACTTCCGCCTCCCTGACCATAAAACGGTATTTCAAGCCGAAGTTCGAGCAATCACTGAGTGTGTGAACTGGCTCAGTACACCACAAAGCCTAAAATTGCCAACATCTTCACAGATAGCCAAACGGCGATTAAAGCAATAACATCGGAAAGTGTCAAATCCAGAACTGTGTTGGACTGTAAAAGAACGATACATGATTACTCAGCCCATGGTGAATTGCGTATTTGCTGGGTACCAGGACACAACGAAGAGATTGGAAATGAACGGGCAAACAGCTTGGCTTCAAAGTGAAAAAAGTGCGGAAAAAATGTTTTTTCGCATAAAATGTTATGTAGCTTTTTCAGCATATTCTTAGCTACATTATTGCCAAAATATAGTTAAGCGGTATCACCAAGTCTGAATTAGTTGTTGGACAAAAGCTGATGACAACTTTTTCAAGGGGCCCACTGATTTTCAGAAACTTTGGAGGCCCATAATCGTCACCAATTTCGCCAAACCGAGTATAGGGTTATACTACCCTTTGGTAGTAAAATCGAACCTATACTGTCAAGTCCGTGTATTTTGTTCACTGCTGCACAGTGTAATAATAGATAAGATATAAGAGGTAAACAATTTAATTAAATGTTACCCATTTGTGGGACTATTGGAGCTGTTTTTTCTGTATAGTAAAATGTCATTTCCTTGCAAATATCATTCAAAGGCAATACAGATTTGTGACAATAGTTTTGTAGGGTAAGACACCACTCGACCGTTAGCATTATCTATATTATTTTCAGAGATTAAAGGTTTAAAGTATATAGAATAATATAAATAAATGCTTCCAAATTCATGGAGTACCCCATATATTTACACACACACACACACACATTTTCATACACCGACAAGTAAGTATCGGCATGCAATGTTGCAACATATTAACTTGCAACACCAGCAATTAATAAACAACATTGTGCCCGATCTCATATCAAGTGTATTTGTGCGCATGTGCGCACGACGTCTTCATACGTATCGTTCGTTATGCACTTACCGCTGCTGCGTTCGTTGTCATGTTGCAGTAATCTATCTATCCAAGTTCTTCGCGTACATTTAATGTCATTCATTCAAAGCTTGACGCCGCTGCAATCCATCCAAGCGTCCGAAATTCGTTGCTGAATGTAACATTTAAAAAGACAGAAAGGCTCATTGTTTTCTGAGGCGGCGACGCGGCGTTAAGTGCTTGGCAACATACTACATATTTGGGAAAAGTAAATACGTACGTACATATGTTGCCTGTGAGTCAGAGGAGTATGTTTTGGCTAGGGTTTGTGTTCCCCTTGACCTTGATTTTTTGGCATATCGGCTTAGTTGCTTTGAAAATTAACCTCTTTTGCTGTCGGTTGTGGAAACAAAAAAACAACTTTCTCTCAATTTTTTTTGAGGAACAATCATATTTTTTGCCTGAAAATATTGGTTATCGAGTTGGGAGTATATTAAGTCAAGGTCAAAATATAGTGTATATTTCGTTTTATTATTGCACAAAATACTTATTAAATTGCATGCGCAAAGTTTGGCAGAATTGGGACAAAGTTTTGGATTGATTTCTTAACAACAGGTTTATGACTTTTACCAAATACAAAAATATAAAATGTCTAAATTCTGAAGTCGGTAAACACAGGTTGAACGAACTGTCGGCAATTGGTTTATTTCCACTTTGCCTCTCTTCTATACATAATTAAGTAATTATAAAGGGTTTTCCAACAAGAGGTGTTATTTTGTTATTCAAAGAAAAATGCCATTTTTGAGATAAATGATCGGATGTTTATTTCATAATAAAGAGGAAGGTATGCCGTATCCTTTTCATGAAATTTTCCATAACCAAATCGCAAAGTGGCTGCCCTATGTCCTCGAAAGCATCACGAATTATATCTTTGAGGTCTTGAGTCGACGCTGGGCTGTTGGCGTAAACCTTATCTTTCACGTGGCCCCAAAGGAAGAAGTTGCAAGGTGTTAAATCACAAGATCTCGGTGGCCAATTGTGATCTCTCCCTCTTCGAGAGATAACACGGTCCGGAAACTTTTCCCGTAACAGAGCAATGGTTTCGTTGCTTGTGTGGCACGTAGCGCCGTCTCGTTGAAAGTAAACGTTGTCCAGATCAATACCATCCAACTCCGACCATAACAAATTATTAATCATCTCTCGATAGCGCAATCCATTCACCGTAACTGTTGATCCAACCTCATTTTCGAAAAAGTAAGGTCCAATGACCCCGCCGGACCATAAACCGCACCAAACTGCCACACGTTGAGAATGGAGAGGCTTCTCAACAATAACTCTTGGGTTTTCCGAGCCCCAGATGCGACAATTTTGCTTTTCGGGTGATTCAAAATAACACCTCTTGTTGGAAAACCCTGTGTATAACTTCCGGACTATTATTATTAACAAATCAAAAATGATATTTCGACAACAGCATTTTTGTTGTTGATAGTATCATCATATTCAATAACAATACTTTACAATATTAAAAAGCAATAAGGAAAAACTAAAGTCGGACGAAGTCGACTATATGATACCCTTCAGCACCTTGTTAGTGCAGAATCAACACACATAATGTTGTTCACTATCTGAACTGATTATATTTAAAATCGACTCCTACTTTTCACGATTCATTCCAAATCGACTGGTATACGAGTACATATAGGGGTGATCAGTGCCTGATATACCATATGGACTAACTGGGTTGAAGCCCCGAGGCGCCGGGCATATGAGGGCGAAACATTTCTGGGAATACCTTTAATATAATTTAAATAAATATTTTGTAAAACAAAAAAAACTGTATTGTTGTTAAGAGAAATAGGAAATGAATAATGCAATCCTATTATAAAATCGTTTGTTTTTGATCTGGCATCACGCCTTAACGGCTGAACCAATTTTCTTGAAACATGGTGGACCGATAGGCCAATACCTTCCAGGTAGGCTAATACCAGTAGGTAGGCTACTTCGATTTGCCGCCAATTGATTTTTGACCACTTCAACGTTAAAGTTCCTGTAAGAGCTAGAAAGAAGAAGTTTTTCGGTTCGTGGTCCGTTCTTGTGCTATTAAAAACTTGTGTATTGTTTTAGTCCTTTCAGAAGCTTCTTATAAGATACAAAAAACTTTGTAAATATATAGTGATATCTAAAGGGTGGTAAGCGCCGATGTTATTTTCTGCATTTCATTTGACATTTCTCAATTTCAGACTAACTCAATTTGAACCATGGAATGATACACAATCGAACAACGCGTTAAAGTTTTTAAGCCTTTTACGAAAATGGGCGTTCAAATCAAAATGCATTTCGTGATGTTTTTTTGATCAGCATAATCGACCAAATGTGTCCACAATCGGGAGAATTGTGCGCAAATTTCAGCAAACCGGGTCTGTAGGAGATGTGAAAACACCTGTGCAGTTCGTTTTGTGCGGCTTATGGGCTGGCGACGTCATCGGGCCATACTACTTTGAAATGAGGCCGGCCAGGCAGTTACTGTGAATGGTGTTCGCTATAGTGAGATGATAGCGAACTTTTTATGGCCCGAATTGGAAGATATGGATGTGGACAATATGTGGTTTCAACAGGACGGTGCCATTTCAACGCAGCTAACAAAACAATGGCTCTTTTGCGCAAGAAATTCAATGGCCGTGTTATCTCACGTCGTGGCGATATCAATTGGCCGCCAAGATCATGTGATTTGACACCGTTGGAGAAAAGGTGTCCGTCGATAAGCCAGCAATAATTGAAGAGCTAAAGGATGAGATAATTCGGCACATTAACGGCATAGAACCTCAATTATAAAAAACTTCTTTTTGTCCAATTTCATACAGGTTGGTTGGGAATTGTGGCTGCTATTGCGCTTATCTATTATCTATCTAAATCAGAACCGATTTTTAGTAATTAAAAAATGGGGTCGTTCTTGAGCAAAATAAGAGGTTACTGCCAAATTTCGTAGTTGTCTGAGCATAAATGCGACAGACAGACGGACATAGCTAAATCCATTCAGAAAGTGATTACAAGTCGATCGGTGTAATAAACAATGGGTCAATATCTTGTGTAGGGAATAAATACCAGACCGGGTTAGCAAAAAAAGTTATCAAATGCGAGGCGGAATTTAAAAGTTGACCTCGAGACCTTTTTAGGCCGATTACGCGGGCCTTTTTAGGGCCCGCGTAATCGACCCAAAATCGTTTTTTATCGTTCTGAAAAATTGAAAAAAATGTTTTTGCGATTGTCTCGAGTTAAGCTTTCATATTCCACCTCGCATTCGGGAACTTTTTTTTTACATGGAGGCGAACGCGGTTTAATAAATACGGTAAAATGGAATACTTATCTGTCGCTATCATCTTGACATTTTTTTGCATTTTCTCTATAGTTTATTTATAAGCTATTGTTATATTGAGTATATTATCAATCCTGTGGTGGAGGGTATACAATGTGCAGTTGGTATTCTTGTCCATTTCGAACTGTGAGTAGGACTTAATTTTCAGGTCTTATTTTACTCTAAGAACATTGTTATTTGGTAAACAGCCGTCAACCCACAGAAATATATCATGAATTTTTAATCAACATTGCGCTTCTTGACGAGCCTCTTTTATTGTACGAGGACAATTACAATGTCTACAAAAGTAAAGTACTTAGAAATAATCTAGATTCAAAATGGCGACTCTGTCCAAGATGCGTGATTAGACCAATAATAAGCTACGCCTCTGTAGTGGGGTGTACATCAATGACAAAGAAATCCGTAAAATGTATGAGGCAGCCCTCGCAGCAAGACGCCTTGAAGTGATGGGCGAATAGATAAATCGGGACCTCAATTCGTACCATCAGAAGATATTAGAAGCATTAGTCTACCGTATTTCTACCGGACGACAACTGACAACATTGCTCGACAAACGCATCGGTGGAATCCGCAAGGAAGAGGCCGGCGTGTTGGTGCACCAGCTAGAACGTGGAGAAGGTCTATGGATGCGGAGCTGCAAGCAGCAAACTACTCATGGAAAGGCGTCAGCCAAACATCTCGCAACAGAGTCCGGTATAAGAGAATGGTTGAGGCCCTATGCTCCACTGGGAGTCAAGGATAACAGAAGAAGAAGACACATCAACTTAGGCATGTTTTATGAGTTATGAAATCATATACTAGTATATTTAATTTAAAATTTTTGTACGAGTATATTTAATTTAAAATTTTTTAAAATGTTTTCGTTGTTAAAATATGCATGGAAAAACGTCCTTTTGTTGGCAGAAAATTTTATTTTTTACATCATGTTTCTGTAATATTCTGTACACATTTCAAATGCACCTTCGGTGCACTTTGGCGTTATATCTTACATTCAAATTTAGGTGACTTGACTGTCGCTTATTTATCTACAATTTTTTAAATTATGCATCGATTTTCTTGGGAATGGCGCATTTTATTCATGACAGATCAGACTTTACGATCAAAAACAATATAATTTAAGAAGACATTCCTTCTTGTAGCGAGTAATTGTCAGTTACGAACGAATAGGAATTTGATTCCAACGAGTGAGGTTTTTCGCGGATTTTCAGACCGTTTTTCCCGATTTTTTGTAATTGTCACAATTAAAAAATTAATATTAATCGAGAAGTGCAAAAAAAGTTCAATCAATTTTCGCGGAATACAGTTTTTTCGCGTGTTACAATTCATTCCTATTCGTTCGTAACTGATAGATTTTGACGTTTCGGCCTGAAGGAATGTCTTCTTATATTCTATTTGTCTTTGTTTACGATAAAATAATAAAAAATAATATGATTGTGAATTTTTTTTGATATATTATAAAGCTTTAATTTAAAAAGTATTAAAAATTAAAAAAAAAATTATAAAAAATCAACTCGAAATGAGTCATTCCAAATTTCTTTAAAATCCAAGCATTTTTGTAAATTTTACAACGTTTTGGTCACATTTTCCCATTTCCTCCTATAGTGCGCCTATGAGAGTCGCCTAGAGTCCACACATTTTGCCGGATATTTTTAGTGACATAATCTCTTAACTGAATGAGTTTTTTTAAGTCAATTTACTAAATATTCCTTAATTTATGCATATTACCAAAATTAAAAGATGCAGATAAAAATGCCGATCTCCTCAATCGCTGCGCAGCTACAGTTTCCCTCGTCATCAGAAAATTCCCATTAACATTTTTATTAATTTAAATAATATATAAATAAGTAAAATTCCAGTGAAGTTCGCAATAAATAAATATGTACATAGTATTGCGATTTTTTTTATTCTATTCAAGCTATAAAGCGTGCCGTGCCAATTTGTAAAACTTTCGATGAGAATTGTTTTGATGCATACGAAGATGATGCTAATGCTGATACCATAACTGAGGCTTGTTATGATACTGACTGGGTTTTTGTAAACCTTTGGGACTTTCCCATACTGACCAATATGGCGGCGGTGACGACCAACACCAAACAGGATCTGTGGCTCTGGTAACTGAGAGTATCTGCGAACCAAATGAAAACCAGTTGGGAGACAACCTTGTGGCGTGTGTGTGTGTGTGTGGAGTGCACAATCCTTTTTATTATTATTCTTTCGTTCTCATTAACCATTACTTAGCGTTGTAATTAGTTTGCTCTTATTTGTAGGTTTTTTGGTGGATTTTATAAATATTCTCCGAATTTGTGAAAGCTTTTTTGGGGTTTCACTGGCTACATAAACGGAACGCATATTTGGTAATTTTTTGAGTTCAATAATCAGTTCGGCGGCACTTGTCGATGAGAAATTCCATTAAGTGATTGTGGTTAGCATTGCGACGACAACCCATAACAAGTGAGCCTTTCATTATATCGAGCAGTTATAATTGATGAATTGAATGGGGATTTTTTTTAGAGTAAACCGAAAGATTCGTGTTCCCTTGTGTTGTGATATATTCATATGTAGGTATGTTAATTGTTGCATTGTTATTAAAAAATCTATAAAATACAATACTTGTCCAAAATACTGTGGTTTGTTTAAGTTTAAATATTTAAAATTAAATATTTAAGATTTTTGTCATATGACATGTTTTTAGCAATTATGCAATTTGTAGTATTTATGTAAATACTTACAACATTTTAAATAACTGCTACCACATTGCCATTGATTTCATATTCATTGTCACTTATAATTCTTACTTATTCAAGGCAGTTTTAAAAGATATTTTTTATTACTTTACATTTTGGCAGAACTCCGAATGTGATATCTTAAGTCGGAAGCTTGGTTTTGTAATATGCTCATTCTTTCACTGAGCTGCAGATCAAAGTTTGAATATTGCCCTTATTGATACTTTCTTGAGCTGCATCTGTCATTCATCAATTAAGTGAATTCTTCATTCTAAAATGTAATATTTATACCCGACACCACACTGTGGTACAGAGTATTATGACTTTGTGCACTTGTTTCTAACGCTCAAGTGATAGACCCATAGTTTATTATGCCGATCGCATAGAATCACTTTCTGATCTGGTCATATATTCTTGTGATCAAAGTGGGATCTCTACGATAATTTTGACATGGGTATTTCTTGGGCTAGGCACGATATCTATAGAAAATTGGACACATCTGTCCATGTTTTGATGTAGCTCTGGAGAACACATTTTTCTATTGATCTGGCGTTTTTTGCTTATATTGCACTAAATCGTCCCTAGTAACAATGGGTTACATCGGTCGGTACACGCTGAAAAAAAATCGCTTCTGTAGTATATTGTCCCAAACATATTCGGCTTGAAACATATATATGTGCAGGGAACACTGTAAGCATATAATATTTGGTACACACAAATGCTATATGTTTGGGAAGATGGTGTTATAAACAAATCTTTGTTTACTTCCAATTTGTTATTATTTGGGACTATTATTTCCGAAACAAATAAAAAATTCACATTTAAGTATTCAGAAAATACCTAAATTGTGCTATATTGTTCAGTAATTGAAAATAATTTTTTAGAAATTGTTTAATGTTCGTAAAAATAATAATTAAAATCCTATAATCTTGGATCAAAATAAATTTTTTGGTGGATTGACAACTAATGATGATGAAATTTAAATAATTGATTTGAAACAGAAGTCAATGCTGCATATGGTATCATAACTGGGAGGTACAATTGGGAACCAAGAAAAAGTTAAAAATGAAATTCGAAAAAGCCAGCTAAAGATTTGAAAATCTTTTTTAAATAAAATATATTTGAAGAAATTCCTAAACATTAATTTTATTTGTACTTAAACACATACTTTATTTGGGAAATTTAGTTTGCAAATATATTTTGTTGTAATATATTAATATATGTGTTCCAAATATATTTTATTGATTTTCAAATAAAATTTATTTGTTCAGAAATATATAATATTTAAAAATTTGTGTTCCAAATATATTTTCTTTCCATTCAAACATATCAAAAAAGGCGATTTTACCCCGTGTAGATATTTTGATATATCCACCATATAAAGGTTCCCACCGATGTCACTTCTTGACGCTCTGTAGAACACATTTTTCGATTTATCTGGCGAAATTTAAGCGTTGGTACTTTAAAATCCACAAAAGATTGTGGATTATCTTCACTCCAAATGAGTCAATTTAGCTTATTCACGTAAGGATTCAAAAAAAAAATTCGCTTCATCGCGGAAGTTTGACGAATAGAACCACTAGCTTAGGTTAAGAGAAAATTTTTATAGAAAATGTCAACAATTTGCAAGCGTTGCTCTCGTATAATATGATGAAATGGCAAACCAAACTGAACCAAAAGCAAATATCACCTTTTTTCGAAACATCAATACGTTTACAATATGGGCAAGTCTACAGAATATGGCCTGCATGAACTGGTGCGCACTGTCGGAATGGTATTTCTCGTTATATAAGGGACTCTTCCCCCCTGTTCAGCATTCCGAATGTGGCTGGAATCAGAATATTCCGCTCGGAATCGAGTTTCTAAATTTCTTTTTTCGGACCCAAATATGTTTCCAATGAATCAAACATGTTTGAACGGGAAAATAAAGACAACCTGCGTTTACGGAGAATCTTCAAAAGTCTTCAAACTGAAATTATGGACAATTTTATAACTTAGAAATTCGGATTCAATCCGCTCTTGGAATACAGAACAGGGGCGTTTAATAGCATTCATTTAGATGCAGTGAGTGCGTTGGTGAGCAGTTTAGGTTAGGTTAGGTTAGGTTAGGTTAGGTTAGGTTAGGTTAGGTTAGGTTAGGTTAGGTTAGGTTAGGTTAGGTTAGGTTAGGTTAGGTTAGGTTAGGTTAGGTTAGGTTAGGTTAGGTTAGGTTAGGTTAGGTTAGGTTAGGTTAGGTTAGGTTAGGTTAGGTTAGGTTAGGTTAGGTTAGGTTAGGTTAGGTTAGGTTAGGTTAGGTTAGGTTAGGTTAGGTTAGGTTAGGTTAGGTTAGGTTAGGTTAGGTTAGGTTAGGTTAGGTTAGGTTTACGAAGAACGGCTAAAGGTGAGCTACTGTTTGAGCTAAACAAATCGGCACACCAAAATACTGGCGAATTCAAGCAAAACATAGAGGAGGTTTTGGGATCACAATCACAGGTACGGGTGTTGACACACGAAACTTATATTGAAATTAAGGATATAGAGGAAACCACTGGCAAGGATGAGATTCATCGAGATCTAATAAAAGCCTTCCCGGAATTAAAATCGTTGCATGTAACAGCAATAAAATCTGTGCGTAAAGCTTATGACGGAACTCAAACGGCTACACTTGCGCTAAATGCTGCCTTGGCAAGGTCATTGATAAAAGCTACGAAAGTCCGTATAGAATGGTCAATATGTAGAATAAGAGAGAAGAAAATTCCTAGAAAATGTCTGAGATGTTTTGATTTTGGACATTTAGCTTCTAAATGTAATAGCGTGCATGACTACTCTGGAAAATGTCTAAGATGTGGTATGGAAGGGCATAAAGCTAAAACATGCAAAAATATGCCAAAATGTTTACTGTGCAAGGACACAATAAAAAGTCACTCAACGGGAGACAAAAATTGCCCCCGATACAGAGAGGCCGTACAAAAAATGAAATAACTGCATGAAATTACTTCAATTAAACTTGAACCATTGTAGTGCAGCTCAGGAACTTCTAAAACAAAGCGTACGTGAGCAGAATATAGACATTGCTCTCCTAAGCGAACCCTATCATCATCAAGATACATCATGCTGGCTTACAGATGTTTCAAAAACCTCGGCGATATGGAGCGTAAGCGGATTAATGCTGCAAAATGCAGGAACGGCTGCACCTGGCGGATTTGTACGTTGTTCTGTTTCGGGGATAACCATTTACAGCTGTTATATTCCACCAAGCTTGTCCATACAGGAATACGGAAATATTATGGATAATCTAGTTTCTGATGCAAGAACCAAGAATAATGTAATAATTGCGGGAGACTTTAATGCATGGGCAATTGAATGGGGTTGCCCAAGAACGAATGCAAGGGGCAACCTCCTACTTGAGGCTTTTGCAGGGCTTGGAGTGGTCCTACTAAACTCTGGAAACGAGCATACTTTCAGTCGTAATGGAAGAGGTTCCGTAATAGACATTGCTTTTGCAAGCAATAATATTACGATGCGAACAA
Source organism: Eudasyphora cyanicolor (assembly GCA_963930755.1). Lineage (NCBI taxonomy): Eukaryota > Metazoa > Arthropoda > Insecta > Diptera > Muscidae > Eudasyphora > Eudasyphora cyanicolor. The sequence goes on along the minus strand of OZ005735.1, from coordinate 157,372,140 downwards.
ACTGGAGTGTGTCTGATATCTATACGCACAGTGACCATCGCGCGATCATAATTAATATATCCGAGCATTCTACGCCACCCACCGTCATCTCTACTGGGAGAGGTTGGAAGCTTAGCACATTTGACAAGGACGTATTTTGTGCAGCTGTGGAAGATTTGACCCTCAGTGGATCACCAGAAAACATGGCAGAGCAATGCATTGGCCAAATTATCCGGGCATGTGATATCTCAATGACCAGGAGAGGAAGTAGGGAAAATAAACCACCCGTATATTGGTGGAATGAAGAGATAGCAATGTTGCGTGGGGAGTGTATAAGAGCCCGAAGATTGTATACCAGATCAAGAGGACGTCAAACAAACCAAACTCATCACCAAGTGTATAAGTCAAAAAAGAAAATTCTGAGCCAGGCTATAAAAAGAAGCAAAAGACAGTGTTGCTTGGAGATATGCGACGACCTAGACTCAAACCCATGGGGACTAGCATATAAAATTGTTAAGAAGAAGCTTAAATGCTTAAATGCATCGCCACCCAAAGAAGTCACTGTTCTCGATGGGATTGTTAAACACCTTTTTCCAGAACAGACGCCTCCATACTGGATGGATCATACCAGCAATGTACCAGTTTCACCTGTACCAGTAACTGTTCCTGAAGTCTTAAAAGTAATTTCAAGGCTCAAGGATAAAAAATCACCGGGTCCTGATGGAATCCCCAACCGAGTACTAAGGGAATTCGTTAACACTTGCCCGAACCAAGTAACGCTGTTAATGAACACATGCTTGCAAGGAGGCTCCTTCCCTAAAATATGGAAAAGACAGAAGCTAGTACTTATACCTAAGGACAAGAAACCCGCGGAAAACCCATCATCCTACCGACCATTGTGCATGATTGATACGTGTGGTAAATTATTGGAAGGTCTAATATGTGGACGACTAGAAGAGCATATTGAATGCATTGATGGCCTATCAGAATTCCAATTTGGATTCAGGAAACGCAAGTCTACAATGGATGCAATAAAAATAGTAGTGAATACAGCTGCGACTGCTATACAAGGAAAAGGTGGAAAACACGGCGGAAAAGAATACTGCGTTGTTGTGACACTGGACGTGAAAAATGCTTTCAACACTGCAAAATGGGATGAAATTGTAAATGCGTTGCAACGTATCGATACTCCATCCTATCTCGTGGAAATTGTCAAGGACTACTTTAGAAATAGATATCTGTCTTATGACACTGACGAGGGTCCGAAGGACTACAATGTAACAGGAGGTGTTCCACAGGGTTCCGTCATCCTGTATGCAGCTCCAGCGTGGTCCCAGGCGATGAAATACCAATCATACAGAGATGAAATCGCCCCAGTATATAGGTTGGCGGCTCTACGAGTATGTTCGGCTTATCGGACGGTGTCGGATGCGGCGGCTTTGGTGATGGCAAACATGATACCTATTGACCTGCTTGCTAGTGAAACAAACTATGCTAACGATCTGAAATCAACGACAGAAAATATGACCCATGCGGAGGCCCAAAAAATTGCAAGGGACAAATCCATCCATGATTGGCAAAACAGGTGGACGACATCCAGTGATGGGCGATGGACGTGTCGACTAATCCCCAATATAAGAGTATGGCTGGATAGATCATATGGAGAATTGGACTACTTCTTGTCGCTGATGCTGAGGGCCATGGTAGCTTCAAATACTACCTACATCGCATCGGCCGAGAAACAGACCCATTTTGCCCAAATTGTGAATATATTGTGGAGGATGCTGAACATGTTTTGTTTGAATGTCCTCGGTTTACAAATCTGAGGCTGCAGTTGGAGGAATCGCTAGGAGTTGTTTTGACTCCGGACAACTTAGTTGGTTTTATGCTATCTTCACAAAGTAATTGGCAGTGTATAGCGACGTTAATTAGGTCCATTATGACCGAATTGTGCGAGCAAGAAAACTTACGACGAAGAAATGTTAGATAGTGATGGATCGTGAAGATCTTCCCCACCCTGTGAAGTAATACCTGAAGGTGGTTCCACAGGGCTGAATGGACAAGTGTAGAGGTGTTTTTAGCGGGTTAAAGTCCCGCACTATTTGCCAACTCCATCAGGCAAATGTCTTTCGACGATTTTCACTTCATAAAAAAAAAAAAAAAAAAAAGGTTAGGTTAGGTTAGGTTAGGTTAGGTTAGGTTAGGTTAGGTTAGGTTAGGTTAGGTTAGGTTAGGTTAGGTTAGGTTAGGTTAGGTTAGGTTAGGTTAGGTTAGGTTAGGTTAGGTTAGGTTAGGTTAGGTTAGGTTAGGTTAGGTTAGGTTAGGTTAGGTTAGGTTAGGTTAGGTTAGGTTAGGTTAGGTTAGGTTAGGTTAGGTTAGGTTAGGTTAGGTTAGGTTAGGTTAGGTTAGGTTAGGCTAGGCTAGGCTAGGTTAGGTTGGTTAGGTTAGGTTAGGTTAGGTTAGGAATGGGTCGACATTACAAAAGTTGGAAGAATTTGCATATATTGGTGCCCCACCGTCTATATACAAGCTTTGCCAAGAGGCGTCAGTCTGTCCAATGAGGGATGGACAGATATTGATAGACATATCTGGCCACGGTACGGTCTGAGGTTAATATATCTACTTGCGCTAGAGAGGAAAAAACTATCTACGGAAGTGTCAGTTCTGGCGGGACTCTGCTCGACCGGAAAACTCGTGGTTCGTGAACAAAGTCCAATGACTTACGAAAGATTACGGGAAGATGAGAAAGAATTGGAGAGTACTGAGCAACTGCTTTGTTACTATTGAGTAAACGACGTCTCGATATACTGGGGTCGGCCGTTCTAGGAACTCTGACAGATCTGACAAGTACCGATATTCGAGTTATTGGTTAATTTGTGTATCAAATAGGTTGGTTCGGAGGCGGTAAACTGCGCCCGTGATAGCACTTGCGACCTCAATTGGTCTATGTGAGCTGATTACTGCGGCTGTAACTTTACGGAAGGCTAAAGACAAGCGGATGATGTTAAGTCGAAACTGATAGTTTTTGTGGATAGGCGACAAAGCTTTATACGTCTTTTAATTGATATCTTTATGTTGTTTTTTTTTTAATTTTGTTGTTATTATCGGCTGAAGGTCCTTGATTAGAAACACTGTTGATTTCGACTAGCTTCGCTAATAATCTTCTGGAAATATTAAATTGGTGTTTAAAAACTTCGGCTGTCCTTTTAAAGTTCTAACAGTCAATTATTGTATGAAATTCCTTTATGATGAAAATCGTATTTTTGAATAAAATTTCATTGGTTTGACGGATAAACACCAAAAAGATTGAATGTAATTTGGAATATTTAGAATTTAAAAATCCAACGTACCTTTAAACACGCTTTAAAAGAAAAGGGTATCGCCAGTGGATGCAGCATTCTCGTAATAGGTTTACACATATGGCTTCAGTTTCCATACATTTTGGGGCTATTTGGATAAATGTTACCGACAATCAATATCCAGTAAATGCGAAACAATGACGGGGAATTGCTTTCAGAAAAAAATAAAACTACAAAATCCTCTTGACAAGTACAACATGATTTATTTCAGTAGCCTTGTCACAAAAAGTGATGGTTCAAAATAAGAATGTCAAATACATTGAAGATACATACATACATACATATTTGAGAGTTGTACATTAGATTGGTTCCCAGTTAGGACATTTGTGAGTAATACTTAAGAACATGCTAAAATTGCACAATGCACAATTTTCAGTTCTAGCTATCAGTACTACTGAAAAGGAAGGCTGCCATCATGGATTGCATTGCAGCCCAAAGTGAATAGTTTTAAAGGTTTTGTTTCTGGTACGAGTATTTGTTTATTGTTTTTCTTTTTTGCAATTTTCCATCGAAATGATGCGACTGACGATGACGACAACGGAAAGCCAAAAGTCAGTCAAAGCCGCCGTGTTGCACGTGCTTTATGCATTTATAATTTGCATTGTTTTGCATTTTGCACGTTCTGCGTCGTCTGTCACATTTTGTGAATAGTGGAATGACAATAAACAATAACAATTACATCGGCAATGACAACGACGACTATTTGTGCAACAAACAATCGAATTCGAATCTCCATTGACTCGTTTACAATTTGAGCTTTGGTCTACGTTTTATTTTTCTGTTTTTTGTCATCACAATCAGATACAAAAGGTGTGAACGACTGAAAAACATCAAAAGGGAAATTTTACAATCGAAATTAAATTAAATGAAATGTCTGTAACGTGACGTCTAAAAAGGTGCCCATGTGTAGTCATAGTTCCGCCCAGTATTGTAATTGGTTTAGAAGCTGTAATGTCTATTCACGAAGTTAACACCATCAGCATCTACTGATACGAGTATATCATTAGCACAGATCTCTGCACTCTCTGTATAATTGTTGGAATTATCATGGCATTGGTGTTGAGGAAAAATTTTAAGGTGGATGTTTAACGGAAGATAAAATATCAGTCTTAATTGCATATATGGAAGTATCTACTTTGAGAGGTATTTTAGAATGATGTGTTCGGTTCCCGCATGTTTGTAAATCATGAAGGATTTCTTTTCAATTAGATTAATAAATACTATTTACACGGGGCAAAATCGCCTTTTTGATATGTTTGAATCGAAAGAAAATATATTTGGAACACAAATTTTTAAATATTTTATATTTCTTAGCAAATAAATTTTATTTGAAAATCAATAAAATATATTTGGAACGCATATATTAATATATTACAACAAATTATATTTGCAAACTAAATTTCTCAAATATAATATGTGTTTAAATACGAATAAAATTATTATTTAGGAATTTTTCCAAATATATTTTATTTAAAAAAGATTTCCAAAACTTATGCTGAGTTTTTAACATTTCAGTTTAAATTTTTCCTTGGTTTCGAATTGTACCTCCCTGTTATGATACCATATGCAGCATTACCTTCTGTTTTAAATCAATCATTTCAAATTTCTGAGTATTCCAAGCCATCATTAGTTGTCAATTCTCTAAGTACTTTATATTCACCCAAGATTATATGATTTCAATTATTATTTTTTTACAAACATTAAAAAATTTTAAAAATTTAACTTTGAATTACTGAAAGATTTGACACAATTTATGTATTTTATGAATATTTAAATGCAAATAAATATTTGTTTCACAAATAGCAGGCACATTGGGATGTAAACAAATATTTGTTTAGAACAACATCTTCCCAAATACACAATTTTTGTATGTACCAAATATTACATGCTTAGAGTCTACCCTAAACATATATATGTTTCAAGCCGAATATGTTTGGGACAATATACTACAGAAGCAGTTTTTTTCAGCGTGTATCATTTTTGCTACGGACTGAAATATATTTTCGATATTACGTATACGAATGAACTGTAGTATTTATCATTTTTGCTACGGACCGAAATATATTTTCGATATTACGTATACGAATGAATTGTAGTATATAGCTACATCATCATTATCAGCGGTAGTATTTTCGGCCCAGCCGACTCTTATATATAAGTATTCTCCACCATGGATTGTAGTTAATTCTATAGTTGGAAAAATCGATTACAAACATTTAAGAGCGACCTCGGACAAATCGACTGGAAAATTTGGTCTTTATGGCATATAAAAGGTGGACCATTTAAAATTTGAACTACCGATTATTTTGACTTGTGATTTGAGCCTATTTGACTATTTTCCGTTGGAGGCCATTAAGGATTAATATTATGCAAAGCATCCAGAGGCAATTGAAGCGTTGAAATATAAAATCGAAGTTGCCATTGAAGAGATTCATATGAATGATAGTACATTTTTTATGGTAAAATTCCCTTTAACATTTTTTTATACCCTACACCCCACTGTGGTACAGGGTTTGTTTCATGGCTGCTGTTTGTAACACCTGAAAATACTATAGCTAGACCCACCTTAAAGCATACCAATCGACTCAGAATCACTAGCTGAGTCGTGTCTGTCCGACCGTCCGTCTGTCTGTCCGTATGTCCAGCTTAAGTTGTTCGTCGACTACAGGTCGCAATTTCACTCCGATCGTTCTGAAATTTTGCAGTATGGAGACTTTCGTAGCTGGGAAGAATCCTATCGAATTTGGTTCAAATCGGCTCAGATTTAGATATAGCTCCTATATATATCGTTCGTCCGATTTGGCCCTTTAGTCCTATAGAAGCTGTATTTTACATCCAATCGTTTTGAAATTTAGAATGGTAAAGGTTCTTGATCCATGGACCAACATTGCCGAATTTGAAGAGAATCGGTTAAGATTTAGCTACACCCAGAAAAATAATTGGTTGGAATTCGATTGTTACAATAAAAAAATAGTACTAGCAACAAAAAGTATATTGCCTACACCGTCTGTCGGTTGTATTTATAAATAAATGGTTGAAACAACAATAATAACATGGATTCGATCAAATGAAAATGCTTGCAACTAAATCGATGGTTGTATCAATCGAATTAGGATTGTTTTTTCATTGACACTCGGTTAATTGTGGTAACCAATTTTAAATTTGCATTATAGTACCATATGATAGATTTTTGGTTGTGACAACCAATGTTTTATTCTTGACAACAGAAATTGTATCAATAGACCAAAGATTATTATTGCAACGAATAATTGGTTAATACAACAGAAAAATATTAATAAATAATCGTTTATTGGTTATCCCAATCATTTCCCAAATTTGTAATTTGGGAAATACAACCGAAAGATTGGTTGCTGTTCTTTTGCTGATACATGACAAACAAAAAATAAAATTACTCGACATAAATAAATCTTCAACATTTTGTTCAAGAACGGTATAGGTAATCAAAAGTAATCTCGTGTGGATAAAAATGTGTGGAATGCAGAATATGTGTTCAAAATGTTTTACATAAATAAAAAATAAAAGCAACAATCATGAAATTGAAAGCACAGGGTTAAGCGATATTTGCATAAAAGTTTTGTGTTTTTTTCGTGTACTAAAATGTGTGTCAAATATTTCCACATCTCATAATAGTGATGCATTTGTAATATGGAATTTTTAATTTTGTTACGAATTGTTTTGTTTATCGTTCAATAAATAAAATAAAAATGATGGAAAACTGTTTTTAATTAATTGTCGGTAGTATATGACTGACAAATTGTCAGAACAACCAATTTTTTAAAACAGTTGGTTGTGGCAACTACAACAGATAATTTTATCCACCATTTGTCAACATAGAAGCAGAAATATACCACAACCAAAATATTGGTTGTCCTGATGGAATCGCATGATAGTAGACAGAACTACCAAAATTCGGTTGGCAAATAATTCAGTTGAGGCAACCAAACTGTATTCTGTGTGTATAGCTCCCACATATATGTTTCTTCCGATTTGGCCCTTCAGCGCTGTAGAAGAGTTTCTTGGTCCATGGATGAACGTTGCAGAATTTGAAGTAAATCGCTTCAGATTTAGATATAGCCCCAATAAATATATATATATATTTTTAAACTGTGTGTGACATATTAACTCCTCCCAGGAATAAGTCGTGACATGGCGGAGGAGCTGAGTACTTCCCATAATTTTCGATGACTCGTTCGAGCATTTCGACTGGTAACTGGCGTATGACACGCGTAAACGTTGTTCAGGCTTAATCTTTTTATGATGAAATGCCAAATGCCTTAGATCATCCTTTATTTGTAACTGACTCGCCCAGAAATACTTCCAGTTTCTTTTGCCAAGATTCAATTAAGCATTGCTCTCATTATATTGAAGTAGCTGTAGAACTGGCACCAAGACATTAATTCTTCATTGTATTTTTTTCTTGCGGAAAATAATGTGCTATATTTTTTCTAGATTTTCTAATGGAGAACCTAATTCCAAAAATCCGCAAAAGTAAGCGATTCTAAAAATAGAACAGAGAAATTGTCAGCTTGATTCCAAAAATCCCGAAAAAGAAGCGAGGCTATCGAAAAAATCTTGTTCCCTTAAATACTTAATACAATTTAGCGCTGATGAGTGCGAGACCTTTTGTGGTGCAGATAGCTAGCATGCACTGATATGAAGCAAGTGACCCGGGTTTAAATCCTCGTCGGATCGAAATAAAAAATAAAGAAGTCTATAAAAATGAAATTTAAATAGAAAATTAAAAGGAAAGAAAACAATTTTTTTTTCATATTTCTAACCTGGCGAAAAAATCGAAAAAAGAAGGCATAATTTTTTCAGCAATTCAGAATTAATTCCAGAAGTCTCAGCCCTTTATAAAAAGAATCGGTTAGGGAAGCGAGTGGGGAATTAGTACCCACAAAGCTACTTAATTCCCTACTCGATTGCTTTTTCCGAACATTTTTTACTGGGACCCTACACCACACTGTGGTACAGGGTATTATTTAAGTATAAAATGTCCCAAAAGTAAATTTATGTATACAATTAATACAATTAATTACAAAGTTTATATTTCAGTGTTATTCAATATTACGAGAGTGGTGTAGGGTATTATATAGTCGGCCCCGCCCGACATTAGCCTTTCCTTACTGGTTTGGAATTCCAATTTGCATGGAAGGTACCTTTAGTATTTGAAACATATTTTGAAGTAAAAGCTCGATAAAGCCGAAATGCTATTTATATTGAAGGAAATTATGAGGGCTACAAATGCTGAAAACATCACTTTCATGTACAAGCTGAAGTTTAGTAACTGTCGTTTGGAAAAAAATAATTTTTTTACAAACACATCGTTTTTTCTTGGCACGAAAAGAACCAAAAAAAAAAATAGAAACAAATGTGTTTGTTCCATTTTTTGAAAGCTAGCATCCAAACGAAGAAAACTGTGTCTATTTGAAAAAATCTATGGATAAATATATTTTTTTGGGAGGCACCACAAGGGGTGTGCCAATAACGCCCATTTTAGTAAACTATTGCTACTATAAAAACATAACACTGTACAAATTTTCAAATGTTTCTATGGACTGGAATCAAAGTTATAAGCCGTTAACTTTTTGTGCAAAATGGTCCATTTGTATGGGAAGTATCAAAAGGGACGCGGCAACTTCGCCCATTTTTCTACAGATGATAGCGATGCATAAACTAATACTATGTGTAAAATTGTGAAAGATTCTGGGTAGTAGTATGTAATTTATGAGATAATCAATATTTCACTAAATGTTGACCCTTCGTGGGGGAGCTACTCGAAGGAGTGGACCAACGTAGTTCATCTTTGACCTTATGCTGAGATGGAATGAAATATTTATACATACCAATTTTTAAGTCAATCGGTTAATCCTGTCGAAAGTTATCGCACGCACCATCCAGACAAACAGACGGACAGGCTGACGAACATTACTAATATGATTTAAAATTGCCCAAAAAGGATATCCGTCAAATATTTTCGAGGTCTCTTAGGTCACTCCATCGATGTGTTACACTTTTGCTTGGCAGCATCTGATATATACCCTTGTTCACAATAGGGGAAAATTGGAATTTTTAAAACATTTTTTTCAAAAAAAATGTACCATAAAGAATTTTTTTTAATATTTATTTTGAGTTAAAGACTCTATATTACACCAGAAAATGTTGTGCGCAGCCCTTTGACGACTTTGGTCAGCATACATATTTTTGTGGAACATATTAACCCTCTAGGTTTAGGTTAGGATGACAGCCGTTTTCTTTTTTTTCTGCAGCTCACATAGACCAGTTTAGGTCCCTAGTGGTTCCACGGGCTAAAATGCCCTTCATCGAAAGCAACCTGTTTGATATACATATGTATCGATAGCAAGAATATTGGTACTGGAAAGATCTGTTAGGCTGCCTAGAAAGGCCGACCCCAGTAGGTCCAGTCGTCGTTTACTCAAAGCGGGACAGTCGCATAGCAAGTGCTCAATGCTCTCCACTTCTTCCTCATCTCCACAGCTTCCGCAGAGGTCATTGGAGCCGTTAGAACTGATACTAACGTAGATAATCTTCTCCTTTCCAGTGCGAGGAGATATTTTGACCTTCTCAGGTCATTTAAATTTTAGCCAAACCAATTAAAAATTGTATTCCCTTGATCGTCAAGAAGTGACATTAGAGGGGATCTTTGTCTATAAAATATACAAAGTCATAACACATAATAACATTAGTGAAGAACAAATACATTTTTCAAACTTTGACCTCGCCTCCTGCCCTCACTTTTCATTTCTGAGAAAAATCTAATTTTTGGTCTGCGAACTACCCTTATTTATGTGCCTTGTAATGATTTTAATGGGTATTTTAGTTACAGGGTTTTCCAGCAAGTCACCTTTGAAGCTTTTATTCTTTGACATTTGACAAGTAGAAACTACGCCACTACTAAAAATGGAACGATACACGATTCAAACAACGCATTGAAATTATTAAAATTCGAAAAATCGAAAATCATCTTGACTGATGAGGCCCATTTCCACCTCGGTGGATACGTCAACAAGCAAAATTGTCGCATCTGGGGCTCGGAAAACCCAAGAGTTATTGTTGAGCGGCCTCTCCATCCTCAACGTGTGACTGTTTGGTGCGATTTATGGTCCGGCGTGGTCATTGGACCTTACTTTTTCGAAAATGAGCTTGGATCAACAGTTACGGTGAATGGATTGCGCTATCGAGAGATGATTAATGATTTTTTATGGTCGTATTTGGATGGTATTGATCTGGACAACGTTTACTTTTAACAAGACGGCGTTACGTGCCACACAAGCAACGAAACCATTGGTCTGTTACGGGAAAAGTTTCCGGACCGTGTTTTCTCTCGAATTTAAAACCTTGCGACTTCTTCCTTTGGGGCCACGTGAAAGATAAGGTCTACGTCAACAGCCCAGCGTCGATTCAAAACCTCAATGATAGAATTCGTGAGGCTATCGGGGACATAGGGCAGCCACTTTGCGATTTGGTTATGGAAAATTTCATGAAAATGATATGGTCCTGTAAGCGTGGTCGTGGTGACCATTTGGCTGATGTTGTTTTTCATTATTAACAGCATACCTCTTTATTAAGAAATAAACATCCGATCATTTATCTCAAAAAATGGAATTGTTCTTTGAATACCAAAATAACACCTCTTGTTGGAAAACCCTTTATTTTATTGAACTGCGTTTTTTGTTGCTATTTTTTTTATTTAATCTAAATGTTTTATTAAAACAAGTAAGAAAGTTTCAGTCGGGTAAACCGACTAAGGTATACCCTCACTTTGTGAGTAATATAATATTGAATATTACTCGAATTATTCTGTCAATTTGTGTGGGAGGTACCAGAAGGGGTTTATCAAATACACCTTTTTTTTTGCTGAACATTAGATACTTTAAATTCATTGCACTGTGCCGACTTATAAGCATTTATGTGCACTGGTATAAACGTTATGAGACATTAAATTGTGGTATGATTTGGGCATTTTGTGTGGGAGGTACAAAGAGGGGCGTGGCAATAACGCCCATTTTTCACAGGGCTATATACACTATAAAGACATTACACTGTACAAAATTTCAAGTATTTTTATACACTGCTTTTAATGTTATAAGCTATTAACTTTTGGTGCAAAAAGGTACGTTTGTGTGGGAGGTACCAAAAGGGGCGTGACAACAACACCCATTTTTCCCTGGACTGTAGGCAATATAAAAGCATAATACTGTACAAAATTTCAAGTATTTTTATACACTGTTATTAATGTTATAAGCTGTTAACTGTTGGTGCAAAATGGTGCATTTGTGTGGGAGGTACCAAAAGGGACGTGGCGACTTTGCCCATTTTTCTCGAGTTGATAACGACTAATAAGCTAATACTATGTGTGGAATTTCAAAAGATTCGAATAAGTAGTATAGTAGTTATTAAAGAATCAATATTTCACAACATTTTAACCCTTTGTGGGGGAGGTACTAGAAGGAGTGGGCCAATATGGCCCATCTTCGAACTTAGCCGGAGATAGAAAAAAATATTACCACATACCAAATTTGAGGTCAATCGGTTACTCCTTTCGAGAGTTATCGTGCGCACCAGCCAGCAGACAGACAGACAGACAGACAGACAGACAGACAGACAGACAGACAGACAGACAGACAGACAGACAGACGGACGGACATTGCTCATTCGACTTAAAATGACCCAAAACGGATTTCCTCCGAACATACTTGGGGTCTTAGGACACTCCTTCGAGGTGTTACACTTTTTTCCGTAGCAAATGATATATACCCTCGTCACACTAAAGTGAGGGTATAATGAAAATAATGTACTAAAATCTTGCGACTTTTTTTTAAATACCCTTTTGTGCCACTTGAGATTAAAGGAAACGAATAGGAGGCGGAATCAATAGAACACCTTCTGTGTATGTGCCCGCTCTCTCTAATACATTATGTCCAACTTTATGGCGATTTCTTTTCTGCAAAAAAGTGCAACATTTCCATTATACCACATTTTGGAATTTTGAAATAGGAGCTAAGTTTATTTCGAGAGACTGTACGAGTATATGTTCCACCCAAAAAGGGCAAATTTTTTTCAGAAACGAAATCACCATTAGTCTCTCATATCTTTAGGCAGTTAGCTAACTTGGTTTATGTTCAAATTCGCCAACTTCTGAGCTTTTTAAAACGATCAAATTGATTCAACGGGAGCGGCTAAGTATAACTTATGTTTTCCCTTACGACCCTGTGGTAGCACAATGGACTACATCGTCGAAGTGAGTCTGTTATACAGGCTACCGCTCTTAAACTAACTTAACTATATCATATTGAACTTATTTTGCGTCACTGTGTGCCTAAAATTACAAATTTCAAAAACACGCTTCTCATCTCTCCATTAGATAGCATCGAACACTGGGACAATATTTAACCCGTTTTCCACTATGACATATTTAAAACTTTCTGAACGACTTTTCGATAGTTTACGTATTTTGTCTCACTGTTCTGTCTCACTGTTCCCTAAATATTTAACCCGTATTGTCCCAATATTTAAGCGGGTTTGTTCCACTGGCCCATTGTACAAAATTTTTCACACATTTTGAAAATGTTTTCCTTATTTCTCGCACCCGATTTCTCGTACTGTGCGCCTGAAACTACGAATTTTGAAAAAATCATGTCTTCATATACACTGAAAAAAAAATTGTCATACAATTAAAGAAATGCTCCAAAGACGTCCGTAGTCTTCAAAATAAGAACATTTTGTACTTAAAATATAGATAATTTCAATAATATTAAGTAATGTACTTAATTTTAAGTAAATTTTCTTAATTTTAAGTACAAAATGTACTTATTTTGAAGACTAATGACGTCTTTGGAGCATTTCTTTAATTTTATGAAATTTTTTTTTCAGTGTACAATCACGCGCTCTTTCCATCAAAATTCATGAATTTTGCATCACCCGTTTATTACTCGATTGATAAATAGTCAGAGCAGGGAAGAACGATAGTACTAACAACTATTCAAATGGCAATAAATTCTGTTGAATCAACAGAGTAATTTTCTCCGCTTATATTCATTTACAAAATATGTGTCAGCGCTTGTAATACATTGAAAATAAAAATAGACTAATCCATACTTGAATCAAGCACTAGCGGTGTCAAAGTACCTTATGTACCGATTTTCATAAATCAAGTACAATGTACTTTAATCAAGTACTTAATTTCAAGCACTGAATTCTTAACTGTAGCGCTTTTAATGCCTGATTGGTCTTGATGAAGAATATTTGCATTGAATAAATCCTGATCACTGCTTGATTTAAGCCTGCTCAATACTTGATTTAAGCCTGATAAAGACTTGATTTACGCCTGATCAGAGCTTTATTTAAGTCTCATCAGTATTTCGTTCATTTTATTTTGGTTTTCAAATCATTTTGATTTGATATCATTGGTATTACATGCAAAGATTTTTTTTAACGGTATTGCAAAATAAAAATAGTTGACAGAACCATTTAAAATTAAAATAAGCTTGTTTTTCTTACTTTACGTCAATTTCAACTTCAATTGCATTCTAAGAATTTTGTACTTGACTTCAAATAATATTATCATTTATGCGCTTGTTTTTTTTCAATGTAATCCTCTTTCTTCTTACTTTAAGAAAAATGTAGTATACGATTTTAGCCCAAAATAACACTATGCAACAAAATTTTTGCCGAAAAACTGAGTATAACATTTTCTGCTGGAGTCCCAAACACAAAAAATCTTTAAAAAAATTTTTGTTTAAAATTCCAATTGAAAGGTGCCTTTAATATTTGGAGCCTATTTTTTGAAGTATATGCTCTATAATGCCGGGATACATGTTAAATTAAAGGAAATTATGAGGACTACAGATAATGTTAATATAAATTACGGCGGCCGGAAGTTGGACCCCAAGAAAATGCACCCCAAATGGAAATTGAAAGTGATTTAGAAAAACTGATTTAGGAAATTACACCCAATCAAGAAACGATCATGAATTGAAAATAAGGCGGCCAGAAGTTGGACCCCAAGAAAATGCACCCCAAATTGAAAATGAAAGTGCGCCCCAAATTTGGGGCTTATTTTCGTTACAAAAACTGATTTAGGAAATTACACCCCAATCAAGAAAACAGCATGAAATGACAATAAACCCCAAAAAAAACTAAAAAATTTTCTCTTCCTAAATCTGGGGAGTACGCATTAATACACGTATACAAACATATTTTCTAATTATAAATCTATTCCTGTGCGGTCGGCCTACGGCCTGCGGCCTCTGTTTAAGACTTTCTCCTATGGACGGGATTCAAAGTTGGCAACGTGGAGCAAATCTTTTATGCGTAGCCTCTCCTGTTTCTAAATTAATAGATGAAAATAAGCCCCAAAAAGCAGACACGAAATGAAAGTAAACCCCAAAAAGCAGTCAAAAAATGAAATTAAGCCCCAAATAAAATTGTTGTTGTTTGATATGTTATTTTTTGGGGCCCATATTCATAAAAATAGTGGGGTGTATTTTCCTGGGGCCCAATTTCATTCCGCCTGAAAATAAAGCCCAAAAAACTGAGAAATGTTCTCTTAGTAAATCTGGGGAGTACGTAATAATATACCCATTTTTTAATTAAAAACTCGGCGGTCGGAAGTTGGGCCCCAAGAAAATGCACCCCAAATTGAAAATGAAAGTGCGTCCCAAATTTGGGGTCAATTTTCTTTTCAAAAACTAATAAAGGAAATTACACCCCAATCAAGAAAACAGCAAGAAATGAAAATAAGCCCCAAAAAAAGTAAGACATTTTCTCTTCCTAAATCTGCGGAGTACGTAATAATACACGTAAACGAACCTATTTTCTAATTATAAATCTTTTTCTGTGCGGTCGGCCTACGGCCTGCGGCCTCTGTTTAAGACATTCTCCTATGGACAGGATCCAAAGTTGGCTACGCGGAGCAAATCTATTATGCGCAGCCTCTCCTGTTTCTAAATTTATAGATGAAGAGAAGCCCCAAAAAGCAGACATGAAATGAAATTAAACCCCAAAAATCAGACAAAAAATGAAATAAGGCCCCAAAAAAAATTGTTGTTGTTTAACATGTAATTTTTTGGGGCCAATATTCATAAAAATATTGGGGTGTATTTTCCTGGGGCACAATTGCATTCCGCCAAAAATTACATGTGGAAACAGAACTTTAGTAAGGGCCTGTTTCTGTAACTTATATTCGTTCGTTTACGGAGAACGATCAAAAATCTCTCAACTATTACTTGAATTCTATAAAACGCAGGTTACAAATATTTTAGGTACGAGCTTTCTACGTGCTTTTCTATAGACACACCGAATTATAAACTGCTGTAACTTATAGATTTCTCGGAATAATTGAGTGATTTTTGATCGTTCGCCGTAGACGAACGAAAATACGTTACAGAAACAGGCCCTAACTATCGTTAAAATAATTAGAAAAAATTAGCTTTTTTTTTTAAAAAAAAAGTTTTTTGTTGACGCGAAAGAAACCATAAAAAATGTAAAAAAATTCTCCGTTTGTGCCATATTTGGAAAGCTAGCATCCTAGCAATGTTTGTTTGAAGAAAATCTATGGATAAATGTAGAAATTATAGCACTTTTGGTAGAAATAAAACAAAATTCGTTTTTTCAACAAAATTCGTTTTTTGTACCCCCACTATTGTGAAGAAGAGTATATATCAGATGCTGCGGGCCATCGGTGTAACATATCGATGGAGTGTCCTAATAGACCCAAGAATATTTGGCGAAAATCCGTTTTGGGCTATTTTATGGCATTTGAGCAATGTCCGTCTGTCTGTCTGGTTGATGCGCATGACTTTCGACAGGATTAATCGATTGTCTTCAAATTTGGTATGTGTCAATATTTTTTTCTATCTGAGCATAAGGTCAAAGATGGAGTATGTTGGTCCACTCATTCGAGTTGCTCACCCATGCAGGGTCAAAATTTAGTGAAATAGACTAGACTCTTTCACAATTTCACCCATAGTATTAGTTGCTTGGTCGCAATCATTCTGAGAAAAATGGGCGAAGTTGCCACGCCCCTTTTGGTACCTCCCATACAAATGGACCATTTTGCACAAAAAGTTAATGGCTTATAACTTTGATTCCTTCCTGCAACTAACAAAAACTTGCAATTTTGTACAGTGTAATGCTTTTATAGTACCCATTGTATATAAATATATTAAAAAAATGGGTGTTATTGTCACTCCCCTTTGGTACCTCCCAAACAAAATTGCCAAAATAAAATATATGAAAAATGATTTTTTTTTTAATTTCCCTTACTTTTACAATATGGGTCATAATACATTTATCCATAGTTTTTTTTTTGCAAATAGCCGTTGTTTTCTTCGTTAGGATGCTAGCTTTCAAAATGTGGAACCAAAAAATTTTTTTTCTATTTTTTAAGGGTTTTTCGTGCCAGCAAAAAATATTTTTTTTTTATACCCTCACTTTAGTGTGACGAGGGTATATATCATTTGCTACGGAAAAAAGTGTAACACATCGAAGGAGTGATCTCAGACCCTAAGTATGTTCGGAGGAAATCCGTTTTGGGTCATTTTAAGTCGAATGAGCAATGTCCGTCCGTCTGTCTGTCTGTCTGTCTGTCTGTGTGTCTGCTGGCTGGTGCGCACGATAACTCTCGAAAGGAGTAACCGATTGACTTCAAATTTGGTATGTGGTAATATTTTGATCTATCTCCGGATGAGTTCGAAGATGGGCCATATTGGTCTACTCCTTCTGGTACCTCCCACACAAAGGGTTAAAATTTAGTGAAATATTGATTCTTTAATAACTTCTATACTACTGATTCGAATCTTTTGAAATTCTGCACATAATATTAGTATATTAGTCGCTATTAACTCGAGAAAAATGGTTGAAGTTGGCATGCCCCTTTTGGTACCTCCCACACAAATGGACCATTTTGCATCAAAATTTAACTGCTTATAACTTTAATACAAGTGCATAAAAATGCTTGAAATTTTCTACAGTATAATGTTTTTGTAGCGCCTATAGTCCGGTAAAAAATGGGCATTATTGTACAGCCCCTTTTGGTACCTCCCACACAAATGGACCGTTTCGTACCAAAAGTAAACGGCTTGTAACTTTAATACCAGTACATACAAATACTTGAAATTTTGTACAGTGTAATGCTGTTATAGTGCCTATAGTCCTGTAAAAAGTGGGCGTTATCACCCCGCCCCTTTTTGTACCTCCCACACAAAGTGACCAAATCATACCAAAATTACATAGCTCGTAACTTTAATATACCAGTGCACACAAACGCTTATAGTTCAGCACAATGCAATGTATTTAAGAATGTACTGTTTACCGAAAAATATGTGTATTTGGAAAACCCCTTCTGGTACCTCCCACACAAATTGACAGATTTATTGGTGTAATGTTATATATTACATTACTCACAAAGTGAGGGTATACGTTAGTCGGTTTACCCGACTGAAACTTTCTTACTTGTTTAAATAAAATTTGTCTTATTGTTTTAACGACAGTTACTAAACTTCCGTTTCTAGGTGAAAGTGACGTTTTCAGCATTTTTCCTTTAATTTAAGGAAAATTTCCTTTAATTTAAATGGCATTACGGCTTTATCGAGCTTATACTTCAAAAAATATGGTCCAAAAACTACATATAGCTTCCATAAAAATTGAAATTTTAGAAAAGAATTTATTTTAGTTTCATAAAATTATATACCTCAATATATATGAAAAAAAGTTTCTAGGTCTCGGACACAAAAAAAAATTTTTTGTTGCATAGTGTAATTTTTTTGCTCGAATTTAGTATGCCATTATATTTTATGTGTAAAAGTCCATTTTTAAAAAAATGATGGATTTCGACGTTAGATACCCTAAGAATTATTTTCATTCTTGTCATTTTGATAGTAAATATCGGTGGCTATTCCTCATTTTCCACCTATGTACAGTGTAGGGTATTGCATGGAATGATTAACCCACCTGTCGTAAGCTTTAGTTCACAGGTATTATAATAGACCACTTTTTGGTACAACTGATTATTAAACTATTATATAAAAGCCCACTGTCAAAACAACAGTTTTCTAAATGAAGGCAATCATGAAAATGCATTTATCTAAACACTGAGCGCCAGCGTCAATGCTACTGTAAGTTTCGCATGATATCTAACTACATACATATGTATATATATACAAATTTACATACATATACACATCACTAAATCGCATATGAGTGTCGGTGGAGGTCTGTATCCTCCAGTAGTTGAGTGCTAAGCTACTGTGTTTAACCAATGAATGCCTTAAGACAGAGTTAGAGCAGATCATCACGGCCGCGTGGACAGTTGAGTCGCTTTAAGACTCTGTCATTAATCTATGTATAGATCAGAGTTACTCAACCAATTTTAATCTGTAGCTCTCTACAAAATTTATATTTATTTTGTTGATTTTTAAAAAATAATAATTTTGTTTTATAAAATATAACGACTGTATGCAATTAATGTTAAGGCCTTCCTGATCATAGATCGACAAAAAAAGACGATTGATTTGAAACCAAAAAAAAAAAACAAATGAAATAAGTTGGTAAATTAAATAAACAAAAAAGCGATTAGTTACTACCCTAAGAAAAGAAATCGCTTCTGTAGTATATTTTCTGGAAACACATTTTCTTTGGGAAAATAAACCTTTTTCTATAAGTCGGAACAAAATTCTGCAACCAATTTAAGCATTTCCCCATTTTTTTAAGATAATCTGCTTAGAAACTTCGGAAAAAATTATATTGTTAAAAGAGATATTCAAATATTTTTGTAGGTACGTAAATATTAAATATTTGCGCAAAATTATATTTTATTTAAATTTTGCTCTCAAACACATTTTGTTTCCTGTTTTTTTTATCTCCGTGTATTATGAACATTTACTATTAACTAGTATGAGTATAAGCACCCCAGTAGGTGAGTAGGTAGCGTGCTCTCCTATGAGCTTAGGGGTTGTGGGTTTGATTCCCAAGAAAGAGCTCTGGTCTGTCGCTGCCTCATTGCATATGTAACGCGGCTTTTCCCTGCGCCGTAAAAGTAGAATATAAATTTTCTTTGTACTGTAATTCATATACAGTCGAAACTCTCTATAACGAATTCCAACGGACTCAATAAATTTTATAAAGAAAATTCGCTATATAGAAAATAAAAACAATTTTGTTCCTTATAACGTTTTTTATTTGTAGTAGTCAGTTATTTTGGTTTGAAGTACACTTTTCTTCTTCAATATAATTTTCTACAACATTTAGATAAGTTAATACAGTATTTGGCACGTTGGTTTTCGTTTCCAAATAGGTACGGAAACGTTCAACTGATGAAGAAAGTTGTCCATATGTGGGTAATGGTTTCGCTATATCGGCAGATTCTTCTTCGTATTCATCTGAATCTGTTAAAAGATAAATAATAATGTACATTTGTTCGTCGGAAGGGTTGTCTGTGGTAATGACGTCACAGTCAATATTGATGTAGTCTTCAAATGTTGCATTAATATTAGCAACTGAAGACTCTAAAAATGCGAAGTGGGATAGTGGTAGATAGTCTTCTTCGTCCCAAAGCATACTGCTGTTCGTTGTGGTGCCAACTTTTACAAATCCTTCTTTTTCTAAAACAGTTTGCAATTGTCTCGGATTTTACATTGACATTCCACACTTTGCTTAAGTTTCGTATGGCATCCAGCAAATTTATGGGCGTGTGGGGTTCTTTCTCCTCCATTTGTAACAAAATGTTTGTAAAAATGCGTTTTAATGTTACAAATTATGCCCTGATCCATTGGCTGAAGTATCGAAGTCATGTTGGGTGGGAAATAAGTAATTTCAATATTTTTCAATTGGTCCTTAACATCCCCAGGGTGTGCAGCGCAGTTGTCAACAAAAAGCAAAACGTTTCTTTGTTGAGAATCAAACTTTCGGTCCAATTTCAAGAGCCATTTCAAGAAAATCTCGCTTGTCATCCATGCTTTCGTATCAAATTCATAATCCACGTCTAGCGATTTGATTCCTTTGAAGCACCTCGGATTCTTGGCCTTCCCTATAATAAGCAATTTTACTTTCTCCGATCCGGTCATATTGCATGCCACCATAACAGTGATCCTCTCTTTGCTGTTTTCCCCCCAAAACACTTCTCATTTTTAAATGCCATCGTTTTATTTGGTAAGAACTTAAAAAAACAAACCCGTCTCTTCGGCGTTAAAGATGTCGTTTTCGTCATATTTTTCTAACAATTTTGGCAAGACATTCGTCACCCATTCATCTCGAGTTTGGATGTTGGCGGCAGCACTTTCACCACACAATGTTTTTTGAACAATGCCGTGACGATTTTTAAATTTTTCAAGCCAGCCTAAACTTGCTTCAAATTCCCCGTGGCCCATCATTCAGCAAATTGTTATGCTTTTTCTCTCAGGATTCGCCTACCACGTGCGGCGAATACCCATTTCAACATTGCTTCGTCAATATCCTCAAAGGTACAAGTTCGAAGCTTCTTGCGTTTAATACTGTATGCATTATCTGTGACACTGGCTAAAAGCTTATCCTTGTTTTTTAAAATCGTAGATAAACTACTGAAAGGAATACCAAATTGCTTAGCAATGTCTTTTTTTTTGAAGCTTCTCCCTTTTCAAATTCTTTTATGATCAATAGCATTTTTTCCACAGTAATACTTATGCGCGGAGTCATTTTACAACTTACTATCGCAATATGCAAAGGCAAACTGATAGCGACTGCAAGAAATGTGAGAGATGGTAATGATTCCAGTTGTCACTTGCATAGTTCGGGGGTTCCCCAAAATACCCTTTCAATTTTATGGTAAATATGTAAACGATTCAAAGCATCTGTCTCTGCAATAAAACACCAATAACACACATCAAACGAATTCGTTATATGGAGATTGAAAACGCTTCAATCTTGAAGTTACGGTGGCAAAAATGCTTCGTTATAAGGAAAAATTCGCTATAGGGAAATTCGGTATATGGAGATTACAATACCCTCAAAGTAGTCCCAAAACACAGTGTTCTTAAAATTGCTTCGTAATAAAGAGAAATTCGTTATATAGGAGTTCGTTATAGAGAGTTTCGACTGTAAATAAATAATATTAAGTAAAATTTCTTCCACTTAAAGACATAATGTACATATTTTAAACCTTAATTGACTTTACCTGAAAACCAATTCTTATGTTTTTAATAATAGTATTTTTCCGGTATTTGGAACCACCTTTAACCATTTAAGAAACCCTGCTTCAGAGGCCACCGATGCGCAATGGCACGGCCCGACACGTCTAGTTAGTGATTATGCACTCATACTCGTATACATAGTAGGGAGTAGTGGGGCAGGTAGGCTTGGTTTGGCTTGACTTCACTTTTTTATATGTTCGTTTCACTCGCACTAGAATTAGTATTTTGCTACGTCGTTGCTGATGTTGATATTATTGTTATTGTTGAAGTTAATGTTGTAAACATGGTTGAAAATTTGCCATCATCAATTGATCTCTTTCGGTGTGAGTGATTGTGCAACATGTGGCCCGTCTTGGTTGTCATAGATATAATACTCGTACATTAAATTGTTTGATTTCATTGAAGTCATTGTCTTGTTAATTGCATAAATAAATATTTGAATGCTGTCACTAGTATATTTCGCAATTACAATCTGAACTTGACTTGAATGCAGTGTAATAGATTTGTGGTCAACTAAATTTTTAAATTTTAGTTTAAAGAACATTCCATTAATATCGCGCCAAAGACAAACAATTAAAATAAGTATTTTCAATACGAAAACTGAAGGTGTTTCACTCATATGAAGTATATCAATGTCAATGACTTTAAAATTTGTTTAGTGTTTCGACACAAAAATTTGAATCCAATTGTTCTACTATATGTTAGTTTAAGAGTGGCAACCAGTAAAGCAAAATCACTTAGACTGTCCAGACCATTGTGTTACCGCAGGGACATAAGGGAAAACTTAAGTTATCCCAAGCCCCTCTCGTTAAACCAATTTGATTGTTTAAAAAAGCTCAAAAGTTGGCGGATTCCAACATCAGCCAAGTTAGCTAACTCCTCAAAGTTATAAGAGCCCAAGGTTGTATGCCGCCTTCTGGAGAGAACAGGGCTCAGACAAAGAGGCTGTTCTATTGATTGCTCCTCTTCTTCGTCTCCGCAGCTTCTGCAAAAGTCACTATGCAAGACCTTTAAACTCTCAGCGTGCTGTCCAATAAGACAGTGACCTGTCATGACAGACACGATAATCGAGACGCCCGTTCTCTATAGCAGTGCTTTGGTGCGTTTTGATATATAACCGATTTTTAAGATACTATTGGCGAGCAATTTAAAACCTTAAAAGTAGGACAAATTTGATTTCTGTCTGAATATGACTGAACTGCCCTCCTAAGAAAGAAAGTCGCATCTCCATTTTAGTAGTTATGAGATATTTAGCTTTTACATTTTATAACGTTCGCGAATTTTAATTTTACGTTTAGGTTAGGGACATAAATAGGGTTATGTAAGCTGGTTAAACCGGCTGCCACGCTAACCTAAATCTAAACATAAAGGCGCGAAAGTTAAAGAAACGTAAAAGCTAAATATTTCAAAACTACTAAAATGGAAATGTGACTTTCTTGTGTATCTCCTAGACATGGAATTGGTTTGGATTCAGAAAAATAGTTAAGTTTTTATACCCTGCACAACTGTGGTGCAGGGTATTACTAGTTCTTTTTTGGTCAGATGTTTGTAACGACTAAAATAATGGAGCTAGAGGCACCCTACAACATACGGACTTCATCTGAATCACCAGTTGATTCGATCCAGTGATTAATGTCCATAAATGAGCAATTTATTAATAACTTGACTACAGCGCCACCTATCAGATCCAGATACAGTTACGCATACTCACATTGATAATATACATATAATGTGTAAAAACCAGTAAGGAAAGACAGAAAGTCGGGCGGGGCCGACTATATAATACCCTATACCTCCCTAAAAATGCGAAAATGGGCATTGCGATAATAATTTGGCAGTGTTCATACATGTAATAAGAAAACTCTCTCTGCCGAATTTCGTACTGATCGGATATAAAACACGGTTTCTACAGCCCTTACATGTCAAATCGGGTGAAACATATATATGGGGGCTATATCTAAATCTGAACCGATTTCGACCAATTTAAATAGGGATCGTCCTTGGGCCAAAAAAGAGCACTGTGTTAAATTTCATCACAATCGGACCATAAATACGACATGTACTTTGATTACAAGAATATATGCGCCGACAGACAGACGGGCGGACATTGCTAAATCGACTCAAAAATGGTTCCATTTCTTCTCTTTTTGGGCGTTACAATCAAATGCACAAAGTCATAATACCCTGTATAACAGTGTGGTGTAGAGTATAATAAAATCAATCGGTCAAGCCGTTTTGAACGTGCACTAGTCCAGCAGATGAATCTAAAATTCTATATAACCACTAAGGAAAGGCAGAAAGTCGGGCGGGGCCAACTATATAATACCCCACACCTCCCTAGCAATGCGATAAGGGTCATTGCCATAATAATTTGGAATAATTGGTAAATGGGTAGGAACATATTATCTAATGCTGAACCGATAATGCTAAATTAAGCAATATTCGTTCCTAAATGGAGAAACATCTTTCTGGAAAATTTTAACGATCGGAAGTAAAATACAACTTCTATAGCCGTTTGATACCAAATCAGGAGGAACATATATATGGAGGTTATATATAAATCTGAAACGATTTTCCCTGAATACTCATTCATGGAAAAAGATCTCCCTCTGCCGAATTTCATACTGATCGGATATAAAATACAGTTTCTACAGCGCTTACATGTCAAATCGGGGGTAACATACATATATATGGGAGCTATATCTAAATCTGAACCGATTTTCTCCGAATTTATCAGTATTCCTTCATGTATTAAGAAACCTCTTTTTGTCGAATTTCGCACTGATCGGATATAAAATACAGTTTTTACAGCGCTTACAGATCAAATCGGGGGTAACATATATATGGGAGTTATATCTAAATCTAAACCGAGTTTCTCCGAATTTGGCAGTATTCCTTCATGTAGAAAGAAACCTCTTTTTGCCGACTTTCGCACTGATCGGATATAAAATAAAATTTTTACAGCGCTCACATGTCAAATCGGGGGTAACGTATATATAGGGGCTCTATCTAAATCTGAATCGATTTCTTCCAAATTTAACAGTGTTCATTCATATAATAAGAAATCTCTTTTTGCCGAATTTCATATTGATCAGATATAAAATAAAGTTTTTACAGCGCTTACATGTCAAATCGGGACTAACATATATATGGGGGCTATATCTAGATCTGAACCTTGGGCCAAAGAAAAAAAGATATGTGTAAAGTTTCGTCGAGATTGGACCAAAATTGCGACCTGTACTTTGATGACAAGAATACATGCACAGACAGACAGACGGACATAGCTAAATCAACTCAGAAAGTGATTCTAAGTCGATCGGTATAAAAAACGATGGGTCGAATTCTTCTCCTTTTGGGTGTTACAAACAAATGCACAAAGTTATAATACCCTGTACCACAGTGTGGTGTAGGGTATAAAAATATACAAGAATAATTATAATATCGACTCAATAAAATTGCTATATCTTTCTGGTCCATCGAGGTTCCATTTTGAGTTTTTCATAGTCAGTTCATAATAGTAGTCCATAATATATTAATTGATACTTTTTCAGGATATTAAAGGATTAAGGATATTTTCCATATTTTCAACTGCTTCCACCAAAAGGAGACAAAAAATATTTCATTCCGCAACATTGAAGAGCAGTAGCAGAGCTTTTCTTTGGTATTAATATCTTTAAAATACGTAAAGCGGTTAAGAAGATATGGCTAATTTCACAAATACCCAGCAAAATTCCTCATTACCAAATAATCCAAGGAGTAAGCAAAGTTCTGCAATGGTAAGTACTTATTATTTAGCCACTTTTCTTATTATTTTAGCATGGGGATGTCATTGGAGAAAAGTACTTCCCAAAAGCATACAATAAAGTAGCATAATAAGTACTTATTTGTGGCCCTTTAAAGTGATTTTTTGCATATTGTCGCGCATATTTGTCGAATTTCAGAACTCAAACCCACATAAATTTGCCAACGTGATTTTGATAACAAAAAATCACTTATTTCTGTTATTATTGGTAAGTCATTATTAATAAGCCGAAAGTAATGCAGCGAGTGATGAGATGCCATTATTTGGTAATGCAGGGAATAACGACAAGTACTTACCAAAATTTTGCTGGATAGTAATTTTAAGAAAAATCCTTGAGATATGTAGCTTTGGAGCTCTTTAACACCAAAACTACAACGAATTTAGAAAAACAAAAAAAAACGATCAAAAATTTCCTCACACTGGTAGAAGTATTGTGCTAAATTTTGTGAAAATTGAAAGGGGTCATTTTTTGAGTTGGTCAATCTGTTTCGGAATTATCCAGACGTCTCACAGTGCTCTGTCCCATTGACAGAAAATGGATAATAATGTATTGGCTCAAATAATGATAAAATTGGTACCCATAATATCTTAACAAACCAATTAAGATTGATAATAACATAATTTTTTGATTTAGCTCTTTTTTAGAAACAGCTTTATAAAGTTCGTTTATTATATAAATTAGTTCAAGCTTTTTGTATATGACATTGTATCGAATTCTTAATAATAAAAAAGTCGCAGGTCAGCAGAAAATTGCCTTTATGCTATTCAAAATAGCTTTGGAAAATTTCGTAATTTTTGTTAAAGTGAAAAATTTTTGCAAGTTTAATTGGAATGAGATATAAAAGTTGGAAAAAACCCTAAAAGGTTATTATTCCAAAAGAATATATGTAGTGTTACTATTAAATAAAAAATATAAAAACATAACATTTATGCGCAGAAACTTAAAAAAATAATATTTTTTATTCTAAAAACACTATTTTCAAATATAATTTGTAGGAGCATTCCAAAAACAGCCGCCAACGCTTAACTTGTGAACCAAACCCTTACTTTTTTTGGCTCGGATAGCTGACGGAATTCTTAAAAATACAAAAATGCATACTTATAAAATTTTTTTGAGAAAAATATAGAAAAATTGCTTTTAATATGGTACTTTTTACGTCAAAAATAAAAAAATATTAAATATTGTACGGCATCGGAAAAAAATCGTAAATATCCCTAATTTTTTTTTCCAAGATATTATTAATGATAATAAGTAATTTTGCTTTAGGTCTAACATTTTTTTAGGTGGTATTCCAAAAACAGTCTCCAACTCTTATCTAGTAGAACAAACCTGATAGCTGACATAATTCTTAGAAATACAGAATTTCATATTTTAAATATATATTTGAGAAAAATATAACAAATTGTTTTTAATATGGCGCTTCTATGTCGATAAATTGAAAAAAAGTAAGAAAGATAAGTTGGGTAAACCGACTTAGAAATACTCTTCTTAAGTCAGTCCTAAAAATATTAGTAACTTAATACGGGGGTTTCAAATAGGGATGATATGATTTTGAAGTGACGTTTCGGCCATTTGTAATATGTCATGATCTATCACTTGTTTTTCATTGTATTCAGTAGTGTTTACAATATCATCATGGGAGATATACGCAAGAACAACGTCTACAAATAATTCAGTTTTATTATGAAAGTAATCGTTCCCCAATTGCAACTTTTGGATTTTTTTAAATCCAAAAAAACACTATCCAGTCGACCTACGACCTTGACACCCATGAGTAATAATTTTGCCATTGGCCGATTCCCGATCCGTCGTACCGTTAAGGAACTAGAGCAAAAATAAACTTTCCGTTCACATTTGAAAATGATGCTAAGGCCATTTTTTTTAAATCCAAAAAAAAAACACTTTCCAGTCGACCTACGACCTTGACACCCATTAGCAATATTTTAGCTCTCGTTAAGAGCTATTTTTTGCCATTGACCGATTGTGGCTACATGCCACACAGCAAATGAAAGAATTGAATTGTTGCGAGAAAAGTTTGGAGATTCGATTATTTCAAGAAATTGTGATGTTGAATGGCCTTCAAGAAGTTGTGATTTAACACCATTAGACTATTTCTTGTGGGGTTATTTGAAGTTATTGGTCTTTCGAAATAAACCAGGCTCTCTCCTAGCTTTACAAGTCAATATTGAACATGTCATTCATGACATACGACGTGATTTAGTGGAAAAAGTGCTCGAAAATTGGGTTCATCGAATTCGTTCCCGTAGAAGAAGTCCTGGAGGCTATTTGAATGACGTTTTATTTAGAACTTAATTGTATCGATTGTACTTCACATTAAATAAAAAACTTTTGAATTTCCTTAACAATAAGTGTGTTTTTTTGTCAAAGAAATCATATCACTCTTATTGGAAAACCATTATATTGTTTTGTTTTCTCTAAATTATTATCAATTTAAATTGCATTTAATAAATTTAAAGTATGAACTGGTTGGTATTGATGTTAGTTATTTACTTTTGGTGCAAAATGGTCCATTTTGTGTGGGAGGTACCGAAAGGGGTGCGCCAATAACAGCCAATTTTCTCCGGTCTCTGGGTACTATAAAAATATTACACTGTAAAAAATGTCAAGCATTTGTATGCACTGGTTTAAAAGTTACGAGCTGTTAACTTTTGGTACAAAATGGTCCTTTTGCGTGGGAGCTACCAATAGCGGCGGGCCAATAACGCCCACTTTTCTCTGGACTCTAGGTATTAAAAAAACATTACACAGTACAAAATTTAAAGCATTTGTATGACTTGATAATAAGCAGTTATCTTTTGGTGTCAAATGTGTGTAGGAGGTACCAAAAGGGGCGTGGCAACTGCGCCCATTTTTCTTGAGGTATTAGCGACTAATAAAATAATTCTATGTGTGAAATTTCGGAAGATTCGAATAAGTAGTATAGACGTTATTAAAGAATCAATATTTAACTAAATGTTAAACCTTTGTGGGGAAGGTACTGGAAGGAGTGGAGCAATATGACCCATCTTCGAACTTAGCCGGATATAGAGAAAAATATTACCGCATACCAAATTTTAAGTCAATCGGTTAAACCTTTCGAGAGTTATCGTGCGCACCAGCCAGCAGGCATATATACAGACACACAGACAGACAGACGGACTGACGGACGGACATTGCTTAAATTATTTTAAATGACCCAAATCGAATTTCCGCCAAATATACTTGGGGTCTAAGGTCACTCCTTCGATGTGTTACACTTTTGGCTCGTAGCAAATGATATATACCCTCCTCTCTAAGGTGAGGGGATAAAAATGTAAATTGAAAAATCTATCAATTAATAAAATTGTAAATTTAAGAGAGAATTTGTCACGGTTTTATATCTAGATTTGTTGAGAATTGTATTGAAATAGAAAATTCGTTCTGCCCATTGTCTTTTATTTGATATGATTCGAATAAGCCAATCGACTGCGGTTGCTGATAAGCTGACGTTGTATGAGCCCGTGTTGATGAAAGTGGAATAAGTCTACTTATTTAGTTTAAGATATTGTGGGATTTGAGTCAACGACAGTTGACTTTTTTGAAGAAAAAAAATGTTTCTACAGTAACACTGCACTTCACATTTCCGGTGAATAAAATTTTCTTTGTCGAGCCTGAAAATTATTTTTTTTTTTCAAACAAATATGCATTTATTATTAACAGAAGAAAAGAAAAAAAAGAGGAATATATGTTGGCAATATAGTTCCCTAAAATTTTGATCATGTAGAAAGAAATATTTCTGTGGAAGCACAAGTTAACACATTTAGGTTCATATCGGGCAAAGATTAAAAAGTTTTCAGTTTGTGTGGTTAGAAAAATAAGAAGAAATGCAACAGAAAACCTGTAAGTAAAGACTGAAGGGGCCGACTGTATAATACCCTCCACCATTGTTTGCCAACAAATGCACGGATTACCATTATTATTATTAACAATTGGAGGTTAAATAGAGTACATTTCTAATTTCCTGTCACATATGTTTAGAAAACGTGACCGTCAGGAGGGGCTTATACTTATAGATACAGATTTAATTCAATATTCTCTAGAGCGTAAAGAAGTGACATAGGTATGAATCCTTATATGGGGGATATACCAAAACATGCACCGATGTACACCATTTTGACTATGGACGATGAGGTCCAATATAAAGTTTAAATTCTTAAATTTCAGCCAGAATAATTAAAGAATCCGTTCTCTAGAGCGTCATGAAGTGGCATCGGTGGGGACCTTTATATGGGCGCTATACCGTTGTACCCCATTTTTAAAATGGGCGATAAGGTTCAATATAAGATTTAAATTCTTAAATTCCGGCCAGATCAATTAAAAAATGTGTTTTCTCATGCATCAAGAAGTGACATCGGTGGGGACCTTTATATGGGGGATATACCAAAACATCGACAGATGTGCCCCATATTTACTGGGGACGATTATGTTCAGTATAAAGAATAAATTCCTAAATTTCAGCAAGATCCATTGAAAAATGTGTTCTCTAGAACACGGTGGGGAACTTTATATGGCGGCGATATTTTAAAACATGGACCGATATTCCCCATTTTCAATAGGGATCGTCCCTAGTCTAAGAAATGATTCTGTAGCAATTTTCGTAAAGATTGCTTTATATAGGGTGATCTAAGTAGGGAAACTTTTTTCAATAGCCTTTTTTGACAGATCACGTGTGAGTCGTGTCATGCTGTCATGTTATTTTTGTTAAGTATTGTTTGGCATTTCACCATGGAAAGACTTACGCCTAAACAACGTTTACAAATTATTCAGTTTTATTATCAAAATAATCGTTCGCCAATTGCGCTAAGTCCATTTTTTTTTAAATCCAAAAAAAAAACACTTTCCAGTCGACGCACGACCTTGACACCCATGAGCAATATTATAGCTTTCGTAAAGAGCTATCTTTTTGCCATTGACCGATTCCCGATCCGAAGTACCGGAATCATCGGTCCATATTTCTTCAAAAATGATGCCGGTGAGAACGTAACCGTCAATGTAGACCGTTATCGTGCCATGATAACCGACTATTTGATGCCTGAAATTGAAACTCGTGATCTCGGCGATATTTGGTTTCAACAAGACGGCGCCACTTCCCACACATCGCATCAAGCAATGAATTTATTGAGAGAACACTTCGGTGGGCAGATAATTTCACGTTTTGAGCCGGTCGATTGGCCACCAAGATCGTGTGATATCACACCGTTAGACTTTTTCCTGTGAGGATATGTAAAGTCAAAAGTTTATGCGGACAAACCCGCTTCGATTCAGGCCTTGGAGCAAAACATCACGCGTGTCATTCGCCAGTTACCAGTCGAAATGCTCAAACGAGTCATCGAAAATTGGACTCAACGGATGGACCATCTGAGACGTAGCCGGGGCCAACATTTGATAGACATAATCTTCAAAAAATAAATGCCAAAGAATGTTCTTTCAAATGATAATAAGCATTCCCCATTCAATTAGAATTTTCTGTGCTTTTTTTTTTAAAAGTAGGGAACCTCGAAATGGATCACTCTATATATACGACGTGCACTTTGATAAAAAGAATACATGGACAGACAGGCAGACGGACATGGCTAAATCGACTCAGAAAGTGATTCTATGCCGATCGGTATAATAAACTCTTAAGCGTTACAAACAAATGCACAAAGTCATAATACCCTGTACCACAGTGTGGTGTCGGGTATAAACAATGTAAGACACATGTCAGACTATACTCGATGCCAGAACATAAAGATATTTAGGTGATAATGAAGATATAGGGACATTTTTATACCCTACACCACACTGTGGTACAAGGTATTATGACTTTATGCATTTGTTTGTAACGCCCAAAAAGAGAAGAAATGGAACCATAGTTTATTATACCGATCAACATAGAATCCCTTTTTGAGATTTAGCCATGTCCGTCTGTCTGTCTGTCCATGTATTCATCAAAGTGAAGGTCGTATTTATGGGCCGAATGTGATGAGATTTAGCACAGTGCTCTTTTTTGGCCCAAGGACGATCCCTATTGAAATTGGTCAAAATCGGTTCAGATTTAGATATAGCGCCCATACATATACATATATGTTACCCCCCATTTGATATGTAAGCGCTTTAGAAACTGTATTTTATATCAGATCAATACGAAATTTGGCAGAGTTCTCTTATTACACTACCGAATTCGGGGAAAATCCTTTCAGATTTAGATATAGCCCCCATATATATGTTTCACCCGATTTGACATGTAAGCGCTGTAGAAACCGTAATTTACATCAGATCTGTACGAAAATCTGCAGAGAGAGTTTTCTTATTACGTGAATGAACACTACCAAACTCGGGGATAATTGGTTTAAATTTAGATATAGTCCCCATATATATGTTTCACCCGATTTGACATGTAAGCGCTGTAGAAACCGTAATTTACATCAGATCTGTACGAAAGTCTGCAGAGAGAGTTTTCTTATTACGTGAATGTACACTACCAAATTCGGAGAAAATTCATTCAGATCTAGATATAGCGTTCATATATATGTTTCGCCCGATTTCACATGTAAGCGATGTAGAAACCGTAATTTACATCAGATCTGTACGAAAATCAGCAGAGAGAGTTTTCTTATTACGTGAATGTACACTACCAAATTCGGAGAAAATTCATTCAGATCTAGATATAGCCCCCATATATATGTTTCACCGGATTTCACATGTAAGCGATGTAGAAACCGTGTTTTATATCCGATCAGTACGAAATTCGGCAGAGAGAGTTTTCGTATTACATGTATGAACACTGCCAAATTGTTATCTCAATGCCCAATGCCCAGCCCGACTTTCTGTCCTTCCTTACTGGTTTGGTATGAATTTGATCATTTTTGTGTGGAGTACTTGAAGAGGAGTACGCAGAAATAAAATACCCTCCTTCAAAAAATTTTATCTGCTATACGAGGTATATTCAAAAAATTTTTATATTTGATTTTTGATATTTTTGTAGCGTTATGTTAGTACTCATATGCCTTACTTATGCTGACAAGGTCGGCCGTTTTGAATGTTTAGTTAATTTTTGACAGCTGTTGTGGTTGGATGTGTTTTAACTTGTCTTCGATTTTTATCTATTTCAGATAACGAATCAAAGAATCTGCATCAAATTTTGTGTGAAAAACAAAATAAAGTGCGCTGACGCATTCCGAATGTTGACTGTGGCATATGGTGAAGCTACCTTGGACCAAAGCAACGTTTATCGGCGGTACAAAATGTTCTTAGAGGGCCGAGAAGATGCGAAGGACGAACAGCGTGCCGGACGCCCGAGCACGTCAACAACAGACGAAAACATTGAATAACATAATATTGGCCAATCGACGAATTACCATTAGAGAAGTTGCTGAGGATCTAAACATATCGATTGGCTCGTGCCATTCGATTTTAACCAATGATTTGGACATGAGTCGGGTCGTCGCTAAATTCGTGCCAAAATTGCTCAATTTGGACCAGAAACAGCATCGCGTTATCATTGCTCAGGAGATGTTGAACTCGGTCCGTGACGACCCAAATATGCTCCAGGTGACGTCATAACTGGTGACGAATGATGGGTTTATAGTTACGACATGGAAACCAAAGCTCAATCATCCCAATGGAAGCTGCGGCATGAACCAAGACCGAAAAAAGCGCGCCAAGTTCGGTCGAACGTAAAGGTTTTGCTCACAGTTTTCTTTGATTGCAGGGGCGTGGTGCATTATGAGTTCTTGCCACAGGGTAGTACGGTCAATAATGAATATTACCAGCAAGTTATGCGCAAATTGCGCGAAGCAATCCGCCAAAAACGCCCGGATTTGTGGAAGAACAAAAACAGGCTTTTGCACCATGATAACGCCCCTGCACACACATCGTTGCTTGTGCGCGAATATTTGGCCAAAAACAACATAGTAATGGTGCCGCAGCCACCGTATTCCCCCTGACCTAGCCCCCTGTGACTATTTTTTGTTCCCAAAACTGAAAAGGAAAGGACGACGCTACGCCACGATTGAGGAGATAAAGACGGCATCGAAGGAGGAGCTGAACAAGATCACAAAAAATTATTATTTGAAGTGCTTCGAGGATTGGAAAAAACTTTTGGCAGAAGTGTATGTATTATATCCGAGGGGAATTACTTTGAAGGATGTTTTTTGAACATAACTCGTATGTGTAGTTCTTTATTAAGTGTCACAGATCATAAATTAGTTCTTTCTCAAATTCTCAAAAAATGTTGCCCTAGTATGTGGGAGTAATGATCCACAATATTAAAATTATTAAATGAAAATTGGAGGCAGAGGCGAGGTCAAAGTTCAGAAAAATTGATTTTTATACTCTACACCTTGCTGTGGTACAGGGTATTATAAGTTTGTTTCACGGCAGATGTTTGTAACACCTGAAAATAACACAGCTATACCCACCTTAAAGTATACCGATCGACTCAGAATCACTAGCTGAGTCGATTTAACCATGTCTGTCCGTCCGTCCATGTAAAGTTGTTCGTCGACTACAGGTCGCAATTTCACTCCGATCGTTCGTTGAAATTTTGCAATTTAGAGTATTTCGCAGCTGTAAAGATCCCTATTGAATTTGGTTGAAATTGGTTCAGATTTAGATATAGCTCCCGTATATATCTTTCGTCCGATTTGGCCCTTTAGTCCTATAGAAGCTGTATTTTACATCCAATCATTTTGAAATTTAGAATGGTAGAGTTTCTTGATCCTTGAACCAACACTACCGAATTTGAAGAAAATCGGTTAAGATTTAGCCATAGCTCCCATATATATGTTTCGTCCGATTTTGTTCTTTAGTCCTATAGAAGCTGTAGTTTACATCCAATCATTTTGAAATTTAGAATGGTAGAGTTTCTTGATCCATGAACCAACACTATCGAATTTGAAGAAAATCGGTTAAGATTTAGCTATAGCTCCCATATATCCGTATTTCCCATATTTCGTCCGATTTTGTTCTTTAGTCCTGTAGAAGCTGTATTTTACATCCAATCATTTTGAAATTTAGAATGGTAGAGTTTCTTGATCCATGAACCAACATTACCGAATTTGAAGAAAATCGTTTAAGATTTAGCTATAGCTCCCATATATATGTTTCGTCCGATTTGGCCCTTTAGTTCTATAGAAGCTATATTTTACATCCAATCGTTTTGAAATTTAGAATGGTAGTGTTTCTTGATCCATGAACCAACATTGCCGAATATGAAGAAAATCGGTTAAGATTTAGCTATAGCTCCCATATATATGTTTCGTCCGATTTGGCTCTATCATTTCTTGAAGTTTTTCCGCGTTCTTTCAATAAAAAATACTCGTACTAATTTTATCTAAAACAGTATATTTCGGTCAATTCCCGTTAAAAATGGACTTATACTTTATTATCATTTAGTAGTGGCTCATATACTTATAGATACCATCAGGTTGGTATGACCATTAGATACAACAACATTGCCTTGTAATAGAATATCACAACAACACATTCGACGAATGGCGATTTTGTTGTCCATGAATGGGACATGGTGGTATCCATGCGTTTACACGATGGCCAACTGCCACAGAGAACAGCCACTGAATGTGTGGCTTAAATGTGGCTCAATGTGGCCAATACAAATGCTGGCTTACAGCAGCAGCAACGAACTACTTGTCTTCATAGAGGCCGCAGTGTAAGTACGTCTCGGAGCTGAATTGCATGGCGGGGCATGCCAGCAGCGGGGCGGGCAGCAGCTCGACGAACACTTTTTTTAGTATTTGTATTAAACTAATCACAAGCAATTTATACGGCTTTAGTCTTTGTGTATTATGGCCAAAACAGAAAATACTAGTTAAACAGCATTTTCATGAAAACGCAGAATTTTCAAAACAAACGATGAAAACTCAACAAAATACATGCGATATATTGGTAAATATATGTACAACTACGAGTATAGGACCACTTGCTGAATTAAAAACACGTTTTTATTTGTTAAGATTTCTTGATGAGCTGCTTAAGAGTAATGCTGCAGTCCGAAAAACTGTGGAAAACCCAAACATGTTTGTTTCATTTTTGTTTTGAAATTTTAGTTTTTGGCCAATATTCTATTTTGGCGGTTTTCCTCGAGCACAACCTCTCGCTCCTCCGCCAGAGAAGAGAACTCCAAAGCGAAAAAATTCCTCGGTACGAGTATTCCGGTAGATTGTGAATAGAAGTCAAAATCAAATCAATTACACGAAACCACATGTCGGAATCTGAATGAGTGGAACCACAGCACACAGCAGACGACGACCACGACAACGACAACGGATACTGATTTCGGAACTGACTTCAAGACCTGACTGGACACGATTCGACTCTATTTGACTGGAGGTGAGGGCGATTGTGATGACGCTGTCGATGTCGGCAGTCGGCAATTGTGGCCACTAGACGTTGTCTACTTGGTTGGTTGAACTTAAACTTCTTGTTTATATTTTCGCTGGGTAATGACAAGATATTCGTTGTTAAGTATTTTTTTTTTTTGGCTATTGGCTAATATCAAATGTATAAACGTATTTTTTAGTGGTTATAGAACAATATTTTAAATTATACTGGTTTTTTCTAATGTTACGCAAAGGTAGTTTTTGTTTTTAAAAATTTTGTAAGTTGATATTGACTTTTTGTTGGAATTATGTCTGTGTTTGTGGTTGCTTCTGCTGTAACACATCTTTTTGGCGGTATGTGGAAATGTTGTGGAAACTGTTGCAAAATGGCATCGACGCGACGCCTGTTTGACGGTATTAATTTGATATTTAGCGGTTTTAGTTTAGTAGAAATATTTGTGCAAATATTTTGAATATTTAGATGATTAAAACTGTTTGTTTTTATACCCTCCACCATTCATTTTGTCACTCCGTTTGTAACACCTCTAAATATTGATCTGAGACCCCATAAAGTATATATATTCTTAATCGTCGTTAAATTCTAAGACGATTTAGGCATGTCCGTCTGTCGGTCCGTCTGTTGTAATCACGCTACAGTCCGTAATAATAAAGCTACGTTGATCAAATTTGTAGAAATATTTCTTAAAGTTGCAGGTTGCTTGGGCCATATCGGTCAATGTTTTGATAAAGCTCCCCTATAGAGGTCGCTCCAAAATACGGGTTTTGAGCCATAGATACCATATTTTTAAAGCAATTTAGCTGAAACTTTGCAGTTTGTATTCTATTTTGACAAGAATTCATCACAGCAAAAATTTTAAAAATCGGTTCATATTTTGTTATTATCTGCCTATAGAGGTCGCTCCAAAATATACGTATTTAAGCCATAAATACCATATTTTCTAAGCATTTTAACTGAATCTTTGCAGTTTGCATTTAGTTAAGACAAGAATTCATCGCAGTAAAAATTTTTAATCAGTTCATATTTTCTTATAGTCCACCTATAGATGTCGCTCCAAAAAGGCTTATTTAAGCCCTAAACACCACATTTTCTAAGATATTTAGCTGAAACTTTGCAGTTTATATTCTATTTTGGGGAGAATTCATCTCGATAGAATGTATACAAATATATATTTATTTTGTTGTAGTCCCCCTGTAGATGTAGCTCCCAAAAACCTAGTTAAAGCCATAAATACCACATATTTCAGGTGAAGAGTTTGACTAAAGAATGTGCGGCCCAAAAATTGCAGCGTTCGTTTTTTTAATAATTTACTTAAACAAAAAGGATCGTTTCATGATTTGCTCCATATCAAAAGATGTTTCCAGTAATAAAATTGTATGCAAGCCATGGTGGAGGGTATATAAGATTCGACATGGCCGAACTTAATCCGTCTTTACTTGTTGTACCCTCTTCCATAGGATGGGGGGTATATTCATTTTGTCACTCCGTTTGTAACACATCTAAATATTGATCTGAGACCCCATAACCCCATGTCCGACCCCATGTCCGACCCCATGTCCGTCCGTCTGTTGTAAACACGCTACAGTCCGTAATTATAGAGCTCGGTTGATCAAATTTGGTAGAAATATTTCTTAAAGTTGCAGGTTCTTTGAGATTGCAAATGGTCTATATCGGTCGATGTTGTGATATAGCTCCCCTATAGAGGTCGCTCCAAATTGAGCGTTTTTGAGCCATAGATACCACATTTTTAAAGCAATTTAGCAGAAACTTTACAGTTTGTGTTATATTTTGACAAGTATTCATCACAGAAAAAATGTTATTGGTTCATATGTTGTTATAGTCACCCTTTAGAGGTCGCTCCAAAATATACGTATTTAAGCCATAAATAGCATATTTTCTAAGCATTTTAACTGAATCTTTGCAGTTTATATTTAATTAAGAGAATAATTCATTGCAGTAAAAATTTTTTTAATCGATTTATATTTTGTTATAGTCCGCCTATAGATGTCGCTCCCACAAAGGCTTATTTAAGCCAAAAACCCCACATTTTCTAAGAAATTTGGCTAAACTTTGCAGTTTATATTCTTTTTGGCAAGAATGCCTCTCAATAAAATGTATACAAATAAAATTGTATTTTGTTGTAGTCCTCTTATCGATGTAGCTCTCAAAAAAAGCTATTTTAAGCCATAAATACCACATTTTCAGGTGAAGAGTTGGGCTAAATAATTCGTTTTTATCCCCTCACCTTAGAGCAGGGCTGTGGAGTCGGAGTCTGGGATATTTGCCCGAAGTCGGAGTCCGGAGTCGAAAAATTATGGTCGACTCCGATCCGAGATGTATTGTGCAAAATGTATCAATTATGTGATAGAACTTTTGCACTCAAAAAAAAATGTGGGAAAACAATTTTGGTAAAAAAAAATAGTGAAATATTCGAAGCTTTTAACCAAATATTTAGGTATGCCAAAAATATCTATAAAGTGAACCACACTATCGAGTTATTATGTAAAACAGTTTAAGGAAAGCTCTGTTTATATTTAGCTAACAAAATAAGTATTTTTGTAAGACTATACACTATTCCTAAGCGAGTACAAAACAGGTAAGGAAAGGCCGAGCGAAGCCAACTATATTAAAACAGATGCAGTGATTGGTGAACATTTTATCATGATTCCTTGTTGAAAGAATTGTCATATTAGTTGAACTTGCAAGTCAAGCAATTTTATTTAATTACTGGCATTGAATGCCTACTTTTTGTGTTTTTTTAACAAAGCTATAACTTATTTTCAATTACATGCATTTACGTTTTAGTAGAAATATAATTTAGTCGAACAACGGGAGTTGGGGTCGGAGTTGAGTAGTTTTGGTTCGATTCCACAGCCCTGCCTTAGAGACGAGGGTATATATCA
Organism: Eudasyphora cyanicolor; assembly: GCA_963930755.1. Taxonomy (NCBI): domain Eukaryota; kingdom Metazoa; phylum Arthropoda; class Insecta; order Diptera; family Muscidae; genus Eudasyphora; species Eudasyphora cyanicolor. The sequence continues at coordinate 157,333,510 of OZ005735.1, read as the reverse complement.
TTTGCTACGAGCCAAAAGTGTAACACATCGAAGGAGTGACGTAAGACCCTAAGTATGTTCGGCGGATATCCGTTTTGGTTCATATTAAGTCGAATGAGCAATGTCCGTCCGTCTCTCTGTCTGTCTGTCTGCAGGCTGGAGCGCACGATAACTCTCGAAAGGAGTAACCGATTGACTTCAAATTTGGTATGTGGTAATATTTGCTTCTATCTCCGGCCAAGTTCGAAGATGGGACATATTGGTCCACTCCCTCTAGTACCTCCCTCAGAAAGGGTTAACATTTAGTGAAATATTGATTATTTAATAACTTCTATACTGCTTATTTGAATCCTCTGAAATTCTACACATAGTATTTGTTTATTAGTCAATATTATCTTGAGAAAAATGGGCGAAGTTTCCACGCCCCTTTTGGTACCTCCAAAACACAAATGGACCATTTTGTACCAAAAGTTACCAGCTTATAACTTTAATATCAGTGTATACAAATACTTGAAATAGTGTACAGTGTAATGCTTTTGTAGTACCGAGAGTCCAGAGAAAAATGTGCGTTATGGGCCCACCCCTTTTGGTACCTCCCACACAAATGAACCTTTTTATACCAAAAGTTAACAGCTTTTAATTTTAATACCAGTGCACACAAATACTTGAAATTTCGTACACTGCAATGCTGTTATAGTACCTAGAGTCTAGAGAAAAGAAGCCTAAATTGGCATGCCCCTTTTGGTACCTTCCACACAAATGGACCATTTTGTACCAAAAGTTACCAGCTTATAACTTTAATACCAGTGTATACAAATACTTGAAATATTGTACAGTGTAATGCTTTTATAGTACCTAGAGTCCAGAGAAAAGTGACCGTTGCTGGGACGCCCCTTTTGGTACCTCTCACACAAATGGACCATTTTGTACCAAAAGTAGGCAGCTTTTAACTTTAATACCAGCACATACTTTAAAGTTATTATATGCAATTTAAATTGATAATAATTTAAACAATACAAACAAATAAATAAATTTACTTGAGACTCAAGGTGAGGGATTCATTAGTCGGTTTACCCGACTGAACTTTCTTATTTGTTTTTTTTTTTTATAATTTACTCAAACAAAAAGGATCGTTTCATGATTTGATCCAAATCCAAAGATTTTTCCAGTACTAAAAATTAATGCAATTAATGGTGGAGGTGGTGGTGGTGATAATCCGTCTTTACTTGTTTTGTGTTAATTAAATTATTATCAATTTAAATTGCATTTAATAAATTTCAAATAAGAACTGGTATTCAATTCATATGCTGTTAACTGTTGATGCAAAATACTCTATTTGTGTGGGAGGTACCTAAAGGGGCGTGTCAATAACGCCCATTTTTCACTGGACTCTGTGTTGCAAAAAAAGTTCTACACTGTACTAAATTTTAAGTGTTTGTATGAACTGGTGTTAACGCTATAAGCAGTTTACTTTTGGCAAAATTGTCCATTTGTGTGGGGCGAGGAAATAATGCCCATTTTTCCGGACTGTAGGTTTTATAAAAGCATTACACTGCACCACATTTCAAGTATATCTATGCACTGGTATTAATGTTATAAGATGTTATCTTTTGGTGCAAACTGGTCCATTTGTGTGGGACGTATCAAAAGGGGCGTGGTAACTTCGCCCATTTTTCTCAAAGGGATAATGACTAATAAACTAATACTATGTGTAGAATTTTAGAGAATTGAAATAAGTAGTATAGAAGTTATTAAATAATCAATATTTCTCTAAATGTTAACCCTTTGTGGGGGAGATACTAAAAGGAGTGGACCAATATGGCCCACCTTCGAACTTAGCCTGAGATAGAAAAAAATATTACCACATACCAAATTTAGAGTTACTCCAGCACATAGATACACAGACAGACATATAGACGGACGGACATTACTCAAATGACTTAAAATGACCCAAATCGAATTTCCACCAAATATACTTGGGGTGATAGATCACTCCTTCGACGTGTTACACTTTTGACTCGTAGCAAATGATATACGAGTATACCCTCCGATTTAGCTATGTCCGTCTGTCTGTAGATTTATTCTTGTAATCAATGTACAGATCACAATTATGGTCCGACCTCAACGAAACTTTGCACATATCTTTCTTTAGTCCCAAGGACCTATTGAATTTGGTTAAAATCGGTTCAGATTTAGATATAGCCCCCATATGTATGTTTCACCCGATTTGACATGTAAGCGCTATAGAAACCGTATTTTACATCCGATCTGTACGAAATTCGGCAGAGAGAGTTTTGTTATTACATGTATGAACACTGCCACATTATCGTATTGTTAGGGAGGTGTAGGGTATTATATAGTCGGCCCCGCCCGACTTTCTGTCTTTCCTTACTGTTTAATGTTTGTAAAAATTCTTTATAATTGAAATCGTATACTCTTGGAAAACAATAAATTACTTGAAGGATTGACAAGACATAATGACTTGGAATATTTAGAAACACTACATTTTAAGAGCAGAAGAAACACACATATTGTTTGTCAATATCTGAAAGGATTACATTTGAAATCGACTACTATTTTTCACTATTCATTCAAAATCGGGTTGTGTGTATTTATGGGGGATTTATATAAATTTGAATCGAATTTTTAAAACTCTGCCGTTATTAATGCTTGAAGAAACTTAAAAACTCCAAGAAACTTTGTTATGTCTAATTTCATACAGGTTCGAGGAAAATTGTGCCTGGTATAGCGCTAATATGTCGAATCGGAGATACATATGTATATGTTGGCCTATATCAAAATGTGAACCGATTTCCACCATTTTTTTTTCGTTTCCTTGATTTCAACAGTATCTACGAGTACTTAGTATTGAACCGATATCGGAACATTGGTATATATCATCAGTAACAACCGTTTTCAGGTTTTTGGTAATATTTAATATTTTTCTCCAAAAAAATATATCTTATTCTGAATTGATAACATTACCATTACCTATAATTTGACATAATAAACGTTCTATTGTACTTACTATTACTAAGTTTAATTCCTTTAGATATAAGCATCGACCATGGCGTTCGGCGATCCCGCGTAAATGGCGGCGATAAATTATGTGAGCGACCGTTGTTGTTGTTGTTGTGCTGATGCGTTGTTGATTCGCTGGAGGACCTATGACTTGTTGTGACTGTGGGTATAAGTTCTGCAGGGTATAATGATTCTGTGACCACACCACGATTTTGACCATTTGCCGGCGGCGGTATACCCAGACAATGCAATATACGGTCTCTGGCTGAACGTCCATATCGTAGGTAGTATTTTTTTAAACCCATTATTTAAATCTGAAAACAAACAAAAATAACATTTGTAAAACACAAAAACATGAAATTAATATTAATAAGTTTTTCTAAGTATCTATGAATGTTATTTATTTTAATTTTATAGTTCGTATAACAGTCATTTGAAGGTTGCTTTGTTTAATTGAGGCTGGGAGTAAACTATTTAATTGGTGGCTTATCCTTGTTGAGCGTTGATTGATATGTAGATCAATTTGTGAAGAATTCCAGGTCATTTCATATATTTATTAAGCTTCGTGTAATAAAACACGAAATTCATTGTACAGTATTTATCCATAAAGTGTAGTGTTTATTGAGTGACGGATTGATTGTCAAGTAACATGTAGCAACTAAGTGCTAATTACAATGGGTGTTTTTTTCGAATATATTATAAGTCACTTTGAATACTTCCTATTTTACAGGGAAAGGAATTTTAGAAACTGAATTTTTATGTAACTGAAAATCCCTTTGATGAACATTAAAATTATTTTTTCAAATAAATTTGTGTTATTAACAAATAAAAGTAAGAGTTTTATCATTGCGTGTTTATAATTAAATACATATATTAAAAGCGCCCAATGTTCGATAATTTTAGTTGTCGGAACAAAATCTTGGCACTTGACGTGATTGGAATTTTAATTGTAACAAGTAAAATATACTCGTAGAAAGATATCCCACATTGTTAAGGTGTTTTTGCTATTTGTGTAAAAATATCGTACGAGTCTTAGCAGGTGAAAATGTTAAACGTCTATCGATGAAGAAAAAGAAGTTAGTGAATTCTTTGCCATTGTTTTTGTGGGAAAAACATTTTTACAAGTAATTACAAGATTCCAGGAGTTTTGTCATTACGTTTCCAACACATTGAAATATCGATCTGAGACCATATCAACTATACATATATGTACATTCTTGATCGTCGTAAAATTCTAAGACAATTTAGAATCTGATTGTCCGTCCGACTGTTATATTCCCTAATAATAGAAGTAGTTTGAATAAATTTTGTAGTAATATTTCATATAAATACAGATCATTTGGGATTGAAATTGAGCTCGGGCATTGTTGATTAAGCTATGTCTGACCCACTTTTTGACAAGGTGTATCTCATTCTTATAACTGCTAGATCAGAACGGAATGATCGTTTCTCAGGCCATAGGAGATTCGTGAATTTCACTATAGTGTTTACGTTTACCAGGCAGAAGTTCTAGCTATCAGAGAGGTATCAGAAGTGCTGAAAATTAATTAAACGAGATATGGTTAAATATTAACCTGATGTTGTTAAATATTAACCTGATATGGGTGCCGGGCTATCAGGGAACTGCAAAGCAGATGAACTTGCAAGACTATGAACTACCTTATATTCTGCAGGGGAACTGGAATATGTGTGTCTATCTTCTATCTTCTATCTTCTATCTTCTATCTTCTATCTTCTATCTTCTATCTTCTATCTTCTATCTTCTATCTTCTATCTTCTATCTTCTATCTTCTATCTTCTATCTTCTATCTTCTATCTTCTATCTTCTATCTTCTATCTTCTATCTTCTATCTTCTATCTTCTATCTTCTATCTTCTATCTTCTATCTTCTATCTTCTATCTTCTATCTTCTATCTTCTATCTTCTATCTTCTATCTTCTATCTTCTATCTTCTATCTTCTATCTTCTATCTTCTATCTTCTATCTTCTATCTTCTATCTTCTATCTTCTATCTTCTATCTTCTATCTTCTATCTTCTATCTTCTATCTTCTATCTTCTATCTTCTATCTTCTATCTTCTATCTTCTATCTTCTATCTTCTATCTTCTATCTTCTATCTTCTATCTTCTATCTTCTATCTTCTATCTTCTATCTTCTATCTTCTATCTTCTATCTTCTATCTTCTATCTTCTATCTTCTATCTTCTATCTTCTATCTTCTATCTTCTATCTTCTATCTTCTATCTTCTATCTTCTATTTTCTATCTTCTATCTTCTATCTTCTATCTTCTATCTTCTATCTTCTATCTTCTATCTTCTATCTTCTATCTTCTATCTTCTATCTTCTATCTTCTATCTTCTATCTTCTATCTTCTATCTTCTATCTTCTATCTTCTATCTTCTATCTTCTATCTTCTATCTTCTATCTTCTATCTTCTATCTTCTATCTTCTATCTTCTATCTTCTATCTTCTATCTTCTATCTTCTATCTTCTATCTTCTATCTTCTATCTTCTATCTTCTATCTTCTATCTTCTATCTTCTATCTTCTATCTTCTATCTTCTATCTTCTATCTTCTATCTTCTATCTTCTATCTTCTATCTTCTATCTTCTATCTTCTATCTTCTATCTTCTATCTTCTATCTTCTATCTTCTATCTTCTATCTTCTATCTTCTATCTTCTATCTTCTATCTTCTATCTTCTATCTTCTATCTTCTATCTTCTATCTTCTATCTTCTATCTTCTATCTTCTATCTTCTATCTTCTATCTTCTATCTTCTATCTTCTATCTTCTATCTTCTATCTTCTATCTTCTATCTTCTATCTTCTATCTTCTATCTTCTATCTTCTATCTTCTATCTTCTATCTTCTATCTTCTATCTTCTATCTTCTATCTTCTATCTTCTATCTTCTATCTTCTATCTTCTATCTTCTATCTCTATCTTCTATCCTCTATCTTCTATCTTCTATCTTCTATCTTCTATCTTCTATCTTCTATCTTCTATCTTCTATCTTCTATCTTCTATCTTCTATCTTCTATCTTCTATCTTCTATCTTCTATCTTCTATCTTCTATCTTCTATCTTCTATCTTCTATCTTCTATCTTCTATCTTCTATCTTCTATCTTCTATCTTCTATCTTCTATCTTCTATCTTCTATCTTCTATCTTCTATCTTCTATCTTCTATCTTCTATCTTCTATCTCTATCTTCTATCTTCTATCTTCTATCTTCTATCTTCTATCTTCTATCTTCTATCTTCTATCTTCTATCTTCTATCTTCTATCTTCTATCTTCTATCTTCTATCTTCTATCTTCTATCTTCTATCTTCTATCTTCTATCTTCTATCTTCTATCTTCTATCTTCTATCTTCTATCTTCTATCTTCTATCTTCTATCTTCTATCTTCTATCTTCTATCTTCTATCTTCTATCTTCTATCTTCTATCTTCTATCTTCTATCTTCTATCTTCTATCTTCCATCTTCTATCTTCTATCTTCTATCTTCTATCTTCTATCTTCTATCTTCTATCTTCTATCTTCTATCTTCTATCTTCTATCTTCTATCTTCTATCTTCTATCTTCTATCTTCTATCTTCTATCTTCTATCTTCTATCTTCTATCTTCTATCTTCTATCTTCTATCTTCTATCTTCTATCTTCTATCTTCTATCTTCTATCTTCTATCTTCTATCTTCTATCTTCTATCTTCTATCTTCTATCTTCTATCTTCTATCTTCTATCTTCTATCTTCTATCTTCTATCTTCTATCTTCTATCTTCTATCTTCTATCTTCTATCTTCTATCTTCTATCTTCTATCTTCTATCTTCTATCTTCTATCTTCTATCTTCTATCTTCTATCTTCTATCTTCTATCTTCTATCTTCTATCTTCTATCTTCTATCTTCTATCTTCTATCTTCTATCTTCTATCTTCTATCTTCTATCTTCTATCTTCTATCTTCTATCTTCTATCTTCTATCTTCTATCTTCTATCTTCTATCTTCTATCTTCTATCTTCTATCTTCTATCTTCTATCTTCTATCTTCTATCTTCTATCTTCTATCTTCTATCTTCTATCTTCTATCTTCTATCTTCTATCTTCTATCTTCAAGAGAACGCCTTCTGATCTGTGTTTCGCTCTCTCTCTAGAAGAAGGCAGGCTATCCTAGGCTCTCTTTTCTTTGGGTTAGTAGCAGACTTGGCTGATGTTAAAATCCGCCATCTTTTGAGCAAGCAATGAAACTGGTTCAACGGGAGAGGCCAGGGGAACCCTATGTTTTTCATTACATCCCTATGGTAGCACATTTGATTAAATAGTCTGTCATACAGGCTGCCACTCTTAACCTAAACCTTAGCCATAAAAACTACACTTTTTAAATAATTTTGTTGAAATTTTGCATTTTGTATTATATTTTGACAAGAATATACCAGAATAAGAATCACCCAAATCTGTTTGTATTTTGTTATATTCGTCATAAAAAATAGCTCGCTCCCAAAATATGTTAATTTAATCCCAAAATACCTCATTTTTAACAAAATCCTTCACAGCGATTTTATTCTTTTACAACAATTTTTCATAACAAAAAAGAACCAAGTCGATTTGTCTGACATTTTGCAGTCTGCGCTTTATTTATACTAACATTCTGCACAACCATTTTAAACATTTTGGCTGACATTTTGCAGTTTTTGTTTTATTTTATAGTAGAACGATACTAATTTTCAATTAATTTATTCTGTAATCACAGAATGCATTAGGGTATTAGCTACTTGACCTCGCCCCACTGCACTCATTTATTTATGGTCCGCAATGCGCAGCTGCGCACTTATTTACCACCATTAATTTTTAAAGCACACAGAATCAGTTTGTTGACCTTTCTTTCTGTTCAGAGAAGATAGACAAACGTTCGGTTCCACATTCATATTTAAAATTATCGTATTGATAGAGCAACTTAATATTGAATGAATGTGATAATTGTTTTATTGATTTCAAATGATTATTTAAAAAAACATCTGTGCTAAATATGACTTAAATTCATGATGCAAATATTTAAGTAAAGGCTTATAAAAAAAGTAAAGGCTTGCAAGCTGTATGTATGTTAATGTCAATACATATTGTGATAGGTCCAGTGTGCCGAAAGTCCCACCTTAATAAATAAGCCAATTTGAGTGGACTAAACCGACAGCGGTATACCGTCGCTTTTCGAGAAATATAGTCCCTGTTGAAATCACGCTACAATCTAAAAATTGAGCTACATGACTGAAATTTAGTCAGAACGCTGCAGGTATCTTTTGATTGAAAATGGTTAATATCGGTTCAGTTTTAGGCATAGCTCCATATTTAGCGTCTCTCCGATTTGTTTAAAATTGGTAATATGAGTTTAATTCTACCCGAAAAAAATTACGTGCGGTCCATGTTGGAGAGTACATATATAAACGTAAGTGTACATCAAAATACAACGGATAAGTGTGCTTTTCAACATTGGTACATTGCATATGTAAAACAAGTAAGAAAGTTTCAGTCGGGTAAACCGACTAAGGTATACCCTCACTTTGTGAGTAATGTAATATATAACATTACACCAATAAATCTGTCAATTTGTGTGGGAGGTACCAGAAGGGGTTTTCCAAATACACATATTTTTCGGTAAACAGTACATTCTTAAATACATTGCATTGTGCTGAACTATAAGCGTTTATGTGCACTGGTATATTAAAGTTACGAGCTATGTAATTTTGGTATGATTTGGTCATTTTGTGTGGGAGGTACAAAAAGGGGCGGGGTGATAACGCCCACTTTTTACTGGACTATAGGCACTATAACAGCATTACACTGTACAAAATTTCAAGTATTTGTATGCACTGGTATTAAAGTTACAAGCCGTTTACTTTTGGTACGAAACGGTCCATTTGTGTGGGAGGTACCAAAAGGGGCTGTACAATAATGCCCATTTTTTACCTGAATATAGGCGCTACAAAAACATTATACTGTAGAAAATTTCAAGCATTTTTATGCACTTGTATTAAAGTTATAAGCAGTTAAATTTTGATGCAAAATGGTCCATTTGTGTGGGAGGTACCAAAAGGGGCATGCCAACTTCACCCATTTTTCTCGAGTTAATAGCGACTAATATACTAATATTATGTGCAGAATTTCAAAAGATTCGAAAAAGTAGTATAGAAGTTATTAAAGAATCAATATTTCACTAAATTTTAACCCTTTGTGTGGGAGGTACCAGAAGGAGTAGACCAATATGGCCCATCTTCGAACTCATCCGGAGATAGATCAAAATATTACCACATACCAAATTTGAAGTCAATCGGTTACTCCTTTCGAGAGTTATCGTGCGCACCAGCCAGCAGACAGACAGACAGACAGACAGACAGACAGACAGACGGACGGACATTGCTCATTCGACTTAAAATGACCCAAAACGGATTTCCTCCGAACATACTTAGGGTCTTAGATCACTCCTTCGATGTGTTACACTTTTTTCCGTAGCAAATGATATATACCCTCGTCACACTAAAGTGAGGGTATAACAAATACTTAAGCAACAAACTCATGTTGTTGTAAGTGAAATTGTTTGTTTACTATGAAATGAATGTCTCCACACTACATTTATGCATTTTTTTTAACAATATTTTAGAGAAATTTAAATATTTTTATAATAAAATAAATTAAAATTATCATTCGTCCTATTTCATACTTACGTACTGACTTTTCCTCTATATAGAGATTGATTACAACCTTAGGTAAACAAATAGATATAAGCTCTTTAACCAAACTTACTCTATGACTAAACAACGGATGTGTACACTTTACATTTACTCTTAATAATCAAATTTAGCCGGAATATATTTAACTGCAGAGCTGTAAGCAAATATAAGTACTTTGAGCAAAAGATTTTTTCCCCAGTTTTGTTAACTTATTTAATTAACACTTGTGCTAAACATATCTGAAATGAACTTATTAATTACTTAGATTGTTATCTCTCTTCGAAACTAATAACTAACCATGTATTCAAATTGTAAATCAATTGATTTAATTATATTTATTAACACCTATTAATAATAAAAGTAACCGATGACTGTCTCTGGTTCCATACGTGATGCCAACCAACAACAAACCTCTGGCTGTGCTCACAGATCGATAGTGACTCAATTCATTCCACCCATCCATGATCCCCTATTTGTGGATTCATGGATAATTTATTGGAATTCACAAGTGACTGTGAATAGATTTATTGGCATCATTTGGGCGAAGCGACGGCGGCGGCAAATATTCGTTTGACAAACGACAGCGGATAATTGTTCATTAGTTTCTTTGGGGTTTTCTCTCTTAAATAAAGAAATAAAATAGAAATTTTCTAATTCGTTAAAATATTTTTCACACAGTTTTCCTAAATATAATGTGTAAACAAGTGAATGGGAGATAACAATTTAGATAAATTTTCATTGAGATAAATATGTATAAAAAGTCCCTTTGTGAAAGGGTCTAAATTAACAGTTTTAAATATTTACAAAATAACCAAAGTGCTTAAACTTCAGGGAAAGTTTTAAAAACTGTGACCAATATAAAAATTGTTGAGGTGATTCGATTCTTCAAAAATAACACAATCAAATAATACTTTAGTTTATCATCATCAAGAGTTCTTGATCTTATCACTGACTTTTTCAAAAGAACGTTAAGTGAAACTATGCCCTTATTTAATGAATTTTCCTATAGAAAAGATGGTGTTATTATGACTGAGTTTTCTAATAGAAAAGTTGGTGATATTATCACTGACTTTTCTTATAGAAAAGTGGCTGATATTATCACTGACTTTTCCTATAGAAAAGATGGTGTTATTATGACTGAGTTTTCTAATAGAAAAGTTGGTGATATTATCACAGAGTTTTCTTATGGAAAAGTTGGTGATATTATCACTGACTTTTCTTATGGAAAAGTTGGTGATATTTTTCACTGACTCTTCTTATAGAAAAGTTGGTGATATTTTTCACTGACTTTTCTTATGGAAAAGTTGGTGATATTATCACTGACTTTTCTTATAGAAAAGTTGGTGATATTATCACAGACTTTTCTTATAGAAAAGTTGGTGATATTATCACTGACTTTTCTAACAGAAAAGTTGGTGATATTATCACAGACTTTTCTAACAGAAAAGTTGGTGATATTATCTCTGACTTTTCTTATAGAAAAGTTGGTGATATTATCACTGACTTTTCTTATAGAAAAGTGGCTGATATTATCACTGACTTTTCCTATAGAAAAGATGGTGTTATTATGACTGAGTTTTCTAATAGAAAAGTTGGTGATATTATCACTGACTTTTCTTATAGAAAAGTGGCTGATATTATCACTGACTTTTCCTATAGAAAAGATGGTGTTATTATGACTGAGTTTTCTAATAGAAAAGTTGGTGATATTATCACTGACTTTTCTTATAGAAAAGTTGGTGATATTATCACTGACTTTTCTTATAGAAAAGTTGGTGATATTACCACTGACTTTTCTAATAGAAAAGTTGGTGATATTATCACTGAGTTGGTGATATTATCACTGACTTTTTCTTATAGAAAAGTTGGTGATATTATCACTGACTTTTCTAGTAGAAAAGTTGGTGATATTACCACTGACTTTTCTAATAGAAAAGTTGGTGATATTATCACTGACTTTTCCAATAGAAAAGTTGGTGATATTATCACTGACTTTTCCAATAGAAAAGTTGGTGATATTATCACTGACTTTTCCAATAGAAAAGTTGGTGATATTATCACTGACTTTTCCAATAGAAAAGTTGGTGATATTATCACTGACTTTTCCAATAGAAAAGTTGGTGATATTATCACTGACTTTTCTTATAGAAAAGTTGGTGATATTATCACTGACTTTTCTTATAGAAAAGTTGGTGATATTATCACTGACTTTTCCTATAGAAAAGTTGGTGATATTATCACTGACTTTTCTTATAGAAAAGTGGCTGATATTATCACTGACTTTTCCTATAGAAAAGATGGTGTTATTATGACTGAGTTTTCTAATAGAAAAGTTGGTGATATTATCACTGACTTTTCTTATAGAAAAGTTGGTGATATTATCACTGACTTTTCTTATAGAAAAGTTGGTGATATTACCACTGACTTTTCTAATAGAAAAGTTGGTGATATTATCACTGACTTTTCTAATAGAAAAGTTGGTGATATTATCACTGTCTTTTCTAATAGAAAAGTTGGTGATATTATCACTGTCTTTTCTTATAGAAAAGTTGGTGATATTATCACTGACTTTTCTTATAGAAAAGTTGGTGATATTATCACTGACTTTTCTTATAGAAAAGTTGGTGATATTATCACTGACTTTTCTTATAGAAAAGTTGGTGATATTATCACTGACTTTTCTAATAGAAAAGTTGGTGATATTATCACTGACTTTTAGAAAAGTTGGTGATATTATCACTGACTTTTAGAAAAGTTGGTGATATTATCACTGACTTTTTCTTATAGAAAAGTTGGTGATATTATCACTGACTTTTTCTTATAGAAAAGTTGGTGATATTATCACTGACTTTTTCTTATAGAAAAGTTGGTGATATTATCACTGACTTTTCTAGTAGAAAAGTTGGTGATATTACCACTGACTTTTCTAATAGAAAAGTTGGTGATATTATCACTGACTTTTCCAATAGAAAAGTTGGTGATATTATCACTGACTTTTCCAATAGAAAAGTTGGTGATATTATCACTGACTTTTCCAATAGAAAAGTTGGTGATATTATCACTGACTTTTCCAATAGAAAAGTTGGTGATATTATCACTGACTTTTCTTATAGAAAAGTTGGTGATATTATCACTGACTTTTCTTATAGAAAAGTTGGTGATATTATCACTGACTTTTCTTATAGAAAAGTTGGTGATATTATCACTGACTTTTCTTATAGAAAAGTTGGTGATATTATCACTGACTTTTCTTATAGAAAAGTTGGTGATATTATCACTGACTTTTCTTATAGAAAAGTTGGTGATATTATCACTGACTTTTCTTATAGAAAAGTTGGTGATATTATCACTGACTTTTCTAGTAGAAAAGTTGGTGATATTACCACTGACTTTTCTAATAGAAAAGTTGGTGATATTATCACTGACTTTTCTAATAGAAAAGTTGGTGATATTATCACTGACTTTTCTTATAGAAAAGTTGGTGATATTATCACTGACTTTTCTTATAGAAAAGTTGGTGATATTATCACTGACTTTTCTTATAGAAAAGTTGGTGATATTATCACTGACTATTCTTATAGAAAAGTTGGTGATATTATCACTGACTTTTCTTATAGAAAAGTTGGTGATATTATCACTGACTTTTCTTATAGAAAAGTTGGTGATATTATCACTGACTTTTCTAATAGAAAAGTTGGTGATATTATCACTGACTTTTAGAAAAGTTGGTGATATTATCACTGACTTTTCTTATAGAAAAGTTGGTGATATTATCACTGACTTTTCTTATAGAAAAGTTGGTGATATTATCACTGACTTTTCTTATAGATGTTGGTGATGTTATCACTGACTTTTCTTATAAAAAAGTTGGTGATATTATCACTGACTTTTCCCCATAGAAAAGTTGGTGATAATATCACTGACTTTTCCCCATAGAAAAGTTGGTGATATTATTACAGAAAAGTTGGTGATATTATCACTGACTTTTCTTATAGAAAAGTTGGTGATATTTTTCACTGACTTTTCCTATAGAAATGTAGGTGATATTATCACTGACTTATCCTATAGAAAAGTTTGTGATAATATCGGCAACTTATAGGAAAGTTGGTGGTATTTAGACCTTTCTTTTAAAAAACATGACACAAAATTGATGAAGATTGACACAAAGAAGACTCTTGATACACTTAGAGATAATAGAAAATACTCAAAGCTCTATTGAAGTTGTACGTTATAACGTAATTACTTTCGATCATTTCAATATTTGGCAGAAAGAGGTTTGTTAATTTAGAAACGAATGCTGCCTCAATTGGGGATAATCGGTTTAGATTTAGATTTAGCCAAATATATACTATGTTCCTACCTATTCATAAGTTAAGCGCTATTGAAACTTCTTTATTAAGTCCATTCTTTATATTATTTGTTAGAAATGAAGTTTTGATACAAGTTGATGAAAATCAGATTAGATTGTGTGCAGTCCCATCTATTTGTTCTTTCCGATTCTTGATCTATGAAAAAATACTGCGCATTTTAAGGTAATCGTTTCTAGTCTAGTTTATTATGATCAACATCTTCAACTTCGCCTTGGAATAAGCCTTGATGAGGTGGTGGATCTAAGTACTTTGTTAACGGAAACGAAACCAATTATTCCAAATTATTATCGCAATGCCCATTTCCACATTTTTAGGGAGTTGTGGGTATTGTATAGTTGGTCCCGCCCGACGTCCTGTCTAACTGGTGTATTGAAATCTTGGTGATGTTATCACTTATTTTTCCTAAAAATATGTTGATGATATTATCACTTAATGTAGACAATTGATGTTATAATAAACCACTTTTCTTGAAGATAACTCTGAATCAAATAGACTCATTATTCTTAGTAGGAATTTCTTATACAAATATTTTATGTGTATTTCCATCACCTGGTAATTAAGCAATCAATACCTATTTCTATTCTACAACGTTGCAAATGCTGGGCGGAAAATTTATCATTCATTCTATAAAAAATGGTCATAAATGTCTAAGTTGGAATCTACGTATACATAAACATGTTTTAGACCTGTCTAGAAAAAACGTGATTTTGTTTACATTCTGTCTAATGAAAAGGTGTAACATTTCACATTGCGAGTCGACTCAAAATATTCAATAAATATTTGAATTTAGCTGCGATTGATAGAAGTCACACATGGGAAAAAATAAAGCTAAACATTAAACACAGATAAAGTAAATAGAAGATGTTGAATTAAGTCGTCAATCTGTCTTTTTCGAAAGTGAATATGAAAAGAAATTTTTATTCTAACGATAATTGTGAATTTGTCACAACGAGGTGTAAAATTAATAAATAATAAATTTCGCTTTCCATCTGTGGAAATTTTGTCGTTAAATAAGGCCTAATGTAGTGAGATTTTTGTAATTGGAAGAAAATTTTATTGTTTTTTACATTTGTTTTTAAAAATCATAAAAACGAAAAATAAATATATATCTAAAAAAAGATTACAGATACTCGTATTGCTACAAACCCAATGAGACTATGATAAAACAAAAGACTTAAACAACGAACTTGTTTGTGACAGGCACAAACACAATAATTCATGTAAATGAAATATACGTCACATTTTGTCGATTTTCAAATCTTGAAGAAAGTGACAATATCTAAAACGAAAAATAGTATTTATGTTCATATATATAGATTTTAAGTCGCTATGAGTTACTTTATTTTCGATTAGGCTTTATCTATAGGCTTTAGAGGTTCAGGATACTGTGTTTTAATTTTATATCCGTTTTTAGAATTAGATGAATTTAAGAATCTAAAATGAATAACGAAATAATGAAGATAAGAATGAATTGCATTTAAGAACATTTAAGGTTTTAAAGTACGCGTTTAAGTTATAAGTTATTTGTTTTATATTTTCCTATAAAAATACAAAAAAAAACTGTCTTTTAATATATCGATCCTGTCCCATCCATTAAAAAACATACAAATTTTAGGAAAATAAATCACATTTAGTTATTATCTCAAAATATTTAATTTTTTATCTGACATAGTTTGCGATATTTATGAAATCTTTGGCATTACGAAACGTTGTGACAACCGAATAGGTATGGCATATATTATTCAACTTAGCTTCAAAAAAATCTTTAAACACTTACACAAACAAATATATATTATTATCTTCATAGAATTTTAATCGCGTGTTTGCATAAATTTACCAGAAACTCATACGAATACGTATAAGTTCAAAGCATAAAAATATAGTAAAAAACATATCTACTACAGTGGCAATTGTTTGCCGTATTTAATTGGGATTAACTTTTTTCGAGAGCATTTTATTTTTATGTTGTTTTTATAGTCAAGTCATTACACTAGCGTACAGTGCTACTTTTCATTTTTGGAGAACTAGCTTATTTAGTAAATAAAAATGGCAAATCAAGAAATTTAATGAAAGGGTAGTGCAACAAATAAATCGGTTAAATATTCTACAGTGGATCAAATATGGCACAGAAAAAAAATTAGGAAAAAAATGTGTTATGTGTTTTAGGGCAGTAGGGCAGAAACGGCAAAACATCCTGCTGTGGAGGGCAAAAGTGCAAATATGGTTCCAAAGTGCAAGCGTAGCTCTTACTAAATTAGTTCGTTAAGAAGCACTGTTGGACAAAAACGGTTAAATATTTCACAGTGGGGCAAAAAATAGTGTTCAATATGGTACAGTGTAGCAAAACAGGTTAATGGTCCTAGGGTTAGATGGATATGGATATCAGAAGCATTTTCCCGAAATTCGTATTTTTTGCGTATTTTTAGAGAACTATAGGGAAAATAAGTTTAGTACGGTACTGTGCTGCACAAATTGTTCAACATGACACAGAGCCACTAAAAGGGTGCGAAAGTAGCTAAGAAGTTTTTTTAATTCGTACTTTTTTAAGCACAGTGTGCAAAATAGGTTAAGTAGAGTTAAAGTTAATCCCATTTGCCGGTTCGTGCAGCACAACTGTACATATATGAAACTATGCTTTCTTTACATCTTAAGTGTGAAGCAAATTTCTAGAAAATATTAAGGCCAATTTTATTGTGTAATATATTAACCCTCTCTAGGTCCCCCACATACTTGTATTTTTTTTTTTTTTTGGTTTTCTTTATTTACAATCTGTTCTACAACAATAAGTAAATTGTATAAAATTTTTTTTTACTTAACATAATATGGATTCTTAAAATCCAACAATATTTATAAATTTTTTACAGATATTTATACATTGAATGATACGAAATTATTTTATTTTCTGAATGGTAGGTCTACTATGTGAAATCTCTTAAGTCTTGACACTTCTTCGGTTTCATCTAGTAAAGATATTGCTAGAGGATTGACATGATTACTTAGTCTTTCAATATTGTTGATGCTTTGTTGTGATATGAGTTTTCCAAGTTAACCGCTTATCAAGATGAAGTCCAAGATATTTTACATTTTCCCGTTTAGGAATTACCTCACCATTTAGTGTAATATCAGGACAATCTCCCCTTTTTAAAGTAAAAATAACATTGGCAGACTTTTCGTTATTTACGTTAATGTTCCATTTGTTCAACCAGATTTCAATGTCATTAATAGATCGTTGTAGAAGTTCGGCAGCCGTATTTGGACATTTGTTTTTTGATACCAGTGCTGTATCATCAGCATATGTAGCAACTGTCACGTCATCATTAACTGGCATATCAGAGGTATAAATTGTATAAAGTATTGGAGCTAAGACACTTCCCTGGGGAACGCCAGCTTGAATAGAGGATATATCAGAAATGTCGTTATTTACCTTGACATAGAAATGTCGTTGGGTGAGATATGACTTAAGTATCATAAAGAAAGGCGCAGGTAGTATTTTTTTCAATTTGTAAAGAAGTCCTATGTGCCAAACTCTGTCGAATGCCTGTTTAGTATCCAGAAATACTGCCGAGCAATATTGTTTCTTCTCTAGGGAATCTCTGATAACGTTGACTATACGATGACACTGTTCCGGTGTTCCGTGCTTGTGACGGAAACCAAACTGGTACTCTGGTATTATTTTATTATTCTCTAGAAATGGTAATAATCTTCGTAGCAATATTCTCTCAAAAATTTTTGAAAAAATTGGTAATAAGCTTATTGGCCGGAAAGATGAAATTAAATCTGGAGGTTTGTTGGGCTTTGGCACCATAATAATTTCGGCGCATTTCCATTGGATAGGGAAGTAATCCAGTTTTAATATCTAGTTTAAACATTTTTGTAAGATAAACAATAGCCTTTTTTGGCAATGCTTTGGCAACATTTGCACCAATTTTGTCATAACCAGGAGATTTTTTTATGTTTAGAGCATTAATATCCTCCTTAATTTCTCTTGGTGAAATGTGTTTTATGGGTAGATCCATTTGTAGAGGTGATTCCAGAAAGTGTTCAATATCTTTTACGTCATCAGCAGTATTTAATTCGAAGGGCTGGAACGTTTTCTTTAGATATTTGGAAAAAGCTTCTGTTTTACATATATCATTTTTACACCAATTACCATCCTCATCTTTTAAGGGTGAGTTTTTCGGAATTGGACGCCTTTTCAGATATTTAGTAGCATTCCAAAGATAATGTTCATTTTTTGTTCCAACTTTAATGTCAAGATTTTTCAAAAAGTTCCCAATTTCATTGTTTTTGAATTCGTTGAGAAGGGCTGTTAACTGCTTTGAGGCACGATTGAAATTTGTTTTGTCAATTGGATTTCAGGTGGATTTCCATATTCGCCGTAATTTTCTCTTATGTTTTACAAGATATTTTATTTCTGCCGACAAATTACATTCTGATCAATCCAATTTGAAAATGATTCCATATCTGTTTTATTTGTCAGCATATTAACAGATTTTTTTACGGTTTCCAATACAGAACAATATGTTAAAATTATTGGCGTGTGGTCAGAACTGAGGTCGTTACTGTCAACAATGTCCAGACTTCTATTGCAAATACCACTATAGACAACGAAATCTAGCAGATCTGGGATTTTTGTGTTGTCACTTGGCCAATACGTTGGGTTTCCAGTAGATATCACGGAGTAGTTGTATTTTCGAATACACTTAAATAGTTCTCTGCCTTTTGGGTTAATTAATCGAGATGCCCACCAAGGGTGTTTCGCATTAAAGTCACCTCCAACCAAAAATTTTGGGCCAAGTTGTTTAAAAAAGTCAAAATATTCTTTACTGTTTATACTATGCCTTGGTGGAGAGTAAATTGAATAGATAGCGACATCTTCATTGCCACATTTTATTTTAACACCCGCCGCTTGAATGAAGTTGTATCTATAACTATTTTGTGGTTCATATTTAATAGTTGACTTTATTAAAACTGCTGCGCCAGCATGGGCTCGATTATCGGGATGGTTTGTTGCTATTAGGTCAAATCCATTAATCTTGAAGTAACTTCTTGTAGTGAAATGGGTTTCAGAGATAAGACAAATATCTATTTCATGATTATTCAGAAACATTGAGAGTTCCTGGGTATGATTGGATACGCCATTGGCATTCCATACAGCAATTCTAATATTTAATTGCATAATTTGTTAATTAAGGTTGACATCATACTTATTAGGGTATTTGTGAGTTCCATTTGTTTAGTAAACATAGCCTCTATTTTGGACATAAATGAATTAGAAGGATTTGTTGTTTGTACAACTTCGGAATAGAGTGGATTTGTGGTTTGGTATTGCTGGTTTGAATTTAATTGCGGATTTTTGTTATAAGTTGTATGAATAGGTGGGTTATTAAGATGGTTTGGATGACGTCCGTTGGGAACATTATTTTGGAATCTTTTCTGCCATAGTTGTTGATAAATTCTACATCCCTTGTAGTTAGCTGTATGTTTGTCTAAACAATTGGTGCATTGTGGCGGACTTTCAGAGTCCTTTGTACATTGTGCAGTAGAATGGTCCATACCACATTTGACACAACGATACGGTCTTTTACAAAACGCCTTTGTATGACCAAACATTTGACAACGATGACATTGTATTAAGTCGTACGTTTTTTGAGGAGGTTCTATTTTTACTATGGCTTTTTCTATATGACGAATGTTGAAAATGTCTTTATTATTTGCCTTGGGATCAAGATCAACAAAGAACATCGATAATGGTTGTTTGGAACCACGACTCTTTACATTAGTAATGTTTCTAACATCATGACCAAGTGATAATAAAATGGCTTTTAGATCTTGAATCGGATAGCTGTGATGTATTCCTTTTATTACCACCCTGAATGATCGCTCTTGTTTTAGTTGATATGTGTGGAAAATTATCTTTGCAGATTCAAGATGTTTCACTAGCTTTCTATATGAATCAACTGATTTTACCATTATTTTTATTTGATCATTCATTAGTGATTAATAGTTGAACTCATTAGCTGTTATAATTTTCGAAATGCTCTTTACCATTTTATTTATGTTTTCCACTTCTGGGATAAATATCGGTGGCGGTTTTAGGGACATTTCTTCATGTACATCTTCATTCACTTTATTTGCTTCATTACCTTTATTATCATCATTAGACAGTAAAGCATATTTGTTGCTAGATGTTGATGGTTCATCAGTACCTGATGTTCTTTGTTTCTTGTGTTGATGCAAATTAGGCGATCGTTGACGATTTCGTTTGTTTGTTTTATTTGTTGTAACCCTTTGCCAGTTCGAATCACCATCATCACTGTCATCACTTTCGGTTAAACTTGACATGTTGCTGTTGTTAAACTGATGCTGCAGTCTATGTTAGTTTAAATTTTTGTTTTTGTTTTATGTTGAATTGTTTTTTGACACCGAAAAAGCAATGTTGCTGATCCGTTAATGATCATTAATTCGTTTTGTTTGTTAAAATTTGAAAATTTTGCGAACAACCGAATTTCTACAATGCGTTACACGTCCGTTTGCAAAAGCGGCTGAGTAAAGACTGCTTGTAATTTTTGGCTCTATTCTAATAAATTGTAAAAAATATCCCTATCCGTGGAGAGTGCGGGGATGAACTGTTCTACAACAATGTTAAAAAAATTATAAACTCCAATATTACTATTTCATAACACACCAAATCACAAAACATAACACAAACACCAAAAAACAGTCGATATCCAGTTAAACTTCTCTTTATCGTGGTGCTTCGGCCACAGGGTCGTATGAATAACATTGCTGCACGAATATTCCAAAAGGGTGTATGGTATACAATGTAATTATAGAAAAAATAAAAAATTTAAAAATAATGATTCTACAAATCGTTTTCCACATAATTTGAGAAATTTGGTCAGATTTTGTGAATAAAATAACAAAAAAATTAAGATGAATATCTACATCTTTTGAAAACCCGTTTGTTAATGCCTTTCTATACTCGCCTCTCCGCTTGTAACACCATGAAATATTGAACAGAGACCACATAAAGTATAGATATTATACAAAAACAACATATTTGTGGATTTGTAAACCAGTTATTGAGCAAAAAAAGGTGAAAAATGGGGGAAATGGATATTTTTCCGATATTAAAGCACTGGATGCACTTTTTGCGGGTAGGTTTGTTCCGCATTTTTTTACCTACTCAATATCTACAACTTTGTCGAGATATAACCGTTTTAAAATATAGAAACATTGCTAAAAATCCACCTTGAGCAAACAAACTCGTATGGCCATTAAATTATTAATTGAGCCAACTTGACTTAACGAACGATGCAGAAGTTCTTATTTTTGGGTCTACTTTCACGTCCAATTCTCAGAATAGAGTCCCAAATCAATGAGCCGAAAAATGCTTTACTGTGTTATTATTAATCGTCGTAAAATTGTAAGACGATTTAGCCATATGCGTCCGCCCGTATGTCGTAATACTTGAGCTAAGTGACTGAAATTTGGTACATAACTTGGGTCAGAATTTTTAATATTAACCTTTGGATTTTTTAACCTTTTTCTTCTATATTTTACGGCGTTTTAAAATTTTAAACAATTTAGAAAACTACATTTCTGGTTTTTGCGATATTTTAAATTGCTCCTCTGAACGTCTGATGCGATTTTTACAAAGTTTACATGGTTTGAAAAATAACATAACGAGACCTAACGATTTATTTTCAAATTTACATACAGAATGCACCAGGCTCTCTCAAATCTGTTTGATAATTCTGTGTATGTAAATTTGAAAAAAATGGAATGGGAATCAATTTATTTTTAAATTAAGGTTTTTAAAAGGTCAGGTTAATAGTTCTTGTTAAATATAATTTACTACTTCCATAAGTATCTCAAGCTGATTTAGGTTAAAAAGACATACATTATTTATATTGTATTCTGAAGATGATAGAGTGGTGTGTATTGAAAATGCAGTCAATTCTACCAACCATTTGAAACTCGCTACCATTTTTTGTATTTGTTTTTATTAAATTTTTGCAATAGACAGAATCTAACAAAATATAAGGTCTCAAACCGAAATCAATTTTGAATGAATAACAAAAAACAGAACAACAAAAACAAATTAAAAAAAATTGCCTGTAGTCTTTTTCTTCAAACGACGTAAACTTTGTGAAAATCGGTTCAACTGTTCTAGAGCAAGTAAAACTTTCGCAGAACCCAAACATTTTCTTTTTTCAAATTTTGAAAATTTCATATCCCCTTAAAATGTTGGATATCGTATTTTTAATAAATGTTAACGAGATCTTATTTTACCATTCAGAAACTCTTTATAAACTTTTTAAGCAAAAGAAAAATTCGTAGGCTATTATAAAAATTCTGACCCACTTCTTATACCAGTTGGGATTGAAAATGGACAATATCGGTCCATTTTAATACCCGACACCACACTGTGGTATAGGGTATTATAAGTTTGTTTCACGGCAGATGTGTGTAACGCCTATAAATACTACAACTAGACCCACCATAAAGTACACCGATCTACTCAGAATCGCCCGCTGACTCGATTTAACCATGCCTGTCTATACGTCCCACAGAGGTATTTTGGATGCAAAAAAGCAAATTTTTCGACAACTACTTTTCAAAAATGGATTGATGCAGTTCCATAGAGAAGTGTTTTAATAAGAAAAATCTATAATTTGTTTTCGTAAAAAATAATATTTTTTCATAGAAAAACTATAATGAAGTTGCCTGAGGCGTGGACGATTTCGATAAAACTTGGCATGCATATTTTGTTTATTCTAGGAAGTGTATGCACCAAATTTTAAGACTTTTGCTTGGATAAAAAATCGATTTGGAGTGTACGGGCGGGGGGCGTGTCCGATTTTGATGAAACTTACCAGGCTTTTTTTGTTTATTTTAGGAAGTGTTTGTACCAAATTTTAAGACTTTTGCTTGGGTAGGAAACTTTTTATGAGAAACCAGTAAGGAAAGGCTAAAGTCGGGCCGGGCCGAATATATGATAGCCTACACCACTCTCGTAATAATGAATAAATCTGATATATAAATTTTGTAATTCATGTATAAATTGTTTACATAAATTTACTTTTGGGACATTTTATACTTAAATAATACCCTGTACCACAGTGTGGTGTATGGTATAAAAACGATTGGATCTAAAGAGCCAAATCGGATGAAACATATATATGGGAGCTATAGCTAAATCTTAACCGATTTTCTTCAAATTTGGCAGTGTTGATTCACGGATCAAGAAACTCTCCTATTCTAAATTTCAAAATGATTGGATTTAAAATACAGCTTCTACAAGACTAAAGAGCAAAATCGGACGAAACATATATATGGGAGCTATAGCTAAATCTTAACCGATTTTCTTCAAATTCGGTAGTGTTGATTCATGGATCAAGAAACTCTCCCATTCTAAATTTCAAAATGATTGGATTTAAAATACAGCTTCTACAAGACTAAAGAGCAAAATCGGACGAAACATATATATGGGAGCTATAGCTAAATCTTAACCGATGTTCTTCAAATTCGGCAATGTTGGTTCATGGATCCCTATTGAATTTGGTTGAAATCGGTTCAGATTTAGATATAGCTCCCATATATATGCTTCGTCCGATTTGGCCCTGTAGACCTATAGCAGCTGTATTTTACATCCAATAGTTTTGAAATTTAGCACGGTAGAGTTTATTGATCTATGGACCAATATTATTGAATTTGAAGAAAATCGATGCAGATTTAGATATTGCTTCCATATATATGTTTCGTCCGATTAGACCCTTTAGCCCTATAGAAGCTGTATTTTACATTCAATTGTGTTGAAATTTAGCATAGTAGAGTTTCTTCATTCATGAACCAAGAAAATCGGTTCGGATTTAGCTATAGTCCCCATATATATGTTCCTCCCGATTTGGTATCAAAAGCGCTATAGAAGTTGTACATAACTTCCGATCATTACAAAATTTGGTAGAAGAAGTTTCTTTATTTAGAAACGAACAGTGCTTAATTTGGGGATAATAGATTCAGATTTAGATATAGCCACATTAGGCCGGGTCGATTTGTGGGGAGGCAAAAAAAGTCGCCATTGCTCAGTGAAAATCCTATTCTAGGGATAAAAATAAGAAACTTTGCCGAAGGAACCATACCTCTAAAACGAATTCTGATGTCCCGGAATTTGGGTCGAACTTTTGGGTAGGGGCAAATTTTGAAAAATCCCACTTTGGCCCATTTAGAGTGCTCCAATCGAGTCCAAATGTATGACCGACCCCCACTAACTGTGGAGGCCCGACCCACCCATGCCAGTGGCACTGGAACCCCTGGGGGTTCCATACATTTGGACTCGATTGGAGCACTCTAAATGGGTCAAAGTGGGATTTTTTCCGGGACATCAGAATTCGTTTTAGAGGTATGGTTTCTTCGGCAAAGTTTCTTATTTTGATCCCTAGATCAGTTTAGATTATGTATAGGCCCATCTATTTGTTCCTTCCAATTGTTGATCTATGAAAGAATACTGTGCATTTTAAGGTTATCGTTTCAGATCGTGTTTAATTTTGATCAACATCTTCAAATCATCCTTGGAACAAGCTTTGTTAGGGAAAAGGTGGAACTAAGTACTTGTAATTTATTAACTTAAAAGGAAAACGATTATTCCAAATTATGATCTCAATGCCCCTTTTTGCTTTGTTAGAGAGATGTAGGGTATTATGTACATAGTCGGCCCCGACCGACTTTCTGTCTTTCCTTACTTTCAGATTCCTGTAATGTTGTTTACACAAAAAAACTTTCTGATCGTTAACTATTCTGTCTACGATATTGTATATATTTGTAAGCTAGTGTTATAAGTGCCTTCTTTTGAGATAATTTTAGTTTTGATATTGTTTAAACGCCATGTAATTATTGATGTTGTAGCTATAATAGTTGCCACCACCACCAATGTTAATGTTGTTGTTGTTTGTTAGTTACGCATTTGATTGCGTTTGTATTGTTAAACGCTCTGTTTATTGTCAATTTACTAATTTACTTGACACTTGTTGACATTACATATACAAGTATGAGGCAAAAATTGTAAAAAAACATACATACCTTCCTCATAACTCAATTTGTCAATGAAGATTTGTTATTGTTTTTTTTTTTTTATAATATAAAGATATAAAGACAAATAAAAACTAAAAACATTTATAAGATGTACTCTGTATTACGAGGTTTTCTTAATGTCATTTCGGCTATTGAATTTCCTGTACGTGAAACTGAGATTTGTTCAAAACTAAAAATATGAATAGTTTAAAACAATAAAACTAGTGAGCGTGTGTGTATGTGTGTCTAATTGGCTAGAGTTTTGAATCCATTTAAGTATTTAGTTTAAACCTTTACTGGGGTATTTTTGTAGTCTCCAAAAGTAAAGAACAATTAATTGTTTATAAAGGTCATACATACATACTCGTAAACACATTTGTTTTCAAATTTATGACAGAGGATTGTTGCGGTAGTCACTAAAAATTTCCAGAAGGTTTAAGCTATACGATTCAAGCAAAACAAATGCCTCTACACTTCCCAATTGTCGGAGATAATCTTTGTTTTGCATATGAGCTAAGGTTTGCGGCGAGACAAAATGTTAATAAATTTAGCTTTTTTCCCTGAACAGGTTTAAGATGACTTAATAATTATTATCCCATTCCATTGCCATAACAAATGTCATTCGTTCGAATAAATGTCTTAGTACAAATATCCTCTCATTGACTAAGATTTGAGCCGTGAAACCGTCTATGTGTGTCTAGCCGCGAATGCTGTTAAATAGATACTCGTACTACGTACTACGAATATGTACTACGACTAAGTTAAATGGTTATTTTAATTTTTCTATGATAGCTGCAGCAGCAGTAGTTAGTACAATTGTTAAAACTATATTTTATGGGGATTTTTTTTGCAATATCTTACTATCCAACCAATCAGACTGCTGCAGTAGCCATAATATTAATGGGTCATGCTTTTATGCAAATTCCGCCGCAAAAATTCCCATTGAGTCTACATCTAAGCCTCAGAGAAAACTGGTTGCAATTTATGCAGAGTCATACATGTTTACTTTTTTTCAACGCCCACAAATGTCACCTAATAAAGATATGGCTATAAAATGAAGGTTTATTTCCTATGATTTGACAAAGACAGTAATTTGATTGAAACTAACTTTAACTAACTAACCTAAAGGCAATAGCCTAAAATGATATTAAGGGAAAATGTTCGTTAACTAAAATACATATGTAAACAATTGTAGCGAAATATATTGTAAAGGATAGCACAGTACAACACATGATTTTGGAACGCAATTTTGATTTGAGAAGAAAAAAATTGTTTTCGCAAAAAATTTTAAGAAACTTTGTTCAGCATATTCTTAGCTACATTATTGCCAAATATACTTAAGCGGTATCACCAAGTCTGAATCAGTTGTTGGACAAAAGCTGATTACACCTTTTTTGAGGGGCCCACTGATTTTCAGAAACTTTGGGGGCCCATAAAAAAAAATTGGACACCAATTTCGCCAAACCGAGTATAGGGTTATACTACACTTTGAAAGTAGAATCAAACCTATACTGTCAAGTCCGTGTATTTTTTTCACTGTTGCACAGTATTATTAAAAAATGAACGCTGCAATTTTCTTTTCCTTTAGCCAAACTCTTCACCTGAAAAATGTGGTAGTTATGGCTTCAAATAGCAATTTTGAGAGCTACAT
The DNA here is from genome assembly GCA_963930755.1 of Eudasyphora cyanicolor. Classification (NCBI taxonomy): domain Eukaryota; kingdom Metazoa; phylum Arthropoda; class Insecta; order Diptera; family Muscidae; genus Eudasyphora; species Eudasyphora cyanicolor. Next base: position 157,306,698 of record OZ005735.1, on the reverse strand, counting down.
CTACGCGGGGTCTACAACAAAATAAAAATTGATTTATATACATTTTATTGAAATGAGTTACGGCCCAAATAGAATAAAAACTGCAAAGTTTCCAGCAAAAAAATGTGGTGTTTATGGCTTAAATAAGCCTTTTTGGAAGCGACATCTATAGGTGGCCTATAACAAAATATGAACTGATTTAAAAATTGTTTACTGCGATAAATTCTTGTCTTCATTAAATACAAACTGCAAAGATTCAGATAAAATGCTTAGAAAATGATTTATTTATGGCTTAAATTTGTATATTTTGGAGCGACATCTATAGGGTGACTACGATATAACAAAATATGAACCGATTTGTAAAATGTTTGCTGTGATGAATTCTTGTCAACATAGAATACAAACTGCATAGTTTCTGCTAAATTGCTTTAAAAATAGGGTATCTATGGCTCAAAAATGGAATTTTGGAGCGACATCTATACGGGAGCCATATTAAACCATTGACCAAAATGGCCCATTTGCAATCCCAAACAACCTGCAACTATAAGAAATAGTTCTACCAAATTTGATCAACCTAGCTCTATTATTACGGACTGTAGCATGATTATAACAGACGGACGGGCAAACGGACATGGCTAAATCGTCTTAGAATTTTACGTTGATTAAGAATATATATACTGTATGGGGTCTCACATCAATATTTAGAGGTGTTACAAACGGAGTGTCAAAATGAATATACCCCCCATCCTATAGTGGAGGGTTTAAAAAGCATATTTTTGGATTTGTATTCCAGTTAAAAATCTGAAAAATAGGGAAAATAGCATTTTAGCGATTTTTAAGGCACTGGATGCACTTATTCGGGTAGTTTTGTTCCGCATTTGTTTCTCCTATTCAATATCTACAACTTTCCGTCAGACACAAAAGAGATATTCCGTACGGTATACCCAAAAAAATGGCTAAACCTTGTAAAAATATAGAAAAATTACTAGAAATCCACCTTGAACAAAAAAAATCGTATGGCCATCAAATTATTAAATAAGCAACACTTGACTAAACGAATGATGCAGAAGTTCTACTTTCACATCAAAGAGCTGAAAAATGCTATACTGTTTAATAGTAATAATTGCGAAAATTTCAGTTGAGTGAAGCGATTAAAGTATTTCATCACTTTGTACGAAATGTGGAATTGTACGATTCGCTATCCCCAACACTGAGCAACAAAATTTTAGTCGAAGGGCTGTGCACAACATTTACTGTTGTAATATGGAGTGCTAAACACGGAAAAAAATATTGAAAACAAGTAAGAAAGTTCAGTCGGGTAAACCGACTAATGAATCCCCTCACCTTGAGTCTCACAAAAATATTAGTAAATTTATTTATTCTTTTGTTTTATTTAAATTATTATCAATTTAAAATGCATTTAATAATTTTAAGGTAGATACTGGTATTAAAGTTAAAAGCTGTTAACTTTTGGTACAAATAGGTCCATTTGTGTGGGAGGTACCAGAAGTGGCGTGCCTACAACGTTAATTTTTCTCTGGACTCTAGGTACTATAAAAGCATTAAAATTTCAAGTATTTGTATGTACTGGTATTAAATTTATAAGCTGGCAACTTTTGGTAAAAAAGGGTCCATTTGTGTGGGAGGTACCAAAAGGAGCGTGGCAATAATTCACTGTATTGTAGGTATGAATAAACCATTACACTGTATACAATTTAAAGTCTTTGTATACACTGGCAGTAAAGTTATAAGCTATAAACTTTTCATTCAAAAGTGTCCATTTGTGTGGGTGGTACCAAAAGGGGCGTGGCAACTTCGCTTATTTTTCTCGAGGTAATATTGACTAATAAACTAATACTATGTGTAATATTTCAGAGGATTCAAATAAGTAGTATAGAAGTTATTAAATAATCAATATTTCACTAAATGTTAACCCTTTGTGGGAGAGGTACTAGAAGGAGTGGACCAATATGGCCCATCTTCGAATTTAGCCGGAGATAGAAGAAAATATTACCACGTACCAAATTTGAAGTCAATGGGTTACTCCTTTCGAGAGTTATCGTGCGCACCAGCCAGCAGACAGACGGACGGACGGACGGACATTGCTCATTCGACTTTAAATGACCCAAAACGGATATCCGCCGAACATAGTTAGGGTCTTAGGTCACTCCTTCGATGTGTTACACCTTTGGTTCGTAGCAAATGATATATAACCTCCTCTCTAAGATGAGGGGATAAACAAATTATGGTAAAATTCTTTTTTTTTTAATATTTTCTTTAAAATTGCAAGTTTCTTGGAAGGTGCCTTTTGTATTTGGACCATTTTTTGTTGCATGCTCGATAAAGACGGGACACAATTTAAATTAAAGACATTTATGAGAACTACAAATGTTAATAAAGACATTTAAACGTGGAAACAGAAGTTTCGTATCTTTCGTTAAAACTATAGTACTTTTGGTAGAAATAAGAGAATTTTAAGAAAATACGGTTGTTATACCCCAACTATTGTGAACAAGGGTACACCTCAGATGCTGCAGTCCAAAAGATGGAGTGACCTAAGAGACCACAAGAATATTTAGCGGAAATCCGTTTTGGGCCATTTTAAGTAAAATGGGCAATGTCCGTCAGCCTGTCCATCTGTCTGTCTGTAGGGTGCACACGACAACTTTCGACAGGATTAACCGATTGACTTAACGTTTGGTATGTGTCAATAGTCATAATACCCTGTACCACAGTGTGGTGTAGGGTATAAAAATCTAAAAAAGTGTTTGTTAAAAATTTAATTTCTTTTAATTAAAGAAGATGTTCCATTATTCGAAAGAAACGATTTTCTTAGACTTAAAGAATCATTTCTTTGTTTAAAAAATGTGTCTTTATTTTTATAGAAATGTTTATTTGACTCACAAAAATAATAAAACATTTCTTTAGATTAAAGACGTTTTTCTTTCTCCTTATTTACTTTTACAATTATATATTTGACTGCCTGAAACCCCGATTAAAATCCGTTTAAATATTCAGCTGAAAATAAATGCTTCAAATTTAATAACAAAAATTAAGTAATTATTTGATAAACAAGAGCTAAACGTTTCTGATGGTGGGAAAATGGAAATTATATACTCGTTATTCACTTTCCATCAAAATCGGATTATCTATTCCCCCCGAAGACTTAGGCAATAGCCAAACGCTGCAATTGTCTGCTAATTTACGAAATGACGGTTTGTAATGAACATAGATAGCATTTTTCACGTTTGGCTATTTTTCACAAACACACTGACAATCTCATCCAAAATGAAAATCTTAAATAAACAAAGTGAATTGGAAAAAAAGAAAAACCCCAAACAGATATTGCAAAATAACCAAACGGAGTGGTTCAACCACTCCATATACAGCTTTCTTGAAAAAGTCCAAGGATGGGGGATGGAGAGACGGAGTGTGAGTAAGGAGAGGGGTGGTGGGACAATAGTTTTTATGCCGCGAATAAATAGCACTGCAATCAATGAAGTGAACAGACATGAATCGCCCAGAAACCAGAGAACCAATACTTACTTCTTCGGTTGACTGCGGCCGAAATTGCAAAATATCCAAAACATTTCTCTCTACGAAATGAAATTTATGGATGAATGGACGGATGGGACGTTGCAACGTTAAGACTGGACACCGAAATATGCCACTATCTAATGAAGCAACCGCCACTCTGAGACCAGAGACCAAAGTCTGGATGGATACTTGTGTCCATTATCCATCTCGGGACAGCGAAATGCACGAGTGATGGAAGAAAAATTAACAACGTTTGTCTTTAATAATCAGCATAAAAGTGTAAATGTCTGTGAAGTGTTCGCGTCGCTATGGCTTCAATAAAAATTAGAAATAAAATCTCTGCGGTTACTTCATTAAAATCCATCTGACCAAAGTACACAACGGTTTTCGGGATACTTTATTACATCGTCGCTTCAGTATTAGGGTGGATTGGTAAACGGCATTTCTCTTTTCTGTAGCAACCAAATGGTTACTGGCGGCAATGCACGCATTTTTTTACAAGCGTCAGTCTGTTATGTTGTTCAGAACCTTGCAGAAGCATATCGTCTTACGTCGCAGTAAAAATCGTTATCGAAATGGAATTCAAACTGAACAGTGTTATTTTTTTTGCCTTTGTCAGGAAAACGCAACAAACCATAGTTAATGAGCTGCGACATTTAAGTGTGAAGCAACTGTTTGTGTATCATAGAATTACGCTTTATTTTGATACTCGTAACATTAAAAGGTAAAGACGGATTAAACTCGGCCATGCCGAATCTTATATACCCTCCACCATGGATCGCAGGCGAATGGTTACGGGTACTAATATTTACATATATTCCACATTTCAGCCCAATTTGTTGAAATTTAAGGTTTTTGTGGCTTTACGAAGTCAAATCTAGAGGGACCTTTGTAAGGGGGCTATATCACACGTTGTTCGTGTGAAGAATTCCGGCTATAAATAAACCCCAGTTACCAATTTTCAGCCCAATCAGTTGACATTTGTGGTATCTAAGACGTTAAGAAGTCAAATCGGGGAGATGCTATTTATGGGGGCTATATCCGAAAATGGACCGATATTGTCCATTTTCAATCCTAACATGCCTGCAGACATAAGAAGTATATGTAGCAAATTTCAGCCACCTAGCTCATTTATTATAGATTGTAGCGTGATTACAACAGACGGACGGGCGGACGGACATGGCTAAATCGTCTTAGAGTTTTAAGACGATTATTAATATATATACTTTATGGGGTCTCAATATTTAGTGGTGTTACAAACGGAGTGACAAAATGAATATACCCCCCATGGTGGAAGGTATAAAAAGCGACGTTGGGGTGGACATCTAAGAAAAGCAACATCGCCAGATATTAACACTTACACAAAAGTTCGATTTTAAGAGCAAAAAGGCTAAAAAAGGGTGGTGAGTTTAAAAATTTGGTCTTTAATGTTAAATAGGCAACCAAAAAATTCCATTGCTCTGCTAAAGCAAGCGCCTGGTTTGGACAGCGGTAACTATCATAGGACGCTCACCACTCGTTTCCTTTGAACAGGGCGTAAAGGCGTAAAAAACCTCTGTAAATTTCGGCAAATCTCCGCACTATCTCATAAGGCCGTGGATCTTAATATTTTTTACCAGAAAAAGTTTTCAGTTTCATGTCTTCCCCGGACTTAAACCAAATGGATTTTTCGATAAGATTCACTCTGGAGTATCAACTAAAAATATGAGACGTCTTTCCGTCCATAGAGTGGCAGAAGCTCAGCCATAGAGTGGCATATGCTAACATCTGGATATGTTTGCTAACTCCCCAAAGAACTGTAAGCCTATGATAGCCTGACGCTTTTTAGGGAGAACAGAGCACAAACACAGTAGATATGCGCTCTTCGTCAGCGCAGTCATTTCTCAAGACTCTTGGTTGCTACGCATGCTGTCCAATAGGACTTTGACCCGTCATGATGGAAACAATAATTGAGCCGTTGTGAACCCTCCTCGGAAGCGCTTGAATGCGTGGAGAAACTCTTCATCACAGGATCAGAAGAATCCTTTGGAAATGAGTTGTATGAGTGTGAGCTTCTAGCGAAAACCGTCGACGAGGCAGATATAAAGGTGGTGGCAACATCTGGCAATGATACTCTGGTTACCAAGTTACAGAGCTTCGTTAACCGCTGTCTTCGTAGTATTCGAAGAACTTTTTGGCCAAACGTGATCCGCAACTCTGATCTTTATACCACATGCAACATGCCCTGGAATGTAATCCACAAGGCAGCCGGTCCAAACATGTAGACGACAAGTTCAAGACGAACTAAACAAAGATCAAACAATGTGGCTCGAACCAAAACATTTAGCAGTAAATAGATATGATTGGAAAATCTTTGTTGTGGTCCTATGTTCCACTTAGGAGCTTGGGTAATAATAATAATAAACATTGACCCGTAGAAAGTGGAAATCGATCCGGCACACACTATGGAAGAACTCCAACGGACAATGTCATCAAACTTTAGACTGGAATCCACAAGGCAGCCGAAAAGTGGGACAGCCAAAAACAAACTTGGAATGAAGTTAAGACGTTAACAGACCACCGTGTACGATGTAAAAACTTTGGGAGTTAAAAGGAAAATGATGATGATGATGTAAAGTGATTCCTAGTTAAACTGTTAAGAAATCTGCGACAGTCGATGGCAGTTCTTGTATTTAATTAGACAGTTTTCAGAACTTCTATGTCAACTTGGCTCTCACAGAAAATATTGATGCCGAATTTAGTCAAACCGCTTCCAAGTAGGTAAAAGCAAGTAGTGGTTCTTCTTAAATCGAAATACCCTAAGTCCGGAGAGTTCTGCGAACCGTGCACATCGTACTTTTCTGTTCGCATTAAAAGTACGCCTCAGCAAGGGCTCAGTCTATATTGTCCACAGTCGAGGGACAATATATATATCACAACAACAGCAACTAACTGGAAAAACTATGGATAAGCAAACTAATAACGATATAACTACAAAGAAAAAGACGACGACAACTTATACACGAGGATCTAAAGCGTACCAGCAGGTCAGTGATCCATCGACCTCTTTTAAGACCATAGCTCTGACTGATACGTTGGTATTCTATGGCAGGTATAAAGAAGATGTTTAATGATCAACGCAAGGCTCTTAGGAACCCTGTCCTACAAGCAGTGAGCAACTCTAAAGTGGACACTGAGTATTGCTGAAGAACTGGATAGTTGGTCAACTTTCATACAACAGCCTTTTAAAAACCTGCTCTCTGCGGATGAACCGCCGGCTTCCAAAGGATCCAAGAGGTTCCTCGGTCCTTCGCTGATGTTACCAAAGACATCATGGTACTGTCGGTCATCAACAGGGGAAAGGAAAACTGCAACATTCCTAAGAGCAAGTGGAGTGACATAGAGGACGCACTGTCCTGCGTTTTCCTCGACGTTCTTAAAGAGCGGCTAGGTCCATCTCCCAAGTGCGACGATGCAGGCTGGTATCAGGGCCGCATAAATCTAAGAGTGATATGAGGTCAGTCGATTTCTACCGCTGCGCTTCGAAGAAGATTGGCGAATCTGATAGGGTGCGGCACTGTATATTGTCAAAAAGGAGGAGTTCCAGTTTAGAACCAGGGCACATGCATGGATTCCAGCTGTACCAGGCCGATGTGGAATCCATCATTAATGAGCTGAAGGTATGCAATTCTGGTCTTCCAAATGGCAACACCTAGTTCGGTCGGTCGATTAGACATACAAATATAACTGTGGTGGGAAAACCTCGCCATAGTTTGGATTCTACAGATATACTTGCACCACTGTAAAACTACATGCTCCGCCCTAAAGCTGTGGTTCAAATCCAGGAACCGTAGTTGAGAGGAGATATGATTTGTGGGCTTAGGACACTTAGATTTAAGCTGCTTCAATATAGAGGTAAATAAATACGTAGAGCCTGTATACTTGCCAAGATCAGCTTGATGCGGTATACATCATTAATGTGCTGAAGGTCTGCAATTCTGGTCTTCCAAATGTGCTGAAGGTCTACAATGGTAACTGGAAGGTCGATCGATTGGATGAGCTGGATAGGTCTCGAAGGCAGGTCTCTGAATGTCGAGTCTCTATCCCGCTTCGCGAAGTCCGGTGTCTAAGTGTCATAGGTATTCAGAAAAACCCAGATTAAGGTTTGCAGTGGCGATAATGAAGGGGATTCGAAAAATATACTACCAGATAACACTGGTGTATTATTTGAAGATGAACACTCCCCCTTTGCAATTGACCGATCTAAATCTGGAAACGCTGTAGCTCACCCTCTTCCGATGCGCTTGGATGCATGCAGAAGCTCTTCATCACAGCATTGGAAAAATCTTGTGAGAATGAGTCCTGTGAGGATGAGCTTCTAGCGGACAGACGGCATGGCAGATATTACGGTGGTGGTAAAACCTTACGATGGTCTAGCTTCTACAGATAAATCTCCTCCACTACAATGCTACATCCGCCACCATAAAAGCCCTCCTGATGCAAGGATAAGCAGGTGTCTTTATAAACTAGGAACCATGGTTCAGAAGAGTTATGGTTTGTGGGCTTGGATTTAAACTGCATGAAGTACATGCAATGAAAGACGTACAGCCCGTATACTTGCCAAGAGCATCCTTAATATTTGTCTTCGTCCTTCTTTCAGTAGCGAAGACATAGAAGCCAGCATTGCGGCTTGTCAAAAAATGTCTCAGACTCTGGGTCGGGAATGTCTCTAATCATTGCAAAGGATACAGAACGTCCCTTAAAGCGTTCGTTTCTCTGCTGACAAATCTATGCACTGAAAAAAAATTTGTCATAAAATTAAAGAAATGCTCCAAAAACGTCCTTAGTCTTCAAAATAAGTACATTTTGTACTTAAAATTAAGAAAATTTACTTAAAATTAAGTAAATTACTTAATATTATTGAAATTATCTATATTTTAAGTACAATATGTACTTATTTTAAAAGCTAATGACATCATTGGAGCATTTCTTTAATTTTATGACAATTTTTTTTCAGTGTGGAGATCTTTTTATTATAAAATAACTGTAAAGCGGCTCTTAATGAGAAGTTTTTGATTATCCTTAGTATGTTTTCATTAACCCCGAGGTTGGTCATTCACGGGTTGCTATTGAAGGCCTTATGATATTGTATGTGTACAGATAGTGTCAAAAGAAAATTGTCAACTATGTTGATTTTCTCATTCCTAATTCCATTCCCAACAAGTCAGTCTTTTGGCCGAACCACCCTAATATGTCCACAAATATCGCAAAGATAAAACGATACCATCACATGCAATTGCAGCGTGAACAGCTGATGCGGCAAATTGGTAACACTTTCAATTTTCATTTTTTTGGGGGGAATTACGAAAAGCAAATGGAAAATCAGTCTGTAAAAGGTAAATTGTGTCAGAGAAAAATTGAAAACCTGTAAGAGACCCACTAAACAACAAACCAATCAACCGGCTAGGCTCGACTCAGCCGGGCCGAACTCGAGCCATGCGGCAACCAAAACAAATGAGTACCAGCGTTTACCCCGGGACAAGGAATGCATTCCTCTTACATCTGCATCCAAAGCATGGTTGGTAGGTTAGTTGGTTGATTGGTTGGTGGATGGTGGATGGATGGCGATAGATGGTCATGTAAACCAACAAACTTTAAAAGTGGGTTGGTAGGTAAACCACTTGGATCCACTTACCCCAACACCACCTCCATGAGATGGCAGCCACCGCCACACTCGAAACATGCCACAAGCTCCAAGACGGACGGACGGAGGGATGGCAAAAATATAAACAACAAAACTTGTGAACATACGAAAATAAACAAACTGGTATTTTGTTTTCTTCAGTTTTATTTGGTTTGCTTTGATTATATTTTTTCGTTGCACCGTGAGTGTCGGTCCGTCTGTCTGTCTGTCTGAGTAACGATTTGAGTGTTTGTCTGCTACTGCACCTGTTCTGCGGTAGCAGCACTAAATGGTAGCGATGGTGGACGAGACAGAGCACAGTGTTTCACTGTAGATTTCTTGCGAAGTAAATTAATGGTGTTCTAGTGCATAATGTAACATAAACACCGAATCGGATTACTTGACTGCTTGTTTTTACTATAAAAAATCTACAATTCAGAGCATGTTGCTCCACATCAAAATATAATCTTTTGACTCACTGTGTTGCAGTGATTGCTGCTGTTGTCGTTGACTCCCTCTCTGATGAACACTGATGAACAATAGTAGGCATTCGTTTTATAGCGCATTGTTTTTTCGAGAGTAGTTTATTTATTTAAGATTTATTTTTGTTTTTGGTGTATCTCAAGTTGGGTTTCTGCTTGTCTTCGCTGCCCCATGCCCATTGTTGTTGTCATTGTGGTCCAACGGTTGTCGTTTGTTAAGTTGATTTTCGATGAATGATGGCAATTGTCATATCAATAACCGAGACTCACTCACGGCCCATTGTGGAGTTGTTGTATTACTCTTTGCTCTATGCATCACAATAAAGATATTGCATCCAAAAACAAAACGAGGAACAGCAGCATTAGCAACAGCAGCAGCAGAGTAAATACGACAACAATGTTAAACACAATAGAAAACGCTGAATTGGATACATATTTGAATTAGCATTTGTACAACATCATCTTTAAATTGTCAGAATGAGTGTGGACTCTTTGAAGCTGCAATAAGCCAAAACGGGTATATGGGTACGAACAATTATAATAGAACGAAAAGCTATTTTTTAAATTTTTAAAGGACTAAACTAAATCATGTACGAATATATGAGTAACTTAGCATATAAAGCTAACGATGTTTTTGAAAACGCATTTTGTCCTGACTCAGATAGAGTATCACTTAATACACCTCCCAGCGAAAATTCAGACAATTTTTTGTAAACTGGCAAAGTTATAATATTTTTGCTGTTTTTGGTTACTTCAACTTGCCCACAGTTATATGGAATCCTTCACCTGACGTAGATCATTTAATTCCTGTTGCCTCCAGGGTACATTCTGTGGGATTTATTGAAATCAGGACTTTTTCAAATCAACCATATATACAATTCATTTGGAAAATTATTAGACTTGATATTTACAAACTCTCCAGCTGATGTATCATTGTGTCCTTCGAATGCTGTAACGTATCCTGAGGATCGTTCTCATCCAACAATGGGTTTGAAGATTCTTCTTCCTGCAAAATCTCATTCCAATACTGATAAGGTAAATACAAATCTTAAAAGATACTGTTTCTCCAGAACCGATTATTCAAAACTTAATTTGCTACTATCTTCTGGAAACTGGGGTGATACTTTTTCCTCTGATGACATTAATGAATCAATAAAGGTATTCTACAATAAACTGAATGATTGTATTCACATGTCAGTCTTTCTGGTTCTGAGGGTGAGTCACATTGGCCCTCCTTGGAATATTAGTCAATTATCAAAAATAAAAAACGATCTTGAGCCTAAGAAAGTGCATAAACCAAATATGTAGTACTATGAAAGCAGATCGAAAAAAAACAAGAATAAAGAATAATAAAAACAAACTACAAAAAAGGTTTAAAAAATCTGGATCCTCTACTGATTATTGTAAATACTACATTGTAAGATGGGAATATAATATAATCAATAAAAGATCATATAGTAATTACTTGATAAACATGAAAAATCGGCTGAGGGAGAATCCCAAATCATTTTATAAAGCGAAGATCATATGCCATACCGAATTCCTTAAAATATGGATCTGTTACAGCATATGATGACCTATCAATAAGTAATATGTTTGCAGACTTCTTCGCAACGACTTATTCAACATACATTTATGATCAATCTAACTCTTATCAGTATCACTTATTGGAACATAGTCCTATTAATATACCAGTCTCGAATCATAAAACTGTTTTGGGGAACATGAAGTAGTTGAAAACACGTCATTTAATCCTGGTTCTGATGGAATTCCTAGCAGTATCCTAAAAAATTGTGCTGATAGCTTCTATGGCTATCACTATTTAATAAATCATTGCAAATTGGTTGTTTACCTCAACTGTGGAAGGAATCATACGAAATACCTCTCTTTAAATCTTGCAGTAAAACTGAAGTGTCACAAAACAGAGGAATTGCTTCACTGAGTGCAATTCCCAAAATTTTCGAAAAAATAGTATCTGATATACTTGCACATCAAGTTTCTACTTTACTATCACCTTACCAACACGGATTCCTGCCGCTCAACTGTTACGAATGTTCTTGAACTTACATCCGTGGTAAATGATGGTTTTTGGAACCGAATGCAAACTGATGTCATTTACACAGATTTCAGTAAAGTAATTAATAAAGTTAATCTCGCACTACTGTTACATAGTCTGGATTGTATTGGTTTTAGTGAGAATCTGTTAATTTGGTTAAAATACTATTTATTTAACCGGACTCAGAGTGTTATATTTGGTATTTCTCTATCAAAAATCATTGCTGTTACATCTGGCGTCCCTTGGACCAATATTGTTCGTTTTATTTATAAACGATCTACATTCTGCTGTCCACTTTTCTAAAGATGCAGATGATGTCAAAAGTATTAAAACGGTTAATGATCAAGATCAACTGTCATTGCTTCAGTCTGAACTTGATGATGTCAAAATTATTAAAACGGTTAATGAGCAAGATGAACAGTCATTGCTTCAGTCTGATCTTGATAGTTTTCATAACTGGTGCTTGGTCAACTTAATGGAAGTTAATATAAAAAATGTTTAACATATTTCTTTCTCTAGAAATGCCAATTTCCAATCCAATTATTATATATAAAAATTACGTTATGCTGGAATCTGTTGAATCCTTTATGGATCTCGGTATTCTGTTGGATCGTCGAATGAATTTCAGATCACATATATCGTTAACGACTAATATGGCTTATGGAGCTCTCAGATTTGTGAAGCGTTGGAGTAAGGACTTTACTGATCCTTCTGTTACACTTCGCTGGTACGACCTATTCTGGAATATGGATCCGTAATATGGGATACCTGTTATACAATTCACTGTAATCGCATAGAATCTGTTCAGAAACAATTCCTACTATTCTGTCTACGTCGATATGGCTGGTCTCAACAAAATCTGCCTTCGTATGAGTACAGACTGGATCTTATAAAGATACCTTCGTTAACGTGCAGACGCATAATGCTGAATATATATTTTGTATTAAATATATTACAAGGAAATATTACCTATGAATTCTTGACTAATACAATCAAACTGAATGTTCCATCTAGACCACCTAGAAACTTTGAACTTCTATACCTGAACTACTTCAGAACTAATTATGCAAATAATGCTCCCCATCGTTACCTGTGTGTTACGTTCAACAAATACTACCACTTAATAGAATTTTGTGAGGTTAAATCTACTTTAAAAAGGAAAATAACCATACTCTTTAATACTTAGTTCCTAGCAATTTTTATAAACTCGTAAATGAAATCACTGTAACATTAAGCTAAAATTAATTTAAATAGGAGAGTTTATGTATATATTGGATATAGTCTGTAAGGATATAAGACTATGGACTAATAATAAAACAAAACCTAAATCATAAAAATATTGAAAGGCCTTAAACTCAACGTTCTGGTAAGAGGAAAATGTTAGTTGTATATAGCAGTAGACTTGTAATGATGTATGGCATTGTCGTCTGGTGGACGTTTCTACAGAAATCGATCTACTGCGCGATTGTAAATGAAGTTCTGCTCGATGCTAAATAAAGTGGCTGGATGTAGTCTTTGGTGAGCTTAGAACTTTAATGACAGATGTACCAAATGTCTCGCTACAGCTACGAGTATTAGACTTTTAGAGAAATGGAACCCTGGTCAAGAAATGGTTACTGACACTGCCTTTTTTAGATATGTACCATGCCTGACCTTTCAGGATTACACTATGTCTGAACAACTTTTTGACAAGAAGTATCTCTCTCGTATTCCGGAAATATAGGAATGAAATGGCCGCATCCCTGTACAGAGGAGGAGATTCTTGAACTTCTATGCAGATGGTTCAAAAATTAACAATCAGGTGAACTTTGGTGTATTTACTAAGGAACTACTCTGCTAAAAAGACTGCTTGACCACAGTAGTGTCAACCAGGGGAAATCCTTGCTATCAGAGAGGAAGCAGAATGATTGGGAATTAATGTTCTGACTAAAGTTGGTATCAATATTTTCTATGGTAGTCAAGTTGTCGTAAAGTCTCCGGAAACTTTTCCCTGAACTGAAGGACAGCAAATTAATATTCAGTTGATTTGGGTTAGGGGCAACAGAGAGAGATACACGGAAACAGCAAAGCAGAGGCACATGTAAGACTATCAGACATGCATTTAAATGAACTGGAATATGTGGGTCACTTGAAGCCTGCCGCTACTCACTAGTCAGGAACTGTGTACATTTGATGATGCGGCCATGCCCAAACATCAAATTTAGCAATGTTCTACAGTCGTTGTCCATATGTCTACATACAACAGATATGGACCACAGGGTCGTACCAGGAAACTGCAAAGCAAATGTACTTGCAAGACTAGGTACTAGAGTTCGGCGCTTTAGTTCCTTTAAGAGAAAGCTCATTTCAGATCAGTTCAATTGAGTGAACTAGTTCGTTTATCCAGTTCACAAGCTCACTTTAGTTCAACAGATCTTTGGTTCAACAGCTCTTTAGTTCAAAAGCTCATTTCGTTCAGCAGATCACCAGTTCAAACCCGCTATTAAAGGAATCCAATTGGCACATGAATGGAATGTGTTGACTATAGAGTCCTACATTCATGATGACATAAAAAGTGGGAACAACACATAGCAGCTGGAAAGCGAGAACTAAATGATATACATATATAATTTATGTTTTCCCTTACGTCCCTGTGGTGACACGATGGACTGTATAGTCCACCTTTTAACATACTTCTATAATACATAATAGATGCAGAGATGGTCTAGAGCCAGGAGAAAATCCCAGTGACAAATCACTAACATACTTGTTTTAACTAGAGAGTATTTTTTTGAATTTTAAATAGATGGTTGGTGGAAGAATGAAGAATTTTTTATGTTAATTTCATTCATTGTATATTTTAATTTTATTCAAAATATAGCTTATGCCAATATGTGAATTAATATCTATATCTGGCAATGCAGCACGGTACTGCTCAGTGGACACTAAATACACCACAAGAGCAAAGTAAGTCAATCAGTTGTTCGTTCGGTCGGTGCGCATTCACTTTACAATGCCTTTTTTTGCTTACAATGGACGATGGATCACAAATGGCGGTGATGCTATCACCAAACCGTATCGTCGTCAATAAGCCACGGCAGCTCCAAGCCATGGCTGCCGTGGATCGGTGTGGTAGGCAATCATCTTGACTCGTAAAATTCCAGTATAGCTTCAATTTTTTTTTTGCAAAAAATACAAAAACCAAAGAAAACAAAAGTAGTGCGAAGGTCATTACATCTCGTTTGGCATGTGTGATGCAACTCTTGCTGTGAATGCAGTTCCAGTTGAGTTTGCAGCAGTTGCTGCTGCTGCCGTTATTGTGGTGGACTTACACGCCTCTCAAGAAAAGGCTACAGCAGAAAAATAATACAGAAAAGTAATTCCTCTTTTGTTGTGGTCCGTGGGGTTTTTTCGTGGTTGATATTTACTTCCACTTTTGTGTGAGGCGGATAAGTGCTTACATTATTCATCTTAACTGTGCCGAGGATGATATGCGTTCACTGGTCTGGCGATCGAACGATCTCTCGATTGCGATAAAGTAACCCATTTACATGATTCACAAATGAGTAAGACAAAGTAATGGCTCAGGTATTTAACAAAATTAACTTAGGATAAAATATTTATTATTAACTATTCGATGTTAAGATATTTAAGGTATTTTATTATCTTCAGTGTTGCTTTTTAAGGTGGTCCAAGAGATCAAAAACCTAAAGGGTAATTTGCTGTACAGTGATTAACTTTAGTTTGCACTGTAAGAGCGGTAATTATTTCTGTGGAATACTCGGGACAATTGAAGAAATTACTTAATTAATTAAAATCAAGAAATTTTGTTTGTAGCTGTTGGATGAATTATATACTTTGTTTCTTCCCAAGAAAAAATACATCGATCAAAGTTTCCATTGAGATTTCAATTATAATTTCATTCATTCCTGTGTAGATACTAAATGTGACAAGTTGTGTGAAAAAAAATATTTGAAATATTAAAATATAAATTATTTCTAACTGAAAACCGTCTTGATTGTTATTATTATTTTATCGGGAATAAATCGTGATGGAAATCTAACAGGTTATGGGCCCAGATTACGCCCTATAATCAAGATAGAATGAATACGGACATGACAAATAGTATTTCTCAAGCCATTTGATGGCGAAAAATATTCAATTTGGAAATTTCGTGTAAAATCACTTCTGGCTGAGATTGATGCCCTGAATGTTGTTGATGGTGAGATTCCTGCAGAAATTACTGAGGACTGGTTGAAAAAGGAGAGAAAGGCTAAGAATGTTATCATTGAATATTTGGGAGATTCGTTTCTTGCATTTGCGGATGCTGAATGCAATGCGAAGCAAATTTTCAAGAACTTGGATGCCATATATGAACGAAAGAGTATTGCTTCGCAATTGGCCATACGAAAACAATTACTGTCGCTGAAGTTAAGAGGAGAATCTACATTGTTGACTCATTTTAATGTTTTTGATGCTTTGATAAATAACTGAATTGTTGGCTTCAGGAGCGAAGATTGAGGAAATGGATAAGGTGTCTCATTTGCTACTGACGCTGCCGCCATCCTATGATGCAGTTATAGCAGCAATTGAAACGCTCGCTGAAGATAATTTGACATTGGCTTTTGTAAAAACTCGTTTGCTTGACCATGAAGTCAAATTAAGAAATGATTGTAAGGACACAAGTTCGAAAGTATTGCAGGCGGTAAGAAGTAGTCAACATTCGAAGTATAGAACTGTGTCTTATGGTTTCAAGAATAGAAACAAATTCAAGCCTATGAAACAAGGTAACCCATTAATAAAGTGTCATCACTGTCATAAAAAGGGACACATTAAAAAGGATTGCTATGCATACAAGAGGATTTTGGATGCAAAAAATAGTTTTTGGCGATCAAAGACAAGGATATGTTTAGCGACACTCACTTTTTAGATGATGTGCGGCCGAATGATGGCTTGCATTAATGGAAAACAGGCTAGGCTGAGTTTTAACAAAGCTAAGGATAAAGAGCACATAAGGAGGCCTTTATTTGTGGTTAATTCGGATGTCTGCGGCCCGATAACGCCATCCACGGTTGATTATAGGAATTATTATGTGATCTTCGTTGATCAGTTTACTCACTATTGTGTGACATATTTGATAACCTATAAGTCTGATGTATTCTCCGCTTTTAAGGATTTTGTTGCTAAGAGTGAGGCTAATTTTTAACTAAAAGTTGTCAATTTGTATTTTGATAATGGAAGAGAGTATTTATCAAATGAGATGCGTGAGTATTGCGCTCAAAAAGGCATAAGCTATCACCTAACAGTTCCATATACCCCACAATTGACCGGTGTGTCTGAACGGATGATAAGGACCATAACGGAGAATGCTCGAGCCATGGTGAGCGGAGCGAAATTAGACAAAGCTTTTTGGGGCGAAGCTGTTTTAACAGCAACATATTTGATTAACAGAAGTCCATGTAAAGCGTTGAAAGATGGTTCAAAGACACCGTTTCAAATGTGGCATGGTAGAAAACCTACTTTGAGATTTTTGATGGTATTCGGCTCGACAGTATATGTACATGATAAAGTAAGGAAACGAAAATTTCATGAGAAATCATGGAAAGCAAAACTTGTTGGATATGAGCCGAATGGTTATATATTGTGGGATGTAGAGTCAGGAAGATTTGTAACGGCACGAGATGTTGTTGTTGATGAGATAAATATGCATCATTCTAGAGCTGCGAAAAAGGCAGAGAGGTGCAGTTCTGGTAGTGTTTTTGAATTCCGGAATGACAGTACGGAAAAAGTTCCGAATTTATTCCCGAAAAAGAGTAGGGATGTTCACTTCCGGAATGATTGTACGGAAACAATGCCGAATTTATTCCCGAATGAGAGTAGGGATGTTGATTTTCGGAATGATAGTATGGAAGTCGTGTCGAATTTATTCCCGAATGAGAGTAGGGATGCTGGATCTGGTAATTCTAGAACAGGAGAAATGCCTAGTGATGGTGGTACAAGAGAATATCAAAGTAAATTATCAGATACATGTTTGGGTGGTCAGAACACATTGCCTGAGGTCAGAAGAAGTGAGCGATAAAAGATTAAACCACATTTATCCTATAAGGAGAATGATTTGTCCTTGAATAGTTGCATTTTAGCAGCCAGAGCTTTAATTGATGATGTGCCAAGCTCGTTTGATGATCTTGAATACAGGGATGATAGGTCATATTGGAATAAGGCTGTTGAGGAAGAGCTTGATTCTCACTTCTTGAATGGTACCTGGACAATTGTGGCATTGCCGGAAGAAAGGAATGTGGTGGATTGTAAGTGGGTTTTTACGCTGAAACATGATGAGCTTGGCAATCCGGTTAGATATAAAGCTAGACTTGTTGCGAGGGGTTTTACTCAGGAGTATTTTGTGGATTATGATGAAACGTTTGCTCCAGTAGCAATGGTCTCTAGTTTCCGGATTTTAATGTCTCTTTCCAATCAGTTTGGTTTGAAGGTTCACCATATGGATGTGAAGACTGCCTTCTTGAATGGTGTGTTGAAGGAGGAAATTTACATGAAGTTTTCTCAGGGTTTGGTTTGTGGTGAAGGAAAGATTTGCAGACTGAATAAGGCAATATATGGTCTCAAGCAGGCTGCAAGGTGTTGGTTTGAGGTTTTTGAAAAATCATTGAGAGATGCTGGCTTTGTGAACTCGCCTGTGGATTGTTGCATTTATTTTCTGGATAAAGGCAATACTCATGAGAATGTGTGTGTGTTGCTGTACGTTGACGATTTGTTAAAAGCTACAGCGAATGATGGGAAGATGAGATAATTTAAAGAATATTTGATGAGTATATTCAGAATGACAGACTTATTTGAAATTAAATTTTTTATTGGAATTCGAATTGAGAGACAAGGCAATGGAATATGCCTGAGTCAATCGGCTTATATTAAGAATGTTCTGAGAAAGTTTGGAATGGATGACTGTAATCCAGTTGGAAGTCCGCTTCCGAGTAAGCTTGATTATGATGCCCTGAATTCTGGTGAAAGGTATGATGCCCCATGTCGCAATTTAATTGGTTGTTTGATGTATGTCATGCTGTGTACGCGGCCTGATTTGAGTATATCTGTTGGTATTTTGAGCCGTTACAACGCCAAGTGTAATAAGGAATTGTGGCAATGCCTTAAAAGATTCCTTAGGTATCTTAAAGGAACTGTGGATTTGAAGTTAGTTTATATAAAGGACTTGGATTGTAAAGGTATGTTTACAGTGTATGTTGATTCTGATTGGCGTGGAAGTGGGACTGATAGGAAGAGCACTACTGGTTATTTGTTTATGATGTTTGGGTCGTGCTTGGTTTGCTGGAATACGAAAAAGCAGAATTCTGTGGCAGCGTCGTCTACTGTGGCAGAGTATATGGCATTGTTCGTGGCTGTCAGGGAGGCGATGTGGTTGAAGTCATTGTTGAATAGTATTGGAGTTGTGTTTGAAGATCCAATGTTGATATATGAAGATAATCAAGGTTCATTAGTATATGCCAATGCGATTTCAATGGATTATATGCCAATGCGAACAATCCTTTGAGACTTTACACGATTATTTTTTACTTTATTTACCAAAAGGTTAACATTTCAAATTCAAGAATTCAAATTTAATTTTTGTTTTTTTTTTTAAATATACTCGTAATAATTTTTAATTTTTTTTATACATTTACAATGTTCCCGTGTGCGTTTGAAACATTTTTTTTTAGTTTTTCCAATCCTTTCCTAGGAATCGGTATACATTAGCGCCGGATATATACGAGTACTTATATATATATTCCTTTCTCATTCTTTTCAGGATAGACAACATAATTAGCTTTGTGATGAAAAATATTGCCATTAGATATACCCGCTGAAGCAAAAGTTATGCATGCTGAAAAAAAAACGCTTCTGTAGTGTATTGTCCCAAACATATTCTGCTTGACACATACATTTGTTTGGGGAACACTTCAAATATATAATATTTGATACACACAAATATTATATTTTTTTGGAGGATGTTCTTCTAAACAAAAGTATGTTTTCATCCATATATCCATATATATATTAGTTATTTTGTATTAATTATTATATTGCATTGATGGATTCGCAACAAGTTATTGAAATATTTATAAATAGACCACGAATTTTTCGCATATTTTAATTTTTCTTCCGATTGAAACTAAATTTTTCATTTAGACATTTTATGTAAAATAGTGATATAAAACAAAAGTTAATGCTGCTTATGACATTAATTAACTATAAAGTATAACACGAAATCAATCAAGGAAAATTTAAACAAAAATTCTAAAAAGTTTTAAAAATTCCTTTTAAATAAAGTATATTTATTTATTTATTTATTTATTTGAATTACAATACAAAGTAAATTTATATTCTAATTTTAAGGTCCAGGGAAAGGCCGGGTTACAAAGACCATATGGCTAAATGTTTGCAGCGACAGACCAGAGCCTCTGGTGGGAATCGAACCCACGACCCCCAAACTCATAGGCGAGTACGCTACCAACTCGCCTACTGGGGCGCTCTAAAGTATTTTTGTTTGTCTGTAAATACATATTTTATTTGTGAAAGTCAGTTTGCAAATATATTTTGTTCTAATATATAAATATATGCGTTCCAAACAACATTTCTTTGTTTTCAAATAACATTTATTTGTTCACAACTAAGGAAAGGTTAAAGTCGGGCGGGGCCGACTATATAATACCCTACACCACTCTCGTAATATTGAATAACTCTGAAATATAAATTTTGTAATTCATGTATAAATTGTTTACATAAATTTACTTTTGAGACATTTTATACTTAAATAATACCCGGTACCACAGTGTGGTGTAGGGTATAAAAACGATTGGATGTAAAATACAGCTTCTACATACAGCTTACAGAGCTATAGCAAAATCTTAACCGATTTTCTATAAATTCGGTAGTGTTGGTTCATGGATCAAGAAACTCTACCATTCTAAATTTCACAATGATTGGATGTAAAATATAGCTTCTACAGGACTAAAGAGCAAAATCGGGCGAAACATATATAAGGGAGCTAGCTATAGCTAAATCTTAACCGATTTTCTTCAAATTCGGCAATGTTGGTTCGTGGATCAAGAAACTCTACCATTCTAAATTTCAAAACGATTGGATGTAAAGTACAGCTTCTATAGGACTAAAGGGCCAACTCGGATGAAAGATATATATGGGAGCTATATCTAAATCTGAACCGATTTCAACCAAATTCAATAGGGATCTTTACAGCTGAGAAATACTCTAAACTGCAAAATTTCAGAACGATCGGAGTGAAATTGCGACCTGTAGCCGTCTTTAAATGGACAGAGGGACGGACGGACGGACGGAGTCGATCGGTATACTTTAAGGTGGGTCTAGCTGTGTTATTTTCAGGTGTTACAAACATCTGCCGTGAAACAAACTTATAATACCCTGTACCACAGTGTGGTGTAGGGTACACAAATTAAGCAATATTCGTTCCTAAATTGAGAAACATCTTTCTGGAAAATTTTAATGATCGGAAGTAAAATACAACTTCTATAGCGGTTTGATACCAAATCAAGAGGAACATATGTATGGAGCTTTAATATAAATCTGAACCGATCTTCCCTGAATACTAATTCATGTAAAAAGACCTCCTTCTGTCGAATTTCGTACTAATCGGATATAAAATACAGTCTCTACAGTGCTTACATGTCAAATCGGGGGTAACATATATATGGGAGCTATATCTAAATCTGAACCGATTTTCTCCGAATTTGGCAGTATTCCTTCATGTAATAAGAAACCACTTTCTGCCGAATTTCGCACTGATCGGATATAAAATAACATTTTACAGCGCTTACAGTGTTCATTCATATAATAAGAAACCTCTTTCTGCCGAATTTCATACTGATCGGATATAAAATAAAGTTTTTACAGCGCTTACATGTCAAATCGGGGCTAACATATATATGGGGGCTATATCTAAATCTGAACCGATTTTAACCAAATTCAATAGGAATCGTCCTTGGGCCAAAAAAAGATATGTGTAAAGTTTCGTCGAGATCGAGAATTTGAGAAAGATCTAATTTTTGGCCTGTGACACTTGAGAAAGAACTACCCATATATGGGGGCTTTATCTAAATCTGAACCGATTTTGACCAAATTCAATAGCAATCGTCCTTGGGCCAAAAAAGAGCACTGTGCTAAATTTCATCGCAATCGGACCATAAATATGACCTGCATTTTGATTATAACCATACATCTACAGACGGACGGACGGACATGGTTAAATCGACTCTGGAAGTGATTCCAAGGCGACCGGTATAATAAACGATAGGTCTATCTCTTCTCCTTCTGGGTGTTTCAAACAAATGCACAAACTCATAATTCCCTGGACCACAGTGTGGTGAAGCGTATAAATACAGTGGTCATTTGAACTATACCGCCCCTGTTCTTGTACTCACCTCACATTCATCTCCCTTCTCACCTTTACTTTACGGGACGAATAGCTAGGTGTCTTGGAACTGCAGATAATATTGGTTGTCGAAATTATGTTTATATAATGCGTTACATGTGATTTGACTGCCAAGCATACGGTTTTCACACGTGATAGTGACTTGTAGAACACCTCTATCTTGAGACATTTCACGTGAGATGCTTAAAGTGAGTGCCAGAATATACCCGTACATTTCTCTCGTTTGGTATAATATATATGAAAAACAAAAGACTTAAGAGACAAACATAATAGCCTTTCGTAATTTTAATTTGGTAGACAGGGTTTTCCAATAAGAGTGATATGATTTCTTTGAAAAAAAACACACTTATTGCTAAGGAAATCAAAAGTTTTTTATTTAATGTGAAGTACAATCGATACAATTAAGTTCTAAATAAAACGTCATTCAAATGGCCTCCACGACTTCTTCCGCAGGAACGAATTCGATGAACCAAGCACTTTTTCCACTAAATCAAGTCGTATGCAATGAATGGCACGTTCAATATTGACTTGTAAAGCTTGAAGAGAGTCTGATTTATTTCGAAAGACCAATGACTTCAAATAACCCCACAAGAAATAGTCTAATGGTGTTAAATCACAACTTCTTGGAGGCCATTCAATATCACAATTTCTTGAAATAATCAATAATCAATTCAATTGTTTCATTGCTACGTGCTGTGTGGCAAAAAGATAGATCTTAAAGAGAGCTAAAATATTGCTCATGGGTGTCAAGGTCGTAGGTAGACTGGAAAGTGTTTTTTTGCATTTTAAAAAATTGGCTTAGCATAATTTTTAAATGTGAATGGAAAGTTTTAAAGCTATAGCTCCTTAACGGTACATCGGCTCGGAAATCGGTCAATGGCAAAAAGATAGCTCTTAACAAGAGCTAAAATATTGCTAATGGGTGTAAAGGTCGTAGGTCGACTGGATTTAAAAAAAAAATGAACTTACCGCACGAATAGTTGCAATTGGAGAACGATTATTTTGATAATAAAACTGAATAATTTGTAAACGTTGTTCTTGCGTATATCTCTCCATGATGGAATTGTAAACACTACTGAATACACTGAAAAACGAATGACAGATCATAACATACTAGAATTAGCCGAAACGTCACACGATGGGAAAATATGATGAAATATGCCCGCATAGGACTATGAAAACAACTTTCAAAAATCAGTTTTTTGGGAATGTTGTTTTATTGTGGATAACATTTAATGAAAATACCTTCAAATTTTATGAAAATATCTCTGGGCGATTCCGAGTTATGACCTTTCAAATTTTGTCTTTTTTATTAATAAATGCAAATCAAATTGCGATGACAAAATGTATATACTGAAATGCTTGTAGAATTGTCGTTTGTTGGTGAAATGCGACCGGACTTGTAACATATAATAAGGTTATATTCTTCAAAATGTTTGTGTGTAAAACGTATTTTTAAGGTCTTTAAATGAAGAGACATTTCAAAGTAAAACCAGTAAGGAAATGTTAAAGTCGGGTGGGGCCGACTATATAATACCCTACACTACCTCGGCAATGTACATTAAGAATTTCTTTTTGAATAGTTGAATAGGCTTCTGAAGTTTATGTATATTAGGGTTGATCGATTAATCTTTTTTGTTTTTAATTTAACTTTTCTCTTATTAACAGTCGACGACCCATTGTGTAATTGCATTAGTGCAAAACTTCAGCTTTCAATAACATTGCAGACTGTAATTTTATCCTATTTATGTTGTTTTGGTTTCAATTTAAAAAAACATTGCCCGGTTTTGTAGACTTTTAACGCAATTTTCACAAAAATATGTTTGAACTTCAATGGTCTATATATTTAAAACGCAGCAAAACACAATTAAGTAACTCAAATAGATTTTGAACTAAATTTTGCCAGCTTTAATATAAAATCAAGATCAGTGAAGTTGGTCCGATATTCTGATTTTCACACTAATTTCCACAAAGTCGCTTTTCTAGCCCCACTGTGCGGTACATGGTAACAGTAAATAAAATCTTGGTACACCAATTTCTTCTCCAAAGAATTCTCTTGAAGATGGTCCAACCCGTAGGACTCTATCTCTAACGGTATAGTCATGAGATAGAAAATACTGCTATGCGCGCGTATTTACCCCTTCTTTCCCATTGTGCGTCACTTCAAATCATATCATGCCTATTGGAAAACCCTTTATTATAAATGTGTAACGCGTGCTATGTTCGACTACGATAATTCACTAAAAATCACTTTTACTTTCGGCATTATTAAGAAATCGGTCATACATATAAATCAAGTCCTATATATATCAATTGTTAACAATTTCATTTGATAATAATAAACTAGTTAAACTACATTAAGGGCATTCTCATGGAATAATAATAAATAACAAAAAAATTTTATAATTTGAACTGAATATTGTTCTTGTTTTGTATAATCAATATGAAAAACAAAAGACTGTAGAGACATACTTAATAACCCAATCGAAGTTTTAATTTAACGACATTATATTTGCAAATTGAAGTATGATGTGAACTCTTTTATTATTAATGCGTAACACGTTAGGTTTTCCTATACAATAATTCGCAATAAATCACTTTTACTTTCTGCATTATTAACAAATCGGTCATACATATCCCTCTCTCTCTCTCTCTTTGATTCGATTCGATTACCTTAATTGTCAATCAAGTTCAATAAAAATCAATTGTTACAAATCTCAATTGATAATAATAAACTAATTAAACTACATTAAGGGCTTTCTTATGGGATACGAGTAGTAATAAATAATAATACTCTCAATCACTCCAACCTGAGCCACACAACAACAGCAAAGCTAACACAAGTTAACAAATTGAGACGAGTGCCATAAAAAATCCTTAACAATACCGCATAAATTTGTTTAATAACTAATGAAACAATCAAAATGATTGACAACCGCAACAGAAACTCCGTCCGCAAAACACAAAGCGGCAATGACGGTGCACCACTGCCGCTCGAAAGGTAAACACACTACGATTGATTGAGAAGTACTTGTACTCGTACATATGTATGTACGAGTATATGTTTGAAAGAAACAAATGTGAATTGAGGTTTTTCGTTTTTTTCCTGTTTTTTCTGTTTAAGTCTTGAGTGTTAGTTTCATAGTTTTTTGCAAACTTTGTAATACAAATTGAAAAATTATGGAAACAATTGAGATATATTCATGATCACAAGTGTTGAGGCCATAGTGACTGCAAAAGGGCGTTACCTTAACTGATTGCAATTTTTGCGCGGATTAAAATTGGATTTTATTGAATGAAATAAACAAAATTTTACACAATTCTTCTGAACCATTTCCAAATGTAGTTCAGAAAAAACAATTTAAATTCAGAAGTCGTCAATTGAAATACAGATTTTCCATTTAAAATTCAGAACTCATCAATTGAAATTCAGAATATTCATTTGTTATTCAGAATTCGTTAGTAGAAATTCAGAACTCGACATTTTAAATTCCGAATTTTTCATTTGAAATTCAGAAACTATTGATTGGAATTCAGCCTATATTTGAAAACAAGACTGTGTGACTTGTACGCTTTCTTCGTAGGTATATAATTCCCATATGCAAATTTCTTTGTAGATTAATATATATACAAGTGATGATCGCCACAACTACAAGCTCACACTGTGTCATGTATAAGACCCTCCGATGATATCCCCGCACAGGATTGAAATACGTATAAGGGTATGTGTTTACATGGCTTTCAAAGCGCAGTGTCTTATCTTTTCCAATACACCACAAAAACCTCTCTTTCGAAAGGAAGAGTTGATCGAAAAAGCTGAACAATTCGAATGTGAAACAATAAATCTAATAAAATTAAAAATTAAATCGATCATTAACAAAAAACTTCTACAAAAAAAAAATATTAATTTCACATTATTTAGGTACAGGTACATTTTGAAATGGATTTGACTGAAGTGAATAACGATTTTTAAATTGATTGATTGGAGAAAAAGGTCATCCAATTCGCTTTCATATGAGCCATTGTCAAAGATTGTCCCTAATTCTGAAAATTCACTCTACTAGCTGTCCTTCGTTGGTCCATTTTTATACCCTACACCACACAGTGGTACAGGGTATTATGACTTTGTGCATTTGTTTGTAACACCCAAAAGGAGAAGAGATAGACTCATTGTTTATTATACCGATCGACTTGTAATCACTTTCTGAGTCGATTCACCTATGTCCGTCTCTCTGTTCGTCTGTCTGTAGATGTATTATTGTAATCAAAGTACAGGTCGCAATTATGGTCCGATCTCAACGAAACTTTGCACATATCTTTCTTTAGGCCCAAGGAAGCCTATTGAATTTGGTTAAAATCGGTTCAGATTTACATATGGCTCCCATATATATGTACCTCCGATTTGACATGTAAGCACTGTAGAGACTGTATTTTCTATCAGATCAGTACGAAATCTTGCAGAGAGAGCTCTTCTATTGAATGAATTAACACTGCCAAATTCGGGGAAAATCGATTCAGATTTAGATATAGTCCCCATATATATTTTACACCCGATTTGACATGTAAGCGCTGTAGAAGCCGTATTTTACACCCGATCTGTTCGAAATTCGGCAGAGAGAGTTTTCTTATAACATGAATGAACGCTACCAAATTCGGAGAAAATCCGTTCAGATTTAGATAAAGCCCCACATATATATATTTCATCCGATTTGATATGTAAGCGCTGTAGAACCCGTATTTTATATCCGATCAGTACGAAATTCAGCAGAATGAGGTTTCTTATTATATGTACGAACGCTGTCTAATTCAGAGAAAATCGGTTCAGATTTAGATATAGCCTCCATATATATGTTTCACGCGATTTGACATGTAAGCGCTGTAGAACCCGTATTTTATTTCCGATCAGTACGAAATTCAACACAGAGAGTTTTCTTATTACGTGAATGAACACTACCACATTCGGAGAAAATCCGTTCAGATTTAGTAGATATAGCCCCCATATGTATGTTACTCCCGATTTGACTTGTAAGCGTTGTAGAGACCGTATTTTACACCCAATCTATTAGAAATTCGACAGAGAGAGTTTTCTTATAACGTGAATGATCGCTACCAAATTCGGAGAAAATCCGTTCAGATTTAGATATAGCCCCTCATATATATGTTTCATCCGATTTGATATGTAAGCGCTGTAGAACCGGTATTTTATATCTGATCCGTACGAAATTCAGCAGAGAGAGTTTTCTTATTACATGTATGAACACTGCCAAATTCTTATCGGAATGCAAATTTTCGAATTGTTAGGGAGGTGTAGGGTATTATATACATATTCGGCCCCGCCCTACTTTCTGTCTTTTCTTACTGGTTATTGTTCCGAATGAGTCTTTGTTCCTACAAAAATAATGTTTGGCCACATAGAAGCCGGTTTTACTTGCACCACTTAAATCCCAATCCACAACCAGCCACGCTTTTTCTGGCTGAAGATGTATTTATATGAAATCAAATTTCTGAATTTCAAATAAAGAATTCCGAATTTCAAATGACGAGGTCTGAAATTCAAATGAAAAATTCTGAATTTCAAATGTCGAGTTCTGAATTTCAAATGGAAAATCTGAAATTTAATTGACGAATTCTGAATTTTAAATGGAAAATCTGAATTTCAAATGGCGAGTTCTGAATTTCAAATAGAAATTGTGATTTTCAATTGATGAATTCTGAAAATAAAATGGAAAATCTGAACTTCAAATGACGAGTTCTGAATTTCAAATGGAATCTGAATTTCAATTGATATTTTCTGAATTACATTTGGAAATGGTGTAGTGCTTGGGAATTTTTAATTTGCCAACATTCGTTGTAGTTATAGCGGTATAGTGGTCCAAAATTGTAAATAAAATATATGTTAAGGTTGGGCCATTTAAAATTTGAACTATCGATTTCTTTGACTTGAGATTTGAGCCATTTGGATTATTTTCTATGCGGAGCCATTTAGGATAAATGTTACGCAAAGCATCCAGAGACAATTGAAGCTGTGGAATCTGAAATTAAAGTTGCCAATGAAGAGACTCGACCCGAAACAATCGAAAATGTACTGAAAAATTGGGTTGATCGGGTGGTACTGCCAAGCCAGTTGTGGTAGTCATACACCCAGGAAAATAATTGGTTGGAATTCGATTGTAATAATTAAAAAATAGTACTAGCAACAAAAAGTATAATAATAATATGGATACGATCAAATGAAAATGCTTGCAACTAAATCGATGGTTGTATCAATCAATTTAAGATTGTTTTTTTCATTGACACTCGGTTAGTTGTGGTAACTACTTTTAAATTTTCATTATGTACCATATGATCGTTATTTGGTTGTGACAACCAATGTTTTATTCTTGACAACAGAAATTGTATTAATAGACCAAAGATTATTATTGCAACGAATAATTGGTTACTACAACAGAAAAATATTAATAAATAATCGTTTTTGGTTATCCCAATAATTTCCCAAATTTAGAACAATTAAATGTATTTTGGGAAATGCTGAATGAAAATTCAGCATTTTATATCTGATCCGTACGAAATTCAGCAGAGAGAGTTTTCTTATTACATGTATGAACACTGCCAAATTCTTATCGGAATGCAAATTTTCGAATTGTTAGGGAGGTGTAGGGTATTATATACATATTCGGCCCCGCCCTACTTTCTGTCTTTTCTTACTGGTTATTGTTCCGAATGAGTCTTTGTTCCTACAAAAATAATGTTTGGCCACATAGAAGCCGGTTTTACTTGCACCACTTAAATCCCAATCCACAACCAGC
This sequence comes from Eudasyphora cyanicolor, assembly GCA_963930755.1. NCBI lineage: Eukaryota > Metazoa > Arthropoda > Insecta > Diptera > Muscidae > Eudasyphora > Eudasyphora cyanicolor. The sequence goes on along the minus strand of OZ005735.1, from coordinate 157,277,726 downwards.
CACGCTTTTTCTGGCTGAAGATGTATTTATATGAAATCAAATTTCTGAATTTCAAATAAAGAATTCCGAATTTCAAATGACGAGGTCTGAAATTCAAATGAAAAATTCTGAATTTCAAATGTCGAGTTCTGAATTTCAAATGGAAAATCTGAAATTTAATTGACGAATTCTGAATTTTAAATGGAAAATCTGAATTTCAAATGGCGAGTTCTGAATTTCAAATAGAAATTGTGATTTTCAATTGATGAATTCTGAAAATAAAATGGAAAATCTGAACTTCAAATGACGAGTTCTGAATTTCAAATGGAATCTGAATTTCAATTGATATTTTCTGAATTACATTTGGAAATGGTGTAGTGCTTGGGAATTTTTAATTTGCCAACATTCGTTGTAGTTATAGCGGTATAGTGGTCCAAAATTGTAAATAAAATATATGTTAAGGTTGGGCCATTTAAAATTTGAACTATCGATTTCTTTGACTTGAGATTTGAGCCATTTGGATTATTTTCTATGCGGAGCCATTTAGGATAAATGTTACGCAAAGCATCCAGAGACAATTGAAGCTGTGGAATCTGAAATTAAAGTTGCCAATGAAGAGACTCGACCCGAAACAATCGAAAATGTACTGAAAAATTGGGTTGATCGGGTGGTACTGCCAAGCCAGTTGTGGTAGTCATACACCCAGGAAAATAATTGGTTGGAATTCGATTGTAATAATTAAAAAATAGTACTAGCAACAAAAAGTATAATAATAATATGGATACGATCAAATGAAAATGCTTGCAACTAAATCGATGGTTGTATCAATCAATTTAAGATTGTTTTTTTCATTGACACTCGGTTAGTTGTGGTAACTACTTTTAAATTTTCATTATGTACCATATGATCGTTATTTGGTTGTGACAACCAATGTTTTATTCTTGACAACAGAAATTGTATTAATAGACCAAAGATTATTATTGCAACGAATAATTGGTTACTACAACAGAAAAATATTAATAAATAATCGTTTTTGGTTATCCCAATAATTTCCCAAATTTAGAACAATTAAATGTATTTTGGGAAATGCTGAATCTTCAACATTTTGTTCAAGAACGGTATACATATGTAGTCAAATATAATATCGTGTGGATAATAATGAGTGGAATGCAGAATATTTTGTGCAAAATGTTTTACATAAATAAAAAATAAAAGCAACAATCATGAAATTGAAAGCACAGGGTTAAGCGATATTTGCATAAAAGTTTTGTACTCTCGTGTACTAAAATGTGTGTCAAATGTTTGCACATCTCATAATAGTGATAAATTTGTAATATGCGATTTTTAATTTTGTTATGATTGGTTTTTTGTTCAATAAATAAAATAAAAATTAATGAAAACAGTTTTTAATTAATTGTCGGTAGAATATGACTGACAAATTGTCAGAACAACCAATTTTTTTAAACAGTTGGTTGTGGCAATATACAACAGATAATTTTAGCCACCATTTAGATGGCGCAACCAAATATGATTGTTGTCTACATGGAAGCAGAAGTATGCCACAACCAAAATGTTGGTTGTCCTGATGGAATCGCATGATAGTAGACAGAACTACAAAAATTCGGTTGGCAAATAATTCGGTTGAGGCAACCAAACTGTATTCTGTGTGTATATGGACAGACGAACAGACGGATGGATGGGCATACTTTAATAGCTAAATTGGCTCAGAACGTGAATCTTATTCGATCGCTATAAGAAACTATGGATTTTTATATCCTTTCTCCTTTTGGCTGTTACGAACAATGTGTGAAGGGTAAAAGTCAATCTTTTGTTCACCAACAAACTTGGGTCAGCAACAGAGAACTACAGTCTGAAATATTTTTTGCCTTTTTATTACAATCCCATAGACTACACCGGCAAATGTATCCCATAAACTGTATGACAACGTCCACCTGTAGGGTATGGCTGAACAAATCAATTAAATTACAATGTAGACAGAATGTCGCCGCCGGTAAAAATGTTTTTTCCTCTTTTTATTGCATATTACAGATAAAAGATAGAAACTGAAGAAAAACAAGCCAGAAATTAAGAGTGGTGTATGATGTATTATATTTTTTGTTAGCTTTTCAGACGATTCCATAATTAACCTTATCACTTTCAAAAGAGGTTTAATCAGCTATTTTTTCTGGTTATTTATCTATGCTTTTGTGGTTCAAGTCAAATTGCAAGAAAAAATCCGCAAACGTCATGTCTTGTCACAGAGAAAAAAAAACAAAAAATATATTGCTTTTGCACTCGTAATTACTATTGTGTGAACATTGAAAGATACAAATCCGCTAAGTGAGATATGGTGGATGTTGATACATCGAAACAGTCGGGCGGAATATCCTCTCCATTTGCGGAGAATATCTCGAATGTGGGTACATTCGAGTATTTGACACTTAATCAATATTGTGGTACTTTGTCTTTGTTTTAGCTCTTCGATTTTTGACGAACAGGTATTACAACATTTCAAAATTTTTGTTTTGCTCAATATTTTTTTTTTGTGCCAAATTGATTGTTTTTGTTTAGTTGGTATATAATTTATTATGTTTTTTGGTCTTAAGTTTAAAGACATCTGTTTTGTTTTAGTTTCCTCTAATGTGTTTTTTTTTTGGTATTTGGGTTATTGTCATGTGGTAAATTGCAAGTCAAGTGAAGGTTACAAATGATGTTGTCAGAAACTTTTGGGAAACAAAGGGCTTATTTGGACAAATGACATATATATCGTATTTTTCTAAGAAATTTTACATCAGAGCGCAGAGGCCGAATTCGATTTCAAACATTAAATTTTGTTGTTAAATATAGTTAGATACATTAGATTTTTTTGACATGCTAAAAATGTGTCACCTTCGCCAGATGGACCACGATCCGCGGACATTTTTATACCCTCCACCATAGGATGGGGGTATATTCATTTTGTCACTCCGTTTGTAACACCTCTAAATATTGATCTGAGACCGCATAAAGTATATATATTCTTAATCGTCGTAAAATTCTAAGACGATTTAGCCATGTTCGTCCGTCTGTCCGTCTGTGGTAATCACGCTACAGTCCGCAATAATAGAGCTACGTTGATCAAATTTGGTACAAATACTTCTTATAGTTGCAGGTTGTTTCGGATTGCAAATGGGCCATATCGGTCCATATTTAGATACAGCTCCCATATATAGCATCTAACTTGTTGTGATTCCTAATGTTCTACTATATTTTTTTGTGTTTATCGGTGTTATTTTCCTTAGGTTCGATTTTGTGAGGTCGCATGCTATCCATGGTGGAGGGTATATAAGATTCGGCATTATTATTTGATTTCGTAAAATCATCTGCAAACCACCCCAATACACATGTTTGTTGATATGTAATCTACTTCGAGTGAAAATGAAAATATTCTCAATAAATGAACAACAAACTTTTTAGTTAAGATGTGAACTATTACATCAAGAGAAAAAATCTCAAGAAACGATATACAAAATTGTGTATTAAATCTTTGAATTTCTTCATCACTGAGCAGAAAACCACTAAATGGGAGAAACTGGTAAGATAGATATCACTGAAAAACTCAAAGGAGTATATAAATAACTGTCATCGGAATAAGTTAAAATTACTTGGACAGTTGAATAGCACAGTACAGCATTTTCAGCTCATTGATTTGGGACTCAGTGCTGAGAATTGGACGTGAAAGTAGCCCCAAAAATAAGAACTTCTGCATCATTCGTTTAGTCAAGTTGGCTCAATTAATAATTTAATGGCCATACGATTTTTTTTGCTCAAGGTGGTTTTGTAGCACTTTTTCTACATTTTAACACGGTTATATCTCGTATACCGTATACTGCATGCAGTGCCTTAAAAATCCCAAAATTGCCCATTTTTACTATTTTCAACTTTTTTGCTCAATAAATGTATTACAAATTCAAAAATATGCTGTTTTTTTTCTTTTCTTTTTAAATTCATTGTGCATGAAAATAATAAATTCCGATTCATATTACAGCTATTTATAAACAGAAAATATGAGATTTTTATATGTTACCTATGCATGGAAACAAAATTCAGAAAATTTTCAATTATTGTCAATATCTATCCTCGTTGAAATTGACGTTCTGATGATCTTGTTTTCTTCGTAGGTTGTTCATATTCATGTTCTGAGTCTGCATCATCATCCGAGTTAGACATGATATTCAAGGGCATGTTTTGATCAATGTGTCCACCAATTTCTTCCTCTTCGATTCTTTCATCTTCAAACTGCATAATTGTAGAAGTCCACCAACATTGCCGAATTTTAAGAAAATCGGTTAAGATTTAGCTATAGCTCCCATATATATGTTTCGTCCGATTTGGCCCTTTAGTTCTATAGAAGCTGCATTTTACATCCAATCGTTTTGAAATTTAGAATGGTAGAGTTTCTTGATCCATGAACCAACATTGCCGAATTTGAAGAAAATCGGTTAAGATTTAGCTATAGCTCCCATAACATGTTTCGTCCGATTTGGCCCTTTAGTCCTATAGAAGCTGTATTTTACAACCGATCGTTTTGAAATTTAGAATGGTAGAGTTTCTTGATCCATGAATCAACATTGCCGAATTTGAAGAAAATCGGTTAAGATTTAGCTATAGCTCCCATATATATGTTTCGTCCGATTTGGCACTTTAGTTCTATAGAAGCTGTATTTTACATCCAATCGTTTTTATACCCTACACCACACTGTGGTACAGGGTATTATTTAAGTATAAAATGTCCCAAAAGTAAATTTATGTAAACAATTTATACATGAATTACCAAATTTATATATCAGAGTTATTCAATATTACGAGAGTGGTGTATGGTATTATATAGTCGGCCCCGCCCGACTTTAGCTTTCCATACTGGTCATTTATGACTTTGTTCACGCACGTTTGCGTTTAACATTTTTCAAAACTTTCCAAAAATTAAGGCTCATAAATGTGGGTGGAATTTCTGTAGAAAACTCATTCATTACAGGTACCCAACGGAAAAAAACACTTCAGTAAAAAGTCCACTTCCCTATTCTCCCTTAAATTGACTGTGAACGGAGTAGGTATCATGAAGAAACAAGAAAAGCAATTCACCGCCCACGCACATTTGTGAACGTTTATGCAACTGTGTTTCTATGTTCTGCATTTTTATCCCCTCACCTTCGAGAGGAGGGTATATATCATTTGCTACGAGCCACAAGTGTAACGCATCGAAGGAGTGACCTAAGACCCTAAGTAAGTTCGGCGGATATCCGTTTAGGGTCATTTTAAGTCGAATGAGCAATGTCCGTCCGTCCGTCCTGTCTGCTGGTTGGTGCGCATGATACCTTTGGTACCTCGCACACAAATAGATCCTTTTGTACCAAAAGTTAACAGTTTTAACTTTAATACCAGTGCATACAAATCCTTGAAGTTTCGTACAGTGAAATGCTTTTATAGTACCTAGTGTCTAGAGAAAAGTGGCCTTAATTGGCACGCCCTTTTGGTACCTCCCACACAAGTGGACCATTTTACAGCAAAAGTTAACAGCTTATAACTTTAATACCAGTACACACTTTAAAGTTATTAAATGTAATTTAAATTGATAATAATTTAATTAATACAAAAAATAAATAAATTTACTTATATTTTTTTGGGACTCAAGGTGAGGGGATTCATAAGTCGGTTACCCGACTGAACTTTCTTACTTGTCAGTATACCATTTCCTATATAATATCGACGAAACGTCTCTACGGTATTGTAAATACACGGGGCAAAATCGCCTTTTTGATATGTTTGAATCGAAAGAAAATATATTTGGAACACAAATTTTTAAATATTATCTATTTCTGAGCAAATACATTTTATTCGAAAATCAATAAAATATATTTGGAACTCCTATATTAATATGTTACAACATATAATATTTGCAAACTAAATTTCTCAAATAAAATATGTGATTAATTACAAATAAAATAGTTGTTTAGGAATTTCTCCAACTATATTTTATTTAAAAAGATTTTCGAAACTTTTTTGAATTTTTCGAATTTCAGTTTTAATTTTTTTTTGGTTTCGAAATGAACCTCCCAGTTATGATACAAAATTCCGCATTAGCTTTCAATCATTTAAAATTTCTCAATACAAGCCATCATTAGTTGTCAATCCTCCAAGCAATATATATCGATCCAAGATTATACGATTTTATTTATTACTATTATTTATTTTTACGACATGAAAAACTTGTACAAAATTTACTTTGAATTACTAAAAAATTTAACACAATTTAGGTATTTTCTGATTCTTAAATGTAAATAAATATTTGTTTCTGAAAAAATAGTCCAAAATAAACACATATTGGAATGTAAACAAAGATTTGTTTAAAAGAATATCTTCCCAAATATGTAATTTTTGTGTGTACCAAATATTATATGTTTAGATTGTACCCTAAACATATATATGTTTCAAGCCGAATATGTTTGGGACAATATACTACAGCAGCGATTTTTTTTTCAGCGTGTAGGCACTTCAAAAAAAACAGCACATTTATGGATTTGTAATCCACGTATTGAACAAAAAAGGTGAAAAATGGGGAAAATGATAAAAAAACGTTGGCATTTTTGCGATTTTTAACTTTTTCGTATAGGTTTGTTCCGCAATTTTTTTTCCTATTCAATTCAAACTACAACTTTGCTTCAGGCAGAAAAGAGATATTCTGTACGGAGAGATTGAGTACTGCGTTGGTAAGTTATTCAACAACTAAGATAATAGATTTCAAATTATCTTCTACTTGCCACGTTCTATGATGAAAAATAAAAAACTTATGTCATTGAGGCGAATCAGCACTGTGCAGTGTAAACAAGACATAGGACAGTTTAATAATACTCACATTTAAATTTATTTAATACTTTCAAATGATTGGTTCGGCTTACCTGAAAGGAAAAATAAAAATAATTATAAAACAGTGTGACAAAGAATACTCGTATAACAATACTGGAGCATACTGAAATACACGGAGGAAAATCGTCATTTTTGATATGTTTGAAATGAAAGAAAATATACTTGGGAACGATTTTTTTAAATATTATATATTTGTTAACAAATACATTTTATTTGAAAATCAAGAAATTTTATTTGGAACGCATATATTAATATATTAGAACATAATTTATTTGCAAACTGAATTTCACAAATAAAATATGTGTTTACACACAAACAAAGTTATTGTTTAAGAAGATTTCCAAATATGTTTTATTTAAAAAGATTTCTAAAACATTACTGACTTATTCGAATTTTAGTTAGTTTTTCCTAGTTTTCGTGTTAAACTTTATAGCTAAAAATTTCCTTATTTATAAATATTCCTATTCATTACTTTTTGTCAATCCATAAATGTCGTTTATATTTACGAAAGATTGTTCGATTTAAGTTTTAATTAAATTTTACAAACATATAAAATTTATAAAAAAAATCGCTCTTTGAAAATCTGATAAACAGAAAACTTGTCTTTAAGTTAAAGCATTTAATACATTACCAAAATAAATAATTACAAATGAATCCTTGTTTCGGAAATACTAGTTCCAAATAAAAAATATTTGAATGGGAGAATATTTTTGTTTAGAACAATATCCTCAAAAACATATAATATTAGTGTGTGTAAAATAATATATTTGTGGTGTGCCCTAAACATATGTTTATTTCAAGCCGAGTATGTTTGGGACAATATACTACAGAAGCGATTTTTTTTCAGCGTGTATACATAATACCTCATATGGGGAAATCTGGAAGCACCAAATTTTGTATCGCTAAATAATCGCAATCATAGAAATCGATAGCTGATATCACTATGCAACAAAAATGTTGTCTAAGGGATGTGGATAACAGTTTCTGGGGCAATTAGGTGATACAAACACGAACAAAATATTAAAAAAAAATTTTTATGGTAAATTTTTTTTTTAAATTCCAGCTTTCGTGGAAAGTAAATTCAGTATTTGGGCCATAATTTGGAAGTATAAGCCTGATGGAGCCGAGGTATGCCTCAAATTAAAGAGAATTATGAGGGCTACATATTCTGCAAATATCGTAGAATCTTTGGTTTAGTAACAGTCGTCCAAAATATGAGAAAAAAATGATTTTTTTTTAAAAACACTTTTTCCTGGTAAGAAAAAAAACCATTAAAAAAAAGAAAAAAATCGAAAAAATTATTTTATCACATTTTTAAAAGCCCAGTATGCTAACTATTTTGTAAATGTTAGGGAAATTCAAAAAAATCTTGTTTCATATTTTTTCGTTATATTGTTTTTGCTTATATTGAATTCGCCATATGTAAGAGAGACATATAAGAGACATTGCACTTGGGTTTTATTTTATGAGGATTGATGTCAGACATTATACAAATATAGAGAGGACGAGGTTTTATGGCCGTTCGTAACCCTCCATAAAACATGATATGCAATGTGAGAGCTATATAAGATGAGATCCGCTCAGATAGAGGGTCATTCAACAATATTTGTGGTTTTTTATTTATGAGATTTCCATTTCAGTTACGCCTTTTAGGGGCATGGACATCCCAGTCGTTTATACAGGTAGTAAAATTATATGTACGCAATACAAAGAAGTACGCGGCAGTCTTGAAAATATTGGGTGTCTACTTTCGAAGCAAACTATATGTCTGATACAGGTACTGCAACTTATGAACCTTAAACCCGGAATTGATGAATGAAATTTCTTATTAATAAATTAGTGTAATTCAGCGCCTTAAAGAGATAAGTCGATTTTCTGAAAAATATTACAAAGTTATATTTCGAAGTATGAGTAAAAGGCAAAGAACTTTGTAAATGATCCCGACAATTTCTGCTATGTAATTAAAAAAATCGACGTGCCTTTAGTAAAATAATAGAAGCAATATATGTGTAATATTTTGGTATACGAGTTAAAAATATGAACGAACCGTGGACACCTAGTATTTTGTGTAATTCGTGCCATGTAAATCTTTCTCGATTGACTACTGGAAGAATGCGGTAAGTACTTTAAAATTAATGTACGAGTATTATAATGTTTTGTGGAATAAAACGTTTTAATTTTAGACTTCACGTGCAATTTGGAATGCCAATGCTTAGGAGACAACCATTCATTCACGATACGGACTGCTATTTTTGTCTAAGTTAATAGATTGCAGTAGGCAGTGTCCAAGTATAGCTAACAGCCTAATTACGGAAACATCATCAAGTTCAACTGAGTACTCAACTCTGAGCGATTCAAGTTTGAGGCAGAAGTCATCGCTTTAAACTCAGTTTCAACTAGATCAATATCTAGTGAGACTTTTGGAACTGACCAAAGAAATATATTTTTTTTATATTTATGTATATAACACATATGTATTTATTCTTCCAGCTTATTTTTCGCTTTATGCACGGGGCAAAATCGCCTTTTTTGATATGTTTGAATCGAAAGAAAATATATTTGTAAAACAAATTTTTAAATATTATACATTTCTGAGCAAATAAATTTTATTTGAAAATCAATAAAATATATGTGGAACGCATATATTAATATATTACAACAAAATATATTTGCGAACTAAATTTATCAAATAAAATAGGTGTTTAAATACAAATAAAATTATTCTTTAGGAATTTATCCCAATATATTTTATTTAAAAAAGATTTTCAAAACTTTAGTGACTTTTTAGAATTTCAGTTAAAACGTTTCCTTGGTTTCGAATTGTACCTCCCAGTTACAATACCATATGCAGCATTAGCTTCAGTTTAAATCAATCATTTTAAAATTTCTGAGTTAGTATTCTAAGTCATCATTTCTTGTCAATCCTCCAAGTAATTTATTTTGATTCACGATTATACGATTTAAATTATTATTATTTATTATTTTTACGAACATTAAAAATGTCTTAAAAAATAACTTTGAATTTATAAAAAATTTAACACAATTAACGTATTTTCTGAATTCTTAAGTGCAAATAAATTTTTGTTTCGGAAATGATAGTCCCAAATAAAAACATACTGGGATGTAAACAAAGATTTGTTTAGAATAACATTTTCCCAAATATATACTTTTTGTGTGTACCCAATATTATATGTTTAAAGTGTACCCTAAACACATATATGTTTCAAGCCGAATATGTTTGGGACAATATACTACAGAAGCGATTTTTTTCAGCGTGTGTATTCCAACAGGTGTAAATATGTCTCTCAAAATTCATTTCTTGCATTCTCATTTAAACTTTTCCCCCGAGAATATTGGCGACCCAAGTGACGAACATGGCGAAAGGTTTCACCAAGAATTGAAGTCCATCGAGCGGCGTTACCAAGGGCAATGGGATGAAAGAATGATGGGAGATATTTGGTTCCTCATTAGAGAAACCCGATTCAGAAATCTACAAACGTCAACAAAGAACTCACAATTACTTCTAATGAAACTTGTTCATGTAAATAAACTCAAATGAACATAATATAAATAAAAGTAATAAATAAAATCGCTATTAAAAAATAAAATAAAATAATTTTTCTCGATTTTTTTTATATTTTTTATGTTTTTCTTTGTCCAAAATATTGTCCAAGCATTTTTTTGTTGAAAAAATCTACTTTTTCCAATTTGTGTAATGACTGTTACTAAACCACTATTTCTAAGTGAATGACATATTTCCAACATTGGTAGCCCACATTAATAGCTTAAATTTAACGTATAAGTCGACCTGATCGGGCATATACTCCAGAAATTATAGTGCAAATACTAAGGGTACCTCCGACGATAATAGTATTTTTAATAAAAAAATATTTTAAAAGAAATTTATCCATAAAAAACTTTTTGGGTTTGATAACAGTATATAACAGTATGCCACAATCGGTTTTGATTTTATATAACACTATGCCACAATCGATACAAAAAAATAATTTTTAGGTCTAGGACACAAAAAAAAAAAATTTTTTTGTTGCATAGTGTATCTGAATTTTCCATATCAGCCTAAGAATTGCCATATGAAGAATTTTTGGACAAACATTAAATATCGTTTCTAGTTAGTCATAGAAGTATTTCATGTAATTTTGTATATCCTCCTCCATAGGATGCTTCCATCTCATATACTCACTTTCTCACTCCTTGTGTAAAACATCAAAATACGGAACAGGGATCCCGTAAAGTATATGGATATATACAGTCATAATTTGAAATCCTAACCGATTTCTTCCAAATTTAACAGCGTTCATTCAAATAATAGGAAACCTCTTTCTGCCGAATTTCATACTGATCGGATATAAAATACAGTTTTTACAGCGCTTACATGTCAAATCGGGGGTAACGTATATATTGGGGCATATCTAAATCTGAACCGATTTCTTCCAAATTTAACAGTGTTCATTCATATGATAAGAAACCTCTTTCTGCCGAATTTCATACTGATCGGATATAAAATAACATACTTACAGCGCTTACACTTCAAATCGGGGGTAACGTAAATATGGGGGCTATATCTAAATCTGAACCGATTTCTTCCAAATTTAACAGTGTTCATTCATATAATAAGAAACCGCTTTCTGCCGAATTTCAGACTGATGGGATATAAAATAAAGTTTTTACAGCGCTTCCTTCTAAATCTGAACCGATTTTAACCAAATTCAATAGGGATCGTCCTTGGGCCAAAAAAATATATGTGTAAAATTTCGTCGAGATCGGACCATAATTGCGACCTGTACTTTGATTACAAGAATACATGCACAGACAGACGGACATAGCTAAATCAACTCAGAAAGTGATTCTAAGTCGATCGGTATAATAAACGATGGGTATTTATCTTCTGCTTTTGGGTGTTACAAAAAAAATGCACAAAGTTATAATACCCTGTACCGCAGTGTGGTGTATGTTATAAATATATTTAATTTTAATGTTGGCGCCATAGGCATTAAGCAAAAATTCCATGTATAAAATTTAAAAAAAATATAAAAATTTTGCATCACCGTATAGCCGATAACACTATGCAACAAAATCTCTGGTGTAATACGAAGTCATAAACACGAAAAAAATCTTTAAAAAAAATTTTCTTTTAAATGAAACTTTCACGTGAAAATAGAAGTTTAGTAACTGTCGTTAAAATAATTAGAAAAATTATGATTTTTTTCAAAAAATCGTTTGTGCTGGCACGAAAAAAACCATAAAAAATAGAACAAAATTAGCAAAAACCAGTAAAGAAAGGCAGAAAGTCGGGCGGGGCCGACTATATAATACCATAAACCTCCATAACAATGCGATAAGGGTCATTTCGATAATAATTTGGAATAATTGGTAAATGGGTAGGAACATATTATCTAATGCTGAACCGATAATCGCTAAATTAAGCAATATTCGTTCCTAAATTGAGAAATATCTTTCTGGAAAATTTTAATGATCGGAAGTAAAGTATAACTACTATAGCGCTTTGATACCAAATCAGGAGGAACAAATATATATATGAAGGTTATATATAAATCTGAATAGATTTTCCCTGAATACTCATTCATGTAAAAATACCTCTTTCTATCGAATTTCGTACGGTTCGGATACAAAATATAGTCTCCACAGCGCTTTTATGTCAAATCGGGGGTAACATATATATGGGGGCTATATCTAAATCTGAACCGTTTTTTTCGAATTTGGCAGTATTCCTTTGAGTAATAAAAAACCTCTTTCTGCCGAATTTCATACTGATCGGATATAAAATAAAGTTTTTACAGCGCTTACATATATGTATATGTAACCCCCGATACATATATATGGGGGCTACTTCTAAATCTGAACCTACTACTTCTAAATTTTAACCAAATTCAATAGGGATCGTCCTTGTACCAAAAAAAAGATATGTGTAAAGTTTCGTCGAGATCGTGCGGTATGATACCGTTGTACGTGTGAATGGTTCTGGGATAAATAACAATTTTTGCCTCAATCAGTTGAAATTTCTGTTTTCTTAGGTCTTAAGAAGTCTAATCAGTAATTGTTATTTATATGGGAGCTATATCAAAAATGGATCGATATTGCCCATTTTCGATCCCAAGTTATCTGCATCTATTAGAAGAAGCATTTGTGCCACATTTCAGTCACATAGCGCAATTACAGAGTACAGTATTTTTCAGCTCATTGATTTGGGACCCAATTCTGTGAATTGGACGTGAAATTAGCCCCAAAAATAAGAACTTTTGCATCATTCGTCAAGTTGGCTCAATTAATAATTTAATGGCCATACGATTTTTTTAGCTCAAGGTGGATTTTTAGCTCTTTTTCTACATTTTAACATGGTTATATCTAGGTATACCATACGGAATATCTCTTTTGTGTCTGAAGCAAAGTTGTAGATATTGAATAGGAGGCAAAAAATGCAGAACAAAGCTACCCGAAAAAAGAGCATCCAGTACCTCAAAAATGGCACCTTCTTCTTTCCCCATTTTTCATCTTTTTTACTCAATACCTGGACTACATAGCCACAAATATGCTGTTTTTTTCTTTATAAACGATATTTTGCATGAAATAAAAATTCCGATTCATATTACAGCTTTTCTTACACAGAAAATATGAGATTTTTATATGTTATCTATGCATGGAAACAACATTTAGAGCATTTTAAATTATTGTCAATATCCTCAACATCCTCATTAGAGTTGACGCTTGTGGTTCTGATGATCTTATTTTCTTTGTAGGTTGTTCATATTCATGTTCTGAGTCTGCATCATCAGCCATAATCCAGTTATTGAACAAAAAAATAGAGAAAGAATTTGCATTTTTGCGGTTTGTTCCGCATTTTTCTTTTTTTCTCCTATTCAACATCAACAACTGCTTTATACACAAAAGAGATATGCCGTACGGTATACCGAGATATAACTGTGTCAAAATATACAAAAAGTGCTAACAATCCACCTTGGCTACACTTGGCCCAACTTGACTAAACGAATGTTGCAGAAGTTCTTATTTTTGGTGCTACTTTCACGTCCAATTCTCAGAATTGAGTCCCTAAATCATGTGTTGTACTGTGGTAGAGTAGACGAGTAGACTGTAACGCAGTTGAATTTTGAAATGTTGGTCAAACGGTCCATTTCCCCCATCCATATAACTAATTAGCTAGTTTATTTATAAAATTGCCCAAAGCGTTTTCGATAGCCTTTTCTTAACCGTCTAACAGGCAAGGCCGTCTCCAGACGGTGATCGCTTTTTGGGCTCCAGTACTGAATTAAAAATATTTTCCCTTCAAAATTGTGGCAACTCTCTTTGGATGGTCCTACTTGACAATTGGTATGTTCCTCAAAACATTGTGACATGTCTATCGTGAGATATGGACAATCAAATTTGAGAATTTAACAAATTAGTTCCAAAAATTATTTTTGTAGTTCTATAGAAGCTATATTTTACATCCAATCGTTTTGAAATTTAGAACGGTAGAGTTTTTTGATCCATGAACCAACATTGCCAAATTTGAAGAAAATCGGTTAAGGTTTAGCTATAGCTCCCATATATATGTTTCGTCCGAATTTGAACTTTAGTCCTGTAGAAGCTGTATTTTACATCCAATCATTTTGAAATTTAGAATGGTAGAGTTTCTTGATCCATGAACCAACACTACCGAATTTGAAGAAAATCGGTTAAGCTTTAGCTATAGCTCCCATATATATGTTTCGTCCGATTTGGCCCTTTAGTTCTATAGAAGCTATATTTTACATCCAATCGTTTTGAAATTTAGAATGGTAGAATTTCTTGATCTATAAACCATATATTGCCGAATTTGAAGAAAATCGGTTAAGATTTAGCTATAGCTCCTATATATATGTTTCATCCGATTTGGCTCTTTAGATCCAATCGTTTTTATACCGTTCACCACACTGTGGTACAGGGTATTAGTTAAGTATAAAATGTCCCAAAAGTAAATTTATGTAAACAATTTATACATGAATTACAAAATTTATATATCAGAGTTATTCAATATTACGAGAGTGGTGTAGGGTATTATATAGTCGGCCCCGCCCGACTTTAGCCTTTCCTTACTGGTTTCTACATATACTTGAAAAAAGGGCTTCATACTATCATTTTTACGATTTAGCCTGTTAGAGGGTAAAATTTTTGTTAAAAAATAAAAAAAATTGCAAAAAAAATTCGATGAAACTTTAACTTATTTAAATAAATTTATATAAAACTTATCTTGACATTTTTTTCAAAACCCATATTTCAAAATTTAACACCCTCCAACTCGGTCAGTCCTTAACCGAGCTCTTTGAAATTTTGTGTCATAACTGCTATTCAATAGGACTAAACTTGTTGCAAGTTTCATCCCGATCAGAAGACATCAATTTTAAAAAATGTACTCACTTGACTTGAAATCCATAGTATATATACTTTATTTGGTCCCCGATCAATATTTCAAGGTGTTGCAAATGGATTTCAAAATTGAGTATATACACAGAAAGAAAAATTGAGTAATCCGTACTTGAATCAAGCCGCATCGGTGTCAAAAGTACGGTAAGTACGGATCTTCTAAAACCAAATACAAAATACTTGTATCAAGTACGGATTTGTAAGCCCTGAATTCTTAATCATAGCGCACATTAAGCCTGATAAGGCTTGATTTTAAGCCCAAATATTATTATTTCAAGCATAAAGCGATTGATTTAAGAATTTTATGGAATTGATTTGAGTGCGAAACGGGCTTCAATGGAGAAAATTTTGATTTAAGCCTGATAATACTTGATTTAAGCCTGATCAGCTCTTGATTTGAGCCTGATCAGCTCTTGATTAAGCCTAACCAATGATAGATTTATTGTGCTTTCGTTCGTTTTGTACCTATATACCATTTATATTAATTATACCATTTTTGCCACTGTATTGCGAAGGATGCAATTTTTTAAAATGGTATGTCAAAATACGATTGCTTGACAGCAAAAGTAAAAGCTTTGCTGTAATTATTCGTTTTAAATATAAAACATAAAGGGAATAGCATCAACGAAACGAACAAGAATTATTAACAACTTCAAAAAACTTAAATAAAAAAAAAACACGCCACGTAATGAATTCGCAAACACTGCTTGAACGAGAAACGAATTGGATATGGCTGCGCACAAGTGTTTATACATATACATCTTGTCGATTTATATGCGTGTGTGTTTGATGTTGCGTCAGCCAAAATCAACCACATGAATGAGAGTGGTTGAGAGGGTAATTTTATTGTGCTCTATGTATAATTGATCTGCCTCTCAGAGATGAAAGTAAGCCTTTTCTTCTTAGTTTAAGCCATATTAGGAATAATTTTCCTTTTCAATAATTTTTTTCTTGAATTCAAGCTTTATATACTTATTGTGAGCCTTACAGCGCTTAATTTATTCAATTTAAGCCGATTTATACTTGTTTAAAGAAAAACTAAGTACGAACGTACTTACATTTTTAAGTACGATTTCGGCTTAAATTAAGAATTTTTTACTTGAATTTAGTATGTCATTTTTGTAAAAAAAAAATTTTAAAATGTTATATGTAAAATTTACCAATGCTGTACTATACTGTACTATGTCTAAATGAATGCTTTTCTTTCTATTTATCTAAGAGTGATACTATGACTATATTGTTTCACTCCATTGAAATTTTCCTAAATGTTCTTTTCTGGCTTAAGTCATAAGTTATATTTAATTTTTTAATAGTCATAGTATAGTATATAAATAATAAAAACCAGAATTTTATGATAAACACTTAAACTGTATTTAGCAGCCGATTATTTCGTTTAATATACTCGTACGTATGACTTACAGGAAAAAAAAAAGCGAAACGAGATCCATGAAATCCTCCCCTCAGTATGGCAATCATCTAGCTGTTATTATTATTGTGATTATTAAACAAGTTTTTCTCCTCCGTTTAATACGAGTATGACTTTTAATAGAAAACAGTTTAAACTAATTAAATTCTTGAAATATTAAACCTTTCAACCCCTCCCTCCCAAAAGAAAAACAAAATATACAATTGGGCCACTTAAAACGTAATGAAATAGCATTACACCACAACGCAATAGTAATGAAAGCCACTGTAAATAATTAAAGTACAAAAATACGCTATGAAATATATACACTCGACTAGAGTGTAATAATAATATGTATAAAAATTGAAAAATAGTCGAAAAACAAAACAAAAATAGAAAAAGAGCTCAAAATGTCCACGCATCACTGGAGACGATCGACTACGACGACGTTTTTATGGCCTGAACTGAACTGAACAAAATATTGTTATTATATGTAGGTACTATGTATGTATGTATATATAATAATGAAACAGAACAATACATATTATTATTTCCATTAGCTTCTTGTTAAACTCTAAACTAATCGTAAACTAAAGAAGAGACGTTAACGTTAAACTTTGAAAAGTAATGAACCGAAATGAGATATTACCAAAGCAATGAACAACTGTATGAATGAACGACCCAATGAATGACTTAACACATTGCCGTTCATTGAGATACAAAGCTTGTTTCTTAAGTCTTTGGTTTTGCTCTTGTCTACCGGGCGCGCCATCACTAGGTAACGAAATGAATCACGTGTTTCCGAATTCAATTAAATATTTATTTTAATGCACTATAAACCCCCCAGATTACACGAATAGGCAGTATTTTTTTTCTTTAGATACAATTTCTATTGAAAAGGCTTTAAATAAAATTTGCAATTTTAGAAATCGTACTCGGGTCGACCAATTGAGGTGTCCACTGTTAAGGAAATTCCAAAAACGGTTTTGGATGATCGTCGCCTGAAGGTGCGTGAACTAACTGAAATGATAGACATTTCAAAAAGTGATATACATTGCATGTTGACCAAAGAAGTTGAGGAAGTTGTTCACCAAATGGGTGCTGCGTTTGCTCACAATGTAATAAAAAGAGCGTCGCTAAGATGTTTCAATAGAGTGTTTGGCGATCTTATGTCATTTCGGCTAATTTTGGGACTGATCTTGTATATTGGTTGCTTCCATTGAAGATAAACTGCTCCGGTGGTAGCGCTGGGGACCTCGTTTGACGTAATTCTGGTTGCAACTTATGTCGTTTCACATTTTTATATAGTTTTTATAAAAATATCCTTTCCCTCTATAGTCATGGTAAATTCATTAGAAAATAAAACCAGTAAGGAAAGGCTAAAGTCGGGCTGTGCCGACTATATAATACCCTACACCACTCTCGTAATATTGAATAACTCTGTTATATAAATTTTGTAATTCATGTATAAATTGTTTACATAAATTTACTTTTGGGACATTTTATACTTAAATAATACCCTGTACCACAGTGTATTATTTAAAGAGCCAAATCGGATGAAACATATATATGGGAGCTATAGCTACATCTTTACCGATTTTCTTCAAATTCGGCAATGTTGGTTCATGAATCAAGAAACTCTACCATTCTAAATTTCAAAACGATTGGATGTAAAATATAGCTTCTATAGAACTAACGGGCCAAATCGGACGAAACATATATATGGGAGCTATAGCTAAATCTTAACCGATTTTCTTCAAATTCGGTAGTGTTGGTTCATGGATCAAGAAACTCTACCATTCTAAATTTCAAAACGATTGGATGTAAAATACAGCTTTTATAGGACTTAATGGCCAAATCGGACGAAACATATATATGGGAGCTATAGCTAAATCTTAACCGATTTTCTTCAAATTCGGTAGTGTTGGTTCATGGATCAAGAAACTCTACCATTCTAAATTTCAAAACGATTGGATGTAAAATACAGCTTCTACAGGACTAAAGAGCAAAATCGGACGAAACATATATATGGGAGCTATAGCTAAATCTTAACCGATTTTCTTTAAATTCGGTAGTGTTGGTTCATGGATCAAGAAACTCCACCATTCTAAATTTCAAAATGATTGGATGTAAAATACAGCTTCTACAGGACTAAAGAGCAAAATCGGACGAAACATATATATGGGAGCTATAGCTAAATCTTAACCGATTTTCTTCAAATTCGACAATGTTGGTTCATGGATCAAGAAACTCTTCCATTCTAAATTTCAAAACGATTGGATGTAAAATACAGCTTTTATAGGACTAAATGCCCAAATCGGACGAAACATATATATGGGAGCTATAGCTAAATCTTAACCAATTTTCTTTAAATTCGGTAGTGTTGGTTCATGGATCAAGAAACTCTACCATTCTAACTTTCAAAATGATTGGATGTAAAATACAGCTTCTATAGGGTTAAAGGGCCAAATCGGACGAAACATATATATGGGAGCTATAGCTAAATCTTAACCGATTTTCTTCAAATTCGACAATGTAGGTTCATGGATCAAGAAACTCTTCCATTCTAAATTTCAAAACGATTGGATGTAAAATACAGCTTTTATAGGACTAAATGCCCAAATCGGACGAAACATATATATGGGAGCTATAGCTAAATCTTAACCAATTTTCTTTAAATTCGGTAGTGTTGGTTCATGGATCAAGAAACTCTACCATTCTAACTTTCAAAATGATTGGATGTAAAATACAGCTTCTATAGGGTTAAAGGGCCAAATCGGACGAAACATATATATGGGAGCTATAGCTAAATCTTAACCGATTTTCTTCAAATTCGACAATGTAGGTTCATGGATCAAGAAACTCTTCCATTCTAAATTTCAAAACGATTGGATGTAAAATACAGCTTTTATAGGACTAAATGCCCAAATCGGACGAAACATATATATGGGAGCTATAGCTAAATCTTAACCAATTTTTTTTAAATTCGGTAGTGTTGGTTCATGGATCAAGAAACTCTACCATTCTAACTTTCAAAATGATTGGATGTAAAATACAGCTTCTATAGGGTTAAAGGGCCAAATCGGACGAAACATATATATGGGAGCTATAGCTAAATCTTAACCGATTTCAACCAAATTATATAGTTTTTATAAAAATATCCTTTCCCTCTATAGTCATGGTAAATTCATTAGAAAATAAAACCAGTAAAGGAAATCTTAACCGATTTTCTTCAAATTCGGTAGTGTTGGTTCATGGATCAATAAACTCTACCATTCTAAATTTCAAAATGATTGGATGTAAAATACAGCTTCTACAGGACTAAAGAGCAAAATCGAACGAAACATATATATGGGAGCTATAGCTAAATCTTAACCGATTTTCTTCAAATTCGACAATGTTGGTTCATGGATCAAGAAACTCTTCCATTCTAAATTTCAAAACGATTGGATGTAAAATACAGCTTTTATAGGACTAAATGCCCAAATCGGACGAAACATATATATGGGAGCTATAGCTAAATCTTAACCGATTTTCTTCAAATTCGGTAGTGTTGGTTCATGGATCAAGAAACTCTACCATTCTAAATTTCAAAACGATTGGATGTAAAATACAGCTTTTATAGGACTAAATGGCCAAATCGGACGAAACATATATATGGGAGCTATAGCTAAATCTTAACCGATTTTCTTCAAATTCAGCAGTGTTGGTTCATGGATCAAGAAACTCTACCATTCTAAATTTCAAAATGATTGGATGTAAAATACAGCTTCTACAGGACTAAAGGGCCAAATCGGGCGAAACATGTATATGGGAGCTATAGCTAAATCTTAACCGATTTTCTTCAAATTCGGTAGTGTTGGTTCATGGATCAATAAACTCTACCATTCTAAATTTCAAAATGATTGGATGTAAAATACAGCTTCTACAGGACTAAAGAGCAAAATCGAACGAAACATATATATGGGAGCTATAGCTAAATCTTAACCGATTTTCTTCAAATTCGACAATGTAGGTTCATGGATCAAGAAACTCTTCCATTCTAAATTTCAAAACGATTGGATGTAAAATACAGCTTTTATAGGACTAAATGCCCAAATCGGACGAAACATATATATGGGAGCTATAGCTAAATCTTAACCAATTTTCTTTAAATTCGGTAGTGTTGGTTCATGGATCAAGAAACTCTACCATTCTAACTTTCAAAATGATTGGATGTAAAATACAGCTTCTATAGGGTTAAAGGGCCAAATCGGACGAAACATATATATGGGAGCTATAGCTAAATCTTAACCAATTTTTTTTAAATTCGGTAGTGTTGGTTCATGGATCAAGAAACTCTACCATTCTAACTTTCAAAATGATTGGATGTAAAATACAGCTTCTATAGGGTTAAAGGGCCAAATCGGACGAAACATATATATGGGAGCTATAGCTAAATCTTAACCGATTTTCTTCAAATTCGGCAATATTGGTTCATGGATCAAGAGACTCTACCATTCTAAATTTCAAAACGATTGGATGTAAAATACAGCTTCTATAGGACTAAAGGGCCAAATCGGACGAAAGATATATATGGGAGCTATATCTAAATCTGAACCGATTTCAACCAAATTCAATAGCGATCTTAACAGCCGCGAAATACTCTAAACTGCAAAATTTCAGAACGATCGGAGTGAAATTGCGACCTGTAGTCGACGAACAACTTTACATGGACAGACGGACGGACATCGTTAAATCGACTCAGCTAGTGATTCTGAGTCGATCGGTATACTTTAAGGTGGGTCTAGCTGTGTTATTTTCTGGTGTTACAAACATCTGCCGTGAAACAAACTTATAATACCCTGTACCACAGTGTGGTGTAGGGTATAAAAAGAGTACCGAGCGAGTACAAACTCGCTGAAAAGTACCTAAACCTGCCGTCCACAGAAATGTGACGAAGACAAAGTGACACGTGTATGAGAAAACAATTTAAACAAATTCCTATTCTAAACTTCTCTGCAAACCGAATGACAAAGCCGGTCTGGATAATCTGGTCGAGCACATTCTTTCATCATTCAATAGTTCCCTTGAAGAAGCCTGTCCATAACCAAGCTACAAGGGAAAAGGACCTGCAACAAGCTATTCAATTCGGCCAAATTTACTGGGGTCACTAATGACTGGGATGCCTATAAAGAGCAACTCATAAGAATCTATAAGAAGTAGCTTAGGAAAGTACAAGACGTTTTGGTACACCTTCCGTAGAGAAGTGGAAAAGGTCTCGGATGCCACAAGGCTACGTAAGATATTATGCGCTACACCCAAAAAATGTGTTTTCTAAATTTTAGTAAAATCCATACTTCAATTTAGTTCAATGTTTTTATTCATATTGAGTTATTTTTTTCTTAGAACTGGGAAATTTTACTGTTACAACTAAATTTAATTTTTTTTGGGTTATGCAAATAGTTTATTAACTAAAAAATAAGGACATATTTTTGCTAAAACAATAATTCTTGAAAAAAGTTCTAATATTCATAAATTTATCAAATGTATACACCCAACATAGCAAGGAAATTATGAACTAATAATGGAAAGCATGAATTTTAGGAAATTTTAACTAAAAATAATCAAGAATTCTTATTTCGAGTATATGAATTTGAACTCAAAATTAGGAAAACCTTTTCGAACTGTGTTGTAGTCCCAGAAACGCAAAAATGTTTTCTGTCTTTTTTCATTCTGCAATTTTTATTTCCGCAAATCGTTACTTGCAGAAACTTAAATTAATGTCACGCCCGGGACGAGGGTTGAGCCGACAACCTTTTGATTGCAAGACAGACTATATATGGAGCTACGAAACTCTTTTGGGATTGATGTGGAAATGTCATTCATAATAAAATTTCTTCGTCGCCTATAAATGTAGTATATGGCAAATCTTTTTATCATTCAATGATGGCAACCCTTTTACCAAATTCAAGTGTACATTAAAATACATTGTTTCGAATTTTTTTGGATATATAATTGTATTTAAAAACAAATTGTTCATAAAAATGTAAGCGTCTATGTAGCTCAGTTGGTAAACATGTGACTCACAAAACGGAAGGTTCTGGGATCGAATCGCATTCGGAGCAGAGGCAACATTTTATATACTAAGGACCTTATTCATAAAAAGTTATGGGAAGGTTTAAAATATATTTTAACGTTGAAAATCAGTTCAATAAACCTCCCATAACTTTTTATGAATAAGGCCCATAATGTTGAACATTTCGTGTCTAATAATCAAATTCAATTTCTAAAAAAAAAGAAGAAGAGACTAATCCAAAGAGGAAGAAGTGGTAAGAGATTCCAAAATATAAATGGGGGAGAAGAATGGTGGAGGTGGCCAAGAAAAATTAAAATTTTGGTAAATTTCAGATTCTTAAAATTAAAATTTTTCTTTTCTTTTATGCATTAATTTAATAAAATTTTGGTAAATTTCAGATTCTTAATCGCCGTAAAATTCTAAGACGACTGTTGTAATAACGCTACCGTCCGTAATAATAGAGCTAGGTTGATAAAATTTGGTATAATTTTTTTTATATAGTTGCAGGTTTGGGGTTGAAAATGGGTCATATCGGTGAATGTTCTGATATAGCTCCCCTATAGAGGTCGCTCCAAAATACAGGTTTTGAGCCATAGATACCATACAGCCATGGTAATAAATATACTATCACAAGTCAATGTTGCTCTAAAAAGTCACCTATGCGCAAAAATGCAACTTTGTTTGTTAATATTTCTTTATTTACCTACAAGATAAATTCCATCGGTTACATTGAACTTTTGAACGATGTCCTTATCTCCTTTTTGGACGATATTTATGAGTCGTCGATTATTTTTCAACAAGATTAAGCCCGAATACATAAAGCTAAAATTGTGACGGACTGGTTTAACACCAAAAATATACCACTGCTGCGATGACCTGCGTTAAGTATAGATCTAAATCCGATCGAAAACGTCCTGGGGAATATGGCAAATCAAATTTATGACAATTGGCGGCAATTCTCCAATCTAGGAGACCTCCGAGCAGCGATAAATAAAACTTGGAGTGGAATACCCACATCACTGCTTACAAACTTAATTTAGTGCATATCATAATGACTTAAAGAAGTAATTATGGTGTCTGGCGCTAATACTCATTATAAGACAAATTATGTTTTCTAAAAAAAATGTTTTGTTTCAAAATTGTTTAGTCTAAATTAATTTGGAAGTATATATTTTACCAATGAAGTACTTTTCATTTTTCTTTTAAAATTCGGATACTTTTAATAAATTGAAATGTCAACACATGTTTTAGTTAACAAATCATTTAAGAACAATCTTCCAATAAAAAGTTTTTCCAAAATATAAAAACACAATTGCATCGTCCTTTTTTTATGTGGAAGTATAATTATTACCATGGGTGTATTTTTAAAGCAATTTAGCAGAAACTTAGCAGCTTGTATTATATTTTGACAAGAATTCATCACATCAACAATTTTACAAATCGGTTCACATTTTTGTATAGTCCCTATAGAGGTCGCTCCAAAATATACGTATTTCAGCCATAAATACCACATTTTCGAAGCATTTTAACTGAATCTTTGCAGTTTGTATTTTAATAGACAAGAATTCATCGAAGTAATTTTTTTTAAATCAGTTCATATTTTGTTATATTATTTTAAGCCATAAATTTCATTTTTCAGGTGAAGAGTTTGGCTAAAGAATTTGCGGCCTAAAAATTGCAGCGTTCGTTTCTTTTAATAATTTACTTAAACAAAAAGGATCGTTTCATGATTTGCTCCATATCCAAAGATTTTTCCAATAATCAAAATTGAATGCAATCCATGGTGAAGGGTATACAAGATTCGACATGGCCGAACTTAACGTTTTTACTTGTTTGAGTGTACAATTTGCAAATATGTGCATCATTATGTTTGGGTATTATCCTGAAAACCCCGTTTTTCTGGTCCAATGTATTATGAGTTTGTGCATTTGTATGTAACACCCAAGAGGAGAAGAGATAGATCCACCGTTTATTATACTGAATGACTATGTAGGAATCACTGCCTTAGTCGATTTAATCATTTCCGTCCGTCCGTCTGTAGATGTATAATTGTAATCAAAGTGCAGACCGTCATCCGATTGTGATGACATTTGTCACAGTTCTCTTTTTTTTGGCCCAAGGACGATCCCAACTGAAGTTGGTCAAAATCGGTTCAGATTTACATATAGCTCCCATATATATGCACCTCCGATTTTACATATATGCACCGAATAAGCAACATTTTATAACCGATATGAATAAAAATTGACACAAAGAAGTCTCTTGATACAATTAGAGATAATACTTAATTTGTTGAAAATCGGTTCGGTTTTATATATAGCATATATACATATGTTACCCCCGATTTCACATGTAAGCGCTGTAGAAACGGCATTTTATATACAATCAGTACAAAATTCGGCAGAGAGTTTTCTTATTACATAAATGAACACTGCCAAATTCGGGGAAAATCGGCTCAGATTTAGATATAGCCCCCTTATATATGTTCCCTCGATTTGATATCAAAGCGCTATAGAAGTTGTACTCTACTTTCGATCATTGCAACATTTGTCAGAAAGAAGTTTCTTAATATAGGAACTAACACTGCTTAATTTGGAGATAATCGGTTCAGATTTAGATATAGCCTCGTATAAAAGGCTAAACTGTGCATAGTAATATCCTGGGGAACTGAAAACCACGATTAATTTGCTAAGAGAGAGGAGGCATTAAAAATTCTTGAAGAATTTACATATATTGCTGCGACAATGTCTAGTCAGGCTGTCCAATGAAAAATGGACAGACATTGACACCAGTAGGGTAGCTAGAGAAATCTGACCGTGATACGACATGATCAGGTAAAAATATCTCCTCGCACTAGAGAGGAAAAAACTGCTCCTGGTCGGCAAGTACGCCAGGAGATTGGGAATTGAGTTCATGATTTCTGCCGAAGCAGAGGAGATGAGAATGAAATGGTGATTCTTGAGCATCTGTTTTGTTCCTGTTCCGCACTGAGGAAGTCTAAACGATATATCCGGTAACTGTGTTCGTATTAATGACAACTTTATGGATCTATCTGGTTAGTTCTGTTAATGGGCAATATTACGGCAATTTCAACACGAAAATGATTGAGTTAGAAAGGAAGTTGTTAACGTTATGAAGTGCCCAGTTCCACAGTAGACTTGAATCCCATTTAAAATCTTTGGGAAATTGTCAACAAATAGACAAATCGAGAAAGTGTAGGTGGAGAAAAAATAAGATATTGCAGGCTATTGCAGATGCTTGGAACTCCATAGATACAAAGATAACAACCAATCTAATTGATTCCATGCAATAAGGGGCAACGCTGTCCTTGATAATTAATGTTTTTCCACAAAATCTTAGTACAAATGCATAGTCCAATCTGTTTTGTCGTGCGAATTTGCGACCTTTTTGTGAAATAATTTTTTAATTTCAAATAATTTAAGCTGTCAAATTGCCACTTTTTTGGTATATTGATGGAATTTCTTGATAATAGGTAACATTTTTTGGAATATGTCATTGGTAGCATTCAGATGTTGGAGATTCAACAGACGTATGCAGTAAGTCCAATATGTATAAGTATTGTCCGATTTTAACACCCTCTCTAAGAATTATAAATTAAGTAACCAATTTTTGTGTATTAAGGACATCAAAATGACGAAAATGTCCTTAATCCTTGATTATCCTGAAAAGTGCTAATGATGACCCTGGAAAGTAGTGACCGAATGATACCAGTACATACTTTAAAGTTAGTTAATTAAAACAAAAAAATTAATAAATTTACTAATATTTTTTGGGACTTAAGGTGAGGGGATTCATAAGTCGGGTTACCCGACTGAACTTTTTACTTGTATTTTTTTTTGCAGATTGTTAGACAAATTCTGATTGGACCAAAATTCGTTTCAAAGAAAAAGGAATCGAAAAACAGGTGGTAGCACTAGGCACCTCAATTGGTCTATGTGAGCTGGTAACCCTGAATGGATATTCTTCAATTATGGTTTGAAGCTAATTTTTGTTGTTACATCGTGTAATCCGTCAGTTGCTCGATGTGTGATTTGATTTTTTTTCTCTGCCCTCGTCGGAAGAAAATGAGCAATTTTAATACCCCGAGTGCCTGCTATGTATATTATGTATTTAATTTCAGCACAAATAAATTAATAATAATACTTAATTTAAGGCATCACTACCTGATCGTCATTGATCGCTAATCACATCTCATCATTGGGATTTGTATATTTTTGTTTGTTATTGTTTCTTTTTTGCTCATCTGTTGAATATTTTACATATGTATGTATATTACCTCATATTATTGGCATTAATTTGTTGGAGCTGATTTACATAATTTTTGCCATGATTGGTTGGGATTCGAGGCGAACCGATAGTCGGAGATAACAGCTTTTGCAAAATATTGTTGTAGGTATTTGTTAGCCGGCGATGTCTTGTTTATTTTGCGCTTTTTTGCCAACAAGAAAGACGTCTTCTGTCTTTCTTTTTTTTCTTTAATTTTCTTTCTTCATCGCTTTATTTGGTTGTTAACGTTTTCTTTCTTTATACTCTATCTGTTGTTTTTTTTCATTTGCAAAAACAACTATATGGGTAAAATAAAATTAAGAAAAAAATGTTGCTAATCAAGCCGACAACTCAGGAAAGTGAATCTGGATATAAAACAAAATATGTAAGTCAATGTCAAGCTAAAAAAACAGCAACAAAACAAAATAAAACAAAAAAGAAAAGAAAAGACGAACACATATAAAAATCAAACAAAAAAAGACGTCAAGATATGACGAGTCATCGCTTAATGCACGTTTCAGATTGCAGATTGCATCAAATCCGAAAACTTGTTGTGAAAAATTATAAAGAAGCTATAAAAAACGCAAACAAGCATCCAATTATGACGATCTTAACAACAATTCCATCCATCCATGATCTCACATAAACGCACGTGATGTTTTTTCCAAAATTCATCTGGGAAGTTAATGATTTTGGGAGAATTTTATTTTTTTTTTTGCTAGGCTTAGAAACTCGCATCAAGAAGGTCGGAAGAGATTTTGATCTAAATCATATTTTGGTGAAATATGAACTTATATTACACTGTACGAAAGTACGAAAATCTCAGTTGATTACAACGACTAAGCTAAGTACCGAATTTCAAGTATTTCTTTGTAATGGTAGTAAAGATACGACCTACCAATGTAGTGTGCTAGCAGGAGTTGACCAATATAGCCCATCTTCGAACATAGCCTGAGATAGGAAAAAAAACATTTTTTGGGTCGTCGTGAAGCACCTTGTTGGACCGCAATACAGAAGTTGGTGGACAAATTCGAGCTGTTGGGACAAGTTAGTGATGTGAAGAATAAAACCCGTGCACGTCGCTCTAGAACAACTGAGAATATTGCTGCTGTAGCCCCAAGTGTTGAAGAAAATCCAGGTTTGTCCATTCCTCGCGTTCTTTGGAATTGGGGATTCCACAAACGTCATTACACCGTATCTTGCATAAAGACTTGGGTCTTAAGGCTTATAAAGTTCAGTTAACACATGAACTCAAGCCGGCCGATCATCAATAACGTCGTGTCTTTGCTGATTGGGTCCTTGAAATGCATGAAAATGATCCGGAATTCCATCGAAAAATCATCTTGACTGATGAGGCCCATTTCCACCTCGGTGGCTACGTCAACAAGCAAAATTGTCGCATCTAGGGGTCGGAAAACCCAAGAGTTATTGTTGAGAAGCCTCTCCATCCTCAACGTGTGACTGTTTGGTGCGGTTTATGGTTCGGCGGGGTCATTGGACCTTGCTTTTTCGAAAATGAGGTTGGATCAACAGTTGCGCTATCGAGAGATGATTAATGATTTTTTAAGGTCGGAGTTGGATGGTATTGATCTGGACAACGTTTACTTCCAACAAGACGGCGCTACGTGCCACACAAGCAACGAAAACATTGCTCTGTTACAGGAAAAGTTTCCCGACCGTGTTATCTCTCGAAGACTTCTTCCTTTGGGGGCCACGTGAAAGATAAGGTCTAAGCCAACAGCCCAGCGTCGAATCAAGACCTCAAAGATATAATTCGTGAGGCCATCGAGGACATAGGGCAGGCACTTTACGATTTGGTTATGGAAAATTTCATGAAAAGGATATGGTCCCGTAAGCGTGGTCGTGGTGGCCATTTGGCTGATGTTGTTTTTCATTATTAACGGCATACCTTCCTCTTTATTATGAAATAAACATCCGATCATTTATCTCAAAAAATGGCATTTTTCTTTGAATACCAAAATAATACCTCTTGTTGGAAAACCCTTTATCATTTGCTACGAGCCAAACGTGTAACACATCGAAGGAGTGACCAAAGACCCCAAGTATGTTTGGCAGATATTCGATTTTGTTATTTTAAGTCGTTTGAGCAATGTCCTTCCGTCCGTCTGTCTGCCTGTGTGTCTGTCTGCTGGCTGGTGCGCACGAAAGGATAAACGGATTGACTTCAAATTTGGTATGCGATAATATTTTTCATTTTCATCATTTTGCACCAACAGTTAGCAGCTCATAACTATAATACCAGTAGATACAAATACTTGAAATTTTGTACGGTTTTTACAGTACCTAGTATCCAGAGAAAAGTGAGCGTTATTGGCTCGCCCCTTTTGGTACCTCCCACACAAATGGACCATTTTGCACCAAAAGTCAACAGCTTGTAACTTTAATACCAGTACATACTTTCAAGTTATTAAATGCAATTGAATTGGTAATAATTTTATTAAAACAAAAGATAAATAAATTTACGAATATTTTTGTGGGACTCAAGGTGAGGGGATTCATAAGTCGGCTTACCCGACTGAACTTTCTTACTTGTTTTAATCTGATTATTAAAATATTTTTTGTATTATAGTGTGCATTCTAATAACAGAGGTCTACAAAAGGCTTTTTACACCAAAGATTTATCTCGCGTGGTTACCAAGATATCTTCAAGGCAGAATTTTTATTTTTTCCGACCCGGCTACAGTATTTTGTGTTAAAGAATATACACCTATTTCTTTCACATCCATTTCTACGCCTATTTCTTTCATGGCCGTTATGGGCATTTGAAGTTACACTTCATGTCCCGTTAAAGGCGAACTCGACCAGAAAATAAAAAAATCTGAGTATACAGGTCTATTTTGTTTCACATCAGATTTCAGAAATATGTAGAGATTTTCGTGACCAAAAATTGGTGTCGCATGGTGTAATATACACAAAAACAAAGATTTTTGGATTCAAATGAAAAATACGAAAGTTACTCGCGCCAAGGAAGCCAATTTGAGGCCCTGTAGCTCCACCCCTGAATAGCATAGGGGCCCAAATCTAAAACTTAAGCTCTCTATTACCTCTTCTACAATCGCGCCAAGCTTCCTTGGTACAATCGGTTGTCTGGTTAAGAAACGACCAAATTATTTCCCTTCCCGTTTGGTACCTCCCACACAATGGGACAAACCATTTTGCACAAAAGTTTAACGGCTTACAACATTGATTCCGGAACACGATTTCATTCATGTGGCAGCCTCGGTTGGCGCCGCAGTTGCGTATCCTGTCAGCCCAATTTTCCAAGAACATAGTAACGGTGTCTGGCCCTTAATATTCGCCTTAAGGTACTCAATCGTTAATGGCTTGTTCACATAACATCGGCCCTTGACATTATCCCAGAAAAACGTCTAAAGCCAAATTAATAAAGAAATCACTAGATGGACTAGCCTTTATGTAGCATTCCCCATATAACATTACTCACAAAGTGATGGTGTAACATATCGATACCTCCATTCTAAAACATGCCAAGTCGACACTGCATGTTTTTAGGGAGATTACATTTTTTAATTTCTAAATATTCCAAATTACATTCAGTCAAAATTTGGTGTTTATCCGTCAACCCAAACAAAAGTTATTTACAAAACAGTACAGGTCATTCGATTTGCATTATAAAGGAATTCCACACAAATTTAAAAAATTTTTGCATTTAGCATAGTTTTGAATAGAGGTATCGATTTGTCGATCTGGTTTCTGGAAAAAAGATTCCCCATCGACGTGAAATAATAAAAAATAGCTGTAAGTTTTAAGTGGAAATAATGTAGTCCCTCGAATTTAATTTAACTCCAATTTTCAAACTTCAAAAATTTTTAAGAAAAGTGTAGTTTTCGGGACTAGTCGAGTTACTTAACATGAATTTCCTTATCTGTGTTGTATATCGTTCAAATATGAAATCTCCGGTAAAATAGGTTCGCTCAACTGCTTTCTGAAAAAAAAATGTTCATTGCGAAATACTGTTCAATTTCATATAAGTACGTGTATTTCACCTAAAAATTGTGAAATACAATTTATATAGTTCCCCCAAACAACATGGTATTTTAATGTTATCTCATAGCATATACTTAGTCTGTATTACAGACTAACTAACCTAGATCCATTTAATCGTCAGCAACAAAAACATTTCGCAAATGCCTTTCATTGACAGCTAAGATAATTGGTATAACGAAATCAAATCAATAGACATTGATCGATTGCCTCAAAGCACCTCAAGAGGTATTTTTGTGGTGGGATCTACCAACTGACGCATAACTATGTAAATTTATGCAAATCTAGCTAAATGATTCTAATTTTGTTTAGCCAAATATTTTGTATATGGCCGCTCACCGTTAACACAAGTGGTATTTTGAATAGCGCAGAAATGACCATTTCAATGTGTGATGTAGGTTGGGATTTTGCAAAATGATAGATAAAAACAAAAACAAGTAAAAACGTTAAGTTCGGCCATGCCGAATCTTGGTAATCATGGATTGCAATCAATTCTATTACTGGTAAAATCTTTAGATATGGAGAAAATCATGAAACGATCCTTTTGGTTTAAGCACATTATTAAAAAAAACAGTAAGCAAAGACAGAAATTCGGCGGGGCAGACTATATAATACCCTACACCTCCCTAACAATGCGAAAATGGGCATTGCGATAAAAATTTGGCAGTGTTCATACATGTAATAAAAAAACTCTCTCTGCCGAATTTCGTTCTGATCGGATATAAAATACTTGTCAAATCGGGTGAAACATATATATAGGGGCTATATCTAAATCTGAACCGATTTTGACTGATTTGAATAGGGATCGTCCTTGGGCTAAAAAAGAGCACTATGCTTCATTTCATCACAATCGGACAATAAATACGACAGGCACTTTGATTACAACGATACATCTACAGTCGGACGGACGGACAGACGGACATGGTTAAATCGACTCAGGAAGTGATTCCAAGTCGATCGGTATAATAAACGATGGGTCTATCTCTCCTTCTCCTTCTGTGTGTTACAAACAAATGCACAAACTCATAATACCCTGGACCACAATCCCAAGTTACCTGCAGCTACAAGAAGTATCTACACCAAATTTTAGCCACGTAGCTCAAGTATCGTATATTGTAGCGTGATTACAACATATGGATGGACAGACAGACGGACGGACAGACGGACATGACTAAATCGTCTTAGAATGAATTTTTAGAGGTGTTACAAACGGAGTGACCAAATGAGTGTACCCTCCATCCTATGGTATATATTATATTTTTTTCATCAGCTCACATAGACCAGTTTAGGTCCCTAGTGGTACCACAGGCTAAAATGCCCTTCATCGAAACCAACTTGTTTGATATACAAATGTATCGATAGCACGAATATTGGTACTGGAAAGATCTGTTAGGCTGCCTAGAAAGGCCGACCCTAGTAGGTCCAGTCGTCGTTTACTCAATGCGGGACAGTCGCATAGCAAGTGCTTAATGCTCTCCACTTCTTCCTCATCTCCACAGCTTCTGCAGAAGTCATTGGAGTTCATACCCAATCTTCTGGCGTGTTCGCCGATCAGGCAGTGTCTCATCAAAACTGATACTAACGTAGACAATCATTTCCCTTCTAGTGCGAGGAGATATTTTGACCTTCTCAGGTCATACCTTGGCCAGATTTGTCTAGCTACCCTACGGGTGCCGATTTGTGTCCATCTTTCGTTGGACTGCCTGATTGCCTCTTGCCTGCCTGCAAATTCTTCGAGAATTTGTAAAGCCGTCCCATTCCCAACAAGTTCATCGGCTTTGCAGTTACCCGGGATATCCATATGCACAGGCACCCATAGGAGGTGTATATTAAACTGCTCAGCCATCTCGTTAAAAAATCTGCGGCAGTCGAGGGCTATTTGTGAATTTAGGGATGTGGCCTCCAGAGAATTGATGGCAGCCTGGCTGTCCGGGTAAATGACAACGTCAGTGTTGGTTGCTATGTTCCAACTCAGCCACTTGGCGACTTCCCATGTTGCCATTATTTCGGCTTGAGGTGTATATTAAACTGCTCAGCCATCTCGTTAAGAGATCTGCGGCAGTCGAGGGCTATTTGTGAGTTTAGGGATGTGGCCTCCAGAGAATTGATGGCAGCCTGGCTGTCCGGGTAAATGACAACGTCAGTGTTGGTTGCTATGTTCCAACTCAGCCACTTGCCATATTGCCATTATTTCGGCTTGATAGACACTGCAGGTACTCGTATCTGGTAGTCTGTGAGCTATATACAAATGAAGTTCTCCATAGTGTACTCCGAAGCCAACCTTTTCATCAAGCTTCGAACCATCCGTATAGAAGTGGAGATGGTTCTATTTCCGGGTATTCTGCCATCCCATTCGTCCCTGGCTTGTATCATAGTGATGTAGTTCCTCTCAAAGGTGCGCACCATTGATATATAGTCCACTCGGCGGTTACCATAGCACTGCACTTTGATATCCTCATGTGACCGTAGTTCTTGTACCTCCACATTGATAGTTTTCTATCCAAAATTATTCCTAAAAATGTAGCACTTTCAGAAAAGACTAGATCTGTTCCATTTATCCGAGGAGCAGGGTCCACATGAGGGACATTATTCATCCTAGTAAAGAGAACCAATTCTGTCTTGTTTGGGTTAACACCCAAACCGCTGCTTCTGGCCCATCTAGCCAACTTGTTCAGAGCCACCTGTAGAATATCTCGAAAGATGTTTTCGAATTTGCCACTCACTGCGATTGCCAGGTCGTCCGCATATGCCACGACCTTGCAGCCACAACGTTCTAGATCTAGCAGGATTTCATTCACAACTAGGTTCCAAATCAGTGGAGATATTACTCCTCCTAGTAGTATATAAGTATAAGTGGACCAACATAGTCCATCGTTGACCTTAGCCTGAGATAGAAAAAAATATTGACAAATACCAAATTTGAAGTCAATCGGTTAATCCTATCGAAAGTTATCGTGCGCACCAACCAGACAGACAGACAGAGGCTGACGGACATTGCTAAAATGACTTAAAATGCCACAAAACGGATTTTCGCAAATATTCTTGGGGTCTCTTAGGTCTCCATCAATCTGTTACACTGTTGATTGGCAGCACCCGTTAACGGGTAAAAATATGTAAGTATGAAATCCAGTAAGGAAAGGCAGAAAGTGGGGCGGGCCCGACTATATAATACCCTCCACCTCCCTAAAAATGCGATAGGTAGGAACATATAACATATAATGTATATGTGGCTACATCTAAATCTGAACCGATTATTGCTAAACTAAACACTATACGTTCCTAAATTGAGAAACATCTTTCTGGCAAATTCTGTAATGATCGGAAGTAAAGTACAATTTCTATGGCGCTTTGATACCAAATCTGGAGGTTATATCTAAATCTGAACCGATTTTCTTTGACTGCTCATTTATTTAATAAGGAACCTCTTTCTGCCAAATTTCGTACTGATCGGATATAAAATACAGTTTCCACAGTGCTGTCATGTCAAATCGGGGGTAACATATATATGGGGGCTATATCTTAATCTGAACCGATTTTCCCCAAATTTTGTATTGTCGAAAAGTGTATCACCAGACTGCTCTCTGACAATTTATGTACAAATCTATTCAAAAATGTTGCTTATACAGTGCATATATGCCAAATCGGAGGTGTGTATATATATGGAAGCTATATGTAAATCTGAACCAATTTTAACCAAATGCAATAGGGTTCGTTTTTGAGCCAAAAAAAAGATATGTGTAAAGTTTCGTCGAGATTGGACCATAATTACGACCGGTATTTTGATTACAAGAATACAGGCACAGACGGACAGATAGACGGACATGGCTGAATCAACTCAGAAAGTGATTCCAAGTCAATCGGTATAATTTTTGGGTGATACAAACAAATGCCCAAAGTTATAACACCCTGTACCACAGTGTGGTGTAGGTTATAAACAACAGGTGGGACAGTTCTACCGATTTTTATCACTCTAACGTTTATTTTCGAAAGGAGTGATTAATTGACTTAACATTCTACGAGTGTTCGCATCTCTAGTTGGCAGATGGGCCAAATTGGTCCATTCTTCTGGTACCACCCCCACAAAGTTTACAAATTAATGAAATTTTGAATCTCTTTAACTTCATATCAACTTTCAGAATCTGCTGTAATTTTGCACACAGTAATGAAATCTTTCTCGCTATCAACCCGAAAACCCATGGAAGGGGACCCCTTTTAAGAACTTTTAAAAAATTCGTGGGCGATAAAGAATCCGACAATTAAAGACTTGGAACATTAGGAAAACGTACGATATTTCCATTGTGCTGCATAGTTTTATTATCATATTAAAATCTGGAGACCATATTAAATAACTATTTATTTAATTCGGATTGGGGGAAGTGCAATGCTACAAACAATGGACGATTTATTGACCTTCAGCCTAACATAGAAGCTGTGATAACCTTGACTGTTATATACATATATATTGAATCGCATATCGTTTCATCACCTGGACATTTATCAATTTCAAAAAATGGTTTAAGGTCGTCTTTCAGGAATACATTTATCAATACTTAATAACAAATAAGACAAATTACACTGACCCAAAAATTATGTGAAACATAATTCACATCTGTTGTAGGCCTAAATATATGGCTTCTTCTCATGTTTTTATTTACATAAAAAGGTGCAAAGAAATATTTGCGAAAGAAATGCGAAGTTTTTTGTTTTTAGGGAATCAGGGGATTTGCACAGTGGAGCAGAATCGATTTTCAGTGAACACAAAAAAACATTGCATATACGATTTCCGATAAATAGCTGCTTCACTACTGTGACTTAGGCAAATATTTTTCGTAATTTGAAGCAATTCTGAGATTAACAAATTTTTTAAAAATTGGAAACTTTAAAAAGCCTTTAAAATAAAACACAAAGAAAGTCGCATAAAAATGTCAATAAAACAAAATAAATAAACATTGTTTCTACAAAATTCACTACTGCGACTTAGGCAAATATTTTTCGTAATTTGAAGCAATTCTGAAATTAATAAATTTTTAAAAAACTGGAAACTTTAAAAAGCCTTTAAAATAAAACAAAAAGAAAGTCGCATAAAAATTAAAAAAAACAAAACAAATAAACATAATAAAAACCTTTACAAGTTTTTACAAGAAAACTAAACATCTAATAGTTAATATTAATGTGTACTTCTATATATTCTTTATATTCTGACAAAATTCACAGATTGCCAAACAAAACAATTTTATATATGCTTGTATGTATGTACATCAAACCCATAGACAAAACGAAATCTCGACCCACTGTGCTTTGGCCATACAAAACAAATGATATGATTCATGCCCTTAGGCCTGATTAGCTGTGGAGTAGAGAGTGGAGGAATGAATGAATGCTTCATTACATCTTCCAAACGAACACACACACACACACATTCACCCACCAACAAATACTCGTATATAACCTAAACTGATTATCCGACTACATTATCCGATAACCGCATAAATAGAAAAAACTGTGCAAAATTTACCAAAAAAAATTGTTTATTTAAAAGATTACGAACAATTTTGTTATTAATATTTGCTCACTAAAGGCCCCTCTGGAGAAATGGAAACAGTTAGTTTGAACTTTTTTCCAAGAGATGGGCAACGATCGTAACCTGTCGTTAAAGTTCAAAAGTTAGCGATATACCAAGAAAGAGCATGCGCATGCGCTTGCGCTCCGTTTCAGTTAAATGATTTGGAAAGAAGTAACCACATAACTCACACACTTGCAACACACAAATAACGGCGACCAAATGAATTTGAGCCACTCTCCAGATGGGTGATGGACGATCTTCGCTAAAAATTATGTAAATTTTTGTCTCAATGAAATCGAAAGGAATGGGAATTGCTGAAAATTAAAGAAAATAATCTATGGGATGAGGTTTGGATTTTTGTTCATCTTTTAATTTATGTACGTTCATAATATTTTCTTTAGATATAAATAAAAACAGAGAGACAAGATAGGTAAGACATAATGACTGTGTTACGGACAGCTGATAAGTCCATTGAATAGATACAAATTAAGCAAATAACACTATGCAACAAAAAAATTTATTTTCCGAGACCTAAATACTTATTTTTGTATAGATTGAGACATACTATTTTATGAAACTAAAACCATTTTTTTTAATTTTTTTCCTATAATTCCAATTTTCATGTAACGTACCTTTAGTAACTGGACCATATATAAGAAGAAGTATAAGTTCGATAAAGCCGAGATACCATTTAAATTAAAGGAAATTATGAGAGCTAAAAATGCTGAAAACATCACATTCATGTAGATACGGAAGTTCAGTCGGGTAAACCTACATATGTGACCCATCACCTTGAGACCCAAAAAAAATTTTCGTCAATTTTTTTTTTGTTTTAACTAATTAAAGGGTCCGCCATCTAACGTTTTTTTTTCAACTAGTGCTTATTTCGTGAATGGTAACACTTAGCTCATGTCTGATTTGGCAGATAATTAGTTTTATCCTTCCGCTGAACGAATATGGTTGTGTATACGCTTGAACAACGCTGGGAAATATTGCGACATTACTTTGAAAATTTTGATTTTCAATTTTTTTTTCATTTTTGATTTTCACTTGATTTTTTCATTTTGATCTTGGCGGGTATGTAAACAAGCAAAATTGTCGCATTTGGGGCACAGAAAACCCGCACGCATACATTGAAAAGCCGATACACCCAAAACGAGTCACTGTTTGGTGCGGATTTTGGTCCAGAGGCATAATTGGGCCATTTTTCTTCGAAAATGAGCAAGTAGTGGCCGTTACAGTCAATGGCGATCGTTATCGGGCCATCTTGAACGAATTTTTGTTAACAAAAATTGACGAGGAGGATATTGGCAACATTTGGTTTCAACAGGACGGCGCTACGTGCCACACAGCCGAAGCTACACTCGATGTTTTGCGCCCTGTTTTTGAAGATCGCATTATCAGTCGCAGAGCTGATGTCGTTTGGCCACCTCGGAGTTGCGATTTGACACCGTTGGACTATTATTTGTGTGGTGCCCTCAAAGATAAGTGTTACGCCGACAAGCCAGAGACAATTGACGCTTTAAAGGACAATATTCGTGAAGCCATTGGTGAAATACAGCTGCACACAATCGATAATGTGCTTAAAAATTGGACCGACCGTGTAGGCTACTGCATGGCCAGCCGGGGCAGCCATGTGAA
Source organism: Eudasyphora cyanicolor (assembly GCA_963930755.1). Classification (NCBI taxonomy): domain Eukaryota; kingdom Metazoa; phylum Arthropoda; class Insecta; order Diptera; family Muscidae; genus Eudasyphora; species Eudasyphora cyanicolor. The sequence goes on along the minus strand of OZ005735.1, from coordinate 157,239,428 downwards.
TGAAATTATTTTCCATTATTAACCGGAAGGATTGTACTTTCAAATAAAAAAAGAAATTTGAGAAAATATTCAGTAGTTTTTTTTATAGCACTTTCAAAGAAAAAAGTTATTTGGCGGACCCTTTATTATCAATTTAAATTGCATTTAATAACTTTAAAGTATGTACTGATATTCGAATTAAAAGCTGTTTACATTTGGTACAAAATGGTCCATTTGTGTGGGAGGTAACAAAAGGGGCGTGCTAATAACGGTCACTTTTTTCTGGACTCTAGATACTATACTCTCTAAACAAATTTAGTGAAACCTTAGACTTAATTTATTTTTAAATGCTAGTCTGTAAGGATTGTAATCCATAGACTGAATAAATAAAAAAAATAAATAAAAAAAATAAATAAAAATAAATAAATAAAAGCATTACACTGTAAACAATTTCTAGTATTTATAGGCACTGGTATTAAAGTTATAAGCTGTTAACTTTTGGTGGTAACTTTTTGTACAAAAAGGTCGATTTGTGTGGGAGGTACAACAAGGGGCGTGCCAATAACCCCTTTTTTCTCTGGACTCTAGGTACTATAAAAGCATTATACAGTACAAAATTTCAAGTATTTGTATGCACTGGTATTAAAGTTATAAGCTGGTAACTTTTGGTACAAAATGGTCCATTTGTGTGGGAGGTAAAAAAAGGGGCGTGCCAATTACGCCCACTTTACTCTGGAGTCTAGGTACTATAAAAGCATTACGCTGTACAAAATTTCAAGTACTTGTATGTACTGATATTAAAGCCATAAGCAGTTAACTTTTGATGCAAAATGGCCCATTTGTGTTGGAGGTACCAAAAAGGGCGTGGCCACTTCGCTCATTTATCTTGTCGTGTTAGCAACTAACAAACTAATACTATGTGTGAAATTTCAGAAGATTCGAGTAAGTAGTATAGAAGTTATTAAATAATCAATATTTCACTAAAAGCTAACCCTCTGTGGGGGAGGTACTAGAAGGAGTGGACCAATATGGCCCATCTTCGAACTAAGCCGGAGATAGAGTAAAATATTACTGCAGACCAAATTTGAAGTCAATTGGTTACCCCTTTCGAGAGTTATCGTGCGCACCAGTCAGCAGCCAGACACACACACAGACAGACAGACAGACTGACATTGCTCAAATGACTTAAAATGACCCAAAACGGATTTCCGCCGAACATACCTAGGGTCTTAGGGTTACACTTTTGGCTCGTAGCAAATGATATATACCCTCCTCTCTAAGGTGAGGGGATAAAAATCGATTTATTTTCAAAAACATAGTTCCTTGCTGGCACGAAAAAACTATAAATAAGTAAGAAAGTTTCAGTCGGGTAAACCGACTAAGGTATACCCTCACTTTGTGAGTAATAATGTAATATGGAATATTAAACGAATTATTCGGTCAATTTGTTTGGGAGGTACCAGAAGGTTTTTAACAAATACACCTATTTTTCGCTGAATAGTAGATACTTTAAATACATTGCACTGCGCCGAATTATAAGCGTTTATTTGCACTGGTATATTAACGTTATGAGATATTAAATTAAATTAAAATTAAAATTTGGTATAATTTGGCCATTTTGTGTGGGAGGTACAAAAGGGGGCGTGGTGATAACGGTCATTTTTTAAAGGGCTATAGGCACTTCAAAAGCGTTACACTGTGCAAAATGTTGTTGCATTTTCGTGCATTGGTACTCATGCTGTGAGCTCTTAAAATGGTACCTTTGTGTGGGAGGTACAAAAAGGGGAATGGCAATAGCGTCCATTTTTCACAGGGCTATGGACACTATAAAAGCATTACACTGTACAAAATTTCAAGTATTTTTATATACTGGTATTAATGTTATAAGCTGTTAACTTTTGGTGCAAAATGGTACCTTTGTGTGGGAGGTACCAAAAGGGGAGTGAATATAACACCCATTTTTCACTAGACTGTAGGCACTATAGAAGCATTACACTGTACAAAATTTCAAGTATTTTTATACACAGGTATTACAGTTATAAGCTGTTAACTTTTGGTGCAAAATGGTGCATTTGTGTGGGAGGTACCAAAAGGGGCGTAGCAACTTGGTCCATTTTTCTCGAGTTGATAGCGACTAATAAACTAATGTTATGTGTGGAATTTCAGAAGAATCGAATAGGTAGTATAGCAGTTATTAAAGATTAAATATTTCATAAAATGTTAACACTTTGTGGGGGAGGTACTAGAAGGAATGGACCAATATGGCCCATCTTCGAACTTAGCCGGAGATAGAAAAAAATATTACCACATACCAAGTTTGAAGTCAATAGGTTACTCCTTTCGAGAGTTATCGTGCGCACCAGCCAGCAGACACACAGACAGACAGACAGACAGACGGACGGACATTGCTCATTCGACTTAGATCACTCCTCACTCTTAGATCACTCCTTCGATGTGTTACACTTTTTTCCGTAGCAAATGATATATACCCTCGTCACACTAAAGTGAGGGTATAAAAATAGAAAAAAATTCGAAAAAAAATTTTTTTGTTCCATTACTTTAAAGCTAGCATCCTAACGAAAAAACAGTGCCTATTTGAAAAAATAATCTATGAATAATTGTATAAATTATGACTCATATTGTAAAAATAAGAAAATTCCAAAAAATATTTGTTAATATTTTTTATTTTGGCAATTTTGTTTGGGAGGTACCAAAAGGGGTGTGGCAATAACGCAAATTTTTTAATATACTATGGGTACTATAAAAACATTACACTGTACACAATTTTAAGTATTTGAATGGACAGGAATCACAGATATAAGCCGTGCAAAACGGTCCATTTATATGGGAGGTACTAAAAGGTGCGTGGCAACTTCGCCCATTTTTTACGTGACTGTAGGTACTATAAAATCAATACACTCCACAAAATTTCAAGTGTTTGCATGGGCAGGAATCCTAGTTATAAGCCGTTAACTTTTTGTGCAAAATGGTCCATTTGTATCGGAGCTACCAAAAGGGCGTGGCAATAACGGTCATTTTGTACGGGACTGTAAGTACTATAAAAGCATTACACTCCACAAAATTTCAAGTGTTTGTATGTGCAGGAATCCGAGTTATAAGCAGTTAACTTTTTGTGCAAAAGGGTCTATTGTATGGGAGGTACGAAAAGGGTCGTGGCAACTTCGCCCATTTTTCCAAAGATGATAGCGATTAATAAACTAACACAATATGTGGAATTGTGAAAGATTCTGGGTATAATCAGTATTTCACTAGATTATGACCGTTTGTGGGGGAGGTACTCGAAGGAATGGACCAACACAGTAGCCTGAGATAGAAAAAATTTTAACACATTGGTCATTCCACGTAACTGACCCTATCACACATAAAAAATAAATCATATATTTGCAAAAAAAAAATACCATAAGGAACATCACGAACAATTGAATTTTAGAAATTCATGAAGTGTTGGTGAAATTTAGGAATACTTTTTTTCCTACCAATGAGTTTCTATAGGTTATTATAAAATTGTTGGATGCACTACATTTACTGTTGAACTGACATGAACTATTTTTCGACATAATTTTTATTTTCTGATATTTTTCTTTTGACTACAAGAAAGTACACATCATTAAGTGTAGTTTAGTGTAAAACTCGCAACTTTTGGAAAATATTCAGTGCCTGCAAACAGTTTTGTATCTTGGAGTGTTTTGTTTGTCACACCCGATACGGAAAATGTACAAAAACTTAATTTTTAATACATTTTATGTAGATATTCATATATCATGTTTTGTGTAAGTTAGGTCAAGGTTATATAGTATAAAGTAAATCAAAATGTTTCAGTGGCATTACAATATTTACGCTAGAATTTGCATTCTAATATTTGTCACACCCGTTACGCAAAGACCGTAAATAATTTTGAATCGATTTAAAAATAATGTATATTTATTAATTTTATTTCAAGTATTAAATTAAATAATAGAAAGCACTAATTTCGGTATATATTGAAAAAATAAATAGATGGTAAGGGGGCAATCATTAAGAGAACGATGTGTGCGACATAAGGTCATTTTCTAATAAGTCTATTAATTGTTACAAGGGTTTCATTGGTTCTGGAATAAAAGCCATAAGTATATTGCTCAAATGGAGTTAACGAAGATCAATATATTTTAGAAAATAGGTGGAAAACTATAAAAATCAAGAATAACCGAACTAAGCATTATTTTGAAAAAAGTTCTGCCTATAATATTCTAGCAGGACGCACAGCGTATTCTAATTTAGAAATTAATTCTGTGTAGAAAATGAAAAAATAGCACTGTCATAAACATTGATACAAAAGAGAAAGTGTTTTTAAGATTTCAAAACTTGTTTTTGACAACGAATTTTGTATTTGTACGTTTTTACTCTATGTAATAAAGAATGTCGGCAATATGAATATGATTTAGTGAATAAGACGACTTCGATTTGTTTTTCGCAGAAAAAAAAGTTTAATAGAAGCATGTTTCCTAATAAACCCTGGACAATATTTCTTTCTACTTAATACTTCTTCATATCGAGACTATGTCACACCCGTTACATTGGCATGTCACACCCGTTACATATTTTTATAATTTTTCGTACAAATGGAATAATAGTTTACATTTTTTGGAATGAAGTATTACAATATACACTATACGCTAGAGATACCAACAACATTTTTTTTGTTGGCAGTACATACAAAAATTCTACAGTACGCATTAAAGAAAGCGGCTGATCAAGATTTTATCAAAACCTAAGCTCACACCTGTTACGGTGATATATCAACCATATTTTTTTATTAAGAATATTATTTAATTTCATTGCATGTCAGTAGGTAACACTTAAGTATATCTTCATAAACCACCCTTTGTGCAATGTCGTTATAAATTAAATCTATCAAAATCAGGAAAATACTCGGTAACAATGTCACACCCGTTCCGTTGAAATCACCCACATACCAAATTTTAAGTCAATCGGTTAACCCTGTCGAAAGTTATCATGCGCTCCAGACAGAGATTGCTAACATGACCTAAAAAGGCCCAAAACGGATTTCCGCCAAATATTCTTGGGTTTTCTTAGGTCACTCCATCGATGTGTTACCCTTTTGATTGGAAGCATCTGATACAGGGTTTTCCAACAAGAGGTGTTATTCGGTATTTCGGTAGCTGTCACTTTTGAAGCTTTTATTCTTTAACATTTGGTAAGTAGAAACTACGACATTACTAAAAATGGAATGATACACGATTCAACAATGCATTGAAATTATTAAAATTCACTACAAAAATAGTGAAAATCTTGCAGTCACTGTTCGCCAAACTATAGCATTTTTGGGTCGTCGTAAAGCACCTTGTCGGACGGCAATACAGAAATTGGTAGAAAAATTCGAGCTGTTGGGACAAGTTAGTGATGTGAAGAATAAAACCCGTGCACGTCGCTCAAGAACAACTGAGAATATTGCTGCTGTAGCCCAAAGTGTTGAAGAAAACCCAGGTTTGTCCATTCCTCGTCGTTCTTTGGAATTGGGCATTCCACAAACGTTATTACACCGTTTCTTACATAAAGACTTTTATGGCTTATAAAATTCAGTTAACACTAGAACTCAAGCCGGCCGATCATCAACAACGTCGTGTATTTTCTGATTGGGTCCTTGAAATGCATGAAAATGATCCGGAATTCCATCGAAAAATCATCTTGACTGATGAGGCCCATTTCCACCTCGGTGGCTACGTCGCATCTGGGGCTCGGCAAACTCAAGAGTTATTGTTGAGAAGCCTCTCCATCTTCAACGTGTGACTGTTTTGTGCGGTTTATGGTCCGGCGGGGTCATTGGACCTTACTTTTTCGAAAATGAGGTTGGATCAACAGTTACGGTGAATGGATTGCGCTATCGGGAGATGATTAATGATTTTTTGTTGTCGGAATTGGATGGTATTGATCTGGGCAACGTTTACTTTCAACAAGACGGCGCTACGTACCACACAAGCAACGAAACCATTGCTCTGTTACGGGAAAAGTGTCCGGACCGTGTTATCTCTCGAAGAGGTGATCACAATTGGCCACCGAGATCTTGGGATTTAACACCTTGCGACTTCTTCCTTTGGGGCCACGTGAAAGATAAGGTCTACGCCAACAGCCCAGCGTCGATTCAAGACCTCAAAGATAGAATTCGTGAGGCTATCGAGGACATAGGACAGCCACATTGCGATTTGGTTATGGAAAATTTCACGAAAATTATCGATAGATCTTTATTAACTAAATACATTTATGCTAAACTGCCAAAATTGAGAATTTTTGACATAGGCGGTTATTCCAGAAAACCAGAGAATGTTGTTTCACTACATTGCACATTTGTCCCTAACAACAGTCAAAATTTATTGTTAATCCACCACCACCATAATAATGAAAGATTGGATAACAATGAAATATCCAATGTATACTTCAACTAAAATTTGTTTGCACAATTTATATTTGGTACGCCTCTGCCTCCGCAACCAACTCGGACGGAACATATATGTTGGGGCTATAGCTAAATCTTAACCGATTTTCTTTCAATTCGACAATGTTTGTCCATTAATGAAGAAACTCTACCATGCTAAATTTCAAAAAGATTGGATGTAAACTACAGCTTCTATAGGGATAAAGGGCCAAATCGGACGAAACATATATGTGGGAGCTATATCTAAATCTGTACCGATTTTTTTCAAAGTGAGCAATGTTGGTCTATTTATCAAGAAACTCTATCAACGATAAAATTGCAAAAAAAAATTGGATGTAAAATACAACTTCAATAGGGCTAAAGGACAAATCGGACGAAACATAAATGTCGGGGCTATATCTAAATCTGAATCGATTTCAACCAAAATTAATAGGGTTCTTTCCAGGTAAGACGGACAGACAGACATGGTTAAATCGACTCAGCTAGTAATTCTGAGTCGATCGGTTTACTTTAAGGCTGTAGTATTTTTAGGTGTTACAAACATCTGCCATGAAACAAACTTATAATACCCTGTGCCACAGAGTGGCACAGGGACATACTAGGGTAGCTCTGGAAATTTTGGAAATTTTTCTATATATAGCTATAACTCAAACACACAAATAAGTAGGAATAATTTGTACTTTACTGAACACATCGTTAATTTCCGTTTAATATTGATCAGTTGTCAAGAATGCATTAGTGAAGGGGGAGACAATTTGTTTAAATTAAAGTTTAAAAAAATCCGAAAAAAAATATATTTTGTTAAAAAATTTTATATTGCCAGTTAAGCTCCCATTTAGACGACGCATAGTGGTTCAGAATTGAATTTTACTGGCCAAAAGTCAAATTTTTTGTCATCGCCGATTTCTAAACTTTTAATGTCATTCAATAGCAAACAGGGTAGGGTAGCCAAATTAGATCAAAATATTTATTATTGTGGGCGAGGTGTGCTGCTGAAAACAAATATTTTATGTCATTTTGAAAAAACGTAATTTTTGTATATTTTTGTAGAAGAAAATTGTTATTTCTCGCAAACTATTATCTATAGAGGGTTTTTTGTTACGTAGGTAGGATAGTACTCTTTGAGAAATTGCCAAAAGTACTGTTTACTGTACTATACTGTACTGTTTACACGTGGTTTGTTATAACATATTTCCAAAGGTACTATATTTTTGTCAAATTGGAATTTTAGGGGAAAGAAACTTTTTAGCATCAAGAGACTTTGTGCAAAATGGTATCTTTGTGTGGGAGGTACCAAAAGGGGCGTGGCAACTTCGCCCATTTTTTCTCGAGTTGATAGCGACTAATAAACTAATACTAATACTCAGAAGATTCAAATAAGTAGTATAGCAGTTATTAAAGAATCAATATTTCACAACATTTTAACCCTTTGTGGGGGAGGTACTAGAAGGAATAGACCAATGAACATATTAAACGCCGTCGATTTTACTCCGTGTAAATAGGAATTATTTTTTCCAAAAAAAATTTAAGACTAAGTAATCATTTTTTTAGTCAAAAAAGTATTTTTTAAATTGTACACTTCCTTGGTTAAATTTCACTATCATGACTTTAGTAAGGGATGGGAATATAGGATCGCGCTAAAAACTAGAAAACAATATTAAAATTCTGATCAATATTGGAGTAAAGCATAAACATTTAAAGAATAAAAAAATGCGTAAAAGCCAAAAAATTAATTTTTCTCAATTTTTTTTAAATGCAAATCAACATAAAATGTTGTAGTTTTTTTTTCAAAAAATAAATGATAGCTATATCTTATTTTAGTGCAATTTTTATTTTACTATTTAGCATCGTCGTATAAACTTTTAGGCAACAATAAAATTCATAGGTTAATGATATAAATGCTGATCCTTTTCACCTATTTATTTTTGCATAAAAAGTTGATACATTTTTTTTCTCAAAAATTGTATATTTTATATTATAAAAAAAATCAAAAAATGTACATATTTAAAATAATTCCACAAAAATGGTCCGTTTTATTCTCTTTCAAACGACGTACCTCTGCAAAAATCAGTTCAGCCAGCCGTTCAAAAGCAATTAAAAATTCCGTAACTACAAAAATGCATTTTCCTTAAATATCGTCCACCAACCAGTGACCACCCTTAATACATTTCACACATTTCTTATTCTTCTTTTTTAAAGAAGGTTTGTTTTTCTGTTTAACAGAAAACAAAAACAACGATCTCGAACTCAATAGTCAAAAACAAAACTATGAAAAGTCACAACAGATCGAATAACAAAAACAATGATTTTTTAGATTTTTTTTTTAAAAAAATAAATTATAGCGATAGGCAAAAATAAACTTCATAAGTCATTATTAAAAATTGGGACCCATATTCGAGTACAGCCTAAACATATTAAACAATTACAAATTTGGAAAACTCAAAAATTATTTTTTTCTAAATTTTTTAAAAATGATGTAATTTTTTTCCCAACAAAAAAATGATAGCTATATACATATAATTTTCGTTAATTTTTTATTTTACCATAATTCATAGGATAATAGTAAAAATGCAGACCCTATTGACTTATGAAGTTTTTTTTGTCCAACAAAATGTAATACATTTCTTTCTCAAAAATTTTATATTATTTTATAAAAAAATTTCGAAACAAATTTATATATCAAAAAAAAATGGTCCATTTTATTCTCTTTCAGCCGACATACTTTATAAAATCAGTTCAGCCGTTCAAGAGCAAAACTAATCGTAAATACCAAAAATCATTTTTCTAAATTTTTTTTTTAAATTCAAATGCGCATAAAATTATAGATTTTTTATGAAGATTTCCTATGAAGTTTATGTTTGCCTAAAAAGTTGATACATTTTATTCTCAAAAATTTTATATTTTATTGTATGAAAAAATTCGACAAAAATTTACATATTTTAAAACCAGTAAGGAAAGGCTAAAGTCGGGCGGTGCCGACTATATAATACCCTACACCACTCTCGTAATATTCAATAACTCTGATATATAAATTTTGTAATTCATGTATAAATTGTTTACATAAATTTACTTTTGGGACATTTTATACTTAAATAATACCCTATAAAAACGATTGGATCTAAAGGGCCAAATCGGACGAAACATATATATGGGAGCTATAGCTAAATCTTAACCGATTTTCTTCAAATTCGGCAATGTTGGTTCATGGATCAAGAAACTCTACCATTCTAAATTTCAAAACGATCGGATGTAAAATACAGCTTCTATAGGACTAAAGGACCAAATCGGACGAAAGATATATATGGGAGCTATATCTAAATCTGAACCGATTTTCTTCAAATTCGGCAATGTTGGTTCATGGATCAAGAAACTCTACCATTCTAAATTTCAAAACGATCGGATGTAAAATACAGCTTCTATAGGACTAAAGGACCAAATCGGACGAAAGATATATATGGGAGCTATATCTAAATCTGAACCGATTTTCTTCAAATTCGGCAATGTTGGTTCATGGATCAAGAAACTCTACCATTCTAAATTTCAAAACGTTCGGATGTAAAACACAGCTTCTATAGGACTAAAGGGCCAAATCGGACGAAACATATATATGGGAGCTATAGCTAAATCTTAACCGATTTTCTTCAAATTCAGCAATGTTGGTTCATGGATCAAGAAACTCTACCATTCTAAATTTCAAAACGATCGGATGTAAAATACAGCTTCTATAGGACTAAAGGGCCAAATCGGACGAAAGATATATATGGGAGCTATATCTAAATCTGAACCGATTTCAACCAAATTCAATAGCGATCTTAACAGCCGCGAAATACTCTAAACTGCAAAATTTCAGAACGATCGGAGTGAAATTGTGACCTGTAGTCGACGAACAACTTTACATGGACGGACGGACGGACGGACGGACGGACATCGTTAAATCGACTCAGCAAGTGATTCTGAGTCGATCGGTATACTTTAAGGTGGGTCTAGCTGTGTTATTTTAAGGTGTTACAAACATCTGCCGTGAAACAAACTTATAATACCCTGTACCACAGTGTGGTGTAGGGTATAAAAACATCCACAAAAATGGCCCGTTTTATTGTCTTTCGAGTATAGCCTAAACATATTAAACAATTAAAAATATCGTGAAACTCAAAAATGATTTTTTGATTCAGTTTGCAATTGCCAATAATATTTTTTTTACAAAATAAAAGATGGCAATGACTTATTTTAGTTTATTTTTGATTTTACCATTTAGCAATTTTTTTTTTAACTTTTTAGGCAAAAATAAAATTCATAGGTTAATATTGGAAATTCTGACCCTATTGAACTATGAAGTTTATTTTTGCCTAAAAAGTCGATATATTGTTTTCTCAAAAATTTTAATTTTAGTTTACAAAAAAAAATTTCGAAAAAAATTGCTCCGACCCATATTCGATTATAGCTTAAACAGATTAAAGTATAAAAAATTTCGCAAAACCCAAAAATTTAATTTTTCTCATGCAAATCCCCTTAAAATTTGGTAATTTTTTTTCAAAAAATAAATGATATCTATTTCTTATTTTAATGTTTTTTTATTTTTCCATTTAGCAACTTTTTGTAAACTTTTTAGGCAAAAATAAAAAAAAATTCATAGGTTAATATTAAAATGCTGACCCTATTGACCTATGGAGTTTATTTTAGAAATGTCGAAAAAAATTTACATATTTTTTAAAAAAAATATTTCTCTATATCTTAATTCTCTTTCGACCGACGTACCTTTGCAAACATCAGTTCAGCCACCCATTCCAGAGCAATGAACATTTTCGTAAAAACCAAAAATTAATTTTTCTCAATTTTTTTTTAATTTCAAATCCGCATAACCTTATAGATTTGTTTATGAAGATTTCCTATGAAGTTTATTTTTGTCTAAAAAGTTACATTTTATTGTCAAAAATTTTATATTTTATTCTATAAAAAAAAGTCTAAAAAAAATACATCCACAAAAATGACCCGTTTTATTCTCTATCGAACGACGTACCTTAGTAAACATCAGTTCAGCTAGCCATTCAATAGCAATACAGAATTTCGTAAAATCCAAAAATTATTTTTTCTCAATTTTTGCAAAATTCATATAAAATTACTGTTTTTTCCAAAAAATAAATTCTAGCGATATCTTATTTTACTACGTATAAATTTGCAAAAATAAACTTCATAAGTCAATATTTAAAACTCCGACACTTATTCGATTATAGCTTACACAGATTAAACAATTCAAAATTTCGCAAACCACAAAAATTAAATTTTTCGAATTTTTGTCATGCAAATCCCCTTAAAATTTGGTAATTTATTTTTCCAATTTTATTTTAATGTTTATTTATTTTTCCATTTAGGAACTTTTCGTAAACTTTTTAGGCAAAAATAAAAACAAGTAAAAAAGTTCAATCGGGTAAACCGACTTATGAATCCCCTCACCTTGAGACCCAAAAAAAATTAAATAAATTATTTTTTTTTTGTTTTAATTAAATTATTATCAATTTAATAACTTTAAAGTAAGTATGTACTGGTATTAAAGTTATAAGCTGTTAACTTTTTTGTAAAATGGTCCATTTGTGCGGGGGTTACCAAAATGGGCGTGCCGATAATGGCCACTTTTCTCTAGACTCTAGGTACTATAAAAGCATTGCACTGTACGAAATTTCAAGTATTTGTATGCACTGGTATTAACGTAAAAGCTGTTAACTTTTGGGACAAAAATGTCCATTTGTGTAAGAGGTACCAAAAGGGGCGTGCCGATAACGCCCATATTGTTCTGAACTCTTGGTCCTATGAAAGCATTACACTGTACAAAACTTCAAGTATTTACATGCACTGGTATTAAAGTTATAAGCTCTTAACTTTTGGTGTAAAATGGTCCATTTGTGTGGGAGGTACCAAAAGGGGCGTGCCAATTACGGCCACTTTTCTCTAGACTATAGGTACTATAAAAGCATTGTTCTGTACGATATTTCAAGTATTTGTATGCATTGGTATTAAAGTTAAAAGCTGTTAACTTTTGGTACAAAAAGGTCTATTTTTGTGGGAGGTACCAAAAGATGCGTGGCAACTTCGCCCATTTTTCTCGATGTAATAGTGACTAATAAACTAATACTACGTGTAGAATTTCAGAGGATTCAAATAAGTAGTATAGAAGTTATTAAATAATCATTATTTCACAAAATTTTAACCCTTTGTGGGGGAGGTATTAGAAGGAGTGGACCTATATGGCCCATCTTCGAACTTAGCCGGAGATAGAAGAAAATATTACCACATACCAAATTTGAAGTCAATCGGTAATTCCTTTCGAGAGTTATCGTGCGCACCAGCCAGCAGACAGACAGACGGACGGACATTGCTCATTTGACTTAAAATTACCAAAAACGGATATCCGCCGAACATACTTAGGGTCTTAGGTCACTCCTTCTATGTGTTACACTTGTGGCTCGTAGCAAATGATATATACCCTCCTCTCTAAGGTTAGGGGATAATAAAATTCATAGGTTAATATTAAAATGCTAACCCTATTGACCTATGAAGTTTATTTTAGCCTAAAATTATTTTAGTCAAAAATGTTATATTTTATTTTATAAAAAAAATGACGAAAAAAAATTACATATTTTTTTAAAAAATATATCCACAAAAAAATGGCCCGTTTTATTCTCTCTCGACCGACGTACCTTTGTAAACATCAGTTCAAGAGCAATTAACAATTTCGTAAAATCCAAAAATGCATCTTTCAATTTTTTTAAATTTCAAATCCCCGTTATAGCGATATCCTACTTAATACTTTTATAAACTTTTCAAGCAAAAATAAACTTCAAAACAAATTCTGACCCCTATTCGAGTATAGCCTAAACATATTAAACAATTAAAAATTTCGTAAAACCCAAAAATGCAGATCCCTATAAAAAATTGTTTATAAAAAAATAATATGTAAAAGTCAGTTAAGCCGTTCAAAAGCAATAACGAATTTTGTAAAACACAAAAATGAATCTTTTTGTTTTTTTTTGAACTTCCAAATCCCCACAAAATTTTCGGCAATTTAAAAAAAAAATTATTGGCATATTTTATTTTACCATTTAGCATGTTTTTATAAACTTTTCAAGCCAAAATAAACTTCATAGGGCAATATTAAATATTCTGACCCAATTTCGAGTAAAGCCTCACACATACTCGTGTGAATGTTTCTGGCAGACTAGGTATGGAACAATTTTACAATTATTCTAAATTTTGTAAAGTTTTAAATTTTTTTAACAACAAACAAAATAGAATAATCATCCATCGAAAATTATATCGTTGCGCTGCGCTGCGGATTTGGTTAATAATTTCCAAATTTTTATCTTATTTAAATATTGCATATCCATAATTGCATTATTCATTTTGCACTGCGTCAGGTCTTGACGAACAATGTCTTCGTCTTACGAAATTTATTTGACAAATAAACTTATTTCATTATTTTGTCTTGTCAGTACAACACTTCTTTGCTCAATTAAAATTGTAATATTCATATTTTTATTACATTATCCCCTTCTCTTTGCAATTGCAACAAACTCACCTTTTGATTGTAATTTTTCCCCAAAAAAAAAAAAAAACACACACACACACCAAAAATAAACAATGTAATCCAAAATAGTTGTCAGCCCAAAGTAAAGCGAAAACAAAATTCCAAAATTTTGTTTTTGGTGTTTGGTTCAGTTACAATATTGCACTTTTCATATGTTTAACAACAAGTTGCAGTTGGCAGCTGTTGTTGTTGTTGTTGTAATAGTATTAGTTATTTATTTCTTCCTTTCGAAATGTTCGATTAACACTCATGTGTAGTTAATGTGTATCTCGTTTTGAAGTATTTACTACAGATTGACTTAAATTCGCAAATTGCCAGTTGCAGCAAAATACGCATTAACAAAAACAAACACAATGGACACAACACCACACACTTATCTATATCTATCTAACTATTTATATATATCCACATATATGGATATATTTATTAATTTATTTATGATAGAAGCCCACAATTTGTTACATATTTTATGCAAAATTGTATTTTGATTTTTTGCTTTAATTCACTTTAGAAAACTTGTTTAAAGAAATGTCACTGTTTGGCTAAATTGCAAAATAAAGCATTTAATTTTTGCTGCACAATTTATTTTGTTGTGATTTTAATTTAAATTATTTTTATGCTATTTTCGATTTCATTTGAAATGGGTTAAATTGTCTTTTTGTTAGCATTTTTTTTTAATATTTACATTTTTTTACATTTATTTGCTATTTGAATTTACACCAAAAAGAAATATAATATTTCGTTTTGTTTTATTATTTATTTTAAAATAATATTTTGTTTGTTTGTGTTTTTAGTTTTGTTTTTAATAAAATTTCAGGGAGCAGCGCGCGCGATCATGTCTTATTTCCCGGAGTTATCACAACGAAATGAAAAGCTTGCGTGAAACAATCGCAACAGATGCCCCTACGTTTTTGTTACAAATCCCAGTGTGCGCTTAGCTATTTTGTTTTGTTTTTGTTTTTCTTTATTTTGAGCCAAGCCGAACGAACTAAAGTCGTTAAAATAAAGACACCACCGAACAACAAGTGGCTTAAACTTAACATCGCTACTCCACTCCACTACTGACCGATGTTAGTTAACAGAGCAACAAAGCGTTTCTTAATTCACCATTGCAATGCCGATAACAAACCAGCAAACGAACCATGACTACAGCAAAAACAGCGGTAGAGGGATGAAGTTCGTTTTTTCTGTAAATAAATTGCAAAAACAAAATACTTTAAACGCATAAATTCGCCTAGCCTACATTTATCAATCCTCTGTTCAAAACGAAAGACTTAAGACGCAAACTTTGTTCAGCTAAAAAAAATGTTTCCCTTAACCAAACAAACTGTTAAGTCATTCTCATCGTCATCGTTTGCCGGTTACCTCGTGTGTTTCCAGTGTGGTGAATTTCTCTTCGGCCTTCCGGTTTTAAATGGGGGGGATCTACACAAGCTCAACAGCAAAATGTTGAGCGTTCGGTTAACCGACTGATCTAATCTATGAAAGGTTAACTGCTGCAGTCTTCCTGTATGTTACTTGTTTTTTGTTTTTGTCTTATGACGTTGGATTTTTCCATGCGACTTGTCAAAGTCCAATTGTGGTTCTGAGATGTTTGATTCTGTGGTTTGTTTTTTCTATGAAATGGAAATTGAAAACTTTTCCATTGTTTATTGGATTGTATTGATAGAGGAACAATATAAATTGCGTAGTTAGAGCATCTTAAGATTACACTAAGCATAATAAATTTAAAAAATATTATCCGATTCATAAATACATACTTCTTTATACGTATTTAAGCTTAGCCGTAAATGTTACATATCAAAACAGTAGCCGACTTTACGAGAGCATTTCCTTGTTAAGTGATCACATTATTTTTGGCTCATGTCACGGAGTTTAGTGAATCATGGTTAACGGTTATACTAAGTGTTGTCAATAAGCCATGCAAATTATTTTGAAAAAATAAAAAACCAACATACAATGAAGATTTTAAAATTTTCAAAATTGCGAATTTTGAGGAATAATGGCTTTATAACAAAATTATATATTTTTATCGGTAAAAAGTATCAATATGGGACCTTTTGACAAATGTTAGTAATTATTTGAACTCTTAATATAAATTGAAACCAGTAAGGAAAGGCAGAAAGTCGGGCGGGGCCGACTATATAATACCCTACACCTCCCTAACAATGCGATAAAGGTCATTGCGATAATAATTTGGAATAATTGGTAAGTCGGCAGGTACATATTAACTAATTCTAAACCGATAATCGCTAAATTTAGCAATATTCGTTCCTAAATTGAGAAACATCTTTCTTGAAAATTTAAATGATCGGAAGTAAAGTACAACTTATATAGCGCTTTGATACCAAATCAGGAGGAACATAGTACATATATATGGAGGTTATATTTAAATCTGAACATATATATGGAGGTTATATTTAAATCTGAACCGATTTCCCTGAATACTCATTCATTCATGATCGGATATAAAATACAGTCACTGATCGGATATAAAATAACATTTTTACAGGGCTTACATGTCAAATCGGGGTAACTTATATATGGGGGCTATATCTAAATCTGAACCGATTTCTTCCAAATTTAAAAGTGTTCATTCATATAATAGGAAACCTTTTTCTGCCGAATTTCATACTGATCGGATATAAAATGCAGTTTTTACAGCGCTTACATATCAAATCGGGGGTAACATATATATGGGGGCTATATCTAAATCTGAACTGATTTTCTCCAAATTTGGCAGTATTCCTTCACGTAATAAGAGACCTCTTTCTGCCGAATTTCATACTAATCGGATATAAAATAAAGTTTTTACAGCGATTATATGTCAAATCGGGGCTAACATATATATGGGGGCTATATCTAAATCTGAACTGATTTTCGCCAAATTTGGCAGTATTCCTTCACGTAATAAGAGACCTCTTTCTGCCGAATTTCGCACTGATCGGATATAAAATACAGTTTCTTCAGCGCTTACATGTCAAATCGGAAGTTACATATATATGGGGGCTATATCTAAATCTGAACCGATTTTCTCCGAATTTGACAGTATTCCCTCATGTAATAAGAAACCTCTTTCTGCCGAATTTCATACTGATCGGATATAAAATAAAGTTTTTACAGCGTTTACATGTCAAATCGGGGGTACCATATATATGGGGGCTATATCTAAATCTGAACCGATTTTAACCAAATTCAATAGGGATCGTCCTTGGGGCAAACAAATTATATGTGTAAAGTTTCGTCGAGATCGGACCATAATTGCGACCTGTACTTTGATTACAAGAATACATGCGCAGACGGACAGACAGACAGACGGACATAGCTAAATCAACTCAGAAAGTGATTCTAAGTCGATCGGTATAATAAACGATGGGTCTATTTTCTCTCCTTTTGGGTGTTACAAACAAATGCACAAGGTTATAACACCCTGTACCACAGTGTGGTGTAGGGTATAAAAACTTTAAAAATATATTGTTTTCTAGTTTTTATACCCTCACTTTAGTGATACGAGGGTATATATCATTTGCTACGGAAACAAGTAAGAAAGTTTCAGTCGGGTAAACCGACTAAGGTATACCCTCACTTTGTGAGTAATGTAATATGGAATATTAAACGAATTATTCTGTCAATTTGTATGGGAGGTACCAGAATGTTTTTAACAAATACACCTATTTTTCGCTGAATAGTAGATTCTTTAAATACATTACACTGCGCCGAATTATAAACCTTTTTTGCACTGGTATATTAACGTTATGAAATATTAAATTTTGGTATGATTTGGCCATTTTGTGTGGGAGGTACAAAAAGGGGCGTGGTGATAACGGCCATTTTTACAGGGCTATAGGGACTTCAAAAGCGTTACACTGTGCAAAATGTTGTTGCATTTTCGTGCATTGGTACTCATGCTGTGAGCTCTTAACTTTTTGTGCAAAATGGTACCTTTGTGTGGGAGGTACAAAAAGGGGCGTGGAAATAACGTCCATTTTTCACAGTGCAAAAAACACTATAAAAGCATTACACTGTAAAAAATTTCAAGTATTTTTATACACTGGTATTAATGTTACAAGCTGTTATCTTTTGGTGCAAAATGGTACCTTTGTGTAAGAGGTACCAAAAGGGGCGTAGCAACATGGCCCATTTTTCTCGAGTTGATAGCGACTAATAAACTAATGCTATGTGTGGAATTTCAGAAGATTCGAATAAGTAGTATAGCAGTTATTAAACTTTCAATATTTCACAACATTTTAACACTTTGTGGGGGAGGTACTAGAAGGTGTGGACCAATATGGCCCATCTTCGAACTTAGCCGGAGATAGGAAAAAATATTACCACGTACCAAATTTGAAGTCAATCGGTTACTCCTTTCGAGAGTTATCGTGCGCACCAGCCAGCAGACACACAGACAGACAGACAGACAGATAGACAGACAGACAGACAGACAGACAGACAGACGGAAGGACATTGCTCATTCGTCTTAAAATGACCCAAAACGAATATCCACCAAACATACTTAGGGTCTTAGATCACTCCTTCGATGTGTTACACTTTTTTTCGTAGCAAATGATATATACCCTCGTCACACTAAAGTGAGGGTATAACAAGTAAGAAAGTTTCAGTCGGGTAAACCGACTAAGGTATACCCTCACTTTGTGAGTAATGTAATATTGAATATTACACAAATTATTCTGTCAATTTTTGTGGGAGGTACCAGAAGGGATTTAAGAAATACACCTATATTTCCCTGAACAGTAGGTACTTTAAATACATTGCACTGTGCCGAATTGTAACCGTTTATATGGACTGGTATATTAACGTTGAGATATTAAATTGTGGTATAATTTGGCCATTTTGTGTGGGAGGTACAAAAAGGGGCGTGGTGATAACTCTCATTTTTCACTGGACTATAGGCATTATAAAAGCATTACACTGTACAAAATTTCAAGTAATTGTATACACTGATATTAATGTTATAAACTGTTAACTTTTGGTGCAACATGGTACCTTTGTGGGAGAGGTACCTAAAGGGGCGTGACAATAACGCCCATTTATCAATGGACTGTAGGCACTATAAAAACATTACGCTGTACAAAATTTCAAGTATTGTTATACACTGGTATTAATGTTATAAGCTGTTAACTTTTGGTGCAAAATGGTGCATTTGTGTGGGTGGTACCAAAAGGGGCGCGGCAATAACGCCCATTTTTCACTGGACTATAGGCACTATAAAAGCATTACACTGTACAAAATTTCAAGTATTTCTAAACACTGGTATTAATGTTATAAGCTTTTAACTTTTAGTGCAAAATGGTGCAATTGTGTGGGAGGTACCAAAAGGGGCGTGGCAATTTCGCCCATTTTCCTCGAGTTGATAGCGACTAATAAACTATTACTATGTGTGGAATTTCAGAAGATTCGAATACGTATAATAGCAGTTACTAAAGAATCAATATTTCACAACATTTTAACCCTTTGTGGGGGAGGTACCAGAAGGAGTGGAACAATATGGCCCATCTTCGAACTTAGCCGGAGATAGAAAAAAATATTACCACATACCAAATTTGAAGTCAATCGGTTACTCTTTTCGAGAGTTATCGTGCGCACCAGCCAGCAGACAGACAGACAGACAGACAGACAGACAGACAGACAGACAGACAGACAGACGGACGGACATTGCTCATTCGACTTAAAATGACCCAAAACGGATTTCCGCCGAACATACTTGGGGTCTTAGGTCACTCCTTCGATGTGTTACACTTTTTTCCGTAGCAAATGATATATACCCTCGTCACACTAAAGTGAGGGTATAAAAAGTGTAACACATCAAAGGTGTGACCTAAGACCACAAGTATGTTCGGCGGATATTCGTTTTGGGTAATTTTAAGTCGAATGAGCAATGTCCGTCCGACTGTCTGTCTGTCGGTCTGTCTGTCGGTCTGTCTGTCTGTCTGCTGGCTGGTGCGCACGATAACTCTCGAAAGGAGTAACCGATTGACTTCAAATTTGGTATGCGGTAATATTTTTATCTATCTCCGGATGAGTTGGAAGATGGGCCATATTGGTCTACTCCTTCTGGTACCTCCCACACAAAGGGTTAAAATTTAGTGAAATATTGATTCTTTAATAACTTCTATACTCTTTAATCGAATCTTCTGAAATTCTACACATACTATTAGTATATTAGTCGCTATTACCTCGAGAAAAATGGGTGAAGTTGGCATGCCCCTTTTGGTACCTCCCACACAAATGGACCATTTTGCATCAAAATTTAACTGCTTGTAACTTTAATACAAGTGCATAAAAATGCTTGAAATTTTCTACAGTATAATGTTTTTGTAGCGCCTATAGTCCGGTAAAAAAAATAATTGGAGGATTCTTTAAACTTAATGTTCTAAATAATAAAACAAGTAAGAAAGTTCAGTCGGGTAAACCGACTAATGAATCCCCTCACCTTGAGTTTCAAAAAAATAAAAATAAATTTATTTACTTTTTTCGGTTTTATTTAAATTATTACCAATTTAAATTGCATGGTATTAAAGTTAAAAGCTGTTTACTTTTGGTACAAAATGTTCCATTTGTGTGAGAGGTACCAAAAGGGGCGTCAGAATAACGGTCACTCTTCTCTGGACGCTAAGAGCTACAAAAGCATTACACTGTACAAAATTTCAATTATTTATATGCACTGGTTTTAAAGTTATAAGCTGTTAACTTTTTGTGTAAAATGGTCCATTTGTGTGGGAGGTACCAAAAGGGGTGTGCCAATTAGGGCCACTTTTCTCTAGACTCTATGTAGTACAAAAGCATTGTACTGTACGAAATTGCAAGTATTTGTATGCACTGGTATTAAAGTTATAAGCTGGTAACTTTTGGTACAAAATGGTCCACTTGTGTGGGAGGTACCAAAAGGAGCGTGGCAATAATGCCCATGTTTCACTGTATTGTAGGTTCTATTAAACCATTACACTGTACAAAATGTCAAGTCTTTGTATGCACTGGTAATAAAGTTATAAGCTATTAAGTTTTGGTTCCAAATTGTCTATTTGTGTGGGAAGTACCAAAAGGGGCGTGGCAACTTCGCCCATTTTTCTCGAGGTAATATTGACTAATTAACTAATACTATACGTAGAATTTCAGAGGATTCAAATAATTACTATAGAAGTTATTTAATAATCAGTACTTCACTAAATATTAACTCTTTATGGGAGAGGTACTAGAAGGAGTGGACCAATATGACCCATCGTCGAACTTAGCCGGAGATAGAAGAAAATATTACCACATACCAAATTTGAAGTCAATCGGTTACTCCTCGCAAGAGTTATTGTGCGCACCAGCCAGCAGACAGACAGACAGACGGACGGACATTGCTTATTCGACTTAAAAAAAGTAAGAAAGTTTCAGTCGGGTAAACCGACTAAGGTATACCCTCACTTTGTGAGTAATGTAATATTGAATATTACTCGAATTATTCCGTCAATTTGTGTGGGAGGTACCAGAAGGGGTTTATCAAATACACCTTTTTTTCGCTGAACATTAGATACTTTAAATTCATTGCACTGTGCCGACTTATAAGCATTTATATGTGATTTGGGCATTTTGTGTGGGAGGTACAAATAGGGGCGTGGCAATAACGCCCATTTTTCACAGGGCTATAGACACTATAAAAACATTACACTGTACAGAATTTCAAGTATTTTTATACCCTCACTTTAGTGTGACGAGGGTATATATCATTTGCTACGGAAAAAAGTGTAACACATCGAAGGAGTGATCTAAGACCCTAAGTATGTTCGGAGGAAATCCGTTTTGGGTCATTTTAAGTCGAATGAGCAATGTCCGTCCGTCTGTCTGTCTGTCTGTCTGTCTGTGTGTCTGCTGGCTGGTGCGCACGATAACTCTCGAAAGGAGTAACCGATGACTTCAAATTTGGTTTGTGGTAATATTTTGATCTATCTCCGGATGAGTTCGAAGATGGGCCATATTGGTCTACTCCTTCTGGTACCTTCCACACAAAGGGTTAAAATTTAGTGAAATATTGATTCTTTAATAACTTCTATACTACTAATTAGAATCTTTTGAAATTCTGCACATAATATTAGTATATTAGTCGCTATTAACTCGAGAAAAATGGGTGAAGTTGGCATGCCCCTTTTGGTACCTCCCACACAAATGGACCATTTTGCATCAAAATTTAACTGCTTATAACTTTAATACAAGTGCATAAAAATGCTTGAAATTTTCTACAGTATAATGTTTTTGTAGCGCCTATAGTCCGGTAAAAAATGGGCATCATTGTCCAGCCTCTTTTGGTACCGCAAAAGTAAACGGCTTGTAACTTTAATACCAGTGCATACAAATACTTGAAATTTTGTACAGTGTAATGCTGTTGTAGTGCCTATAGTCCTGTAAAAAGTGGGCGTTATCACCCCGCCCCTTTTTGTACCTCCCACACAAAATGACCAAATCATACCAAAATTACATAGCTCGTAACTTTAATATACCAGTGCACACAAACGCTTATAGTTCAGCACAATGCAATGTATTTAAGAATGTACTGTTTACCGAAAAATATGTGTATTTGGAAAACCCCTTCTGGTACCTCCCACACAAATTGACAGATTTATTGGTGTTGTGTTATATATTACATTACTCACAAAGTGAGGGTATACCTTAGTCGGTTTACCCGACTGAAACTTTCTTACTTGTTATACACTAGTTTTAATGTTATAAGCTGTTAACTTTTGGTGCAAAAAGGTACCTTTGTGTGGGAGGTACCAAAAGGGGCGTGGCTACAACACCCATATTTCTCTGGACTGTAGGCAATATAAAAGCACAATAATGTACAAAATTTCAAGTATTTTTATACACTGTTATTAATGTTATAAGCTGTTAACTTTTGGTGCAGAATGGTGCATTTGTGCGGGAGGTACCAAAAGGGACGTGGCGACTTCGCGCATTTTTCTCGAATTGATAGCGACTAATAAGCTAATACTATGTGCGGAATTTCAAATGATTCGAATAAGTAGTATAGCAGTTATTAAAGAATCAATATTTCACAACATTTTAACCCTTTATGGGGGAGGTACTAGAAGGAGTGGACCAATATGGCCCATCTTCGAACTTAGCCGGAGATAGAAAAAAATATTTCCACATACCAAATTTGAGGTCAATCGGTTACTCCTTTCGAGAGTTATCGTGCGCACCAGGCAGCAGACGGACAGACAGACGGACGGACATTGCTCATTCGACTTAAAATGACCCAAAACGGATTTCCTCCGAACAAACTTGGGGTCTTAGGTCACTCCTTCGACGTGTTACACTTTTTTCCGTAGCAAATGATATATACCCTCGTCACACTAAAGAAAAAAAAAACAATAAAAAATAGAAAAAATCGAAAACAATTCTTTGTCCCATATTTGGCAAGCTAACATCCAAACAACGAAAACAACGCCTATTTGATGGAATTAATGTATAAATTACACAGTGTGTGTGCTAATTTCACTTTAAAAATGTATCCTCGATGAAAATAACTTACTCCCCATAAATTGGGTCACCTAAATTGAATGACATTAGTAGTTTTTCCTGAGACATCGCGTTGTCGAGATATTTAGCCACAAAATTTGCTGCGTGAACAAAGAGGTTAGTAAATTCGGACACAATTTTAGTGTATAAGGGTTCGGAAGAGATATCCGCCGAACATACTTAGGGTCTTAGGTCACTCCTTCGATGTGTTACACTTTTGGCTCGTAGCAAATGATATACATATACCCTCCTCTCTAAGGTGAGGGGATAAATTGTGAAATGCATGGCATCAGGTGACAACCCTTTTGTTTGGTCCAAAAAAGTTTAGGTCAAATAAAAAAATAAATTTCTTTGTGCATTTATTTCACAACAATTATTGGATGTATCTAATATCAAAATTAAAAAAAACACAAAATTTGAAAATAGAACATGTCATTAGCTTCCATTTTTTATATTTTATTTCTCTTATTTGGTTCTTTTTAATTTACCATTTTTTGCTATTCCGAAAATGTATATATTAAAATTGTGTCTGAAATTACTATATATGGTAAATATAAAAACCCACTGTGTTGCCACTAAAGTGCATTGTGGGGACCTATAGTGATGTTTTACTAGGAATACATATTTTTGTCAAATACATCATTCAAAAATTCCAACGATTTCTACGACTATTGATATATCATTATTTTTGGAGGGGATTTTCATGGTTAATGGGATAAGTGAGGATGTCGGTTGTTTTGAGAGAATCCTCTTTCATTTTTTCTGATATGAAGTATCTCTTCCGAAGCCTTATACACTAAAATTGTGTCCGAATTTACTAACCTCTTTGTTCACGCAGATAACAAGTAAGAAAGTTCAGTCGGGTAAACCGACTTATGAATCCCCTCACTTTGAGTCCCAAAAAATATACGTAAATTTATTTATTTTTTGTTTTAATTAAATTATTATCAATTTAAATTGCATTTAATAATTTTAAAGTATGTACTGGTATTAAAGTTAAAAACTGTTTACTTTTGGTACAAAATGGTCAATTTGTGTGGGAGGTACCAAGAGGGGCGTGCCAATAAAGCCCACTTTCTGTGGACTCTAGGTACTATTAAAGCATTGTACTGTATATATATAAGCTGGTCAATTTTGGTACAAAATGGTCCATTTGTGTGGGAGGTACCAAAAGGGGGGTGTCAATTACGCCCATTTCTCTCTGGACTCTAGGTGCTTTAAAAACATTACGCTGTACAAAATCTGAAGTAATTGTATTAACTGATATAAAAGCCATAAGCACCCAGCAAAACCTTGGAATTTTAGAAAAAAAAGTGAAAAAAAAACTTTAGTAGTTTTAAAAAAATTTGTTTTGGCTTCATAAAATAGTAACGGGTTTTCCAACAAGAGCTGTTATTTTGAATCACCCGGAATTTCGGTAGCTGTCACATTTAAAGTTTTTATTCTTTGAGATTTGACAAGTAGAAACTACGCCATTACTAAAAATGGAACGATACACGATCATCTAACGATACAAAACGATCAAAAAACGATCGCACAAAAAAACGATACGAACGATACAAAATCATCTTGACTGATGAGGCCCATTTCCACCTCGGTGGCTACAAGCCAAAATGTCGCATCTGGGGCTCGGAAAACCCAAGAGTTATTGTTGAGAAGCCTCTCCATCCTCAACGTGTGAGAGTTTGGTGCGGTTTATGGTCCGTCAGGGTCATTGGACCTTACTTTTTCGAAAATGAGGTTGGATCAATAGTTACGTTGAATGGTGATTGTCTCGTATTGATCAGAACTCTAACGTATTTTAGATAGGGTTTAGAGTATTGTACAATTACCAACCGTAATTTGTATTTCCCCCATTATTATGAGGCTATTTATCTATTTGGTGTTCTGCTTTCCGTCTTGTGTTCTGCTTTCAGCGTTATTCCTGCTTTGTTAAGCCAGTATTGAACAAATTTAACGCTTGATTTACTATCAGTTTATGATTTTCCCAGGTATTCTGCCACTCTTTGGTAAACTTTTACTGGAAGCTCCTTCACAAATGGCCAAAGTTCTGCAAAATATTAAATATCTTATAACTTTTTTAGTACGTGACCGAATCTTCAGCTTCGTACAACAGTACTTGTCAATAGGGAAGAAACGTTTATCAATAATCTCGAGTCCTCGGTGGGAGACCCAAAAAGTAAATTCATATGATCATTGTTACTGTGAGTTTACTGTGTTACATAAAACACATTATCAAATCGTCCAATTTAGTCATAATGAATAAACGTTGCAAAAAAGCATGTTTCAAAAATTCAAAATCGCGGTATTCATACCTCGATTTGATTACTTTAAACACGTGTAGCAATAAACTGTTGTCAGCAATTAAATGTTTGAAACATTTACGGTTTAACAAAATAATAACCAATGTCACATTATAATTGTGGCTTTAAAGACATAAATTAATACCTTTAAACAATACATATTTCTGTTGATATGATGGAAGAAGTGACCAAATCCATTTTAATTAATTTAAAATAAAAAGAGCAAATTATGTGTAAAAAATCAGCTGAAAATTAATATATTTAATTTAGATTTAGGACATTTTAGCTATTTAAGCAATATCCGTCCGTCTGTCTGTCTGGTTCGTGCTCCCTCTATCGAAGTGAGAAACCGATTGACAGGATGAGATCAACAACTGAACAAAAACAGTAATCAATATCTGAGACTACTGCACGAAACATATTTCTCGCGGAACTCACCGACAGAATTCGAGGAACAGCAGGACCAAGCGTCGCTAGGTTGTTAACTGAGAAATCCAGAATAAGTTGGGAGATTAACAGATTAGAGCCCTTTAAATCACCTGGACCTGGCGGTATTACTCCAGCAGAAATGCAGAAATTGTTAAAGTACATTATCCTCTGGTTGGAGACAATTTATGAAAAATATCCACGCAGAAGTTGCAATCCTTCGTTAATAGATGCTTGAAAATTTGGTGGTCGAGGAAAATAAGAAACGAAAATTTATGGGACATTACTTACCAGGAATGCAACAATGTCCAAATAAATAGAAGAAAATACCGTAGGATAGGATATAAAGGATAGTGACGATGTCAACCCCGCTGCTCTACAGCGGAACCCTCAAGGAACGCGCAAGAGAGGAAGGCCAAGAACAACCTGATATATGTATAACTGATCTTTGTGAATTAGGCTAAGTTCAAATACTATTGTATATAAGCATGCCAAATAACTTTCGGTAAGTAACTTCACTAGGACAAAGGACTTCAGGCAAATTAGCCTATCCTCATTCCTATTGAAAAGTCTGGAAATACTTTAAGATTCCCTTATTAGAGAAAAAACTGGATACAAAAACCCTGTCGGAGAACCAATATGCTTTCAACAAGGGCAAGTTTGCAGAATATGCCATGCACGAACTTATGGGCACTACCGAATCGTCCCTAAATTTCACAGAATTCATCAACGGTGGCTCTCTCTAGATATAGAAGGGGCTTTTAACAACATTCACTCAGATGCGATAATTGCGGCGCTGTCACATCTAAGGATGATGTCAACTCTAGCTTGATTAAACTAATTCAAAGCCTGCTCAACAATAGACGTATAACAGCAAGTCTTGGGTCCACAAATCGTACTAGGTTCGTAAACAGAGTCGTGGCATATGCGGACGATGTTGCAATAGTAGTAACTGACAAATTCCCCAGCGTCCTCAGAGACATCCTAAAGATGGCTCTAAACCTATTGGCTGGATAGCCCAGAAGCAGCGGTTTGGGCGTTAATCCAAACAAGACACAATTGTTTCTCTTTACTAGGAATAATAAAGCCCCACATGTGGACCCTCCTCGGATAACTGGAACAGAGCAAGGGCCTCTCTCCTAAAATCGTTCATTGGATTTATATATCAGTAGTTCGACCAATACTGTTGTACCAATAATCAACGGTTCAGAGAACTGCCTACATTATACGTTATGCGCCAAGGACTACAGCGACTGAGTCTCTACCAGTTCATCTACTGTGAGTTTGCAGAATTCAAGGAAATAGAAACCATCTTAACATCAATGCGGGTTCGAATCATGATGATAATGTTGGCTTTGGAGTACACTGTAAAGAACTTAGTCTTGATATAGCTCAAAGACTATCAGATGCCTGCAGTATCTATCAAGCCGAAATAATGTCAATAAGGGAAGTCGCCTAGTAGTTAAAATCCCAAATAGCCCTCGACTTCCGCAGATATTTTAACGAAATTGCTGAGCAGTTTAACATATACCTCATATGGGCACCTGGGCATAGGAATATCACGGGGAACTGTAAAGCCGATAAATTTGCTGGGAAAGAAACGACAGTACAAATTTTTGAAGAATTTGCTTATATTGGTGCGCCACTGTCCACATACAAGCTTTGGCAGGAGGCAGTCCAATGAATGATGGACAGAAATCAGCAACTGTAAGAACAGACAAATCTAGCCAATATATGACCCGTGAAGGTCAAAATATCTCCTCGCACTAGAGAGGAAAATACAGTCTACGTTAGTGTCAGTTCTGATGGGATACTGCCTGACCGACGAACACGTCAGAAGGTTGGGTACTGACTCTAATGACTTCTGCAAAAGCTTAGGAGATGAGGATGAAGTGGAGAGCATTATAGTTTTACCCTTGGACCTTGGTTTGGACAAACTTCTTCAAAGGAAATAGTGATGTGGTCGACCATTCAGGAAAAATACAGTCAAGGAGTGACTCGCCTCTGTTGTTTGCATCCGCACTACCCCAAATGGTGAGCGTTAATGTGTGTCTCTATTATA
This sequence comes from Eudasyphora cyanicolor, assembly GCA_963930755.1. Classification (NCBI taxonomy): domain Eukaryota; kingdom Metazoa; phylum Arthropoda; class Insecta; order Diptera; family Muscidae; genus Eudasyphora; species Eudasyphora cyanicolor. Next base: position 157,211,109 of record OZ005735.1, on the reverse strand, counting down.
AGCACACACTCATCTACGGTTGCTTCTTCTACTAGTCTTCTGAAGACAGCTGACAGTACTAACACTTTTTCAGAAGGTAAATATCTTGAGACTATCCAGTATATATGATTAACTTTCTCTAGACCACTGAAATAGGTAAGAGAAAAATGTTAAGATCTTTCCAGACCAAAATGCAGGTTCTTAAAGTACCTTCAGAATGGCCAGAAGCAACATAAAGTTTTCCTGATACCACACACCTTTCCTTCTACTACACCTTTCCTCCTGTATGACGATTTGTCCTGCATCTGTGGACAGGTGCAGCAATAGAGCCGCTGAGGCTACTTAAGGGTGTTGGAGGTTAATCTTTAGAATACTTACCAGTATTGGTAACTGACAGATTAACCAGCACCCCAACAAGGGTGTTACATATGTGCTCAGTGTCCGTATCATCCAGAAGCATGTCCCCATCTCCCTTCAGCACCTCAGTGTCCAAAGTAGTGCTCTTGTCCGTAGATAAAGGTGATACAGCCTTTGTGCTAGAATGTGAGGCTCCAGAAATTATGGACGGGAGTAAATCCGCACTTCCCGGGGGCTGGATAGCGACCATGGTGGATACATCACCTTCAATGGGAGTTCCGCAATGCTTGTATACCTTCAACACTATAGTCTCGAAACCATATTGCAGGGTTGCATTTAACCCTGCAATAAGTGAGGGGTGCATTCTGCATTAAGGAACAGCTTGATCTGCCGTCTTTTCCCTATTCGCCTTACCAATCTTGCTAATTCTCCAATTATGGGTCGGAAGACTAGGATTGGGTTTTTTTTTAGTAACTCGAGTACAAAAGCTAAGTCGGATGGTTCTTCTGTAATCCAGATGAGAGCTCTGGCATGACTAGGGATGTTCGTTTTCTCGACGACATCCAAATTGGCGACTGACCAGATCTCATCCACACTACTCCGAGCAGCGTTATAAAGGTTTACTGATCTGATAACCGAAAACTATGAGCTTTACTCTCCCCTGATGCCATCCTGCATCGTTGTAGATTGGTAGTGTGCACGGCACACTGATAAAAAAAAGCTGCATCATGACGACGAATTTGTACATCATCACGATTATTTTTTCGTCAAAAGTCAGCTAACGTACGGAATAATCCTCCTAATGAAATTGTTCGTCACGATGACGAATCTCTGTTTCCAAAAACTTTCGTCTTCAGGATGATCACATTTCATCCCTACGATGAAGCGAGTTCATTACCACGACGAATCCCATTCATCACCACGATGAAAACCATTCATTCGTACGATGAATCGAGTTCATCACCACGACCAATCCCATTCATCATCTCGATGAATGCCATTCATCACCACGACGAATCCCATTCATCATCTCGACGAATTCCATTCATCATCTCGATGAATACCATTCATCACCACGACGAACTGCATTAATCACCATGACGAATTCATGCGCCCGACTATTTAAATTTTAAAAATGTTAATACATATTCTTCTGGGTTTAGACCATTAAAAATGGTATGGATAATAAAATTACTTGTCTGCTTTGCCATGTTCAGTTGTGATTATTCGGTTCGAAACGCAGTTCTTATCAGGAAAGGCTTAAATCAAACGAACGAGAAGTATTCATTACTTCTGATATTTTACAACGAGGTATTGAGCCATAATAACATAGTGCACAAGACTGCATTTGTTCTTGGGAAAGGTGACGTCCTCACTACTTCTGTCTATAACGGCCATCTCTAGACTTTCCTTCGCGATATGGGGTAATTAAAGTTTGTTTTGTGGCAGATGTTTTTAACACCTAGAAATAATACAGCTAGACCCCCCTTAAAGCATACAACACCCTACCTTAAAGTATACCGATCGACCCAGAATCACTAGCTGCCCTGTCTGTCCGTCCGCCTGTCTGTCTTTCCGTCTGTCCGTTGGTTGTTAAGTACAGGACGCAAATTTCAAATTGCTTCAGATTTACTTATAACCCTTATATATATGTTCCTTCCGATTTGACCTTTACGCGCCACAGAAGCTGTATTTTACATCCAATCATTTTGAAATTTAGCTAAATAGAGTTCCTTTATCCAGGGATCCATATTGCCGAATTTGAGGAAAATCGGTTCCGATTTAGATATAGCCCCATATAAATATATGTCCCTTCTGTATTTCACATTCAATCCATCTGAAATTTCGCAGGGAGGAGTTTCAGGATCAGAATAGAGTTCCTTTATCCAGGGATCCATATTGCCGAATTTGAGGAAAATCGGTTCCGATTTAGATATAGCCCCATATAAATATATGTCCCTTCTGTATTTCACATTCAATCCATCTGAAATTTCGCAGGGAGGAGTTTCAGGATCCATATTGCCGCGTTTGAAGAAAATCTGTTCAGATTTACATATAGACCCCATATATAGCGTGATCCATTTCGAGGTTCCCCACTTTTTTAAAGAAAAAAACACAGAAAATTCAAATTGAATGGGGAATGTTTATTACCATTGGAAATAACATTCTTTGGCATTTATTTTTTGAAGATTATGTCTATCGAATGTTGGCCGCGGCTACGTCTCAGATGGTCCATCCGTTGAGTCCAATTTTCAATGACTCGTTCGAGCATTTCGACTGGTAACTGTCGAATGACACTAGTGAGGTTTTGCCCCAAGGCCTGAATGGAAGCGGGTTTGTCCGCATAAACTTTAGACTTTACATATCCTTACAGGAAAAAGTCTAACGGTGTGATATCACACGATCTTGGTGGCCAATCGACCGGCCCAAAACGTGGAAGTATCTGCTCACCGAAGTGTTCTCTCGATAAATCCATTGATTGATGCGATGTGTGGGAAGTGGCGCCGTCTTGTTGAAACCAAATGTCGCCGAGATCACGAGCTTCAATTTCAGGCATCAAATAGTCGGTTATCATGGCACGTAACGGCCATTGACGGTTACGTTCTCACCGGCATCATTTTTGAAGAAATATGGACCGATGATTCCACCGGCCCACAAACAACACCAAACCGTTATTTTTCTGGATGAAGTGGCAGCTCTTGAATCTCTTCAGGTTGCTCTTCGTCCCAAATGCGGCAATTTTGCTTTTTTACATACCCATTGAGCCAGAAATGGGCCTCATCGCTGAACAAAATTTGGCTCGAAAACGTCGGATCTTCTTGGAACTTTTCAAGAGCCCATAGAGCGAAGCGATGTCGCTTGGGAAGGTCGGGCGGCTTCAGTTCTTGCACAAGCTGTATTTTGTATGCTTTCAATTTAATATCTTGACGTAAAATGCGCCAAGTCGTTCCATACGTCAGTCCGAGTTGTTGCGAACGGCGCCGAATCGACTCTCCACGGTCTTCGTGTACACTCTCAGCTACTAAATGCTGGGTCTCAAGATGGGTGATGGTGTTGCGAATAGTACGCTCAGTAGACCGATTATGTTGACCATAAGTTGAGCGAAGTGACGAAACACATTCCTCACAGAACGTGAATTTTCGTAATAAAGTTGAACGATTTGTTAACGTTGTTCAGGCATAAATCATGAGTTGAGCGAAGTGCACGAAAATCATTCCTTACAGAACTTGAATTTTCGTAATAAAGTTGAACGATTTGTAAACGTTGTTCGGGCAGTCGGACGTAGAAGATACCAGCTACACTGGAGCATGAAGGTTTCTCCTGGATGGGGTTGGATTCAGAGCCCAAAGACCGCACTGGCGTTTGTTGTTAATGTCTAATGATCAATTTTGGAAAGAAGTAGATATCGGTCATTTTATGTTAAAGAAAATACAGATTTTGGGAAAATACATTAAACAAGTCAACCTTTCTTTTGTGGTTTTCTCGCTGTGGAGTTGAGCTGAAGATCAAAGAGTTCCTTCAAAGTGAAGGAAGGTATTTTTTAAATAGTCAAGTGAAAAAGAAAACGGACCTTGAAATCCAAAATCAAGCAATGCATGACGCGTTTCGTTGGGGGTTAAGCTTTGAGGCCAATTTTTTTAATCAATAATCTATTTAATAAGAATAAATAAGTCATAATAATAATATATTATATTAAATTTTTTTTTACAGGTTTAAAATCAAACAAAATTTTAATTGGCAACATTAATTTAGTAATTCAATCCAGTTTTAGGTCAATCATGAACCTCACTTTGGAAATACTCAAGAATAAAATAAATAATAGAACCATTTACGATTTTCCCCACTGTGCGAAGTTATGGCAAAGCCTGATATACAATGTTAGTTAAAACCGACAAGTACTAAATAAATATGTACTCGTATATGCAGAGAAGCTTTTAAATACTGCAGTTAAAAATGTACTTCGACGAGTACAGTTAAAAAAAGTGTACTCATATATAATGACATTGCTGCCAACCTCAACGCATAAAATGGCCCATAAATGCTGCGGTGGTCTATATTAAAAACGACCAAAGCCGCAAAACAAATAAGACATAAAAAACATAATTCATAAGACATTTAGAAACATTTTAAAAACTGTTTACGGCTCAATTACATAGACATAGACGCACAAAGATACATAAATTCATTCACACACGAGTATATGGCCATCCATATATAACTTATCCATATGGATTCAGCCAATTAAGTCTTACAAGGACACACAATAGTTTAAAAAAATAAATTAAATAACTGCGGGTCATTACTAAAGCCCTAAACAATTCCAAGAAATCTTGAGCAAATATTCGAATTTGGAAATATTCATATATGTACTTTAATCGGAAAGTGTTAAATTTAATGAAATAAAAATATATATCTACTATTTCCTCATGACATTCATTCGAATGGAAATAATGAACTGCAGATTTTTTACAACAAAACAACAATCACTTCATTGTTATATTGGGATTTCATTTATATGGAAATTAAGTTGAAAAGTTTTATTTGCCGTCATGTTTCTTGCAAAGAAAATTCAAAAAACAGAAGAGTATTTAATTATCATAAATAAAATGCATTGTTTTTTTTATTTATGTTATGAGTGTGAAGTTGTGAATGAATCCAGACATCGTATTAAACATTTCGGAAGGGTTAGGTTCCAGACTAATTTCACCACTTTATTAGGAAACCTTCCTAAAAAAAAGTCCTAAAAACTTCTGTTTGTCTACATTGAGGCATACTATTTTATGAAACGAAAACAAACAATTTTTAAGGTATTTTTTTCTTAATTTCAATTCCTTTCCATATTTTGTGAAGAGCCGTGATACCCCTTAAGTGTTGTGTCCCTACAAATGTTGAAATATGGCTTTTCCACGAAGAGTAGTGGTTTTATAACTGTCGCTAGAAAAATTAGAAAGCAATTGGATTTTCTTATCAAAAACAATTTTTGCTGTCACGAAAAACCATAAAAAAAATCGCAGAAAAATGTTGTTCCCTTTTTTAAAAAGGTAGCATCCTAAAGAAGAAAACAATGAATAATTTAAAAAAATTATGGATAAATGTAGGAATTATAAACAATATTGTAAAAGTAAGGAAAATTGAAAAAATATTACTCATATTTATACCCTACACCACACTGTGGTACCCAAAAGGAGAAGAAATAGACCCATCGTTTATTATACCGATCGACTTAGAATCACTTTCTGAGTTGATTTAGTTATGTCCGTCTGTCTGTCTGTCCGTCTTTGCATGTATTCTTGTAATCAAAGTACAAGTCGCAATTATGGTCCGATCTCGACGAAACTTTACACATATCTTTTTTTTGGCCCAAGGACGATACCTATTGAATTTGGTTAAAATCCTTATTGATTTAGATATAGGCCCCCTATATATGTTAGCCCCGATTTGACATGTAAGCGCTGTAAAAACTTTATTTTATATCCGATCAGTATGAAATTCGGCAGAAAGAGGTTTCTTATTATATGAATGAACACTGTTAAATTTGGAAGAAATCGGTTCAGATTTAGATATAGCCCCCATATATACGTTACCCCCAATTTGACATGTAAGCGCTGTAAAAATGTTATTTTATATCCGATCAGTGCGAAATTCGGCAAAGAGAGGTTTCTTATTACATGAAGGAATACTGCCAAATTCGGAGAAAATCGGTTCGGATTTAGATATAGCCCCCATATATATGTTACCCCCGGTTTGACATGTAAGCGCTGTAAAAACTGTATTTTATATCCGATCAGTATGAAATTCGTCAGAAAGAGGTTTCCTATTATATGAATGAACACTTTTAAAATTGGAAGAAATCAGATTTATATATAGCCCCCATATATACGTTACCCCCGATTTGACATGTGAGCGCTGTAAAAATGTTATTTTATATCCGATCAGTGCGAAAGTCGGCAAAAAGAGGTTTCTTTCTACATGAAGGAATACTGCCAAATTCGGAGAAACTCGGTTTAGATTTAGATATAACACCCATATATATGTTACCCCCGATTTGACCTGTAAGCGCTGTAGAAACTGTATTTTATATCCGATCAGTGCGAAATTCGGCAGAAAGAGGTTTCTTATTACATGAGAAAATACTGCCAAATTCGGAGAAAATCGGTTCAGATTTAGATATAGCTTCCATATATATGTTACCCCTGATTTGACATGTAAGCGCTGTATAGACTGTATTGTAAAGGGTGTCCCAAGAAGAGCGCAATTTTTTAATTACTGATGCAGCAATTGAATTGTTTCTCTGGCTGTATGACATGTGGCGCCGTCTTGTTGGAACCACATGCCCTCCACATTCATTTCTTCAATTCTAGGCAAGAAAAAACTGGTTATCATTTCACGATACCGAACACCATTGACTGTTTGCGCTTGACCTGCCTCAAAGGTCCAATGATTCCTCCAGACCAAAAACCACACCACACAGTGACACGTTGAGGATGCATTTGCTTCTCCTGAATCACTCGAGGATTTTCCGCACCCCAAATGCGACAATTCTGCCTATTGACGAAGCCATCAAGATGAAAATGGGCCTCGTCACTGAAGATGATTTTATCGGCAAAATCAGCATTTTCATGTTGTCTCTCCAATACCCAATTAACGAACTCCCTTCGCTGTCCTTCTCCATTTTTACTAACCTCGTACCTTCTACTAACAAACAATAACAATTATTCAAATGTCAAACAATGACACTTCGAATGTTGCGAGATTTAAAAATTGCGTTCTTCTTGGGACACCCTTTATATCCGATCAACACGAAATTCGACAGAAGGAGATCTTTTTACATGAATGAGTATTCAGGGAAGATCGGTTCAGATTTATATTAAAGCTCCATATATGTATATGTTCCTCCTGATTTGGTATCAAACCGCTATAGAAGTTGTATTTTACTTCCGATCATTAAAATTTTCCAGAAATGTGTTTCTCAATTTAGGAACGAATATTGCTTAATTTAGCGATTATCGTTTCAGAATTAGATAATATGTTTCTACCTATTTACCAATTATTCCAAATTATTATGGCAATTACCCTTATCGCATTGTTAGGGAGGTGTAGGGTATTATATAGTCGGCTCCGCCCGACTTTCTGTCTTTCCTTACTGATTTTATTTTGGAAATTTTGTTTAGGAGGTATTAAGAGGAACGTGACATTAACGCCCAATGGGCAATAACACCCATATTTCAAAAGGGGTGTGGCAATAACACCAATATTCAATAGACTATCTGTACTATAAAAGCATTACACTGTAAAAAATTTCAAGTGCTTGTATACGTAGGAATCGAAGTTATAAGCCGTTAACATTTTGTGCAAAACCCTACATTTGTATGTGATGTCCAAAAAGGACATCTTTTCACGAGACTATAGGTATATAACCATTACATTCCACAAAATTGTAAGTAAAGTAAAACGAACGATGTTAATTGTAAATAAACCAAAATGTTTTCAGAGAATTATCTTAATATTATTTATTATGATAGAATGATCTATGACCTAAAACTTGGTGAATGATCTCACCAAGTTTTAGGTCACGGCCCACTTCTGAGATCATGAAGGCTCCATGCACCCTACCTAAAATTATTTAGACAAATAAAGTGATAGTACTGACCTCCAGAAAACCAACAATTTTAAAAATCGTTCAGTAACCATTTGTAAATATAATAGAAATTTTGTAAATTTTAGAATTTTTTTAAATGTTGGACGTAACATTTTAAAGCAGCATCTTTACAAAAAATCAGAATTTGACCCAGTCCGACTGCTATGATATACGAGGTCTGTTCAGAAAAGGTGAATTTTCCAATTTCGGGGGCTACCTATTTCGATTTTTTGCTATATTAGTACAAATGTCCCCTAAATTTGTTGACATTATGTGCCATTTTTCATTCTTAGTTTGTTCTTGACAAATATAAAGATAATAATCAAACGATTCGCGCCCTGAATGTATCATCTCATCAACAACGGATGGAATGAGTTGATGCAGTGAAGCAAATGGAGAATTACAATTAGAGATTGGTTCAATTCGTGCTATTTTTGGAATCTTTGTTCAGTAAACTTATAGAAACGTAGTTTTGCTAAATTTGTAACAAAAATGCTGTAGCTCAGGAGCTGTTCAATGATGTCTACGACGATCCAGGTTTGCTCAAATTGTGAGGTGACTTTATGAGACGATGAGGTGATATTTTCCTGATCCCAAAACTGAAAAGATCCACGAAAGGACTTAGATTTGATACGACTGAGGAAAAAAGACCGCATAGTTACCAGAGCTGAAGACCATGCCAACAATCGTATTTCGGAAGTGTTTCGAGGATCGGAAAAAGCAGTAGCACAATTTTCTTTATACCTGAGGAGGTTTACTTTGAATGTGAGACCATAAATATAAATAAATAAATGCATATTTTTTGGAGAAAAGAAGTTGACTTTTAGCAAACCTCCAATTTTATTTGTTCTAAAACTGTAGTTAAATAAATTCATAAAACACAATTACATATTTCTATCTTAAACTTCATTTGCTCTCGACTCCTCAAATATAGCTTTATTTTAAACCAGTAAGGAAAGGCTAAAGTCGGGCGGTGCCGACTATATAATACCCTACACCACTCTCGTAATATTGAATAACTCTGATATATACATTTTGTAATTCATGTATAAATTGTTTACATAAATTTACTTTTGGGACATTTTATACTTAAATAATACCCTGTACCACAGTGTGGTGTAGGGTATAAAAACGATTGGATCTAAAGAGCCAAATCGGATGAAACATATATATGGGAGCTATAGCTAAATCTTAACCGATTTTCTTCAAATTCGGCAATGTTGGTTCATGGATCAAGAAACTCTACCATTCTAAATTTCAAAACGATCGGATGTAAAATACAGCTTCTATAGGACTAAAGGGCCAAATCGGACGAAACATATATATGGGAGCTATAGCTAAATCTTAACCGATTTTCTTCAAATTCGGCAATGTTGGTTCATGGATCAAGAAACTCTACCATTCTAAATTTCAAAACGATCGGATGTAAAATACAGCTTCTATAGGACTAAAGGACCAAATCGGACGAAAGATATATATGGGAGCTATATCTAAATCTGCACCGATTTTCTTCAAATTCGGCAATGTTGGTCCATGGATCAAGAAACTCTACCATTCTAAATTTCAAAACGATCGGATGTAAAATATAGCTTCTATAGGACTAAAGGGCCAAATCGGACGAAACATATATATGGGAGCTATAGCTAAATCTTAACCGATTTTCTTCAAATTCGGCAATGTTGGTTCATGGATCAAGAAACTCTACCATTCTAAATTTCAAAACGATCGGATGTAAAATACAGCTTCTATAGGACTAAAGGACCAAATCGGACGAAAGATATATATGGGAGCTATATCTAAATCTGAACCGATTTTCTTCAAATTCGGCAATCTTGGTTCATGGATCAAGAAACTCTACCATTCTAAATTTCAAAACGATCGGATGTAAAATACAGCTTCTATAGGACTAAAGGGCCAAATCGGACGAAAGATATATATGGGAGCTATATCTAAATCTGAACCGATTTCAACCAAATTCAATAGCGATCTTAACAGCCGCGAAATACTCTAAGCTGCAAAATTTCAGAACGATCGGAGTGAAATTGCGACCTGTAGTCGACGAACAACTTTACATGGACGGACGGACGGACGGACGGACATCGTTAAATCGACTCAGCTAGTGATTCTGAGTCGATCGGTATACTTTAAGGTGGGTCTATCTGTGTTATTTTAAGGTGTTACAAACATCTGCCGTGAAACAAACTTATAATACCCTGTACCACAGTGTGGTGTAGGGTATAAAAATAAATAATAAGAAGCAAACGCTAAAGCATCTCTTTGCATTAATTGGGATTTCCATAAAATTGATCGAATCCAACTGAATTGTTTTTCAAATTAAAAATGTATGCCTAATTTTCAACAGGACGTCACGGCCGCCCTGATATGCCACTACGGATCCCCAGTGGACCGCGGACCACCATTTGAGAAGCTCTGGCCTATGACAATTATACGTGAAAAAAAATGTCGGCCAAATGTTCGCCACGGCTTCGGTGGCATACCCCTATCCGATGGTCCATATTTTCAATGACTCTGAGACATAATTGAGGTTCAATGTCGCTTATGTGCCGAATTATCTCATCCTTTAGCACTTGAATTGTTCTTAGCTTATTGACGTACTCTTTTTCTTTTAAATATCCCCAAAGAAAGAAGTCCATCGGTGTAAAATTACATGATCGTGGCGGCCAATTAACATGGCCACGACGTGAGATAACTCGGCCATTGAATTTCTCGCGCAAAAGAGCGTTTATTTCGTTAGCTGTGTGGAAAGTGGCACCATCCTGTTGGAACGACATATGGTCCAGATCCATATCCTAAATTTTTTGCCACAAGAAGTCCGTTATCATCTGGCGACAGCGAACATCATTCACGGTAAATGCTTGGCCGACCTCATTTTCGAAGAAGTACGGCCCGATAACACCACCAGCCCATAAACTTCACCAAACAGCATGCACAGTTGTTTTCACATCTCCTACAGACCTGGTTTGCTGAAATTTGCCCACAATTCTCCCGATTGAGGGCACATTTGGTCGATTATGGGTCAGAATATTTAATATCGACCTATGTAGTTTTTTTTTTTGCTAAAATGTTTATAAGCAGTTACAAATATGTTAAATAAGATCCAGCTATCGTTTATTTTTGAAAAAAACTTTATGGGCATTTCAATTTTTGAAAAAATTAAAATAAATGAGTTTTTCTGCTTTAGGAAATTTTTAATTGCTCTCGAACGGCTGAACCGATTTATGCAAAGTTTACTTTGTTTTAAAGACGACACAATGTGCCATTTTTTTGTAAAAAAATTGTTGGGTAATTTAAAAAAAACAAGTAAGAAAGTTTCAGTCGGGTAAACCGACTAAGGTATACCCTCACTTTGTGAGTAATGTAATATTGAATATTACACAAATTATTCTGTCAATTTTTGTGGGAGGTACCAGAAGGGGTTTAAGAAATACACCTATATTTCGCTGAACAGTAGATACTTTAAATACATTGCACTGTGCCGAATTGTAACCGTTTATATGGACTGGTATATTAACGTTGAGATATTAAATTGTGGTATAATTTAGCCATTTTGTGTGGGAGGTACAAAAAGGGGCGTGGTGATAACGCTCATTTTTCACTGGACTATAGGCATTATAAAAGCATTACGCTGTACAAAATTTCAAGTATTTGTATACACTGGTATTAATGTTATAAGCTGTTAACTTTTGGTGCAAAATGGTGCATTTGTGTGGGAGGTACCAAAAGGGGCGCGGCAATATGGCCCATTTTTCACTGGACTGTAGGCACTATAAAAGCATTACACTGTACAAAATTTCAAGTATTTCTAAACACTGGTATTAATGTTATAAGCTTTTAACTTTTAGTGCAAAATGGTGCATTTGTGTGGGAGGTACCAAAAGGGGCGTGGCAATTTCGCCCATTTTCCTCGAGTTGATAGCGACTACCAAACTAATACTATGTGTGGAATTTCAGAAGATTCGAATACGTATAATAGCAGTTATTAAAGAATCAATATTTCACAACATTTTAACCCTTTGTGGGGGAGGTACCAAAAGGAGTGGACCAATATGGCCCATCTTCGAACTTAGCCGAAGATAGAAAAAATATTACCACATACGAAATTTGAAGTCAATCGGTTACTCCTTTCGAGAGTTATCGTGCGCACCAGCCAGCAGACAGACAGACACACAGACAGACAGACAGACAGACGGACGGACATTGCTCATTCGACTTAAAATCACTCAAAACGGATTTCCGCCGAACATACTTGGGGTCTTAGGTCACTCCTTCGATGTGTTACACTTTTTTCCGTAGCAAATGATATATACCCTCTTCACACTAAAGTGGGGGTATAAAAATAAGAAAGATTTCTTTGAAAGAAGCTTTGTAGAAAAAATTGCTCCCCCCCTCGATTTTCTTCAAATGTTCACAGAATATTCGTCGCACTCTTACAAATACAGAACAGTAAAAAATTTTTGGAAGACTCAATATTTGTAAAGGTTATGGACGAAATACCAAATCTAGCCTGACAATTTTCGTCTGTTTTTGGAAAACACTGCACACTGGTACGAATTCAAAAAGGGGAAATAATTCGACCGTTTCTTAACCAAACAAATGATTACGACCAAATGGCATGGTAGATGAAAAGACGAATACTCTGTACAAATTTTAATAATATTGAGGAGGAAGCCATTTTTTCTACAAAGGTTCTTTCAAAGAAAACTTTCTTAAAAATTTTTTTTACAAAATTTTCCAAAAAAAAATTTTACAAGTGATAGCGAGATCTTATTTTACCTATTTGAAGAAAATCGAGGGGGAGCAATTTTTTCTACAAAGTTTTTTTCAAGAAAAAACTCGTGAAAAAATGGCGCATTGTGTCCTCTTTAAAACAAAGTAATCATTGCAAAAATCGGTTCAGCCGTTCGAGAGCAATTACAAATTTCGTAAAAAAACAAAAACTATTTTTTTTAATTTTTTAAAAAATAAAATGCCCATAAAATTTTTAAAAAAAATTTAAAAAAAATGATAGCGCGATCTTATTTTACCTATTTGTAACTGCTTATACACATTTTAGCCAAAAATAAACTACATAGGTCGATATTAAATATTCGCCTATTTTCGTAAAGGTTTCAACAATCTTGACGCACTGAATTTGTCAAACACTGAAACAAAAAAATGTCAAATAAAGTTATGCAAAACACTTGACTTTAAGGTGTGACTCACAAATAACATCGTGCATTATGGTTGGACCACCCTTTATAAAATTATGAATTGCGAAACAGCTTTTCTTATATGAAGTCTGTGTTCCCCTCGCTCCCTGGGACCATTTTTAGCCCACTTTGGCTCACACTGTGCCATGTTTATCTATGTCTATCCCCGTACCACACTTATGACACCACTGTAGAATATTTAACCGTTTTGCCCCCTGTGTGCCTCTGAAGGTAATAATTTCAAAAAGGCTCTTCTTATATCACGTTTATGTTCCAAGAGCAACACTCGCAACCCGAGACCATGACTAACCCCGTTTTATGCCACTGTGCCATGTTTAACCATTCCATAGTTAACAGCTTTTTGCTCCAGTGTATCTTAACTAGCCTTTTTGTCCCACAGTGCCTCTAAAAGTATGATTTTGGAAATAACACTACATATGTCAAGTTTACACTGACAATTTCGGAAAATTGTTTGTTGTACTATGTTTACGTTCCAAGAGACGTAAATTCATGACTAAATTTCATACGTTTAGCCTTAGTAATGTGGACTTGGCGGTGGTACCAAAAGTATCCCATTTAACCCCTCTGTGCGCTTAAAAATTCGAGAATTCGAGTCTACGCCCAATAGCAACCAGCACAGCAAATGTCATGGTTCTAGCACTTTAGATTTGGCTTTGGTACCATATTTATCCCTTTTTGTCCTTTGTGTGCGTAAATGTTAGAATTTCTAAAAACCCGTCTTATCCATCAGGGAAAGACTTACGCCGGAACAACGTTTCCAAATCGTTCAACTTTATTACGAAAATTCACGTTCTGTGAGGAATGTGTTTCGTGCACTTCGCTCAATTTATGATCAACATAATCGGCCTACTGAGCGTACTATTTGCAACAACATCACCCATCTTGAGACCCAGCATTCATTATTGGATAATATTCGACCGAATAGACCACATCCAGCACGCAGTGAAGAAAATGTAGCGGCCGTAGCTGAGAGTGTACACGAAGACCGTGGAGAGTCGATTCGGCGCCGTTCGCAGCAACTCGGACTGACGTATGGAACGACTTGGCGCATTTTACGTCGAGATCTTCAATTGAAAGCATACAAAAAAACAGCTTGTGCAAGCACTGAAGCCGCCCGACCTTCCCAAGCGACATCGCTTCGCTCTATGGGCTCTTGAAAAGTTCCAAGAAGATCCGACGTTTTCGAGCCAAATTTTGTTCAGCGATGAGGCCCATTTCTGGGTATGTAAACAAGCAAAATTGCCGCATTTAGGCCGAAGAGCAACCTGAAGAGATTCAAGAGCTGCCACTTCACCCAGAAAAAACAACGGTTTGGTGTGGTTTGTGGGCCGGTGGAATCATCGCTCCATATTTCTTCAAAAATGATGCCGGTGAGAACGTAACGGTCAATGGCGACCGTTATCGTGCCATGATAACCGACTATTTGATGCCTGAAATTGAAACTCGTGATCTCGGCGACATTTGGTTTCAACAAGACGGCGCCACTTCCCACATATCGCATCAATCAATGGATTTATTGAGAGAAAACTTCGGTGAGCAGAAAATTTCACGTTTTGGGCCGGTCGATTGGCCACCAAGATCGTGTGATATCACACCGTTAGACTTTTTCCTGTGGGGATATGTAATATCTAAAGTTTATGCGGACAAACCCGCTTCGACTTAGGCCTTGGAGCAAAACATCACGCGTGACATTCGCCAGTTACCAGTCGAAATGCTCGAACGAGTCATCGACAATTGGACTCGACGGATGGACCATCTGAGACCTAGCCGCGGCCAACATTTGATAGACATAATCTTAAAAAAATTAATTTCAAAGAATGTTCTTTCAAATGATAATAAACATTCCCCATTCAATTTGAATTTTCTTTTTTTTTTCTTCAAAAAAGTAGGGAACCTCGAAATGGATCACGCTTTATAAGTAGTGTACCAAAGACTACCATCACACCTAAGTCGAAAACTCTAGCTACAGCCGTTAGGGCAGGGCGGTGATCACTCAGTCAGTTACGCAACAATTTTATATATATAGAAGATTGAAATTTAAAAAATGTATAGCTAATTCCATCCATTTTCTAAAATTTAATAGAGGCTACAAAGACATTTCATTGCACTCGGACGATAATTGTGACCTGTAGTTTCATTACAAAATAATACGCTGTACGAAAGTGTGGTGTCGGGTATAAATACATGAATTGACGCAGACATATATTGATTAGTATAATAACTATAGGTTTGTCTCCATTCATTTGTGGGTTTGGGTGTAAAATACGCTAACATTTCAAAGCAAGAATTGCCATACCAACACTTTTTATAGATCAATCAAATTTTATATGAATTGCATTTAGATTCACAATAACAGAATTTCTCAATTAATATTTCACTGTTAAGTTCAACTAAGAAGGTGGTAAATTTAATTACCAATCCCAAGTAAAAACAGTCAGCCATTAATTGACGTTTTAGTTTACTGTTGAGCAGCTATTACTAACACAGTGCGACGGCAAAAATGAAGCTAGACTTGATTATGCTACAATGCAATTACATCTTAGGTTATATTAAGTTTAGTGTCATAGCATGTACTCGTATGTCAGACGTACTTTAAATATGTAGTCCACTGTTAAACCACAGGATCTTAAGGAAAAGTTATACATAGCCTCTAACGTATAACATCAGCCAAGTTTGCTAACTCGCCAAAGAAATATGAGCCTAGCGACTACTGAGTACAGACACAAAAGTTGTTTTACTTCTACTCTTCGTCAATGCAGTTTTCCCAAAATTCATCAAGACCTTGGGTACGGTCCAATAAGGTAGTGACCCGCCATGAGTTACACCATAAGTGAGATGAAGGCATCAGACCGCTGGTGTGTTTGGAGTTTAGGTAGGGCCACATCAGCTTGAATTATATTTATATGTTCATATGCAGTTCCTGAATAGTGATCACTTCATTTGTTGCCGTTGTTTAGGTTAGGTTAGGGTGGCAGACGGTTTTTAACAGGGGCCCAGTTGCCTCTCATGGGAAACAACCTGTTTGATACATAAAGTTATCAATTATACAAACATCGGTGCCGCCAAGATCTGTCAGACTTCGTAGAAAAGCCGAAGCCCAGTATATCAAGAGGTCGTTTACTCAATGCAGAACAGTAACCAAGCAGGAAGTCATGTACATATTCAATTATCAACCTCTTGGCGTGTTCGCCGATTAGGCATAGTCCCTTCAGAACTGACACTAACGTAGATAGTCTTTTCTGCTTAGGTCGTGTTTTGGCCAGATTTGTCTACCTAGCATACAGGTTTTTGTTGCCGTAATGGCACTATGTCTCAAGAACAGCTTGCAGGTTTTGTAACAAATTCCTGTTCCCGTGAAACATAGTTCCTGCTGTTGTAACGTAATCGGCTTTGTATTTCCCAGGTATACCTATATAGCCGGCAGCCAAATAATCTTTTACATGTATTCTTCTCATTTGAGTCACCCCAGAGTATCTTTGCAGTTTCTCCAACTGTTTCGCTAGCCCACATAGTTTTGAAAGCCATCACTGCCCAGAGCTTTAACTCATTCTTCTTGGCATCAAACGGCTTCGAATTTTCTCAGTTTATCATTTGAAGTTCTCTGCCGTTTTCGGCCAAGCGGTTCAGACATAGTGCAATCAACAGTGCCTGGGAATGCAGACATTGTGTCTGTTTTTTTTCGTCTACTAAAATTTGTGTCAAATATTTCCACATCTCATAATAGTGATGAATTTGTAATATGGGATTTTTAATTTTGTTATGAATTGTTTGGTTTTTTGTCCAATAAGTAAAATAAAAATTAATGAAAACTGTTTTTAATTAATTGTCTGTAGTATATGACTGACAAATTGTCAGAACAACCAATTTTTTAAAACAGTTGGTTGTGGCAACATACAACAGATAATTTTAGCCACCATTTCCGTAATTGGCGCAACAAAATATGATTGTTGTCAACATGGAAGCAGAAGTATCTATACCACAACCAAAATGTTGGCTGTCCTGATGGAATAGTAGACAGAACTACCAAAATTCGGTTGGCAAATAATTCGGTTGAGGCAACCAAACTGCATTCTGTGTGCTTATATAGATGAAGTCTTTAGTATAGAGAAGACTTTAGTGGTCGACAAAATTACTAATTGAGTGGTGGTCTACTAAAGAAGGAGACCTAATTGATTTACTACAGTATAGTGGAAGACATCATTGTCAACTCTAGTATAGAGCAAAACCAAGTGTTCGACTCTAGTCTGCGGGAAGTATTTAATGGTCGAGACTAATGCTTGACTTCAGTGCTTGACTCTAGTATGGAGACAACTTTAGTGGTTGACACTAGTACAAATGAAGTCCATTAGTGAGTGGTCAACTCAAGTACATGTAGAGAAAAACCTCAATGATCGACTACAGTATAGTGGATGACCTTAGTTGTCGACTCTAGTATATAGTATACTCGTATATAGCGGCCTCAGTGGACTATTCTAGCATAGAGGAAGACCCCAGGGGACTATTCTGTTTTAGAGGAAGACCTCCGTAGTCTCTACCTCTAGTATAGAGGGAAACCAAGTGGCCGACTCTAGTCTGCAGGAAGTAATGATCGACTTTTGACTTAGTGGTTGATACCAGTGCATAGGAAGGCCATTACTAAGTAGTATGTATATCCTATTATAGAGGGAAAACCTCAGTAATCGAATTCAGTAGAGTGGAAGACTACAATACTGGGGTTTTGTGGAATAACCGCATATGTCAAAAAAATCTGATTTAGAGTTATTTGCTTAAATGTGTTCAGCTAATTATTATCAATCTATCAATCGATTTTGGACACTCCTAGGTATGTTAAATTTTTGGAGACTTTTTCCAACACTCAACTATGCGCATTTAGTATCAAATGTACTACGAGAAAAAAGGCTTTTCTACATTTCGATTTTTTAGATGTATTGTTATTACACAAAAACACGGAATTACCCACTCTAGTACAAATATGTAGAGGAAGGCTTCAGTGGACTATTCTGGTATAGAGGAAGTCTCTAGTATAGAGAAAAACCAAGTGGTCGACTCAAGTCTACAGGAAGTCTTCAATGATCGAATCATTTACAGAGGACAACAGTGCTCGAATCAAGTGTAGAGAAAAGTGTCAGAGGCGAGTCTAATGGAGTTTTCTTTTGTGCCAAAAAATATTAATTTTTTAGCCCTAAAAACGCGTTTTTTTGCATTGTAAAAGTGTTTCGTTCTCTTTGTTAAAATTAGAGTGGCAGGCGTCAAACAGCCTTCTAAAGAGAGTGGGGCACATACACAGAAGGTGTTCTCTTCCTCGCCACAACTTCTGCAGAAGTCAGTATGCAAGACCTTCAATCTCTCTGTGTGTCGTCCAATAACATAGTGACCCGTCACGACAGACACGATAAGTGAGTCAGTCTTTTGCAAGTGATAACTCAAATTCCTCAGAAAAGACACCAAAGCCCACTTGATTATTGAGTTTGGAACCGCCTGTTTCTAAAATTTTGAACCGATCGTTGGAAAATCTGTTATAGGCTATAGTAGTCAGAACGGGTTCACATCGGGTTGACATTTGTAGCTTCTATCACAGTTCGAATAAATAGCAGACAATATTGTAATTTTAACATATTTATAATTATTATCACTCAAAATACTTTAACATATATTGTACATAACTTAAGTTGAAAAATAACTGTAAACTGGTGTTAAAATCCATTTCTTGCTCTGTATTCAAAACAATTGAAGGAAGTAATCAAATCAACACAAGTGTTATCTGTAAATCTCTTAATTGAACAGGAAATTGGATAATATAAAATACATTGTGCTCGCACATATATAATTGTTAGTAATTATTTTATTATTTAATATGTTTATTTGACTAGTAAATACAAATCAATCACAACGTCAATGGCATTTTCAATTATAGACAATATTAGGTGTTCTGCGAAATACTAAAAGAAAATTGAAGAATAATACTACCCAGGTAAATTTATATTGCTACGAGTATGATCAGATCAAACAAGAATACTACGTCAGATCTAATCCGATCTGAGAAATGTGTATATTTAACTTCCACAGGCTTGGAATCCCCTCATCGAAATCACATGTTTTGATACACAACCTTATCAATAATACGAATATCGGTACCGGAAAGATATGTCAGACTTCCTAAATAGGCCAGTATACCCACACGTATTTGACGCAATGCGGGACAGTAACAAAGCAGGTGCTCGAAGCTCTCCACTTCTTCCTCATTACCACAGCCTCAGCAGAAGTGATTAGAGTCAATTGCAAACTTCGGGCAGTATCCCGTCAGAACTAACACTAACGTAGACAGTTTTTTCCTCTCTAGTGCGAGTAGATATTTTGACCTGTTCAGTTCGTAGCTTGGCCTGATTTGTTCTTCAAGGATTGTAATGTCGTTCCTTTCCTAACCAGTTCATCGACATTGCAATTCCCCGGGAATTCCATATGCCCAGGTATTCATATGTTAAACTATTCAGTCATAACGTTAAGAGATCTGCGGCGGTCAAGGGCTGTTTGTGAATTTAGGGATGTACCATCCAGAGATTTAGTGGCAGCATGTTTGACTGAGTAAATGATGACGCCAGTGTGGATCACTACATATGTTGCGACTTCCCTTATTGCCATTATTTCGGCTTGATAGACACTGCAAGTATGTATCTGGTAGTCTGTGAGCTATATCAAGACTATGTTCTTTACAGTGTAATCCGAAGCCAACCTTATCATCAATCTTCGAACCATTTGTATAGAAGTTAATATTTTTTTTTCATAGTATTCTGAAAATCCATTCATCTCTGGCAGATATCTTTGTGGTAAAGTCTCCTTGAAGCTGTACACAATTGGTACTCGTATGTAGTCCACTCAGTCGGTTTCCATTGCACTACAATGTGACATCCTCATGTGGCCGTAGTTATTGTACCTTTCGGTACCGGAAAGATCTGTTAGACTGCTTAGAAAGTGAATGTTGTTAAAAGCTCCTTCTATGTCAAGAAATGCCTCCATGGTGTATTCCTTGAAATGTAGGAACGATTCGATAGTGCTCACAAGTTAGTGCAGGGTTGATTCTGTAGACATTCCCTTATTGTAAGCATGTTGGTTCTCCGACAGGAGTTTTGTATCCAAGTTTTCCCCTAATGAAATAATCTAAAAGTCTTTCCAGACTTTTCAATACGAAGGAGGAGAGTCTAATTGGTCTAAAGTTCTTTGGCCTAGTCTGCGATATCTTTCCCGCTTTGGGTATGAATACCACTTTGGGATCCCTACATCGATTCGGGATGTATGAAAGCCTGGTACAGCCCACATACATTTTCTCCAGCCAGGGGATAATGTAGTTTGACATGTTCTGCATTTCTGATGGACTGATGCCGTCTGGTCCAGGTGACTTGAAGGGGTCAAAGCTGTTAATAGCCCAGCTTATTCTGGATCTCTCAGACAACAAGCTAGCGACGCTCGCAGTCCACTCGCGCTCTTGTTGGTCCTGCTGATCTCCGAGTTCTGTACGAAAGGTACATTAAGCGACTGCTCGCTGTTTTTTGTCCAGTTGTTTGCCTCATCCTGCAAATACCCCACTGTAGAAGGAAAAGTGGACAGTACCTTCCTCAGCCTTGCGGCGTCGGAGACCTTTTCCACTTCGCCACAGAAGGAATACCAAGAGCGTCTTTGCGCCTTCCTAAGCTCCTTCTTATAGATCTTGAGTATGCATCCCAAGCATTAAAGGCTCGAATAGATTTCGCCTTGTTGAATAGCTTGTTGCAGGTCTTTTTCCTTTCCGTTAGCTCAGAAGTCCACCTTGAGGTTTAGTTTTACCCCTGTACCTTGTTTTTGAACAGGTTTCTTCAAGGGAACTATTGAATGATGTGGTGATATGCTCGACCAGATTATCCAGACCGGTTTTGTTATTCGGTTCATAAAGAAGTTTAGAGTTGAGGACCTTTTTGAAATTCTTCTCATACAGGTGCTACTTTGTCTTTGCCTTACATTTCTGTGGACAGCATGTTTAGGAGCTTTTTCAGCGAGTTTGAACTCAATATAATGGTGATCTGAGAATGAGTGGTCGTCAAGTACATTCCACCCAATAATTTTATCTGACACCCGGTCAGTAGCAAACGTTACGTCTAGCACTTCTTGTCTGTCTTTAACTGTAAAGATCGGTTTATTGCCAATGTTACAAATAGTTAGGTTGGTAGTTAGAATAAAGTCAAGAAGCAAATCACCCCTATTGTTTATATCCGCTCTACCCCAGATAGTATGATGAGCGTTCGTATCTGCCCCAATAATCAGCTCAAGCTCGTCAGACGTGGCTTCTTCTACTACTTCCCTGAAGAGAGCTGTCGGTATTGCAGCTTCATAAGGAAAGTAACTGGAGACCACCCAGTATATGCGTTTACCAATCTCCAGACTAGCAGCTATTTGGTCTTTACCAATTAAATTAGTCGGGAGAAAAATACTTAGATCTTTTCTGGCCAAAATGCAGGTTCTTGGAGTGCCTTCACAGTTGGCCACAAGCAGTTTAAAGTTGGGTGTCCTAATACCGCACACCCTTCCTCCCACTACGTAGGGCTCCTGTATCAGGACGATGTCTACTGCGCCTGTGGACAGGCGCAGCAATAGAGCCGCTGAGGCTGCTTTTGCGTGATGGAGGTTAATCTGTAGAATTCTTACCATCATTGGTAATTGACAGATTAACATCCACCCCGACAAGGGTGTTATCGAACTCTTCGTCCGTATCGTCGAGACGAAGTCTCCCCTCAGCCTCTCTGTGTCCGAAGTAGAGCCTTTGTCCTCAGAGAAGGACGTTACAGATCTTCTATTAGAGTTGGAGTCACCAGAAATAATAGGCGTGGGTACCTCCGCACTTCCAGAAAGTGCCACGGTGGACGACTGACCTTCTGCAGTGGGAGCTATATCCTGCTTGTATATCTTCAAGACTATAGTCTCGAAGCCATATTGTAGGATTATACTCGCACTTTGTATATGGGAGGTGGATTCAGCGTTTAGGATAAGATTGACCTGCCGCTTTTTTGTACCCTATGTCGGGAACGTACTAGAAGGGGTGCACCAATATGGCCCATCCTTATACCTGTCTGAAAGAGAGAAAACTATTACTATCTATCAAATTTGAAGTCAATCAGTTACTCCTTCCGAGAGTTATCGTGCTCATCAGCCAAACAGACGGAAGTGTTGCTATAAATAAACCAGTAAGAAATGGCTAAAGTCGGGCGGGCCGACTGTATAATACCCTCCACCATTGTTTGCCAACAAATGCACGGATAACAAATATTACTATTGCAGGTTAAATAGAGTACATTTCTAAAATCCTGACCCACATGTTAAAAAACTTAACCTTCATGAGAGGCTTATCATAACTCGGACCGATATACTACATTTTCACTAGAGACGATTTAACTCAAGATATAGAGAACAAAAGCTCAAATTTACGTATGATGGATGGAAAATATGGACCGTTGTTTGCCATTTCCACTAGGAACGATTAGGTCCAACATTAAGTATGAATTCTCAAATTTCAGCCAGATTAACTGAAGAATCCGCTCTCTAGAGCGTCAAGAAGTCGCATCGGTGAGGACCTTTATATGGGGGCTATATCAAAACATGGACCGATTTTCCCCAATTTTTTAGGGACGATTAGTTCCTATATAAAGTGTAAATTCTTAAATGTCAGCCAGATCCATTGACAATGTTTTCCCTAGAGTGTCAAGAAGTGACATTGGTGGGGAACTTCATATGGGGGCTGTATCAAAACATGGGCCGATATGCGCCATTTAATAGGATCGTCCTAGTCTATGGAATGCCTCTGTACTAATTTTCGTAAAGATAGCTTCATATTTGCGACCTGCACTTTGATTACAAAAATACATAGACAGACAGACGGACATGGCTAAATCGACAAAAAGTGTTTCTATGCCGATCGTAATAATAAACGATGGGTATATCTCTTTGTTTTTAGGCGTTACAAACAAATGCACAAAGTCATAATACCCTGTCCCACAGTGTGGTGTCGGGTATAAAAAGACGCACAATTTTGCTTTTTTTTGGTAAAATTAAATAAGTTAAATAAGTATTGGCAACACGGTCTATAAGGTTTAGGTTTAGGTTAGGGTGGCAGCCGTATTTTTTTATGCAAGCTCACATAGACCAGTTTAGGTCCCTAATGTTACCACGGGCTGAAATGCCCCTTATCGAAACCAACCTGTTTCATATACAAATTTATCGATAGTACGAATATCGGTACTGGAAAGATCTGTTAGGCTGCCTAGAAAGGCCGGCCCCAGTACGAAATTTTGACCCTTCATGGGGAGGAACTCGAAGAAGTGGACCAACATAGTTCATCATTAACGTTAGTCTGAGATAGAAAAAATAATTGACACATACCAAATTTTAAATCAATCAGTTAATCCTGTCGAAAGTTATAGTGCGCACCAACCGGACAGACAGACGGACAGGCTGACTGACATTGTTCAAATGGCACAGCACGGATTTCTGCAAAATATTATAATAGGCGTGTTTTCGTTACACCATAAGTGCTTAATTTGTATGGGGAGCTAAGCACTTTTAAGCACTATTAGTTCCCGATGAAGTTTGGTGCTTGTGTTGATGTTGCCAGATTGGGCACCCTATATTTAGCAATATGGCATCCCATTTTTTGAGAGATTTTATTAATTATTGTGAATTAACGGGAAGAAGAAGAACAAAAATGGGAAATTATTTTAATATTTGCAAAAAGAGTGTAAACAATTGAACATAGAATAGTAAATATATGTTTTATAAATACTTTTCACGAATTTTTTGTCTGTTTCGCGCTGTTCTTTCTTCGCAACTCATGACACCATTGCTACCAGATAGTGAAAATCCGCCACTTATTGCTTATGTGTCAGTTAGTGGAAGTCAGTTGTTTTCGTTGCAAAGTGCTAAACTAAAATTGCTAGCTTGT
Organism: Eudasyphora cyanicolor; assembly: GCA_963930755.1. Lineage (NCBI taxonomy): Eukaryota > Metazoa > Arthropoda > Insecta > Diptera > Muscidae > Eudasyphora > Eudasyphora cyanicolor. The sequence goes on along the minus strand of OZ005735.1, from coordinate 157,186,943 downwards.
AACGAAAACATGCCTAATATAAAACAATAGTGGGGGTATAAAAAAGGTATTACGTTGAAAATCTCTTATTTCTACCAAAAGTGAAATCGTCTCAACTGTCAATTCACCTTTGCCTAACAATCTGTAATTGCCCGTACATTTGCAGCACTTTAACAGGGCTGATAACGTTGTCCGATCTGACAATCGTGTATGCTTAGCTTAACAACTAGTCAATCAACATGTTAACATAACATCTGCAACATCTGTACAACATAATTATCAATGTTGCCATTATCACAGAAAAAATAAGCGATTTTTGCAGCATATTTCTAGGAGGAGTGTTTAAATGTTAGCAGTAACATAATGTCGGTATGGTTTATGTCGAAGACATAACTGTTGACGTTGCTGACTGTTAAATATATAGACTTAAGCTAAGTACACACGATTGCCAGATCGGACAACGTTATCAACTCTGTTAAAGTGCTACAAATGTACGGACAACGACAGATTGTTAGGCAAAGGTGAATTGAGAGTTCCGACGATTGCAAGAAAACCTTACAAGTTCATATACAGGTTGGCTGATATGTATTGCAACCATCAGGTTGCTATCATTTCTAAACCGCTAGTCTGATAGCTGACAGATTTATTTCAGTGACAGTTTTACAATATATTTTGTAAATATTTATATACAGGATTGCCAATAAAAATATTTTATAGACCTCTCTAACAGAACCAGAGGATCAGCAGGACCAACAAGAGTGCGAGTGGACGGCGAGCGTCGCTAGCTTGCTGACTGAGAGATCCAGAATAAGCTGGGCTATTAATAGCTTTGAGCCCTTCAAGTCACCTGGACCAGACGGCATCACTCCAGCAGAAATGCAGAAAATGTTGAAGTACATTATACCCTGGCTGGAGAAAATGTATGTAGCCTGTATTAGGCTTTCATACATCCCGAATCGATGGAGGGATACCAAAGTGGTATTCATACCTAAGGCGGGGAAGATATCACACACTAGGCCAAAAGACTTCAGACCAATTAGCCTATCCTCATTCCTATTGAAAGGTCTGGAAAGACTTTTAGATAATTTCATTAGCGAAAACCTGGATACAAAACTCCTGTCGGTGAACCAGCATGCTTACAATTAGGGGAAGTCTACAGAATCTGCCATGCACGAACTTGTTTGTGAGCGCTATCGAATCGTTCCTGCATTTCAAGGAATTCACCATGGTGGCATTTCTTGACATACATAGAAGGGGCTTTTAACAACATTCACTCAGAAGCAGTAATTGCGGCACAGTCACATCTAAAAATTAACTCTAGTTTGGTTAGACTAATTCAAAGTCTGCTCAACAGAAGACGCCTAACAGCATGTCTTGCGTCCACAACTCTAACAAGGTTTGTAAACAGAGGGACCCCACAAGGAGGAGTACTGTCTCCACTAATTTGGAACCTAGCGGTGAATGAAATCCTTCTAGATCTAGAACGTTATGGCTGCAAGGTCGTGGCATATGCGGACGACGTGGCAAAATCGAAATCATCCTTCGCATCTTCTCGGCCCTCTAAGAACATTTTGTGCCACCGATAAACGTTGCTTTGGTCCAAGGTAGCTTCACCATATGCCACAGTCAACATTCGAAATGCGTCAGCGCACTTTATTTTGTTTTTCACACAAAATTTGATGCAGATTCTTTGATCCATTTTCTGAAATAGATAAAAATCGAAGACAAGTTAAAAGACATCCAAGCACAACAGCTGTCAAAAATTAACTAAACATTCAAAATGGCCGACCTTGTCAGCTTAAGTAATGTACCAACATAACGCTACAAAAATATCAAAAAACAAATACACGTAGCCCGCGGAAATTAAAAATTCGCAATATGTTTTTAACATACCTCGTATATAGCAGTAGTTCGTCCTATACGGCATTGTGGTATGGTGGACGGCAACTGACAAACTAACCATCACCAACCTACTAACAAAGCTTCAGAGAACAGCCTGCCTGAGCATAAGCGGAGCCTTAAGGACTACAGCGACCGATTCTCTACAAGCCCTGCTCCACATACTGCCGATTAATATTGTGGCGAGAGAAGTTGCAACCAAAGCGGCAATAAGATTAAACTGCCTATCAATGTGGAGGTAAAAAAAAAACTACGGTCACATGAGGATATCAAAGTGTAGTGCTATGGTAACCGACCGAGTGGACTATATACCAACTGTGTACACCTTCGAGAGAAATTACATCACTATGATTCCCGCCTGAGATGAATGGGTTAGAAGAATACAAGGTAATAGAAACCATCCCCACTTTTACACGGATGGTTCGAAGCTTGATGAAAAGGTTGGCTTCGGAGTACACTGTGCAGAGCTTAGTTTGGATATAGCTCACAGACTACCAGATATCTGCAGTGTCTATCAAGCCGAAATAATGGCAATATGGGAAGTAGCCAAGTGGCTGAGTCGCAACATAGTAACCAACACTGGCGTTGTCATTTACTCGGACAGCCAGGCTGCCATCAATTCTCTGGAGGCAACATCCATAAATTCACAAACAGCCCTCGACTGCCGCAGATCTCCTCACCTCATATGGGTGCCTGGGCATACGAATATCCCGGGGAACTGCAAAGCCGATGAACTTGCTAGGAAAGGGACGACATTACAAATTCTCGAAGAATTTGCATATATTGCACCACTATCCACGTGCAAGCTTTGGCTTAGGCAAGAGGAAATCAGGCAGTCCAACGAAAGATGAACAGAAATCGGCACCTGCAGAGTAGCTAGACAAATCTGGCAAAGGTATGACCTGAGTAGATCAAAATATCTCCTCGCACTAGAGAGGCAAAGATTGTCAACGTTAGTATCAAGTCTGACGGGACACTGCTTGATCGGCGAACACGCCAAAAGATTGGGTATTGACTCTAATGACTTCTCCAGAAGCTGTGGAGATGAGGAAGAAGTGGACAGCATTGAGCACTTGCTATGCGACTGCCCCGCTCTGACTAAACGACTACTGGACGTACTGGGGTCGGCCTTTCTAGGCAGCCTAACAGATCTTTCCAGTACCGATATTCGTACTATCGATAAATTTGTATATCAAACAGGTTGGTTTCGATAAGGGGCATTTCAGCCCGTGGTAGGACTAGGGACCTAAACTGGTCTATGTGAGCTTGCATAAAAAAATACGGCTGCCACCCTAACCTAAACCTAAACCTTATAGACAGTGTTGCCAATACTTATTTAACTTATTTAATTTTACCAAAAAAAAAAACCAAAATTGTGCGTCTTTTTATACCCGACACCACACTGTGGTACAGGGTATTATGACTTTGTGCATTTGTTTGTAACGCCTAAAAACAAAGAGATATACCCATCGTTTATTATTACGATCGGCATAGAAACACTTTTTGTCGATTTAGCCATGTCCGTCTGTCTGTCCGTCTGCCTGTCTATGTATTTTTGTAATCAAAGTGCAGGTCGCAAATATCTTTACGAAAATTAGTACAGAGGCATTCCATAGACTAGGACGATCCTATTGACGCATATCGGTCCATGTTTTGATACAGCCCCCATATGAAGGTCCCCACCAATGTCACTTCTTGACACTCTAGGGAAAACATTGTCAATGGATCTGGCTGACATTTAAGAATTTACACTTTATATTGGACCTAATCGTCCCTAAAAAAATGGGGAAAAAGGTCCTCACCGATGCGACTTCTTGACGCTCTAGAGAGCGGATTCTTCAATTAATCTGGCTGAAATTTGAGAATTCATACTTAATGTTGAACCTAATCGTTCCTAGTGGAAATGGGAAACAACGGTCCATATTTTCCATCCATCATACGGAAATTTGAACTTTTGTTCTCTATATCTTGAGTTAAATCGTCTCTAGTGAAAATGAAGTATATCGGTCCGAGTTTTGATAAGTACATATAAGCCCCTCATGAAGGTTAAGTTTTTTAACATGTGGGTCTGGATTTTAAAAATGTACTCTATTTAACCTGCAACTGTTAATAGTAATATTGGTTATCCGTGCACATGTTGGCAAACAATGGTGGAGGGCACTATACAGTCGGTCCGCCCGACTTTAGCCATTCCTTACTGGTTTATTTATAGCAACACTTCCGTCTGTCTGACCGATGAGCACGATAACTCTCGGAAGGAGTAACTGATTGGCTTCAAATTTGGTAGATAGTAATAGATTTTTCTCTTTCAGACTGGTATAAGGATGGGCCATATTGGTGCACCCCTTCTAGTACGTTCCCGACACCGGGTACAATTTAGTGAAATATTGATTCCCCAATAAATTATATTCTACTAAACCGAATCGCTACAATCTGCAATAATTTAATTATCCTACTAATACTTCAAATAGCTGCATTTTTTGAAAATGACCAATATCGGTCCATTTTTTGATAAAGCCTCCAGACACGATTTGGCTGAAAGAAACCACGAAATTAATCTGGTTGATCTGAATTTGAGTACGTTTACACCCGTAACAATTTACACGAACCACGTTCGGAGCTCACATAACCTTCCCTATTTTGAAAATTTTTATAAGATACTTTTAGCTCAAGACCAACATGCTTCTGTGCAATGTGATAGAAGCGTATAGAAAGCTCCACCCTTCTATACTGTTATTTATTTTATAAAGCTGTAATCTTTTTGCAACATTTTATTGTTTATTATCGTGTTGTTGCGTTCATTAATTAATTCACTTACTGAATTAAATAAATAAGAAATTGCTAAGCGGTAATAAACACATTTTGTATCACAAATTATAACACTATGCAACAAATGAACACTTTTTGAAAAATACACGGCCTCGACAGTATAGGTTCGATTCTCCTACCAAAGGGTAGTTAACCCTATACTAGGTTTGGCAAATTGGTGACCAATTTTTTTTATGGGCCTCCAAAGTTTCTGAAAATCAGTGGGCCCCTCGAAAAAGGTGTCATCAGCATTTGTCCAATAACTAATTCAGACTTGGTGATACGGCTTAACTATATTTGGTATTAATGTAGACAGGAATATGCTGAACAATGTTTCTTAACATTTTATGCCAAAAAAATATTTTCCCGTACTTTTTTTTGGAAAAAGTTAAGGAAAAATATTTTGTTTTCACATTTTTTCAGTATAACTTTCAGGGACTCGTAATTTTTCACTGATAATATTTGGCAAAATCGTAGCCAAGGTAAATCTGAACAACGTTTGTAAACATATCAATACAATGTTAACGTGTCTAGGCACCCTAAATAGCTCAAAAAGGCCACACTGTACCTCAAAATTTTAGTATTTCACAAGTTTCTAACAAAAATATTTTTTTTTTTTTGTTGTAGAATATGTTCAACAACTTTATAGAAAACATTAAGGCCAATTATTTTGTTGAACATATTAACCCTCTAGCTCCCCACATAACTGTAATTTTTGGCTCTTTTTTAACAAATCGTAAAAAAAACCTTAAAATGGGTAGGGCGGGGATAAATGTTCTACAAAAATGTTGGTCATAAAATTTTACTATATGTGTCACAACACATCAAAGCCCAAAACTTAACACAAACAACAAAAAAAGGTCAATTACAGTCAAAAACCGTATTTGGCTTGTTCGTGCAGCAATGTTAGTCATACGACCTAGCTCACGAAGCAATAACGATACCAGCAAAAAGCTTTTTTGGCTGGAATTTGACCGTTTTCTGGCTTTTATGTTAAGTTTTGGGCTTTGGTGTGTTTCGCCGCATATACATAAGTATTTTAAAATTCCATGCAAACATTTTTGTAGAACATTTCATCCACGACCACCCAATTTTAAGGGTTTTTATGATTTGTAAAAATAGGGCCCACAATTACAGTTATGTGGGGGAGCTACAGGGATAATATGTTCAACAAAATTATTGGCCTTAATATTTTCTATAAAGTTGTTGAGCATATTCTACACCAAAAAAAAAAAATATTTTTGTTAGAAACTAGCGAAATACTAAAATTTGAGGTACAATGTGTTTTGAGCTATTCTTAGCTACACTATTGCCAAATATAGCTAAGCGGTATCACCAAGTCTAAATTAGTTGTTGGACAAATGCTGATGACACCTTTTTCGAGGGGCCCACTGATTTTCAAAATCTTTGGAAGCCCATAAAAAAATTGTTCACCAATTTCGCCAAACCGAGTATAGGGTAGTAGAATCGGACCAATACTGTCAAGTCCGTGTATTTTTCCCACTGTTGCACTGTGTAATCAATTCCTTAGATTTCGAAATGTGATTATTAGAATCTATGAAATAAATATATCACTACTATGAAGAGAAATTGTAAATTGATGGTTTACCTGATTAACATTTTTGCCTATAAACCGGAAAATTGCTAGCTAGTGTATAAAATTATAATAAATAGTGAAATACTTACAAAATAGTTAGATTATCACACAAGATATTCTACATAAAGATACGCAACTTATATATCTGAGCATTTGTAACATATGACAAAAAAGAGGAAAATGAAAAATTTCTTTTAACATAAAATGACTAGATAATTATTCTTTTTTCTAGTATTTCATAAAACATCCAATATTGCCGATAATTACACTGCAACATTTTATAAATATATGCATTTTACATAAAATATCATTGACGTTTTATTCGATCATTTTCGCTTGTTTACTACTAACAGTTTAATTATTAAAATAATTACTAATAATTATATCTGAAAGTGTAATGCGTTTTATATTATCCCATTTAATTGTAGGCGACTTAGAGCTAATATTTGTTTTTTTTACTTTGTTACTTCACTCACTAGCATTGAATAGATAATTGGAAAACATATTTAACACTAATTGATAGATTTTATTTACTATAGCGGACCATAAAGTAACATTTCGAGTAGTGACTTAAGTCTCCATATGTTTTTTTTGGAAAAAATTAACAACAAACACATATAGAGGAACCCTAAGTCCCTTTAAATCCTAAGTCAAATATTCTGCTCAATATCCAAATTAATGAATTATGTAATTTGTAACCATACTTAATCATTCATAAAATTATGTATATTTCGCTCACTAATTATTTCACATTATCCTCGGTGCAGCAAGCAACTTTAAATAGATAGTCCAAAGTATTCGACCAAATCCAATTACTGAAACGGTGATCAGACAAAATAGAGACAAAATAAATAATGACGTATATGGATTATTCCTTTAAAATAATTGTCAATCAATTAACTTAAGTAGGGCAATTTAGGAAATTTATGTTATTAAATATTATTGCCAGTATCAGTAACAACAAATATGACGCGTGAATAAATATATTTCAGCGTTTTTGTTGCTAAAAATAAACACCACTCAAAGTAAAATATTCGTAAGAAATTTGATGTTAGTTAGGTGCTTTCTAGGCAAATTTAATTAGGCTATGCCAATTACAGCCCGTTTATACAAAAAGTTGATATTTTAGTGTGTATAACCTATAAAAACCGGTAAGAAGGTTTAAAGTCGCCTCCTTGTTAGATTATAATAAGTACACAGTTAAGGTAGACTTCGGAGGAAAGCGACCGATGTATGATCGCTCAATGTGGAAGATGGTGTCGATGTGTTTGTTCATGGGTAAGAATATTTAATATCGACCTGTGTAGTTTATTTTTGGCTAACATGTTTATAAGCAATTACAAATAGGATCTCGCTACCATTTTTTTCACAATTTTTTTTTAAAAATGAGTTTTTAGTTTTTACGAAATTTGTAATTGCTCTCGAACGGCTGAATCAATTTTTGCAAAGTTTACTTTGTTTTAAAGAGGACAAAATGCACACTATTTTGTAATAGTTATACCCTACACCACACTGTGGTACAGGGTATTATGACTTTGTGCATTTGTTTGTAACACCCAAAAGGAGAAGAGATAGATCCATTGTTTATTATACCGATCGACTTGTAATCACTTTTTGAGTCGATTTAGCTATGTCCGTCTGTCTGTCCGTCTGTCTGTAGATATATTCTTGTAATCAAAGTACAGGTCGCAAATATGGCCCGATCTTGACGAAACTTTACACATATCTTTTTTTTTTGGCCCAATGACGATCCCTATTTAATTTGGTTAAAATCGGTTCCGATTTGGATATAGCACCCATATATACGTTACCCCCGATTTCACATGTAAGCGCCATAAAAAATTTATTTTATAACCGATCAGTGTGAAATTCGGCAGAAAGAGGTTTCTTATTACATGAAGGAATACTGCCAAATTCGGAGAAAATCGGTTCAGATTTAGATATAACCCCTATATATATGTTACCCCCTATTTTACATGTAAGCGCTGTAAAAAGTGTATTTTTAATCCGATCAGTACGAAATTCGGCAGAAAGAGGTTTCTTATTACATGAATTAATACTGCCAAATTTGAGGGAAATCGGTTGAGATTTAGATATAGCCCACATATATCGTCGCTTGGATGACCAACTGCAGTAAGTGACATTTTCAAAATTGTTCAGGAGAACAGTTTTTCTGTTTTGTATACAATGTCCATTCTTCCCCACGGCGTAATATTCATTCTACTTCCAGTTTGCTTTTCTTATTGTGTACTTAACTCCATCTTTTTCAATATTATTAACAAAAAAAATAAAAAAAATTAATTATAATGCATGTTTTTCATAAACAATGCAGATACGTCACTTTGTGGGAAAAAAAATTCTACTTAATGTCAGTTACGGCTGATCACCGCCCAGCCCAAACGGCTGAAGCTAGAGTCATGAAATTTGGTAAGATGGTAGTCCATGCTATATAGACGTGCAATATGGAAGGGTTTTTCGAAATTTTGGGCGCACAATGGGTCAAAAAGAAAAAAATATGGTATCACAGCCAAATCCAAACGGCTAGAGCTAGAATTGCAACATTTCGTGTGAGGGTAGCGCCTAGGGCAAAGATTCGGTATGAATCACAATTTTTCGAAATTAAAAAAATTATGCGCACATTGGGACAAAAAGGGATAAATATGGCACCAACGCTAAGTCCAAATGGCAAGAGCTGGAATCGCCTCATTTGGCTTGAGGGTAGCCATTGGAACGTAGACCAGACACAAGGAGTTTTTTAGGCAAAAATGGTGGAAAAATGATAAATATTGTGCAGTGGGACAAGACTATGTTGGATATGGTACAGTGGGGGAACAACTTAAAATTTGTGCAGTGGGTTAACAATGTGTTAAATATGGCACAGTGGGGTAAAAAGGGTTGAATATTGTACCGTAGTGCAAAAATGGTATAATATGGTACGATATGGCAAACAGGGTTATATATGGTAGAGTAGGGCTAAGGGTGCGAATTTCGCTTTTGGAATATACAGTATGTTTTTCTCTTAATACATACTTATAGTGGCACTGTGATGCAAAAACGATTAAATGGTGTACAGTTGTGGTTTAATGGCATTTAGAGGCACATAACGGAAAAGGGATAAATACTGTAATCTTCAGATCATCCTAGCGGGTGACATAGGCTATATTAGTTATTTATTGAGGAGGCGTGGCCCCGCGCATATAAGCCAATTTGGAGTTATTATTTTCTTAGTAATTCCTACTTTTCCTACCTACGAATGGATTATCGACATTCCTACTGTCGTTATCTGATGATTGGGACTGGACCGTGATCCCGTTTCGAACGCAATCGGTCAAAAATGTGCAACGAGTGGGCTGGGTCCAGCAAGTACTCCATAACATTTTGCAATAATGAACAAACATTTCGGGAAAACGAAATATTAAGTGACATATTGCACTTACGTCTCTTGGTGACAATTTTGTTTGGCATTGTGTCAGTTACGTCTAAAATCATTAAACTTTTTTTGAGAAAACGGTAATATATATATGCATAAAATTTATACACACGTTGTGCTTTGACTAGACAAATCGAATGGCGGCCTTAACTCAATTTCTGAAAAATGGTCGGTTACGTCGGTTGGTCATCCAAGCGACGATATATGTTACCCCCAATTTGACATGTAAGCGCTGTAGAAACTGTATTTTATATCCGATCAGTAAAAAAATTGGCAGAAAGAGGTTTCTCATTACGTGAATTAACACTGCCAAATTTGAGGGAAATCGGTTCAGATTTAGATATAGCCCCCATAAATGTATATTAGGGCGGGTCGATTTAAAAATCGCCCATTGCTCAGTGAAAATCGTATTCTAGGGATCATAATAAGAAACTTTGCCGAAGGAATCATACCTCTAAAACGAATTCTGATGTCCCGGAAAAAATCCCACTTTTACCCATTTAGAGTGCTCCAATCGAGTCCAAATGTATGACCGACCCCCACTCAGTGAAGTGCTCAGTGAAAATCGTATTCTAGGGATCAAAATAGAAACTTTGCCGATGGAACCATACCTCTAAAACGAATTCTGATGTCCCGTAAAAAATCCCACTTTGACCCATTTAGAGTGCTCCAATCGAGTCCAAATGTATGGAACCCCCAGGGGTTCCAGGGGGTGTGCCACTGGCATGGGTGGGTCGGGCCTCCAAAGTTAGTGGGGGTCGGTCATACATTTGGACTCGATTGGAGCACTCTAAATGGGTCAAAGTGGGATTTTTCAAAATTTGCCCCTACCCAAAAGTTAGACCCAAATTCCGGGACATCAGAATTCGTTTTAGAGGTATGGTTCTTTCGGCAAAGTTTCTTATTTTGATCCCTAGAACACGACTTTCACTGAGCAATGGCGACTTTTTTTGCCTCCCCACAAATCGACCCGGCCTAATGTATATGTTACCCCCGATTTGACATGTAAGCGCTGTAGAACTGTATTTTAAATCCGATCAGTAAAAAAAATTGTCAGAAGAGGTTTCTCATTACATGAATTAACACTGCCAAATTTGAGGGAAATCGGTTCAGATTTAGATATAGTCCCCATATATACATTACACACGATTTAACATGTAAGCGCTGTACAATCTGTATTTTATATCCGATCAGTAAAAAAATCTACACAAAGAGGTTTCGTATTATATGAAAGGATACTTCCAAATTCAGAGAAAATCGGTTCAGATTTAGATATAGGCCCCATATATATGTTACCCCCGATTTGACATGTAAGTGCTGTAGAGACTGTATTTTATATCCGGTCAGTACGAAATGTGACAGAAAGAAGTTTCTTTTTCAATGAATGAGTATTCAAGGAAAATCCGTTCAGATTTATATATAACCTCCATTTATATATGTTCCTCCTGATTTGGTACCAAAGCGCTATATAAGTTGTACTTTACTTCCGATCAACATTTTCCAGAAAGATGTTCCTAATTTTTTTATATAAGCGCTATTTTAGAGACCTGAAAGGCTTCAGCGGAATGAAAATTAAAACATTACTTAAACCAATTATTCCATGGTAGTACCAATTATTCCAAGGTAGTACCTACCTAACATACCCTGCATATATTACTTATATTGTGTACGACCAAAAATCGGACTATTTATTGTGTTAAGGCTAATAATAACCACAGTAAATGCAAATATGTGGAATATTATTATTAGTTCAATTTTTAATTCCACACATTATATTAAACTCCTCTTTTGAATAAGCCTTGACGTGGCGGGGGAGCTAAGTACTTTTGTAAAAGAAAGGAAACTAATTATTCCAACTATTCAAAAAGAAATTCTTAATGTACATTGCCGAGGTGGTGTAGGGTATTATATAGTCGGCCCAGCCCGACTTTAACCTTTCCCTACTGGTTTTTTTTGGAAATATTTAAAAAAAATTTGTACCAAAGTTTTTTTTAAAAAACCTTTGTAGCAAAAATTGCTCCCCCCTCGATCTTTTTCAAATTTTCACATAATATTCGTCGCACTCTCACAAATCCAGAAAAGTAAAAAAATTTTGTGAGACTAACTATTTGTTAACGTTATGGCCGAAATACCAAGACTAGACTGACAATTCTCGTCTGTTTTTGCAAAACACAAAAAAATTGGTTTGATATACCAAATAGTACAAATAGTTATGACCACTTAATTTAATATATACTCGTATTTATACTTTTTCCTAAAAAAATGTATAACCGACTATTTGGTGCCTGAAATTGAAGCTCGTGATCTCGGCGACATTTGGTTTCAACAAGACGGCGCCACTTCCCACACATCGCATCAATCAATGGATTTATTGAGAGAACACTTCGGTGAGCAGATAATTTCACGCTTTGGGCCGGTCGATTGGCCACCAAGATCGTGTGGATCGTGGATATGTAAAGTCTAAAGTTTATGCGGACAAACCAGCTTCGATTCAGTCCTTGGAGCAAAACATCGCGCGTGTCATTCGCCAGTTACCAGTCGAAATGCTCTAACGAGTCACCGAAAATTTGACTCAACGGATTGACCATCTGAGACGTAGCCGCGGCCAACGTTTGATAGACATAATCTTCAAAAAATAAATGCCAAAGAATGTTCTTTCAAATGATAATAAACATTCCCCATTCAATTAGAATTTTCTGTGTTTTTATACCCTACACTACACTGTGGTACAGGGTATTATAACTTTGTGCATTTGTTTGTAACACCCAAAAGGAGAAGAAATAGACCCATCGTTTATTATACCGATCGACTTAGAATCACTTTCTGAGTTGATTTAGCTATGTCCGTCTGTCTGCCTGTGCAAAGTACAGGTCGCAAGTTTGGTTCAATCTCGACGAAACTTTACACATATCTTTTTTTGGCCCAAGAACGATCCCTATTGAATTTTCTTAAAATCGGTTCAGATCTAGATATAGCCCCCATATATATGTTAGCCCCGCTTTGACATGTAAGCGCTGTAAAAAAAATATTTTATATCCGATCAATATGAAATTCGGCAAAAAGAGATTTCTTATTATACGAATGAACACTGTTAAATTTGGAAGAAATCGGTTCAGATTTAGATATAGCCCCTATATATACGTCACCCCCGATTTGACATGTAAGAGCTATAAAAATGTTATTTTATATCCGATCAGTGCGAAATTCGGTAAAAAGAGGTTTCTTATTACATGAAGAACTACTGCTAAATTCGGAGAAAATCGGTTCAGATTTAGATATAGCACCAAATATATATGTTACCCCCGATTTGACATGTAAGCGCTGTAAAAACTGTATTTTATATCCGATCAGTATGAAATTCGACAGATGGAGGTCTTTTTACATGAACGAGTATTCAGAGAAAATCGTTCAGATTTATATATAACCTCCATATATATGTTCCTCCTGATTTGGTATCTAAGCGCCATAGAAGATGTATTTTACTTCCGATCGTTAAAATTTTCCAGAATGATGTTTCTCATTTTAGGAACGAATATTGCTTAATTTAGCGATTATCGGTTCAGCATTAGATAATATGTTCCTACCCATTTACCAATTATTCCAAATTATTATGGCAATGACCCTTATCGCATTGTTAGGGAGGTGTAGGGTATTATATAGTCGGCCCCGCCCGACTTTCTGCCTTTCCTTACTGGTTTTCTTTTAAAAAGCAGGGAACCTCGAAATGAATCACGTTATATTTGTGGTTTCTAATACATCAAGAAGACAAATCTGATATGACTTTTGTATTGAGACTATACGAGTATAAGATCCTCTATCTTCGATGGTCCTTCTTGGTAACTAGACTCATATTGTGAAATGTTTTCCCAAACGATTGAAGTTTTTGGCTTCTACGTCGACCAGAAATATAATCATTTGGGATTCCCTTCTATAAGAACCGTGTCGAAACATCGACCGATATGGCCCATTTTCAATCCTATACAAATAACTCGTAAAATAAATATTTTAAATCAATATTTCTTGTTGCTACAAAGGGATTGTCAAATTGTGAAGTGTGCAATAAAATAATCTTTATTCTTAAACGTTATTTCCATAACTAGCATTTTCGTAGAAAATATTGTCTGGTTTCATATATATTATAAACAAGTATATATAATATATTATTAAACAAGTAAGAAAATTCAGTCGGGTAAACCGACTAATGAATCCCCTCACCTTGAGTCTCAAAAAATATTAATAAATTTATTTATATTTTGGTTTTAATTATATTATTACCAATTGAAATTGCATTTAATAACGTTAAAGTATGCACTGGTATTAAAGTTAAAAACTGTTTACTTTAGGTACAAAATGGTCCATTTGTGTGAGAGGTACCAAAAGATGCGTCCCAATAACGGCCATCTTTCTCTGGACTGTTGGTACTATAAAAGCATTACACTGTACGAAATTTCAAGTATTATGTACTGGTATTAATGTTATAAGCTGTCAACTTTGGGTGTAAAATGGTCCATTTGTGTGGGAGGTACCAAAAGGAGCGTGGCAATAATGCCCATTTTTCATTGTATTGTAGGTACTGTTAAACCATTACACTCTACAAATTTTCAAGTCGTTGTATGCACTGGTAATAAAGTTATAAGGTATTAGCTTTTAGTTCAAAATTGTTTATTTGTGTGGGAGGTGCCAACAGGGGCTTGGCAACTTCGCCCATTTTTCTCGAGGTAATAGTGACTAATAAACTAATACTATGTGAAGAATTTTAGAGGATTCAAACAAGTAGTATATAAGTTATTAAATAATCAATATTTTACTAAATGTTAACCCTTTGTGGGGGAGGTACTAGAAGGAGTGTACCAATATGGCCCATCATCGAACTTAGCCGGAGATAAAAGAAAATATTACCACATACCAAATTTGAAGTCAATCGGTTAATCCTTTCGAGAGTTATCGTGCGAACCAGCCAGCAGACAGACAGACGGACGGACGGACATTGCTCATTCGACTTAAAATTACCCAAAACGGATATCCGCAGAACATACTTAGGGTCTTAGGTCACTCCTTCGATGTGTTACACTTTTGCTTCGTAGCAAATGATATATACCCTCCTCTCTAAGGTGAGGGGATAAAAATAATCGATTTTAAAAAAATTAATTCTTAAGTTCAGTAATGTACATTAGGGCAGGTTGAAAAATATATTGCGGTTGTCCGTATTTCAGATAAAAGCTTGCTTTGTTTAGTGAATATCCCCAACCTACTTCGGGTCTAACTCCAGCCTCCCATGAGATCTAGACCTATATTAAAATATATATGGGGTTTTCATGTTAAGTGAGTCAATTTTGGACTCACGATGTCTTCTGATTGGGATGGAACTTGCACTAAGTTTGGTCATAATATATAATACAGGGTGGCGCAGAATGAACTATGTAGTTTAAATGGTTTATAACTTTGTTACTTATGCGATTATTATAATTTTTTTAAATACTCGTACAGTATATTATTGGGAATTTTTTTGCAATTAGCTTTGAAAAATTATGTCCTGTAAGTGATGTCCACTTTCTGCTTCGCACATACGTGCTATTTTTAGCATATTTTCCATAACTTTTCGCAAAATTTCGGAAAAATTCAGTTATGTATTTTTGTACGTTGTTCGATTCATAATTAATTCCCCAAGCCTCCTTCACAAAAACAAAGAAAGAATAATAATTAAAAAGGTTATAAAGAATTCAAACCATATAGCTCATTCTGCGCCACCCTGTAGTTACTACATAAAATTTCATTTTCATGCGGCATATTTCACTGCTATAATATCTAGCGGCATTAAATGTACAGCATTATCGGTCTGACTGCTGCCTGCTGCAGGATGTCTCTGAGAGTATCCAGAAACTTCCCTTTAACAGCTATTACTGTTAATGGCGAGATTCCATAGCTGAGGAGACAGAACAACCCTTTTGGGGCGTTCCCCTGCTGAGGTCAGTTGACCCTAATCTACCTGAAATGCGTCTCTTAATTGGAAGGTTAAGAATGAACCTACGTATCTGCTGTCGGCCCCAGGGTTTCTAAAGCCGTAATTATAGCAGCTGGATTTTAGTCCTATCTATTAATTTCTCCAGAGTTATAAGCAGAAATGACTATAGACTAACTGGCCGGAAATCCTTAGCTCCAGTTTGGGACCGTTTTCTTGCTTTTGGGTATTTTTCATTTTGTTGGTATATATGCCTGATTGATACAACATGTGTATATCTCTCTGAGTGAGGGAGCAATTGTATCAGCCACTGCCTGTAGCTCCGCCGGCGACATTTTGTCTGGTCTCGCCGACTTACAAGGTTTGAAGCTTTTAATAGCCCAAAGAATTCTAGATTGGGTTACAATTTCGGTAACAATCTCTGATGGCTGCACTTCAATAGAATCCCAACTGATGTATTCAATGCCTCTACAGAGTTGCCCGGGAAATGTGTATCCAGGAGCACTCTCAGCGATTCCACACTGGACGTAGTCCAAGAACTATCATCTATCTTGATGTACCCAACAGTACAAAGTGTTGAGGCTAAGATTTTCCGTAACCATGGGGCTTCGGATGAGCTTTCTACGCCACTACAGAAATCTATCCAGGCCTTATTTTAAGCCTTTCTCAACTCTTTATTGTCCCGTTTGAGTTCTTCCTTGTATGTGTCCCAGTCCTGTGGGGCTCTGGTGGCCTTTGCCCTATTGAAGAGCTTTCTTCAACACTTCCTCAGCATAACAAATTTAGACGACCACCATTGCGGTCGGTGTTTGCCCCTTGGCTTCCATGTCATCTTAGAACACATTTCAATTGAGTAGATAATTTTTCTTTGGCGTATACATTTTTATGATTTAATTGTTAGGTATTCAAAAACATGTGCTGTCTATTTACCTAGTTAAATCCCATTAGATTGTTTTTCACATTTATTGTGCCAAATTGGAATCAAGTTGCGTCAATACGATTTGTAATAAGACATACCGCAATTAGTGAGTTATTAGCTATACTCGTACTCTCTGCTCCACTGTTATATTCTGCGAAAACGCGGTAGCTTTTAAACGGGTCATTAAGCGTAGTAAATAGTGACCTTGCAACCTTTACAGTTAACAGAACGTGGGAAATATTTACACGCTGAAAAACAATCGATTGCAACTGGCACAGAAAATATTTAAGGTGATAATGCAGATATTAAACATTTAAATAATATCTGGAAAGATTCTACTTAATTATATATTTAAGTTTATTATTTTTATACCCTACACCACACTGTGGTACAGGGTATTATAACTTTGTGCATTTGTTTGTAACACCCAAAAGGAGAAGAAATAGACCCATCGTTTATTATACCGATCGACTTACAATCACTTTCTGAGTTGATTTAGCTATGTCCGTCTGTCTGTCTGTCCGTCTGTGCATGTATTCTTGTAATCAAAGTACAGATCGCAATTATGGTCCGATCTCGACGAAACTTTACACATATCTTGGTTAAAATCGGTTGAGATTTAGATATAGCCCCCATATATATGTTAGCCCCGATTTGACATGTAAGCGCTGTAAAAACTTTATTTTATATCCGATCAGTATGAAATTCGGCAGAAAGAGGTTTCTTATTATAAGGATGAACACTATTAAATTTGGAAGAAATCGGTTTAGATTTAGATATAGCCCCCTTATATATGTTACCCCCGATTTGACCTGTAAGTGCTGTAAAAACTGTATTTTATATCCGATCAGTGCGAAATTCGGCAGAAAGAGGTTTCTTATTACATGAAGAAATACTGTCAAATTTGGAGAAAATCGGTTCAGATTTAGATATAGCTCCCATATATATGTTACCCCCGATTTGACATGTAAGCGCTGTAGAGACTGCATTTTATATCCGATCAGTACGAAATTCGACAGAAGGAGGTCTTTTTACATGAATAATTATTCAGGGAGAATCGGTTCAGATTTACATTAAAGCTACATATATATGTTCCTCATGATTTGGTATCAAACGGCTATAGAAGTTGTATTTTACTTCCGATCATTAAAATTTTCCAGAAAGATGTTTCTCACTTTAGAAACGAATATTGCTTAATTTAGCGATTATCGTTTCAGAATTAGATAATACGTTTCTACCCATTTACCAATTACTCGTATTCCAAATTATTATGGCAATGACCCTTATCGCATTGTTAGAGAGGTGTAGGGTATTATATAGTCGGCCCTGCCCGACTTTCTGCCTTTCCTTACTGGTTTTAACACAGCTTCTGATAAAAATCTAACAAAAATGTTAATGTTACACAAATTTTGTACAAGGATAGGGCAGAATAAGATGTTCTCACCGATCAAACTTGTAGTATTCTCTTTTGGACCTAGAACCTACATTCTCCCAAGGTTCATGCTTACATGTAAATGAATATGCTTACGAGGGATATATCTAAATATGAACAGCTTCGTTCCTGATGTGAAAGAGTATATAACGATATTTTCATTTGACAAATAGAAACTACACCATTACTAAAAATGGAACGATACACGATCATCGAACGATACAAAACGATAAAAAAACGATACGACCGATGCAAAATCATCTTGACTGATGAGGCACATTTCCACCTCGGTGGCTACGTCAACAAGCAAAATTGTCGCATCTGGGGCTCGGAAAACCCAAGAGTTATTGTTGAGAAGCCTCTCCATTGGACCGGAGTCATTGGACCTTACTTTTTCGAAAATGAGGATGGATCAACAGTTACGATGAATGGATTGCGCTATCTAGAGATGATTAATGATTTTTTATGGTAGGAGTTGGATGGTATTGATCTGGACAACGTTTACTTTCAACAAGACGGCGCTACGTGCCACACAAGTAACGAAACCATTGCTCTGTTACGGGAAAAGTTTCCGGACCGTGTTTTCTCTCGAAGAGGTGATCACAATTGGCCACCGAGATCTTGTGATTTAACACCTTGCGACTTCTTCCTTTGGGGCCACGTGAAAGATAAGGTTTACGCCAACAGCCCAGCGTCGATTCAAGACCTCAAAGATAGAATTCGTGAGGCTATCGAGGACATAGGGCAGCCACTTTGCGATTTGGTTATGGAATATTTCATGAAAAGGATATGGTCCTGTAAGCGTGGTCGTGGTGGCCATTTGGCTGATGTTGTTTTTCATTATTAACGGCTTATCTTCCTCGTTATTATGAAATAAATATCCGATCATTTATCTCAAAAAATGGAATTTTTCTTTGAATACCAAAATAACACCTCTTGTTGGAAAACCCTTTACTTACTCGAATTTCTGTAATTTCATAGTATTATTAGATTGTTAGTCGCAAACACGTCAAGAAAAATGGGCGAAGTGACCACTCCCTTTTTGGTACCTCCCACACGAATGGACCATTTTGCACCAAAAGTTAACTGCTCCCGACAAAAACTTGGTAAGTACATGTCATTACCACTTGCATTACCAAGTAATGACATATCCTTACCCTCTGCATTACATTAAGTCAACAAATAATGACTTAATGATATTGACATAAGTAATTACTTAATTGTAAGTTAATCGGATATTATAAAAGATGCGACAACGCCATTTTTTAATATTTTATTTAGAAATTTAGTAAAATCTTGAGTAAAAAAGCATATTTCGTCATATATAATTAATTATGATATATATACGCTTCTGAAAACCATTTTTGGTAAGGTGTTATTCAGCCCCTTTTTAGTATGGCAATAATAACTACTTATATGTTGGATATTCGTAAGCGTGGGGGTAAGTAGTTATTTGTTAACTCTTTGTATGCTTGCATGGAAGTACTTTCCTACAATATCATACCCATGTAAAAATTATCTGAAGGGTGGCTAAATGGTAAGTCATTACTTCTTTTGAATTTGACTTACCCGCCAGGTTACCTGGTAATGAGAGTTTGCTGGGCTTATGGCTTTTATATCAGATAATACAAATACTTGAAATATTGACCTCCACAAGCCAATGCTACATTTGTGGTGCAACTTCTAAAGAATTTAACCAATTAGAGGATAGCGGAAAAGCAAATCCCACAGCTAGCCCAAAGATATTGAATTCAGTTGTACATGCTAGAATACGATTATTTGAGAGCATTCATCATTTATCATATAAACTTCAAGACATTTTTAATAGACCACTATTGAGTCCAGATCCTTTTTTGAGTAGCATGAGGCCTATAAAAAGAAAAAAAAAACCAAATTGTTTTTTACCAGAAACTATTATTATTATGTCGGAAAATCTATTAGGTTAGGTTAGGTTGAGAAGAGGAGGCGGTGACATTCCGCCTCATGTCCTTGGACATCACATAAGCCAGTATTCGGCCTGTTGTGCGCTCTAATTGTTATTATTAAAAAATCTATTAGAAAGTTCTTTAGATAGCGAAGAGGAGCAGATTTCTGAAGACGTATAGTTCAAACATGACTTTTGATAAATTTTTTCCATAAATATCTACTTTTATCTATAAATATATCTGATTTTTCAAACAGAGTCTTCGGTTTATTTATTTATGTCATGTAGAATCGAAATAAGCACAAAAATAATTTTGGCCGCATAGATCGTTGAAATACCCCTATGGGCGCTGACTGCGAACCGACAAGTCCGATTAGCACAGTTCGCATAACACTCAGGACTTAAGAGAGTGCGTTTTAAGTAGAACTACTACTCTGAATTAAAAATACTCGTGTTTCGATACCGCCTAATATACATTTATAGCCCTATTATAGTTTAATGCATTTGCCACAAATAATATCTAGAGATACCGAGTTCCTACCGAGAGAGACCGAGTTACTACAATAAAAATGTGTTACTTCAAATCAAACAGTCTGTTTAGAAAACAATGCAATCAGTTTTCGTAACTAATTAGTCGAAATAATTTCATCGATGACTGGCAATTACCTGTTTCAATTTTTAATTTAAAAAATTAGAACTTCGTTAACTTAAAAAAAATATTTATAATTGTTCGGAAGTACGACATTAGACTTTGGTTTTTTAACTATTCATATGTATTTAAGGCTTCATTTTATTTATGACAGACAAATAAAATATTAATTGGTATTAATTGCCGATCTATTGGGAATTAGCAGAAATGTTTAAGTACACATTGTATAATGTTGTACAATGTTTGAGACATGCAAATATCTCAGTCGAGAAAATAAGTGATTTTGATTGATATATCTTCCAGGAATATCGAAACAAGTACCATTTCTACAAAATTGCAGAAATCATGTCAGAGAGAAATGATTAATCATTTATTAAAATGATTGCATTAAAATTGGACACAGAGAGGGAATTTCCATAAAATGAAAAAAAGTGCTGTTACTTAGCCAGTGTATGGATTACAATGTAACTTAGGAAAAAAATAAGGTCGACTTAGAGGTTAACCTCTAAAGGAGAGATATGTATACCAAAGGGACGTAAGGGAAACATAAGTTTTCTATAAAAAGCTCGAAAGTTGTCGGATTCCAATATCAGCCATGTTAGTTCACACCCCAAAGAATTGAGACTAAGATTGCATGCCGCCTTCTAGTGAAAGAGGGCACAGACACAGAAGGTGTTATATTGATCTATCCTCATCTTCGTCTCCACAGCTTCTGCAAAAGTCATTATGCAACCCTTCAATCTCTCTGCGTGCCATCCAATAAGACAGTGACCCGTCATGACAGACACGAAAAAGTAAGACGTCCGGTTTCAATAAAGACAGCAGTGCGTTTGTGACTAGTGAACCACCTGGCATATGATGCCATAAGAGCACTATCCCTCAGGATATAAGGAGCTTGCAGGTCACTAGAGGGATGTGTAAGGTAATTACAAGTTTTGCCAGTTAATCTGCTTTGCAGTTCCCTGGTGTGTCCCTGTGGCTCGGCACCCGATTAATATTGAACTGTTCAGCTATCTCGTTAAGAGATAGAGGACAGTTTTTGAATTCAGGAATATAGTTTCCAGGGACTTGATAGCAGCCTGACTATCAGATAAATTATTAATACTGACTTTGGTCAGAACAATAATTTTCAATCATTCCGCTACCTCTCTAATAGCTAACATTTCTGCGTGGGAAACACTACACCGCCTGATCGGTGTAGTGTTTACCTTTTGCAATGGATACTTCCTCAGCAAAGACACCAAAACCCAATTAGTTGTACCCCCAAGGAGATATGTGTAACTGCTGGTACCTAATTTCTTCTGGTGAAAAGAACTAGTTCCGCCTTGGTCGGGTTAACACCACGACCATTATCGCAAGTACATCTTGCGGTTGTATAAAGGGCCTGCTGTATGATATCTCTAAGAATACTTGGAAACTTCATCCTTCCATCCTTCCCACCAAAACCACGTCATCTGCATAGGCAACAACGCTAACACCCATCATCTCCAGATAAAGCAGAATGTTGTTCATGGAGAGATTCCATAGCAGAGAATGCAGAACACCACCTTAGGGCGTTCCCCTGCTGACAAATCTGTGGAGTTCAGTTGACCCAAATCTACGTGAAATGCGTCTCTTAAGCAGAAGGTTATGAATGGACCTACGTATACTGCTACAAACCTCCAGAGTTACAAAAGCCATAATTACTGCGGCTGGACTTATGTCATTGCCTCTGTATCTAAGTAAGCTACCATAGTATATTTCTTAACAGAGAGATCCCTTAAGCTGACTCGATCATGCAGGGCAGTTTCGGTGGACTTGCCCTTGCTGTAGGCATCCTGCACTGAAAAAAAAAATAGTAATAAAATTAATGACGACACATCGTTAAATTAAGTATGCGACCTCGGCATCAATTCAATCCCAATTTTCATAAAAATAATGAAAATTTACATGTTTTTTACGAAATTTTCCTTAATTTAAAGTTTTTTCAATTTGAATTAATGACTATCTAATCATTAGTTTTGTGTACTCGCTTCTTTAAAAGTACGCCTTTAAATTGAAGAAATTAATCATAATTTTTGTGACAATCCGCTTTATTTTAAGTAATATTTCAATACTTTTAAGGATTTTCTGCATAAAAACTATGATGTAGACATGTCATAGTTTTAATGCCGAATTGGACTTAATTGACAGTATGAGATATTTGAGTAATAGATTTAAGACTATGCTCCCCTTAAAGGAAAGACTGTCTTGGTAATAAATTTTTATGACAATTGCCATTATTTTTAAGAATACATACGAGAGAATTATACAATCTCTCTCCCTCTCTTGCTCGGAGAATCAGTTTTGTTTGTTAATGTGTAAATAAATCAATAATTGTTATGGTTATTCGAGAGCTCTTCTACTCTCTGAAAAAAGAAAAAAATCCGGTGGTCGTTTTCATTTAAATCGTCGGTTATTTACAAACGATGGAGGGAGACGGTTGTCTGTGAACGCGGATTGTGAAAAAATTAGATTGCGGCGAATATGTAAGTATACGTGTATACATACGTGCATATTGCACCGAAAATTATTTTATTATGGGCTGTTAACAGTTATTTTTGCTCAAGCATAGTAACAACAACAAATGCAACCGTCGTGATAAGGGAGTGCGTGTGTCATAGTTATTTTTGCTGTATGTTAATGACGACACATCGTTAAATTAAGTATGCGACCTCGGCATCAATTCAATCCCAATTTTCATAAAAATAATGAAAATTTACATGTTTTTTACGAAATTTTCCTTAATTTAAAGTTTTTTCAATTTGAATTAATGACTATCTAATCATTAGTTTTGTGTACGCGCTTCTTTTAATGTACGTCTTTAAATTGAAGAAACTAATCATAATTTTTGTGACAATCCGCTTTATTTTAAGTAATATTTCAATACTTTTAAGGATTTTCTGCATTAAAACTATGATGTAGACATGTCATAGTTTTAATGCCGAATCGCACTTAATTAACAGTATGAGATGTTTGATTAATAAATTTAAGGCTATGCTCCCCTAAAGGAAAGACTGTCTTGGTAATAATTTTTTGACAATTGCCATTATTTTTAAGAATACATACGAGAGAATTGTACAATCTCTCTCCCTCTCTCGCTCGAGAATCAGTTTTGTTTGTTAATGTGTAAATCAATAATTGTTATGGTGATGCGAGAGCTCTTCTACTCTCTGAAAATAGAAAATAATTCTGTTGTTCGTTTTCTTTAAAATCGTCACTTATTTACAAGCGATGGAGGGAGAGGGTTGTCTGTGAACGCGGATTGTGAAAAAAGGAGATTGCGTCGAATATGTAAGTATAAGTGTATACATACGTGCATATTCCAGCGAAAATTATTTTATTATGGGCTGTTAACAGTTATTTTTGCTAAAGCATAGTAACAACAACAAATGCAACCGTCGGGTACATGTGTGTATGTGGTTATGCCGCGGCGTCACCATCGATCTTGGTGATAAGAGAGTGCGTGCGTCATAGTTATTTTTGCTGCAAGTTATTAATGGTGATGTACATACGAGTACGTTTTTATAGGAGATCTTTTTAGTAAGTCCTGTGAAGAAATTTGTGCGAATGCTAAAAAATGGACAATAAAAATGTGAGTAATAGGTTTTGTAATACTAAAAGAGACAATAGGAAAATGTTTAGATACGTGAAATATAATATTATAACCCTTAAATAAACAACTTATTGGCAATTACAAAATTAACAAAACACAACACAATAAAACACATTTTAATTGAAAAATATATATTTATTTAAAATAACTGCTAACAGCGCATAATGCAGAAATGTAAAATTGTTGTGTTATTAACATGTTATACATAAAACTATCTTTTTAAATTTTTTTAGTAAAACAATTTTAGAATGGATCTTTTGGGAAAAGAGTGACAAATTCAACCAAATATTTCGACGTAAGTATTACATATGAACGGTTGAAATATTTCTCTTAGTTTTCAGTGTTTACCAATTGTAGTACGATAAAATGTATGTTTATTTTTTATGTTTGATTTCTTTTCAGAAAAAAATTTAATTATTTTAATTTAAGATCGCGCAATATTTGAAGATAAATGTTATGGATATATGAAAAATGCAGTGCTGAATGCCATTTATAAATTACAACAAATAAGTGAACATACACCCATGGTAATAATTATACTTCCACATAAAAAAAGGACGATGCAATTGTGTTTTTATATTTTGGAAAAACTTTTTATTGGAAGATTGTTCTTAAATGATTTGTTAACCAAAACATGTGTTGACATTTCAATTTATTAAAAGTATCCGAATTTTAAAAGAAAAATTAAAAGTACTTCATTGGTAAAATATATACTTCCAAATTAATTTAGACTAAATAATTTTGAAACAATACATTTTTTTTAGAAAACATAATTTGTCTTATAATGAGTATTAGCGCCAGACACCATAATTACTTCTTTAAGTCATTATGATATGCAATAAATTAAGTTTGTAAGCAGTGATGTGGGTATTCCACTCCAAGTTTTATTTATCGCTGCTCGGAGGTCTCCTAGATTGGAGAATTGCCGCCAATTGTCATAAATTTGGTTTGCCATATTCCCCAGGACGTTTTCGATCGGATGTAGATCTAAACTTAACGCAGGTCATCGCAGCAGTGGTATATTTTTGGTGTTAAACCAGTCCGTCACATTTTTAGCTTTATGTATTCGGGCTTAATCTTGTTGAAAAATAATCGACGACTCATAAATATCGTCCAAAAAGGAGATAAGGACATCATTCAAAAGTTCAATGTAACCGATGGAATTTATCTTGTAGGTAAATAAAGAAATATTAACAAACAAAGTTGCATTTTTGCGCATAGGTGACTTTTTAGAGCAACATTGACTTGTGGTAGTATATTTATTACCATGGCTGTACATACATACAACTACACGGGAATGTTTGAATTGGAAGAAAATATATTTGGAAACAAAATGTCTAAGTATTTTGTATTTGTGAACGTATTTGGAACGTATATATTAATATATTAGAACAAAATATATTTGCGAACCGACTTTCACAAATAATATATGAGTTTTCACACAAACAAAGTTATTGTTAAAGGAGTTTTCCAAATATATTTTATTTAAAAGATTTTCAAACTTTTTGACTTTTTCGAATTTTAGTTTAAATTTTTCCTAGATTTCGTGTTATACTTTATAGTTAAACCTGTTGTTAGATTAGGCCCGGTAAACGGTAATATATATATATTGCCTTATAATTTGGTCAAGGGATATTTTTGTTTTTTTTTACATCAAAATAAGCCTTTTTTGTTCAAAAATAATATGTAAATAAGCTTCTTTCCTTTCACGAAGTATTGAATAAAAATAAATATAAAATATTGGGTTAAATATTCGTTTTGTATGAAAATTTAATATGGACCAAATGGTCCCTTAATCTAGGATTTGTAAATATTTTCCAGTCTAACAGGAGGGTTAAGATGTCATAAGCTGCATTAACTAATTATTCTTTAATAAATATTCCTATTCATCTCTTTTTGACAATCCATCAAATCAATTTATAGCTACGAGAAATTATACGACTTAAATTTGAATCGAATTTTACAAACATATTACATTTGTTTGCACTTTGAACATCTGAAAAACAGAAAACTTGCATCTAAATTAAGGCACTGATACATTACCAAAAAATACTCAAATAGAAATAAATCTTTGTTTCGGAAATATTACTTCCAAATAAAAAATATTAGGATGGAATCATAGTTTAGAACAATACCCCCCAAACGTGTAATATTTGTGTGTGTCAAATATTATATAGGTATTTGGAGTGTACCCTAAACATATGTACGTTTCAAGCTGAATATGTTTGGGGCAACATACTACAGAAGCAATTTTTCAGCGTGTATACAATTTTATAATATTTTTATTTTAATTTCAGCCAAATGCAATGTTCAAAATCATTAAAGGTTCCAACGAAAATTGTTCATGGATGTTTGGGGAACATATAGAAAGGTGAATCCACTATAAGTTTACAAATCGATAACAAATATACGAAACTTCAAATATTTCGATCGTGTGTTGGCTGGTTTATGTTTATACATACAACTAAAATACGGTTTTAGATTATAAAATGTTGAAAGTTATCCGTAATATGTATTATACATTTATTGTATTTTTCTAATATTAAAATAATAAAAGCAATTTTTAGAAAAAGGAAGTGTCGTGTTTTGAATTTATCGCGGAAACTTGTATACAAGAATAATATTTTCTATGAATATTGAAATGGTTTCTGTGGCTCTTTAGTATGAGTGGCATTCGAATAAAAACAATGTAAGGAATTTTCCCTACATATTTTAAAAAACTTTATTTATGCTTTAAATTAATTACCAGTATATGCTTATATCAAGGACATACATTTTAAAATTTATTACGATAATGTTTTAAATTTTATGATATTTTACTAAACATAAGCACGAGGCATACTTCAATTTACGCCAAAACGTGCTTATTTTAAGACCAAACTTAATTAGTTTTATTACCAAATGTTCTTGATTCTATGAAATGCATCATCAAAACAAGTACTATTCATGTCTTTGAAATTACTATAAAACATTCTTATTTTTATAGCGATTGTCTTTGGCTCGAAATCATTGCCGAAATCTTAAACTTTACGACAAATTCTTTGATTTTCAGTACGCTTTTTTTTTTAGTGTGGTGTTTGGACAGTAGACTGTGATCAATTTTACTCCTAAAATAACTATCTGTTAATCTCTCCAGGCAAAGAATAAAGACTAATCGGCCGGAAATCCTTAGCTCCTGTATGGGACGGCCTTCCCGCTTTTGGGATAAAACCAACCTGTTTTTCTCTCCATTATGTTGGTAGTTGAGCCAGGTATAAATTGTTTAAGCCACTGCCTGTAGCTCCGACGGCGAGACATTGCCTGGTCAGGAAGAATTAAAAGGTTTAAAGCTTTTGATAATCCAACGAATTCTAGATTATGTTACAATCTCGCGACCTCTGATGGCAGCACTCCAAACGTATCCCCTGTTGAAGTATTTAATGCCTCTTCAGAGTTGCCCGGGAAATGTGTATCCAGGATCACTTCCAGCGATTCCTGATTCTTGATGTACCCAATAGTACACGGTGTTGTGTCTGACATTTTTTTAAGGCTTCAGATTAGATTTCTACGGCACTATAAAAATCTATCCACGATTTATTTTGAGCCTTTCTCAACTCTTTTTTTACTGCTTGAGTGTTTCTTTATATGTGTCCCAATCCTGTGAGGCTCTGATGACATTTGCGTTATTAAATAGCTTCCTACAGCACTTCCTCAGCATAACTAATTGAGTCGATCACCATGGCGGTCGTTGTTTGTCCCTTGGTTTTTGTTTGGGACATGCGGCTTGTAACTAACCAATAAGATTTATAGTGACTCGTTCCACCGTGTCTTCTATATTCCCGTGTCTTATTTTAGGAAGAGACCTGTTGAATATGCGCCTTAATTTTTTCCAATTACCCTTCTTAATATTGGGTGGGAAGACGGTAGCAGCAGTCTGAAAAGCAATGAGTGTCCAAAACATTCCAATCCTTCCACTTAAATTCTCGGAGACATCGAGCACCTCCTGTCTGTTTCTGGTCATGAAGGCAGGTTCATACAAACCCTCTATTACAAATCACAAGGTTACTAATTATAATATATTCGATAAGTAAATCGCCGCTGTCGTTGATGTCAGAACTACCCCGCATGAGATGGTGTGTATTGACATCACTACATCAAATTTGGTCCTTGTTCTTCTCGTTTGCCGCTCCTACCAGTGATTTCACAGCACAAGGTGGCGTCTCAGTGTTAGAGAACGGACGTGTTAT
The DNA here is from genome assembly GCA_963930755.1 of Eudasyphora cyanicolor. Classification (NCBI taxonomy): domain Eukaryota; kingdom Metazoa; phylum Arthropoda; class Insecta; order Diptera; family Muscidae; genus Eudasyphora; species Eudasyphora cyanicolor. The sequence goes on along the minus strand of OZ005735.1, from coordinate 157,158,487 downwards.
CGCAGAGCGGATAGTTTTTTACCTATTACGCAATACCACGTGGTTTGTTGTTTTTAAAGCGTAGGTTGAATTGGATGCATCGGTCTCTGGACAGAAATTTCTGAGCTTAGTCTGGAGGGCCTATATCGACGTACCTATTACGGGCTAATACTGGCTATGGGGGCGTCTCCCCCAACCAATTTATGATTAAACCAAAAAAGACGAAGGAGATTACGGCGCAGGAGAGGGAAAACCCAGTGCCGGCGACAAGCGTTGATTCACTCACGAGTCATGTGTCGTCGTTATCGAACAAGTGAGCATGGAACTTCTACGAGCTTTGGTGCCTTGGATGAAACTAGAGCACATCCAGCCGCAGGCAAAACAAAAGATAAGAGAGATGAGGCAGAACCCAGCTGGGGCTCTAAGCAACCCCAGCCTATAAAATCCAGTGGGGACTCTGACTCTGAATCAACAAATGAAAACAATATCACTATTGTTGCTAACTCAAAGAGACTGTCAGGGGCACAAAGAAGGAAACTGAATAAGCTGAACCGACAGAACCTATTACGGGATGAAGCTGACAATTCTACCTCCAACACATACATGGAGGCCGCTAAAAGAGTCAGGTCTCCCGAAGAACATAGCGCTGTGAAAGTGACTAAGAAGATAAAGGGCTCGCCGTCTTCCAGTAATTCGGAGAAGCCTAACGTAACCACACAAAAGGAAGTATCTAGATCATAAATAAGGAGCGCACAACAGGTCGAACTTAAGTGTATGTCCATAGACATGAGACGTTTAAACGTCTCCTCTCTTCAACCTAACCTAATCTAACATATACCTCATATGGCTACCAGGGCGTAGGGATATCCCGGGGAACTGCAAAGCCGATGAACTTGCTAGGAAAGGGAGGACATCACAAATTCTCGAAGAATTTGCATACCTATATTGGTGCGCCGCTGTCCACATGCAAGCTTTGGCTTAGGCAAGATGCGGTCGGCCAGTCCAATGAGAGATGGATAGAAATCGACTCCTGCAAGGTAGCTAGACAAATCTGGCCAAAATACGACCTAAGAAAGCCGAAGTATCTCCCCGCACTACAGAGGAAAAGACTGTCTACGTTAGTGTCAGTTCTTATGGGACATTGCCTCTTTGGCAAATACGTATTTTCTACCTCATGACTATACCGTTCGAGATAGAGTCCTACGGTTTGGACTATCTGCAAGAGAATTCTTTGGAGAAGAAATTGATGTACCAAGATTTAATTTTACTGTTACCATGTATCGCACAGTGGAGCTACAAAAATGACTTTGTGGAAATTAGTGTAAAAATCAAAATATCGTACCAACATCAGTGATCTTGATTTTAAATTAAAGATGACAAAATTTAGTTCAAAATCTATTTGAGTTACTTGATTGTGTGTTGCTGTGTTTTAAATATGTATATAGACCATTGAAGTTCAAACATATTTTTGTCAACATTGCGTTAAAAGTCTATAAAACCGGGTAATGCTTTTGAAATTGAAACCAAAACAACATAAATACGATAAAATCGTCATCTGCAATATTTTTGAAAGCGGAAGTGTTGCACTAATGCGTCGTCGACTGTTAATAAAAGAAAAATTAAATTAAAAACAAACAAAAATCGGTCCACCCTAATATACTTAACTGCAAAAACGTTTAACTATATTTTTATAGTTTTTGTAAGGAAGTAAACTATAAACATTACACATATAATCCTAATAATATTAATATGATCGCTATTTTTGTACGTAGGACACTACAAACATGTACCGGCCATATTTATTATCCGATTTTGCTGAAATTTCGTAAAAGTTATTTTTTTGGACAAAGAAAATCGGTCCATATATTTCGGGAAAATCGGTTCATAGATAGATGTAGCTCGCAAACTTATTTTTTATATTTAAAGTAAAAAAAGCACATATTTAAAGTACAAAAATCTGCCATAATCGCAAAAAGTCGCAAATAAAGTAGACACTGTTGGATACACCACTTAGTCACCTATCTTCTCTACGTCATATGGTAGTGATCACATGTGATCCAAAAAAGTTGTATTCCACTTACTGTGTATAATTTTTTGGAAAAAAACTGTATTTTTACTTGGAAATATCTCCTCATTTAAAAAAGTTAAAAATACGTCTTATACACAAAAATTAAGATAAATATAACCTTATTATATGTTACAAGTCCGGTCGCATTTCACCAACAAACGAGAATTCCACAAGCATTTTATTAGTATACACATTTTATCATCGCATTTTTATTTGCATTTATTAGTAAAAAACAATCTTTGAATGGTCATAACTCGGAATCGCTTAGAGATATTTTCATAAAATTTGAAGGTATTTTCATTAAATGTTATCCACAATAAAACAACAATCCCAAAAAACTGATTTTTAAAAGTGGTTTTCAACGTCCTATGCGCGAATATTTCATCATATTTTCCCATCGTGCAACGTCTGGATATACTGGGGTTGGCGTTTTTAAAAAGTCTGACAGATCTTGCCGGCACAGATGTTCGTGTAATTGGTAAGTTTGTTAGCCAAACAGGTTGGTTTCGATGACGGGCACCTAAAAGTAGCACCTGTGATAGCACTAGGGACCTCAACTGGTCAATGTGGGCTGGCAGCAACCCTAACGTAAACCAAAACCAATATACAACTTAAACAAACACTGCTAAACGTAGTTTAATTTGCTCGTGCTTTAAGGGCGAAACCTTTTAATACTAATGTAATTGTGTCGTTAAAGGAAATAGATAATTTATATTTTATTAAGTAATCAATAAAATGCTTTGAAACCAGTGTTCAGAAAAAACCAGTAAGAAAAGGCAGAAAGTCGGGCAGGGCCGACTATATAATACCCTACCCCTCCCTAACAATGCGATAAGGGTCATTGCCATAATAATTTGGAATACGAGTAATTGGTAAATGGGTAGAAACGTATTATCTAATTCTGAAACGATAATCGCTAAATTAAGCAATATTCGTTCCTAAAGTGAGAAACATCTTTCTGGAAAATTTTAATGATGGGAAGTAAAATACAACTTCTATAGCCGTTTGATACCAAATCAGGAGGAACATATATATGTAGCTTTAATGTAAATCTGAACCGATTCTCCCTGAATACTTATTCATGTAAAAAGACCTCCTTCTGTCGAATTTCGTACTGATCGGATATAAAATACAGTCTCTACAGCGCTTACATATCAAATCGGGGGTAACATATATATGGGAGCTATATCTTAATCTGAACCGATTTTCTCCAAATTTGACAATATTCCTTCATGTAATAAGAAACCTCTTTCTGCCGAATTTCGCACTGATCGGATATAAAATACAGTTTTTACAGCACTTACAGGTCAAATCGGGGCTAACATATATATGGGGGCTATATCTAAATCTGAACCGATTTCTTCCAAATTTAATAGTGTTCATCCATATAATAAGAAACCTCTTTCTGCCGAATTTCATACTGATCGGATATAAAATAAAGTTTTTACAGCGCTTACATGTCAAATCGGGGGTAACGTATATATGGGGGCTATATCTAAATCTCAACCGATTTTAACCAAATTCAATAGGGATCGTCCTTGGGCCAAAAAAAAGATATGTGTAAAGTTTCGTCGAGATCGGACCATAATTGCGATCTGTACTTTGATTACAAGAATACATGCACAGACGGACAGAAGGACATAGCTAAATCAACTCAGAAAGTGATTCTAAGTCGATCGGTATAATAAACGATGGGTCTATTTCTTCTCCTTTTGGGTGTTACAAACAAATGCACAAAGTTATAATACCCTGTACCACAGTGTGGTGTAGGGTATAAAAACAGTACGTTATTGGAACGGTTCCTTCAGAGAACACTAACGTTATTTATTTTTTTAGTGTTACTGTTCGCGAACGGTACCACTACGATAACGCACCGTTCTTAGAACACGACGAACGGTATCACTACGATAACGTACGGTTCATAGTACACTACGTCGTAGTGATACTGTTCTTTTGAACAGAACACTAACAGTATCACTACGTTTAGCGTTCCGTTCTTATATATATTCGACACCACAGGTCGCAAATATGAAGCAATATTAATGAAAATTGGTGCAGAGTTATTTCTTAACCCAGGGACGATCCCTATTTAATATGGGGCATATCGGGCCATACTTTGATATAGTCGCCATACGAAGGTCCCTTTCGATAAGACATATTTACGCACTAGAAAGCGCATTTTTTAACCGACCATGCTGAAATTTAAATATTTGTACTGTATATTACATTCAATCGTGCCTAGTGAAAATTAGGCATATCGGTCCATACTTAAATATAACCCCCATACGAAGGTCCCTTTCCATAAGACATATTCACGCTCTAGAGAGCGCATTTTTTAACCGATCATGCCGAAATTTGAATATATGTTCATTCTATTGCATTCAATCATGCCTAGTGAAAATGATGCATATCGGTCCATTTTTTGACTCAGCCCCAATACAAAGCTCCCTTTCGACAAGACATACAAGGTGGCGCAAAAGTAATCCTCCTATCAGAAAATGCTATAAATTTTGCGATTGGCCCCTAATGTCAGTTCTGTTTTGACATTTGTGTAGTAAACACATGCGAAATACACGTTCATAAACAATGTTACGCTACACTGCTCCAGAACGCGGAATATTGCTGACTATTTATTTCACCAAGAGGAAGATGATTTTTCATCAAAAATAATCATGAGTGATGAGGCCCATTTCAATCTTAGCGGGTACGTAAATAAGCAAAATTTACGCTTCTGGGGCACTGAAAATCCGCGTGTAACCCACGAAGAGCCACTACACCCGCTCAAAGTCACTGTATGGTGTGCTGTTTTCGCTGGAGGAGTCATCGGACCTTTTTTCTTCGAAGACGTCGCGGGCCAAACGGTTACTGTGTATGGTGAGCGCTACAGAGCAATGATCAACGAGTTCTTTTTGCCGCAACTTGATGAATTGGGATTGGAAAACATGTGGTTCCAACAGGACGGTGCAACGGCACACACTGCACGTGCCACAACCGATATGCTGAAGGATGCATTTCCCGGGCGCCTAATCTCCCGTTTTGGCGATTTGCACTGGCCAGCAAGATCGCCTGATTTGACCGCTCCAGACTTCTTTTTGTGGGGCTTTTTGAAGTCGCGGGTTTATGGCAACAAGCCTCAGACTCTTGCAGCTCTTAAAGACAATATCCGTCAAGAATGTGAGGACCTATCGCCGGAAGTTTTGGCCAAAGTGATGGAAAATGCCATAAAAAGGGCTCAAATGAAAATCAACTGTGGCGGCGGCCATTTACATGACATCATATTCTCGACTTGATGTAAAAAAAATTAAAAGACCAAATAAAAATAATCCACAAGAAGAATCAAAGTTTTTCATTTTTTTTTAAATTACAGCCAAAAAACATCGAAAGGTTACTTTTGCGCCACCTTGTATTTACGTTATAGACAACGCATTTTGTATCCGATCATGCCGAAATTTAAATATGTGTGCCTTCTATTGCATATAATCATGTCTAGTGAAAATGGGGCATATCGATACGTACTTTGATATAGGCCCCATACGAGGGTCCCTTTCGATAAGACATATTTACCCTCTAGAGAGCGCACTTTTTAACCGATCATGCTGAAATTTAGATGTCATTAAATGCAATACGAGGCACACATATTTAAATTTCGGCATGATCGGATAACAAATTCGTCCTCTATAACGTAAATATGTCTTGTCGAAAGGGAGCTTAGTATTGGGGCTGTATCAAAAAGTGGGCCGATATGCATCATTTTCAGTAGGTATGATTGAATGCAATAGAATAAACATATATTCAAATTTCGGCATGATCGGTTAAAAAATGCGCTCTCTAGAGGGTAAATATGTCTTATGGAAAGGGACCTTCGTATGGGGGCTATATCAAATTATGGACCGATATGCCCCATTTTAAATAGGGATCGTCCCTGCGTTAAGAAATAACTCTGTACCAATTTTTATTAAGATTGCTTCATATTTGCGACCTGTGGTGTCGAATATAAAAAAGAACGGAACGCTAAACGTAGTGATACTGTATCACTACGACGTAGTGATACTGTTCTATGAACCGTACGTTATCGTAGTGATACCGTTCGTCGTGTTCTAGGAACGGTACGATATCGTTGTGGTACCGTTCGCGAACAGTAACACTAAAAAAATGTTTAGTGTATTTTGTTCTCTTGTAAGGGTTGCGATACTGTTCCGTTCGCGACGAAGGAACGGTACAGAACGCTAAGGAACCGTTCCTTAGTATTTTTTTCCGAACTCTGATTGAAACAATGGGAATATACATACTGAGCAGAAAAAAAACAATGCCATTAATTATTCGCTGCATTCCAGAAAACTTACATCACTTGAAGAAATGTGCTTTAACTAAATCAAGTCCAGATCTCAGCCAGACGACCTATCTTGTTTTGAGGTATGCCAACGCGATAAACAACTTAAAGAGCGCATTTTATTCAGAAAATCCCCGGCAGACTCACCACAATAAACAAACAGCAGCCGATGGTAATTATCAGACAAGAGCAAATATATTTTCATTAAACATCACAATGACAGACGGACGGACGGACAGACAGACAAATCCCTTTCGTACTTACCCTGTCAATTCAACTGGTCAAGTCATTTACCACATCCGCATCAATGTCCACGTGGTCGTTATCGTCGGTCAAGTGAACTTGATTGACTGATTGATAAAGTTTTGATATATTTTTTCATATTTTGTGTAATTAATTCGCATTAATTGGATTGATTTCACATTTAAATTGACATTTTGATGGGGTTTTGTGTGTTAAGCCATTCCAAATGATTCGCCGGTGTAGTTACATAGTTGGCGACCGACTGAGTGTCAGATTTCCGTTTCAAACGAATTTTGAATTTCAAGCCAGACATGTTTACAATTACACATGTTAATTACTCGTACATTGTTAATATGCATTATAAGCTGCAGCGATAGGGATTATCTGATCGGAAAATAAATGAAATGATTGTGGAATTTAACACTTGTTCCAAAGGCGCCTTCTGCCTTTATTTATTCGTCTGTCCGTCGCGTCGTTTTGATACGATTCACGTTTAAATGGTTCTGTGGTTAAAATGTTACTGGAACACTGCCTTTGAATCGAGCAGACAATTGGGCAGGCAGACAGGCACTATTTGGATGTATGAAGTAACTACTATGAGAGAGTCATGATTCCATTAAATCTGAGTCAACGCCAACATATGTATGTAAGTTAAAGATGCCACTTTGCCCGACCGGCACACTTATGTCTCTCTCGATGAACCAAATTAAATCAAATCAATTGAACTTTGATGACTTTTCCAACGCAATTCTCACTGGGAACTCTATTTTCACATGATACGCACCAAGAAAGAATTCATTAAGAGACGCACATTTAAAGTCACTGTCATAACAGTTAAGTCTCAATAGACGCAGAATATGAGGGTGTAATTGTAGATGTTTTCCACGTAGTATACCCCGGATAACGCAAAATGATTCACCAAGTAGAGGTTTTACTTAAAATAAACTCCCCTAACACAGAGGTGTAATGCGACTATATTTTTTTTACGGAACCTTGCTGATAGCTGATCTCCTCAGCAAGAAATTGGTGCTGTGCCACCCAGTCCATGCCACAGTACCGTGGGGCTATGCTATGGTGGACATGTTTCTCCCCTACAGTGGTGGTATTACTAAAAACACACTCTCCTAAGTCCGAAATGTTAGGCGTACCGTGCACATAAGACTTGTCGGTTCGTTGTCAGTGGTTACCGTACACTGAAAAAAAAATAGTAATAAAATTAATGAAGATACATTCTTAAATTAAGTATGCGATATCGGCATCAATTCAATCCCAATTTTCATAAAAATAATGAACATTTACATGTTTTTTACGAAATTTTCCTTAATTTAACGTTTTTTCAATTTGAATTAATGACTATCTAATCATTAGTTTTGTGTACGCGCTTCTTTTAATGTACGTCTTTAAATTGAAGAAACTAATCATAATTTTTGTGACAATCCGCTTTATTTTAAGTAATATTTCAATACTTTTAAGGATTTTCTGCATTAAAACTATGATGTAGACATGTCATAGTTTTAATGCCGAATCGCACTTAATTAACAGTATGAGATGTTTGATTAATAAATTTAAGGCTATGCTCCCCTAAAGGAAAGACTGTCTTGGTAATAATTTTTTGACAATTGCCATTATTTTTAAGAATACATACGAGAGAATTGTACAATCTCTCTCCCTCTCTCGCTCGAGAATCAGTTTTGTTTGTTAATGTGTAAATCAATAATTGTTATGGTGATGCGAGAGCTCTTCTACTCTCTGAAAATAGAAAATAATTCTGTTGTTCGTTTTCTTTAAAATCGTCACTTATTTACAAGCGATGGAGGGAGAGGGTTGTCTGTGAACGCGGATTGTGAAAAAAGGAGATTGCGTCGAATATGTAAGTATAAGTGTATACATACGTGCATATTCCAGCGAAAATTATTTTATTATGGGCTGTTAACAGTTATTTTTGCTAAAGCATAGTAACAACAACAAATGCAACCGTCGGGTACATGTGTGTATGTATGTGGTTATGCCGTCGGCGTCACCATCGATCTTGGTGATAAGAGAGTGCGTGCGTCATAGTTATTTTTGATGCATGTTATTTATGGTGATGTACATACGTTTTTATAGTATATCTTTTTAGTAAGTCCTGTGAAGAGATTTGTGCAAACACTAAAAAATGGACGATAAAAATGTGAGTAATAGGTTTTGTAATACTGAAAGAGACAATAGGAAAATGTGTAGATACGTGAAATATAATATTATAACCCTTAAATAAACAACCTATTGGCAATTACAAAATTAACAAAACACAATTTAATTTAAAGTATATACATATTTATTAAAAATAACTGCTAACAGCGCATAATGCAGAAATGTAAAATTATTGTGTTATTAATATGTTATACATAAAACTATCTTTTTTAATTTTTTTTAATAAAACAATTTTAGAATGGATCTTTTGGGAAGAGAGTGACAAATTCTACCAAATATTTCAACGTAAGTATTATATATGAACGGTTGAAATATTTCTCTTAGTTTTCAGTGTTTACCAATTGTGGAACGATAAAATTTATGTGTATTTTTTATATTCGATTTCTTTTCAGAAAAAATTTAATTATTTTAATTTAAGATCGCGCAATATTTGTATTATATTCAAAACCCTCTATCTTCAATTCTTGCAAAAATTAGATTTTTATGTTAAAATATTTTTGGAAATAAAAAAAAAACAAAAATTGAGATTTTATGGTCATTTTTATAATTTCTCTATCTTACACACTTATTTTTCTAAATGCAATACCCTCTATCTCTTCATATAATTTGGGACTATTTTTGTTTGTTTGTTTTTTTTTCTTCTAAAAGAAGGTTCGTTGGTGAAAAGATTATGCTAAACCCGAATTTGGTTAAATTTTTTTAGTCGAAGCTTTAGTTTTCAAATTATGACTATTTTTATATCTAACCTGTGATTCCACAAGAATACCATTTTTTCTATGACAATTTGAAAATGGATTAAAAAATGAACCCCAAGAAATAGATAATACTTAAATAAAAAAATAATCATTAATTCATTGTTATTATTATTTATTACTTATTATTTTTATTACAATATGTATAATTATATATTAAAAAAAATTGTGGAATTCATAAATATCTATCTTTTAAACCTCTATCTTTTTTTTATACATGAAGCATTTTTGAATAGCAATTCCCTTTATGTTCCATAAAATGGCTCGTGGTGCAAATATTAAAACAAATATTATTTAGTAGTTCACGTAGTTAGGTGTAATAAACATTGTAGAACAAACAATTTTAATTTTCTTTAAAATTAGGGATATAAACGGTTTTTTGGCTCTACTGAATAATTGTGTTTTTTAAGATAGAGGATATTGAATATAAACTGTCGATATATTATTTAAAAAGATTTTTAAAACTTTTTGACTTTTTCGAATTTTAGTTTAAATTTTTCCTAGATTTCGTGTTATACTTTGTAGTTAAACCTGTTGTTAGATTAGGCCCATTTGTTCCAATTTTTGCATCGTCTCCTTTATAAACGGTAATATATTTATATATTGCCTTATACTTTGGTCCAAGGAATATTTTTGTTTTTTGACATCAAAATAAGACTTTTTTGTTCAAACATAATATGTAAATAAGCTGCTTTCTTTTCACGAAGTATTGAATAAATATAAATATAAAATATTGGGATAAATATTCGTTTTGTATGAAAATTTAATATGGACCAAATGGTCTCTTAATCTATGATTTGTACATATTTTCCAGTCTAACAGCAGGATTAAGAATGTCATAAGCAGCATTAACTAATTATTATTTAATAAATATTCCTACGAGTATTCATCTCTTTTTGACAAACCATCAAAGCAATTTATAGCAATCATACTATCTGGGGTAGTACGGATATAAACAATAGGGGTGATTCGCTTCTTGACTTTATTCTAACTACCAACCTTAGTATTTGTAACATAGGTAATAAACCGACCTTCACAATTAAAGACAGACAAGAAGTACTCGACGTAACGTTTGCTACTGACCGGCTGTCAGATAAAATTATCGGGTGGAATGTACTGGACGACCACTCATTCTCAGATCACCATTATATTGAGTTAAAACTCGCTGAAAAAGCGCCTAAACCCGCCGTCCACAGAAATGTAAGAAAGACAAAGTAGCATCTGTATGAGAAGAATTTCAAGAAAGTCCTCAACTCTAAACTTCTGTACGAACCGAATGACAAAGCCGGTCTGGATAATCTGGTCGATCATATCACCATATCATTCAATAGATCCCTTGAAGAAGCCTGTCCAAAAACAAGGTACAAGGGTAAAACTAAACCCCAATGGTGGACTTCTGAGCTAACGGCTATGAAAAAGACCTGCAACAAGCTATTCAATAAGGCTAAATCTACTGGGGTCGCTAATGATTGGGATGCCTATAAAGAGCAACTCAAGATCTATAAGAAGGAGCTTAGAAAGGCGCAAAGGCGCTCTTGGTATACCTTCTGTGGTGAAGTGGAAAAGGTCTCCGACGCCGCTAGGCTGAGGAAGATATTATCTGCTTCACCCTGTACAGTGGGATATTTACAGGATGAGGCAAATAACTGGACCAAAAACAGTGAGCAGTCGCTCAATGTACTGCTCGACACACATTTCCCGGGGAACTCTGTAACAGAACCCGAGGATCAGCATGACCAACAAGAGTGCGAGTGGACTGCGAGCGTCGCTAGTTTCTTGACTGAGAGATCCAGAATAAGCTGGGCTATTAACAGCTTTGAGCCCTTCAAGTCACCTTGACCAGATGGCATCACTCCAGCAGAAATGCAGAAAATGTTAAAGTACATTATCCCCTGGCTGGGGAAAATTTATGTAGGCTGTATCAGGCTTTCATACGTCCCGAATCGATGGAGGGATACCAAAGTGGTATTCATACCTAAAGCGGGAAAGATATCACACACTAGGCCAAAAGACTTCAGACCAATTAGCCTATCCTCCTTCCTATTGAAAGGTCTGGAAAGACTTTTAGATCATTTCATTAGGGAAAACCTGGTTACAAAACTCCTGTCGGGAAACCAACATGCTTACAATAAGAGCAAGTCTACAGAATCAGCCCTACACGAACTTGTGAGCACTATCGAATCGTCCCTGCATTTCAAGGAATTCACTATGGTGGCATTTCTTGACATAGAAGGGGCTTTTAACAACATTCACTCAGATGCGGTAATTGCGGCACTCTCACATCTAAAAGTTAACACTAGTTTGATTAGACTAATTCAAAGTCTGCTCACCAGAAGACGCATAACAGCATGTCTAGGGTCCACAAGTCTAACAAGGTTTGTCAACAGAGGGACCCCGCAAGGAGGAGTATTATCTCCACTAATTTGGAACCTAGCGGTGAATGAAATCCTGCTAGATCTAGAACGTTGTGGCTGCAAGGTCGTGGCATATGCGGACGACGTGGCAATCGCAGTGAGTGGCAAATTCGTAAACGTCCTCAGAGACATCCTACAGGTGGCTCTGAACAAGTTGGCTAGATGGGCCAGAAGCAGCGGTTTGGGCGTTAACCCCAACAAGACAGAATTGGTTCTCTTTACTAGGATGAATAATGTCCCACATGTGGACCCTCCACCTCGGATAAATGGAACAGATCTAGGCTTTTCTGAAAGTGCAAAATTTTTAGGAATAATTCTAGATAGGAAAATGTTATTTAGACTTAACGTATTGGAACGTGTAAGGAAGGCCAACGTCGCCTTATATTCCTGCAAAAAGGCTGTAGGGTCGCGGTGGGGACTCTCTCCTAAAATCGTCCACTGGGTATATATAGCAGTAGTTCGTCCAATACTGTTATACGATATTGTGGTATGGTGGACGGCAACTGACAAACTAACCATTACCAACCTACTAACAAAGGTTCAGAGAACTGCCTGCCTGAGCATAAGCGGAGCCTTAAGGACTACAGCGACCGAGTCTCTACAATCCCTACTCCATATACTGCCGATTAATATTGTGGCGAGAGAAGTTGCAACCAAAGCGGCAATAAGATTAAACTGCCTATCAATGTGGAGGTACAAGAACTATGGTCACATGAGGATATCAAAGTGTAGTGCTATGGTAACGGTGTACACCTTCGAGAGAAATTACATCACTAAGATTCCCGCCAGAGATGAATGGGTCGGCAGAATACCAGGTAATAGAAACCATCTCCACTTTTACACGGATGGTTCGAAGCTTGATGAAAAGGTTGGCTTCGGAGTACACTGTGAAGAACTTAGTCTGGATAAAGCTCACAGACTACCAGATACCTGCAGTGTCTATCAAGCCGAAATAATGGCAATATGGGAAGTCGCCAAGTGGCTGAGTCGCAACATAGTAACCAACACTGGCGTTGTCATTTACTCGGACAGCCAGGCTGCCATCAATTCTCTGGAGGCAACATCCCTAAATTCACAAACAGCCCTCGACTGCCGCAGATCTCTTAACGAGATGGCTGAGCAGTTTAATATACACCTCATATGGGTGCCTGGGCATAGGGATATCCCGGGGAACTGCAAAGCCGATGAACTTGCTAGGAAAGGGACGACATTACAAATTCTCGAAGAATTTGCATATATTGGTGCGCCACTATCCACGTGCAAGCTTTGGCTTAGGCAAGAGGCAATCAGGCAGTCCAACGAGAGATGGACAGAAATCGGCACCTGCAGGGTAGCTAGACAAATCTGGCCAAGGTATGACCTGAGAAGGTCAAAATATCTCCTCGCACTAGAGAGGAAACGATTGTCTACGTTAGTACAGGTTCTGACGGGACACTGATTGATCGGCGAACACGCCAAAAGATTGGGTATTGACTCCAATGACTTCTGCCGAAGCTGTGGAGATGAGGAAGAAGTGGAGAGCATTGAGCACTTGCTTTGCGACTGTCCCGCTTTGAGTAAACGACGACTGGACATACTGGGGTCGGCCTTTTTAGGCAGCCTAACAGATCTTTCCAGTACTGATATTCGTACTATCGATAAATTTATATATCAAACAGGTTGGTTTCGATGAGGGGCATTTCAGCCCGTGGTAACACTAGGGACCTAAACTGGTCTATGTGAGCTTGTAAAAAAATACGGCTGCCACCCTAACCTAAACCTAAACGTAATTTATAGGTACGAAAAATTATACGATATAAATTTGAATCGAATTATACAAACATATTAAATTTGTTTGCACATTGAACATCTGAAAAACAGAAAACTTGCATCTAAATTAAGGCACTGATAAATTACCAAAAAATACTTAAATACAATTAAATCGTTGTTTCGGAAATACTCGTATTACTTCCAAATAAAAACCAGTAAGGAAAGGCAGAAAGTCGGGCAAGGCCGACTATATAATACCCTACACCTCCCTAACAATGCGATAAGGGTCATTGCCATAATAATTTGGAATACGAGTAATTGGTAAATGGGTAGAAACGTATTATCTAATTCTGAAACGATAATCGCTAAATTAAGCAATATTCGTTCCTAAAGTGAGAAACATGTTTCTGGAAAATTTTAATGATCGGAAGTAAAATACAACTTCTATAGCCGTTTGATACCAAATCAGGAGGAACATATATATGTAGCTTTAATGTAAATCTGAACCGATTCTCCCTGAATACTTATTCATGTAAAAAGACCTCCTTCTGTCGAATTTCGTACTGATCGGATATAAAATACAGTCTCTACAGCGCTTACATGTCAAATCGGGGGTAACATATATATGGGAGCTATATCTAAATCTAAACCGATTTTCTCCAAATTTGACAGTATTATTTCATGTAATAAGAAACCTCTTTCTGCCGAATTTCGCACAGATCGGATATAAAATACAGTTTTTACAGCACTTACAGGTCAAATCGGGGGTAACATATACATATATGGGGGCTATATCTAAATCTGAACCGATTTCTTAATAGTGTTCATCCATATAATAATAAACCTCTTTCTGCCGAATTTCATACTGATCGGATATAAAATACAGTTTTTACAGCGCTTACATGTCAAATCGGGGCTAACATATATATGGGGGCTATATCTAAATCTCAACCGATTTTAACCAAATTCAATAGGGATCGTCCTTGGGCCAAAAAAAAGATATGTGTAAAGGTTCGTCGAGATCGAACCATAATTGCGATCTGTACTTTGATTACAAGAATACATGCACAGACGGACAGACAGACAGACGGACATAGCTAAATCAACTCAGAAAGTGATTCTAAGTCGATCGGTATAATAAACGATGGGTCTATTTCTTCTCCTTTTGGGTGTTACAAACAAATGCACAAAGTTATAATACCCTGTACCACAGTGTGGTGTAGGGTATAATAAAGTTTTTTACAGCGCTTACATGTCAAATCGGGGGTAACGTATATATGGGGGCTATATCTAAATCTGAACCGATTTCTTCCAAATTTAATAGTGTTCATCCATATAATAAGAAACCTCTTTCTGCCGAATTTCATACTGATCGGATATAAAACAAAGTTTTTACAGCGCTTACATGTCAAATCGGGGCTAACATACATATGGGGGCTATATCTAAATCTCAACCGATTCAATAGGGATCGTCCTTGGGCCAAAAAAAAGATATGTGTAAAGGTTCGTCGAGATCGGACCATAATTGCGATTTGTACTTTGATTACAAGAATACATGCACAGACGGACAGACGGACAGACAGACAGACGGACATAGCTAAATCAACTCAGAAAGTGATTCTAAGTCGATCGGTATAATAAACGATGGGTCTATTTCTTCTCCTTTTGGGTGTTACAAACAAATGCACAAAGTTATAATACACTGTACCACAGTGTGGTGTAGGGTATAAATATTAGGATGGAATCATAGTTTAGAACAATATCCTCCCAAACGTATAATATTTGTGTGTGTCAAATATTATATAGGTATTTGGAGTGTACTCTGAACATATGTACGTCTCAAGCTGAATATGTTTGGAACAATATATTGCGGAAGCAATTTTTCAGCGTGTATACAATTTTATAATATTTATACCCTACACCACACTGTGGTACAGGGTATTATAACTTTGTGCATTTGTTTGGAATACCCAAAAGGAGAAGAAATAGACCCATCGTTTATTATACCGATCGACTTAGAATCACTTTCTGAGTTGATTTAGCTATGTCCGTCTGTCTGTCTGTCCGTCTGTGCATGCATTCTTGTAATCAAAGTACAGAGCGCAATTATGGTCCGATCTCGACGAAACTTTACACATATCTTTTTTTTGGCCCAAGGACGATCCCTATTGAATTTGGTTAAAATCGGTTGAGATTTAGATATAGCCCCCATATATATGTTAGCCCCGATTTGACATGTAAGCGCTGTAAAAACTTTATTTTATATCCGATCAGTATGAAATTCGGCAGAAAAAGGTTTCTTATTATATGGATGAACACTATTAAATTTGGAAGAAATCGGTTCACATTTAGATATAGCCCCCATATATATGTTACCCCCGATTTGACCTGTAAGTGCTGTAAAAACTGTATTTTATATCCGATCTGTGCGAAATTCGGCAGAAAGAGGTTTCTTATTACATGAAATAATACTGTCAAATTTGGAGAAAATCGGTTCAGATTTAGATATAGCTCCCATATATATGTTACCCCCGATTTGACATGTAAGCGCTGTAGAGACTGTAATTTATATCCGATCAGTACGAAATTCGACAGAAGGAGGACTTTTTACATGAATAAGTATTCAGGGAGAATCGGTTCAGATTTACATTAAAGCTACATATATATGTTCCTCCTGATTTGGTATCAAACGGCTATAGAAGTTGTATTTTACTTCCGATCATTACAATTTTCCAGAAAGATGTTTCTCACTTTAGGAACGAATATTGCTTAATTTAGCGATTATCGTTTCAGAATTAGATAATACGTTTCTACCCATTTACCAATTACTCGTATTCCAAATTATTATGGCAATGACCCTTATCGCATTGTTAGGGAGGTGTAGGGTATTATATAGTCGGCCCTGCCCGACTTTCTGCCTTTCCTTACTGGTTTTATTTTAATTTCAGCCAAATTCAATGTTCACAATCATTAAAGGTTCCAACGAAAATTGTTCATGGAAGTTTGGGGAACATATAGAAAGGTGAATCCAGTATAACTTTACAAATCGATAACAAATATACGAAACTTCAAATATTTCGATGGTGTTTTGGCCGGTTTATCTTTATACATACAACCAAAATACGGTTTTAGATTATAAAATGTTGAAATTTATCCGTAATATGTATTATTCATTTAATGTATTTTCTAATATTAAAATAAAAAACCAATTTTTAGAAAAAGGAAGTGTTGTGTTTTGAATTTATCGTGGAAAATTGTATACAAGAATCATATTTTCTATGAATATTGAAATGGTTTCTGTCGCTTTAAAACAAATGATTCTTTAGTATGAGTGGCATTAGAATAAAGACAATGTAAGGAATTTCCCCTACATATTTTAAAAAACTTTATTTATGCTTTAAATTAATTACCAGTATATGCTTATATCAAGGACATACATTTTAAAATTTAATACGAAAATGTTTTAAATTTTATGATATTATACTAAACATAAGCACGAGGCATACTTCAATTTACGCCAAAACGTGCTTATTTTAAGACCAAACTTAATTAGTTTTATTACCAAATGTTCTTGATTCTATGAAATGCATCATCAAAACAAGTACTATTCATGTCTTTGTATTAACTATAAAACATTCTTATTTTTATAGCGATTGTCTTTGGCTCGAAATCATTGCCGAAATCTTAAACTTTACGACAAATTCTTTGATTTTCAGTACGCTTTTTTTGTAGTGTAGACGCCTGCCTTTGGGCTTGCAACAGGCAACTGGAAGGTCGATTCATTGCATGAGGCGGATGGGCTTCGTAGGCACTGGATGCTGAGTCTCTACGCCACCTCATGAAGTCCGATGGCATGGTTTCACTGAGGCGTCATCCTGTGCATTAAATCACTGTACAGTGAGATAAATGAAAAAAACGGGAAATAAATCTGCCGTTTCATAACTAAACAACCGTTCGCGACCAAACTTAGCATGTTTCTAAAAGAGGTATTACAGAAGTTACTGCTGTATACAGGGGCGTAGCTGCAGGGTCTCAAAAATTGCCATCTCGGGTGAACAAAATGTTTAAGCGCGTGTAAATCAAGTCTTTTTCGTCCGATTCAATAAATCTTCTTTTGTGTGAACATTCTTTGGCATTTATTTTTTGAAGGTTATGTCTATCAGATGTTGACCGGGGCTACGTCTCAGATGGTCCATCCGTTGAGTCCAATTTTCGATGACTCGTTCGAGCATTTCGACTGGTAACTGGCGAATGACACGCGTGATGTTTTGCTCAAAGGCCTAAATCGAAGGAGGTTTGTCCGCATAAACTTTAGACTTTACATATCCCCACAGGAAAAAGTCTAACGGTGTGATATCACACTATCTTGGTGGCCAATCGACCGGCCCAAAACTTGAAATTATCTGCTCACCGAAGTGTTCTCTCAATAAATCCATTGATTGATGCGATGTGTGGGAAGTGGCGCCGACTTGTTGAAACCAAATGTCGCCGAGATCACGAGCATCAATTTCAGGCATCAAATAGTCGGTTATCATGGCACGATAATGGTCGCCATTGACGATTACGTTCTCACCGGCATCATTATTGAAGAAATATGGACCGATAATAAAACTGAATAATTTGTAAACGTTGTTCAGGCGTAAGTCTTTTTTCCATGATGAAATGCCAAACAATACTTAACAAAAATAACATGACAGCATGACACGACTCACACGTGATCTGTCAAAAAAAGGCTATTGAGAAAAGTATCTCCACTTAGATCACCCTATATAGATGTATATGCGCACATAAACGCTTATAATTCGGCACGTTGCAATGTATTTAAAGTATCTTCTGTTCAGCAAAAAATAATTGTATTTGATGAACCCCTTCTGGTGCCTCCCACTCAAATTGACAGATTAATTCGTGTTATATTCCATATACGTATACCTTAGTCGGGTTTCCCTTTCTTACTTGTTTTTAATTTCTATTTATTTAAGGTCATAATTTGTTTCCACCCATCCAAAATTCTCCTCTTTAATATGACACCTATAGCGATATCGTTGTGCGCGAATAAGTAAGTATTTAAAATATTTCTTTGAAACCCGCTATGATTTGAAGTCCTTTAAAGGGCAACAGGATCAGGTAATGTAAAACTGAAACTGTCAATTAACTATAGTTGGCCTTTAGCTTCAGACGTACATATAGCATCCGGTTCAATCTAGCTGCAGAATTTGTAGGTATTAGATATGTGTCTAGCTGCAGAATTTGTAGGTGTTACAAACTGTTAATACGCAGGGTGTGGTGTAAAGTATAAACAATACACTTTTGGAGATTCGAACTTTTGGGAAAGCTACCAAATTTGAGATATAACGTACCTTCCTACCAAGTAGCAAATGTCCTATCTTTTGTGACAGAGAATTCTCAAAGTGTCAGTACTATTAAAGACTGTATTAATTTCGTTTAGCGTTTATGTATTCATAATTCTAAACTAAACAACTGAAAAACATTGCAATCACATTTATTATCTGATCACACCCCTAATTACCTGTCTATATATTGTTCTGATTTAAATGAACAAAAACGACATACGACCTCTATTCTCTATAAATTAAATACTCAATTATTATTTTGAGGTGTTAAAACAAACTAAAGTCCCATCCCAAAGGAGATCCGAACCGCCTATTGCCTCACACAGTGTTGCGGCACAAAACTAAAGCGCGAACGTGTCTTGTTTACAACTATCGTCTGGCAATAAATAACAACAAAACCTCTAATTTGAAATTCTAATAAGATTTAAAACTACCCGCTAAACGACAACAACAATGCGATGAGAATAGCAGAGCGCTAAACGGTTAAAATAATTTAGTTAAAGAGTTGTTGAATATGTCGAACAACGAACGACAAATGACTACTAGGGACGAGCCTAGAATACCGAGTTTCAGTTTGAGTGATATTATTAATTGTTTTAATTTATGCAAACAACTGCAGCAACAAATAATGCCAATTGCCGGCATAGTATGTATTAAAGCACACTTTGATGCTTAATAGTCAATTGTTTGCCTCAATCCGGTCCTTCGCATGTCTGTCCGTCCATATGAATTCATCCATCCGTTTAGTCAGTTAGTCAGTGATGCGCACAAACCCAAACCGCATTCACTGTGATTTACTATTGTAACGTAACTACACTGAAGTTTAAAATTCAGTGCACATTTGCGCTAAACACTGCTTTCAGAAAAATACCAAGTAGACAGACGGACGGGGCTAATTCGAATCAAATATTGATTTTATGTAGATCCATATAATAACCTAGGTCTTTCTAGCTCTTCTGTTTCTGGGCCTTAAAGCCAAATTCCCAAAATACCGAATAAAGAAGTAACATCAATATTTTCTCGCGCAATTTTGCGCAACACTGTCTGTTGTATGTCGTCTGCACGTGTGATTAATTTGTATTAACACACACTTGCGTATAAATATGTACGAGAATCGGGAACTGTGAATTGACGTGATCTTAAACACGTGACCAGAACAGATTTGAATTTTATTGAATGAAATTTTATGCGTTTAGTAAACAACGTGAGACGACATCACACCACAAGAAGAGAGCGGACGAAAAACGGAAACGAGGACAACATGTGCATTTGTCATCTTATTTAAGGGTTGTCTGTCTGTCTCACTGTTTCATTTGAGCTTTAGCGTGACACAGTTTTCAACGCGGTATTCTGGCAAACCGTGTTAACTCATCCTTGTGACATCGAAATTGGCATAGGAAAGTACCCTTTCGTGCGGTCCTTTCGACTCACACCCTCTCTCTCTCTCACTCCCTCTCCGGACCAATTTAACGCAGTGGTTATCAGCTAATTTGCTGTGAAGACAATTTCTAATTGGGTAACATTACGTTTTGTCAGCATTTCGAATTATAATGAATTTTTGTGCATTTATTTAGAATTTCCTTTATTTCATTCATAGATCTATACAATAAACCAATTTATATATAGCAAATATTATGTGGATAATATAAGAAAACATCAGATTTTAAACATGTCAGCACTCGTAACTAGGGCTGACAGATTATGTGGATAATATAAGAAAACATCAGATTTTAAACATGTCAGCACTCGTAACTAGGGCTGACAGATTTTGTCTTATCTCAATCGCCAAATAAGGTATTGAAAATTGTTAGCAATAACACTGTCCAACAGCATTTTTGGAACAGAGTAGCGACCCCATTATTTTGAAAGGGTATGTTGAGTAGATCATTTCTGTACAATAAACTTATGGTCCAGCTGGTCTGACTTTTTTTACAGTGGGTCAAAATTTTCATTTTTTGTTCGAAGGGAGCATTATACTTAATGAAAAAAAATTATGTAAGTTAATGTCTGAGAGATTTCTCATTCTCAGAGTTATATAGTGGAAGTTTATGAGGATCATTGTTGTGGAAGATCTTAACCCTCTAGCTTCCCTCTTATTGGTCCAATTTGGGCCTTTTTTCGAAAAAATCAAAAGGACATTTAAGGATTAAAATATTCGACGAAAATTTGTGCCGGAAAATTTCACTGGGGGTCGCCAAAGACACCATAGTTGTAAATATAGCTCTTTACGCTTAATTAGCAACATTACACGCCAACTTATACAAAAAACAATTAAGAAAGTTTCAGTCGGGTAAACCGACTTTAAGAGTAATGTAATATGTATATAACATTATACTAATTAATCTGTCAATTTGTGTCGGAGGTACCAGAAGGGGATTAATAAATACACCTATTTTTTGGTAAACACTAGATTCTTTAAAAACCGAACTATAAGTGTTTATGTGCACTGGTATATCAACATTACGAGCTATTCAATTTTGGTATGATTTGGTCATTTTGTGTGGGGGGTACAAAAAGGGGCGTGGTGATAACGCCCAATTTTTACAGGACTGTAGACACTATAACAGCATTACACTGTACACAATTTCAAGTATTTGTATGCATTGGTTTTAAAGTTATAAGCCGTTAACTTTTGGTGTAGAATCCATTTGTGTTGGAGGTACCAAAATGGGCTCTACAATAATGCCCATTTTTTACCGGACTATAGGCGCTACAAATCATTATACTGTAGAAAATTTCGAGTATTTGTATGCACTTGTACTAAAGTTATAAGATGTTCAATTTTGATGCAAGGGGCGTGGCAACTTCGCCTATTTTTCTTGAGGTTATAGCGACTTATAAAATAATATAATGTGTGGAATTTCAGAAGATTGTAAGAAGCAGTATAATAGTAATTAAAGAATCAATATTTCACTTAATGTTAACCCTTTGTGTGGGAGGTACCAGAAGGAGTGAACCAATATGGCCCATCTTCGAACTTAGCCGGATATAGAAAAAATATTAGCGAATATAAAATTTGATGTCAAACGGTTACTCCTTTCGACAGACAGACGGACGGACGGACATTTCTCATTCAACTTAAAATGACCCAAAACTAATATCCGCCGAACGTACATAGGGCCTTAGATCACTCATGCAATGTGTTACACTTTTGGCCCATAGCAAATGATATGTACCCTCGTATCACTAAAGTGAGGGTATAAATACTATAATGTAAATTGAAAGTCGTGATATTTGTGCAATAATTGGAGCAGAGGAGCGACTCTATAATTCTGAAAGGGCATGTTGAGTAGATTATTTTTGTAGAATTAACTTATGGTCCAGCTGGTCTGAGTTTTTTCTTACAGCGGGTCAAAGTTTTCAATTTTTGGTCGAAGGGAGCATTGTTCTAAATGAAAACCAGTAAGGAAAGGCAGAAAGTCGGGCGGGGCCGACTATATAATACCCTACACCTCCCTAACAGGGTCACTGCGATAGTAATTTGGAATAATTGCTAAATGGGTAAGAACATATATATGCGGATATATCTAATTCTGAACCGAAAATCGCTAAATTAAGCAATATTCGTTCCTAAATTGAGAAACACCTTTCTGGAGAATTTTGTAATAATCGGAAGTAAAGTACAACTTCTATAGCGCTTTGTAAGCAAATCAGGAGCAACATATATATGGAGGTTATATATAAATCTGAATCGATTTTCCCTATATACTCATTTATGTAAAATAGAAACCTCTTCCTGTCGAGTTTTGTACTGATCGGATATAAAATACAGTCTCTACAGCGCTTGGATGTCAAATCGGGGCTAACATATATATGGGGGCTATATCTAAATCTGAACCGATTTTCTCCGAATTTGGCAATATCCCTTCATGTAATAAGAAACCTCTTTCTGCCTAATTTCGTACTGATCGGATATAAAATACAGTTTATACAGCGCTTACATGTCAAATCGGGGGTAACATATATAAGGGGGCTATCTAAATCTAAACCGATTTTCAGAATTTGGCAGTATTCCTTTATGTAATAAGAAACCTCTTTCTGTCGAATTTCGTACTGATCGGATATAAAATACAGTTTATACAGCGCTTACATGTCAAATCGGGGGTAACATATATATGGGGGCTATATCTAAATCTGAGCCGATTTCCCCCAAATTTTGTATTGTATCTAAGTGTATCACGAGACTACTCTCTGTCAATTTTTGTACAAATCGGTTCAAAAATGTTGCTTATATGTACAGTGCATATATGCCAAATCGGAGGTACATGTATATGGGAGCTATATGTAAATCTGAACCGATTTGAACCAAATTCAATAGGGATCGTCCTTGGGCCTAAAAAAGATATGTGCAAAGTTTCGTTGAGATCGGACCATAATTGCGACCTGTACTTTGATTACAAAATACATCTACAGACAGACAGACGGACATAGCTAAATCGACACAGAAAGTGATTACAAGTCGATCGGTATAATAAACAATGGGTCTATCTCTTCTCCTTTTGGGTGTTACAAACAAATGCACAAAGTCATAATACCCTGTACCACAGTGTGTTGTAGGGTATAAAAATGCTATAAGTTAATGTGTAAGAGATTTCTTGTTGTCAAACTTACACGGGGCAAAATCGCCTTTTTTGATATGTTTGAATCGAAAGAAAATATATTTGGAACACAAATTTTTAAATATTATATATTTCTTAGCAAATAAATTTTATTTGAAAATCAATAAAATATATTTGGAACGCATATATTAATATATTACAACAAATTATATTTGCAAACTAAATTTCTCAAATAAAATATGTGTTTGAATAGAAATAAAATTATTATTTAGGAATTTTTTCAAATATATTGTATTTAAAAAATATTTCCAAAACTTTTGCTGAGTTTTTCATATTTCAGTTTCAATTTTTCTTGGGTTTCGAATTGTACCTCCCAGTTATGATACCATATGCAGCATTACCTTCTGTTTTAAATCAATTATTTCAAATTTCTGAGTATTCCAAGCCATCATTAGTCGTCAATCCTCTAAGTACTTTATATTGATCCAAGATTATATGATTTCAATTATTATTTTTTACGGACATTAAAAATTTCTAAAAATTTAACTTTGAATTACTGAAAAATTTGAGACAATTTATGTATTTTATGAATACTTAAATGCAAATAAATATTTATTTCGGAAATAATGGTCCCAAATAAAAACATAATGGAATGTAAACAAATATTTGTTTAGAACAACATCTTCCTAAATACACAATTTTTGTGTGTACCAAAAATTACATGCTTAGAGTCTACCCCAAACATATATATGTTTCAAGCCGAATATGTTTGGGACAATATACTACAGAAGCGATTTTTTTTCATCGTGTATGTAACGGAATTTTATGAGGATCATTTTTTTGGAGTTCTTAACCCTCTAGCTCCCCTCTTAAAGGGTCAATTTGCGCCTTTTTTCGAAAAAATCAAAAAAAGTAATGTCAAAAAGTACATTTAAGGATTAAAATATTCTACGAACATTTTTGCCGGAAAATTTCAGTGGGGCTCGCCAAAAGCACCAAAGCTGTGAATATAGCTTTTTATGCTTAATTAGCAAAATTACACGCCAACTTATACAAATAAATGATATAATGTAAATTTAAAGCCGTAATAAATTAAAATATGTTTATCGAAGTCTGCACGGGGCAAAATCGCCTTTTTTGATATGTTTGAATCGAAAGAAAATATATTTGGAACACAAATGTTTAAATATTATATATTTCTTAGCAAATAAATTTTATTTGAAAATCAATAAAATATATTTGGAACGCATATATTAATATATTACAACAAATTATATTTGCAAACTAAATTTCTCAAATAAAATATGTGTTTAAATACAAATAAAATTATTATGTAGGATTTTTTCCAAATATATTTTATTTAAAAAATATTTCCAAAACTTTTGCAGAGTTTTTTATATTTCAGTTTCAATTTTTCTTGGGTTTAGAATTGTACCTCCCAGTTATGATACCATATGCAGCATTACCTTCTGTTTTAAATCAATCATTTCAAATTTCTGAGTATTCCAAGCCATCATTAGTTGGCAATCCTCTAAGTACTTTATATTGATCCAAGATTATATGATTTCAATTATTATTTTTTACGAACATTAAAAATTTCTAAAAATTTAACTTTGAATTACTGAAAAATTTGACACAATTTATGTATTTTATGAATACATAAATGCAAATAAATATTTGTTTCGGAAATAATAGTCCCAAATAAGAACATATTGGAATGTATACAAATATTTGTTTAGAACAACATCTTCCCAAATACACAATTTTTGTGTGTACCAAATATTACATGCTTAGAGTCTACCCCAAACATATATATGTTTCAAGCCGAATATGTTTGGGACAATATACTACAGAAGCGATTTTTTTTCAGCGTGTGGTTGCTAAAACATTTATTTAGAAATGACGAGAAATATTTGGACATATTCATATTCATATTTTTTTTTTTCCAATTCATTACATTTTTTTTTTGTATTGAATCTTTCATTATTATACAATGAAAATAACAATAAGTGGACAAATCTTAACCTAAAATACTATTCTCTGGGTTATTGCCATTGCGAATAAACCATTGAGACTTTACACGATTTTTTGCTTAAACAAAACGGTTAACATTTCAAATTTAGGAATTCATAATTTCATTTCATTTTTTTGTTTTTCATTTTGATTAGGATTTGTTTTAATTTATATCATGTCCAGCGTATCTCTCCTTCTAAGGCGGTCATGACCTTCAACATTTAGTAGTTCTCGAGCCAGGATGTTTGGATGATTGAATAGTTTACCCACGTAACACCGGCAATATTTTTAAATTTCCTCTTTTACTGTTGGCATGTTGAGATCCTTATGGATGTTAGCATTTCTTATATACCATGGTGCACCTGTAATTAAACGAAGAATATTCGATTGTCTTCTTTGTAATTTGCATACATTTGAAGCGCACGCTGTACCCCAGAGCTGGATACCATATGTCCAAATTGGCTTCAATATCGTTTTGTATAAAAGAACTTTATACTCTGGATCTAGGGCAGAACTTTGGCTGATAAGCCACTGAAGTTGATTAGTTTTGAGTTTTATTTGAGTTACTTTAGAGTCTATGTGGCGCGACCACGTCAAACGCCAATCTATGTGGATTCCAAGGTATTTTACATGATCCTTTTGGGGAATCTGTGAATTGAAAATAGAAATTGGAGGACTTGCATCCCTTCGCAGGGTAAAAGTAACATGAGTACACTTTGAGGCATTCACCATTATTCTCAATTTTTTTTAACCATTCTTCTAGGATTCGGACATGAGACTGCAGTTGATCGGACGCAACTGAAGGGTTTTTGTGAGTACTGACGAAAGCAGTATCGTCCGCAAAAGTAGACGTGAGCGTAAAGTTGGTTATGGGCATATCTGCCGTAAAAATAACGTACAGTATAGGGCCAAGAATGCTCCCCTGTTGGACACCGGCATTTATTTTCTTTTTTTAATAGTATTTATTTTTTTTACTTTAAAGATTTCGAGTAAAACGGAATTGGAAATGATTAAAAAGAGGAAAAATAGCAGTATGGTATTAATAGATAAATATATAAGGGAATTAAAAACATGTTTTTCATATTTTTTATTTTGCCATATTTTAGGTGGTACCAAAATGGGTATGGCAATAACGCCAATTTTCAACAGCCTATGGGTACTAACATGCATTACACTGTACAAAATTGCAAGTGTTTGTATTTTAATTTATCGCGACTTTAACTTACATTATACCTATACTTATAACGGGTTTTGGATGATATGATTTTGAAGTGACGTTTCGGCCATTTGTAATATGTCATGATCTGTCATTTGTTTTTCAATGTATTCAGTAGTGTTTACAATTTCGGCGCCACGAAATAACCCCCAAGTGAAATAACCCCCAAGCCAAAAATGAAATAACCCCCAATGAAATATGCCCCAAATAAAATGAAATAACGCCCAAAGATTAAATGTGAAATAAAGTCCAAATTAAATGAAATAATAGCCAAATAATAAATGAAACAACCCCCAAAAAATATTAGTTAAACCAAAAATGAATAATTCCCCCAAAAATAAGTGAAATAACCCCCAATGAAAAAAACCCCAAACAAATGAAATAAACTCCAAATTAAATTTATTCGTCTAGACTAATGTTTTTTTGTGCAATATACATCATTTTTCCCAAAAACAGTTTGTAGTATTTACATAAAACGCTTGTATGGAATCCCCAATAGGCCGACGAAACAAATTAGAATAAAAACTAATGGGAATACCTGCAATTGCAAATTGATAAAACAACGTTTCAACTGCTTTGCAACTGAATGTTGGAACAGATAACATAAGAAAATAGTAATCCTGGCGAAAAATTAAAAAAAAATGTTTCTGAACTATTTCTTGACGTTTGAAAGCTTTTGGAATATAATACATGAGAATTCATGAAAACTTTTGGAAGAGAATTATCTTCCAAACTATTTCACATATGAATTTCAGTTCTCTTCCAACAGTTTTAAATGCAGACGAAAAATAGGTAAAAAATCGAGGCGATTTTTTAACCAATTTTTCATCTGCATTACTATTTCTTCATGTTCAAAAACTGTTGGAAGTGAAAACTTGAAGAAATAGTAATGCCGACGAAAAATAGGTTAAAAAATCGCTGCGATTTTTTGACCTATTTTTCGTCTGCATTACTAAGTTTTTATGCTTGAAATCTGTTGGAAGAGAACTGAAACTTCGTGTGTGAAATATGTTGGAAGAGAAAACATGAATAGGAATTAATGGAGACGAAAAAAAGGTTAAAAATCGCGGCGATTTTTTACCTATTTTTCGTCTCCATTAATTCCTATTCATGTTATCTCTTCCAAAATATTTCCATAAAATTTTCTGACATGAAGAAATAGTAAAGCAGACGAAAAATATGCCAAAAAAATCGCCGCGATTTTTTGACTCTCTGTTTCCTTTGCTTTATCTTTTCTTCAATTTTTCTCTTACAGCAGTATTCATTCGTAAATTGTTAAAAGGGAACAAACCCAATCAGTTCCTTTACTGATCGGCTCTCTAGCAAAATATTCGCAAATCTTATTTTACTTACCATTTCCAAACATTTAAAGCTTATCAATTTCATGATATAATGCAATCGTACCATCTGGTATGTTTTCTGTAATCTGCTATCCATGACTCTACAACTTAAATTTTCCTATTTGTTATAATTTAAAATTTGTAAATTTTCTTCTCTGAATCACTATTAAGAACTGATTACTACTCTCAAGACCCACCCTAAAGTTACCCCGTTCAATATGTTCATTCGATTCTAACCGCCTAACGACAAGGAAGTGATATCTAACAATTTTATTATTAAAAACTTTCCTAAATTTAATTTTGAATGTCAATGAAATAATCCCCAAATAAAATGAAATACGACCCAAGAAAAATTAGATTTCGATGAAAATGAAATAAATCCCAAAGAATGAAAAAATCCCCAAAACGAATGAAATAAATCATTTTGGTCTTAGTAACAAAAATTAAAAAAAACTTGAAAAAATGAAATTAAACCCAAAGTTAATGAAATTTCACCCAAACCCAATTTTGAATCTTTTTTTGGGTGTTATTTCATTTTCGGCTTGGGTGTTATTTCACTTGGGGGTTATTTCACTGCGCCTACAATTTCATCATGAAGAGATATACGCAAGAACAACGATTACCAATTTGTCAGCTTTATTATCAAAATAACACTATGCTGAGCGCCCCAGTAGGCGAGTTGGTAGCGTACTCACCTATGAGTTTGGGGGTTGTGGGTTCAATTCCCACCAGAGGCTCTGGTCTGTCGCTGCAAACATTTAGCCATATGGTCTTTGTAACCCGGCCTTTCCCTGGACCTTATAATTAGAATACAAATTTAATTTGTATTGTAATTCATATAAATAAATAAATAACACTATGCTACAAAAAAAAAAATGTTTGTGTCCAAGACCTAAAAATGTTTTTTTTTGTATAGATTGTGGCATACTGTTATATAAAATCAAAACCAAAAATTTTTTTATGAATACATTTTTTTTAAAAAAAAAATTTATTAAAAATGCTATTATCGTCGAAGGTACCCTTTGTATTTGCACTATAATTTTTGGAGTATATGCCCGATGAGGTCGACTTATACGTTAAAACGACGCTATTAATGTGGGCTATCAATGTTGGAAATATCTCTTTCACTTAGAAACATTGGTTTAGTAACAGTCATTAAAAAAAAGTGGAAAAGTAGATTTTTTTCAAAACAAAACCAGTAAGGAAAGAGAGGAAGTCGGGCGGGGCCGACTATATAATACCCTACACCTACCTACCAATGCGAAAATGGGCATTGCGATAAGAATTTGGCAGTGTTCATACATGCACGCTGAAAAAAAAATCGCTTCTGTAGTATATTGTCCCAAACATATTCGGCTTGAAGCATATATATGTTTAGGGTAGACTCTAAGCATGTAATATTTGGTACATAAAAAAATTGTGTATTTTTGAAAATGTTGTTCTAAACATATATTTGTTTACATCCTATGTGACTGCTATTTGTGAAACAAATATTTATTTGCATTTAAATATTCATAAAATACATAAATTGTGTCAAATTTTTCATTAATTCAAAGTTAAATTTTTAGAAATTTTTAATGTTCGTAAAAAAAATAATAATTGAAATCATATAATCTTGGGTCAATATAAAGTACTTAGAGAATTGACAACTAATGATGGCTTGGAATACTCAGAAATTTTAAATGATTAATTTAAAACAGAAGGTAATGCTGCATATGGTATCATAACTGGGAGGTACAATTCGAAATAAAGGAAAAATTGAAACTGAAATTTGAAAAACTCAGCAAAAGTTTTGGAAATCTTTTTTAAATAAAATATATTTGAAAAAATTCATAAATAATAATTTTATTTGTATTTAAACACATATTTTATTTGAGAAATTTAGTTTGCAAATATAATTTGTTGTAATATATTAATATATGCGTTCCAAATATATTTTATTGATTTTCAAATAAAATTTATTTGTTAAGAAATATAAAATATTTAAAAATTTGTGTTCCAAATATATTTTCTTTCGATTCAAACATATCAAAAAATGCGATTTTGTCTCGTGTGTAATAAGCAAACTCTCTCTGCCGATTTTCGTACTGATCGGATATAAAACATGGTTTCTACAGTGCTTACATGTCAAATCGGGTGTAACATATATATTGGGACTATGTTTAAATCTGAACCGATTTTCCCCGAATTTGGCAGTATTTATTCAAGTAATAAGAGAACTCTCTCTGCCAAATTTCGTACTGATCTGATTTTAAATACAGTTCCTACAGCGCGTTCATTCACGTAATAATAAAACTCTCTCTGCCGAATTTCATAAAGATCGGATGTAAAGTGTGGTTTCTACGCTTACATGTCGAATCGGGTGAAACATATATATGGGGACTATATCCAAATCTGAACCGATTTTAACCAATTTCAATAGGGATCGTCCTTGTGCCAAAAAAGAGCACTATGCTAAATTTCATCACAATCGGACCATAAATACAACCTGCACTTTGATTACAAGAATACAAGGACAGACAGACGGACATGGCTAAATCGACTCAGAAAGTGATTCTGAGTCGATCGGTATAATAAACAATGGGTCTATCTCTTCTCCTTTTAGGTGTCACAAACAAATGCACAAAGTCATAATACCCTGTACCACAGTGTGGTGTAGGGTATAAACAAATGCACAAAGTCATAATACCCTGTACCACAGTCTGGTGTAGGGTATAAAAATCCTGGGACGAAAAAAATAGAAAAAAATCGAAAAAAATTATTTTATTTTATTTTTTAAAAGTTTGCATCCTAGCGAAGAAAATAATGCCTATTTAAAAAAATCTATGGATAAATATAGAAATTATAGCCCTTTTGGTAGAGGTAAGAGAATTTCAAAAAATCTTTTTTTTAATTTCTGTTGAAATAGCGATTTTATTTATTACTTTTATTTATATTATGTACATTTGAGTTTATTTACATGAACAAGTTTCATTAGAAGTAATTGTAAGTTCTTTGTTGACGTTTGTAGGTTTCGCAATCGGTTTCTCTAATGAGGAACCAAATATAATCTCCAACCTTCTTTCATCCCAGTGCCCTTGGTAACGCCGCTCGATGGACTTCAATTCTTGGTGAAACCTATCGCCATGTTCGTCACTTACGTCGCCAAGATTCTCGGGGAAAAAGTTTAAATGAGAATGCAAGAAATCAATTTTGAGGGACATATTTACACTTGTTGGAATACATAAAGCGAAACATAAGTTGGAAGAATACATACATATGTGTTATATACAGAAATATAAAAAAATATATTTCTAACCAATTTTTTCATAATTTTTTAACAAATCATTAATCATTGTTTCATCTTGCGGGCGTTTATTGGATCCAAGGAAATTTAAAACTACAAGCTTAAACGACCTCCATGCTGCAATTTCATCCGACGTCAAATATGATTCGAAATTCACATCTTTCATCAGTTTCCTTATTTTAGGCCCATAAAAAACCCCTTCTTCGATTTTTTGAAAAGAAAGACTTTTTAATAAACTTTTTAAATATGAGAGCGATTAAGTCCCTCTAACAATCCCGGAATGTCCTTGCAATAGCATCTGTTATCCACAGTTGTATAAAATTGTTTGTAAGGTATATCACGGACTCTATAATATGATATGTTAACATCTGGGGCCGAAATATTGTACTGTTTCATCCTAGATGCAAGTAGTTCTGCCTTATATTTGGTCAGTTCCAAATCTCTCACTAGATCAATAAGTTGAAACTGAGTTAAAAGCGATGACTTCTGACTCAAACTTGAATCGCTCAGAGTTGAGTACTCAGTTGAACTTGATGATGTTTCCGTTATTAGGCTGTTAGCTATACTTGGACACTTCCTACTCCAATCTATTAACGTAGACAAAAATAACAGTCCGTATCGTGAATGAATGGTTGTCTCCAAATCATTGGTATTCCAAATTGCACATGAAGTATAAAATTAAAACGTTTTATTCCACAAAACATTGTAATACATTAATTTTAAAGTACTTACCGCATTCTTCCACTAGATTTACATGGCACGAATTACACAAAATACTAGGTGTCCACGGTTCGTTCATATTTTGAACTCGTATACCAAAATATTACACATATATTTCTTCTATTATTTTACTTAACGCACGTCGATCTTTTTAATTACATATTTTCCGCGGATGTATCAGAAATTGTCGGGATCATTTACACATTGAAAAGATATTTGCCTTTTACTCATACTTCGAAATATATCTTTGTAATATTTTTCAAAAAATCGACTTATCTCTTTAAGGCGCTGAATTACACTAATTAATTAATAAGAAATTTCATTCATAAATTCCGAGCTTAAGGTTCATAAGTTGCACGACCTGTAGCTGACATATAGTTTGCTTCGAACGTAGAAACCCAATATATTCAAGACTGCCGCGTACTACTTTGTATTGCGTACATATAATTTTACTACCTGTATACATATACGACTGGGATGTCCATGCCCCTAAAAGGGGTAATTGAATGGAAACCTCATAAATAAAAAACCACAAATATTGTTGTATGACACTCTACCTGAGTGGATCTCATCCAATATAGCTCTCACATTGCATATCATGTTTTATGGAGGGTTACGAGCGGCCATAAACTTCGTCCTCTCTATAATTTTATAATGTCTGACATCAATCCTCATAAAATAAAATGCAAGTGGAATGTCTTTTATATGCCTCTCTCACATATGAAACTAAATTTTTTTCAAATAGACGGTGTTTTCTTCTTTTTCGACTTTTTTCTATTTTTTATGATTTTTTTGTACCAGGAAAAAGTGTTTTATTAAAAAAATCATTTTTTTCATATTTTTGACGACTGTTACTAAGCATATAAGCATAGCATATGTAGCACTAAAAATTCCCTTTAATTTAAGGCATAACACGGCTCAATCAGGCTTATACTTGGAATTTAAAAAAAAAAAAACAAGTAAGAAAGTTTCAGTCGGGTAAACCGACTAAGGTATACCCTCACTTTGTGAGTAATGTAATATGGAATATTAAACGAATTATTCTGTCAATTTGTATGGGAGGTACCAGAATGTTTTTAACAAATACACCTATTTTTCTCTGAATAGTAGATTCTTTAAATAAATTGCACTGCGCCGAATTATAAGCGTTTGAGATATTAAATTTGGTATGATTTGGACATTTTGTGTGGGAGGTACAAAAAGGGGCGTGGTGATAACGGCCATTTTTTACAGGGCTATAGGGGCTTCAAAAGCGTTACACTGTGCAAAATGTTGTTGCATTTTCGTGCATTGGTACTCATGCTGTGAGCTCTTAACTTTTTGTGCAAAATGGTACCTTTGTGTGGGAGGTACAAAAAGGGGCGTGGCAATAGCGCCCATTTTTCACAGTGCAAAAGACACTATAAAAGCATTACACTGTACAAAATTTCAAGTGCTTTTATACACTGGTATTAATGTTATAAGCTATTATCTTTTGGTGCAAAATGGTACCTTTGTGTACCTTTGTCAAAGGTACCCGAAAGGGGCGTGAATATGACACCCATTTTTCACTGGACTGTAGGCACTATGAAAGCATTACACTGTACAAAATTTCAAGTATTTTTATGCACTGGTATTAATGTTATAAGCTGTTAACTTTTGGTGCAAAATGGTGCATTTGTGTGGGAGGTACCAAAAGGGGCGTAGCAACATGGCCCATTTTTCTCGAGTTGATAGCGACTAATAAACTAATGCTATGTGTGGAATTTCAGAAGATTCGAATAAGTAGTATAGCAGTTATTAAAGATTCAATATTTCACAACATTTTAACACTTTGTGGGGGAGGTACTAGAAGGAGTGGACCAATATGGCCCATCTTCGAACTTAGCCGGAGATAGAAAAAAATATTACCACGTACCAAATTTGAAGTCAATCGGTTACTCTTTTCGAGAGTTATCGTGCGCACCAGCCAGCAGACAGACAGACGGACGGACATTGCTCGTTCGACTTAAAATGACCCAAAACGAATATCCGCCGAACATACTTAGGGTCTTAGATCACTCCTTCGATGTGTTACACTTTTTTTCGTAGCAAATGATATATACCCTCGTCACACTAAAGTGAGGGTATAATTACAATAAAATTTGTGACACCAAAATACTCCAGAAACTGTTATACACATCCCTTGGACAAAATTTTTGTTGCATAGTGTAATCGTTCTCCAATTGCAACTCTTGGTGCGCTAAGTTTATCCAAAAAAACACTTTCCAGTCGACCTACGACCTTGACACCCATGAGTAATATTTTAGCTCTCTTAAGAGCTATCATTTTGCCATTTACCGATTCCCGATCAGATGTACCGTTAAGGAGCAAGAGCAAAAATAATCTTTCCGTTCACATTTGACAATGATGCTAAGTCCATTTTTTTTAAATCCAAAAAAACAGTTTCCAGTCGACCTTGACACCCATGAGCAGTATTTTAGCTCTCGTTAAGAGCTATCTTTTTGCCATTGACCGATTGTGGCTACTTGTCACACAGCAAATGAAACAATTGAATTGTTGCGAGAAAAGTTTGGAGATTCGATTATTTCAAGAAATTGTGATATTGAATGGCCTCCAAGAAGTTGTGATTTAACACCATTAGACATTTCTTGAAGTCATTGGTCTTTCGAAATAAACCAGCTTCTCTTCAAGCTTTAGAAGTAAATATTGAACTTGTCATTCATGACATACGACCTGATTTAGTGGAAAAAGTGCTCGAAAATTGTGTTCACCGAATTCGTTCCTGCAGAAGAAGTCGTGGAGGCCATTTAAATGACGTTTTATTTAGAACTTAATTGTATCGATCGTACTTCACATTAAATACAACACTTTTGAATTTCCTTAACAATAAGTGTGTTTTTTTCAAAGAAATCATATCACACTTATTGGAAAATCCATTAGTATGTTTTTATAAGTTAGCTTGTAATTTTGCTAATTAAGCGTAAGGAGCCATATTCAACTTTATTAGGAAAATTCACGGTCTGTGAGAAATGTGTTCCGAGCACTTCGCTCAACTTATGGTCAACATAATCGGCCTACTGAGCGTACTATTCGCAACACCATCACCCATCTTGAGACCCAGCATTCATTATTGGATAATATTCGGCCGAATAGACCACGTCCAGCACGCCGTGAAGAAAATGAGAGTGTACACGAAGACCGTGGAGATTAGAGTCGACGCCGTTCGCAGCAACTCGGACTGACGTATGGAAGCATACAAAATATAGCTTGTGCAAGAACTGAAGCCGCTCGACCTTCCCAAGCGACATCGCTTCGCTCTGTGGGCTCTTGAAATGTTCCAAGAAGATCCGACGTTTTCGAGACAAATTTTGCTCAGCGATGAGGCCCATTTCTGGCTCAATGGGTATGTAAACAAGCAAAAATGCCGCATTTAGGACGAAGAGCAACCTGAAGAGATTCAAGAGCTGTCACTTCATCCAGAAAAAATAACGGTTTGGTGTGGTTTGTGGGCCGGTGGAATCATTGGTCCATATTTCTTCAAAAATGATGCCGGTGAGAACGTAACCGTCAATGGCGACCATTATCGTGCCATGATGACCGACTATTTGATGTCTGAAATTGAAGCTCGTGATCTCGGCGACATTTGGTTTCAACAAGACGGCGCCACTTCCCACAGATAGCATCAAGCAATGGATTTCAGGTTTTGGGCCGGTCGATTGGCCACCAAGATCGTGTGATATCACACCGTTAGACTTTTTCCTCTGGGGATGTGTAAAGTCTAAAGTTTATGCGGACAAACCCGCTTCGTTTTAGGCCTTGGAGCAAAACATCACGCGTGTCATTCGTCAGTTACCAGTCGAAATGCTCGAACGAGTCATCGAAAAGTGGACTCAACGGATGAACCATCTGAGACGTAGCCGCGGCAACATTTGATAGCCATAATCTTCAAAAAATAAATGCCAAAAAATGTTCTTTCAAATGATAATAAACATTCCCCATTCAGTTTGAATTGTCTGTGTTTTTTTCTTTAAAAAAGTAGGGAACCTCGAAATGGATCACGCTATAGTTCGACACAGTGGAATGCATTTAAAGTATCTACTGTTCAGCAAAAAAATAAGTGTATTTGATAAACCTCTTCTGGTACCTGGCACACAAATAGACACATTACTTCGTGTAATATTCCATATTACCTTACTCAGAAAGTGAGGGTATACGAGTACCTTAGTCGGTTTACCCGAATGAAACTTTCTTACTTGTTTAAAGTCATGTGAGCAATGTCCTTTCTGTCTGTCTGTCTGCTGGCAGATGCGCACGATAACTCTCGAAAGGAGTAACCAATTGACTTCAAATTTGGTATGTGGTATAATTTTTTTCTATTTCTGGCTAAGTTCGTCCACTCCTTCTAGTACCTCTCCAAAGGTCGTATTTAATGAAATATTGATTCTCAAATAACATCTATAATACTGACTCGAATCTTCTTAAATTCCACACTACTAGGTTAATAGTCGCTTCCACCTTGAGAAAAATGGACGAATTTACCACTCTTTTTTCTTGGTCCACACAAATGGACCATTTTGCACCAAATGTTTCACCGCCCATATCTCCCAGACTTTTTAAGATTTTTCAAAGAAATTGTATAACCTTTATTAGAGCAGCATTCTTAACATTTTCACCAAGTTTCGTCAAAATCAGAGACCATAAGAAATTTCCCATATCACTTAATGTGATTCTCGTATACATATTTATACCCTTACATTAGTGATACGAGGGTATATATAGTTGCTACGGGCCAAAAGTGTAACACATTGAAGGAGAGACATAAAATCCTAAGTATGTTCGGCGGCTTTCCGTTTTGGGACATTTTAAGTCGAATGTCCGTCCGTCCGTCTTTCTGCTGCCTGGTGCGCACGATAACTCTCGAAAGAAGCAACCGATTGACTTCAAATTTGGTATGTAGTAATATTTTTTCTATCTCCGGCTAAGTTTGAAGATGGGCCATATTGGTCCACTTCTTCTAGTACCTACTCCCACACAAACGGACGCTTTTGTACCAAAAGCTAACAGCTTTTAACTTTAATACCAGTGCATACAAATTAGGGATGTAACGAATGTTCGCATATGCGAACACGAATTATTCGCATCATTTTGACATTTGCATTCGCTTTCGCAAAACCGATCTTTGGATTATTCGCTTTTACGTTCGCAAAAATATATTGCAGTATTCGCTTCCATTTGTTAAAATGTTATATCTTATATTCGATTCACACATTTTGAAGATATTAATACCAATGAAAACCTCTTCCACTTCTCTCCAATGTAGTTGAAAAATATGCTTGTCCTTGTGGTACCAGGAGGTAAAAATATGGAAAACATTCTTCTTCAAAAGTTCCTTAATTTTATTGGTACTAATATTTTTTCCCGTCGTTCCATTGTGGAGCATAGGGCCATAACAAATATATTCCATTCATGTCTGTTTAAAGCTAACACTTTTATTTCACTCCAGGTCATCGTCATTCTCATGATTTCGGCATCGAGTTGTCTTCTCCAGGTGTGTGCTGGTCTTCCTCTTCTTCGGTTACCTTGCGGGTTCCAATCAAGTGCGACACGTGTAAGGTCATCTTGTTGTTTTCGTAACGTGTATCCAATCCAATTCCATTTGCGTTTAAGGATTTCTGTTGCGATGGGCGATTGTTTTGTTGAAGACCATAAGTCTGTGTTTGAGATTCTTGCTGGCCAGAAAACCTTGAGTATTCTTCTTAAACATCTGTTGGTGAAGACTTGAAGCGCGTTTACATCGCGGTGACATGCGTTCCATGTTTCGCATCCATAGAGTAAAGATGATTTTACGTTGGAGTTAAAGATTGAAATTTTCGTCTGCCTCGAGATGTGTGAAGAATTCCATACAGGGCTCAGTATTCCGTACGAGCGCCTAGCGCTGCTTATCCGATAAGTTATGTCGACGCTAGATCCACCTTTGCTATCGATAATACTTCCTAGGCAGCAGAAGGTACTGACGTCTTCTATAGGGGAACCGTTTATTTGGAATTGGTGGAGGTAATTTGCATTTAACCGCATCGATTTCGTTTTTCCGATATTAATTTTCAATCCTGCTTTCAATGCCGTTGCTTCTAACCGTTTTATTTTGGTGGACATGTCGGTGTATTTGTGGCTTAGGAGGCAGATGTCATCGGCATATTCTAGATCCCCAAGTTGCCCCTGCAGTCCCCACGCAATCCCATTGGTGGAGTTTATTGCAGTTTTCATCACAACATCGAGTACTATGTTGAACAAGAGTGGTGACATTACACATCCTTGTCGAACACCGACTGCTACGTTTATGTGGTCGCTTAATTGATTCTCATGCGAGACTTTGCATGTGGCTCCTCTGTATAATCCTTGTATGAGGCCGATGATTTTTGGTGGTGTGCCTTTGCATGACAGAGCGTTCCAGATCTATTTGTGGTCGAGGGTATCGACAGCTTCTTCGAAGTCTATGAATATCAGGTATAGGGGGGATCTCCATTCAATAGACTGCTCCACTATGACTCTGAGGCTACTGACGTGATCAACGCACGATTTATGAGGACGGAAACCTGCCTATTGTGGCCTAAGGTCCGGTTACAAGGAGCTTGCAAGGCGATTTGTTATTATGTGCGCTATAACTTTGTTCGCCATGTTTAAGAGAGTGATTCCTCTCCAGTTTCCGCACTCCGAGAGATTGCCCTTTTTGGGAATTTTTACGATGATGCCTTCTTTCAGTTCTTGGGGTAGGCTCTCCGTTTCCCAGAAGTTCTGTACAAGAGGTAGAAGTAGTCGGGCACTTGTTTGGGGATCAGCCGTTAACATTTCTGCTGAGATGTTGTCGGAGCCTGGGGCTTTATTATTCTTCAGCGTTTTTATTGCTGCAACTACTTCAGCTAATGATGGACTGTCAATGGGCATGTCGGTTCTTACAATGTGCTCTTGGCAGTTACAGATGTCGCCAGCAGCGTTAGTGGTTTTTGAGAGAATTTGTAAATAATGTACGCTCCACACTGCAGGTTGGTCTTTGTTTGTTGTTACCATTTCGGAA
Source organism: Eudasyphora cyanicolor (assembly GCA_963930755.1). NCBI lineage: Eukaryota > Metazoa > Arthropoda > Insecta > Diptera > Muscidae > Eudasyphora > Eudasyphora cyanicolor. The sequence goes on along the minus strand of OZ005735.1, from coordinate 157,119,223 downwards.
GCGCCGTTCTTTAAAGGCCGCGAGGAGATGTTCGTTTTGTTGACTAGCTTCTTGGTTATGCAGTGTAGGTCTCTAAAACGGTGAGTTTCTGCCGCAGCTTGTGCTTCTTTTTCCAGCCCATCTGCGTACGTTCTCTTATCCTTGCGAGCACTGCGCTTAACTGCTCTGTCCAGGTTGTTGTGTTTCCTCGCAAAATCTAATTTTTGGCCACGCGTCTTTGCCGCGTTTAGCAGACTTTTTGCTGTTTTTCGTTCGGCAATTAGGCTCCAGGTAGTATCTGACATCCATATCGCTCGCTTGTGTTGACGGTGCCCTAGGTGGTTGACAGCTGTATCGGTAAAAGTGGAACGTATGTATTCCCAGTCTGTGGCGTTGTCGTTTCCGCGTGTTGAAATCGCTGACTTTAGTGACTCAACATACATGTTGGAGATTGTGGGATTTCTAAGTTTAGCAACATCATATTTTCGGCAGGAAGTTTGTGCGCTTGACTTAATAGCAGCTAATTTTATGCGTAGTGTGCCAATTAATAAATGATGGTCGCTACTTATATCCGCCCCTTTTGTTGGGCACATCTAGTAGCGATCCTCTCCACGTTCTACTTATGGCGAAGTGATCAATTTGGTTTTCGGTAATTTGATCTGGTGATACCCAGGTGATCTTGTGCTTGCGCTTGTGGGGGAACAGTGTGCCACCAATCACCAAATTGTATTTAGCACAAAAACCTGCAAAAAGTTCGCCATTTTCGTTCCGCTTTCCGATACCATGTTTACCCATTATTGGTACTAAAGGGCCAAACTATTATTGGCATTCGCTTTCGCAAAAATCCATATTTCACTATTCGCTTTCGCATTCGCAAGAAATATATTTCAATATTCGCTTTCGCTAAAGTCACTTTCTTTACATCCCTAATACAAATACTTAAGATTTTGTACAGTGTAATGCTGTTATACTCGTAGTACCTACAGTCCTGTGAAAAATGGGCGTTATTTTTGGTGCCTCCCACACAAAGGTACCATTTTGTACAAAAAGTTAACAGCTTATAGCGTGAGTACCAATGCACGAAGTTACCACAAAACGTTACACAGTGTAACGCTTTTAAAGTACCTATAGCCCTGTGAAAAATGCGCGTTGGACAAAATGACCTAACCATATCAGGATTGAATAGCTCGTAATGTTAATATACCAGTGCACATAAATGCTTATAATTCGGCTCAGTGCAGTGTATTTAAAGAATCTAACGTTTACCGAATAATAGGTGCATTTGTTAAACCCCTTCTGGTACCACCCACATAAGTTAACAGAATAATTCGTGTAATATTATATATTACATTACTCACACAGTGAGGGTATACCGACTGAACTTTTTTACTTAGGGCCTGTTTCTGTAACTTATTTTCGTTCGTCTACGGCGAACGATCAAAAATCACTCAACAATTACTTGAATTCTATAAAACGCAGGTTAGAAATATTTTAGGTACGAGCTTTTTACGTGATTTCCTATAGACACAACGAATTATAAACTGCTGTGACTTATAGATTTCTCGGAATAATTGAGTGATTTTTTATCGTTTGCCGTAGACGAACGAAAATAAGTTACAGAAACAGGCCCTTATTTATATCCATTTTCCTATTCTGGCGTTCGAACTACAACAGAAAAGTGAATTTCGTGCTGAAATCCCGTCACAAAGTCAAAATGTATTCATACGTTTTATTTTTTGGATCGGTTAATTTTAAAATTGAAAAATCTACCTATTGTAGGACTTTCGTTGTCTAATAAATGACAGTTTCTATTTTAATTAGAATCATAGATCACAAAGTGACATCCTCAACTCTTAAACGGAATCATTAAGTCAATGGTTCTCTAGGGGAAATGTACAAAATACAAATTACACATGTTTTGACACTTTGAGAACAATACCAGACAAGGACACGAAAAAGAAGAAAAAGGGTTTACTGCGTCTTAATGTAATAAATCTAATGTTTTGATTTATCAAAACAGTAATAAAGCATTCTGTCGATGAGAAGGACAGGCGAACGTACCTAATGGTCGGTCAGTGAAGAAAGAACAAAATAATACAAAGTGTTAACAAATTAGAAAATTCATTTTTGGGGAGGTAAAAACGGCGCAATCGGGAATGACATACTATATGCCAAACATGCAATAGATCTCAAGGGTTTGTTGTCGTCCTTATTTTTCGTTGTTGTGAGTCAGTGATCTCTTAAAGAAACCCGCCGTAATGTTGCAAACAATGCGCAATCTGTTACACAGAGAGAAAACACGCACACCACCACCTCTTGGCAGGGGAATAAAGAAATAAAGTCAACTGTAAAAGGGGGAAGAATGGTTGAAGAGACGGGGTGAGGGAAGAAAGTAAATCGGTTTAATTTATTTCACACGTCTTTTCTTCTCTCCCCTCACTCACTCCTTTTTATTCTTTCGCCGCAGACAAATCCTTGTTTGCCACCAAAAAATTAGAAAAATGATATTCTATGACATTAAATGCCTTTGACATCCTTTCGCTGTGTCCGTCTGTCTCTCACAGGAGATGTACTCACATGTGTGCCGGTGTGTGAATCACATCACATGACGCCTGACAGGATACACGGCAAGGACGAAACATTATGAATTTATTGTGTGTTGAGACATTTGTAGCAGCATTTAATTAATTTATCGTAATTTAGCAATGTGTGACAGTTATTTTTGTTTTCGTATTCGCATTGTCACTGTTATTGTCCTTGTCGATTCAAAATCCTTCTATGACGGCAGGAGAAACAATAAAATATTGTTATTGCCATTGCCGCCGCCACCACCGATGTCGTTATGCACAAGAATCGCGCATTTCGAGCACATCGTTCGAAGTCAAGTGTTAATAATGGATGACTATATTTGTTAATATACAATTTGTGTTTCGTTATTGTCTGATATAATCGTACTCGTATACGAGTATGTGGAACAGCATGATGCATAGCTATGCTCTGTTGTTAAGTATTTTTGCGGAATCGTAAATCAGGAGATAACAAAAGAATCTGTGGGACAGAAGTCTTTAGCAAATATCTACTGTTCCAATTTCATCGATATGAAGCAGCTAATTTTCGGTGAATCAGAATTCCAGAACACAGAATAATGTTATTCGTCAATATCCATTTTGTCTCCATCAAAGTAAGCCCCAGATCTACGGTATCCACTAATTTGGAATCTAGTTATACCGTCTTCAATAATTAGGAATCTAGAGGTAAATGAAATCCTGTTAGATCTAGAACGTTGCGTCTGCAAAATCGTAGAATATACGGACGTCGCACAGTGGCGCCATTTGAATTTTTCGTTGCAAAAATCATATCTTTTGAACCAAATAAGATAATCGAATAATTTAAATGGCATATGATAGACAATTGTTAAGCCTATAAATGATTGTTTGGAAAGGGTGCTACGCCTTGTAGGTGCTTAGTTATGCGTTATCAAAGTTAAAATATGTTAACCAATCTTAGATGTTTTTTGTTCTTTTTTAAAATTATTACCCAACAAAAAAAATTTTTAGAAGTTTTTTGTTAATGATCGATTTAATTATACCCTACACCACACTGTGGTACAGGGTATTATAACTTTGAGCATTTGTTTGTAACACCCAAAAGGAGAAGAAATAGACCCATCGTTTATTATACCGATCGACTTAGAATCACTTTCTGAGTTGATTTAGCTATGTCAGTCTGTCCGTCTGTCTGTCCGTCTGTGCATGTATTCTTGTAATCAAAGTACAGGTCGCAATTATGGTCCGATCTCGACGAAACTTGACACATATCTTTTTTTTGGCCCAAGGACGATCCCTATTGAATTCGGTTAAAATCGGTTCAGATTTAGATATAGCCCCCATATATATCTTACCCCGATTTAAAAAACCGCTGTAAAAACTTTATTTTATATCCGATCAGCATGAAATTCGGCAGAAAGAGGTTTCTTATTATATGAATAAACACTGTTAAATTTGGAAGAAATCGGTTCAGATTTAGATATAGCCCCCATATATACGTTACCCCCGATTTGACATGTAAGCGCTGTAAAAATGTTATTTTATATCCGATCAGTGCGAAATTCGGCAAAGAGAGGTTTGTTATTACATGAAGGAATACTGCCAAATTCGGAGAAAATCGGTTCGGATTTAGATATAGCCCCCATATATATGTTACCCCCAATCGGTTCAGATTAAGATATAGCCCCCATATATACGTTACCCCCGATTTGACATGTGAGCGCTGTAAAAATGTTATTTTATATCCGATCAGTGCGAAAGTCGGCAAAAAGAGGTTTCTTTCTACATGAAGGAATACTGCCAAATTCGGAGAAACTCGGTTTAGATTTAGATATAACACCCATATATATGTTACCCCCATTTGACCTGTAAGCGGAGGTCGGAGAAAATCGGTTCAGATTTAGATATAGCTCCTATATATATGTTACCCCCGATTTGACATGTAAGCGCTGTAGAGACTGTATTTTATATCCGATCAGTACGAAATTCGACAGAAGGAGGTCTTTTTACATGAATGAGTATTCAGGGAAGATCGGTTCAGATTTATATTAAAGCTCCATATATATGTTCCTCCTGATTTGGTATCAAACCGCTATAGAAGTTGTATTTTACTTCCGATCATTAAAATTTTCCAGAAAGATGTTTCTCAATTTAGGAACGAATATTGCTTAATTTAGCGATTATCGTTTCAGAATTAGATAATATGTTTCTACCCATTTACCAATTATTCCAAATTATTATGGCAATGACCCTTATCGCATTGTTAGGGAGGTGTAGGGTATTATATAGTCGGCCCCGCCCGACTATCTGCCTTTTCTTACTGGTTTTTATTTAGATTTATTTATTGAATGTTTTCACATTCGAATTGTTCAGCTTTTCGATCAACTCTTCCTTTCGAAAGAGAGGTTTTTTGTGGTGTATTGGAAAAGATAAGACACTGCGCTCTGAAAGCCATGTAAACACATACCCTTATACGTATTTCAATCCTGTGCGGGGATATCATCAGAGGGTCTTATACATGACACAGTGTGAACTTGTAGTTGTGGCGATCATCACTTGTATATATACCAATCTACAAAGAAATTTGCATATGGGAATTATATACCTACGAAGAAAGCGTACAAGTCACACAGCCAAAGCTTTGTTTTCTTATTTCTTTTTTATTTTTGTTTTCTTAAAATTTTTTTAATTTCTGGAGCTATGTCGTTTTTACCTCTAGAAGCAAAAGTGGCGCCTAGAGGCAGATAAAACCTTTTAAATTATGTAAAGGAATAATCAAGAAATTTTTTTTGAAAATATGACAAATATAGAAAAATATAGATTTTTGTTATTTTCCGTCGAATTTGAAAAATAGCTTAGCTATGGGTTATCAAAGTTAAAATTTGTGGAAAATCAATTTAATGGTAACTAAGTGGAGTAAAAAAATTATTTTTGTCAATTTTAGATTTTTTAAGGTTTTTATGTTTTATATTTATTACCCAACAAATAAAAAAAATAACATTTTTTTTTAAGTTTATTATGTCAAATTTCTGTAAATTGTATATATAAAATATATATCTAAAAGCCTAATCACTTCAAAACTAAATATAATTATTTCCTGACTCTTTTCGTGACTTTACATGCCGCAGGGCATGTTTAGTTGATGTATTTTCATCGAAGTTTTCCTCCTCTTGGTTTAGCAGGAACTCCATACACCTTATCCATGCGTGCAATGGTTACATTCCATATTCGTAATTCTCCTCGTTTGTAGATTCGTTCAAAATACCGAAGTTCTTCTGACTCTTTTTGCAAATCGGGCATGACAATGTTGAGTTTGTTTCTGTCATGGTCAGATGGGACTCGTAACTACATTCAATATATTTTCCTTCTCCAAATTTCAGCTTCCTAGGCTTTATCTTGTTTATTTGTTCTTCAATGTCCGTCACCGTGGTACTTATGGGTTCTGCCGATTCTTTTGCAAACTGAAACATTATTGGTCGGAAAAGGAACAACAGATGCCATAAACATATTTAAGTCCGATATTATAGCATCTGAAGATATCTTTTGCTTATAAACAATTTGTCCAGATGATCCACCGCAGCCCCATTTACTGATCAGTGTCAGTTTCTTAGGAAGGATTTCAACCTCATTTTCAGGAAGACTCTCCAGCAGCCGGTTTGCTGTATGGTCCTTAAGATCCTGCATGTTGCCTTTTTATACCCTACACCACACTGTGGTACAGGGTATTATGACTTTGTGCATTTGTTTGTAACACCCAAAAGGAGAAGAGATAGACCCATTGTTTGAGTCGATTTAGCTATGTCCGTCTGTCTGTCCGTCTGTCTGTCTGTCTGTCTGTCTGTCTGTCTGTAGACGTATTCTTGTAATCAAAGTACAGGTCGCAATTATGGTCCGATCTCGACGAAACTTTGCACATATCTTTCTTTAGGCCCAAGGACGATCCCTATTGAATTTGCTTAAAATCGGTTCAGATTTACATATAGCTCCCATATATATGTACCTCCGATTTGGCATATATGCACTGTATAAGCAACATTTTGTGACCGATTTGTACAAAAATTTACAGAGAGTAGTCTCGTGATACACTTAGATACAATACAAAATTTGGGGGAAATCGGTTGAGATTTATATATAGCCCCCATATATATGTTGCACCCGATTTGACATGTAAGCGCTGTAGAAACTGTATTTTATATCCAATCAGTACGAAATTCGGCAGAAAGAGGTTTCTTATTACATGAAGGAATACTGCCAAATTCGGAGAAAATCGGTTCAGATTTAGATATAGCCCCCATATATATGTTACCCCCGATTTGAAATTCAATAGCTGTAGAAACTGTATTTTATATCCGATCACAGCGAAATTCGGCAGAAAGAGGTTTCTTATTACACGAAGGAATACTGCCAAATTTGGAGAAAATCGGTTCAGATTTAGATATATCCCCCATATATATGTTAGCACCGATTTGACATTCAAGCGCTGTAGAGACTGTATTTTATATCCGATCAGTACGAAATTCGACAGAAAGAGGTTTCTATTTTACATGAATGAGTATTCAGGGAAAATCGATTCAGATTTATATATAAGCTCCATATATATGTTCCTCCTGATTTGGTTACAAAGCGCTATAAAAGTTGTACTTTACTTCCGATCATTACAAAATTCTCCAGAAAGATGTTTCTCAATTTAGGAATGAATTTTACTTAATTTAGCGATTATCGGTTCAGAATTAGATATATCCGCATACATACGTGCTTACCCATTCACCAATTATTCCAAATTATTATCGCAATAACCCTTATCGCATTGTTAGGGAGGTGTAGGGTATTATATAGTCGGCCCCGCCCGACTTTCTGCCTTTCCTTACTGGTTTGAATATATTTTATTTGTACAAATTCAATTTATATCTAAATAATTTGCTTGACCTCAGCGCCGTAAGGGCATTATTGAGGCAAGTAGGCAACATATTATTCTACATTATAATACAAATAAATTCCAAAAAAAATTAAATGTTTCAAGGCAAAAGTTTGCTATTTTTATATGTTATACTTAAGGCAGAAGTGTTTCAAATGAGTTACATAGATATCTTCTATATGATGTTTTAAAAGAAGAAATTCTATTAACAGATTTTGAAGCTGATGGTAAATTATTATATTTAATACCACCCTCATAATCAATACGTGGATTTGCCCTTTCTAACCTAATTAGTATTAAAGTTCGTTTGATTCTGAGCAAATTAAATAGTATGATAACACTGTGCTTGAAAAGAAGACTTCAAAAATGTAACAGAGACGCGACCATATAGGTTTACCTATTTCGAGCATGCTGAACCCAGTGGTGCTAACTATTTTTCTAGGTAAGCTCTGTTTTCGATATATTGGACCAACTAGTTTGCTGGGAAATGTAAAAGTTTACTCTTTTCGGGGGAGATTTTGACGTTGAAGGTTTCCGAATTTTGGCATTATGACTGAGAAAGAAATGTAGAGGACACTTAGGCGTTTATTTCTTTGGATGCACTCGACACCATAGATCTTCTTCTTACCGCAGAAAAATCGTCATCAAATCTAACTATACGTCATAAGTAATAAAAAACCTCAAAATTTTTAGATGGCGTCGTCGATAAAAATATTCACCATATAAAAAAACTATAGGCTTCCTCACAACTGTTTTAGGATAAAATAACGGTTTCCTAGTTATAAGAGATATTCTAGGCCAAACTAAACCAGTAAGGAAAGGCAGAAAGTCGGGCGGGGCCGACTATATAATACCCTACACCTCCCTAACAATGCGATAAAGGTCATTGCGATAATAATTTGGAATAATTGGTAAGTCGGCAGGAACATATTATCTAACTCTGAGCCGATAATCGCTAAATTAAGCAATATTTGTTCCTAAATTGAGAAACATCTTTCCGAAAAAAATATTAATGATCGGAAGTAAAGTACAACTTCTATAGCGCTTTGATACCAAATCAGGAGGAACATATATATGGAGGTTATATATAAATCTGAACCGATTTTCCCTGAATACTCATTCATGTAAAAAGACCTCTTTCTGTAGAATTCCGTACTGATCGGATATAAAATACAGTCTCTACAATCCCAGGTTTTACCCCGCCTCGATTCCTGAATAAGACAATTGCTATAACTAAAAAGGTAAAATACTTGGGAGTAATCTTGGATCAGAAACTGTACTGGAAAGATCATCTTGAAGAAAGAGTTACAAAGGCACACAGATGTTGGTCGTTGTGCAGAAGATCTATAGGTTTAAAATGGGGACTACGTCTAAATATGACTCACTGGCTTTACATGAGCGTGATTAGACCAATAATCAGCTACGCCTCTGTAGTGTGGTGGACATTAATGGACAAGAAGTGCAACGTAATACCTTTGCAAAAAATTCAACGTGTGTGCTGTCTAGGCATAAGCGGGGCATTTAGAACTGCACCAACAAAAGCGTTGGAGACTATACTGCACATCCAACCAATAGACATCCGTATAAAGTATGAGGCAGCCCTCACAGCAAGACGTCTACAAGTGATGGGTGAATGGTTAAATCGAGACCACAAGTCGTACCATGAGAAAAATTTAGAATATCTAGTTGGTCACATTCAAACGCCAGAAATCTCGGACCGCATTCCTGAAGTGCGGCTTACAGCTACCTGTGATACGTTTGTGCCAGACAGACGCTCCTGGGAAAATGGAACTTTGGCCCATGTACCAGTGGGAACCAGCTGCTACACGGATGGGTCCCAGCGAGGAGGAAGGACGGGTCTGGGACTTTTTATTGATGAACCAGAAGTCGAACTTCACTTCCGCCTCCCTGGCCATAACACGGTATTTCAAGCAGAAGTTCGAGCAATCACGGAGTGTGTGAACTGGCTCAGTAACACGACAAAGCCTAAATATGCCAACATCTTCACAGATAGCCAAATGGCGATTAAAGCAATAACATCGGAAAGGGTCAAATCCAGAACTGTGTTGGACTGTAAAAGAACGATAAATGATTACTCAGCCCATGGTCAATTGCGTATTTGCTGGGTACCAGGACACAACGGAGTGATTGGAAATGAACGGGCAAACAAATTGGCTTCAAAGGGCAGAGAACTTCGAGTAATAAACTTGAAAAACCTTTCGAAGCCACGAAAAATGAATTGAAGCACTGGGCAGTGATGGCTCATAAAACTGTGTGGAATAGCGCAATAGTAGGAGCAACTGCAAAGATACTGTGGGGTGGCCCAAATGAAAAGAAAACAAGAAGTCTTCTGAAACTAAACAAGATCGATATTAGTAAGATAATGAGTGTTCTAACGGGACACTCAAGCTTACAAGCACATCTTCATCGCATAGGACTAGCAGGAAACGACGAATGCAGAGAAAACATCGAAACGATGGAACATTTTCTGTGTCACTGCCCGGCTTTCACACATGCAAGATCCCAACATTTCGGGTCCGACATATTACCAGACTTGACTCATCTCAGAGAATATGACTGGAAGATACTGAGAAAATTCGTGTCTAGTACCGATTTTTTGTATCATAAATAAGGAGCGCACAACAGGCCGAACCACTGGCTTAAGTGTATGTCCATGGACATAACACGTTTAAACATCTCCTCTCTTCAACCTAACCTAACCTAACCTAACATAAAATCTGGTGTCCCGCAAGGAAGCGTACTTGGCCCTGTGCTTTATATGTACCTTATTTTCATCAGATATGCCCTCAAACAGTGATGTTTTGATTGCCACTTACGCAGATGATACTGCAATATTATCTGCAAAACAATCAGCTAAGGAAGCTTCAGATGCAGTCCAAAATCAGCTCAATGTAACCCAAAAATGGTTAAAAACATGGAATATAATGGTCAATACCGATAAGTCGACTCACGTGACTTATACTTTAAATAAGAGCGATTGCCCCTCGGTATCATTAAATGGAGTTCAAATTCCAACATCTAACTGCGTTAAATATCTTGGTATGCATATAGACAGACGCCTAACTTGGAAACCTCATATTAAAGCTAAAAGATATTTACTAAATATAAAAACAAAAAAGATGTACTGGCTTTTGGGTTCAAATTCACAATTAAGTCTGGAAAATAAAGTAATTCTCTATAAAACTGTACTGAAACCTGTGTGGACATATGGTATTCAGCCCTGGGGGACAGCCAGCTATTCTAACGTTGACATATTGCAGAAATATCAATCTAAAACTTTACGTTTAATCACCAATGCGCCATGGTTTGTCAACAATAATACAATCCACAACGATCTTAGTATACCAAGAATAAACGACGAAATTATACGATTTAGTTCAAAGTATCTGAATAGATGTTCTAGCTATATCCTTATTAGATGACAGTGACGAAGTAAGACGACTAAAAAGACTGCACATACTAGACCTGCCATTTTTATAAAATCTTATCTCATATACATACACTTATCATATACTCAATAATGTAATATATTTTTATACATGTATGTTAAGTTTATTGTAACTTCACATTTCTGTTACTTTTAAGAATTTAAAACATTTGCTTAATATTTAAAATTGTAAATAGATTGCAAATAAAGAAAAAACCAAAAAAAAAATTTAAAATAGAAACCTCTTTCTGTCGATATTCGTACTGATCGCATATAAAATACAGTCTCTACAGCGCTTAGATGTCAAATCGGGGCTAACATATATATGGGGGCTATATCTAAATCTGAGCCGATTTTCTCCGAATTTGGCAGTATTCCTTCATGTAATAAGAAACCTCGTTCTGCCGAATTTCGCTGTGATCGGATATAAAATACAGTTTCTACAGCGCTTGAATTTCAAATCGGGGTTAACATATATATGGGGGCTATATCTAAATCTGAACCGATTTTCTCCGAATTTGGCAGTATTCCTTCTTGTAATAAGAAACCTCTTTCTGCCGAATTTCGCTGTGATCGTACAGGGTTGCCCATATTCGACGGACCCATGTTTTTTTAAAAAAAATCAAAGAAAAAAATAAAAAATTGGCGGTTGGCAATCTTAATCATTTAATTTGTTCCAAGTAGATTTGTTTACATCAATTTTTGAATATGATATCTCTCAAATGGCCGCCTCTGGCGTTGATGGCGTATTGTGCCCTTTTTGCAGCATTTTCCATCGTTTTCGCCAACATTTCGGCCGGAATAGCGGCTATTTCTTCACGAATGTTGTCCTTGAGCTCTTCTACGGTCCTTGGCTTGTTAACGTAAACCTTTGACTTCAAATATCCCCACAAGAAGAAGTCAGGCGGCGTCAAATCGGGCGAACGCGGTGGCCAGTCCAAATCACCACTTTTCGACATCAAACGGCCCGGAAACAAATTCTTCAGAAAATCGAAATAATTGGCATCACAAAATTGGTCATCATGTCGCGATAACGCTCCTGGTTGATGGTAACAGCATGGCCATTTTCGTTTTGGAAGAAAAACGGCCCAATGACCGTTTTCGCACTAACGCCGCACCAAACTGTGACTTTTTCGTCATGAAGAGGCAATTCTTGAATCTCCTGAGGATTTTCAGTGACGTAAATACCGCTTAATGGTGTTCTTAGAAGGCGCACTTCTCACATTTTTTAATATTTTAAAAGCATGTTGAGTTTTCACAATTGACTTCTTCTGTTGAATGTAAATTTCAACTATTTCAGAGCACTCGCGTGGCGTGTATTGTTCCATGGTAAAAATCTGCTTGGACTGACGCTTCAAACGCGGTATGTCATTAAGCGATCTGACATCTCTGTCAAAAGTTATGGCGTTGCCAGATGGGTCCGTCGAATATGGGCAACCCTGTATATAAAATACAGTTTCTACAGCGCTTACATATCAAATCGGGGGTAACATATATATGGGGGCTATATCTAAATCTGAACCGATTTCCCCCAAATTTTGTATTGTGTCTAAGTGTATCACGAGACTACTCTCTGTCAATTTGTGTACAAATCGGTTCAAAAATGTTGCTAATACAGTGCATATATGCCAAATCGGAGGTACATATCGTCGCTTGGATGACCAACCGACGTAACTGACCATTTTTCAGAAATTGAGTTAAGGCCACCATTCGATTTGTCTAGTCAAAGTACAACGTGTGTATAAAATTTGTGCATATATATATTACCGTTTTCTCAAAAAACGGTAAATGATTTTAGACGTATCTGACACAATGCCAAAAAAAATTCACCAAGAGACGTAAGTGCAATATGTCCCTTAATATTTCGTTTTCCCGAAATGTTTGTTCATTATTGCAAAAAGTTATGGAGCTGGACCAGCCCACTCGTTGCCCATTTTTGGACCGATTGCGGTCGAAACGGGATCACGGTCCAGTCCCAATCATCAGATAACGACAGTAGGAATCTCGATAATCCATTCGTAGGTAGGGACAGTAGGAATCACTAAGAAAATAATATGTAACTCCAAATTGGCTTATATGTGAGGGGCCACGCCTCCTCAATCAGTAACTAATATACCCTATGTCACCCGCTAGGATAATCTGAACAATACAGTATTTATACCTTTTCCGTAATGTGCCTCTAAATGCCATTAAACCACAACTGTACACCATTTAATCGTTTTTGCATCACAGTGCCACAATAAGTATGTATTAAGAGAAAAAAATACTGTATATTCCAAAAGCTAAATTCGCACCCTTAGCCTTACTCTACCATATTTAACCCTTTTTGCCATATCGTACCATATTCTACTATTTTTGCACTACGGTACCATATTTAACAAATTTTTGACCCACTGCACAAATTTAATTTTTTTCCCCACTGTACCATATTAAACACAGTTTTTTCCAACTGCACAATAAAGGGTTTTCCAACAAGAGGTGTTATTTTGGTATTAAAAAATGTCATTTTTTGAGATAAATGATCGGATGTTTGTTTCATAATAAAGAGGAAGGTATGCTGTTAATACTGAAAAACATATTGGATCATATCCTTTTCAAGAAATTTTCCATAACCAAATCGCAAAGTGGCTGCCCTATGTCCTCGATAGCCTCACGAATCCTGAATCAACGCTGGGCTGTTGGCGTAGACCTTATCTTTCACGTGGTTCCAAAGGAAGAATTCGCAAGGTGTTAAATCACAAGATCTCGGTGGCCAACTGTGATCACCTCTTCGAAAGATAACACGGTCCGGAAACAGAGCAATGGTTTCGTTGCTTGCGTGGCACGTAGCGCCGTCTTGTTGAAAGTAAACGTTGTCCAGATCAATACCATCCAACTCCGACCATAAAAACTCATTAATCATGTCTCGATAGCGCAATCCATTCACCGTAACTGTTGATCCATCCTCATTTTCGAAAAAGGAAGGTCCAATGACACCGCCGGACCATAAACCGCACCAAACAGTCACACGTTGAAAATGGAGAGGCTTCTCTAACTCTTGGGTTTTCCGAGCCTCAGATGCGACAATTTTGCTTGTTGACGAGGTGGAAATGGGCCTCATCGTATCGTTCGTATCGTTTTTTTGTTCGATCGTTTTGTATCGTTCGATGATCGTGTATCGTTCCATTTCTAGTAATGGCGTAGCTTCTACTTGTCAAATGTCAAAGAATAAAATCTTCAAAAGTGACAGCTGCCGAAATACCGGGTGATTCAATATAACAGCTCTTGTTGGAAAATCCTGTATTTAATTTTTCCATCACTGTACCATACGTAATCTTAATATTAACCATATTTAACCCATGTTGCCCCACAATATTAAACACATTTTTGTCACACTGCACAAATTTAAAATATTTCACCCAACCGTACCATATTTAACCCTTTTTGCCCCACTGTGCCATATTTAACACATTTTTGACCTACTGCACAAATTTAAATTTTTTTCCCCACTGTACAATATTTAGCACTTTTTGCCCCACTGTACCATATCCAACATAGTTTTGTCCCACTGCAAAATATGTAACATTTTTCCACCATTTTTGCCTAAAAAACTCCTTGTGTCTAGTCTACATACGTTCCAATGACTACCCTAAAGCCAAATAAAACGATTTAAGCTCTTGCCATTTTGACTTGGCTTTGGTGCCATATTTATCCCTTTTTGTCCCAATGTGCGCGTAAATTTTTTAATTTGGAAAAATTGTGATTCATCCCGAATCTTCGCCCTAGGCGCTACCCTCACACAAAATGTTGCAATTCTAGCTCCAGCCGTTTGGATTTGGCTGTGATACCATATTTTTTCTTTTTTGACCCATTGTGCGCCCAAAATTTCGAAAAAACCCTTCCATATTGTACGTCTATATAGCAGGGACTACCATCCTACCAAATTTCATGACTCTAGCTTTGGCCGTTTGGGCTGGGCGGTGATCAGTCGTAACTGACATTAAGTCTAATATTTTTTTCCCACAAAGTGACGTATCTGCATTGTTTATGGAAAAAATGCATTATAATTAAATTTTTTTATTTTTTTGTTAATAATATTGAAAAAGATGGAGTTAAGTACACAATGAGAAAAGCAATGAGGAAATATAATAAATATTACGCCGTGGGGAAGAAGGAACATTGTCTCAAAAACAGAAAAACTGCTCCCCTGAACAACTTTGAAAATATCAGTTACTGCAGTTGGTCATCCAAGCGACGATATATATGGGAGCTATTTATATGTAAATCTGAACCGCTTTTAACCAAATTCAATAGAGATTGTCCTTGGGCCTAAAGAAAGATATGTACCAAGTTTCGTTGGGCTCGGACCACAATTGCGACCTGTGCTTTGATTACAAGAATACATCTACAGACAGACAGGCCGACAGACAGACGGACATAGCTAAATCGACTCAGAAAGTGATTACAAGTCGATCGGTATAATAAACAATGGGTCTACCTCTTCTCCTTTTGGGTGTTACAAACAAATGCACAAAGTCATAATACCCTGTACCACAGTGTGGTTTAGGGTATAATTAACCCTTTATCAATAATAGTTTGCGAGAAATGACAATTTCCTTCTACAAAAATATATACAAAAATTACTGTCTTTTTCAAAATTACATAAAATATTTGTTTTCAGCAGCACACCACGGCCACAATAATAAATATTTTGATCTATTTTTTTGGCTACCCTAGTCTCAATATGTTTGCTATTGAATGGCATTAAAATTTTAGAAATCGGCAATGACAAAAAATTTTAAGTTGGCCAGTAAAATTCTATTCTGAACCACAGTGCGCAGTCGTATTTTTACCGGGTTTCCTTATGAAAAGTAAAACTTATCTAAATTAGTAAAATTGTTATTATTTCAAGTAAAAAATGTGTCCTACATTTTAGGAAAATCACAATCTCAACTGTAGTAAAAATATTTTCAGTGCCATTTATTCAAAAATACACAAAGTTTATCTTTATTTTGAACGATAGTGACGCAGTTTCTACAGGGTTTTCCAACAAGAGGTGTTATTGTGAATCACCTGGTATTTCGGTAGCTATCACTTTTGAAGGTTTTATTCTTCGACATTTGACAAGTAGAAATCACGCCATTACTAAAAATGGAACGACGCACGATTCAACAACGCATTGAAATTATTAAAATTCGAAAAATCGAAAATCATCTTGACTGATGAGGCCCATTTTCACCTCGGTGGCTACGTCAACAAGCAGAATTGTTATTGTTGAGAAGCCTCTCCATCCTCATCGTGTGACTGTTTTGTGCGGTTTATGGTCCGGCGGGGTCATTGGACCTTACTTTTTCGAAAATGAGGTTGGATCAACAGTTACGGTGAATGGATTGCGCTATCGAGAGATGATTAATGATCTTTTATGGTCGGAGTTGGATGGTATTCATCTGGACAACGTTTACTTTCAACAAGACGGCGCTACGTGCCACACAAGCAACGAAACCATTGCTCTGTTACGGGAAAAGTTTCCGGACCGTGTTATCTCTCGAAGAGGTGATCACAATTGGCCACCGAGATCTTGTGATCTAACACCTTGCGACTTCTTCCTTTGGGGCCACGTGAAAGATATGGTCTACGCCAACAGCCCAGCGTCGATTCAAGACCTCAAAGATAGAATTCGTAAGGCTATGGAGGACATAGGACAGCCACTTTGCGATTTGGTTATGGAAAATTTCATGAAAAGGATATGGACCTGTAAGCGTGGTCGGGGTAGCCATTTGGCTGATGTTTTTTTTTTTTTTCATTATTAACGGCATACCTTCCTCTTTATTACGAAATAAACATTCTTTGAATACCAAAATAACACCTCTTGTTGGAAAACCATTTAGCTCTGCTGTTTCTTTACTGTGGAAACTGACTTTACCTTCTAAATTTAATTTTATATGCAGTACCTATTAGTTTGTAATGTATCTATACAAACATGTCGCCTATTACAATATGTAAACTACTTGGTATACTATAGGAGGGTTTTCATGAATTATAATTCAACGAAAATAAACAATTAAATTGAACTAGAGGATCAATTTATTTGCTGTCAGTAATAAAACAAACACAATTTCAATAAATAGCTTTATATGCATGAGCATATTTAACCCAATAGATAGATACGTACTGTGTGTACTTTTTGTTTGTATACTTTGGCGTACTATTTGTTTATGCAAAATAAAATAAAATATGTATTTCATTTAAAATAACACACAGAGGCAATTCGACCGCTATGCAAATATAATTAACCGCTGAAAAAGCGCGGTAAACAAACAACCCTTTTGCAACATTTATTCCATCATGTCCTGAATGGATGAATATCTAGCCATACATACGTATGCACATATGTCTCCTCGTGATGCAATGTATGTTCACAGGACGAGGCAGGACACAACAAAACAACTGAAAAAACAAAAAATGTCAATCACAACGGAAAAAAACCGAGCAATCATAAGCAATCACTCACTCAGTGGTAATTGCAAACAAAATATGAATGTCAAATTTGTGTAAACATGAATTGAGAAGAGCCAATTAAACAACCACCTTTGTTTGTGTGATGGCAGAAAGGATGCGGCGCCTCCGCCTGATTTCCATAAATGTTCGCACACATGGACAATTGATGCAGACACAAATAAAATGTGTCCATCACATGTCGACCGACAATCACAAATATTGCATTTAAGCACAGACACGAAGGAGTAGCATCCAAATGAGAAGAACTCTCACGTTGGACGCCACACATGGCCATACAGCGAAATAAATAAGTTATTCCAAGAAAACGTATGTTCCCCATAACTCTTTGTTGTAATGACCTCAAGGATTGCAAAAAATCCTATTAATTTACTTTTCATAATCATTCGCCCAAAAATGACCACCAGTTTCTCCCAACAACCTATCCAACAACATTAAAAAGAACAATTCCAACTTTCATTAGTCTTCCATTGGGAATGGAGGAGGAGAGGGGAGGAGTTTCAGTAATCTCTCGTTTCATTCACATTTGAGTTTATGACTTGGCATGCAACTGCCAAAAACAGATATTAGAATTTTTAGTTTAATTAAAAATGACTTTCGTCCTTAAGGCATTTTACAAAATGATTTTTGCAAACGGAAACAAGCAATTTAAACATGACGAGTTGATTTCTACTTTACTCTCTGGCCATTCATATGAGAACTGAAATTCATAGCATTTGAACTCTTGTGGCGGCGATAGGAGGTGTACTCCGGTTTCCCAATGATGAACGTTTTTTTTTTATATTCACCTCAATTCATGCCCATGATGCATCAGTCCTACATTTAAATACACTATGTTAGGGGGCCGGGGGTGGGGAATAAGCTACAATCTGGATATTGTACTTTTCGGAAAGAAAAGGGCGGAGTTTATTATTTAGATAGGGGCAAAACATGGAGAATGTTGCTGGACTTTAAATTTAACAAAGTTCGGCCGGACCGAGTGGGACACAAATCTGAGAATTGGACGTGAAAGTAGCCCCCAAAAATAAAATCTTCTGCATCATTCGTTTAATCAAGTTGACTCAATTAATAATTTCTGAAACTGTTATTCGAATATGATATTTCTACTACAGGGGATGTCGCTGACGATGTACTGTTAAGACTGCAATCTTGCCCCACTTCTCTGAATCTGCGTCATCTTCAATTCTAAACAAAAACAAGCAAGTCATGCCGAATCTTATATACCCTCCACCATGGATTGCATTCAATTCTATTACTGGAAAAATCTTTGGATATGGAACAAATCATGAAACGATCCTTTTTGTTTAAGCAAATTATTAAAAAACCAGTAAGGAAAGACAGAAAGTCGGGCGGGCCGACTATATAATACCATACAGCTCACTAACAATGCGAAAATGGGCCTTGCGATAAGAATTTGGCAGTGTTCATACATGTTATAACAAAACTCTCTCTGCCGAATTTCGAACTAATCGGATATAAAATACGGTTTCTACAGCGCTTACATGTCAAATCGGGTGAAACATATATATGGGGGCTATACCTAAATCGGAACTATATTTCCCCGAATTTGGAAGAGTTTATTAATGTAATAAGAGAGTCCTCTCTGCTAATCGGATATAAAATACGGTTTCTACAGCGTTTACATGTCAAATCGGGTAAAACATATATGTAGGGGCTATATCTAAATCTGAACCGATTTTGACTGATTTCAATAGGGATCGTCTTTGGGCCAAAAAAGAGCACCGTGCTAAATTTCATCTCAATCGGACCATAGACTAGGGATGTAACGAATATTCGCATACGCGAACGCGAATTATTCGCATCATTTTAAAATTCGCTTTCGCATTCGCATTCGCAAAAACTATCTTTGGATTATTCGCTTTCGCAAAAATATATTTCAGTATTCGCTTCCATTTATTTAAGTTTTAAATCTCCTTATTCCCTTCACACAATTTGAAGATATGTGTGTGCTTGTGGTAACAGGATGTAAAACTATGGAAAACAGTCTTAATACTCGAATATCCTGGAAAAGTATCAATTCAGTTCCTTAAATTTGTCGGTACTAAAGGCTCAAACAATTATTCGCATTCGCTTTCGCAAAAATGCATATTTCACTATTCGCTTTCGCATTCGCATTCGCAAGAAATATATTTCAATATTCGCTTTCGCTAAAGCCACTTTCGTTACATCCCTACTACAGACGGACGGACGGACAGACAGACGGACGAACAAACAGACGGACGGACAAACAGACGGACGGACAGTCTGACATGGTTACACAGTGCGACAGTCCAAAAACCAAAAACAGCGACACTATTTTTCTTGTAGGTCTTGGCGAGTAGAACAACGTTTGTTCTATGAAATTTGCCGGACACCACTTGCCCTTTTTCACATGAACGTTTATAACTTTGTTAATGATGAACCGATTTTCAATCTCTAAAAGAATTTGGAAAGAAGAGAATTAGATCTTTAGAATCTTAGAACAATGTGTATTTTGTTTATTTGAAGTTGTAGGAATGTTTATTTGTCCTACAAACACATTTTTATACCCTACACTACACTGTGGTACAGGGTATTATGACTTTGTACATTTGTTTGTAACACCCAAAAGGAGAAGAGATAGATCCATTGTTTATTATACCGATCGACTTGTAATCTTTCTGAGTCGATTTAGCTATGTCCGTCTGTCTGTCCGTCTGTAGATGCATTCTTGTAATCAAAGTACAGGTCGCAATTATGGCCCGATCTTGACGAAACTTTACACATATCATTTGTTTGGCCCATTTAATTCCTATTTAATTTGTTTAAAATCGGTTCAGATTTAGATATAGCCCCCATATATATGTTAGCCCCGATTTGACATGTAAGCGCTGTAAAAACTTTATTTTATATCCGATCAGTATGAAATTCAGCAGAAAGAGGTCTCTTATTATCTGAATGAACACTGTTAAATTTGGAAGAAATCGGTTCAGATTTAGATATAGCCCCCATATATACGTTACCCCCGATTTCACATGTAAGCGCCGTAAAAAATTTATTTTATAACCGATCAGTGTGAAATTCGGCAGAAAGAGGTTTCTTATTACATGAAGGAATACTGCCAAATTCTGAAAAAATCGGTTCAGATTTAGATATAGTGATGTAAAAATGGAAGTGGTAGAATACAAACAACCAATATGTTTAAGTTTCTAAATGAAGTGAAGAAAATTTAATGAAATAAAATTTTCTATATATGACAATACAAAACTAAAAAGCAAAGCATACTTGATAACTAAAAACGAGTAATATTATTACAGGTTCATTTTCAACATATAGCCCCCCATATATATGTTACCCCCGATTTTACATGTAAGCGCTGTAAAAAGTGTATTTTTAATTCGATCTGCACGAAATTCGGCAGAAAGAGGTTTCTTATTACATGAATTAATACTGCCAAATTTGAGGGAAATCGGTTGAGATTTAGATATAGCCCCCATATATGTATATGTAACCCACGATTCAACATGTAAGCGCTGTACAATCTGTATTTTATATCCGATCAGTAAAAAAATCTACACAAAGAGGTTTCTTATTACATGAAGGAATACTTCCAAATTCAGAGAAAATCGGTACAGATTTAGATATAGCCCCCATATATATGTTACCGCCGATTTGACATGTAAGTGCTGTAGAGACTGTATTTTATATCCGGTCAGTACGAAATGTGACAGAAAGAAGTTTATTTTTCAATGAATGAGTATTCAAGGAAAATCCGTTCAGATTTATATATAACCTCCATATATATATGTTCCTCCTGATTTGGTACCAAAGCGCTATATAAGTTGTACTTTACTTCCGATCAAAATATTCCAGAAAGATGTTCCCTATTTTTTTATATAAGCGCTATTTTAGAGACCTGAAAGGCTTCAGCGGAAATGAAAATTAAAACATTACTTAAACCAATTATTCCAAGGTAGTACCTACCTAACATACCCTGCATATATAGCTTATATTGTATACGACCAAAAATCGGACTATTTATTGTGTTAAGGCTAATAATAACCACAGTAAATGCAAATATGTGGAATATTATTATTAGTTCTATTTTTAATTCCACACATTATATTAAACTCCTCTTTGGAATAAGCCTTGACGTGGCGGGGGAGCTAAGTACTTTCGTAAAAGAAAGGAAACTAATTATTCCAACTATTCAAAAAGAAATTCTTAATGTACATTGCCGAGGTAGTGTAGGGTATTATATAGTCGGCCCCGCCCGACTTTAACCTTTCCTTACTAGTTTTAATTTTTGTCCGTTATTTTCTAGTTTAGGCAATGTTTTTACCAATTATATTGTGAGGTAACCGTACTATTAATTAATTTACATATATAGTGTATTTTATAAGGAAAAAATGAAACCTGTCTCTTAAAAATCCGTTTGCAATTGACTTAGTTATTAAAGATTCATTAAGCCTAATGTGTAGGAAAAATAGTATCGCGTCATATGGTTCTCAACTTGAGTTTATTTTGTCGCACTGTGTTATCACTCAGGAGGAGATTCCAAGTCGATCGGTATAATAAACTATGGGTCTATCTCTTCTCCTTCAATCAAATGCACAAACTCATAATACCCTGAACCACAGTGTGGTGTAGGGTATAAAAACGAATGCTGAAAAATGTGGTATTTATGGCTTTAATTAGCATATTTGAGAACTAGATCTAACTAGATCTATACAGGAACCACAGCAATATAAAAAGTGATTTGTATAAATTTTATTGAGATGAATTCTTGCCAAAATATAATACAAACTGCCAAGTTTCTGCTAGAAAATGTGGTGTTTATGGCTTAAATAAGCATTTTTGGGAGCGACATCTATAGGTTGACCATAACAAAATATAAGCTGATTTAAAAAATGTTACTGCGATGAATTCTTGTCTTCATTAAATACATACTGCCAAGATTCAGTCAAAATGCTTAGAAAATGTGGTATTTATGGCATAAATGCGTATATTTGGAGCGACCTCTATAGGGTGACTATAACAAAATATGAACCGATTTGTAAAATTTTTGCTGTGATGAATTCTTGTCAAAATAGAATTAAAACCGAAAAGATTCTGCTAAATTGCTTTAAAAATGTGGTATCTATGGCTCAAAACCCGTATCTTAGAGCGACCTCTATAGGGGAGCTATATCAAAACATTGAACGATATGGATCATTTGCAATCCCAAACAACCTGCAAATATAAGAAATATTTATAACAAATTTGATCAACCTAGCTCTATAATTACGGACTGTAGCATGATTACAACAGACGGACGGACATGGCTAAATCGTCTTCGAATTTTACGACGATTAAGACTGTTTACTTTATGGGGTCTCAGATCAATATTTAGAGGTGTTACAAACAGAGTGAAAAAATTAATATACCCTCCATCCTATGGTGGAGGGTATAAATATAGGGTTTTCCAACAAGAGATGTTATTTTGAATGACCCGATAGCCGAATCTTATATACCCTCCACCATGGATAGCATATGACCTCACAAAATTACTCAAACCTAAAGAAAAAAATAACACCGAAAACAAAAAAAAATATAGTAGATGAATAATAAAAAGTAGGGATAACAACAACTGAGATGCTATATATGGGAGCTATATATAAATATGGGCCGATATCGCCCATTTTCAATCCCAAGTTACCTGCAGCTATAAGAAGTATCTACACGCTGAAAAAAAATCGCTTCTGTAGTATATTGTCCCAAACATATTCGGCTTGAAATAAACATATGTTTAGGGTACACTCCAAATATATAATATTTTATACACACAAATATTATATGTTTGTGAGGATATTGTTCTAAACAAAAATAGGCTCCCATTCAAATATTTTTTATTGGGAACTAGTATTTCCGAAACAAGGATTCGTTTGTAATTATTTATTTTGGTAATGTATTAAATACCTTAACTTAAAGACAAGTTTTCTGTTTTTCAAATTTTCAAAGAGAAATTTTTTTATTAATTTTATATGTTTGTAAAATTTAACAATCGAACAATCTTTCGTAAATATAAACGACATTGATGGATTGACAAAAAGTGATGAATAGGAATATTTATAAATAAGGACATTTTTAGCTATAAAGTTCAACACGAAAACTAGGAAAAACTAACTAAAATTCGAATAAGTCAGTAATGTTTTAAAAATCTTTTTAAATAAAACATATTTGGAAATCTTCTTAAACAATAACTTTGTTTGTGTGTAAACACATATTTTATTTGTGAAATTCAGTTTGCAAATAAATTATGTTCTAATATATTAATATATGCGTTCCAAACAAAATTTCTTGATTTTCAAATAAAATTTATTTGTTAACAAATATATAATATTTAAAAAAATCGTTTCCAATTATATTTTCTTTCGTTCCAAACATATCAAAAATGACGATTTTCCTCCGTGTACATATACCAAATTTCAGCCAACTAGCTCAAGTATTATATATTGTAGCGTGATTACAACAGACGGACGGACGGACATGGCTAAATTTAAGCAATTAAGAATATATATACTTTATGGGGTCTCAGATCAATATTTAGAGGTGTTACAAACGGAGTGACAAAATAAATATATGTATACCCCATCCTATGGTGGAGGGTATTGCAATGGAACGATACACGATTCAACAACGATTTGAAATTATTAAAATTCGAAAATCATCTTGACTGATGAGGCCCATTTCCACCTCGGTGGCTACGTCAACAAGCCGCTCCATCCTCAACGTGTGACTGTTTGGTGCGGTTTATGGTCCGGCGGGGTCATTGGACCTTACTTTTTCGAAAATGAGGTTGGATCAACAGTTACGGTAAATGGATTGCGCTAACGAGAGATGATTAATGATTTTTTATGGTCGGAGTTGGATGGTATTGATTTGGACAACGTTTACTTTCAACAAGACGGTGCTACGTGCCACACAGGCAACGAAACCATTGCTCTGTTACGGGAAAAGTTTCTGGACCGTGTAATCTCTCGAAGAGGTGATCACAATTGGCCACCGAGATCTTGTGATTTAACACCTTGCGACTTCTTCCTTTGGGGTCACGTGAAAGATAAGGTCTTCGCCAACAGCCCAGCGTCGATTCAAGACCTCAAAAATAGAATTCGTGAGGCTATCGAGGACATAGGGCAGCCACTTTGCGATTTGGTTATGGAAAATTTCATGTAAAGAATATGGTCCTGTAAGCGTGGTCGTGTGGCCATTTGGCTGATGTTGCCCTTCATTATTAACGGCATACCTTCCTCTTTATTATGAAATAAACATCCGATCATTTATCTCAAAATTTTTCTTTTTTTATTTTTCTTTGAATACCAAAATAACACCTCTTGTTGGAAACCCCTTTATATAAAAACAATTATTTTACTTCAAGATCGATTAGGTAGATTAAAGGTCAACACCCACCTTTACCATTCTCCAGATTGTTTTGCCTCAGAGTTGTCTCATTAACTAAATTAA
Organism: Eudasyphora cyanicolor; assembly: GCA_963930755.1. Taxonomy (NCBI): domain Eukaryota; kingdom Metazoa; phylum Arthropoda; class Insecta; order Diptera; family Muscidae; genus Eudasyphora; species Eudasyphora cyanicolor. The sequence goes on along the minus strand of OZ005735.1, from coordinate 157,094,358 downwards.
CTTTCACCAAAAATTGTCTAACAGCGTCCAGAACTCACTAAATTTTACATCGTTGTAAAGAGGGAATCAGCTGAATTGGTTTACACATTGATTTACAGTGTTGCCATATGGATTTTAAAATGTTTCTTATTAATTCAACATTTTGCAATGTAAATTTCAACTTAATTCGGAAATTAATGATATAAAAATCTAAACAATACGTTTCAACTTTAAAATAATGTTGATTCAATGTATCCCACGGAATTAATAGAGACTACACTAATTCAAAGTTGACAATTATTGATTTAATGTATTTCAATAAAATTTTTCTGGCGCCACAAAATAACCCCCAAGTGAAATAACCCCCAATGAAATGTGCCCCAAAATGAAATTAAATAACGCCCAAAGATTAAATGTGAAATAAAGTCCAAATTTTATGCAAAAATATCCAAATAATAAATGAAACAACCCTCAAAAAATATTAGTCAAATTAAATAAATAATTCCCCAAAAAAATGTAAAATAACTCCCAATGAAAAAAAAAAACAAACAAGTGATATAAACTCCAAATTAAATATATATCTCTAGACAAATATTTTTATGTGCAATATACATATGTAAATTTTCCCAAAAACTGTTTGTAGTGTTTACAGAAATGCTTGTATGGAATCCCCAATGGCTGACGTAACAAATGCCTTTTGTTCATTAGAATAAAAACTAATGGGAATACCTGGAAATTGCAAATTGATATTAAATAATGGACGTAAAAACAACGTTTCAACTGCTTTGCAACGGTTTTTATGGTAATTTTTCTGGAAATTTATTGCGAATAAAACTGTTGGAACAGAATACATAAAGAAATAGTAATCCTGACGAAAAATGTTAAAAAATGTTTCTGAAATATTTTTTTTGATGTATTACTATTTCTTGACGTTTGAAAACTTTTGGAATATAATACATGAAAACTTTTGGAAGAGAATTCTCTTCCAACATAATTCACATATGAAGTTTCAGTTCTCTTCCAACAGTTTTTGAAGGTGAAGAAATAGTAATGCAGACGAAAAATAGGTTCAAAATCGCCGCGATTTTTTACCTATTTTTTGTCTGCATTACTTTTTCTTCATGTTTGAAATATATTGGAAATGAAATCTTGAAGAAATAGTAATGCAGACGAAAAATAGGTAAAAAATCGCAGCGATTTTTTAACCTATTTTTCCTCTGCATTAATATGCCAAAAAATCGCAGCGATTTTTGTCCCTCTGTTTCGCGTTCTTTATTATTTCTTCAATTTTTCTCTTACAGCAGTATTCATTTATCATGAAAAGGATATGGTTCTGCAAGCGTGGTCGTGGTGGCCTTTTGGCTGATGTTGTTTTTCATTATTAACGGCATTTTGAAATAAACATCCGATCATTTATCTCAAAAAATGACATTTTTCTTTGAATACCAAAATAACAACCCTTGTTTGAAAAACCTTTATATATATTCACTAAAGTGAAGGAATAATAAATTCTCAGTTATTTACGAGTACATATAAATTTTGTTAAAACCGTAAATAAATATTTTTGATTATATCAGTCATCAGTGATAAGCATTTTCAAGGATTTTGTGCATTAATATAATTATTTATTCATACAAACTTGTATTCGATACTGCGGATAAAACGAACAAAACACAAATCTCCTTTGGTGAAATCACCAGTTCCTGATAAAAAGGAATTAAGAAACTACATTGTGAAGAAATTACTCAAATAAAATTTAAGTCTTTAACTACGAGTGACATAAATACACATAGTCTATTTATCCTTCGCACTGGCGTTTCTCTTATATCACTACTGGGTTGGAAGTGTTTTTTTTTTCGTTGGGTTTGTTATTCTGTTGAGGAAGCAGTTCATATGTTTACAAAACTATAAAAACAAGCGACAACAATTCATAAATGAAGCCATCAACAACATCATTAATAATTACAAGGATAATAATATTTATTTTTTCATTTAAAAATACATAATTAATTGCATTACAATTCGTTATTAACTGATGCTGACGATGATGAGTTCTGTTGTACAAGTTGTCATTTATGTTTTAAACTACATTAAAATCATGTAAATATCGTTCGGGGGGTATTGTTTTTGTTTTTCATTTCTTCAATAATGATATTCATGTTTATTTCCGCACATTTTTTGCCGTTGTTCTTCTTGTTCTTCTGATTGTTGATTGCAATTGTTCTTGTCATTAATTGTAGAATTAATTAAATTGTTGTTTTTTCAACAATTACGATATTTATGAACTAATTATACTGTGTTACAAATTAAGGCCAATTTACCTTTTTATACCCGACACTACACTGTGCTACACGGTTTTTAGTCTTTCTGCATTTGTTTGTAATTGCCAACAAGTGAAGACATCGGCCCATAGTTTATTGTATGATAGACTTTGAAACACTTTCTGAGACGTTTAGCTTTGTCGTGAATATGAACCGATCTCTACGAGTATCATTATCTATCAATAACTTGATTTTGAATTTGCTTCTCATTTTGTACTTATTATGAGGATATCTAAGTCTGCCAAAAGCAGGCCTTGCAATCGGACAGCCGTGGCTTCCCAGGGGGCCGTAGCCATCATCCAGGGGAGCCGTGAGTACGTTTAATAAATATATTACTATTTTCTTAATGTTATATTTAAAATATTTTAATTGCTACTTTTTATGATGGGAATCTTAAAAAAAGTAGTGAATAAATCGATTCTAATGAAATTAGTGGACATTTTATACAACATAAGGGATTATTTTAAGTTTCTTAACATTTTGAAAATATTCTTAAAATTTTATAAGTTTATTTAAAAAAAAAATCAAAACAAAAATATTCATTTGGTAATCCATTGCAGAATAACTTCTTTATTTTCCCATGGTTTACCCTTGAGCTATGCTATATAATTTGATTACTTTGTCTTACATTTTAATGGACTAAGCCCTGATCAAGAAATGTTCTACGAAATATGATTTTATTGCAAATTATCTTAAAATTTATATTTTATTATATTTCTAGCCTAAAATAATATTTTCTTTCAAATTTATCAAAATTGTATATTTATTGTAAATTAAGTGGAAACTACAATTTTGCAGAAATTTTCTGCAAAATTTAAAGAACTCCAATTTTTATACGAAATTTTGTGAAAATTGTTTTTTTTAAATTTTTTTGTCAAAATTGAATTTTTGCAAAAAAAATTTATAGAAAATTTTGTGAAAATTGGTATTTTTAAAAGAAAAAGTAAATTTCATAAAAATGTTTATTTTATTACATTTTCTACCCTAAACTAATATTTTCTTACAAAATTATAGTATATGTATTAATAGTAAATTAAGCGGAAATTGCAATTTTACAGACATTTTCCGAAAAATTTAAAAGAACTCAAATTTTTATACGAAATTTTGTGAAAATTGGTATTTTTAAATTTTTTTGTCTAAATTGAATTTTTTTTAAAAAAAAAATCGTCAAAATTGCATTTTTCTAAAAAAAAAATCGAATGACGAATATGAATTAATTACCGTAAAATGTTCTAGAAAAAAATTTGACATTAACTTTCGAGAGAAGCAGTTTACTTTGTTTTGTTTTCTAATAAATTGTAACCCTTGAAAATGATCGACAAAGTCGGTCGAAATCTAGGGAAAATAACAATTTTAAAAATAAAACAATATATAAATAGTTTTCCAACAAGAGGTGTTATTTTGGAATTCAAAGAAAAAATGCAATTTTTGAGATAAATGATCGGATGTTTATTTCATAATAAAGAGAAAGGTATGCCGTTAATAATGAAAAACAACATCAGCCAAATGGCCACCACGACCACTATTACAGACCATATCCTTTTCATGAAATTTTCCATAACCAAATCGCAAAGAGGCTGCCCTATATCCTCGATAGCCTCACGAACTCTATCTTTGAGGTCAGTAAACCACTGTTGGCGTAGACCTTATCTTTCACGTGGCCCCAAAAGAAGAAGTCGCAAGGTGTTAAATCACAAGATCTCGGTGGCCAATTGTGATCACCTCTTTGAGAGATAATACGGTCCGGAAACTTTTCCCGTAACAGAGCAATGGTTTCGTTGCTTGTGTGGCACGTAGCGCCGTCTTGTTGAAAGTAAACGTTGTCCACATCAATACCATCCAAATCATTAATCATCTCTCGATAGCGCAATCCTTTCACCGTAACTGCTGATCCAACCTCATTTTCAAAAAAGTAAGGTCCAATGACCCCGCCGGACCATAAACCGCACCAAACAGTCACACGTTGAGGATGGAGAGGCTTCTCAACAATAACTCTTGGGTTTTCCGAGCCCCAGATGCGACAAGTTTGCTTGTTGACGTAGCCAGTCAAGATGATTTTTCGATTTTTCGAATTTTAATAATTTCAATGCGTTGTTGAATCGTGTATCGTTCCATTTTTAGTAATGGCGTAATTTCTACTTGTCAAATGTGTAAGAATAAAAGCTTCAAAAGTGACAGCTACCGAAATACCGGGTGATTCAAAATAACACCTCTTGTTGGAAAGCCCTACATATAATAATTTTTTTTATTTATGACCTCAGCCAACAAAAATATAAAAAAAAATATTTTCAAGAGAAATGCAATTTTAACAAAATTTTCTAGAAAAATGCAAATTTGATGAATTTGTTTTTAATACAATTCCAAGAATTTTTATAGAAAAAATTAACTATGATTAAATTATCTATAAAATTTAATTTTTATTAAATTATTTTACAAAGCAATTTTTTAGAGAAATGCAATTTCAACGATATTAAAATAAACAACTTCAACGAAATTTTAAAGAAAAATGCAATTTCGAGGAAATTTCAAAGAAAAAATACAATTTAAAAGAAATTTTATTTTATTAGTCATATTGAATTTTGCAGAAAAATTCAATTTCGACGAAATTTTCAATGAAATTTCAACGAAATTTTGTATTAAAATTTGATTTAAATATTTTTTTAATAAGTAAAATTTTGATTTTTTTTGAAAGTATGCAAATTTTAAGTACATTTTTTACAAAAATGCAATTTCAAGAATTTTTATTGAAAAATTTAATTATGATGAATTTTTCTATAAAACATAAATTTTTAATACATTTTATGGAAAAATTTAATTATGATGAAATTTTCTATAAAATATAAAGTTTTAATAATTTGTTTAGAAAAATGCAATTACAACGTAATTTTGTGGAGATTCATCAAAAAAATTCATTCAAATAAAACCAGTAAGGAAAGGCAGAAAGTCGGTCGGGGCCGACTATATAATACCCTACACCTCCCTAACAATGCGATAAGGGTTATTGCGATAATAGTTTGGAATAATTGGTAAATGAGTGAGAACATATATATGCGGATATATCTAATTCTGAACCGATAATCGCTAAATTAAGCAATATTCCTTCCTAAATTGAGAAACATCTTTCTGGAGAATTTTGTAATGGTCGGAAGTAAAGTACAACTTCTATAGCGCTTTGTAACCAAATCAGGAGGAACATATATATGGAGCTTATATATAAATCTGAATCGATTTTCCCTGAATACTCATTCATGTAAAATAGAAACCTCTGTCTGTCGAATTTCGTACTGATCGGATATAAAATACAGTCTCTACAGCGCTTGAATGTCAAATCGGTGCTAACATATATATGGGGGCTATATCTAAATCTGAACCGATTTTCTCCAAATTTGGCAGTATTCCTTCGTGTAATAAGAAACCTCTTTCTGCCGAATTTCGCTGTGATCGGATATAAAATACAGTTTCTACAGCTACTGAATTTCAGATCGGGGGTAACATATATATGGGGGCTATATCTAAATCTGAACCGATTTTCTCCGAATTTGGCAGTATTCCTTCATGTAATAAAGAAACCTCTTTCTGCCGAATTTCGTACTGATTGGATATAAAATACAGTTTCTACAGCGCTTACATGTCAAATCGGGTGCAACATATATATGGGGGCTATATATAAATCTGAACCGATTTCCCCCAAATTTTGTATTGTATCTAAGTGTATCACGAGACTACTCTCTGTCAATTTTTGTACAAATCGGTTACAAAATGTTGCTTATACAGTGCATATATGCCAAATCGGAGGTACATATATATGAGAGCTATATGTAAATCTGAACCGATTTTGACCAAATTGACCAATAGGGATCGTCCTTGGGCCTAAAAAAAGATATGTGCAAAGTTTCGTTGAGATCGGACCATAATTGCGACCTGTACTTTGATTACAAGAATACGTCTACAGACAGACAGACGGACAGACAGACGGACATAGCTAAATCGACTCAGAGAGTGATTACAAGTCGATCGGTATAATAAACAATGGGTCTATCTCTTCTCCTTTTGGGTTTTACAAACAAATGCACAAAGTCATAATACCCTGTACCACAGTGTGGTGTAGGGTATAAAAATTCATCAAAATTTTCAAGAAATATGCAATTTCAGCTCACTTTTGTAGAAAAATTAGGTTTAAAATTTTGCAATTTAAGCTCACTTTTGTAGAAAAATTAGGTTTCAAATTTTTTTATTAGATAATTACAAATTTAATTCTTTTTTGGAAAAATGTGAATTTAAAGTAATTTTTTTTAAAAAAATGAAATTTTGCGAAATTAAATTAAAAGTAGATTTCGATTTTTTTTAGAAAAATTTAATTTTAAAGGAATTTCCTAGAAAAACGCAAATTTAAAGGAAATTTTAAAAAAAAAATAATGCAATTTCAAGAATTTTTGTCGAAAATTAATTAATATGATGAAATTTCCTATAAAATTGCAATTTTTATTAAATTTTCTAGAAACATGTAATTGCAACGAAATTTTGTAGAAAAATGAAATAACAATGTATTTTTTTTAGAGAAATGTAATTTCAAGGATATTTAAAAACAAAACAATTTCTAAGAAATTTTGCATATAAATTAAATTTCGAGAAAATTTCAAAGAAAAAGTACAATATAAGCGAAATTTTATTTTATTAGTCAACGATTTGAACGAAATTTTGCAAAAATAAATTAATTTCGAGGAAATTCCCAAGAAAAAATAAAATTTAAACTATATTTTACTTTATGAGAAATTATAAAAAAATAGATCTCTCCAAAATTTCGTTGAAATGTAAAATTTTGATTTTTTTTTGAAAATATGCAAATTTTAGGTACATTTTTAAAAAAATGCAATTTAAACGAAATTTTTTAGTTTTCAAAATTTTTTTATTTTTTCTAGAAAAATATATTTCAATAAAATTTAGTAGAAAAAAATTAATTTCAAGAAATTCAAATACAAATTTTAAATATTTATTCTAAAATAAATGCAATTTGAAGGACATTTTTTAGAAAAATTAGATTCTAAAATTTTTTAAAAAAGTATGAATTTAAAAAAATTCTAGAAAAAAACATAATTTTAAGAAATTTTGTAGAGAAATTAATTTTCTCAAAGAAATGCAGAAAAATCAAGGAATTTGTTTAAAAAATTAGATTTCAAATTTTTTTAAAAAAAATATTAATTTGAATTTGTTTAAAAAAGTTGATTACATTTTTTTTTTAAAATACTATTTTGAATTTTCTAGAAAAATTTAAAATTTAAGTAATATTTTAAAAAAGCAATTTCAACGAATTTTTTTTAGAAAAATTAGATTTAAAATTTTTTGGACAAATATAAATTTGGAGTAATATTCAAGAAAAATGTAAATTTGAAAGAATTTTTTAAGTAAACCATTTCAAGAATTTTTATAAAAAAAATTAAGTGTCGTATGATGAAATTTTCTACAAAATTAAAATTTTTATTAAATTTCCTAGAAAAAATTTATTTTCAAGATATTAGTATCGTATGATGACATTTTCTACAAAATTAAATTTTTTTATTAAATTTCCTAGAAAAAATTTATTTTCAAGATATTTTGTAGAAATTAACTAATTTTTTAGAGCATAATGCAATTTCGAGGAAATTTACAAGAAAAAAAATTTAACGAATTTTTTGGCAAAATTCAATTTCGATGAAAATTATGGATAACTAAATATGCAATTTCAACAATATTTTATAGAAAAACCAGATATCAAAATTGTCAAAAGAAAAAATATAATTTTCTAGAAAAATGCAAATTCAAATAAAATTTCAAAGAAATTTAAAAAAAAATAGATTTCTACAAAATTTCGTTGAAATTACTTTTTTTTATAAAAAATGATATTTCATTATAAATGTGACTAATAAAATAAAATTTCAATTAAATTGTTTTTTTCTCTGAAATTTCGTCGAAATTGCATTTTTGAAATTTAATAAAATTTTCTAGAAAAAAAATTTCAATAAAATGTTATTAAACAAGTCCATCAAATTTGAATTTTTTTTAGAAAACTCCTTCAAATTTATATTTTTCTAAAAAGATTCGAGGGTATTTTCAAGAAAAAATACAATTTAATCCAAATTTTATTTTATAGGGTGATCCAAGTAGAGATACTTTTTTCAATAGCCTCTTTTTGACAGATCCCGTGTGAGTCGTGTCATGCTATCATGTTATTTTTGTTAAGTAGTGTTTGAAATTTCATCATGGAAAGACACGCCCGAACAACGTTTACTCGTGTCATTCGCCAGTTATCAGTCGAAATGCTCGAACGAGTCATCGAAAATTGGATTCAACGGATGAACCATCTGACACGTAGCCGCAGCCAACATTTGAAAGACACAATCTTCAAAAAATAAATGCCAAAGAATGTTCTTTCAAATGATAATAAACATTCCCCATTCAATTTAAATTTTCTGTTTTTTCTTCAAAAAAGTAGGGAACCTCGAAATGGATCACGCTATATTAGTCACATTTATAATGAAATATCTTTTTTTATAAAAAAAAAGTAATTTCAAGGAAATTTTGTAGAAAAATAGAATAACTACAATTTTTTAGAGAAATGGAATTTTATCGATATTTAAAAAGAAGAAACAATTTCAAAACAATTGCGAAGAAATTGAAAAAAAAAATAGGTAAAAAATTTCAGTTGGGTAAACCGACTTAGATATACCCTCACTTTGTTCCGATTTACACTGGCTGAATGTTCAGCAGATTATCGGCGTTTTGTACGAGAGAGAGGCAGTCGGCAAGAGGGGGAAAAACTGTCTCTGAACGTTTAGAGTTCTTCGTGCAAGTTCAAAAGAGAATTTGATGATAAGCTGCTGAAAAAACTTGCCTAGTATAAATCCGAACTTTGTGAGCAATGTAAATATGCACAGGTATATGTACTAATATTATTAGCGATTTAATTTTCTTAGCTGTTTTTGTATGGGAGGTACTAAATGAAGATAACTCCCATTTTTAATAGGTCTGTGCAAAATTTGTGAGTATTTCTATCCATTGGTATTCACGATGAAAGCTGTTAAATTTTTGTACAAAATGGTACGTTTGTGTAGGAGGTACCAAAAGGGGCGTGACATTAACGCTTTTTGGTCAGCTGTAGGTACTATAAAACCATTACACTGTGCCAAATTGCAAGTATTTGTAAGCACTGGTATTAAAGTTATAAGCTGTTAATTTTGGTGAAAATATTCAATTTGTGTGGGAGGTACCAAAAGGGGCGTACCAACAAGGCCCACTTTTCACTGTACTGCAGGTACTATAAAAACATTGTGTTAAAGTTTCAATTGCAATTTCAACGATTTTTTTTTAATTAGATTTTATTTTTTTTTTATAAAAATGCAAATAAGAACAAGAATTTTTATAGAAAATTTTATTTATGATGAAATTTTCTACAAAATTGCAAGTTTTATTAATTTTCTAGAAAAATTTAATTTCAAAGAAATCTTGTAGAAAAATGCAGGTACAACGTAATTTTTAGAAACATGCAATTTCAAAAATGTTAATGAAATTTTGCAATTTCAACGCTATTTTCAAGAAAAAAATAAATTAAAAAAATTTTGTAAAGAAATGCAATTTAAACAAAATATTCAAAAGGATTGCCATTTAACTATTTTTATGGAAGAATTTAATTTCAACAACATTTTGCAGAAAAATTAAATTCAGACGAAATTTTCAAGTAATATGTAATTTCATCGAAATGTTGTTGCAAAATTAGATTGCAATATTTTGCAGAAAAATACAAATTCGAATTTCATAGATAAATGTAAATTTATGTAAGTATTTTTTTAAAAAATGAAATTTCCAATTTTTTTTAGAAAAATATAAATTTATAGAAAACCTTGATTATGATAACATTTTCTTTAAAATTAAAATTTTTTTTTAAATTTTTTAAAAATTTAATTTTCCATAAAATGTAATAACAACGTAATTTTTTAGAGAAAGCAATTTCAAAGATTTACAATAATTAAACTAAATTTTGAAGATAAATTTAATATTTAAGGAAATTTCCAGAAAAAATACACTTTACACAAAATTTTATTTTAATTGTCATATTTGTAATGAAATAAACTTTACGATACATTTTTGTGGTTGCATAAACAGCGAAATTGAATAGTGCAGAAATATCCAATTTCAACGAAATGTTGTACTAAAATTAGATTTCACAATTTTTTTAGAACAATAAAATTTTGAATTCTCTAGAAAAATGCAAATTTAAAAGCAATTTCAACGAATTTTTTTTTTTAAATTTGATTTTAAATATGGAAAAATATAAATTTGAAGCAATTTTCTACAAAAATGCAAATTAGAACAAGATTTTTAAAGAAAAATGTAATTATGATGAAATTTTGTACAAAATTTCAATTTTCATTAAATTTTCTAGAAACATTTAATTTCAACGAAATTTTGTAGAAAAATGCAATTACAGCGTAACTTTTTAGAAACACCCACCACCGCCAAACTCTTGTGGGGGGGGGGCTACCAACTCACCCACTGCGGCGATCAGAAAAAATTTAATTTCAAGAAATTCAAATACAAATTTAAAGTAATTATTTTAAAAAAAATCAATTTTGAACGACATTTTTAGAAAAATTAGATGAACATCAGAAAAATTAGATAGAAAAATATCTAACAAAAAATTTGTTTAAAATAAAATTTCGTTTAAAATGCATTTTTTTAATTTCTTCGCGATTGTTTTTCTTTTTAAATATCGTTGAAATTGCATTACTCCAAACAAATACGTTGTTATGGCATTTTTCTACAAAATTTCGTTGAAATTGCTTTTTTTAAAAAAAATATATTTCATTATATATGTATGTAATTAATAAAATAAAATTTCGATTAAATTGTATTTTTCTTGTAAATTTCCTCGAAATTGCATTTTTCTGCAAAATTTTGTTGGCAATTAATAAAATTGTCTAGAAAAAATAAATTTCAATCAAATTTTTCTTAAAAAAATGCCTTCAAATTTAAAATTTTCTTTAGAAAATTCCTTCAAATTTATATTTTTCTAAAAAAATTTGAAATCTATTTTTTTAAATGTCTTTGAAATTGCTTTTTTTTTAAATTTGTATTTTTCTAGAAAATTATTTTTTTGAAAATTTTTGAATCTAATTTTTCTAAAAAATTTCGTTGAAATTGCATATTTAATTTTTAATAATTTTTCTCGAAATTGATTTTTCCTGTTAATAATATAAAAACTTCGTTTAAATTTTATTTTTTCTTGCAAATTTCCTCGAAATTGCATTATCCTGCAAAACTTCGTTGAAATTGTTTTATTAAATATCGTTGTTTTATTAAATACATGTCTCTAAAAAATTACTTAATTTCTACAAAATATCTTGAAAATATATTTTTTTCCTAGAAAATTTAATACAAAATGTAAATTTTGTAGAAAATTTCATCATACGATACTTAAATTTTGTTATAAAAATTCTTGAAATTGTTTTTTTTTAATTCTCTCAAATTTGCATTTTTCTTCAATATTCCTCCAAATTTATATATTTGTAAAAAAAATTTCAAATCTAATTTTTCTTAAAAGGTTCGTTGAACTAGCATTTTTAAAAAATTGATTTTTCTAAAAAATTCAAATTTGTATTTTTCTAAAAAAAATTGAAATCTAATTTTTTTAAGCAAATTCCTTGAAATTGCATATTTCTTAAAAATTTCGTCGAAATTGATTTTTTTTGCAACATTTTGTTGATATTATAGAAAAATCGTTAAATTGCATTCTATCTTCGATAAATTTTGTTAAAATTGCATTTCTCTACAAAATTTCTTAAAATTTATTTTTTCTAGAATTTTGTAAATTTATATTTTTCTAATGTTCATCTAATTTTTCTAAAAATGTCGTTCAAAATGCATTTTTTAAAATAATTACTTCAAATTTGTATTTGAATTTCTTGAAATTAAATTTTTTCTGACAACAAAAAATTTAAGTATAATTTTTTGCAGAAAAAAGCGTTGATATTGCAAAATTTCATTAATTTTTTTTAAATCGTTCAAATTGCTTGTTTCTAAAAAGTTACGCTGTAATTGCATTTTTCTACAAAATTTCGTTGAAATTAAATGTTTCTAGAAAATTTAATAAAAATTGAAATTTTGTACAAAATTTCATCATAATTACATTTTTCTTTAAAATTCTTGTTCTAATTTAAATTTTTGTAGAAAATTACTTCAAATTTATATTTTTCCAAAAAAAATTATCATGATATTAGGCATGATCGTCGAAATTTAAATGCGCAGAAAAATTAAATTTCGAGGAAAATTTTAAGAAATATGTATTGTCAGCGAAATTTTGTACTAACATTAGATTTCACAATTTTTTAGAATAATACAATTTCCAATTTTCTAGAAAAATGCTAATTTTAAGTATTAAAAAAATGCAATTTGAATTAATTATTTTTTAAAAAATTAGATTTAAAATTTTTTTAGAAAAATATTAATTTATTTATATGAATTACAATACAAACTAAATTTATATTCTAATTGTACGGTCCAAGGAAGCCGGGTTACAAAGACCACGTGGCTAGAGTTTTTCAGCGACAGACCAGAGCCTCTGGTGGGAATCGAACTCACGACCCCCAAACTCGTAGGCGAGCACGCTACCAACTCACCTACTGGGGCGCTCTTTTAGAAAAATATAAATTTGAAGTAATTTTCTTTTGTAGGAAAATTTGATTTCAATATTTTGCAGAAAAATACAAATTAGAATTTTATAGGGATAAAAATAAAAATCTGTAACAGAAATTTTAGATTATGATGAAATTTTCTATAAAATTGCAATTTTTTAATAAATTAAAAAAAAAACATTTTAGTTAAATTTTATAGGAAAATGTAATTACAAAGTAATTTTTTAGAGAAATGCAATTTCAACGATTTCTATTAAAAAAACCAAGTTAACAAAAAATTTTGTAAAAATATGCAATTTCAAAGAAATTGTGTATTAAGTTTAGATTTCACATTTTTTAGAAAAGTACAATTTTGAATTTTCTATTCAATTTTCAATTTTAACGATTTTTTTTGAAAAAAAGATTTTAAGTTTTTTTTAGAAAAATATAAATTTGAAGGAAAAATTCAAATTAGAACAAGAATTTTTATAGAAAATTTAATTATGATGAAATTTTCTGCAAAATTGCAATTTTTATTAAACTTTCTAGAAAAAATTATTTCAGCGAAATTTTCTAGAAAAATGGATTTACAACGTAATTTTTTAGAAACATGCAATTTCCACGATTTAAAAAAACAATTTTAATGAAATTTTGCAATTTTAAAGCTATTTTCTAGACAAAGTTAAGTTTAAAAAATGTTTGTAAAGAAATGCAATTTTAACAAAATTTTCCAAAGGATTGCAGTTTAACTATTTTTTTTTGGAAGAATCAAGAAATAACATTTCGACGAAATTTCCAAGTAGTATGCAATTTAATCGAATTTTTTTAGGAAAATTAGATTTCAATATTTTGCAAAAAATACAAATTAGAATTTTATAGAAAAATGTAAATTTAAAAAAATGATAATTGGTTGAGCCTCGAGCTCAAACAATTGATATTGTTTTAAATTAAAAATACAGGTCGAAAAATATGAAAAAACGAAAAATGTAAATTTGAAGTATTTAAAAAAAAAAGAAATTTCCGATTCAAGATGATATGTTTCATTTACTTTATGTCTATTGCAAAAAAGTAGTAGAAACAAATACAAAAATTGGTAGAGAGTTTTAATTGCTTGGTACAATTGAATGCAGTTTCAATAGACACCACTCTATCATCTTCAGAATTCAATAGCAATAATGTATGTCTTTACCTTTAATCAGCTGCAATACTTATGGAAGCAGTAAATTCCATTTAACACGAACTACTAACCAAACCCGTATTTTGCCGAACTAAGTCAACTAATCCAAATTTTAAGGCATTTTATAAATAATGCAAATTTGAAAGAATTTTTTAAAAAAATGCAATTTTAAGAATTTTCATAGAAAACTTTGATTAGAAGAAATTGTCCATAAAATTGCAAATTTTTAATTAAATTTTTTAAAAAATAATTTCAATTAAATTTTATAGAAAAATGCAATTACAACGTAATTTTTTAGAGAAATGCGAAATTTAGAGAATATCGAAATTTTGCATAAAAATGCAATATTTGAGGAAATTTCCAAGAAAAAATACACTTTACACGATTATTATTATTAGTCATATTTATAATGAAATACAATTTACGATAATTGTTTGTGGGGGGAAGGAGGGCATGAAGATTTTTTACATGGCTAAAAGGGTTTGGGAAGACCTGATCTAAAGTATGTATATGTATAATATACATATTTAATTAGAATTGTTTCTGCATCGAATCCCATTTATGTCAACTTCATATCCTGCCTTATCCCTCCAACTATAGAACTGTTTGATTTCGATCGTTGGCCCTCCACCTCGTCATGTCATCATCATTCGATTAAAGACAAAACAATTTTCCTCCCACTTCATAATTCATTCATACCACATCGGGATGATGATGATACGTATTAAATTATAATAATGTAACATTTTAATTACTTCCTTGCGACCACCCGTCGTCGTCATCATCGTCGTCGTCGGGGTGTTGGCTGCCAGGCTGCCCGGATGACTGACTGTGCTTTCCCTTTTTGGCCAAATTATTGTTAACACTTAGACCAAACTTAACTTATGGCACAAAATAAAATCATCCCCTCTCATTTGGAAGAGGGGGGAGGGGGGAAGTAAATGCGAAAAGCACTTCAAATCAAACTTAGCCATAAAAAGTTGTTAGCTGCTCGAATGACTGTGGCTGGATGGCCTGACTGCCATTGGATGACTTTTTCGTCCCACAAGGATACATACAGGGACACACATAGACTTTGTCACACTCACTCACACACACCACTACACCAACATAAAGCCATACATAAAACAATTGTTTTGTAATAAAGATGAAATTTTTATTAAAAGATGTCTAAAACAGATGTTGAGCACACTCACATACACTCCTATATACATATATACACAATCTCGCTGTCTGTGTGTCCTTCTGACTTCCTTTTGCGCGCAGCTCTGTGACTAAATCATTTTTATTTTACGTATACCACGGCGCACAGTGTTACAACTTAGATATGGGTCAGAATTTGTAATATTAAACTTTGCATTTTATTTTTGCTGAATCACCCTATCATTTATTTTTTGAAAAATTTGTTTTTTCAAAAATTATGGGGATGTAAATTTACAAAAGGCATTTTTTGTTTTTCGAAATTTTTAATTGCTCTTGAACGTGAATTATGAAATATATAAGTTTCAAACGATTCGAGTATAATTGTAATCGTTTCAGATATGGAACAATTATATCGGTAGCTGCCTTCTAAAGTATCCTAAGGACGAAAAATTACTTTTTCAGGAGAGGCGATATAAGTTCGATGCATTTTTAAAATTTTGTGGAAATCCTTGTAATGCAAATCGAATGACCTGTACTGTTTTGTGAATAACTTTTGATTAGGATGACCGAAAAAGCCAAATTTTGACTGAATATAAAAGGTGGTTAAATTGTGAGGGCCCATGTTGAATGTGAACCACACATAAACATCAAGTTTTTTTCTGTATTTCATTTGACATTTCTCAATTTCAAACTAACTCAATACGATCCATGGAAAGATACACAATCGAGTAACGCGTTTAAGTTTTTTAAGCCTTCTGCGACAATGGGCGTTCATGTTGATCAGCACAATCGACCAAATGTGTCCACAATCGGGAGAATTGTGCGCAAATTTTAGCAAACCGTGTCTGTGGGAGATGTGAAAACACCTGTGCATGCTCGCCCAGTTCCTTTGGTGCGGCTTATGGGCTGGCGACGTCATCGGGCCATACTTCTTCGCAATGAGGCCGGTCAGACAGTTACTGTGAATGGTGTTCGCTATCGTGAGATGATAACAAACTGGCCCGAATTGGAAGATATGGATGTGGACAATATGTGGTTTCAACAGGACGGTGCCACTTGCCACACAGCTAACGAAACAATGGCTCTTTTGCGCAACAAATTCAATGACCGTGTTATCTCACGTCGTGGCGATGTCAATTGGCCGCCAAGATCATGTGATTTGACACCGTTGGACTTCTTTCTTTGGGGTTATTTGAAAGAAAGGGTGTACATCGATAAGCCAGCAACAATTCAGGAGCTAAAGGATGAGATAATTCGGCACATTAACGGCATAGGGCGCGCCGGCCATTTGGCCGATATTTTGTTCCATACATAATTGAACCATACCAATAATGTCATAATAAAAAGAAATGACAATAATTTCCTAAATAATTTGTGTTTTATTCAAAATATGACAATAATGACAATAATTTCCTAAATAATTTGTGTTTTGTTCAAAATCAACATCGACCCTTTAAGTTGGAATATTTTGAAATTAAAAATGCAATCTCCCTAGAAACATGCTAAGTCGACTTAGCATGTTTCAGAATGGAGGTATCGATATGTGTGCTTATCCTGCTGTAACATGGTGACGTAGGTAGTGTTGCCAGAAATGACTTGTTATTGCCATTTTGACGATTTTTTAAAGCCAAAATAAGAAAATTATGATTTTTGTCCTGAATTGACAATTTTTATTGATACAACAACAAAATTGCTTATGTCAAATTTGAGATACCTAGATTTCCGAATCGTTGGCGTTAAATTTTATTTCTACACAAACTTTTTTGTACATGTTTCATGACCAAGCTAATTCACCATTTTCTTTACTGCTTCAACGTTCCATTGGTTGTTGATGAGCAGAGGCTTCTAAGGAGTAAAGTACAAATACACATATGTATGTAACAGTCAACATTTAGGATCGTTGAAAAACTTAATTCTATTGTTCACACAAAATATTATACAGGATTAACCAAAGCCTAACGCCAAATTTTCGAACCAACCCCTTTAAATTTTGCTAAAATTTGGTCTCAGGAATCTAGTTCACAAATTCATAAAATTTTTGGCCCGGTTTGTTTCGCGGTGTATAGGTTTTTTATGAAAATAGATTTTTGCGCTATGGCCACAGTAATAACATATTCCATCCATATTAAGAATAAGGAAATATGTCTGCGTTATTCTGCAGAGAAGAACCAAACCTTAGATTTAATACTCTGTATCAATAGGAAAATGTCTTTAGAAGTTATGACGGTTCACACCTATGTAGTATAAATAAATTACTAACATAACAAATAATTTGCTACCGTCTACAAATTGAAACTAGTAAAAGCGTTAAGTTCGGCCACGCCGAATCTTGTATACCCTTCACCATGGATAGCGTATGACCACACAAAATAACTCAAACCTAAAGAAAATAACACCGAAAAACACAAAAAAATTATAGTAGATGAACAGTAGGAATCACAACAAGTTAGATGCTATATATGGGAGCTATATCTATATATAGACCGATATTGTCCATTTTCAATCCGAAGTTACCTGAAGCTATAAGAAGTATCTATACCAAATTTCAGCCACCTAGCTCAAGTATTATAGATTGTAGCGTGATTACAAGAGACGGACGGACGGACAGACGGCCATGGCTAAATCGTCTTAGAATTTTAAGACGATTAAGAATACGATTATATATACTTTATGGGTCTCAGATCAATATTTAGAGGTGTTACAAACGAAGTATACCCTCCACCATAGAACGGGGGGTATATTCATTTAGTCACTCCGTTTGTAACGCCTCTAAATATTGATCTGAGACCCCATAAAGTACATATATTCTTAATCGTCGTAATAGATCTAAGACGATTTTGCCATGTCCGTCCGTCCGTCTGTTGTAATCACGCTACAGTCCGAAATAATAGAGCTAGGTTGATCAAATTTGGTAGAAATATTTCTTATAGTTGCAGGTTGTTTGGGATTGCAAATGAGCCACATCGGTCAATGTTTTGATGTAGCTCCCCTATAGAGGTCGCTCCCCTATTGAGCCATAGATAACACATTTTTAAAAGCAATTTAGCAGAAACTTCGCAGTTTGCATTCTATTTTGACAAGTATTCATCACAGCAAAATTTTACAAATCGGTTCATATTTTGTTATAGTCACCCTATAGAGGGCGCTCCAAAATATACGCATTTAAGCCATAAATACCACATTTTCTAAGCATTTTGACCGAATCTTTGCAGTATGTATTTAATGAAGACAAGAATTCATCGCAGTAAACATTTTTTAAATCAGTTCATATTTTGTTGTAGTAAACCTATAGATGTCGCTCCCAAAAATGCTTATTTAAGCCATAAACACCAGATTTTCTAAGAAATTTAGGAGAAACTTTGCAGTTTGTATTCTATTTTGGCAAGAATTCATCTCAATAAAATTTATACAAATCAGTTTTAATATTGCTGTGGTCCCCGTGTAGATCTAGTTCTCAAATATGCTCATTTAAGCCATAAATACCATATTTCCATCAGCGTTCGTTTTTATACCCTCCACCATAGGTTGGGGGGTATATTCATTTTGTCACTCCGTTTGTAAAACCTCTAAATATTGATCTGAGACCCCAGAAAGTACAGGGTGGCTGATATGTAATGCAACAAAGTAAAGCGCTATATTTTTTATTTTTTTTTTTTTAAATTTTATTGTTCAAAAGCAAAAAATGTCGGAAATAACGTAAAATTTTAGAAACAGTTTAGATTTGTTCGAATTGGCCACCTTTGGCACGAATTATGGCCTTCAAACGGCCGACAAAGCCATCACACGCTGCACGAAAGTGGCTCTGCGGTATTTTGGCCCATTCCCGGCGAAGCGCCGTCTTGAGATGATCGTCACTTTGGTATTTTTTAGTGCGAACCTTACTCTCTAATATGCCCCAGGCGCAAAAGTCCAACGGATTGAGATCCGGAGATCTTGGTGGCCATTGTGCGGTAGAAATGAAGCGAGGAACCTCCTTTTTAAGCCATTCTTGGTTGACGCGTGCTGAGTGCGATGGTGCTGAATCCTGTTGGAATGTCCATGGTCTGCGGCCGAAATGTTTGTCTGCCCAGGGCTTCAATACTGTCTTTAGGACATTTTCCCGATAATATTCGGCATTTATTTTGACCCCATGGTCGATGAATACGAGCGGGGAGCGACCATCGGCTGTTACGGCGGCCCACACCATTACCATCGGCGGCGCTTGAGTTCTGGTGGCCAATCGAAGGTGTACATTTTCAGCTGACCTCTTTGGCAAGTAAACCCGATCATTTTGTTTGTTCACAAACTGCTCAATTTGGAATGGCTTCTCATCGGAGAAAACCAAATTCGGTAACTGGCCACTTTCGTGCAAGCGTAGCAACTCCTTGGCTCTTTCCAGTCTAACTTTTTTTTGTGCATCGGTGAGCTCTTGCACTTTTTGGAACATCAATGGCTTTAGTCCAAGCTCATTTTTAAATATGTCTTGTATCCGTTCTCGAGATATGTTCAGCTCACGAGCAATTTTTCTACCACTGCGGCGTGGATTTCGATCAAATCTGGCCTTCACTTTTCGGATCATTTCTGGTGTTGTTTTTTTTCGTCCACTTTTTGGACGCGATGCAACACTGCCGGTATCACGGTAACGAGCAATGGTACGAGAAACAAAATATTCATTCACATTTAAATGCTGGAGGGCTCTAACGATAGCCACTTGTGTTTTCCACCCAAATATAAAGCAATCACACTATCACGCTTGAAATCCATCACGAATAATTTTTTTTCTGAATCCAAAGATATAATAAAATGAACTGTCACTGAAATAAATCTGTCAGCTATCAGACTAGCGGTTTAGAAATGATAGCAAACTAAAGTTGGTTGCAATACATATCAGCCACCCTGTATATATATTCTTAATCGTCTTAAAATTCTAAGAAGATTTAGCCATGTCCGTCTGTCTGTTGTAATCACGCTACAATATATAATACTTGAGCTAGGTGGCTGAAATTTGGTATAGATACTTCTTATAGATGCAGGTAACTTGGGAAAATGGGCGATATCGGTTGTTAATGATTCCTACTGTTTTGTGTTTTTCGGTGTATTTTCTTTAGGTTTGAGTTATTTTGTGTGGTCACATGCTATCCATGGTGGAGGGTATATAAGGTTCGTCATGGCCGATCTTAACGCTTTTACTTGTTATACCCTACACCACACTGTGGTTCAGGGTATTATGAGTTTGTGCATTTGTTTGTAACACCCAGAAGGAGTAGAGATAGACCCATCGTTTATTATACCGATCGACATGGAATCACTTCCTGAATCTATTTAACCATGTCCGTCTGTACGTCCGTCTGTAGGTGTATCGTTGTAATCAAAGTGCAGGTCGTATTTATGGTCGGATTGTGATTAAATTTAGCACAGTGCTCTTTATTGGCCCAAGGACGGAATCAGTAAAAATCGGTTCAGATTTAGATATAGCCCCCATATATATTTCACCCGATTTGACATGTAAGCGCTGTAGAAACCGTATTTTATATCCGATAAGTACGAAATTCGCCAGAGAGAGTTTCTTATTACATGTATGAACACTACCAAATTCTTATCGCAATGTCCATTTTCGCATTGTTGGGGAGGTACATTGTATAGTCGGCCCCGCCCGGCTTTCTGTCTTTCCTTACTGGTTTTTTAATAATTTGCTTAAACAAATGAATCGTTTCATGATTTGCTCCATATCCAAAGATTTTTCCAGTAATAGAATTGAATGCAATCCATGGTGGAGGGTATATAAGATTCGCCATGGCCGAACTTAACGCTTTTACTTGTTGCAATTGTTGGTTATCTGGCAGTCTGTACTATCACCAGTTATTGCCAAAACTATTTTAGGTGTGGTGCATGCCCCTTCAAGATTTTTGAAGGGTCGGCCGTAACCCAAATCTTGGTGCGAAGTTCTGGGATAAACTATCATATAGTCGGCCCAGCACGACTTTCCTTACTGTCTTATGTAATTGTATTACTTTTTGGATGTACTACTTTTCTATTTTGCAGTAATTTGCACTAAAAAAACTTTTGCATACGCAATTCTCAGAGTTTACGAATGAACATGAAAATGTGCAAAATTACAAAAATAAAAAACCCCAAGTTTGAGCTAAATATTTTTCCAAAAAACAATTTGAAATCAACGTGCAGAATTTGTATAGCCTTTACCAAGCCATTCAACTAATTGTATCATCCACAAATAAAACTTGAAAATATATCCAGTTTCATACAAATATTTTATTGCAGTTTATTTTTCGTAGAAGTCCTGCGTACGTTTTTGTAAAACGTTGTTCATTGTTATATATTTCGATATGTAATTTGAAGAAAAATTAACAATATGTAATTTAATCAAACATTAAAGAACTGACGTATGTAGGTATGTAATATATTCAATAGGGCGGGTCGATTTAAAAGTCGCCCATTGCTCAGTGAAAATCGTATTCTAGGGATCAAAATAAGAAACTTTGCCCGAGGAACCATACCTCTAAAACGAATTCTGATGTCCCCACTTTTGACCCGTAGGGAGAAATTTTGAAAAATCCCACTTTGACCCATTTAGAGGGCGCCAATCGAGTCCAAATGTATGACCGACAACCACTAACTTTGGAGGGCCGATCCACCCATGCCAGTGGCACACCCCCTGGAACTCACCTGGGGGGTTCCCCATACAAACATTTCAAAAAAATCACCATTTTTGGCACTTTATATGACAAAATCAGCGAAATGGGAGTTCCAGGGGGTGTGCCAGGGGGGTTCCAGGGGGTGTGCCACTGTCATGGGTGGGTCGGGCCTCCAAAGTTAGTGGGGGTCGGTCATACATTTGGACTCGATTGGAGCACTCTAAATGGGTCAAAGTGGGATTTTTCAAAATTTGCCGACCCAAATTCCGGGACATCAGAATTCGTTTTAGAGGTATGGTTCCATCGGCAAAATTTCTTATTTTGATCCCTAGAATACGATTTTCACTGAGCAATGTCAACTTTTTTTGCCTCCCCACAAATCGACCCGGCCTAATATACAAGGTACCATAATAACGGGTGATCCAAGTAGAGATACTTTTTTCAATAGTCTTTTTTTGACAGATCACGTGTGAGTCGTGTCATGCTGTCATGTTATTTTTGTTAAGTAGTGTTTGGCATTTCATCGTGGAAAGACTTACGCCCGGACAACGTTTACGCGTGTCATTCTCCAGTTACCAGTCGAAATGCTCGAACGAGTCATCGAAAATTGGACTCAACGGATGGACCATCTGAGACGTAGCCGCGGCCAACATTTGATAGACATAATCTTCAAAAAATAAATGCCCAAGAATGTTCTTTCAAATGATAATAAACATTCCCCATTCAATATGAATTTTCTGTGTTTTTTTCTTTAAAAAAGTAGGGATCCTCGAATTGATAACCCTATACTTTTAATGCTTCAAAAAGACAACCACACAACCAAGTTTATCATCCCAGCTGGGTATTTATTTTTTTACTTGCAGTATTGCCACTACAATAATTTTTTTTCTACCAAAATTGTTGAAAATTTCTACCAAAATCGTTTGAAATCTTCCAATTTTTATTTTACGAAAAACATATCCATAAATTGTTATTGTAGGGTATTATTTTCTTTTTTATATTTAAATAAAATTTTTAATTAAATTTTTTCTCGTTTGGTTTCTTTTCGTACTCATCACTCGAATAAGGTTTTTATTTTCCGATTTCGATTGCTCATTTAGTAAGACATCTAAAAACCAGTTTTTTTATACCCTATAGCAATCTTTGGCACATGGTATTACAACTTTTTTTTTTGTTCCAGCTGTTTGTAACGCAATAAAGTACTAGACCCAGAGCTAGTGCCACCTTAAGTATACGGATAGACTCCGAATCCCCAGCTGATTCGATCTACATAGCTATGTGTGTCCGTCCGCTGTCCATGTAAAGGTTGTAATCAATGTACAGGTCACAATTCTGTACAAAATCGTGATGAATTTTAGCACGGGAATCTTTTTCGCATCGAGGACGAACGGTATTGAATGTGGAGAAAGTCGGTTCAGGTTCATATTTGACATCTAAGCGCGATGGAAGCAGTTTTTTACGTTTACATCTGATCAGTAATGATTTGGCACAAGAGTTTAGTGAACCAGGAATGCACATCGGTTCTCAATTAGATATAATAGATAAATCGGTTCTCAATTAGATATAATCCCCATTCCTTCAGATTTGGTATCAATCCTCTATAGAAGAGAAGATTTTTTTGAAGTGGCGAATATTGTCAAGTTTGAAGAAAATCGATGAATCGATCGAAGAAATATAACGGGTTTTCCAATAGGGATGATGTGATTTTGAAGTGACGTTTCAGCCATTTGTAATATGTCATGGTCTGTCGTTTGTTTTTCATTGTAGTGTTTACAATTTCATCCTGGAGAGATATACGCAACAACGTTTACAAATTATCAAAAAAATTTTCCCCAATTGCAACTTTTCGTGCGCTAAGTCCATTTTTGTAAAAATCCAAAAAAAAAATAACACTTTCCAGTCGACCTACGACCTTGACACCCATGAGTAACAGTTTAGCCCTCGTTAAGAGCTATCTTTTTGCCATTGGCCGATTGTGGCTACGTGTCACACAGCAAATGAAACAATTGAATTGTTGCGAGAAAAGTGTGGATTATTTCAAGAAATTGTGATATTGAATGGCATCCAAGAAGTTGTGATTTAACACCATTAGACTATTTCTTGTGGGATTATTTGAAGTCATTGGTCTTTGGAAATAAACCAGACTCTCCTCAAGCTTTACAAGTCAATATTGATGGTGCCACTCACGACATACGACTTGATTTAGTGGAAAAAGTGCTCGCAAATTGGGTTCATCGAATTCGTTGCTGCAGAAGATGTCGTGGAGGCCATTTGAATGACGTTTTATTACATACATTAAATAAAAAACTTTTGAATTTCCTTAACAATAAGTGTGTGTTTTTTTCAAAGAAATCATATCACTCTTATTGGAAATCCCTGTATATATGGGGGCTTTCATGTACAGTGAGTGAATTTTTAAAAGCGATGTCTTCTGATCGGGATGAAACTTGCACCAAGTTTAGTCCTATTGAATAGTAGTTATGACACTAACAAGATCGGTTAAGGATTGTGTTAAATTTTTAAATTGTTGTCAAACGGCCCTTTTTTCTCGTCCGTATAACTAATTACAAATTAATTAATATTTTCGATAGCTTTTCTTCAATCTTTCATCAAAACTAAAAAAATTTAAAATATTTTTCTTCTCATTTTTATTGGCGAATTTAAAAACTAGTTTTGACATTTTTATCAAAAACTCATGTTTTTATTTTTCGGTTTTTTTTTCGAATAAAAGCTTAGATAGTTTAGAGCTATGTGGCTTATTAGTGGAATAGGACTTTTTTATCTATCAAAACAAAGGAAAACTTCTAAAAAATAAAGGCTGAGCAACATATGTTAGCATAAATCTAGAATCGGTTATCCTACTTGTTTCAGGAAAACTTCAGAGAATTCCAAATTCATCTTCTTTCAATATCATTTTTACATCTCGTAAGCGGAGATGAATATTTTGACGAGCGATAAATGTACATACCAAATTTACATTGATTCTTCCATTCTACCAAACTAACAAAATTCTCTCAATTTTGGTAGAAAACCCCAAAAACGGCAACACTGTTTACTTGTCAGTCATATGATTATTTCACTCACCTTTTGTCCTCTGCCGCTCTAACTCTTTCGCTAGCATTCATTCAATAATCCAGCCGTTGACGTTGTCCGATATCACTCATTCCAAATTTTTCTCACTCTCATTTGTCTCTTGTCGCTCCTCTGCTCTTCTTTACCTCTTCATAAAACGACACTTGTTTCTTTCACCGCTTTTGTTTGTTGACATTTGAATTTCACCACAGAATCCTCATCAGCTGAACAAAAGAGCACACAATGCAACAATTTCCACTAGAATTTTCATTAAAATTATCACTGATTTCATATACAATATTTACAAATTTAGATAGATGTACACATGAACTATAGTTTTGTGAAAATTCTAGGAGTATTAATGAGTTTTTTACGCACTAATTTGCACTTTAAATAATGACGATTACGAGTTACTTCCAATGCGAAATAAATAATTACCCGAACTAAAGAAAAGAGAGGGAAAGTGAGTTACCAGCCTTAATAATTTGTTTGTTGTAAATGGTGAATGTGCGGGTATTTTAAGGGATTAATGAGGAGATTTTTATCTCAATACGCAAAGCGGAGACAAGTGTATATTAATTAATTTATTAATTAATTACGGGTTTTCCAATAGGGATGATATGATTTTGAAGTGACGTTTCGGCCATTTGTAATATGTCATGATCTATGTATCATTTGTTTTTCATTGTATTCAGTAGTGTTTACAATTTCATCATGGAGAGATATACGCAAGAACAACGTTTACAAATTATTCAGTTTTATTATCAATATAATCATTCTCCAATTGCAACTTTTCGTGCGCTAAGTCCATTCTTTTTTAAATCCAAATTTAGCAATATTTTAGCTCTCGTTAAGAGCTATCTTTTTGCCATTGACCGATTGTGGCTAGGTGCCACACATCAAATGAAACAATTGTATTGTTGCGAGAAAAGTTTGGATATTCGATTATTTCAAGAAATTGTGATATTGAATGGCCTCCAGGAAGTTGTGATTTAACACCATTAGACTATTTCTTGTGGGGTTATTTCATTGGTCTTTCGAAATAAACTAGACTCTCTTTAAGCTTTACAAGTCAATATTGAACGTGTTATTCATGACATGCGACATACGTTTTAGTGGAAAGAGTTTAGTGCAGAAGAAGTCGTGGAGGCCATTAGAATCATAAACAATCAAAGTAATAGATGGTCCGTCGTACTCTTTAAAAAGTGACAGTTACGAACGATTAAATTTTTGACATTTGTTTTTCTCTCTTCGAGTTATTTTGGCATTCTCTTGTTAACTCTCGAGATTTAATTTGCTGATTTAAAGATGTGTTTTTTGCAATTTTATTTTAAAAATCAATTGTGTTTGCTCCAATTGTGATTGTAAAGTGAAATGTTTGAGGAAAAATGCCAAAAATATGTATAAAAAATAAAAACAAATTTGTGCTCTTTCTTCTCTTAACTACTAATGTCAAAAATTTAATCGTTCGTAACTCGAGAAATTTGCTTAAGGGAGCGAAGGACCATCTAGTAGTTTGAGTGTTTATGATTAGAATGACGTTTTATTTAGAACTTAACTGTATCGATTGTACTTCACATTAAGTAGAAAACTTTTGAATTTCCTTAACAATAAGTGTGTTTTTTTTTCAAAGAAATCATATCACTCTTATTGGAAAACCCTTTATAGAGAGCTATATCTGAACCGATTTTCTTTAAATTCACTGCAAAATTTCAGCACTATCGGAGTGAATTTTCGACCTGTACTCAACGAACAACTTTAGATACACAGACAGACGGACGGACAGACAGACAGACACATGCTGAAAACATTTGCTTCTGTAGTATATTGTCCAATATATTCTGCTTGAAATATACAAATGTTAATATGTTATATTTGGCACACACACAAAAATTATATATATGGGAAGATGTTGTTGTAAACAAATCTTTGTTTCCGTCCTAATATTTTTTATTTGGGATTATTATTTAAGACAATTTTTTATTTGGGATTATTATTTAAGAAACAAATATTTATTTGCATGCAAGTATTCAAAAAATATATCCTTACCTTAATTTTGAGACAATTTTTATGTTTATCAGTAACTCAATGTTAATTTTTTCGGAAATTTTAAATATTCGTAATTGAAACGTATAATCTTGCATAATGATACAATATGATTTGGAATAAATAGAAATTAAAAATTAGTGCTTTAAACTATATGAAAATTTTACGGATTCTTGTGTCATTTTAAATTGTAAGGTATAATTCGAAATCAATGAAAAATTAAAAAAATTAAATCGAAAAATCTACAACGTTTTAAAAATCTTTTTTAAACAAAATATGTTTGGAGAAATTAATATACAGGGTTTTCTAACAAGAGGTGTTATTTTGAATCACCTGGTATTTCAATACCTGTCACTTTTGAAGCATTTATTCTTTGACATTTGACAAGTAGAAACTACGTCATTACTAAAAATGGAACGATACACGATTCAACAACGCATTGAAATTACTAAAATTCGAAAAATCAAAAATCATCGAAAAATCATCTTGACTGGTGAGGCCCATTTCCACCTCGGTGGCTACGTCAACAAGCAGAATTGTCGCATCTGGGGCTCGGAAAACCCACACGCTGAAAAAAAATCGCTTCTGTAGTATATTGTCCCAAACATATTCGGCTTGAAACATATATATGTTTGGGGTAGACTCTAAGCATGTAATATTTGGTACACACAAAAATTGTGTATTTGGGAAGATGTTGTTCTAAACAAATATTTGTTTACATTCCAATATGTTTTTATTTGGGACCATTATTTCCGAAACAAATATTTATTTGCATTTAAGTATTCATAAAATACATAAATTGTGTCAAATTTTTCAGTAATTCAAAGATAAATTTTTAGAAATTTTTAATGTTGTATAATCTTGGATCAATATAAAGTATTTAGAGGATTGACAACTAATGATGGCTTGGAATACTCAGAAATTTGAAATGATTGATTTAAAACAGAAGGTAATGCTGCATATGGTATCATAACTGGGAGGTACAATTCGAAACCCAAGAAAAATTGAAACTGAAATATGAAAAACTCAGCAAAAGTTTTGGAAATATTTTTTAAATAAAATATATTTGGAAAAATTCCTACATAATAATTTTATTTGTATTTAAACACATATGGGCATTTCCAGAGAAAGGTCCACCACGATGAGAAAAATAAAAGTTGATAAACTAATGTTTTTTTCTTTTATATTGTTAAAGAAATATTTGAATTTAAAGAATATAATGGGTTTACAGCATATTTTTATTTTTGTTGTGAAATATTTGAACAGAAAGTCACAAATATTTTTTTTTCATTTTTGGCCCCTTTAAGTGCTTGTTTTGCATTTCACTATTTTTTGTTATATATTCGTTTTATGGTTGCAATCTTCGTTAAAGATCTTTGTACCAACAACAAACTATTAGGAAAATAGAAACAGAGATAAAGCAAGAATCGACTAACGGTAAATTTGTAAGTTTCTTTCACCTGCTATTTTGGTGTCACGTCCGCGATAACAAAACGCAGTTTTGTATCAGAACTGCTCATCCAGTCGAAGCATGTAATTGAAAATTTATATTCAAACAAAGTTAATTGTGCTTAATTAATAAAAAACAAAAATTGTTTGCTGTTGCTTTTAAGAAAGCTTTAATTTTAATCAAAAGTTTGTCGCGTTCGCCATCTTAGTTGAACATATTAGAATAAAAAAAAATTTTTTTTCTTATTTTTTTTTTGTGCGGATGAGTAAAAATAATAATAAAGAAGCATCACGACGACATTTAGAAAACATTAAAACAGAAAGAAATTAGATTTATTTATTGAATGTTTTCACATTCGCATTGTTCAGCTTTTTTCGATCAACTCTTCCTTTCGAAAGAGAGGTTTTTGTGGTGTATTGGAAAAGATAAGACACTGCGCTCTGAAAGCCATGTAAACGCATACCCTTATACGTATTTCAATCCTGTGCGGGGATATCATCAGAGGGTCTTATACATGACACAGTGTGAGCTTGTAGTTGTGGCGATCATCACTTGTATATATACCAATCTACAAAGAAATTTGCATATGGGAATTATATACCTACGAAGAAAGCGTACAAGTCACACAGCCAAAGCTTTAAGCGAGACTTAAATTCACCATTTTCACCACCCATGTGACTGGTAAAGAAATTAAATTAAAAAAATTAAATTAAAAAAAAATAAATTAAATTAAATTTACAAAAATTAAATTTAAAATTAAAAAATTAACAAACATGTGTTCCTTATTATTGTTATTATTACTATTCTTACATTTGTAAGTGTAGAAGTTATACTTTTGCTTTTCTAAATGCAATTATTACGTGAGAGAAATAATGTCGCGTTAGGAATGTCGCGTGCGGAATATACACTAAGAGCGGCAAAAAAAAATCCAATATATATATTTTAACATGACAACCTCTAATTAAAAACTACATTAGTCTATTTTAGTTTAAAAAAAAAATAGCGTTACAAAATTCTGTTTCAATTCGCAGATTTTTGAATATTTCTAGATGCAGTCGAAAACGAGTTCTATTTTTTGTCGCGTTCGGGATCCCATGTTTTTTGCCAATATATCAGAAAGCAACTAATCGACCAAACCTACCTTTTGCCCTAAATATAGTGCTACTAAAATGCTATCAAAAAATGTATACAACAAAAAAAAAAATGTTAGATTTCTTTATTTTGTTTCACTTTAAATGCGTACGAATGTCGCGTTCGGCATCCTGGAAATACCCATATTTTATTTGAGAAATTTAGTTTGCAAATATAATTTGTTGTAATATATTAACATATGCGTTCCAAATATATTTTATTGATTTTCAAATAAAATTTATTTGCTAAGAAATATATAATATTTAAAAATTTGTGTTCCAAATATATTTTCTTTCGATTCAAACATATCAAAAAAGGCGATTTTGCCCCGTTCACGAGTTATTGTTGAGAAGCCATCCTCAATGTGTGACTGTTTGGTGCGGTTTATGGTCCGGGGTGGTCATTGGACCTTACATTTTCGAAAATGAGGTTGGATCAACAGTTACGTTGAATGGATTGCGCTATCGAGAGATGTTTAATGATTTTTTATGGTCGGAGTTGGATGGTATTGATCTGGACAACGTTTACTTTCAACAAGACGGCGCTACGTGCCACCCAAGCAACGAAACCATTGATCTGTTACGGGAAAAGTTTCCGGACCGTGTTATCTCTCGAAGAGGTGATCACAATTGGCCAGATCTTGTGATCTAACGCCTTGCGACTTCTTCCTTTGGGGCCACGTGAAAGATATGGTCTACGCCAACAGCCCAGCGTCGATTCAAGACATCAAAGATAGGATTCGTGGGGCTATCGAGGACATAGGACAGCCACTTTGCGATTTGGTTATGGAAAATGTCATGAAAAGGATATGGTCCTGTAAGCGTGGTCGTGGTGGCCATTTGGCTGATGTTGTTTTTCATTATTAACAACATACTTTATTATGAAATAAACATCCGATCATTTATCTCAAAAAATTGCATTTTTCTTTGAATACCAAAATAACACCTCTTGTTGGAAAACCCTTTACAATAATTTTATTTGTATATAAACACATCTTTTATTTGAGGAAATTATTTTGCAAATCTAGCTGTAGTATTTCGAGTGTTACAAACATCTGCCATGAAACAAACTTATAATACCCTGTCCCTCAGTGTGGTGTTGGGTATACATATAGTTTTTTACTCGCACTAAAAATTCATAAAAATAGAGGGAAAAATCGCAAACAAATTATTTTAATCCATTTTTAAAAGCCATCATCCTAACGAAGTAAAGGATGATGGCTACGTCAGTACGACAAGTACTCGTACTTGTCGTACCCAACGTTTTGTGTTTTTCGTTCGCACTTGGAAACAACAACAATTTACACTGGAAAGGTCTTAGGTCACTCCTTAGATGTGTTACACTTTTGGCTCGTAGCAAATGATATATACCCTCCTCTCTAAGGTGAGGGGATAAAAATTTTGCTTTAGGTCTAAATTTTTTTAGGTGGTATTCCACAAGCCATCTCCTCCAACTTGTAGAACAAACTCATAATTTTTTTGCGCCTGATAGTTGACATAATTCTAAAAAATAAAAAAAAACTATTTATAAAATATTTTTGATACATTTTTTAAAAAATTCCTTTTGATCTACATTTTTTCTCCAAAAATTATTAATGGGTGATTCCAACGGAACGGATGTGGCATTGTTACTGAGAATTGTCCATATTTTGATCTATATAATTTATAACGACAATTCACAAAGGGTTGTTTATGTATGTAGATGTACTTAAGTATTACCTACTGACATGCAAGAAAATTAAATAATATTTTAATGAAAAAATATGATTGATATATATATATCACCGTATCGGGTGTGACCTTAGGTTTTGATAAAATCTTGATCAGCCTCATTTTTTTATTGCATACTGTAAAATTTTTGTATGTACTTCCAACAAAAGGTATAGTGTATATTGTAGACTTTATTCCAAATAATTTAAATTATTATTTAATTTGCAGTAAATATATTAATATATAACGGGTGTGATATAGTCTCAATCTGGAGGAGTAATAAATAGAACGAAATATTGTCAAGGATTTATTAGCCAACATGCACCTATTAAACTTGTTTTCTTCCGCGAAAAACAAAGTCGAAGTCGTTTTATTCACTAAATACTAAATCATATTCAAATTACCGACTTTCTTTATCACATAGAGTAAAAACTTACAAAAATTCGTTGCCAAAAACAAGTTTTGACATCTTAAAAACTCTTTCTCTTTTGTATCAATGTTAATGACAATGCTATTTTTTAATTTTCTACAAAGAATTAATTTCAAACTTAGAATGCACTGTGTGTTCTGCTAGAATATTATTAGCAGAACTCTTTTCAAAATAATGTTTAGGTAGTTTATTTTTTTAGATTTTTTTAGTTTTCCAACTATTTATACCCTCACTTTAGTGTGACGAGGGTATATATCATTTGCTACGAAAAAAAGTGTAACACATCGAAGGAGTGATCTAAGACCCTAAGTATGTTCGGCGGATATTCGTTTTGGGTCATTTTAAGTCGAATGAGCAATGTCCGTCCGTCTGTCCGTCTGTCTGTCTGTCTGTCTGTCTGTGTGTCTGCTGGCTGGTGCGCACGATAACTCTCGAAAGGAGTAACCGATTGACTTCAAATTTGGTACGTGGTAATATTTTTTTCTATCTCCGGCAATCGTCCAAAGTAAACACATATTGCGATGTAAACAAAGATTTGTTTAGAACAACATCTTCCCAAATATAAATTTGTTTGTGTGTACCAAATACTATATGTTTAGAGTGTACCCTAAACATATATATGTTTCAAGCCGAATATGTTTGGGACAATATACTACAGAAGCGATTTTTTTTCAGCGTGTGGCTTCAATGAAGATTTTGATTTAATTAAGCCTGCCCAATACTTGATTTAAGCTTAATAATACATTATTTAAGCCTGATCAGTTCTTGATTTAAGCCTTATCAATACTTGATATAAACCTGATCAGCTCTTGATTTAAGCCTAACCAATACTTGATTAAAGCCTGATCATACTTGATTTATTGTGCTTTCGTTTGTTTTATACCTACAGGGTTGCCCATATTCGACGGACCCATGTTTTGTTTGGGCCCATTCCAATCGACGAGGCTTGTCCGCAGGCAACAATCTTTGCGTCAATTGAATTTTGTACGGGAACAAATGCAAATCAACGCGAATAATCCGTTGTAAAGTGGACCGAGCCATGCCCAACTGCTGAGAACGGCGTTTTTGGGATGTTCTTGGGGACCTCTCAACACTGGCTCGTACGGCAGCGATATTCTCGGCCGATCGCCTTGGTCGACTTTTATTCGACTTTTATTAGAAAGAGCCTCACCAGTCGAAAATTTTTCGTATAAACGCTTAATGGTGTTCTTAGAAGGCGCACTTCTCACATTTTTTAATATTTTAAAAGCACGTTGACTTGACTTCTTCTGTTGAATGTAAATTTCAACTATTTCGCGTGGCGTGTATTGTTCCATGGTAAAAATATGCTTGGACTGACGCTTCAAACGCGGTATGTCATTAAGCGATCTGACATCTCTGTCAAAAGTTATGGCGTTGCCAGATGGGTCCGTCGAATATGGGAGACCCTGTATGTATATACCACTTATATTAATTAGACCATTTTTGCAACTGTATTGCAAAGAGTGCAATTTTTTTAAAATGGTACGTCAAAATGCAATTGATTGACAGCAAAAGTAAAAGTTATGCTGCAATTATCCGATTAAATTATGAAACATATAAGGAATAGCATCAAGGAAACGAACAAGAATTATTAACAACTTCAAAAAACTTAAATAAAAAAAAAACAGGCCAAGTAATGTATTTGCAAACACTGATTGAACGAGAAACGAATTGGATATGGTTGCCCACAAATATTTATACATATACATCTCGTCGATTTATATGCGCGTGTGTTTGATGTTGCGTCAGCCAAAATCATCCACTTAAACGAGAGTGGTTGAGAGGGTAATTTTATTGTGCTCTATAATGGTTCTGTCTCTCAGAGATTAAAGTAAGCTTTTTAGCTTCTTACTTTAAGCGATATTTGGCTTAATTTTCCTTTTTAAGAAATGTTTACTTGATTCCAAGCATTATATACTTATTGTAAGCCTTTCAGCGCTTGATTTTTTCATTTTAAGCAGGGTGACACTTGTTTTAAGAAAAACTTAGTACGAACGTACTTGAATTTTTAAGTACGATTTCGGCTTAAATTAAGAATTTTTTACTTGAATTTATATGGCATTTTTCTTTCTGTGTATATATCATTTACTACGGACAGAAAGTGTAACACATCGAAGGAGTGTCCTAAGAACTCAAGTATGTTCGGCGAGCCATTTGAGCAATGTCCGTCCGTCTGTCTGTCTGCTAGCTGGTGCGCACGATAACTCTCGAAAGGAGTAACCGATTGACTTCAAATTTGGTATGTGGTAATATTTTATTCTATCTCCGGCTAAGTTCGAAGATGGGTCATATTGGTCCACTCCTTCTAGTACCTCCCCCACCAAGGGTTAACATTTAGTGAAATTTTCATTATTTAATAACTTCTATACTACTTATTTGAATCCTCTGAAATTCTACACATAGTATTAGTTTATTAGTCACTATTACCTAGAGAAAATGGTTGAAGTTGCCACGCCCCTTTTGTTACCTCCCACACAAATGGACAATTTTGAACCAAAAGTTAATAGCTTATAACTTTATTACCAGTGCGTACAAAGACTTGAAATTTTGTACAGTGTAATGGTTTAATAGTACCTACAATACAGTTAAAAATGGGCATTATTGCCACGCTCCTTTTGATACCTCCCCCACAAATGGACCATTTTGTACCAAAAGTTACCAGCTTATAACTTTAATACCAGTGCATACAAATACTTGAAATTTTGCACACGGTAATGCTTTTATTGCGCCTACAGTCCAGTGAAAAATGGCTGTTATTGCCACGCCCCTTTTCTTACCTTCCACATACAGGTACCATTTTGTAGCAAAAGCGAAAAGCTTATAGCGTCAGTACCAATGTACAAAAATACTGCAAAATTTTGCACAGTGTAACGCTGTGGAAGTACCTATAGTCCTGTGAAAAATGAGCTTTACCACCACGCCTCTTTTAAAACTTCCCACCCAAAATTGTCAAATTAAAGCAAAATTTAATAGCTCATAACGTTAATATATTAGTGCATATAAACGTTTATAATTCGGCACAGTGCAATGTATTTAAAGTATCTACTATTCAGAGAAAAATAAGTGTATTTGATAAACCCCTTCTGATACCTCCGCCACAAATTGACATATTAATTCGTGTAATATTCACTCACAAAGTGAGGGTATACCTTAGTCGGTTTAACCGATTTGAAACTTTCTTAATTGTTTTAAGAGTAATATATCAAGTATCCTCTAAACGAATATATACATATACCTTCGCGGCATTTTTGATGGCATTTTTGGCGATGATGATAATGTTATTTTAGAAGTCAACGAAGGAAACTCTTCTGACAAATACGAGGGCGGTTCGGAAACTTCTTAGCCTATCAATGAAAGAGAATAGTTAGTTTTTCAGAAATATTTTTATTTTTCAATATAATCTCCTGAAACTTCAATACACTTAGTCCAACGCTTATCTAGCAATTCTATCCCTTGATTAAAATAGTTTTCCTCAAGGTCTTCAAAGTAGTGGTTTACAACTGTAATTGCATCTTCATTTGAGGTAAAACGCTTGCCAGCAAAGATTTTTTTTTAGAGTTGGGAACAGGTAAAAGTCACTGGGAGCTAAATCAGGAGAATAAGGTGGGTGATCAAGCAACTCGTACTTTAATTCGTTGATTTTAGCCATTGTTAAAACACTCTTGTGCGCTGGTGCGTTGTCTTGATGAAAAATTATTTTTTTTTGTTGTAAGCCAGGACGTTTTTCTCGAATTTGTACATTTAATTGATCCAAAAGGTTGCAATAGTAATCTGAATTTATTGTTTTACCCTTTTGCAGATAGTCAATCAATAAAATACCTTTGAAGTCCCAAAAAACCGTTGCCATAACCTTACCAGCCGATTGAATTGTTTTTGCCTTCTTTGGGGCACTTCCTCCAGCTTCAGTCCATTGTTTGGATTGTTCTTTTGTCTCTGGAGTATAGTGGTGGATCCATGTCTCATCAACAGTTATGAAACGACGATTAAAATCCATTTTATTTCGCTTAAAACGATCCAAACAAGCTTGAGAAATGTTCATTCTTATGCGTTTTTGGTCGACTGTTAACAAGTGCGGCACCCATCTTGCAGAAAGCTTTTTCATCTGTAGTTCTTCATGCAAAATTAAATGGACTCGATCATTTAAGATGCCCATGATATTAGCTATTTCACGCACTTTTATTCGTCGATCATTTAATACCATATCATGCACTTTGGCTACAATTTCTGTTGTTGTTGCTGTTTTTGGACGTACACTACGTGGTTCATCTTCAATGCTTGTACGACCAAGTTTAAATTCAGCAACCCAATTTTTTACTGTTGCATATGAAGGAGCACTTTCACCTAACACATTCACCATATCATTATGAATTTCTTGTCCCGATAAACCTTTTTTATGTAAATATTTAATGACACCACGCATTTCTAATTTTTCCATTGTAAAAAAATCGCGGATGCGACTTTTGTGAACACCTGTTTCTATATGAAGGAGTTGCCAGATCGAAACAAAATTTAACATGTGTTCATAGCAGAGATGGAAGTTTCCAAAACACTTAACTTTTTTCTGTTTATACCGCGCTTTTTGTGCTAGGCTAAGAAGTTTCCGAACCGCCCTCGTACATGCATTAAACTTTTTAAACGAAACAATACAGTACAATACTAAGCAAAAACACTTTGGTCTATGTACCCGACGTTTGACTAACAGAAATTTTCCCTATTGAGTATTCAACTTAACTCACCATATTTGTAATCTACGCAAAATTCCCTTCAATTTGATGGGTCGCACGATATATGGACCAAAAAACCATTTTTCCAGATCTTCTAGGGGGCTGTGTTGAGGGATCTTGAAACAATTCCTCCCAAAATTTGTACACACATTTACTCACAGCAAGCCTATTACGCTTTACAAACCTTGGTCGAAATCCAGCGCCACTCTTGAGCGTTCATTATAGTTATATTTATTTTTAAGTCCTTTGAACCCGTTGTGTGGGAGTTACCAAAAGGACTCGCTATATCCCGTCGAAATTTTGCACCGCAACTGATATCTATGAAATATTACGACATGTTAAATTTCATAAATATATAATGCTCCAATTCAGTGCTATATTCTGGTGAATTTTTGAGGACCCGAAATAATTAGCATGGGGTTACGAGACCCGCCGTCCGATTGGGTCCAAATTTAAAATTTTTCTTAACTATGACCATATACAGCTTGGTACCTAATTTTATAATTCTGCAATTACTCCTTCTAGTTTTGTCACAACGATACATGAAGACAGAGCACTGTGCGACGTCGCTTTTCGCTATCCATAGACGAATGTTACCCATTTGGTTAGCTGATTCTGAAGTTGATGCTTGATACGACGGATGTTGATACTCATGATGTCGATGCCAGTGGTTGGTGGTCCTGCAATCACCACCCAATACACACCCGCACTCATATATAATTTTCGTTATACATTTTTTTCTTTTCGCTGTTCGCTTGAAATACTTTTTTATAATCTTTTATCGCAGTTTTTATATGAAATGTACCCAGGGTGACACAAACGTGCATACCCAACCGAAAACGATGGAATACGACAGAGATTGAGTTTTTTTCACTTTTCGGTTTCCTACAAAGTACGAATATTCTGCGACTATATTAATGCGAAATATGGTTGGTTTGATGGCAATATACTCGTACTTACTTACCCGCGTCGTATTCACTCGCACTATGAAAACGCCATAATTTGTAATTTTATTTTCTTCTTCAACTGAATTAAATCACATGAAAGAGAAGTTAATGGTCTGGGTGTGGCAACCCATCGAACCACCCACTTAAGTGTAGACTCAAACCATTACACAGAACAATTTTGATAGATGTCACAAATAAGAATTTTAAGCAATTTTTTAGGTTAAGTTAAGGAGTATATGTATGTTTTACTGCATTATACCGTGTGTTGATGTTATTATTGTTAAATCAAAGAAGGGTATGGTTAGGAATACAACTCTGTTTCGTTGATGCGGAGTTTGAAAGGAACAGTCTGATGTGAATGAGAGCGGGACAGTAAATACTGATATTTGTAAGGATGTGACTCTCGGCACAATAAGAAAAAAGAGCCACCAGCGCAATAAAAATACCCAGGTTCAATTCTGCGTATGTATTTTGATTTTCAAGTGATTTATAGATAAATTATGCTGTTCAAGGTACATGTAATGGAAGACGTGGAACTTCTGTACATGCCAAAACTACCTTAATATATACCTTATTTTAGTAGTGAAGACATAGTAGCAGCTAGACTTGATTTGGAAGGCGCACATGTTTCTTTGGCTTGCGTTTATATGTCACATGACACTGAGACGACACCCTGTGCATTAAAATCACTGGCACGAGCGGAAAACGAAAAGAACAAAGACCTAAATGTGTGTAGTGATGTCAATGCATACTATTATATCGTCGCTTGGATGACCAACTGACGGAAATGAATGATTTTCAGAAATTAAGTTAAGGCCACCATTGGACTTGCCTTGTCATTGTACAATGTGTGTGTACATTTTGAGCACGCACAGAATACAGTTTGGTTGCCGCAACCGAATTTTGGTACTTCTGTCTACTATCAAGCGATTCAATCAGGACAACCAACATTTGGGTTGTTGTATACTTCTGCTGACAACAATCATATTTGGTTGCGCCAACTACAAAAATGGTGGCTTAAATTACACTAGCCAACAGTCGTTTTGTTATTTGGTTCTAGCATAGTTTTTCTCATTGATTTTGACCTACTGAACACGAAAATGAGTTTCAAAAATTTTTCTGTCGATTGGTTTTCGAGATACAAATTTTTGAACTTTTTTTTTAAATTTTTGGAGGTACACTTACAATTTTGAGCATATCTTTCGTCTTCTTTGACGTATTTCATCCTACTACTACTCAAATTAAAGCAAATTGAGCCGTCTACAACTCATTCTCAGAAAATTTTCAAATCGGGTGAGTAGTTTTGATGTTGGCGGCTTAAAAAGGCTAAAAAACTTCGTTTTTTTAGTAAAAATGTGGCAGAAAAATTCATATAAAAATTCATATAAAATATAAAACGCGATACTAACAGCGATTTTGGTTTTTTACGTATATCTGGCATTTTTCCAAAGAAAATAAGCACGTATTTAACAAAATCTGACAACAAATGGCGGACTTATAATTTTTTTGGAATAAGACCGAAATTCCGCTATTTCACGATATTTTGATTTTCATTATTTGCACAGCTAACCTACTAGGAGGGATCGAAAAAGCAAGTTTTTTATAATCCTTTTGGAATAGAACGGAACAGTTGCTCCTATACATAAGTTACTTCTGTTCAAAATTTCACCACCCTGGGTTAATGTCTTCTGTTCTGGCAAGGGACGTGAAATTTCAAAAATTTAGTGAAATCAGCAATTTTTTTTTGGAAATTTTTTTCAAATGTCACAGCACTTTGCAGTTTTGATAAAATTTTTAAATTAATATTAATAACACAAATATTTCATAATTGTAAAAAACCTATTTACAATACCGTAGGGACGTTTCGTCGAAAATGGTATAATGAAAATGCAGAACATAGAAACACAGGTGCATTTTACGATACGAATTTTGGCAAACCCACTTTACATGTACAAAATTGTTTGGAAAAAACGTTTACGTAATTTTTATGATTCTCAGAATTAAAAAAAATAAGTAATACACAAATAGTTATTTAATTTTTATGATTGTGGTTGCAGAGTAATATACGCTTCTGAATGTGCGTGGACGCTCTTCGTGTTCCTTTATGACTGCTACTCCGTTCACAGTCAATTAAAGGGAAAAAGGGAATTACACTTTTTTATTGATGTGTGTTTTCCCGATGGCTACCTGTATCGGATTTTTTTACAGAAATTCCCCCCACATTTGTGAGTGGTCATTATTTGGAAACTTTTCCACAATTTGAAACGCACACTTGCTGAATCAGGTATATAGCCACCCTTAAAAGATGCGCCCATTCATAAGTACCTGTCAGTAAAATATTGTAACATACTTAGTATTTATAGGTGTTCATTTATCGTTTTTTGTCATTCAACAAGTGTCTACGAACGCGAGTAGTACGAGTAAAAAGTGAAACAAATTGAATTTAAGTGCATATAATACCTACCCAACAAGTAAGACAATGAGTAAAAGACTACGTGTGTTCGAGTGTTTGAACAATCCAGACAATTTCTGCAATGTTTGTGGCGAGTTTATAAAGAATAATCACGCTCACACGTTTACTCCAGCAGTGCAATTGCACTATTTGAATTATTTTGGTATTTCACCAAATATCACAGAACCATGGACACCTAAGTCGCTATGTGATCTTTGCTATATAATCCTAACCAACTGGGGAGCTGGCGGAAGGTAAGAATTTTTATTTAAACACATTAAGCAAACCAAATATAGTAATTTATTTTAATTTTAGGCGCCATATGAAATTCGATACACCAATGATGTGGAAAAAGCCGCTATGCCATTCCACAGACTGTTATTTTTGCCTCACCACAAACAGTGGGGTAGGGAGATTTTTAAAATGGAACTACGCTCAAGTGTGATCGTTTGCACTTCCAGTACCACATTCGAATGATGTACCATATCCAGTGTGCCCTGGTGCATCTCTTCAAAAAGCAGAATCGTCAGATCAAGAGTCCGAGTCAAGTGCAAGCGAATTTGGGGCGTGCAGAAAGCGAAAATTACTGTCACAGGCCGAACTAAACGATTGGGTGCGCGATTTTGGTCTCACTAAGGAGAAATCCGAACTTTTTGCGTCTCGGATGGTACAGTGTGGATTTGCGGATTCAGAAGTGAAAGTAAGAAAAAATAATATACTAAGACTAATTTGTTTATTTTAAATTAAGTTCAAATGTATTTATTCGTTTGCGTTGGGTAGGTAAGCTGTGCAAATAATGAAAATCAAAATATCGTGAAATAGTGGAATTTCGGTCTTTTACCAAAAAAAGTATAAGTCCGCCATTTGTTGTCAGATTTTGTTAAGTAAGTGCTTATTTTCTTTGGAAAAATGCCAGCTATACGTAAAAAAACCAAAATCGCTGTTAGCATCGCGTTTTATATTTTATATGAATTTTTATATGAATTTTTCTGCCACATTTTTACTAAAAAACGCCGTTTTTTAACCTTTTTAAGCCGCCAACATCAAAACTACTCACCCGATTTGAAAATTTTGAGAATGAGTTGTAGACGGCTCAATTTGCTTTAATTTGAGTAGTAGTAGGATCAAATACGTCAAAGAAGACGAAATATATGCTCAAAATTGTAAGTGTACCTCCAAAAATTTAAAAAAAAAGTTCAAAAATTTTTATCTCGAAAACCAATCGACAGAAAAATTTTTAAAACTCATTTTCGTGTTTAGTAGGTCAAAATCAATGAGAAAAAGTATGCTAGAAACAAATAACAGAGACAATTTTGTTATTTGTGACCTAGTGTTATCTGTTGTATGTTGCCACAACCAACTGTTGTAAAAATTTGATTGTTCTGAAAATTTGTCAGTCATATACTACCGACAATTAATTAAAAACAGTTTTCATTAATTTTTATTATATTTACTGAACAAAAAACCAAACAATTCATAACAAAATTAAAAATACCATATTACAAATTCATCACTACATATTATGAGATGTGGAAATATTTGACACAAATTTTAGTACACGAAAAAAACACAAAACTTTTATGCAAATATCGTTTGATGATTGTTGCTTTTATTTTTTATTTATGTAAACCATTTTGCACAACATATTCTGCATTCCGCACATTATTATCAACACGAGATTATTTTTGATTACATATACCGTTCTTGAACAAAATGTCGAAGATTTATTTATGTCCAGTAATTTTATTTTTTGTTTGTCACGTATCAACAAAAGAACAGCAACCAATCTTTCGGTTGTATTTAATTATTCTAAATTTGGAAAATTATGGGGCTAACCAAAAAAACGATTATTTATTAATAGTTTTTCTGTTGTAGTAACCAATTATTCGTTGCAATAATAATCTATGGTCTATTGATACAATTTCTGTTGTCAAGAATAAAACATTGGTTGTCAGAACCAAAAATCGATCATATGGTACTACAATGAAAGTTTAAAATTGCTTACCACAACTATCCGAGTGTCAATGAAAAAACAATCTTAATTCGATTGATACAACCATCGATTTAGTAGCAAGCATTTTTATTCGATCGTATCCATGTTATTATTGTTGTTTCAACTGTCGGTTGTTTAAATACAACCGACAGACGGTGTAGGCAATATACTTTTATATGTTGCTAGTACTATTTTTTTATTGTTACAATCGAATTCCAAACAGTTATTTTCCTGGGTACATGTAGCTATAACCGTTATCTTTAAAAACGGTAAAACATTTTCGAAGTATCTGGCAATATGTCACTTACAATTTTACTTTTTCAGAAAGTAACTTTAATTTTTTTAAGAATATTGGTAAATAGTATTATGTATGTAATAAGAAAAATAAACGGAAAATTGTATAATAAAAATAATAATAAAAAATTGTATAATAATACTCCATGCAGAAGAAGCAACATTATCTCAAAAACAGAAAATCTGCTCTGCTGAAATATTTTAAAAATGTTTAGGTTGACCAGTGTAGGTCCCTAGTCTTACCACGGGCTAAAATGCCCCTCATCAAATCCAACCTGTTTGGTATACAAATTTATCGATAGTACAAAAATCGATAACGGAAATATCTGATAGACTGCCAGTATGTCCAGTCGTCGTTTACTCAAAGCTGGACAGTCGCATAGCTAGTGGTCAATGATCTCCACTTCTTCCATATCTCCACAGCTTCTGCAGAAGTCGTACCCAATATTCTGGCGTGTTCGCCGATCAGGCAATGTTTCGTCAGAACTGATACTAACGTAGACAAACTTTTCCTCTCTAGTGCGAGGAGATATTTTGACCTTCTCAGGTCATACCTTGGCCAGATTTGTCTAGATACCTTACAGGTGCCGATTCCAGTCCAAGGGTAAGCTTGCACGTGGATAGTGGCGCATATACATAGGTGGCGCAAAAGTAATCCTCCTATCAGAAAATGCTATACATTTTGCGATTGGTCCCTAATGTCAGTTCTGTTTTGACATTTGTGTAGTAAACACATGCGAAATACACGTTAATATACAATGTTACGCTACACTGCTCCAGAACGCGGAATATTGCTGACTATTTATTTGACCAATAATCGGTAGGTGACTTTGGCACAGATTTCCTGGCCGTCCAACGCCTACTGGTGAAACACTGCGACGTTTAGCCGCTCGCCTCGAAGAGACTGGCACAACACGAGATGCTGCCAGGCGTGGCAGACCCCGGAGTAGCCGTTCTGCAG
Organism: Eudasyphora cyanicolor; assembly: GCA_963930755.1. NCBI lineage: Eukaryota > Metazoa > Arthropoda > Insecta > Diptera > Muscidae > Eudasyphora > Eudasyphora cyanicolor. Next base: position 157,051,233 of record OZ005735.1, on the reverse strand, counting down.
AGAATATTGCTGCTGTAGCCGAGGATGTCATGGAAGCGCCGTCGACACCGACCAGACGACGTGCCACGCAAATGGGTATCAGTCGACGGTCTCTACAGCGAATTTTGGTACAAGATTTTAAGATGTTTCCGTACAAAGTCCAGACGGTGCATCAGCTGTTAGCTGCTGACCGCCAATCGCGTCTAACATAACATCGAAAGGTTACTTTTGCGCCACCTGGTATATAGGTGATCTAAGTAGATATACTTTTTTCAATAGCCTTTTTTTGACAGATCACGTGTGAGTCGTGTCATGCTGTCATGTTATTTTTGTTAAGTATTGTTTGGCATTTCATCACGGAAAGACTTACGCCTGAACAAGGTTTACAAATTATTCAGTTTTATTATTAAAATAATCGTTCGCCAATTGCGCTAAGTCAATTTTTTTTAAATCCAAAAAAAAAAACACTTTCCTGTCGACCCACGACCTTGACACCCATGAGCAATATTTTAGCTCTCGTTAAGAGCTATCTTTTTGCCATTGACCGATTCCCGATCCGACGTACCGGAATTATCGGTCCATATTTCTTCTAAAATGATGCAGGTGAGAACGTAACCGTCAATGGCGACAGTTATCGTGTCATGATAATCGACTATTTGATGCCTGAAATTTAAGTTCGTGATCTCGGCGACATTTGGTTTCAACAAGACGGCGCCACTTCTCACACACCGCATCAATCAATGGATTTATTGAGAGAACACTTCGGTGAGTAGATAATTTCACGTTTTGGGCCGGTCGATTGGCCACCAACATCGTGTGATATCACACATTTATACTTTTTCCTGTGGGGATATGTAAAGTCTAAAGTTTATGCGGACAACCCCGCTTCGATTCAGGCCTTGGAGCAAAACATCACGCGTGTCATAGTAGATCTGCGTCAGCCGAGGACTGTTTGTGAATTTAGAGATGCGACCTCCACAGAATTGATGGCAGCCTGGTTATCTGAGTAAATCGCAATGTCAGTATTGGGGACTATGTTGTGACTCAGCCACTTGCCGACTTCCCATATTGCCATTATTTCGGCTTGATAGACAGGTAGTCGGTAAGCTATATCCAAATTAAGTTCTTCACAGTGTACTCCTAAGCCAACCTTTTCATCAAGCTTCAAACCATCCGTATAGAAGTAGAGATGGTTTCTATTACCTGGTATTCTGCCAAACCATTCATATCTGGCTGGTATCATAGTGATGTAGTTCCTCTCGAAGGGGTACGTACACCGTTGGTAGCATAGCACTACACTTTGATATCCCCATTGGACCGTAGTTCTTGTATCTCCACATTGATAGGCAGTTTAATCTTAGTGCCGCTCTGGTTGCAAGTTCTCTCGCCACAATATTAATCGGCTGTATATGGAGTAGGGCTTGAAGAGACTCAGTCGCTGTAGTACATAGAGCTCAGTACTCTGTTCCTTTGATAGTAGGTTGGTGATGGTTAGTTTGTCAGTTACCATCCGCCATACCACAATACAGAATAACAGTATTGGACGAACTGTGCTATATATATATCCAATGTACGATTTTAGGAGAGAGGCCCCACCGCGACCCTACAGCCTTCCTGCAGGAATAGAAGAAGACGTTGGCCTTCCTGAGAAAAGTCATTTGAAAATGTAAGTTCCGTCAGTTGGTCATGCAAAGTACTTACATCATCGAAAGGGGCGAATTACTTATCGAATGGAGGGCATGAACTTACCTTCAGTACTAGAAACAGACAGGAGGTGATCGATGTCACCCTAGTCTCAGAGAACTTAAGTTCCCGTAGCCTTTGCGAGCATAGATTAGCTTCTGCATGAATGTCAAGCATCCTAACTCCGTCTTCCCACCCAATATTAGTATATTGGCAAAAATTTAAGCTCATATTCAATAGGTTTCTTCCAAAAAAAACTAAATAAAGATGCAAACTATCCGGTACACAGAACAAACGGAGGAACGAGTCACTGCAACTATTAATGCCGTTACAAGTTGCGTGTCCCAAACTAAAGCCAAGGGGCAAACAACGACCGCAACGGTGGTCATCTCCGTTGGAAGCTCTTTAATAAGGCAAAGACAACCAGAGCACCACAGGACTGGAACATATAGAAGAATGAACTCATACAGTACAAAAAAGAGTTGATAAAGGCTCAAAATAAATCATAAATAATTTTCTGTAGTGGAGTAGAAAGCTCATCCGAAACCTCAAGGTTACGCAAAATTTTAGCCCCAACACCTTGTACTATTGGGCACTTCAAGAAATATGATAGTTCATGGACATAATAGAAGAGGTCTCGAATACTTTAGTTGGGGATTCCTTTGAAGTGCAGCCATCAGAGGTTACCAGCGAGATTGTAACCGGCTATCTCCCTGGCTCAGAGATATATACACATGTGGATCAAACAGGCCTACATACCAACAAAATGGATAGAAAGCAAGGTTGTTTTCATCCCAAACGAGGTAAAGCCGCCCCACACTGGAGCTCAGGATTACCGGCCAATTAGTCTATCGTCATTTCTCCTCAAAACTCTGGAGATTAATAGATAGTTATCGTTGGACTTAAGCGGAGCCTTAAGTAGTTCAGCGACCAGAGCGGATTTAAGATTAAACTGCCTATGAAGAACTACGGACACATAAGGATATCAAAGTGTAGTGCTATGGTAACGGATCGAGTGGACTATATACCAACGGTGTACACCTTCGAGAGGAACTACATCAGCCAAAGATGAATGGGTTGACAGAATACTAGGTAATAAAAACCATCTCCACTTCTACAACTTAGTTTGGATATAGCTCACATACTACCAGATACATGCAGTGTATATCAATCCGAAATAATGGCAATATGGGAAGTCGCATAGTGGCTGAGTCGCAACATAATAACCAACACTGGCGTTGTCATTTACTCGGACAGCCAGGTTGCCATCAATTCTCTGGAGGCCACATCCATAAATTCACAAACAGCCCTCGACTGCCGCAGATCTCTTAACGAGATGGCTGAGCAGTTTAATATAGTACACCTCACATGGGTGACTATGCATAGGGATATCACGGGGAACTGCAAAACCGATGAACTTGCTAGAAAAGGGACGACATTACAAATTCTCGAAAAATTTGCATATATTGGAGAGCCACTATTCACGTGCAAGCTTTCGCTTAAGCAAGAGGCAATCAGGCAGTCCAACGAAAGATGGACAGAAATCGGCACCTGTAGGGTAGCTAGACAAATCTGGCCAAGGTATGACCTGAGAAGGTCAAAATATCTCCTCGCACTAGAAAGGAAAAGATTGTCTACGTTAGTATCAGTTCTGACGAGGCACTGCCTGATCAGCGAACACCCCAGGAGATTGGCATCTTGCTATGCGACTGTCCCGCTTTGAGTAAACGACGACTGGGCATACTGGGGTCGGCCTTTCTAGGCAGTCTAACAGATCTTTCCGGTACTGATATTCGTACTATCTATAAATTGGTATACACAACACGTTGGTTTCGATGAGGGCATTTCAGCCCGCTGTAACACAAGGGACCTAAACTGGTCTATGTGAGCTGACAAAAAAAACGGCTGCCACCCTAACCTAAACCTACCGTACGACTAAAAATACATCATAGGCTACTGTCCAATCAACAACATGCCTAGAGCAAAGGCAAGTCCACCGAAACTGGCCTGCACGATCTAGTCAGCTTTATTGAAGGATCCCTGTATGTTAGGGAAAATACAATGGAGCTTTCTTAGGTATAAATAAATTCAGCCGCCATAATTGCGGATTTAGCAATCCTGGTTTTGATAGCAGTATTCATAGGTTCATTTACAACCTTTGATTATACTGATTTGTCAGCTGGGAACGTTCCAATTGGGTATTCGTTTATACGGCAGTAGTCAGACCGATAATGTTGTACGGGCTTGTCGTATGGTGGACAGCTCTGCAGATATCCACCTTCTGCGCGATACAAAACAAGGTTCAGCTAATGGCTGTTATATATATGACTCTGGTGCGCTGAGAGAGGCACCAACTGAGGTTGGTGTCGTATATTGCATTATAGCAATGCAATATGCCGCATGTTCTGCTATTAGACTTAGGGAACTATCACTATGGTCATGAAATGACTACGGACGTACTGTCATCCTAGACTCAATGCCTGACCTTCCGGGCATTGTTGATTACACAATGTCCGAGCCACTTTTTACAAGAAGTATCCCACTCTTATACCCATTAGGGAGGTAGCGGATTGTCTGAAAATTAATGTTCTTTCCAAAGTCGGTATCAATATTTTCTGTGATAGTCAGGTTTCTGGCAACAATATATTCCTGAATTCAAAAACTATGCTTGACAGTCGCAGATCTCTTAACGAGATGACTCAACATTTTAATATTCACCTGATATGGGTGGTGCCGGGCCACCGGGAGATATCATGGAACTGCAAAGTAGATGAACTTGCAAGACTAGGGACTACCTTAAACGCTACAGGGGAACTGGAATATGTGGGCATGTCTCTAGCGACCTGCAAGCTCTTCTTGAGATATAGTGCCCTTACAGCAGCAAATGGCAGGTAGTTACTAGTCAGGAACTGCATACATACCAGACTGATGTGGCCCGGCATAAACTCAAAACGCAACAACGCGTTGCAACGTACGGCTGTCGTTGTCGAGACCGGGCGTCTCACTTATCGCGTCTATCATAGCGGGTCAATTCCTTATTTGACGGTACGCAGAGAGATTAAAGTTCTTCCATAATGACTTTTGCAGAAGCAATGTAGACAAAAAGAGGAGGAATCAGTAGATTGTGACTAGCGCTCTGTAGAAGGCGGCATGTAAGCTTGGGCTCTCATTTCTTTGGGTAGTTTGCTAACTTGCCTGATGTTGGAAACCGCCAACTTTTGAACAATTTAAAGCTAACAAATTTGTTCAACGATAGGGGCTAGTGATGAATTATGTGATTCCTTACGTCCCTGTGTTAACATAATGGACTGCATAGTCTAAGTGATTTTGTTATACAGGCTGCCACTCGAAACCTAACCTATCAGGCATTGTAATTCGGACTAGGGCGATAATGTCGGTGAGTCCAAAGGCAGACTTACTGATGCCGGGTGTATGCTTTCATTCCTATGCTTCAGTACTGTAGCATTTGATGTTAACAACTCTGGAGAGAGATTTTTGTGACATATAATACAATTGGTAATTGACGTGAATTAAATCAGTAATCTTATTTTTGGTTTTTGGATTAAAGCATTATGTGTCTTACCTGTATTTACTATTTCCATTACAGTGTTGGTTGCCGTCTCGCTCCTTCAGTAACCGAGCTTATTGGGAGTCGGAGTCGGGGATGGTTTCGGCATCATCCCTTATCATTTTTTGACTGCGATGGGTGTTTTTCTTCTTCGCTGTCATTATTATTTTTTGGCTCATTTTTCGGGTCTTCAGGGCCAATTTTACATTACCAATTTTGTAGAAGACAGCTCTGGACACATAGAATGCCATACTCTTCGTCTTGATCAGTCTGACCATGGTCAGGGTGGCCATCATGGTCATCCTCTCCGTGGAAGACTTTCCACCTCTGCACGTCCAGTCCTATGTTTTGCTGGCCAAAGAGTCTGAGCATTTGCTCTGTTGTGATGATGCTGACCATCCTTTGACGGAAACTGTCGCTTTATTGAGCTAACGGATGTCACTCATCCTTAGCGTCTTCCCAGTTTCAGCTTACCATCTTCCCGGAGAGAGGGGATACTATCCACAAGCTATTTGAGGGTTTGCATACAGGTGAATCCAACTTCATCCTCGAGATTTCACCTTTGAACTCTTTGCTCATTATCTGTATTTATGCTGTATTTAGGATGTGCTCTGCAATTATGTTATTGACCAAATCTTCGATGTTTCTGTGTTGATTTGTAGGGATTTTGCCGGATGCACTATTGATATGGATCACTGCGTAGTAGAGCTTATCTCTATATTGCTTCCTCGCTACTTTGGCATGAGATGGTGGCTTCTAAACCTTTTTTATCAACGTATCGGTTTGGTTATCTTTTTAAAATCCCTAATCCTTTCAGAAGATTCGGTGATTGCGCATGATTGGATCGAACTTGTTGTCACCCTCTCCACAAGGATACTGACTAGAGTCACCATTGTAAGGGGCTTGACTCGGTCTTTCCAATTGACTTGAAAGCTGGTGCAGTTTTTCTTCTTCGGCAGTTTTGCAGTGTTCTGCTCTTCGGGAGATCTGACTGTATTTCCAGCTTCCGAAGAGGTTTCAGAAAACTCCTTAGGAGCATCCTGCTCTTTGGCATTTTTTTTGTTCAAAAAAGTCCTTTTTAGTATGCTGGTTCATCTTCTGTAACTCTCGCCCTTGTTCCCCTGACAGCTTAATAATTTTTTTGTCTTGGGCTTTGTAATATATTCACTGACTTCTTTTTCCGTCTTGCTGACCTCGTCATCTTTGGAGCTAGCTAAAGTATTTAGGTTAACGTCATCGCCGGAGCCGGATTTCCTACCTGTATCTGAAGGCGGGAGTAGGTCAAGCAGTGGCTAATAAATAACTTCCCAGCGAAATTGTAAGTTTCTTTGCACTACATATGAAAAGCTAAAAATATAAACCCAATTTTCTTGTTTTTTTTTTTGGATGGCCCACTCTGGCATTAACCTCTCATAAAGAGATGACTTCCTTTAGCATCCTGTGGTGCAGAATAAAATCAATATGAAACAGATATTTTTTCGTATATCACCGTCATCGTAACTCTCAAAGTCATCAATAGAATATCAGTTCCCGGTTCCGAGCTCTGCCCAAAATCTATTGACACAAGTTGACAACGAATACTGTCACTTACTTAACGGAAGGGGAACAATCGTGCCCATGCAGTGCTCTTCCCCCCTTTGACGGGAAAGCACAAACATTCTGCGGGCATGGCAAATATGCTGCCGAGAGTTTTCCCCTTCAATTTTGCGGAAATCAATAGAAATTCCTACAAAACCATCAATTTATTTTTCACGTCCTTAGTTTTTTCTTCGACATCATCATCACATAATGGCAAATTGTTTCGTCTGTCGTCTGATTATTATGATTATTATGTGTATTGGTATTACAAAGGATTTTTCGTGTGTGTCTCTGTATGTGGGAGTATGTGCGCAGATACTCACGTATTTGATAAGGATATTTTCAGTTTATTTTTTGCAATTTCTATGTATGTGTTTCGGTACTCAGAAATGGTATATAAAAGTCAATTTGGTAACATCTTTGATATTATTACTCTGCTTTATTAAGGCTTGGCAACAGGAATAAATTTTTTAGTTCTTAGGGTGGGGCTAGGTGGCTATTCAAGTATGAAAACAATTAAAAACATTTAATTGTAGGTTCACCCGAAGTAAACCATCATATATTTTCAAAATTGGCATCTTAGGTTACTTTTGCAATTGCTGTAATCCATTAAAGAATTAGCAAAATGTCAAATTCCATATTATGTTTTTCTGGTATACTTTACTCGGCATTTTCTTCTCCCAATGGCCTATTCTCCCGCGATACACCCTAATGTTCCTATAAAATTGTTACCTTTTGTGCGTGACACATGTGTGCAAGTAAATGCCAATTTTATGTGCGCTCCATAAGAACGACGACAGTGGCATCTGTAGTAACAAATCATTCAAAGTCACAACATATCGTTATGATTAACTGTCAATAACACTGTGTCGTATTTTATTTTGTCGGGGAGGGGGAGTGGAATGAGAGTTGTGCGAAAAAATATCAATTGTTGCCTTTGTCAAATTCTAGCAGTACTTAGTTTAATCCTACAGTCTGGCAGTATTATTCTATACAATCGCACAGTGGGAGCAATTACAAAAAACTGTGTAAAAATAATATCAGAACTTTTCAACTGTAATTAGAGTATTTCGAAATGTAGCAGATAGTTGTAGCGGAGGAGTTAAGATTACAGAAAATGCATACATAAACCAAACTGTACACTGAAAGAAAAAAGGTTATTATCAGTAACATAACTGCTCCATTACAAATGTTACATTGTTATTACTAGACAGCGGAATATATGCAATTGCATATTTTTATTGGATGGTGGTACGGAAAAGCCGATAACACACAATTTTGTTTCGTCAAAAAAATAATCAAGTTTTCACCTATTTATTTTTGCATATTTTATGCAAACTGCAGATTTGCATATATCGTGCACATGCAAACACATTTAGGTTTATAATTCGATGCAAATTATTTTTATACCCTACACCACATTGTGGTACAGGGTATTATAACTTTGTGGATTTGTTTTTAACACCCAAAAGGAGAAGAAATAACCAATCGTTTATTATACCGATCGACTTAGAATCACTTTCTGAGTTGATTTAGCTATGTCCGTCTGTCTGTCTGTGCATGTATTCTTGTAATCAAAGTACAGGTCGCAATTTTGGTCCAATCTCGACGAAACTTTACACATATATTTTTTTTGGCCCAAGGACGATCCCTATTGAATTTTGTTAAAATCGGTTCAGATTTAGATGTCAGTCGTTGTCGAACAGTGAAAACAGTAAGACGTATTGTGCGGAGTTTAAACGAGGAAACTTTTTTTTTCGTTCAGAAATTTTACACAAACAATTTACAATATACAAAAAAAAAACCTTTTTTTTCCTATTTTGAAAACGACAAAAAAAAACATTCATAAACGGCTTAGCAACGTAGATCGAAGAGTGAGTTGCGTGCACAATTGGTGCACTTTGAACATTGCACATTTCGTTTGAAACAACAACAAAAATAAACAAAAACAAAACGATGACTGACGGAGCTGGAGAAGTAATAACAACAAAAATAAACAACAACAACATCATGACCGACGGAGCTGGAGATGTACATCTGAGTTCTGACAGCAGCAGTGACGATGATACCGACTGGCAGCATGTACCCATCAAAAGAAAAAACAGCGGATCGCCAAACATTTTTCAACAAAAGCGGCCTCACCATGATGATGAACCAGGAGTGTCCAACAGGTTTAGTAGTCTTGCAAAAAACAATGATACAGATGAAGATGTTAATAATGTAAATGTTCAACCTAAACCGCCGCCAATATTCGTACCCAATGTAGGAGATATTACAAAAATGATAAATAGTTTAACAAAAGTAATTCCAACATCAGAATACAATTATAAATCTCTTAGAGACGGTCAGGTTAGAATATCTATTAAAACTGTTGAAAATTATCGCAAAGTTGTTAAGCACCTAGAATCGTCTGGCAAGAGTTTTCATACTTTTCAACTAAAGCCTGAGAGAGCTTTTAGAGCAGTCATAAAAAACCTTCACCATACTACAAGTATCAGTGATATAAAAGCATTTTTATTAAGTCTTGGACACCAAGTACGTAGTGTTAGAAACGTTATAAGCCGTGTGACTAAACGACCACTCCCAATGTTCTTCGTTGATCTTGATCCAAATGAAAATAATAAAGAGATTTTTAATATCCGTTCATTCGAAAATGCCATAATCAAAATTGAAGAGCCAAACAAGACTGATGATATCGTTCAATGCTTCAGGTGCCAGGAGTTTGGACATACCAAATCCTACTGCCGTAAACCATTCAGATGTGTCAAATGCGGTCTCGACCACTCTACCTCTGAGTGCAAAAAAACCCCCACTACTCCACCACGATGCGTTCATTGTTTGGAAAGCCACACTTCCAGCTACAAAGGTTGTCAATTTTACCAAAACCTTATTAGTAAACGAACAAATAGAACTGCAAGAATAAATGTCGTAAATAATAGTAGCAGTTATGAAAGAAATAACCCAAACAATTCGCAAAATTTTGTTTCATACTCTCAAGCAGCCAGAGGTGCTGAAATTAATGAAAATACTCTTTTGCATAAAATAGAAGCTATGCTTCAAAAACAGATAGAGTTGACTAATACTCTCATCAACATGATGTCAATGATTATGTCTAAAATATGCAATTAGATCTCATAATTGCAGAATGGAATGCCAATGGTATATCCAATCATTTGAATGAAATAAAGTTATTTTTAAATCTTTATAATATTGAAATATTTTTAATCTGCGAAACTCATTTAACATCAAAGTCATTTCTTCGTATTAATGGATATGATGCAATAATCTCAAACCACCCGGACGATAAGGCTCATGGCGGGGCTGCTATCCTTATAAAACAAAATATTATGTACGAACTTCTTGCCAACATCTCGGAAAAGTATCTACAGGCGGCAGGTGTGAAAATAAAAAGCGGAAATAACTGTAGCACATCAATATACTCGGTTTACTTCCCACCCAGGTACAATATAGATCTCAATATGTATAATAAATTTTTTAAAAGTATTGGCAACAAATTTATTGTTGGCGGCGATTTCAACGCCAAACATGTATGGTGGGGATCCCGATTAAGTAATCCAAAAGGTAAACGATTATATAAATGTATTACCGATAACAACTATAAAACTCTCTCCACTGGAAAACCAACATATTGGCCTACGGATCCTGGAAAAATTCCAGATTTATTGGATTTTTTCGTATACTCAGGAATACCACAAACCGCATTCGATATTCGTGCTTGTGACGACTTAAGCTCGGATCACACTCCAGTTTTATTAAATTACAAAGCAAATGCAATTAAAGTGCAATCAAACAAACCTTTAATCTCATCGAAAACAAACATACAATATTTTCAAGAGTGGATTGATATGCATATTAACCTGAACATATGCCTCAAATCTGGAAATAATATTGACGATGCTGTTGAAAAGTTTGTGAAACTAATTCACGAAGCTGCTTTTCAGTCATCTCCAGTACAAGTCACAGCAAATGCCTCTAAGTTGCAAGTATCACTTGAAATAAGGAATCTGATAAAATCAAAACGTCGACTCCGAAAAGTATGGCAAAGAACCAGACTTACTCAAGATAAGAGGAATTTTAACAGAGCGGTTCAATTTCTAAAGAAACGATTGAGAGATATGAAGAATAAAGGTATCGGGAGATACCTCACACAACTAAGTCCTTCAAATAATAATGAGTTTAATTTATACAAAAGTACTAAATATTTAAAAATACCTCAGAAAAGAAGCGTACCTATAAAGAAAAATGACGGATCTTGGTGTAGAACTGATAGCGAGATAGCCATTGCATATAAGGAGTTCTTAGAAGAAACATTTACACCGTTTTATTTATGTAATACTCATGATTATCAAACAACCTGTGACTTTCTTGAAGTGCCATGCCAAATGTGTATTCCAATAAAGCCATTCACTTTCTCGGAAATTACGACGGAAATTAAAAAACTAAATGTGAAAAAAGCACCTGGATTTGACCAAATAGATGGCAAAACTATGAAATATCTACCCAGAAAGGGAATAGTTTTCCTAACTTCATTGTTCAATTATGAGACTGTCTTACTTTCCATCTCAATGGAAACACGCCAAAATAATAATGGTTCGAAAGCCAAACAAACCTGAAAACTTACTTAGCTCGTACCGACCTATAAGTTTGCTGCCGGTATTTTCAAAAGTGTTTGAGAGGCTTTTTCAAAAGCGAATGTTGCCAATATTAGAAAATTTGAATGTTATACCAGACCATCAGTTTGGATTCCGACACAAGCATGGTACACCTGAACAATGTCACCGGGTTGTGGAAGTAATTAGAGAATCCTTGGAGAATAAGTTATACTGTTGTTCTACGTTTCTAGATGTTAAACAAGCGTTTGACAAAGTGTGGCATAAGGGTTTACTCTTCAAGTTTTCAACATTTTTATCCCCTCACCTTAGAGAGGAGGGTATATATCATTTGCTACGAACCAAAGTGTAACACATACACGGGGCAAAATCGACTTTTTTGATATGTTTGAATCGAAAGAAAATATACTTGCAATACAAATTTTTAAATATTATATATTTTCGAGCAAATAAATTTTATTTGAAAATCAATAATATGTATTTAGAATCCATATGTTAATATATTACAATAAAATATATTTGCGAACAAATTTTCTCAAATAAAATATGTGTTTAAATAGAAATAAAATTATTGTTTATGAATATTTCCAAATATATTTTATTAAAAAAAGATTTTCAAAACTTTGCTGAATTTTTCGAATTTTAGTTTTAATTTTTTCCTTGTTTTCGAATTATGCATTTCTATTAAAAATGGCATACTTAGCATTAACTTCTATTTGAAACTATTTATTTTTTTCTAACTATTCCAAGTCATTATTTTGAATTATAAAGAAATTTTACTAACATTAAAACTTTCTAAAAATTACCTTTCAATTGCTGACAACTTAAAACAGTTAAATAATAGATACATATTCACCCAAATAGATCTTTGTTTGGGAAATAACATATCCAAATAAAAAATATTAGGATGTAAACATAGTTTTGTTTAGAACAACATCCTCCCAAACATGTAATATTTGTATGTGTCAAATATTGTATATTTGGAGTGCACTCTAAAAATATATATGTTTAAAGCAGAATATGTTTGGGACAATATACTGCAGAGGGGATTTTTTTTCAGCGTGTAGAAAGAGTGACCTAAGACCCTAAGTATGTTCGACGGATATCCCTTTTGGGTCATTTTAAGTCGAATGAGCAATGTCCGTCCGTCTGTCTGCTGACTGGTGCTCACGATAACTCCCGAAAGGAGTAAGCGATTGACTTCAAATTTGGTATGTGGTAATATTTTCTTGTATCTCCGGCTAAGTTCGAAGATGGGCCATATTGGTCCACTCCTTCTAGTACCTCCCCCACAAAGGGTTAACATTTAGTGAAATATTGATTATTTAATAACTTCTATACTACACGGGGCAAAATCGCCTTTTTTCATATGTTTGAATCGAAAGAAAATATATTTGGAACACAAATTTTTAAATGTTATATATTTCTGAGTAAATAAATTTTATTTGAAAATCAATAAAATTTACTTGGAACGCATATATTAGTATATTACAACAAAATATGTTTGCAAACTGATTTTCTCAAATAAAAATGTATTTATATACAAATAAAATTATTGTTTAAGAATATCTTCAAATATATTTAATTTATAAAAGATTTTCAAAACTTTGGTGAATTTTTCTAACTTCCATTTTTATTTTTCCTTCGTTTCGAATTGTTTCTCCCAGTAAAAAATACCATTAGCGGCATTAAATTCTGTTTTAAAGGACTCATTTAAAATTTCTGAGTATTTCATGTCAGTCCTTCGAGTAAATCATTGTTATCCAAAATTATACGATTTTAATTTACGAACATTAAAAATTTCTAGAAAATTATCATTAAATTGCTGTAAAACTTAACACAATCAAGGTTCGATATATTTTTGGAATACTTAAATTTAAATAAATCTTTGTTTCGGAATTAATAATCCTAAATAAAAAGTATTATGATGGAAACAAAAATTAGTTTAGAACAACATCTTCCCAAATATATAATTTTTGTGTGTACCAAGTATTATATATTTAGAGTGTACCATAAACATTTATATGTTTCAAGCCGAATATGTTTGGGACAATATACTACAGAAGCGATTTTTTTTCAGCGTGTACTTATTTGAATCCTCTGAAATTCTATACATAGCATTAGTTTATTATTCACTATTACCTCGAGAAAACTACACGCTGAAAAAAATCGCTTCTGTAGTATATTGCCCCAAACATATTTGGCGTGAAATATACATATGTTTACGGTACACTACAAATATATAATATTTGACACACACAAATATTATATGTTGGGGATTATATTGTTCTAAACAAAAATATGTTCCCATTCAAATATTTTTTATTTGGAATTACTTATAGTATTTCCGAAACAAAGTTTAATTGGTAATTATTTATTTTGGCAATGTATTAATGCCTTAACTTAAAGACAAGTTTTCAGTTTTTCAGATGTTCAAAGAGCAATTTTTATAAATTTTCTATGTTTGTAAAATTTAATTTAAACTTAAATCGAATAATCTTTCGTAAATTTAATTTGCATTGATGGATTGGCAATGAGTGATGGATTGGAATATTTATAAATTAAGACATTTTTAGCTATAAAGTTTTACACGAAAACTTGGAAAAACTAATTAAAATTCGAATAGTCAACAAAGTTTTAAAAAACTTTTTAAATAAAATATATTCGGAAAACTTCTTAAACAATAACTTTGTTTGTGTGTAAACAGATATTTTATTTGGGAAATTCAGTTTGCAAACAAATTATATTCTAATATATTATTATATGCGTTCCAAACAAAATTTCTTGATTTTCAAATAAAATTTATTTTTTAATAAATATATAACATTTAAAAAAATCGTTTTCAAGTATATTTTCTTTGAATTCAAACATATCAAAAATGACGATTTTCCTCCGTGTAGGCGAAGTTGCCACGCCCCATTTGGCACCTCCTACACAAATGGAATATTTTATACCAAAAGTTAATAGCTTATAACTTTATTACCAGTGCATACAAAGACTTGAAATATTGTACAGTGTAATGGTTTAATAGTATCTACAAAACAGTGAAAATGGGCATTATTGCCACGCTCCTCTTGATACCTCCCACACAAATGAACCATTTTGTACAAAAAATTTACCAGCTTATAACTTTAATACCAGTGCATACAAATACTTGAAATTTTGTACACTGTAATCCTTTTATAGTACCTAGAGTCCAGAGAAAAGTGACCGTTATTGGGACTCATCTTTTGGTACCTCTCACACAAATAGACCATTTTGTACCTAAAGTAAACAGTTTTTAACTTTAATACCAGTACATACTTTAAATTTATTAAATGCAATGTAAATAGGTAATAATTTAATTTAAACCAAAAAATAAATAAATTTACTAATATTATTTTTGGACTCAAGGTGAGGGGATTCATTAGTCGGTTTACACGACTGAACTTTCTTACTTGTTTTTTTTTTAATTTTAATATGTCAGTGTTGTCGCATAAAATCTGTACATGGTTATCTTAATTCTGAAAGGACGTAACAGACAAACGGCTGAAGCTTTAATTTTGAAATTTGATGCGAGGGTATTTCTTCTCATTATATAAAATTAATGAGCCAATGATAAGCCTTTGTAATAGCGATCATCTTTGTGTTCAATAAATTAATTGATTAAAATACTTATAATAGATAAATGTTCAAATATTTGCACAAACAACTATTTCATTTTAATTTTGCTCCCAAACATATTTTATTAAACCAGTAAGGTAAGGCTAAAGTGGGGCGGGGCCGACTATATAATACCCTACACCACTCTCGTAATATTGAATAACTCTGATATATAAATTTTGTAATTCATGTATAAATTGTTTACATAAATTTACTTTTGGGACATTAAATAATACCCTGTACCACAGTGTGGTGTAGGGTATAAAAACGATTGGATCTAAAGAGCCAAATCGGATGAAACATATATATGGGAGCTATAGCTAAATCTTAACCGATTTTCTTCAAATTCGGTAGTGTTGGTTCATGGACCAAGAAACTCTACCATTCTAAATTGGATGTAAAATACAGCTTCTATAGAACTAATGGGCCAAATCGGACGAAACATATATATGGTAGCTATAGCTAAATCTTAACCGATTTTCTTCAAATTCGGCTCATGGATCAAGAAACTCTACCATTCTAAATTTCAAAATGATTGGATGTAAAATACAGCTTCTACAGGACTAAAGAGCAAAATCGGAGGAAACATATATATGGGAGCTATAGCTAAATCTAAAGCGATTTTCTTCAAATTCGGTAATGTTGGTTCGTGGATCAAGAATCTCTACCATTCTAAATTTCAAAACGATTGGATGTAAAATACAGCTTCTATCGGACTAAAGGGCCAAATCGGACGAAACATATATATGGGAGCTATAGCTAAATCTGAACCGATTTCAACCAAATTCAATAGCGATCTTAACAGCTGCGAAATACTCTAAACTGCAAAATTTCAGAACGATCGGAGTGAAATTGCGACCTGTAGTCGACGAACAACTTTACATGGACAGACGGACGGACAGACATGGTTAAATCGACTCTGCTAGTGATTCTGAGTCGATCGGTCCGACGACGGCATAACCACATACATACACACATGTACACGACGGTTTAATTTGTTGTTGTTACTATGCTTAGCAAAAATAAGTGTTAAAAGCCCATTATAAAATTATTTTCGGTGCAATGTGCACGTATACTTACATATTCACCGCTATCTCATTTTTTCACAATCCGCGTCCCAAAAACAGACAACCTTTTCCCTCCATCGCTTGTAAATAACTGACGATTTAAAACAAAACGAACAACAGAATTATTCTCTATTTTCAGAGAATAGAAGAGCTCTCGCATCCCATAACAATTACTGATTCACACATTAACAAACAAAACTGATTCTCCGAGCAAGAGAGGGAGAGAGATTGTATAATTCTCTCGTATGTATTCTTAAAAATAATGGCAATTGTCATAAAATTTATTACCAAGACAGCCTTTCCTTTAAGGCAGGGATCGGCACACTCATACAACCATGCAAAAACATTTCTCTCAATGTAAAATGAATGAATTATTTTATACTCATTCAATGTGTGAGAGGAGAGAACCGCCCATGGGCGCTGTTTTGCCGATCCCTGCTTTAAGGGGAGCATAGCCTTAAATTTATTACTCAAATATTTCATACTATCAATTAAGTCCGATTCGGCATTAAAACTATGACATGTCTACGTCATAGCTTTAATGCAGAAAATCCTTAAAAGTATTGAAATATTGCTTAAAATAATGCGGATTGTCACAAAAATTATGATTAGTTTCTTCAATTTAAAGACGTACATTTAAAGAAGGGCGTACACCATACTAATGATTAGTTAGTCATTAATTCAAATTGATAAAACTTTAAATTAAGGAAAAAATCGTAAAAAAACATGTAAATTTTCATTATTTTGATTAAAATTGTGATTGAATTGATGCCGAGGTCGCATACCTAATTTAAGAATGTGTCGTCATTCATTTTATTACTATTTTTTTTTTCAGTGTAGTATTCGATAATAGAGTGGCGTCAAAAAAAAGTTCGCGTTGATCAAAGCTTAAAAATTTGGTTTGTTTTAAGTATGTATATTAGCAAAATATTTCGTTTTAGCGATCACGAAATTAGGGACTATTTGCGTTTGAAATAACCTAAAAAAATTAATAAAATTGTCAATTTTTATTACTTTTAGGAATTGACCACTGGACATTAAAATCTGGACCAAAATTTATTGGGCGACGTGACCTCCATTAAAAATTGCAATGTAAAGTCACGTTTTTCTCGATTTTATTGAAATTTTTAGTAATTTTTTTTTAAAAAATCGGAAAAAACATCCACAATTTTGGTCCGATTTTCAATTTTCGTGGAACAGAATCTTTAGATTTCATTTTTATAAAAAATTCACCATATCAAGGCCGTAAATTTCTTATTTGATTGCTGGTCCCAAATGGGTTAAAGCGAATTGAGTACAATAAACATGATTATACACGCATTATTTCAACCTCAAAACCTGAAATTATCACGAAAATAAGCATTTTGTAAATTGTATTCGAAATATGTGCCCTAATCTAAAACAATTGTTATATTTATCGACTTTATAGAAAAATGCACAAAATGTCCAACTTCTTAAAAATTTTAGCTTTCGAAGTTAAAATAATGAAAGGGCTAATTTTTTATAAAAATGAAATCTGTAGATCAGCAGTTCTATAAAAAGCGATGAAAAGTGAAAACCGGTCCAAAATTGTGGAAATTGTTTCCGGTTTTTTAAAAAATGCACCAAAAATTGCAATAAAATCGAGAAAAAAATGACTTTACATTGTATTTTTTTTAATGGAAGTCACGTCGCCCTGTAAAAAATGGTCCAGATTTTAATGTCCAGTGGTCAATTCCTAAAAGTAATAAAAATTGACAATTTTATTAGGGAAAACCTAATTTTTAGAGGTTATTTCATCCGCAGAGGATGAAATATTGTCTCCTTCAAAGATTAATGTAAAAAAACCAGTAAGGAAAGGCAGAAAGTCGGGCGGGGCCGACTATATAATACCCTTCAACTCCTTAACAATGCGATAAGGGTCATTGCCATAATAATTTGGAATAATTGGTAAATGGGTAGGAACATATTATCTAATGCTGAACCGATAATCGCTAAATTAAGCAATATTCGTTCCTAAATTGAGAAACATCTTACTGGAAAATTTTAACGATCGGAAGTAAAATACAACTTCTATAGCGCTTAGATACCAAATCAGGAGGAACATATATATGGTGGTTATATATAAATCTGAACCGATTTTCGCTGAATACTCATTCATGTAAAAAGACCTCCCTCTGTCGAATTTCGTACTGATCGGATATAAAATACAGTCTCTACAGCGCTTACATGTCAAATCGGGGGTAACATATATATGAGAGCTATATCTAAATCTGAACCGATTTCTTCCATATTTAAAAGGGTTCATTCATATAATAGGAAACCTCTTTCTGGCGAATTTCAAACTGATCGGATATAAAAAGCAGTTTTTACAGCGCTTACATGTCACATCGGGGGTAACATATATATATGGGATATATCTAAATCTGAACCGATTTTCTCCGAATTCGGCAGTATTCCTTCGAGTAATAAGAAACCTCTTTCTGCCGAATTTCATACTGATCGGATACAAAATACAGTTTCTACAGCGCTTACATGTCATATATATGGGGGCTATATCTAAATCTGAACCGATTTTCTCCGAATTTAGCGGTATTCCTTCAGGTAATAAGAAAATTATTTTTGCCGAACTTTGCACTGATCGGATATAAAATAACATTTGTATAGCTCTTACATGTCAAATCGGGGGTATCGTATATATAGGGGCTATATCTAAATCTGAACCGATTTCTTCCAAATTTAACATTGTTCATTCATTAATAAGAAATCTCTTTTTGCCTAATTTTATATTGATCGGATATAAAATAAAGTTTTTACAGCGCTTACATGTCAAATGGGGGCTAACAAATATATGGGGGCTATATCTAAATCTAAACCGATTTTAATTTAATTCAATAGGGATCGTCCTTGGGCCAAAAAAAAGATATGTGTAAAGTTTCGTCGAGATTGGGCCAAAATTGCAAGAATACATGCACAGACAGACAGACAGACGGACAGAAGGACATAGCAAAATCAACTCAGAAAGTGATTCTAAGTCGATCGGTATAATAAACAATGGGTCTATTTCTTCTCCTTTTGGGTGTTACAAACAAATGCACAAAGTTATAATACCCTGTACCACAGTGTGGTGTAGGGTATAAAAAAGAAAATATATATTTTTTTATGTTTGTTCGACGGTAGAACATAGTGTAATTTAATGATTTTAATTATTCTTTCAATCGATAAAAAAATAATATAATATTCTGCGGATCAATTAAGGAGTTTTACTGAATAGTTTATAGAATTAATGTCGTCATTGTAATGGCTCTAAAAGACAAACTAATCAACGTAAAATTCTAAAATTTGGATATGAATAACTGAACAATAAGATTCGCAAAATATATTTTTTTAACATTTTCTACCGTGGATCTTAAAGGATAAAGAAGGACTAAAATTTGTAGAACTATCGTGCAAATTTTTTGTTCCAGTTTCCAAAAACAAAACCAGTAAGGAAAGGCAGAAAGTTGGGCGGGGGCGACTATATAATACCCTACACCTCCCTTACAATGCGATAAGGGTCATTGCCATAATAATTGGTAAATGAGTAGAAACATATTATCTAATTCTGAAATGATAATCGCTAAATTAAGCAATATTCGTTCCTTAATTGAGAAACATCTTTCTCGAAAATTTTAATGATCGGAAGTAAAATACAACTTCTATAGCGGTTTGATACCAAATCAGGAGGAACATATATGTATATGTAGCTTTAATATAAATCTCAGCCGATCTTCCCTGAATACTAATTCATGTAAAAAGTCCTCCTTCTGTCGAATTTCGTACTGATCGGATATAAAATACAGTCTCTAAAGCGCTTACATGTCAAATCGGGGGTAACATATAACAGGTGGCGCAAAAGTAACCTTTCGATGTTATGTTAGACGCGATTGGCGGTCAGCAGCTAACAGCTGATGCACCGTCTGGACTTTGTACGGAAACATCTTCAAATCTTGTACCAAAATTCGCTGTAGAGACCGTCGACTGATACCCATTTGCGTGGCACGTCGTCTGGTCGGTGTCGACGGCGCTTCCATGACATCCTCGGCTACAGCAGCAATATTCTCTGCAGAACGGCTACTCCGGGATCTGCCACGCCTGGCAGCATCTCCTGTTGTGCCAGTCTCTTCGAGGCGAGCGGCTAAACGTCGCAGTGTTTCACCAGTAGGCGTTGGACGGCCAAGAAATCTGTGACAAAGTCACCGACCGATTATTGGTCAAATAAATAGTCAGCAATATTCCGCGTTCTGGAGCAGTGTAGCGTAACATTGTTTATTAACGTGTATTTCGCATATGTTTACTACACAAATGTCAAAACAGAACTGACATTAGGGGCCAATCGCAAAATTTATAGCATTTTCTGATAGGAGGATTACTTTTGCGCCACCTTGTATATGGGAGCTGTATCTAAATCTGAACCGATTTTCTCCGAATTTGGCAGTATTCTTTCGAGTAATAAGAAACCTCTTTCTGCCAAATTTTGCACTGATCGGATATAAAATACATTTTTTACAGCGCTTACATGTCAAATCGGGGGTAACGTATATATGGGGGCTATATATAAATCTGAACCGATTTCTTCCAAATTTAACAGAGTTCATTCATATATTAAGAAACCTCTTTCTGCCGAATTTCATACTGATCAGATATAAAATAAAGTTTTTACAGCGCTTACATGTCAAATCGGGGCTAACATATATATGGGGGCTATGTCTAAATCTGAACCGATTTTAACCAAATTAAATAGGGATCGTCCTTGGGGCAAAGAAAAGATATGTGTAAAGTTTCGTCGAGATCGGACCATCATTGCGACCTGTACTCTGATTACAAGAATACATGCACAGACAGACGGACATAGCTAAATCAACTCAGAAAGTGATTCTAAGTCGATCGGTATAATAAACGATGGGTCTATTTCTTCTCCTTTTGGGTGTTACAAACAAATGCACAAAGTTATAATACCCTGTACCACAGTGTGGTGTAGGGTATAAATAGTATTAAATAATATAATAATTATATCCTTAAAAAATGTCATGTCCTTTTAAACGCGAACTTGACCAGAAATTAAAAACAACTGAGTACACAGTTTTGCTTCTTCTCAGTGTTATTGGAGATGGAATTAGTGACCACAAAAAGGCGTTTTATGTTGAAATAATAGCATCAATTTTGTTTATTACTTGAATAAAAATGTGAACAACAGACCTGAAGGAAATCCAAAATTGTTTTTAATTGTTATAATCGTTGACACGGCTCGGTAATCGATATTTCTTTTTATTACGACGATACCTCAGAGCCCTCACCAAGAACTCCAAACCAATTATGTAGAAGACTGATGAGGCACTTAACATAGCATATAACTTGGCACAATCAAGAGAACTAAATGTAAGCACGATCTTTTAAGAGTTGAGCCTAGACCACATTGAAGAAAGACCCTCCTAGACCCTCCACGCCAACAAGGGCATTAGAGACTATACTGAACGTTCAACTATTATAAATCCGTATAAAGTATGAGGCAGACTGCTACTGTGAATGGCTAAATCGAGACAATTATTAGAAGATTTAGGGGCATAACTCAAAATTTACAATTGTCAAGAGGTGTAACTTTAAGTCCGTATAAAAAAGATAAGGAACATGAAATAAGATGTTTGAAAACGCTTCCTGTTCTTTCCTTTCCTTCCTGCAGCAGTAGTCATGAATATTATTATAAAGGGTGGTTAAATTGTAAGGGCCGATGTTGAATGTGAACCACACCTAAACGTCAAGTTTTTTTCTGCATTTCATTTGACATTTCTCAATTTTAGACTAACTCAATTTGAACCATGGAAAGATACACAATCGAGCAACGCGTTAAAGTTTTTTAAGCCTTTTTCGAAAATGGGCGTTCAAGTCAAAATGCATTTCGTGCACTTCGTGATGTTTTTTTGATCAGCCTAATCGACCAAATGTGTCCACAATCGGGAGAATTGTGTGCAAATTTCAGCAAACCGGGTCTGTAGGAGATGTGAAAACACCTGTGCATGCTCGCTCAGTTCGTTTGGTGCGGCTCATGGGCTGGCGACGTCATCGGGCCATACTTCTTCGAAATGAGGCCGGTCAGGCAGTTACTGTGAATGATGTTCGCTATCGTGAGATGATAACGAACTTTTTATGGCCCGAATTGGAAGATATGGATGTGGACAATATGTGGTTCCGACAGGATGGTGTCACTTGCCCCACCCCAACGAAACAATGGCTCTTTTGCGCAACAAATTCAATGGCCGTGTTATCTCACTTCTTGGCGATGTCAATTGGCCGCCAAGATCATGTGATTTGACACCGTTGGACTTCTTTCTATGGAGTTATTTGAAATGTAAAGGTGTACGTCAATAAGCCAGCAACAATTCAAGAGCTAAAGGATGAGATAATTCGTCACATTAACGGCATAGAACCTCAATTATGCCTCAGCGTCATCGAAAATTTGGACCATCGGATGGAGGTGTGCTACCGAGGTCGCACCAAAGTAAATCTAAACAGCTTTAGAACAACTGATCTAATAGGGCAGTGAAGGGAATTATACAGTGCGTTCGACTTTAGTACGAGTATTTCTTCCCCTCACCTTAGAAAGGCGGGAATATATCACTTGCTACGAGCCAGAAGTGTAACACATCGAAGGAGTGACCTAAGACCCCAAGTATGTTTGTGGATATTCGATTTAGGTCATTTTAAGTCATTTGAGCAGTGTCCGTCCGTCCGTCTGTCTGTCTGTATGTCTGTCTGCTGGCTGATGCGTACGATAATTCTCGAAAGGGTTAACCGATTGACTTAAAATTTGGTATGCGGTAATATTTTGCTCTATCTCCGGTTAAGTTCGAAAATTGGCCATATTGGTCCACTCCTTGTAGTACCTCCCCCACAAAGGGTTAAGATTTAGTGAAATATAGAAATTCCACACATAGTATCAGTTTATTATTCGCTAACACGTCAAGAAAAATGGTCGAAGTTGCCACGCCCCTTTTGGTACCTCCTACACAAATGGACCATTTTGCACCAAACGTTAACAGCTTAAAACTATAATATCAGTTTATACAAATACTTGAACTTTTGTACAGTGTAATGATTTCCTAGAGTCCAGAGAAATGTTGGCGTTCTTGGCACGCCCCTTTTGGTACCTCCCACACAAGTGGACTATTTTGCACCAAAACTTAAGAGCTTATAACTTTAATACCGGTACAAACTTTAAAGTCAATTAATGCAATTTAAATTGATAATAATTTAATTTAAAAAAATATATTAATAAATTTACGAATATTTTTTGGGACTCAAGTTGGGGGGATTCATAAGTCGATTACTTGTTTTTTTATTGAAATTTCTATTAAAATACTTATTTTTCTCTTTTTGGTAAAATCATCTCAAACACCGCAAATGACATATGAATACATACATATGTACGAGTATATCTAAATAATAATTACAATCTTTTCAATTCATTCTTCCTAAGAAAATGAATAAAATTGAGCTCAAAGCAGAATTCAGTGAACAAAAAATCCCATGAAAAAGAATAAAGTGACCTTTAGCGTACATCCATACATATATTACGCTGATCCTGGCGATATCCTTGCCGCTACTGCTGCTTCTGATTATGACAATAATGATGTCAATGCTAAAATAAAATAATTGCCAAAAGTCATTGTGATATACAAATATTTCATACAAACATTCGTATGTATGTACTTATGACCACATGTTCTTAGACATCCTTTGCCATATATACTCGTATATTAATATGTAAGTGTGTTTGTAAATACACAGCTCGAATGAAGTAATTCCATCGTATCCTTTAGAGTATTTGTCAGTGTGGGTGAGTGTAGCAGTATTACTGCAACCAACCACAAAGCCAAATACATACAAAAGTAAAAAAAACAAGAACAATAAAACACAGTGGGTGGATGAATTTTAATCATTATTATCACATATTTATACGGTTATATGAGCATGTTTTATGTACTCAAAGCAATCATCATCATTATCAGGACAATCGTCATTATCATCATCATAGTCGTCGTCGTCGTCGCATCAGCTTCGCATTGTTGTCATCGTTAGAAAAATCTGAAAAAGGATAACTGCCCCTCCCCCATACGTTGGCAGTATTAGTGAAGGCCCCGCATTATTGTACCCCCGTTCTATGAGGCTCTCCTCTCACTACAAATCTCACTTCCGCAAACGAGTAGCGCATAATATTCGTTTAACCAAAAAGAATATAAAAGGACATATAAAAGCGTATTAAGACAACACCGAACGAATAAAGCCAAACGAACGAATAAAGCCAAACAAAACAGGGGCGACAAATAGAACCGCAAATGGCAGAGTCAACTTAAAGTATTCCATTCCACTTCGCAGCGTTGTATTTACTCATAGATATGAAATATCTGAGCAGAAAGAAGACGCATCGGATGGCAGCCGGACAGAATAACACTGAGCAACATTTTAATAAGTACAGATATTTTTTCAGTTTTATTTCACTTTATTATGTTGATGAATTTATGTATCAATTTTTAAGTTTAATATCTTGAAATCTTCGGCGATATGTGTGCAAGCTCTCAGGCGATTCGACAAAACGTTCGCCTGTGCACACAGAATACAGTTTGGTTGCCTCAACCGAATTATTTACCAACCGAATTTTGGTAGTTCTGTCTACTATCATGAGATTCCATCAGGACAATAAATATTTTGGTTGTGGTATATTTCTGCTTCCATGTTGATAACAATCATATTTGGTTGCGTCAACTACGAAAATGGTGGCTAAAATTATATGTTGTAGTTGCCACAACCAACTGTTTTAAAAAATTGGTTGTTCTGACAATTTGTCAGTCATATAACGGGTTTTTCAACAGGGACACTACAAAAGTAGACCGACAGGGACAGCAAACGACGCCATATTTTTTGCCGCTCTTTTGACATTTCTCTTCAGTAAGGTTTGCCATTTCATGATGAAAAGATATACGAGCCAACAACGAGTCGAAATTATTAAAGTTTACTACCGAAATTCGGAGTCAGTGGCCTCAACGTTAAGAGCGCTACGTCCAATTTATGATGAGGCTCATTTCTGGCTGAATGGCTTCGTCAATAAACAAAATATGCGTTATTGGTCAGACAGCAATCCACACGTACTCCATGAGTCATCATTGCATCCCGAAAAAATTACGGTTTGGTGCGGTTTATGGGCCGGCGGCGTCATTGGGCCGTACTTCTTCCGTGATGATCAAGACCGGCACGTTACTGTGAATGGGAATCGCTACCGTTCAATGATAACCGAATATTTTGGACTTGGAGGACATGTGGTTCCAACAGGACGGCTCCACAAGCTACACAGCGAATGCCACAATCAATTTATTGGAAACCAAGTTTGGAGAACGTGTTATCTCACGAAATGGTCCAGTCGACTGGATTGATGAACTTCGTACGAATATCGAACGTGAAATTGCAGCAGTATCGGCCGATTTATGCTTGAAAACCGTCGAAATTGGGTTCAGCGTCTGGACTTCTGCAAGCGTGCTCGTGGTGGCCATGCAAAAGAAATCGAGTAAAGAATTTCATTGATATCCAAACCCGTTTTTGTTTTATTTAAAAAAAAATCTTTTGTAGCGCTCTTACTGAAAAACCCGGTACTAACGACAATTAATTAAAAACAGTTTTCATTAATTTGTATTTTATTTATTGAACAAAAAACAAAATATTTCATAACAAAATCAAAAATCCCATATTGCAAATTCATCACTATTTTGAGATGTGGAAATATTTGACACACATATTAGTACACGAAAAAAACACACAACTTTTATGCAAATATCGCTTAACCCTGTGCTTTTAATTTCATGATTGTTGCTTTTATTTTTTATTTATGTAAAACATTTTGCACAACATATTCTGCATTCCACACATTATTATCCACACGAGATTATTTTTGATTACCTATACCGTTCTGGAACAAAATGTTGAAGATTTTTTTATGTCGAGTAATTTTGTTTTTTGTTTGTCATGTATCAGCAAAAAAACAGCAACCAATCTTTCGGTTGTATTTCCCAAAATACATTTAATTTTTCTAAATTTGGGAGATTATTGGGATAACCAATTTTATTATTCGTTGCAATAATAATCTTTGGTCTATTGATACAATTTCTGTTGTCAAGAATAAAACATTGGTTGTCACAACCAAATATCGATCATATGGTACTACAATGAAAGTTTAAAATTGCTTACCACAACTAAACGAGTGTCAATGAAAAAACAATCTTAATTCGATTGATACAACCATCGAGTTAGTTGCAAGCATTTTTATTTGATCGTATCCATGTTATTATTGTTGCTTCAACTATTTATATATAAATACAACCGACACACGGTGTAGGCAATATACTTTTTGTTGCTAGTACTATTTTTTTATTGTTACAATCGAATTCCAACCAATTATTTTCCTGGGTGTGTGCATGTGGTGATTCGCTTTTCGCGAATCAGGTAATTGTGCACGATTATCTAGTCTTTTAAGCTAGCAGTCGGTTTACTTGATTACGATTTTCTTATATGTCCTGATGAAGTTCAGTCAGTCAGGCTCGCTTGGACCCTGTAATTTATGTATTGTAAAGCGTGGTTAAATTGTAAGGGCCGATGTTGAATGTGAACCGCACCTAAACGTCAAGTTTTTTTCTGCATTCCATTTGACATTTCTCAATTTTAGACTAACTCAATTTGAACCATGGAAAGATACACAATCGAGCAACGCGTTATAGTTTTTTAAGCCTTTTAACGAAATGGGATTTCGAATCAAAATGCATTTCGTGCACTTCGTGATGTTTTTTTGATCAGCCTAATCGACCAAATGTGTCCACAATCGGGAGAATTGTGCGCAAATTTCGACAAAACGGGTCTGTAGGAGATGTGAAAACACCTGTGCATGCTCGCCCAGTTCGTTTGGTGCGGCTTATGGGCCTGCGACGTCATCGGGCCATACTTCTTCGAAATGAGGGCGGTGAGGCAGTTACTGTGAATGGTGTTCGCTATCGTGAGATGATAACGAACTTTTTATGGCCCGAATTGGAAGATATGGATGTGGACAATATGTGGTTTCAACACAACTAACGAAACAATGGCTCTTTTGCGCAACATGTTCAATGACCGTGTTATCTCACGTTGTGGCGATGTCAATTGGCCGCCAAGATCATGTGATTTGACACAGTTGGACTTCTTTCTTTGGGGTTATTTGAAAGAAAAGGTGTACGTCGATAAACCAGCAACAATTCAAGAGATAAAGGATGAGATAATTCGGCAACCATTGCTGGTGTTTATCACTTCACTCGGAGACCATTTGGTCTACTGTGTATGTCCTGAGAAGATGAAAATAAATTAAAGAAGAGGAAGAGCGCGAAGAAAATGGAGGAGTTAATGAGTATAGATAAGAGAGAGGAGGGAGGGCTTTTCAGGGGAGGGTCAGTACCAAAACCTCACATGTATGTATGGGTTGCTGTCAAACTATCCATCTCAGGCATCGTATGAAGCCCATAATTCTATCAACATCGTGGGATGACAGAGATTGCAGATTTTGTATCGTGTAATCACCTAGGTAGTGATGTCTTCGTCTTGATAGAGAAGGACATTGACAGAGAAGGTGTTTGATTGTCTCCAGTTCCAGACAGTAGTCGGCAGAATCACGCTGCCACCTTGATGTGAGTGATCTAACATTATAACAAGTAAGAAAGTTCAGTCGGGTAAACCGACTAATGAATCCCCTCACCTGAAGTCTCCAAAAAATATTAGTAAATTTATTTATTTTTTTTATTTAATTATTAATTATTATCAATTTAATTTGCATTTAATAACTTTAAAGTATGTACTGGCATTAAAGTTAAGAGCTGTTTGCTTTTGGTACAAAAAGGTCCATTTGTGTGGGAAGTACCAAAAGGGGCGTGGCAATAACGCCCTGTTTTCTCTGGACTCTAGGTACTATAAAAGCATTACGCTATACAAAATTTCAAGTATTTGTATGCACTGGTATTAAAGTTATAATCTCGTAACTTTTGTTACAAAATGGTCTATTTGTGTGCGAGGTTCCTTTTGGCGTGGCAAGAAATCAAATTTTTCACTGTGCAACACAGTGAAAAATCTCTTCTCCTTTAAAATATAAAACCATTATACTGTACAAAATTTCTAGTCTTTGTATGTACAGGTAATAGAGTTATAAGCTATTAACTTTTGGTTCAAAATTGGTAAGTACCAAACGAGGAGTGGCAACTTCGCCCATTTTTTTCGAGGTAATAGTGACTAATAAGCTAATACTATGTGTAGAATTTCAGAGGATTCAAATAAGTAGTATAGAATTTATGAAATAATCAATATTTCACTAAATGTTAACCCTTTGTGGGGGAGGTACTGGAAGGAGTGGACCAATATGGCCCATCTTCAAACTTAGCCGGAAATAGAAGAAAATATTACCACATACCAAATTTGAAGTCAATCGATTAGTCCTTTCGAGAGTTATAGTGCGCACCAGCCAGCGGACAGACAGACGGACGGACATTGCTCATTCGACTTAAAGTGACCCAAAACGGATATCCGCCGAACATACTTAGGGTCTTAGGTCACTCCTTCGATGTGTTACACTATTGCTTCGTAGAAAATGATAAAGTTGAGGGGATAATGACCAGTCAGCGTGCCTATCATAAAGCGAATGTCCCTCTTTGTGAGGTTAAAAAGATCTTTGGTCCTAGATTTTGATATGGCTGGCCGGAGAGATTTAGTGATTTTGCAGTCAGATCTGCGATACCATTTCTGGTTTGCCAGATCTTTGTATAAACACTCTATAGTGATAGCTCGATACTTGCGGCATCCATTGCTGATCCAATTCGTGCGAGTTCGTCAGCCTACTCGTTCCTCGCGATGTCACAGTGTCAGGTGACCCAGTACAGTCTGCCAATTGCTGTAGTTTCAATCGGAACTCATGAACTACCTTTGACTTAATAATGGTTGACTTCAGTGCCTTCAGAGCAGCTTGACTTTCAACATACGAGGTATGATCAAAAAAATTTTATTTTTTCAAAAAGTATTTATTTATTCATGAATATCTATTTTGTCCCCTTCAAAGTAATTCCCCTCGGATATAATACACTTCTGCCAAAAGTTTTTTCCAATCCTCGAAGCACTTCAAATAATAATTTTTAGTGATCTTGTTCAGCTCCTCTTTCGATGCCGTCTTTATCTCCTCAACCGTAGCGTAGCGTCGTCCTTTCATGGGCCTTTTCAGTTTTGGGAACAAAAAATAGTCACAGGGGGCTAGGTCAGGGGAATACGGTGGCTGCGGCACCATTACTGTGTTGTTGTTGGCCAAATATTCGCGCACAAGCACAGATGTGTGTGCAGGGGTGTTATCATGGTGCAAAAGCCAGTTTTTGTTCTTCCACAAATCCGGGCGTTTTTGGCGTAACTTGCAGGTAATATTCTTTATTGACCGTACTACCCTGTGGCAAGAACTCATAATGCACCACGCCCCTGTAATCAAAGAAAACTGTGAGCAAAACCTTTACGTTCGACCGAACTTGGGCGTCCGGCACGCTGTTCGTCCTTCGAATCTTCTCGGCCCTCTAATAACATTTTATACCACCGATAAACGTTGCTTTGGTCCAAGGTAACTTCACCATATGCCACAGTCAACATTCAGAATGCGCCTGCGCACTTTATTTTGTTTTTCACACAAAATTTGATGCAAAATTTGATACACTTTTTTTTAAAATAGATAAAAATCGAAGACAAGTTAAAACACATCCAAGCACAACAGCTGTCAAAAATTAACTAAACATTCAAAATGGCCGACCTTGTCAGCATAAGTAAGGGACATGAGTACCAACATAACGCTACAAAAATATCAAAAATCAAACACACTTAACCCGCGGAAATTAAAAATTCGCGATATTTTTTGAACATACCTTGTAGACTGTTATGTGATTACCATGCCCTAGTTTTTGTCCGTTTATCAAGCTGAGGGCTTGCAGTATAGCAAAGATCTCCGCCTGGAAAACGCTGCAGCTAACCTGTAGGACATATGTATGCCAAGAGATTCGCTGATACAATTATAGGTCTATTGCATACCAAATTTTTTATCATCCTTGTCAACAAGTATACATATCATATCTCTAACTATCTCTTATTCATCCGCTAAATTTTAAAGGTTTCTCAGGTTTGTGCACTAGCGATTTTTTGACGGTTTCGGATAGTGATTTTTAAGATTTAATGATTTTTGTTGTCTCACTTTGACGATTTTGGGCCAAGTTCGTCTGGCAACGCTCTGCAGCTCTTATATATCAATTTGTATGTGAGATTTACATATATGTGAAATACATCTAAATCTGAACCGATTTCAGTAGGGATCCTACTTGGACCTAGCATGGTGGAACGGGCAACAATCTTGACCTGTACTTTGATTAAAAGAAGACACAGACGGACGGACGGACAGACAGAAGGGCATAGGTAAAAAGACCCAGAAAGCGTTTCTAAGCCGATCGGTATAAGCAACTATCAGTCTATTTCTTCTCCTTTAAAATGTTACACACAAATGTACAAATCCATAACACTACACTGTACCACAGTGTGATATGAGGTATAAAAACCCTCATCCATATGCAAAAAATTCCCAGTGTATTTCAAACAATGTTGTTGTCTCAGTTGATAAAAATAACGTTCATATGAGAGAATTTGCGACTAACAGAATTGTGGAAAATGGCAATAACAATGAATGAAGTCAATTTGGATGGACTCTTATTTGTATGTCGTTTGTATACGAGTATGTATGTGTGTGTATGCCTCTATCTGTGCGAGAAGTACTTATTTATTATATGGGCATTGTGTGTATAAACTGCTATTATTCTTCCTTATTCTTGGCCAAACAATGGCAGAGAGTATTATACTCGTCCTCTTTTTGCCTCATAAACCACGCCTTCCACACAGAAAACGCACACACACAGCGTCACACATATACACTCCCAAGCAGACAAACAGAGCAGCAATAAGAGTATCAACCACTTGTCCTTTGCGTTAAATGTGTTCTTTCACTTACACACATAGCGACAGACACACACCGACAGACACAGGGGTTGTTACTTTACTTCAGACGGACTGAGTGCGGTTTTAGTGAGAAGCAATCACTCGACTCTCCAGCAGCAGCACCACCACCACTAATACTAATGAACAATACAATATCCTTCACAACTACCACTAAAATGTATATCGAGGAAACTACAACTACCACGAGGAAGACCGTGTGTGTATGTATTTGTAGATGCGAGAGCAGGAACTAACAATGCCAATCTAATAATTTCGAATGTATGAACTCCACAGAGGAATTTGGCACTTCTGCTACAAATAAAGGAAAAAAACCGACACGAAAAGTCAAAAGGACATGCCTTTATGAGAACATATCTCCACTTAACATGAGATATACTACTGCTGTTCGTAACTAAGACAGCATGTGTATCTGGGTGTGTATATGTGTGTCGGTATTTGCCATTTATACGTTTGTTTCCTTTCTCACAGGATTTGCTTTTTTCTCTTTTCGACATCCTTGAGATTGGAGTAGAACATTACGATGGTGCCATAAAATCATTGGGGTCTGTTCTGTGTTCTGTTTCGTTTTTATTACACATTCAATCAACAAAATGTGAAATGTGACTGCGTGTTTATATGCCTTTATATAAATGAAATACTCGTATATGAATGTATATTAGGCCGGATTGGTATTATTAAATCAGTTGCAGTTGGAAATCAATATTACAGTACCAAAATATACAACATCAAAAAAAATATGCTTCAGGACAATATTATTCCTTCAAATCAAACCGGAAGATTTTCAGGAAAATATTATATTGATTTTCCTGATTAAATTGCAGAAAATTTTTATTGCTATTTAGGAATACGACGAAAATATGGCAACCGTTTAGAACCATAAGTATTCAAAGTGATGTTTTATTAAATAAATCTTTGGACATATTTTTGCTAACAAGGGTCCGATTTAATATTGCTGATGACTGCTGTAAAATTTGCTGTAGTTTAGACTTAACACTTCTCATTAATTATTTCCGTTTGCGAATGGTTATCTATTCTATATTAGACGAACAGAATCTACTCTATATTCGAAGATCTGAGTAGTCACCGGCACTGCAATACACGACCATAAAGATCATCTACTCTATATATCAGGCGACCAGAAACTACATCTACTCTATAGTAGACGACCAGATTGATCATTTACTCTATAGTAGAAGACCAGAATGATCATCTTCTCTATAGTAGACGACCAAAATGGTTATCTACTCTATAGTAGACGACAAAAATGGTCATATACTATATAATAGATGAACAGAATCGTCATCTACTCTATAGTATGCGACCGGAATGGTCATATATTCTATAGTAGACGATCATAAGGGTCATCTCTCTATACTAAAAGACCAGAATGGTGATCTACTCTACAGTAGACGATCAGAATGCACACCTACTCTATAGTAGACGACCAAAATGGTCATCTACTATATAGTAAACGACCAAAATGGACATCTACTATATAGTAAACGACCAAAATGGACATCTACTATATACATAGTAAACGACTAAAATGGTCATCTACTCTATAGTAGACTACCAAAATGGTCATCTACTTTATAACAGATGACCAGAATCGTCATCTACTCTTTAGTACGTGACTGAAATGGTCATATATTCTATAGTAGACGACCATATGGGTCATCTCTTTATACTAAAAGACCAGAATGGTGATCTACTCTATAGTAAACGATCAGAATGCACACCTAATCTATAGTAGACGACCAAAATGGTCATCTAAATTATAGTAAACAGCCAAATGCTCATCTACTCTATAGTAGACAACCAAAATGGTCATCTAAAATATAGTAAACGACCAAAATGCTCATCTACTCTATAGTATACAACCAAAATGGTCACCTACTTTATAGTAGACGACCAAAATGATCATCTACTCTAGACGACCAGAACGGTTATCTACTCTATAGTACGCATATGCGAACGCGAATTATTCGCATCATTTTAACCTTCGCATTCGCAAAAATATATTTCAGTATTCGCTTCCATTTGTTAAAAGTGTTAAATCTCCTTATTCCCTTCACACAATTTGGAGATATTAATACCAATGAAAACCTCTACCACTTCTCTTCAAAACAGTTGAAGAAATATGTTTGTCCTTGTGGTAACAGGAGGTAAAACTATGGAAAACATTCTTAATACTATAATATCCTGGAAAAGTATCAATTCAGTTCCTTAAATTTGTAGGTACTAAAGGGTCAAACTATTATTCGCATTCGCTTTCGCAAAATTGCATATTTCACTATTCGCATTCGCAAGAAAAATATTTCAATATTCGCTTTCGCATTCGCTTTCGCTAAAGTCACTTTCGTTACATCCCTAATCTACACTATAGTAGACGACCAGAATGGTCATCTACTCTATAACAGACGACCAGAATGGTCAACAACTCTATAATATGCGAACAGAATGGTCATATACTCTATAGTAAACGATCATAACGGTCATCTACTCTATAACGACCAGAATGGTGATCTACTCTCCAGTAGGTACCAGAATGGTGAACTAGTCTATAGTAGACGACCAGAATGGTCATCTACTCTATAGTATAGACATTCACTGTATAGGAGACGATCATAAGGGTAATCTACTTTACGGTAGACTACAAGAATGTTTATCTATTCTAAAGTAGAAGACCAGAACTGTCATCTCCTCTCCTCTATAGTAGTAGATCAGGATAGTCATATACTATATAGTAGCCGAACAGAATGGTAACTCTAAAGTAGACGACTAGAATGGTCATCTACCCTGTAGTAGACGACCAGAATGGCCATCTACTTTGTAGTAGACGACATGAATGGTATCATACTCTATAATAGACGTTAAAAACGGTGATCAACCATATAGAGGACGACCAGAATGGTCATCTACTCTATATTAGACGAGCAGAATGGACATATATTCTTCAGTAGACCACCAGAATTGTTCGAAACACAAAATTTACACAAACTAAAATTGTTTTTTATGCGAGATTGTCTATTTTGAAGCCTGCCACACCTTCACGAATTTCAAATTTAATCTCTGCAAACATGTTCCTTCCGATTAAAATTGTGATAAATTTCAGTAGATGATTTTATTTTAAACTTATTTTAATAGACGATCAGAATGGTTATCTGATCTAAAGAGATAACAAGAATGGTCATCTGCTCTGTAATATACGAGCAGAAGGTCATCTGCTCTATAGTATATGACCAGAATGGTCATCTACTCTATTGTAGACAACAATAATATTATAGTAGACGACCACAAATATCATCTGCTCTATATTAGACGACCACAATGGTCATCTACTTTATATACGACCAACACAAAGTCATCTACTCTATATCAGGCGAACAGGAAGTTCATCTACTCTCTATTCGACGACCATAATGTTTATCTACTCTATAATAGACGACCATAATGGTTATCTACTCTAATAGAAGACCAAAATGCTCATCTACTCTATAATAGAAGACCAGAATGGTCATCTACTATAGAAGACGACAAGAATGACAATCTACTCTATATTCGTCGACCTGAATGGTGATGTACCATAGAGAGGACGACCAGAATGGTCATCTACTATAGTAGACGACCAGAATGATCATCTTCTATAGTAGTCGACCAAAATGGTAATCTACTGTAGTAGACTACTGGTAAACTACTCTACAAAAGCGACCAGAATGGTCCCCTACTCTATAATAGACGTCCATAACAGTCATCTACTCTATTCTAAACGACAAACATGTTGATCTACTCTATAGCACCTACCAGAATGCTCAACTATTCTATAGTATAATCAACTATGAATGGTAGTCTACTCTACAATATACGATCAGAATGGTCCCCTACGGCCATAACTGATGTAATCTATAGCAGCTACCAGAATGGTCATCTACTTTATAGAAGACGACCAGAATATTAATCTACTCCGTAGTAGATGACAAGAATGGCAATCTACTATATAGTAGATTACCAGAATGGTAGTCTACTCCATAGTATATAACCCTATAGGAGACAACCAGAATGGTAATCTTCTCTATATTAGACGATCAGAATGGTAATCTACTCTATAGTCGACGGCCAGAATGATCATCTACTCTGTAATAGATGACCAGAATAGTAGATAGCCATTCATTTCGATAACGATTTGGCTGAATTTAAGTACATGATTAAAAAATTAATTAAATATTTTATTTTAATCTATTGATATGTTGCTTTTCCCTAAAATCGGTCCTTGTGCAACATTGATGGCTTTTTAAAACGTTTTCCTCCTGGCTCACCCATGTCAACACAGATAGCATGCATCTGTTTTGTTCTATCCCAATGTAGTTAACGCGCGGGTCCGGTCTAATGTACACACGTATATGTAAGTAACAGTTTATTTGTTCAACTTATGTACTTGACTTATATTATACGTATATGTTTTGTATAGTACATACGAACATTTTCATCGTTTTATTGTTGGCGATTTCGTTCGTCATCGTGTAATTGAAACTTATGAGTAAATACGAACAGTATATTGCCAACATTGATGAGAAGGACGCGAATGAGGGCGGCACATGGATTGGCAGGACGAAGATCATGATGATGACAGTAACTACAACTAATTTGTGGTCATAATAAAAGTTAATAATACGACTATAATCTCGTATTTGTAATCACAATTGTATGTGTCTGTTTGTGCAATAAAAGACGGTAGGCCAACAAAGGTTTCGGACACGATGAAAAAAATATTATGTTGCAAGCAATTAATTTTTGGAAGAATAACATATAGAACATATGCGGAAAAATTATTCGAAATATCTATTGCTATTAATGTCCCTGCAAACTTTGTGGGAAAATATCTCACAGATGTTATGAGGTAGAAAAAAACCTGTATCAAATCTATAATACGGTTTAATTGCAGATCAATATTAAAATGAAATTGCAAATATTGTCTTAATAATCAATAATTATCATGAAGTTTGAGATGTGACTTCACCTCACCTTTAATTACGCAAATTTAATCCGTTATATCAATTCAATTCAATTCAATTCAATTGCTTCTAAGATGTTCTAATGGCTTAATCGGACTAATTAATATTCAAAATATTTTATCTAATAGTTCTCAGATTAACTAAGTAATAATATATAGAAAATGCAAATTTAAAACTGACATTCAATGAAATATAATAAATCTTCTCTAAATCTGACGGAGTAATGTCCAATAATATTTCAATCAATAATAGGCAATCAATGACTTATTCCGGGAATTTCAAAATTTGTTTACTTTATTTTATATAAATCGTTAATAGCAACACTGATATAACTCTCAAATAAACGGTGGGCCATTTAAAATTTTAAATTTAAACTACCGATTACTTTGACTTGTGATTTGAGCCCTTTGGATTAATTTCTGTGGGTAGCCATTAAAAATATGTGTTACGCAAAGCATCCAGAGACAATTGAAGCGTTGAAACATGAAATCGAAATTGCCATTGAAGAGATTCGACTCGAAACCATCGAAAATGTACTAAAAAATTGGGTTGATCGGATGAGGTACTGCCGAGGCAGTCGTGGTAGTCATATGAATGATATTGTGTTCCATTTTTAAATGACAAAGTTCAACCTTTTCAATAAAACCAGAAATTTGAAAAAATTATCACTACTTTTTTATAGCCAATTTTTGATTCCAGTTCATATAAATACTTGAAATTTTGTACAGTGTAATGTTTTTATAGTACACATTAGGGCGGGTCGATTTAAAAAACGCCCATTGCTCAGTGAAAATCGTATTCTAGGGATCAAAATAAGAAACTTTGTCGATGGAACCATACCTCTAAAACGAATTCTGATGTCCCGGAAAAAATCCCACTTTGACCCATTTAGAGTGCTCCAGTCGAGTCCAAATGTATGACCGACCCCCACTCAGTGAAGTGCTCAGTGAAAATCGTATTCTAGGGATCAAAATAAGAAACTTTGCCGAAAGAACCATACCTCTAAAACGAATTCTGATGTCCCGGAAAAAATCCCACTTTGACCCATTTAGAGTGCTCCAATCGAGTCCAAATGTATGGAACCCCCAGGGGGTTCCAGGGGGTGTGCCACTGGCATGGGTGGGTCGGACCTCCAAAGTTAGTGGGGGTCGGTCATACATTTGGACTCGATTGGAGCACTCTAAATGGGTCAAAGTGGGATTTTTCAAAATTTGTCCCTACCCAAAAGTTCGAACCAAATTCCGGGACATCAGAATTCCTTTTAGATGTATGGGTCCTTCGGCAAAGTTTCTTATTTTGATCCCTGGAATACGATTTTCACTGAGCAATGGCGACTTTTTTTGCCTCCCCACAAATCGACCCGGCCTAGTACACATAGTACAAAAATGGCCGTTTTGGTACCTCCCAAACAAAATTACCAAAATAAAAATATGAAAAATTTATTCTTTAAATTTCCCTATTTTAAAAATATGGGCCATAACACAGTGCAACAACCAAAATGGGAATGGGATGAAACCAATTGCAAATGAATGTTGACATTATCCCTAACAAAACCCTCAAGGGTTTTTATCAGTTCAGTGCTAGATTTTTTTTACACGCATTTGAAGTTGATAATTTTGAACCGCTTTTTCAATGAAAATCAGCGCCATCTAACGTGAGTTGTAGGTAATACATGATTTCCTCGACCCCAAAAACCGTAAGATACCAAAACTTTAAATGATAATAAAAATAAATAATTATTATTTTATCAAATTTTCAATGATCTTTTCTTGTAAGACAGCGTTTCAAAATCACCAACTTCAACTGAACTTTCGAGCTTGTTTTTAGCTTCTTTATGGTTTTTTCGTGCCAGCAAAAAACGATTTTGCTGGCACTGTCTATACGCGAAACCACTGTTTCTAGAAAAAAGAAATGTTAGATAAAAATATATTTCGATTTTATAAACTAAGATTTTGAAGAAATTTTCTAAAAAATAGTACTTTGATGAGAATTTTCGGAAAATGGAATTTTAACGAAAAATTCCTAGAAAAATTCAATCTCAACGAAATTTTCTAGACAAATGGGTGATTCCGCGTAAATTGACCCCACCGCACATAAGTAAATAAATCAGATTTTTGCAAAAAAAATTACCATAAGGGACATCACGAACAATTGAATTTTAGAAATTCATGAAAAGTTGATGATATTTAGAAATAGTTTTTTTTCCTACCAATGGGTTTCTACTGATAATTATAAAATTGTTTGATGCACTACTTTTACTGTTGAACTGAAGTAAACAATTTTTTCGACATATTTTGTATTTTCTAAATTTGTCTTTTGACTACAAGAAAGTACACAACCTTAAGTGTAGTTTAGTGTGAAACTCGTAACTTTTGGAAAATATTCAGTGCCTGCAAACGGTTTTGTATCTTGGAGTGTTTTGTTTGTCACACCCGATACGGAAAATATACAAAAAGTTAAATTTAATACAATTTATGTAGATATGAATATATCATCATTTGTGTAAGTTAGGTCAAGGTTATATAGTATAAAGAAAATCAAAATGTTTCAGTATCGATGCAATATTTACGACAGAATTTGCAATCTAGGATATGTCACAACTGTTACGCAAAGACCGTAAATAACTTTTAATCGATTTAAAAATATTGTCTATTTATTAATTTTATTTCAAGTATGAAATTAAATAATAGAAAGCAGAAATTTCGGTATAAATTGAAAAAATAAATACACGGTACGGGACAATCATTAAGAGAACGATGAAGGTCCATAAGGTCATTTTAAATCTGCCTATTCATTGTTACAAGGTTTTGATTAGTTCTGGAATAAAAGGCATACGTGTATTTTTCAAATGGATTTAACGAATATCCATATATTTTAGAAAATAGTTGGAAAACAAAAAAATCAAGTCTAACCGACCTTTCATTTTGAAAGGAGTTCTGCTTATAATATTCTAGCAGAACGCACTGCGTATTCTAATTTAGAAATTTATTCTTTGTAGAAAATGAAAAATAGCATTTTCATAAATATTAATTCAAAAGAGAAAGTGTTTTGAACGATTTTTGTATTTGTATGTTTTTATTCTATGTTATAAAGAAAGTCGCCAATTGGAATATGATTTAGTGAATAAAACGACTTCGATTTGTTTTTCGCAGAAAAAAGCAAGTTTAGTAGAAGCATGTTGGCTAATAAATCCTGGACAATATTGCGTTCTACTTGTTACTCTTTCAGATTGAGACTATGTCACACCCGTTACATTAGCATGTCACACCCGTTACATATTAATATACTTACTACAAATAGAATAATAATTTAAATTATTTTGAATGAAGTCTACAATATGCACTATACTCTAGAGATACCAACAAAAAAAATTTTGTCGGCAGTGCATACAAAAAATTTACAGTATGCATTAAAGAAAGCGGCTGATCAAGATTTTATAAAAACCTAAGGTAACACCCGTAACGGTGATATATCAACCATATTTCTTTTATTAAAAAGGTACTAAAATGGGTGTGGTCATAACTCCCATTTTTAACAGGACTGTAGGAATTTTAAAAACTATACACTGTGAAAAAATTTTGAGTATATATCGATGTATTGATATTCGATATATAAGCTGTTACCTTTTTGTACAAAATGGTACTTTTGTGTGGGAGGTACCAAAAGGGCGTGATAATAACGCCCATTTTCGACTGACTGTAGGTACTATAAAAAGATTACACTGTACAAAATTTAAGGTATTTGTAGGCACTAGTATTAAAGTTATAAGCTGTAAACTTTTCGTTCAAAATGGTACTTTTGTATGGAATGTCCCGAAAGGGGTATGGCTATAACGCCCATCTTTCGCTGGATGGTAGGTACTATAAAAAAGTAAGAAAGTTCAGTAGGGTAAACCGACTAATGAATCCCCTCACCTTGAGTCTGATAAAATATTAGTAAATTTATTTATTTTTTTGTTTAATTTATATTATTATCAATTTAAATTGCATTAAATAACTTTAAAGTATGTACTGGCATTAAATTTATAAGCGGGTAACTTTTGGTACAAAATGGTCCATTTGTGTGGGAGGTACAAAAAGGAGCGTGGCAATAATGTCCATTCTTCTCTGGACTCTAGGTACTATAAAAGCATTACACTGTACGAAATTTCAAGTATTTGTATGCACTGCCATTAAAGTTATAAGCGGGTAACTTTTGGTACAAACTGGTCCATTTGTGTGGGAGGTACCAAAAGGAAGGTGGCAAAAATGTCAATTTTTCACTGTATTCTAGGTACTATTAAACCATTACACTGTACAAAATTCAAAGTCCTTGTATGTACCGGTAATAAAGTAATAAGCTATTAACTTTTGGTTAAATATTGTCCATTTGTGTGGGAGGTACCGAAAGGAGCGTTGGAACTTCGTCCATTTTTCTCCAGGTAATAGTGACTAATAAACTAATATTTTGTATAGAATTTCAGAGGATTCAAATAAGTAGTATAGAAGTTATTAAATAATCAATATTTCACTAAATGTTAACTCTTTGTGCGGAGGTACTAGAAGGAGTGGACCAATAGGGCCCATCTTCGCACTTAGCCGGAGATAGAAGAAAATATTACCACATACCAAATTTGAAGTCAATCGGTTACTCCTTTCGAGAGTTTTCGTGCGTACCAGCCAGCAGACAGACAGACAGGTAGAGAGACAGACGGACGGACATTGCTCATTCGACTTAAAATGACCCAAAACGGATATCCGCCGAACATACTTAGGGTCTTAGGTCACTTCTTCTATGTTTCCACTTATGGCCCGTAGCAAATGATAAATATATAGCCTTATCGGCGAGCGAATATAAAACACAAACGATAATTTCAAAAGGCTAAAATATTCTCATATTTATTTTTCAATTTTCATTTGTCAAACTTAAAACTATTTTCATAAATCAAAGCCTACTAAACTAATCTATGATTTTATTATGTTCAGTGAATTGTGTACAGTGATTTCCTACACCCTCGTATCACTAAATTGAGGGTATAAAAAACAATTTTGTTGAAATTATGTAATGTTAAACAATAAATATTGCTGAAATTTTCTCTCTATATTTTGCCGTTGACAATGTTCAAAATGCAGTTAGATATACGAGTATTCATTAAAAGTACCCACGGCTTTATTTCTAATAAAATACTCTGTCTAATAAATTATAATTTCATTGTTTTTAGAAAATTACGTTCAAATTGCATTTCTCTTAAAAAATTTTGTGGAATTTCATTTTTCTACACGGAGCAAAACCGACATTTTTGATATGTTTGAATGGAAAGAAAATATATTTGGAACACACATTTTTAAATATTACATATTTCTGATCAAATACATTTTATTTGAAAATCAATAACATTTGTTTGGTACGCATATATTAATATACTAGCTTTAACCTGGTGCGCTTCGCAGCCCCATCATTTATTTATTTTCTTTTTAGGGTACTGTACACTGAAAAAAATTTGCATAAAATTAAAGAATTGCTCCAAAGACGTCCTTAGTCTTCAAAATAAGTACATTTTGTAATTATAATTAAGAAAGGTTACTTAAAATTAAGTAAATTACTTTATATCCATGAAATTATCTATATTTTAAGCACAAAATGTACTTATTTTAAAAACTAATGACGTCTTTGGAGCCATTCTTTAATTTTATGACAATTTGTTTTTTCAGTGTAGAATAGTTATACCTCTTT
The DNA here is from genome assembly GCA_963930755.1 of Eudasyphora cyanicolor. Classification (NCBI taxonomy): domain Eukaryota; kingdom Metazoa; phylum Arthropoda; class Insecta; order Diptera; family Muscidae; genus Eudasyphora; species Eudasyphora cyanicolor. The sequence goes on along the minus strand of OZ005735.1, from coordinate 157,009,262 downwards.
CTTTCAAAAACAAATGACTATTCCATATGGGGAAAAATAATCTTGTTTATGTTCCTGGCATCAAGGTACAATATTTATCCCTTTTCCCTTCTGTGAGTCTAAACGTCAAAAATTATTATTTGGACACTATTTCATCTTTTTCCCTTAGTTTAATGTTCTAATAGCTACATTCACAATGTTTGTCTCATCGTGTCTTTAAAAGTTTTAATTACAAAAAAGGTCAAATGAATGTCATAGTTTATATTCTAAGAGCCATATTCGCAACCTTAGGCCGTATTGTACCCTTTATGTCTCCTAACTGTGACACGTTTAACTTTTTACCAGACCGTGCCTTACTCGTATTTAACTTTTTCCCCGTGGTTTACATAGAAGCATCGCACTCTGGTTATGAATCACTGCACTACTTACCTTAATTCACTATTTTATTATTCCACTATTGTTCTATGAATACATATCTGGGACTATATATAACACTTTTTCCCCACTTACCACATTTACCATTTCGCCACATTTTACCATATTTAATAATTTTTACCCCACTGTACTATATTTAACCCTTCTTGATTCACTGTATCACATTTAACCTTTTTTGCTATACTCAACCCTATTTAACACCTTTTAGCCACTCTGCACCATAATATTAAACTTTAACTAAAATCATAACATTTAAAAAAAGGACTTCTTATCTCATATTTATGTTCCAGATGTTGCCCTCTCTCCCTAGATCCATGATTTTGCCCATATTTAGCACCTTTTTATATTACAGTACCATATTTAACCATTTTTGTCATACTGTAGCTTTTTTAACCATTTTTTCCCCACTGTACCATATTTCACCCTTTTTGACACACTGTACAATAGTCAACCATTTTTGTCACATTGCACCATATTTAATAATTTTTGTCCCTCTGTACCATAGTTAACACATTTTTGCCTCAATTTTTCCGAGGTAACGCTTTTTGGCCCACTGTACCATATTTAACCCATTTTGTCTCAATTTACCCTTTTTGCCCCACTTTACAATGTTTAATCCATTTTGTCTCACTTTACAATATTTGACTATATTTGCCCCACTGTACCATAGTTAACCCTTTTTGCCCAACTGTGTCATATTTAACCCTTTTTGTCGCACTGTACCATATTTAACACTTTCTGCCTCACTGTACCATATTTAACCCCCATTTTTGACCCACTGACCCACTCTTGTCTCACAGTACCGCATTTAAAATGTGTCCCCTCTCTACCATACTTAACCCTTAACGCCCAATGTACCATATTTAATTACATTTTATCCAATGTACCATTTTTACCCACTATATAGTATTTAATGTTTTTGACCCACTGTGCTCTTCACATCTCAAGTTTAAATTCAATTTTTTTTTGTTACAATTTCCAAAAATCACTTCATATCTCAAGTTTATGTTACAAAAGCTACCCTAGAACCATGGGACCATATCTAACATCTTAAAACCACTGTACCCTATTTTACACTTTTTATCCCACTGTACCCCGAAAAGGGCGATAAAAAGCTGACTACCCCGATCCGTTGTCCTAAGGACATCCCATGCTTCAATTTTCACCATTCTAATTCTAGACCTTAAAGTTGGCGGTGGTACCATATTTATACCTTTCTGTCCCACTGTTTTCCCACAAAATTTTCAAAAAATCGCTCCTTGTTCTAGTTTACGTCCCAAGAGCTACTCTAACAGCAAATTTCACGATTCTATTACCATTTTGATTTGGCTGTTGTACCACATTTATCCTTTTTTTCCCCCCTTTGCGCGGGTAAATGTTCGGATTTTAAAAAAATTCAATCAATTTCTGGATCGACCTCATAAGGGCTACTCTCACACCATATTTCACAATTCTAGCTCATTCCGTTTAGATTTGGCGGTGGTACCATATTTAGTGAAAGACCCTTAGAGGGTGGTAATCCTCCACAGGGCTTCACTAACACGCAGGTACCAAATTGAAGACACACATATGGGTATGAACTTCCCTCTTGGTAGGGGGTTGAGGCCTATCTTAATACCTCAGCTAATCTGTGGGTCATAGCACCCGGTTGATAAGTGCAACTCCACACCGAGTTCAAGAACTCTTCCCGCGATTTGGGTTTAAACCACAGCCACCACGAAGCTCCCAACAGGGGCCACACCAACAGTCAGGCTGGAAACAAGTTACAGGGGCTCCTGACTCCCGTGGTACCAGAAAAGGCCTCTGGTCAGACCTCGTAGAAAAAACTACTACCAGTAGCATCCCATACGATGCAGGGACTGGTCACCCTATCAGTAAGTAAGACTACGGCTGTGGGATGAATTAGCGCAATACTGCGCAGATGAAACGGTCTGAATGCACATAGCGTAGATATGCATTCCTCACCGTGAAGAGTCGAGGCTCATCCCAACCTCTTCCGTTCGGAGTCGGTGAACGGCACCCAGGTAAGGCCTTAGCCCAGCCGAGCCCCCAACAAGACCTAAGCCTTATAACACATGGGGAGCCATGGGACTGACTCCGGATCCATGTGTCCGTGGTACCAGAAACCTCACCTCACGTCACCGTTTTATCCAAATTGACTTGGACGCCAACTCTGCTGCCCCAGTTTAGAACAATGTCCATCATGGCAGTACCATCCCGCTCAACCTGACTCCTGGCATTCCCTCCAACTAGTATAAGTAGGTCATCCGCAAATGCCGAAAACCTACAGTGGTAATCCAGCTCAAAAAGGAGGGGGTCCATTACCATGTTCCAGATAATGGGACCCCCAATTGAGCCCTTCGGACATCCCCTCTCAACACGTGTGGAAACAGAGCTATGCCTTCCAAACAGCGTAGCCCTACGCTCTCTGAAGTAGCTCTTCCAAATAGGCAACTCATCACACCCCACTTCACAAAGCCTGGCGATAATGCTCGCCCACCTGAGGTTATCAAAGGCCCTTTGGAAGTCTACAAATATTCCTAACACATACTTAGACGAGGACATATCAACGCTATTCTTGACGTGGAGCCAAGCATCCTCTGTAGATTTACCTTCCTGGAAGCCAAATTGAAACCCACCCACCTGAAGGAGAACCTCCTGCTTGCTTCATTATTCGCCAAGGTCACATCTATATCGCTTGTGCCATTTGGGTCGTGGAACGTGTACTCCATTGTGGGGACGTTCACCACATGAATGCTCCAATTCAGGAGACATTCACATAGCTGCTCTCCTCTGTGGTAGCTCAGATAGCCTCGGACATGCCTAGGCATCTTACTATACCACATCGGAGAGACAGCGTTGGCATCCGTGCCCACAAGCAGAGGCACATTTCCCACAAGCCCAATAAGGCGCTCCAAATAACTCAGGTAAGGGTCCATAGCCTCCTCAAACTTGCAATAGACGCTTGCAACGAGCATGACTCCAAAACTGCCTTCAAGCCTGACACAAACACCCCACTCGGACTGATAGACAAGTAAACAATCAACATTAAACTCCGGACAACAACTGCAGCGTCTTGACGTAGATCAACAAAAAGACGAAACTCATTCGGGAAACCCACAGGGCCATCCACCGAGATGTACGGCTCCTGGAGTAAACCAACAACACAATCCAATTCACACATACACTGACCCAGATCATACATAGATGATCTGCTGCCTTGACAATTAAGCTGCAAAAAGCGGACGGACATTAATGCCTAGCATTGGCACGCGCAACCATCGCCGCGTAAAGGGGACACGCATGAGACATCATAAGATGCCCCGACGCTCTACCTTTAAAGGCACAATTTCTGCAGTTCAACTGGTTCACGCAATCACGCTCCACATGCCCGGATTGACTACAACGTCGGCACACATCGTGGGTTGCACGACAGTCCCTGACCCTGTGATCAAATCCAAGGCATCTCCTACACACAAGCACTGGCTCATACTCACGAACCCTAAAGCTGAACCACTTAACATAGCAGCGACCAGCTGCTAACAAGCTCTGCATAGCTCTGCATAGCTCTAGCGTACCCCTCCAGTACAATGCTCATTCTACCATCTTTTACCTCCCACGGTCTGCTAATTGTCTTAACAGCCTTGGCAAACTGCTCCTTAGAAAACATTGTCTTGAAGTTTTTGTCATAAAGCTCAGACATAAACTCATCAGGGGTGAACTTTGACTCAACGTGTTCAATGACCACACGGGGACCGAGCTTATCCTCAACACTGACCTCTAAACCGGCCTCCTGGAATTTCTCATTTGTAGCCACTCTTTGTCTTTCTGCCTCCGAAGGTGTGCGAATGATCGCCCCACCACTCTTCAGCTGTCTCATTTCATGAACCCTCACATTAAGGTGAGGGCCAACCTCCTTCACGATCTTATCGACCACCTGCTTCGAAGTCTCCTCTTTATTTTTGCTCTTCACCTTAACTGCCTATGTTTCCACGGGAGCAAGCAAGACAGGCTCTCTAGTAGGAGGCATCGGGATCGCGTTTACTCCCGTGGGAGCCACACTCACTGGGGGCATCACCACGGGGACGTTACTTCGAGAGGAGTAAACATCCAAACGCCCACGAAGCCTCTCCACCTCAGCAACTAAACCCATCACAAGAGACTCGTACTCTCCAGAGAGGGTACACATCTCCCTGACCAATGAGCCCACAACGTTGTAAATATCTATGAGAGTAGTCATAACTCTCCGAGAGCCTATTTGTAGCCACTTCATTCAGCTCACTATCAGATGTAAGAGTATCTGCAACTCTCTCCGTAACGTTTCCCTTAGCCGGTGCTCTTTTCTGACTACCCTTAGCACTCTTTCCGCCTTTCCCGCTCTTATTCTCTTTTCCAGCTGATCTAGCATTTCCACCAACACTATCACCGTTAGAGAACAATGGCGGCTGCGGCACTACACCTGCTCTCGTCCTAACACTAGTGCTCGGGCCATTCACCTTATCAGGAGAGGGTATAGCATCCACTCTCTTGGGAGCATTCTCCGCCTCACTATTTGTCTCATCGTCACCCACAACTCCATCCTCTCCTCCTGCTGCCTCCTCACCAGCGAGGTCTTTCCTTTTCCGAGTAGTCATCTACTCTACTACCACCAAGCACACTTGCAGTAAAAATGTGCCCGCTATTTTGTAGCAACAAAATATGTATGAAGCTGCTCTATAGCAGCACAAAATTTTGCCACCAGAAACTTTCACTTGGGTCAGACCGTTACTCTATACCAACAATTTCAAAGAAGGCACTACGAGACTTAAGACTCTGACGAGTCAGCACGCGAGCCAACAACAATCAATTAATTAATAATACAAGTTCAATATACCTTTTCGAAGCCAAGTCATCAACAATCCAATTTCAATCAAATCACAAACGGTTATCAAAGAATAGTCCAAATAATGCCAGGTCAGGTCAATCAATAATTTCCTGATTAATTAAATTAAATTCAATTAATCTAGAATTAAAGATCAAGCCACCAATCACAATTTCACAATCCAAGTTCAATCAATTCACAAACGATAATCAAAGAAATAGCCAAAATAATACCAGGTCAGGTCAATCAATAATTTCTTAATTAATTAAACTAGATTTAATTAATCAAGAATTAAGGATTAAGCCACCAATCACGATTGAATTAATCTAATTCACCACTGTCCAATCACTAATTCACAAATTATTAACAAATTGCCGAAAGGGCACTAATGCGTGTTCCTTAAGGAATTTAATATGTAACACACTTTCCACACACTCAGTAATTTCACAACCGATTTTTATTTATTTCCGCTGATGCGAAACACGTCTGTACGCTTCAAGTGTTCAGAGCAAATAGTACGAATTTCGAAAAATCCCGTCTTATTGCTCGTCTACATCCCAAGGGCTACCCTCCCACCAAATTTCATGATTCTAGCTTCAGCCGTTTGGTCTGGGCGATGATCAGTCAGTCAATCAGTGAGCCAGTCACGCAACAATTTTATATACATGGTGGCTGATGAATATTGCTACATTAAGAAACTCAAATAACTTTTTTTCAGTGTATGGAATTCAGTTTTCTTTTATTCATGTTAAAGCTCATTAAATTTAATTAAATATAGCTTAATTAGTTTTAAAAATAATGGAATTTAAATGCCCCCTGCTCGTTGATGCATGTGCGGCATCTTACCAAAAAGTTGTTCATTACTGTTTGGAGAGTTGGGACGGGAATAGCCGCAATTGTTTCTCGAATGGATTGCTTTAGTTCATTCAAATTTGTTGATTTTGCTTTGTAGACTTCCTGTTTGCAATAACCCCACAAGAAAAAGTCAGGGGCAGTAAGGTCAGGCGACCTGGGGGGCCAACGGAATGTGGAGTTTCTAGATATCAGCTTATTGGGAAATTGTCGCCGCAATTCTGTCAAAGCAGGCCGGGCTATGTGAGGAGTTGCACCATCTTGCTGAAACCACACAGAGTTGAAAGAAATTCTCATTCGGCGTAATTCTGGATAGAATTCTGGCGAATTTTGGAAAAGACAGTTCAACATGTTTCCGTCCTCTTCCACCATTTGAAGCATCTTCTGGCAAAATTCCAAGCGAATCGCGAAGTCTGCTGAGTTCACTTTGTTGGCTATTTGCATTTTATATGGGAATAACTCCAAATCTTTGTGCATAATTGACTGCAATGACTGTCTGCTTATACCCATTTGACCAGATAAGGTTCTTGTCGAAACTCTTGGATTGTTTTGTATGGCATCAGCTACATCAGCGATTGTTTCCTCCGTCCGAATTGAAGGGTTTCGATGGTAAGGTCTTCTGTTGACTGTCCCGTGCTCGGAAAAATTGTTAAGAAGTCTCTTTATGGTCCATCTGCTCGGAGGATTGCCGCCAAACGTGCCCCTATACCCTCTTTGAACCGAAACTACGGACTTCAGTGCGTAATAGCGGCGGACAATCCAAATTCTTAATTCAGAGTCCATGTTATCCATTTTTGTTAAATCTAAAAATCAATCTGCAAAATAAAAAAAATTAACAAGATTCATTAAATAGAAAAAAAGTTATTAAATTTTTTTTTGATAGCAGCTTTCATCAGCCACCCTGTATGTATATAGCTTACAACAAAATATATTTGCAAACTAATTTACTCAAATAAAATATGTGTTTACATTATAAATAAAATTATTGTTCAACAATTTCTCCAAATATATTTTGTTTAAAAAAGATTTTCAAAACGTTGCAGATTTTTCGAATTTAATTTTTCACAAATTTAAAATGCGTAATAGCGGCGGACAATCCAAATTCTTAATTCAGAGTCCATGTTATCCATTTTTGTTAAATCTAAAAATCAATCTGCAAAATAAAAAAAAATTAACAAGATTCATTAAATAGAAAAAAAGTTATTAAATTTTTTTGTTGATAGCAGCTTTCATCAGCCACCCTGTATGTATATAGATTACAACAAAATATATTTGCAAACTAATTTACTCAAATAAAATATGTGTTTACATTATAAATAAAATTATTGTTCAACAATTTCTCCAAATATATTTTGTTTAAAAAAGAAACGTTGCAGATTTTTCGAATTTAATTTTTCACAAATTTAAAATGGCATAGGTTGCAGTAACGTTTGTGTTAAAGCACTAATTATACCCTCACTTTAGTGATACGAGGGTATGCATATATCATTTGCTACGGAAAAAAGTGTAACACATCGAAGGAGTGACCTAAGACCCCAATTATGTTCGGCGGATATTGGTTTTGGGTAGGTTTAAGTCGAATGAGCAAAGTCCGTCCGTCTGTCTGCTGGCTGGTGCGCACGATAACTCTCGAAAGAAGTAACCGATTGACTTCAAATTTGGTATGCGGTAATATTTTTATCTATCTCCGGATGAGTTCGAAGATGGGCCATATTGGTATACTCCTTCTGATACCTCCCGCACAAAGGGTTAACATTTAGTGAAATATCAATTAAATTAATAACTTCTATACTACTTATTCGAATCTTCCGAAATTCTACACATAATATTAGTATATTAGTCGCTATTACCTCGAGAAAAATGAGTGAAGTTGGCATGCCCCTTTTGGTACCTCCCACACAAATGGACCATTTTGCATCAAAATTTAACTGCTTATAACTTTAATACAAGTGCATAAAAATGCTTGTAATTTTCTACAGTTTAATGTTTTTGTAGCGCCTATAGTCCGGTAAAAAATGGGCATTATTGTACAGTCCCTTTTGGTACCTCCCACACAAATGGACCGTTTCGTACCAAAAGTAAATGGCTTGTAACTTTAATACCAGTGCATACAAATACATACTTGAAATTTTGTACAGTGTAATGCTGTTATAGTGCCTATAGTCCTGTAAAAAGTGGGCGTTATCACCCCGCCCCTTTTTGTACCTCCCACACAAAATGACCCAATCATACCAAAATTACGTAGCTCGTAACTTTAATATACCAGTGCACATAAACGCCTATAGTTCGGCACAATGCAATGTATTTAAGAATCTACTGTTTACCGAAAAATAGGTGTATTTGGAAAAACCCCTTCCGGTACCTCCCACACAAATTGACAGATCATGTATGGCACGTTCAATATTGACTTGTAAAGCTTGAAGAGAGTCTGGTTTATTTCGAAAGACCAATGACTTCAAATAACCCCGCAAGAAATAGTCTACTGGTGTTAAATCACAACTTCTTGGAGGCCATTCAATATAACAATTTCTTGAAATAATCGAATCTCCAAACTTTTCTCGCAACAATTCAATTGTTTCATTTGCTGTGGGGCACGTAGCCACAATCGGTCAATGGCAGAAAGATACCTCTTAACGAGAGCTAAAATATTGCTCATGGGTGTCATGGTCGTAGATCGACTGGAAAGGTTTTTTTTTTATTATAAAAAAATGGACTTAGCATCATTTTCAAATGTGAACGGAAATTTTATTTTTGCTCTAGCTCCTTAACGGCTCGTCGGATCGAGAATCGGTCAATGGCAAAAAGATAGCTCTTAACGAGAGCTACACGCAAAGGAAAAATTCTTTTCTGCGAAACGAAATATTAGTCAACTACAATTCTCGTTTACGACGACTGAAATTCTTTTGGTCAGAACAAACAATTGCTTATGCGAAAAATGTTTCTGTCACAACACCACGAAATTTCAGTTCCGGCAAACGAGAATTGTAGTTGTCTAATATTTCGTTAGCAGAAACGAATTTTTTCTGTAAAATATTGCTCATGCAGGTCAAAGTCGTAGGTCGACTGGAAAGTGTTTTTTTGGATTTAAAAAAATGGACTTAACGCACGAATTATTTTCATAATAATACTGAATAAGTTGTAAACGTTGTTCTTGCGTATATCTCTCCATGATGAAATTGTATACACTAATGAATACAATGAAAAACAAATGACAGATCATGACATATTACAAATGGCCGAAACGTCACATCAAAATCATATCATCCCTATTGGAAAACCTGTTACTACAGAAGCGATTTTTTTCAGCGTGTACATAATCTCATTATAATTACATTTGTCTAGAATATTTCGTTGAAATTGTATTTTCTAGAAAATTTATATTAAAATTCCATTTTTCCAAAAAGTTTCCTCAAAGCATTATTTTTTAGAAAGTTTCTTCCAAATCTTAGTTTTTAGAAAGCTGCTTCAAAATCTTAGCTTTATAGAATCTTATGTTAAATGGTAGTTTTATAGAAAATTTCTTCGAAATTGCATTTTCCTAAAAAAATTCATAAAAATGGCATTTTTCTAAAAAAAAAATTTAATATAATTTTTTCTAAAAAATTTAGTTTAATTTTTGTTGAAGATTTCTTCAAAAACTAATTTTTCTGGAAATATTCATCTATATTGCATTTTTCTAGAAATTTTTTAACGAAATTGTCTTTTTTTAGAAAATTTCCGGTTAACACCCTTTAATCCCACTAGTGGCCCTTAATCGGTGGTCAGCGGCCTTTACACCGGTCATCAATATTTAATCAGCTTAATCATTTTCATTAATTGATTACTCATTTTCCTGAAAAAATCTAATGTTGACATAATTTGATAGAAAAAATTTTATATTAATTAAAAATGTTTTTTCGATTTTTAAAAAAGATGCAATTTCTACGAAACTCTCTGAATTTTGAAGCAATTTTATTGTAAAATAAAATTTTTATCGAATTTTTTTTTAGAAAAAAAATCTATGTTTTTTATTCCAATTTTGAGAAAATTTTCTATTCAATTTTTAATAAAAATCCATTTTGGACAAAATTTTCTAAAAAATACAATTTTGTTGAAATTTTTTGTAAAAAATGAATTTTTTGCTGAAATTTTCTATTGAAAAAATTTAGCACAAATTTAAATAAGAATGGATTAATTCGTTACTTTTCGTATAATAAAAATCCATTTTGGACAAAATTTTCTAAAAAAAATAAAATTTTGTTGAAATTTTTTGCTGAAATTTTCTATTGAAAAAATGAATGAATGAAAATTTAAATAAGAATTTAGCACAAATTTAAATAAGAATGGATTAATTCGTTACTTTTCGTATAATAAAAATCCATTTTGGACAAAATTTTCTAAAAAAAATACAATTTTGTTGAAATTGTTTGCTGAAATTTTCTATTGAAAAAATGAATGAATGAAAATTTAAATAAGAATTGATTAATTCGTTACTTTCAAAAAAATTAAAATCCTCAGAAAAACTATTATTTAAAATGTTTTACATATAACATTTACAAAAAAATAGTAATTTATTTATTTGGAACAAATTGTTAATTGTAATTTATTTATTAAATGCACTCACGAATCCTCGTTACGGCTCCCCGGTTGGGAAGCCCTGCTTTAAATAATTACATTGCATTTTTGTACTTAAGAAAAATATAATTGTAGTTCCATTTTGTTATCTCCAAATTAAACCCAAAAAAATTATTCCGTCCCACTGTGCCATCAGCACTTAATCCAATAAGAAAAAGCAATTTGTCCAACCAACTACGCTCTACTTAACAAAAAGTCAAACACACACACATACAAACAAACAAATAAATGTGAAAGAAATTTGTAATTTACGAAGTCAAGGATATTCACATTCGAATAAACACAAGTCAAAATCTCTCCCGACTCGACTCGACTCCACTCTCTGTGGCACGAGTTGTAAAAACCATCGGAGCCATCGGGTGAAAGGAACACGAAAATTAAAATTTTATTGTTTCAACACACAAAAGCTGCCAACAATGAAAAATATGTAAATAAAATCAAATAAAATAATTGAAAAAATCACAAAAACCCCACCAAAAAAAACAACAAAGAGAACAGACTGCCGTCTAAGAAAAGAAAGAAAAAAATGGTGGGGAAAAATATTAAGTTGTCAAAAAAACGAGAGGAAAATGCGATAAAGGAAATAATTGAAAACAATGAATGCATTACAGACATACTCAAAATTATACTCGTACCACACGACGACGGGGACGGTGAAGAGGATGACGACGAAAGGGCAATGTTGTGGGTATATAAGGATCATCACGTGCCAAATATACTGACACACACACGCACATATATACATATGCAAACCCACACACAGGATGCCATTGCCGATGCCAACAAAAAGGAAAACTGTGCAAAATATGGGCAGGAGAAACAGACCAACCACCGCCAAGCAACCCTTAAAACTGCCACTGAACACACACGCACACTAACAACGATATCCGTGTGCAACTATACTCCACACACAAACTCATACAACTACAAATGCGCAGCCATCTAATGTACGCATCCTTTTTTGGGGGAGAAGAAGAATATCCGCACAGAACGACTCGTTCGTTGCCCAGATTGCACAAGTTCAGTTCGATTTTTGAACGAAGCGCGTCTACAAGTCACGCACTACGTGACAGTGATACGGAAGACACACAAAAAGGACGAAGGATATAAAATTAGATATTTTATTGCAAGCGAAAGAAAAAAACAAATACCTAAACGAAAAAAAAACAAAAATTGTTAGTGTTTAGAAATTAATAAAAACCTTTTAAACTGTGATTCATCTATTTACTAAATTTCCAAACAAAAAAAAAACAAAAATCAAATCAAAAAATCCCATGATACAAAATGATTTTGAGTCGTAACTCTTCAGTGTCTTCGCATGAAGATGCGACCAGTGCTTTTACCAAAACCGCCACAGTGACACCTGCGGCTAATAACAACGATATGGCCTATGATAATCACAGCCACAGCCACAGCCACAATCTCAATCATCATCAACAGTTGCATCATCGCAGTCTCAGTCACAATCTCAATCATCATCCAATGCATCATCACCATTTGCAGCAGCAACAGCAACAACAACAACGACAACAGCAGCAGCAACAACATTCGGAAATGTGTTGCCAACAGTGCGGGAATTATATACAAATTGTAAATGCGAAACGCAAATTCGCCAATATCAAAGAATCCAACTTTAAATGTGATAAGTGCAAAAATTTAAATAGAAAATCTCGAAAATCGACAGAGAATAATAATAATAATAAAAACCTAAATTCACAAAGTGGTAATAGTAATAGTGCTCCCCGTAATAGTGTGCCCCCTGAGAATTTGGACTCCGACGATAATGATGATGATGAAATGCATGACGATCATCATCATGATGATGGTGGTGGTCATCAGACCCCTCTGGATCGTGACATCGATGACGGTGATGTTGATGATGAGGAGGCTGACATTGGCATTGACGATGACCTGGACATGGATGATGTTGACCATCTGGACGACGAGGAGGAAGATGACGAAGTGGATTTGTTGCACGAGGACGATGATGAGGAGCTGTCACGTCGCATACCCAAAGTGGAGAATATTTCACCGGTGCCCAGCACTACTACGCTATTGAAGGACACCAACACCAAGCCTATATTAAAATTTAGTGTCTCTGCGATATTGGGCGATACGCGGGAGGGTGTACGTGTGCGTAATGGTAAGCGTCTGAATAAATCTATTTTGTAAATAATGTATGGAGAAAAAACGTTCGAAATACGCGTCTTAACGCAAACGCATCTTTATGCAAAAGATTAGTGGTAGATTTTGTATTAATACTTTTGCAATAACTACAAAATGCCTGCCAACAAATTCCAAAATGATTTTCTAAAAAAAAACTAAATAAATAACAAAACGAAAATGCCCCAAAACCATTAAATAATATTAAATTACATATATGTATATAACCGGAAAAATGTCTGAAAAGGAATAGCAAATCATGAACAGCAAATTCTTCTAAAATTAAAACGAAAGCTGCAAAGTTTTAGTTAAATTGTTTAGCACACATGGCAACTATGGCTTAATCATAAATATTTAAAAAAAATGTGGCATAATTCCGTAAAGTCCAGGATTTGTAATAACGAACCCCCAGGTACTAAGCATTTTAGTTAGTAAAAACAGGGGTATATCAAATACAGTCATGATTAAAAAAAAAACACTGAAAAATGCTTACAAACCTACTATAGGGAGATCCAAGTAGAGACACTTTTTCCAATAGCCTTTGTTTGACAGATCACGTGTGAGTCGTGTCACGATGTCATGCTACGTATTGTTTGGCATTTCATCATGGAAGAACGTTTACGCGTGTCGTTCGTCAGTTACGAGTCGAAATGCTCGAACGAGTCATCGAAAATTGGACTCAACGGATCTGAGACGTAGCCGCGGTCAACATTTGATAGACATAATCTTTAAAAAATAAATGCCAAAGAATGTTCTTTCAAATGATAATAAACATTCCCCATTCAATTTCAATTTTCTGTGTTTTTTTCTAAAAAAAAAGTTGGGAACCTCGAAATGGATCACCCTATATTTACTCGTAAAAATACCTCCACTAGTATTTGCAAAGATTAAAATGTGTCCTTTAGAGCACAAAAAGTGAAATCGGGAAGAAGCTTAATTTAAGGATTAAATCAAACTAGGATTATTAACACTAGTATTTTTTTATAATTTCGTTTTGGCCAGATGTTTTTCACGCTTAAAAATACACGCTTAGAATCACCAGCTGATTCATTGTAGTGATGTCTGTCAGTCAGTTCAGATTTATATATAGCTCCCATATATAGTTTTGCCTCCGATTTCGAACCAAAGCGCTAGAGAAGTAGTTTTTTTCTTCTGATCATTACTTAATTTTGGCACAAAAAAGTTTAGTGAACAAGGAATGAACATTGTCAATTTTGAAAAAAAAACTGCTCAGATTTAGATATAGACGTATAGTCGACTCCGCCCGACTTTAGCCTTCCTTACTAGTATATATATTATATTTCTAAATTTCATCCAGATCGGTGGTATCAAAAGTGTTAACAAGTCAAGTCGCCTGAGCATAAGTGTAGGAAGGGGTGGCTGGGGTGGCCTAATACCAACCCAGAGTTTATTAGCTGTTTACTTTTGGTACAAAAAGCTTACGGACGGACATTGCTCATTCGACTTAAAATGGCCCAAAATGGAAATCCTCCCAACATGCTTAGGGTCTTAGGTCACTCCTTCGATGTGCTACACTTTTGGTTCGTAGCAAATGATATAAACGAGTACTAGGGCGGGTCGATTTAAAAATGGCCCATTGCTCAGTGAAAATCGTATTCTAGGGATCAAAATATGAAACTTTGCCGAAGGAACCATACCTCTAAAACGAATTCTGATGTCCCGGAAAAATGCCCACTTTGACCCATTTAGAGTGCTCCAATCGAGTTCAAATGTATGACCGACCCCCACTCAGTGAAGTGCTCAGTGAAAATCGTATTCTAGGGATCAAAATATGAAACTTTGCCGAAGGAACCATACCTCTAAAACGATTTCTGATGTCCCGGAAAAATGCCCACTTTGACCCATTTAGAGTGCTCCAATCGAGTCCAAATGTATGGAACCCCCAGGGGCTTCCAGGGGGTATGCCACTGGCATGGGTGGGTCGGGCCTCCAAAGTTAGTGGGGGTCGGTCATACATTTGGACTCAATTGGAGCACTCTAAATGGGTCAAAGTGGGATTTTTCAAAATTTGCCCCTACCCAAAAGATCGACCCAAATTCCGGGACATCAGAATTCGTTTTAGAGGTATGGTTCCTTCGGCAAAGTTTCTTATTTTGATCCCTAGAATACGATTTTCACTGAGCAATGACGACTTTTTTTGCCTCCCCACAAATCGACCCGGCCTAACGAGTACCCTCTTCTCTAAGGTGAGGGGATAAATATTACAATAATTATTGGAAGGTTTATAATGGTGCAAATGGATGTGACATAAACATGAACATAAGTACTTTTAAAGATTATAAAAATATATTTAACAATATATATTTTGCCAACAATGATTACAATCTATTAGAGCCCAATTACAAGAAGAAAAAACAAAAACTCATAGCTATGTTTTTGCCGGTTAATTCAACATAAGTTAAAAGCCAATATGTAGACATGCCTGTTGATACGTTTTTAATATTGAAGAACAGATTTAATTCATTCTCTAGCTAAAGCAGTAAAGCTTTGCATGGAACTTCTGAATTTATTGATGATTATAGAAGTATCCTGCAAATTGATAAGGAATCGATAACTGCAGAAACTATTGGGATAAAAATATCGTCAAGACTCTATATGACAATACGTCAATCACAGAAAGAAAAGTTGATAAAAATAGAAAAAATTTGGATTCAAAAAAATACCTAATACTCGTAAAAACAAAATCTTTTTAAATATTTATCCAAATACTTAGGTTTACAATTTGCATTAAGGCTTTCACTAAGCTATTCTGGATGTGAAGGACATCGTCGATCTACAATGTAGCAAGATCGATTTAAAAAATTGGCCATCTCAAATATCGAAAACGAAGTAGTAAAATTATTAGTGATATTATTATTTATTTTTTTTAAAGAGTAGAAGAGTTAATTTTAACTCGTTTTTATATTTTATTCCATTCTGCTATTTATAACCTCACTTTAGTGATACCAGGGTATATTACATTTGCTACGGACCAAAAAAGTAACACATCGAAGGAGTGGCCTAAGACACTAAGTATGTTCGGCGGATATTCGTTTTAGATCATTTTAAGTCGAATTAGCAATGTCCGTCCGTCCGTCCGTCTGTCTGTCTGCCTGATGGCTGGTGTGCACGATAACTCTCGAAATGATTAACCGATTGACTTCAAATTTGATATGCGATAATTTTTTTTTCTATCTCCGGCTAAGTTCGATGATGGGCCATATTGGTCCACTCTTTCTAATACCTCCCCCACAAAGGGTTAACATTTAGTAAAATGTTGATTCTTTAATAACTTCTTTACTACTTATACCAATTTTCTGAAATTCCACACAGAGTATTAGTTTATTAGTCGCTATCACCTCGAGAAAATGACCGAAGTTTCCACACCCCTTTTTGTACCTCCGACACATTTGGACCATTTTGCGCCAAAAGTTAAAAACTTATAACATTTATACCAGTGCATAGAATACTTGAAATTTTGTCCAGTGTAGTGCTTTTATGTTACCTACAACCCAGTGAAAAATGGGTACCTTTTGGTACCTCCCACACAAAGGTAGCAAAAAGGCTCTCTAGGAAGCCGCGGCTCACCGTTTGAGAAGTCTTGTTCTAGATCGTCAAGAAGTCCTATCGAAAGTGATCTTTGAGGGCAATATACATATTTGTAAACGTGAATCGCTATGACTAATCTTTATTCCTAAATACATCGGGAAAAATTCAAATTCGAATGAACCACCATATGACGGCTACACCATGATATGAACCGATATGGATCATTTTAGGTGGCAATGGGAATTTTAGCCATAAAATGCTGTTCTAGGACAAAAATATCTCAAATCGGAGAGGACTTTTATGTAGGCGCTATTCCAAACTATGGCTCATTTTCAATAGGGAACGTTCCTAATCTAAGAATAGCCTCTGTACGAATTTCCAAAAGATCGTTCATATTTACACTTTAATCACAAGAATATATGGATACATGGCTAAATCAGAACAGAAAGTGAATAGTATAAAAACTACATACATATGTTTAGAACACACTTCAAATATATAATATTTGACATGCATAAATATTAAATGTTTGGGAGGATGTTGTTCCAAACAAAATTATGTTTTCATTCGCATATTTTTTTATTTGGAACAAATATTGTCGAAACAAAGATTAATTTGTATTTAAGTATCAAGGACTTAATTTAAAGGCAAGGTTTCTGTTTTTCAGAAGTTCAAAGTGAATTTTTTTTAGAAATTTCATATGTTTGTAAAATTAGATTAAAATTTAAATCGTATACTCTTATAATTGCATTGATGGATTGACAAAAAAAGTGATGAAATGGAATATTTATAAAATAAAAATTAGTGCTGCAAAACCAAATATAAAGCTGCTTATGATATTTTTAACTATAAGTATAAAATATACCACGAACAAATTTAAACTAAAATTCGAAAAAGACAGCAAAGTTTTAAAAATCTTTTTAAATAAAATATATTTGGAAAACTTCTTAAACAATAACTTTGGTTGTGTTTAAACACATATTTTATTTGTGAAAGTCAGTTCGCAAATATATTTTGTTCTAATATATTAATATATGTGTTCCAAACAAAATTTCCTGATTTTCAAATAAAATTTATTTGTTCAAAAATATATAATATTTAAAAATTTTGGTTCCAAGTATAATTTCTTTCAATTCAAACATATAAAAAATGGCGATTTTCCTCCGTGTACGAATTTAAATCGTGCGAACACGATACGAATTGTTCCAAAGCTCGCACACTGGGTGATCTGCGCAAGATGGGTGTCGCGTTTGCTCACAATCAAAACAATACACCATTTCACACATCCAGTATTGCGATGGCCAAAATCATTGAATTAAAGTTCGAATTGCTTCCGCACGCACCTTATTCGCCAGATTCAGCTCCCTCGCAGAATTTTTTTGTTTCCAAACCTGAAAAAATCGCTCAGCGGAAAAGGTTAGCCAGCAACGAAGAGGTGGAGGTTGCGGTTGATGGCCATTTTCAGGATCTAGACAGGAGTTTTTAAATTGGAGCTTTGTCTAATTCGTGAGACTACATCAGTTCCACCTAAAAAGGGGAAATATTTTTCAGAATTTAGCGTCGACGGGCCAACATTTTTTTCAGAATCGAAATCACCATTACTTTAATTACATTGCAAATGTGATTATGATTATTTGAAACATGTTTCTGACTGCTAAGATTTATACTTCATATATTTTGTGGTTTACATTTCCAGCTTCTCTTTATTTTCGGTGTACATTTTTCAGCTACTCTTTATTTTTTGTATACGATTAAATATTAATTATAACCTCACTTTAGTGTGACGAGGGTATATATCATTTGCTACGAAAAAAAGTGTAACACATCGAAGGAGTGATCTAAGAGCCTAAGTATGTTCGGCGGATATTCGTTTTAGGTAATTTAAAGTCGAATGAGCAATGTGCGTCCGTCTGTCTGTCTGTCTGTCTGCTGGCTGGAGCGTACGATAACTCTCGAAAGGAGTAACCGATTGACTTCAAATTTGGTAGGTGGTAATATTTTTTTCTATCTCCGGCTAAGTTCGAAGATGGGCCATATTGGTCCACTCCTTCCAGTACCTCCCCCACAAAGTGTTAAAATGTTGTGAAATATTGAATCTTTAATAACTGCTATACTACTTATTCGAATCATCTGAAATTCCACACATAGCATTAGTATATTAGTCGCTATCAACTCGAGAAAAATTGGCCAAGCTGCTAAGCCCCTTTTGGTACCCCCACACAAATGCACAATTTTTCACCAAAAGTTAACATTAATACCAGTGAATAAAAATACTTGAAATTTTGTACAGTATAATGCTTTTATAGTGCCTACAGTCCAGTGGAAAATGGGTGTTATATTCACGCCCCTTTTGGTACCTCCCACACAAAGGTACCATTTTGCACCAAAAGTTAACAGCTTATAACATTAATACCAGTGTATAAAAATACTTGAAATTTTGTACAGTGTAATGCTTCTATAGTGTCTATAGCCCTATGAAAAATGAACGATATTGCCAAGCCCCTTTTGGTACCTCTCACACAAATGTACCATTTTGCACAAAAAGTTAAGAGCTCACAGCATGAGTACCAAAGCACGAAAATGCAACAACATTTTGCACAGTCTAACGCTTTTGATGTGCCTATAACCCTGTAAAAAATGGCCGTTATCACCACGGCCCTTTTTGTACCTCCCACACAAAATGGCCAAATCATACCAAAATTTAATATCTCAACGTCAATATACCAGTGCAAATAAACGCTTATAATTCGGCGCAGTGTAATGTATTTAAAGTATCTACTATTCAGCGAAAAATAGGTGTATTTGTTAAAAACCTTCTGGTACCTCTCTCACAAATTGACAGAATAATTCGTTTAATATTCCATATTACGCTACTCACAAAGTGAGGGTATACCTTAGTCGGTTTACCTGACTGAAACTTTCTTACTTGTTTAATATTTATACTTAATATAATTTTTGTTTTGTATTTTCAGTTTAAATCAAATCAAACTATATAATATATCAAGTATATATGTATATTAGCAGTCAGTAAGATGTTTCAAAGAATCTGTGTAATATGTATTTAGCTTACAGTTTTGGAGTCTCTAGCAAAAATAAAAATCAATCAGAATGTTTCAATAAACGTTTTATTGAAGTCAAAAATATTTGTTACCAGCATATGAGTTCATCAGGGATGTAACGAATATTCGCATATGCGAACGTGAATTATTCGCATCATTTTAACATTCGCTTTCGCATTCGCAAAAACCGTCTTTGGATTATTCGCTTTCGCACAACTATATTTCAGTATTCGCTTCCATTTGTTAAAAGTGTTAAAACTCCTTATTCCCTTTACGCAATTTGAAGATATTTATACCAATGAAAGCCTCTGCCACTTCTCTTCAATACAGTTGAGAAAATATGTTTGTCCTTGTAGTAACAGGAGGTAAAAATATGGAAAACATTCTTAATACTTGAATATCCTTGAAAAGTATCAATTCAGTTCCTTAAATTTTTTGGTACTAAAGGGCCAAACTATTATTCGCATTCGCTTTGGCAAAAATGCATATTTTGCTATTCGCTTTCGCATTCGCAAGAAATATATTTCAATATTCGCTTTCGCATTCGCTTTTGCTAAAGTTACTTTCGTTACATCCCTAGAGTACATAGTTAAGTATTTTTGTAATACATTTGTGACATCCGACGTTTTTGTCATCAGTGCTTGATCATCAATGTTATCTTCAGAAGTTTTCGGTAATACGATTTTTCGGGTTACTGAACGTTGTAAAAACTCTATATTTCTACAAATCACCCAATTAGAAGGCATTTAGAATCAGTTTTAAAGTTGTGGCAGACCACCTTTAAATAAAACTAGAAAACTCTATCTAAATATTGAATTTACCATAACTAATTCTATAAACCATTTATATTTTATTAGCCATTAAATGAGTCCGCATAGTTTTAAATAAACATTGATCACATTCTCCATTCGCCTTAGGATTCATTGTATTTATTTGATAATGAACAATAAAAACTGCAAAAAAATATGATAACAATAACAACTCCAAAAAAGAACAATGCAAAGATAGAAATAATTGGCAACAATAAATCTGTTATTCGAACCGTCACATAGATTCAAATTGAGCATCCATTGCATTGCAACGCCTGATCACACCCTTCACCCCTCTCTGATCTTAAGCTCACTTTAGATTTGGTCGCCGGATCAGTCGATGATTTAGATCAGTTGAGTTTTTTTGTTTTGTTTTTCTGTGCGGATATTCATCATAATGAAGGTATTAACGGCATTGTTCCGGCCATTGTTCGGCTTTTCAAAACACAAACTCTGGAGAGAATAAAAATAAATGTTAAGCCTTCAAGGCTATAAGGACTGCTGTAAAAACATTGCGTGAATAGGCAGGCATACACACATCGCATTGCTTCACTTCTCTTTTTTTAGGAATTTAATCATGTTTAAATTATTGGATGCGGTAAGTTCCTTTTTTAGAAAACATTGCTTCAGTTTTTTATTCTGTCAGAGATAGAGAGAGAGAGCCACAGATCTCCGTAAATCCCATAAAGAATAACATTGTAACCAAAGAGAATGGCTACAATGAGTTTCACAGATACGCACGAACATACTTAGATACTGTGTGCGCTGCTCATCCTTTGGCTTCCTTCCTCTCTGCTTAGGGGGGTTAGTTCGCCTTCCTTCCTCGACATTTGTCTGCCAAATTCCCGACGGAAGATCAACAAGCCACAAGAGGCAAGAACGACAAGGGCGGTCGGACGACAACGGAGACCGGAGATAGACTCAATTTCTGGAGGCGTATCTAAATTGGCCCATCCGTCACTCATAAACTACTGCACACAGTGCAGCAGTATCCGTCGCTCATTCTATTGTCATTGCATAATCCTAAAGTGTGTGAGTGCGGTAAAGAATATAGGGTGTTTTTTTCTCTTCTTTATAAGCAGGACCTCCTTTTTTATCAATTATTACCGTTTCAACTTTGTTTTGCCCTTTGAAGCAATAGTTTGTCGGCTGCAGTATTGTTAGATTAATTGTTATAGTTTTCGGGGGCAATTTTTATTAATGTAATTTTGGGTTATTTTATGGTTATTTTTTTTTAGTAAAAAAAAGACTATTGCCTTTTTGGCAATGTTTGTGATTTGGGAAATAGGAATGGGCACGTGCTAATTTTATTGGATTTTTTGGAGAATTTTTTAAGGTGTTGCCAAAATGATGCGTTTCGGGAATTGGTGGGTGGGTTCCATTACTATGAATTTTAATGCGATTTTTTACTTGGTAGTAGTTGTATTTGTAAAAGTAGTTGTATATTTTGGATATTTTGGAAATTTTTGGAATTATGGAATCGCACAGAAAGTAACGTCTTAAATACTTAAAAAAAATCTCTTCACAGTAATGAAATATTAGGTAACTACAGCAAAATGTCAAGAAAAAAACAGTAAGGAAAGGCAGAAAGTCGGGCGGGGCCGACTATATAATACCCTACACCTCCCTAACAATGCGATAAGGGTCATTGCCATAATAGTTTGGAATAATTGGTAAATGGGTAGAAACATATTATCTAATTCTGAAGCGATAATCGCTAAATTATGCAATATTCGTTCCTAAATTGAGAAACATCTTTCTGGAAAATTTTAATGATCGGAAGTAAAATACAACTTCTATAGCGGTTTGATACCAAATCAGGAGGAACATATATATGGAGTTTTAATATAAATCTGAACCGATCTTCCCTGAATACTCATTCATGTAAAAAGACCTCCTTCTGTCGAATTTCGTACTGATCGGATAAAAAATACAGTCTCTACAGCGCTTACATGTCAAATCGGGGGTAACATATATATGGGAGCTATATCTAAATCTGAACCGATTTTCTCCGAATTCGGCAGTATTCCTTCATGTAATAAGAAACCTCTTTCTGCCGAATTTCGCACTGATCGGATATAAAATACAGTTTTTCCAGCGCTTACAGGTCAAATCGGGGGTAACATATATATGGGTGTTATATCTAAATCTAAACCGAGTTTCTCCGAATTTGGCAGTATTCCTTCATGTAGAAAGAAACCTCTTTCTGCCGAATTTCGCACTGATCGGATATAAAATACAGTTTTTACAGCGCTTACATGTCAAATCGGGGGTAACGTATATATGGGGGCTATATCTAAATCTGAACAGATTTCTTCCAAATTTAACAGTGTTCATTCATATAATAAGAAACCTCTTTCTGCCGAATTTCATTTTGATCGGATATAAAATAAAATTTTTACAGCGCTTACATGTCAAATCGGGGCTAACATATATATGGGGGCTATATCTAAATCTGAACCGATTTTAACCCGATTTCAATAGGGATCGTCCTTGGGCCAAAAAAAAGATATGTGTAAAGTTTCGTCGAGATCGGACCATAATTGCGACCTGTACTTTGATTACAAGAATACATGCACAGACAGACGGACAGACGGACATAGCTAAATCAACTCAGAAAGTGATTCTAAGTCGATCGGTATAATAAACGATGGGTCTATTTCTTCTCCTTTTGGGTGTTACAAACAAATGCACAAAGTTATAATACCCTGTACCACAGTGTGGTGTAGGGTATAAACAGTAGCGAAGGGCTAGTGTCATACATGTATATCTGTGGTCACAAGGCATAACAACATAACTCGAGTTATGCTCAAATTGCGTTTTCAATGCCACGATGTTCCCCATATTCGATTACATATTGTGACAAATTTTGGTGATGATACCTTGTTCAGTTGTTTAGATATAAGGCAAGACTTATTAGCATATCTCACTGTGTCACTACATTTCATAACATACATAACAGCATATCTCACATTTTTTCCTGTGAAAACTATACTTGTGTTTTTATTCCCCAGTTATCTTTGGACTATTGAAGATGTAAATTGTATGAAGTCGTAACAGCATATCTGAGTTGTGTTATTAGTCCAAGTTGAACTTAGGCCTAGCACAATAGCATTACTCAACTTATGCTGTTATTCCAAAATCTAATATTGACTACTGAATGTTGTAAATTTCGAAATCATCCTTTGATTTATCAGCATAAGTCGATATATTCCACAATATATAATAAAATTAATTTTGTAAGAACGACACAACTCGAGTTGTGTGTTTTGTAACTTAATTTATTTTAAAAGGGAATAACAGCATAAAACGCTTTTTAGCCTATAACATTTATAATTAAAATAATTATATAAATGTGTTCGTATTAATTCATTTCACTTCCAAGGCCTGAGAAATTGCAGGCGTAAAATTCAAAATAAGTTTATAAATATGTTTGCTATATCGATTCAAACCTTTAAAATGCTCTCCTGAAAACTTGCAAAAACACACATATGCTGTTATGCCTTGTGATCACAGATATTATAACCTACACCACTCTATCGTAGTAGAATAAGAAGAAATATTGCCGAGATTTATCAATGTTGCTTTCCTTATGATAATTAATTGACAAAACGATTTCATTCTATAGCGGAATCAGAATATAAGTACAAGGTGGCGCAAAAGTAAACTTTCGATGGTTTTTGGCTGTAATTTAAAAAAAAAATGAATTCCGCGTTATGGAGCAATATTCCGCGTTCTGGAGCAGTGTAGCGTAACATTGTTTATTAACGTGTATTTCGCATGTGTTTACTACACAAATGTCAAAACAGATCTGACATTAGGGGCCAATCGCAAAATTTATAGCATTTTCTGATAGGAAATGGCGCATCTTTAATCTCTCAGAGATTAAAGATGCGCCACCGCTATATATAAATCTAGACTGATTTTCCTCAAATTTGGCTAAGTTAGTTCTTGATTCAAAATCTATTATATTCCAAATTTTATAATTAAGATATGTGCAAAAAGCGGATATATAGATTTAGATGCAAAATCGTGCCCATAAATTTGAACCGATATGCTTAAGATTTGCAAGTAACGTTCTTGGTTCAAGAAACTATTCTCTACAAAATTAAATAAAGTTATGTGCAGAAAGGCGGATTCAATAGCCCTTGTATGCAAAATATATATCACCTCTAAATCTGCACCGATTTTCTTCAAATTTGGCATGGCGCAAAATGTTAAAGGCACAACCAAAATTTCTGTTTCAAATATCGTAAAGATTTAAGCGAAATATAGCTTATAAACCGTGAAGATGCCAAATTGGGATACATATATATATATACAATGTGGCGCAAAAGTAACCTTTCGATGTTTTTTGGCTGTAATTTAAAAAAAAAATGAAAAACTTTGATTCTTCTTGTGGATTATTTTTATTTGGTCTTTTAATTTTTTTTACATCAAGTCGAGAATATGATGTCATGTAAATGGCCGCCGCCACAGTTGATTGTCATTTGAGCCCTTTTTATGGCATTTTCCATCACTTTGGCCAAAACTTCCCGCGATAGGTCCTCACATTCTTGACGGATATTGTCTTTAAGAGCTGCAAGAGGCTGAGGCTTGTTGACATAAACCCGCGACTTCAAAAAGCCCCACAAAAAGAAGTCTGGAGCGGTCAAATCAGGCGATCTTGCTGGCCAGTGCAAATCGCCAAAACGGGAGATTAGGCGCCCGGGAAATGCATCATTCAGCATATCGGCTGTGGCACGTGCAGTGTGTGCCGTTGCACCGTCCTGTTGGAACCACATGTTTTCCAATCCCAATTCATCAAGTTGCGGCAAAAAGAACTCGTTGATCATTGCTCTGTAGCGCTCACCATTCACAGTAACCGTTTGGCCCGCGACGTCTTCGAAGAAAAAAGGTACGATGACTCCTCCAGCGAAAACAGCACACCATACAGTGACTTTGAGCGGGTGTAATGGCTCTTCATGGGTTACACGCGGATTTTCAGTGCCCCAGAAGCGTAAATTTTGCTTATTTACGTACCCGCTAAGATGGAAATGGGCATCATTACTCATGATTATTTTTGATGAAAAATCATCTTCAAATAAATAGTCAGCAATATTCCGCGTTCTGGAGCAGTGTAGCGTAACATTGATTTTAAAGTCCTGAATTCTTAATCTTAGTGCTTATTTAGCCTGATGCTTATTTAGCCTGAAAAATTCTTATTTTAAGCATAAAGCGATTGATTTAAAAATGTTATCGGATTAATTTGAGTGCGAAACGGGCTTCAATGAAGAAATTTTTGATTGAATTAAGCCTGCCCAATACTTGATTTAA
Organism: Eudasyphora cyanicolor; assembly: GCA_963930755.1. Classification (NCBI taxonomy): domain Eukaryota; kingdom Metazoa; phylum Arthropoda; class Insecta; order Diptera; family Muscidae; genus Eudasyphora; species Eudasyphora cyanicolor. The sequence goes on along the minus strand of OZ005735.1, from coordinate 156,983,625 downwards.
GTCTGATAACACTTGATTTAAGCCTGATCAGTTCTTGATTTCATCCTAAACAATACTTGATTTAAGCCAGATCAGTTCTTGATTTAAGCCTGGTCATACTAGATTTATTGTGCTTTCGTTCGTTTTATACCTACATACCATTTATATTAATTATACCATTTTTGCCACTGTATTGCAAAGAATGCAATTTTTTAAAATGGTATGTCAAAAAACAATTGATTGACAGCAAAAGTAAAAGTTTTGCTGCATTTATTCGATTTAAATAAGAAACATATAATGAATAGCATCAACGAAACAAATAAGAATTATTAACAACTTCAAAAAACTAAAATCAATAAAAATCACGCCAAGTAATGTATTTGCAAATACTGCTTGAACGAGGAACGAATTGGATATGGTCGCGCACAAATGTTTATACATATACATCTCGACAATTTATATGCATGTGTGTTCGATGTTGCGTCAGCCAAAATCAACCACTTGCATGAGAGTGGTTGAGAGGGTAATTTTATTGTGCTCTATAATGGTTCTGTCTCTCAGAGATTAAAGTAAGCTTTTTTTCTTACTTTAAGCCATATTAGGCTTAATTTTCCCTTTCAAGAAATGTTTACTTGATTTCAAGCATTAATTGCTTATAGTAAACATTTCAGCGCTTGGTTTTTTCAATTTAAGCCGATTTATACTTGTTTTAAGAAAAACTTAGTACGAAAGTACTTAAATTTTTAAGTACGATTTCGGCTTAAATTAAGAATTTTTTATTTGAATTTAGTATGGCATTTTTCTTTCTGTGTAAATATTACCCGATTGTTATGAAATTTGGCAGCTGTAATTAGTGCCTCATAGACTTTCCTGTGCTAAATTTCGTAAAGATCAGCCAGAAAATAAAGCGTATATACCGCCTACATGCCAAATTGGGATGTACATATAAAGGGTGCTATATCTTAAGCTAAACCGATTTTTACAAATTTCAGTAGGCTACCTCCCTCGGGATGCAAGAAAGTACCCTGTTCCAAGTTTCATCAAAATCGGAGCTAAATTGGGACATGTACTTTGCGTACAAGCTAAATATGGACGGACGGACATACCTGTTTTGAAAGAGTCTGCTATTAATTCTAAGCCTCAGTTGGGCCTAGCTCCAATATTTTAGGGCGTTACAAACATCTAGTCCAAAACAAACTTAAAATACCTGGATCAAATAATAAAAAAAAATTAATCAACAAATTATTCGAATTAAATAAAAAACAAGTAAGAATGTTTCAGTCGGGTAAACCGACTAAGGTATACCCTCACTTTATGAGAAATGTAATTTGTAATAATGTAATCATAATACCTGCCATTTATTCTTCTTGTGTTTTTGAACGATTTTTTGTCGTCACAATGGCGAGAACTTGCAATTGTTTACCCTTTGATCTTAGAAATTTCGACCTAAGTGAAAACAATTTTAGAAACCTCCTCCTTTCTAACTTTGGTGAACGATGATTTACTAATTTCTTTATTTTTCGCCAATAGTAGAAACAACCTTTTCCTACAATTTATATTTCGAACATTAGGCCATATTACTAACTTTTAGATTTAGATATTTAGATATTAATAAAATTGTAAATGTTTTTTTTTTGTGGGAGGCAGGGCTGTGGAGTCGGAGTCGGCGTTGTTTTTGCAAATTTCATGAAATTATACTTTCAAATGCATAAATTTTATTATTTTTTTTACTTACTTTGTATTAATATGTTTATGTACATACATATCAATCAAAATTTTTGATCGCGGAAATATTTGAATTAGATAATTTTGCAAAATTCATCTCGGAGTCGACCATCTCGGAGTCGACTCCGACTGGAACTCCGGCTACGACTCCGAGATCGATTTTATAAAATGTACTGAATCAATTATATTCCGGACCCAACATATTCTTTCATATGTGTATCCATTCATATTTATACCCTACACCACTCTGTGGTACAGGGTATTATAAGTTTGTTTCACGGCAGATATTTGTAACACCTGAAAATAACACAGCTAGACCCACCTTAAAGTATACCGATCGACTCAGAATCACTAGCTGAGTCGATTTAAAGTTGTTCGTCGACTACAGGTCGCAATTCCACTCCGATCGTTCTGAAATTTTGATCCATGAACCAACATTGCCGAATTTGAAGAAAATCGGTTAAGATTTAGCTATAGCTCCCATATATATGTTTCGTCCGATTTTGCTCTTTAGTCCTGAAGAAGCTGTATTTTACATCCAATCATTTTGAAATTTAGAATGGTAGAGTTTCTTGATCCATGAACCAACACTACCCAATTTGAAGAAAATCGGTTAAGATTTAGCTATAGCTCCCATATATATGTTTCGTCCGATTTGGCCCTTTAGTTCTATAGAAGCTGTATTTTACATCCAATCGTTTTGAAATTTAGAATGGTAGAGTTTCTTGATCCATGAACCAACATTGCCGAATTTGAAGAAAATCGGTTAAGATTTAGCTATAGCTCCCATATATATGTTTCGTCCGATTTTGCTCTTTAGTCCTGAAGAAGCTGTATTTTACATCCAATCATTTTGAAATTTAGAATGGTAGAGTTTCTTGATCCATGAACCAACACTACCCAATTTGAAGAAAATCGGTTAAGATTTAGCTATAGCTCCCATATATATGTTTCGTCCGATTTGGCCCTTTAGTTCTATAGAAGCTATATTTTACATCCAATCGTTTTGAAATTTAGAATGGTAGAGTTTCTTGATCCATGAACCAACATTGCCGAATTTGAAGAAAATCTGTAAAGATTTGGCTATAGCTCCCATATATATGTTTCATCCGATTTGGCTCTTTAGATCCAATCGTTAATATACCCTACACCACACTGTGGTACAGGGTATTATTTAAGTATAAAATGTCCCAAAAGTAAATTTATGTAAACAATTTATACATGAA